>CM042324.1:32209356-33489356 GCA_023566125.1 Zingel zingel
GTCTGAGTTTTTGTACAATGTTTTGTGTCAAATGTTTCCTGTTGTCCAATGTTATCAGAAAGCTAAATCTGGCAGTGAAGCCATGGAAAGAGCCCGGGCAAAACAAACAACTTGACCGTTGCCTTTCAAGTCATTTACGGACCGTAGCAGCATTTCCTTGATGGAAAGTTGTTCAAATATTATTTTCATGTGGCTTGTTGGACTAGGGGTATGATTCTCGCTTAGGAGGTCCCGGATTTAGTCCCAGACGAGCCTTAAGGGTAAAATCTGGTTAATGCCAAATCCTTAATTTAAAATCCACATTAGAACTAAGTTCACCCAGGTGGTGGAAACTAGGCAATATAACCATTAACCTTTTCAGATTTAATTCAAAAATTGAAGACTTGGCCCTCAGCAGTCAATTTGCGTTTCAACCTATCTGGCCTTGGAATGCCCTGGGTTCCCCTAACAAGATTGGGAGGAAGCAAAAGTGGAGTGAAGCATCTGGGTGACAATGCAGAGCCTGCTTCCACGGCAACCAACAGAAAGAACTGGGAAACATATGAGGAACAAACGAGCAGGATATGGCACTCGTGGATTTGGCGCCATGGAAAGAGCCCATGCCAAACAAACTAGGTGACGATTGCTTTTCAAGTCAATGTCAAGTCAGTCTTCAAGTGACAGATTGGAGCCGCGTTTCCTTAAAAGAAATTAGCTAGAACCCTTTTTGACAGGGCTCGTTGGTCTAGGGGTATGATTCTCGCTTAGGTTGCGAGAGGTCCAGGGTTCAAATCCCAAACGAGCACTAAGGCTAATTTCTGGTCGATTCCTAATTCAAAGTTCACTTAAGAATCAAGTCCAACCAGATGTTGAAATCTAGGAATATTTGTTCATGCTCAAAGTAGAAGTATTGGTAACAGACAATAAAGCCAATAATCTTTTTCTAATTTAATCCAAAAACTGAAAACTTTTTTCTCAGCACCGATTTGCGTTTCAGTGTATGGCTCTCGTTTGTCGTTGGTCTGGGGGTATGATTCTCGCTAGAAAGCTCATATGTGTTGATTAAGTCACAGTTACACACTAAGCTTTTTCATTACAATTCTGCTGTCACTTTTGATTGAAATATTCAAGTTTGAATTTTGGTAAAATGTTTTGCGTCAAAAGTATTGTGTCGTCCAATGTAATCAGAAAGCTGAATCTGGCATTGGAGCTATGGAAAGAGCCCATGCCAAACCAACTACTTGACCATTCAGGTTCAAATCCCGGACGAACCCTAAGGGCAAAATCTGGTTAATACGAAATTCCTAATTTGAAGGTCAGAGCTGCGGTGGTGGAGAAATACCACGGAATAACGTATGGGTCACAGTGACCCGAAGGCCAGAGCTGCAGTGGTGGAGAAATACCAACGAATAACTGGCCAGGGTCACAGTGACCCGAAGGCCAGAGCTGCGGTAGTGGAGAAATACCACGGAATAACGTATGGGTCACAGTGACCCGAAGGCCAGAGCTGCGGTGGTGGAGAAATGCCACGGAATAACGTATGGGTCACAGTGACCCGAAGGCCAGAGCTGCGGTGGTGGAGAAATACCACGGAATAACGTATGGGTCACAATGACCCGAAGGCCAGAGCTGCTCAAGTGGAGAAATACCACGGAATAACATATGGGTCACAGTGACCCGAAGGCCAGAACTGCGGCAGTCGAGAAATACCACGGAATAACTGGCCAGGGTCACAATGAACCGAAGGCCAGAGCTGCTCAAGTGGAGAAATACCACGGAATAACGTATGGGTCACAGTGACCCGAAGGCCAGTGCTGCGGTATTGGAGAAATACCAACAAATAACTGGCCAGGGTCACAGTGACCCGAAGGCCAGAGCTGCGGTAGTGGAGAAATACCACGGAATAACGTATGGGTCACAGTGACCCGAAGGCCAGAGCTGCGGTGGTGGAGAAATACCACGGAATAACGTATGGGTCACAGTGACCCGAAGGCCAGAGTTGCGGTGGTGGAGAAATACCACGGAATAACATATGGGTCACAATGACCCGAAGGCCAGAGCTGCTCAAGTGGAGAAATACTTGAGCTGCAATGGCTCCACCTAGCGAGTGCCATGCCAAATCTAGTACTAGGGCAATCCTCGTTAGTATAGTGGACAGTATCTCCGCCTGTCACGCGGAAGACCGGGGTTCGATTCCCCGACGGGGAGTTTTAACTGTCTGCTGCTAATTATTTACCAAGGCTACATCGATACTTCTACGTTTGCCGGAATAATGCGGATACTAGGCATAACCATAGCAAAAGATATGCGTTTTCTAAGAAAAAAAGTAGCAGCGTGCATATAGTACAAGAAAGACTGAAGGTTTACAGCAGCATTGAGCATGTTCGTGCTATCAAAGAGAGCTTTAAAGTGATGATATGATCACCTACCCCAGGATCCAGGAAGGTAGGTCAGGAATGAGGAACGTGAGACGTATCCGGGAACGTAAAACAACAATGAGGCTAAGAGGTTGAGGCTCAGCTAATGTAAGAACAATGAGGCTAAGAACAACAATGAGAGTATAAGAATTACATAAACATTTAAATATTTTTTTATTAAAATATGCTCAATTATGTTATTTAAATACTTATGAAGGAAGCAGGAACGTAAGACGGATCCAGGAACGTAAAACAACAACAATGAAGCTAAGAGGTTGAGGCTCAGCTAAGGTAAGAACAATGAGGCTAAGAACAACAATGAGAGTATAAGAGACATTTTGCGTGTTGAACGAATGAACTATGGACACTTCGGTAGGCCTAGCCACAATTTCACGACAGTCATTTGCGCTCGGTGCCAAAACTTGTCAGGTGAAAGAAAGTGCATTTGCTCTGTTTTTATAATTAAAATGTTTCATTCATTTTTTTTAAATGGAATACAAACATACAAGTTACAATACAAACACATCACCGCAACTCACAACTTCTTATGTGCTTATCTATCCCGCTTAAGATTGACCCATCTCCCAAAACAAATAGCCTAGTGCTGAATGGAACCAATCAGACATAGGTTATCCTGTGTTATCCTAGGTTATCCTGTGTACCAGTCCAAAATTCCTGGACCTTGTCAAAGGACAAGAGGACATGATTTAATTGGCCATTCCCTGTCTTACATTTCCAACAATTTTGTGTGTCTTCCATTCAAAGTCTAAACAATCTCCAATAGAAGATGCGTGATCTTGAACTGAATGAGGCACACCCTCACATCTCGTGACGTAGTTTTATTAGTATTCCTACAAATTGTGTCCCACTCCTCATCATCCATTGTAATATTCAGATCCCTTTCTCATGTCTTCTTGAGGGCTGACCAGGCTCCATCCCACAGGTTCTCAATGAGCATAGAATAATACCCAGAAGCCTCATGACCTTTACCATATTTCATCAACATCTTATCTAAACATTCTGGTGCATATGGGGCTGAATAAATGGATCCACAAATCCCTAATAACAGAGTAAGAATTTGCCAATACCTCAAAATTTGAGACCTGGGGTTTCCAAATTGCTATACCACAGCCTCAAAGGACTTACATACGCTACCAAGATACAAATCCCCCAGGGTAACAATTCCCTTTTCCAGCCAGTCCCTCCAAAATATGTAGGGGGCATTTGATCTGTTTTGAGCAAATGGGGAACAGATGAGTGTTAACTTCACCTTAAATGAGATAGGATTGGCAAAGCCTATGTTTGTGTATGCAGTAAGCAGTTAGAACCAGTGTTTAGGGCAAGATTGTATCTTAATTGTGTGAAGGTCACGCTGCCCTCACAAGCTACGTAAGCTGTTTGTCGCTCAGTATGAAGACAGATGGGAATCCTCTGTTAGGCAGGCTGCGTCATTTGCAGCATGATTATCGTGCAAATAACTTATTGTTTTGGGCAAGATTGAAATTATAGCAAAGAAAATGTATCGGAAAGAATTCAGGATGGCAGAGCAGTCAAAGGTGCTGCTCTGCCATCTGGGCAGAGCAGAGCAGTCAAAGGTGCTGCTCTGCCATCTGACTGGGTTTAGGTCACAGTCTCCCCTGGAGGCCTGGACTTTCGATTGAAAAGCTTCTATTTCAACCATGTTACTTTCAAAATGGGATTTGAAGGAGTCTTACTTGTTTTGTTGTACAGTGTGTCTTTGTATTCAGCAGACAATGGTATCCTTCACAGCTGCAGCTCTACATCAGCACTGTTTGTGCAGTTACACGACAAAGTTAAAACTGTCCATGCATTGGCCGGGAATTGAACCCGGGCCTCCCGCGTGGCAGGCGAGAATTCTACCACTGAACCACCAATGCTCACTACCTATACCCTCTGTGGAATGCCACGCCCATTCTTCAGGCAAAGTTGAAACCTGGCCTCCCTCCAAGCAAGAGTTCGACCACTGAATCAACAGTGCTTAACACTAGCACCGCCGGCCACTTTAGGGGTAGGCCTACTATAACCGCCAAGTCCGAGGCCCAAGAGCATCTGTATCATTTTGTTTGCGCTGATGGGCCATTACCGGGCCATCCCTTTCTATCACTATTGCACTTGTTTCCATCTCTAAAGCATCAACAACGTGCGCATACGCAGCCCCCCACACAACATACACAGCCAGGTAACTGATCTAACAGCTTGAACCACACAAAACTAAGCAGTGTAAAATGTGCTAGTTTCACATGGTCTCTATTTTTAGAAAATACATGTTCATGCTGCTACCAAACGCAGTAATAGTCCAGTCATTTGCGCTGTGCCATCAGTTCAGTCAACAATCAACAGTCAACACAAAACCTCAAAGGTCTCGTTGAGCAACTCACACAAAATGTCTTTTTTTCATGAAAAAATGTAAGAACAATGAGGCTAAGAACAACAATGAGAGTATAAGAGACATTTTGCGTGTTAAAAACAACGTGTCTAAACAATCTCCAATAGAAGATGCGTGATCTTGAACTGAATGAGGCACACCCTCACATCTCGTGACATAGTTTTTTTAGTATTCCTACAAATTGTGTCCCACTCCTCATCATCCATTGTAATATTCAGATCCCTTTCTCATGTCTTCTTAAGGGCTGACCAGGCTTCATCCCACAGGTTCTCAATGAGCATAGAATAATACCCAGAAGCCTCATGACCTTTACCATATTTCATCAACATCTTATCTAAACATTCTGGTGCATATGGGGCTGAATAAATGGATCCACAAATCCCTAATAACAGAGTAAGAATTTGCCAATACCTCAAACTTTGAGACCTGGGGTTTCCAAATTGCTATACCACAGCCTCAAAGGACTTACATACGCTACCAAGATACAAATCCCCCAGGGTAACAATTCCCTTTTCCAGCCAGTCCCTCCAAAATACGTAGGGGGCATTCGATCTGTTTTGAGCAAATGGGGAACAGATGAGTGTTAACGTCACCTTAAATGAGATAGGATTGGCAAAGCCTATGTTTGTGTATGCAGTAAGCAGTTAGAACCAGTGTTTAGGGCAAGATTGTATCTTAATATGTTCTCAATGAGCATAGAATAATACCCAGAAGCCTCATCCCAGGTAACAATTTTTGGTTCCCAGAACGTTCTGGGAATGTTCGATTTTGGTTGCGGGAACAATCCCTGAAGGTTAGTTTTTGGTTAGTTTTTGGTTCCCATGAAAAGTTTTCCTGGCGTTTAGGGAACGTTAGTTTTTGGTTACATCGACCCTTCCCAGAACGTTCCCAGAACGTTGCAACCTTTAGAGAACGTTCCCCATAGTTCCCCTACCGTTGTAACCGTTAGAGAACGTCCCCCTACCTTTGTAACCCTTAAAGAACGATCCCCTATCGTTGTAACCTTTAGAGAACGTTTCCCTAACGTTCCCCTACCGTTGTAACCTTTAGATAACGTTCCGCTAACGTTATTTTTTACATTCCCCTAACCTTTAAAAAACTTTAACAACCATGGTACCAAAAAATAAAAATATATATATATAAGAATCAGTTTTATTGGCCATATAGACACATACTGTACAATAGAGACAACATACATATAGGCACATTAACACAATATATTGTATAAATGTAGAGTGCAAACTGCATATTGGAATGAAAAGGTATGTAATGTGTAGGTGAATGGCCAAAGTGGACATGACCCCACTTATCAGCAGTTCAGGATAGTGATGGCAGTGGGAAAGAAGCTGTTCTTGTGTCTGGTTGTTTTTGTGTGCAGGGATCTGTAGCGCCTGCCAGAGGGGGGGAGGCAGGAGGATGGCAGCAGTGTAGAAGATGGCCAACAGCTCTCGTGGTAGGCCATGCTTCCAGAGTTGCCGTAGGAAGTACATCCTCTGCTGAGCCTTTTTGAGGATGGCGTTGATGTTGGACTCCCACTTCAGGTCCTGGGAAATGATGGAGCCCAGAAACTTGAATGAGTCCACCTTTTGACACTGGGCTGTTGGATATTGTGAGGGGGGGGGGGGAGCACTGTGGGGTCCTCCACGTCTGCTGCAGTCAGCGCGGGGAAGTTTTTCTGGGAGGCTGCTAGAGTAGCAAGTAGAAGCAAAGTTACATGTCAAATTAAAACCTCTTATCAGCCAAGCTAAGCATAATACTGATGTGAAAAATAAAATATCACCTGCCTGTTATAACTCTCTTTTGATTGAAATATTCAAGTTCGAATTTTGGTAAAATATTTTGCGTCAAAAGTAGTGTGTCGTCCAATGTAATCAGATAGCTGAATATGGCAGTGGAGCTATGGAAAGAGCCCATGCCAAACCAACTACTCGACCATTCAGGTTCAAATCCCGGACGAACCCTAAGGGCAAAATCTGGTTACAACCAAATTCCTAATTTAAAGGTCACTTAAGAATCAAGTCCAACCAGATGTTGGAATCTAGGCATGTTTGTTCACGCTCAAAGTAGAAGAATTGGTAACAGACAATAAAGCCAATAATCTTTTTCTAATTTAATCAAAAAACTGAAGACATTTTTCTCAGCAGTCGATTTGCGTTTCAGGGTATGGCTCTCGTTAGTCGTTGGTCTGGGCGTATGATTCTCACTAGAAAGCTCATATGTGTTGATTTAGTCACAGTTACACACTAAGCTTTTTCATTACGATTCTGCTGTCACTTTTGATTGAAATATTCAAGTTCAAATTTTGGTAAAATGTTTTGCGTCAAAAGTATTGTGTCGTCCAATGTAATCAGAAAGCTGAATATGGCAATGGAGCTATGGAAAGAGCCCATGCCAAACCAACTACTTAACCATTTGGGTTCAAATCCCAGACGAGCCCTAAGGGTAAAATCTGGTTAATACCAAATTACTAATTTGAAGGTCACTTAAGAATCAAGTCCACCCAGATGTTGGAATCTAGGCATGTTTGATCACGCTCAAATTAGAAGAATTGGTAACAGACAATCATTTTCTAATTTAATCCAAAAACTGAAGACTTTTTTTCTCACCACCGATTTGCGTTTAAGGGTATGGCTCTCGTTTGTCGTTGGTCTGGGGGTATGATTCTCGCTAGAAAGCTCACATGTGTTGATTAAGTCATAGTTACACACTAAGCTTTTTCATTACGATTCTGCTGTCACTTTTGATTGAAATATTCAAGTTCGAATTTTGGTAAAATGTTTTGCGTCAAAAGTATTGTGTCGTCCAATGTAATCAGATAGCTGAATATGGCAGTGGAGCTATGGAAAGAGCCCATGCCAAACCAACTACTTGACCATTCGGGTTCAAATCCCAGACAAGCCCTAAGGGCAAAATCTGGTTAATAACAAATTACTAATTTGAAGGTCACTTAATAATCAAGTCCACCCAGATGTTGGAATCTAGGCATGTTTGATCACGCTCAAATTAGAAGAATTGGTAACCGACAAACTTTTTATAATTTAATCCAAAAACTGAAGACTTTTTTCTCACCACCGATTTGCGTTTCAGGGTATGGCTCTTGTTTGTCGTTGGTCTGGGGGTATGATTCTCGCTAGAAAGCTCACATGTGTTGATTAAGTCATAGTTACACACTAAGCTTTTTCATTACGATTCTGCTGTCACTTTTGATTGAAATATTCAAGTTTTAATTTTGGTAAAATGTTTTGTGTCAAAAGTATTGTGGCGTCCAATGTAATCCGAAAGCTGAATCTGGCAGTGGAGCTATGGAAAGAGCCCATGCCAAACCAACTACTTGACCATTCAGGTTCAAATCCCGGACGAACCCTAAGGGCAAAATCTGGTTAAAACCAAATTCCTAATTTGAAGGTCACTTAAGAATCAAGTCCACCCAGATGTTGGAATCTAGGCATGTTTGTTCACGCTCAAAGTAGAAGAATTGGTAACAGGCAATAAAGCCCATAATCTTTTTCTAATTTAATCCAAAAACTGAAGACATTTTTCTCAGCAGTCGAATTGCGTTTCAGGGTATGGCTCTCGTTAGTCGTTGGTCTGGGGGTATGATTCTCATTAGAAAGCTCATATGTGTTGATTTAGTCACAGTTACACACTAAGCTTTTTCATTACGATTCTGCTGTCACTTTTGATTGAAATATTCAAGTTCAAATTTTGGTAAAATGTTTTGCGTCAAAAGTATTGTGTCGTCCAATGTAATCAGAAAGCTGAATATGGCAATGGAGCTATGGAAAGAGCCCATGCCAAACCAACTACTTAACCATTTGGGTTCAAATCCCAGACGAGCCCTAAGGGTAAAATCTGGTTAATACCAAATTACTAATTTGAAGGTCACTTAAGAATCAAGTCCACCCAGATGTTGGAATCTAGGCATGTTTGATCACGCTCAAATTAGAAGAATTGGTAACAGACAATCATTTTCTAATTTAATCCAAAAACTGAAGACTTTTTTTCTCACCACCGATTTGCGTTTAAGGGTATGGCTCTCGTTTGTCGTTGGTCTGGGGGTATGATTCTCGCTAGAAAGCTCACATGTGTTGATTAAGTCATAGTTACACACTAAGCTTTTTCATTACGATTCTGCTGTCACTTTTGATTGAAATATTCAAGTTCGAATTTTGGTAAAATGTTTTGCGTCAAAAGTATTGTGTCGTCCAATGTAATCAGATAGCTGAATATGGCAGTGGAGCTATGGAAAGAGCCCATGCCAAACCAACTACTTGACCATTCGGGTTCAAATCCCAGACAAGCCCTAAGGGCAAAATCTGGTTAATAACAAATTACTAATTTGAAGGTCACTTAATAATCAAGTCCACCCAGATGTTGGAATCTAGGCATGTTTGATCACGCTCAAATTAGAAGAATTGGTAACCGACAAACTTTTTATAATTTAATCCAAAAACTGAAGACTTTTTTCTCACCACCGATTTGCGTTTCAGGGTATGGCTCTTGTTTGTCGTTGGTCTGGGGGTATGATTCTCGCTAGAAAGCTCACATGTGTTGATTAAGTCATAGTTACACACTAAGCTTTTTCATTACGATTCTGCTGTCACTTTTGATTGAAATATTCAAGTTTTAATTTTGGTAAAATGTTTTGTGTCAAAAGTATTGTGGCGTCCAATGTAATCCGAAAGCTGAATCTGGCAGTGGAGCTATGGAAAGAGCCCATGCCAAACCAACTACTTGACCATTCAGGTTCAAATCCCGGACGAACCCTAAGGGCAAAATCTGGTTAAAACCAAATTCCTAATTTGAAGGTCACTTAAGAATCAAGTCCACCCAGATGTTGGAATCTAGGCATGTTTGTTCACGCTCAAAGTAGAAGAATTGGTAACAGGCAATAAAGCCCATAATCTTTTTCTAATTTAATCCAAAAACTGAAGACATTTTTCTCAGCAGTCGAATTGCGTTTCAGGGTATGGCTCTCGTTTGTCATTGGTCTGGGGGTATGATTCTCATTAGAAAGCTCATATGTGTTGATTTAGTCACAGTTACACACTAAGCTTTTTCATTACGATTCTGCTGTCACTTTTGATTGAAATATTCAAGTTCAAATTTTGGTAAAATGTTTTGCGTCAAAAGTATTGTGTCGTCCAATGTAATCAGAAAGCTGAATATGGCAGTGGAGCTATGGAAAGAGCCCATGCCAAACCAACTACTTAACCATTCAGGTTCAAATCCCAGACGAGCCCTAGGGGCAAAATCTGGTTAATAACAAATTACTAATTTGAAGGTCACTTAAGAATCAAGACCACCCAGATGTTGGAATCTAGGCATGTTTGATCATGCTCAAATTAGAAGAATTGGTAACAGACAATCATTTTCTAATTTAATCCAAAAACTGAAGACTTTTTTCTCACCACCGATTTGCGTTTCAGGGTATGGCTCTCGTTTGTCATTGGTCTGGGGGTATGATTCTCGCTAGAAAGCTCACATGTGTTGATTAAGTCATAGTTACACACTAAGCTTTTTCATTACGATTCTGCTGTCACTTTTGATTGAAATATTCAAGTTCGAATTTTGGTAAAATATTTTGCGTCAAAAGTATTGTGTCGTCCAATGTAATCAGATAGCTGAATATGGCAGTGGAGCTATGGAAAGAGCCCATGCCAAACCAACTACTTGACCATTCAGGTTCAAATCCCGGCCGAACCCTAAGGGCAAAATCTGGTTAAAACCAAATTCCTAATTTGAAGGTCACTTAAGAATCAAGTCCACCACGATGTTGGAATCTAGGCATGTTTCTTCACGCTCACAGTAGAAGAATTGGTAACAGACAATAAAGCCAATAATCTTTTTCTAATTTAATCCAAAAACTGAAGACTTTTTTCTCAGCACCGATTTGCGTTTCAGGGTATGGCTCTCGTTTGTCGTTGGTCTGGGGGTATGATTGTCGCTAGAAAGCTCATATGTGTTGATTAAGTCACAGTTACACACTAAGCTTTTTCATTACGATTCTGCTGTCACTGTTGATTGAAATATTCAAGTTCAAATTTTGGTAAATGTTTTGCGTCAAAAGTATTGTGTCATCCAATGTAATCAGAAAGCTGAATCTGGCAGTGGAGCTATGGTAAGAGCCCATGCCAAACCAACTACTTGACCATTCGGGTTCAAATTCCGGACGAGCCATAAGGGCAAAATCTGGTCAATACCAAATTCCTAATTTAAAAGGTCACTTAAGAATCAAGTCCACCCAGATGTTGGAATCTAGGCATGTTTGATCACGCTCAAAGTAGAAGAATTGGTAACAGACAAAAAAGCCAATAATCTTTTTCTAATTTAATCCAAAAACTGAAGACTTTTTTCTCAGCACCGATTTGCGTTTCAGGGTATGGCTCTCGTTTGTTGTTGGTCTGGGGGTATGATTCTCGCTAGAAAGCCCATATGTGTTTATTAAGTCACAGTTACACACTAAGCTTTTTCATTACGATTCTGGTGTCACTTTTGATTGAAATATTCAAGTTTGAATTTTTGTCAAATGTTTTGCGTCAAAAGTATTATGTCGTCCAATGTAATCAGAAAGCTGAATCTGGCAGAGGAGTTATGGAAAGAGCCCATGCCAAACCAACTACTTGACCATTCACGTTCAAATCCCGTACGAGACCAAAGAGCAAAATCTGATTGATGCCAAATTCCTAATTTGAAAGGTCACTTAAGAATCAAGTCCACCCAGATGTTGGAATCTAGGAATATTTGTTCACGCTCAAAGTAGAAGAATTGGTAACAGACAATAAAGCCAATAATCTTTTTCTAATTTAATCCAAAAACTGAAAACTTTTTTCTCAGCACCGATTTGCGTTTCAGGGTATGGCTCTCGTTTGTCGTTGGTCTGGGGGTATGATTCTCGCTAGAAAGCTCATATGTGTTGATTAAGTCACAGTTACACACTAAGCTTTTTCATTACAATTCTGCTGTCACTTTTGATTGAAATATTCAAGTTTTAATTTTGGTAAAATGTTTTGCGTCAAAAGTATTGTGTCGTCCAATGTAATCAGAAAGCTGAATCTGGCATTGGAGCTATGGAAAGAGCCCATGCCAAACCAACTACTTGACCATTCAGGTTCAAATCCCGGACGAACCCTAAGGGCAAAATCTGGTTAATACGAAATTCCTAATTTGAAGGTCAGAGCTGCGGTGGTGGAGAAATACCACGGAATAACGTATGGGTCACAGTGACCCGAAGGCCAGAGCTGCAGTGGTGGAGAAATACCAACGAATAACTGGCCAGGGTCACAGTGACCCGAAGGCCAGAGCTGCGGTAGTGGAGAAATACCACGGAATAACGTATGGGTCACAGTGACCCGAAGGCGAGAGCTGCGGTGGTGGAGAAATGCCACGGAATAACGTATGGGTCACAGTGACCCGAAGGCCAGAGCTGCGGTGGTGGAGAAATACCACGGAATAACGTATGGGTCACAA
The DNA here is from genome assembly GCA_023566125.1 of Zingel zingel. Taxonomy (NCBI): domain Eukaryota; kingdom Metazoa; phylum Chordata; class Actinopteri; order Perciformes; family Percidae; genus Zingel; species Zingel zingel. The sequence continues at coordinate 32,221,630 of CM042324.1, forward strand.
TGACCCGAAGGCCAGAGCTGCTCAAGTGGAGAAATACCCCGGAATAACTGGCCAGGGTCACAATGACCCGAAGGCCAGAGCCGCTCAAGTGGAGAAATACCACGGAATAACATATGGGTCACAGTGACCCGAAGGCCAGAACTGCGGCAGTGGAGAAATACCAATGAATAACTGGCCAGGGTCACAGTGACCCGAAGGCCAGAGATGTGGCAGTGGAGAAATACCACGGAATAACGTATGGGTCACAGTGACCCGAAGGCCAGAGCTGCGGTGGTGGAGAAATACCAACAAATAACTGGCCAGGGTCACAGTGACCCGAAGGCCAGAGCTGCGGTAGTGGAGAAATACCACGGAATAACGTATGGGTCACAGTGACCCCGAAGGCCAGAGCTGCGGTGGTGGAGAAATACCACGGAATAACGTATGGGTCACAGTGACCCGAAGGCCAGAGTTGCGGTGGTGGAGAAATACCACGGAATAACGTATGGGTCACAATGACCCGAAGGCCAGAGCTGCTCAAGTGGAGAAATACCACGGAATAACTGGCCAGGGTCACAATGACCCGAAGGCCAGAGCTGCTCAAGTGGAGAAATACCACGGAATAACTGGCCAGGGTCACAATGATCCGAAGGCCAGAGCTGCTCAAGTGGAGAAATAACACGGAATAACGTATGGGTCACAGTGACCCGAAGGCCAGAGTTGCGGTGGTGGAGAAATACCACGGAATAACGTATGGGTCACAATGACCCAAAGGCCAGAGCTGCTCAAGTGGAGAAATACCACGGAATAACTGGCCAGGGTCACAATGATCCGAAGGCCAGAGCTGCTCAAGTGGAGAAATAACACGGAATAACGTATGGGTCACAGTGACCCGAAGGCCAGTGCTGCGGTATTGGAGAAATACCATTGAATACTGGCCAGGGTCACAGTGACCCGAAGGACAACATAAGGGTTAAAAACATAAAATCAAGATTGTGCTTAATAATAAAATCATTGATTAAAAATGATTTACCCGCCAAAGACCTGACATTTAGTAAGGCTAGTGTTAGTGTGTTAAAATAATTATCTGTCTGGTTTTTTGGGACAGGCTGTGGCTGACGAGGAATGGATGCTAAATTTGCTAAGTTGGCAGTTAAGTGCATCTTTTTCTTACTTAGCGGATTCACCATTCTTTTTCTATTACCTATCACAACATAGATTGATGAAGAATTGAATACACAGGGCCCAGGCTTGTCCTGGAAAGAGTCATGAGTGCCACTAGGCATGCAGCCTGGGCCCAGCACATATCAGTTAGAGCTTGTTTCATTTTGTGCACAAGCATACTCATCAGTCTGGGGAGAAGGAGTTAGCTGCCGTCCTTGAGGGGGAAGAGGTGCCTGGCTTTTTACTTTCCGTGGTTGAGTCAAAACAGGGTCAGTTTGATGCTGGGGGCGAATGATGGGAGAAGGTAGTGGGGCAAACTTGATTCCAGCATCTACCAACTGCTCCATCCGGTCAGTGAACCCCAACATGTGGCAGGGGGAAAAAGGGGAACAGGTGGATCGGGAGAGCGGTGGATCCTCAAAGGCGTCGGTGTTGGTAAGGGGGTTTGAGGAGTGTTGGACGGGTGAAGAGGGGGGTTGGGATTTCTCGTCTCCGCTCTGTGGTCCTCTATGGTCAAATCTTTGCATAGGTGGGGGCTGTGGTGGATCACTGCTGCACTTTGTTGTGTCTTCCTCTTGTTTTGTTTGTGTTGATTTATCTTGTCTCGTGTTCTTGGTCGAGGGAGCAGATGTGTGGTGCAGAAAGTAAAGTAGGCTAGAGGTGAACAGCTTTACTCCTGGCTTGTTAAGGAAAAGTCCATCTGCTTTAAAAAGATGTCTGCGGTCCCAGAAAATGTTAAAATTGTCAATGAACCACAGAGAATGGACGGCACATGCAGTTGAAAGCCATCTGTTCAGTGCCAACAGTCTGTTGAATCTCTCAGCTCCTCTTCTGACTGGTGGTATAGGGCCACTGATAAACACCTTCGCGTTTAGGGAGCTTACTGTGTTCAGCAGATTCATAAAGTCACGATTCAGCACTTCAGACTCTTGCTTTACAACATCATTTGACCCTATATGCAGTTAAAATGTTTTTCACAGTTGGGTGTGATGCCATGATATCCGGGATTCTTTGGGCCAGGTCAGACACCATGTCTTTGGGAAAACAGAGTATTTTGGTGTTTTTATTGCTTTTTATGTCTTTTACAGCAGAGTCACCCACAATTAGAGTTTGGTGCCCAGTCGTTAGCTTTCCCTGTAGCTTTTTACCTTTTGAATTGCTCTCAGTCCTTACCCTGCTGTGTGACGATGAGGCACAATCCAGGTCATATCCAGGGTCCTGCAGCAGAGGAGCAAATCTGTTCTCCACCTGCACACTCAGTTGTTGGGGAGGCCTTTTGTTGCTAATTCTCCCTTTTGCAGCTGTCCACGGCTGTGTTCTACTGGGTACAGGGGTTGAAGAGGTGCTCTGCCTGGATGGTAATGCAGGCCAGCCGTTCATATCACAAATCTCAGGGCGCTGTGCCCTGCCCGTTAGTCGTCCTTCCCAGGAAAAGCTTTGGCTACAGTAATTGTAGGACAGGCTTCAGCGACTGGTAGGCCACGCTCACGCAGAAAAATGTTGAAATATGGCAATATCCTGCTATCAAGGAGAGCTTTACGGTGACGATACGATCACCTACCTCAGGATCCAGGAACGTAGGAAGGAAGGAGGAACGTAAGACGGATCCAGTAATGTAAAACACCAACAATGAGGCTAAGAGGTTGAGGCTCAGCTAAGGTAAGAAAAATGAGGCTAAGAACAACAATGAGAGTATAAGAGACATTTTGCGTGTTGAGCAAATGTACTATGGACACTTCGGTAGGCCTAGCCACAATTTCACGACAGTCATTTGCGCTCTGTGCCAAAACTTGTCAGGTGAAAGAAAGTGCATTTGCTCTGTTTTTATAATTAAAATGTTTCATTCATTTTTTTAAACGGAATACAAACATACAAGTTACAACACAAACACATCACCGCAACTCACAACTTCTTATGTGCTTATCTATCCCGCTTAAGATTGACCCATCTCCCAAAACAAATAGCCTAGTGCTGAATGGAACCAATCAGACATAGGTTATCCTGTGTTATCCTAGGTTATCCTGTGTACCAGTCCAAAATTCCTGGACCTTGTCAAAGGACAAGAGGACATGATTTAATTGGCCATTCCCTCTCTTACATTTCCAACAATTTTGTGTGTCTTCCATTCAAAGTCTAAACAATCTCCAATAGAAGATGCGTGATCTTGAACTTAATGAGGCACACCCTCACATCTCGTGACATAGTTTTTTTAGTATTCCTACAAATTGTGTCCCACTCCTCATCATCCATTGTAATATTCAGATCCCTTTCTCATGTCTTCTTGAGGGCTGACCAGGCTCCATCCCACAGGTTCTCAATGAGCATAGAATAATACCCAGAAGCCTCATGACCTTTACCATATTTCATCAACATCTTATCTAAACATTCTGGTGCATATGGGGCTGAATAAATGGATCCACAAATCCCTAATAACAGAGTAAGAATTTGCCAATACCTCAAAATTTGAGACCTGGGGTTTCCAAATTGCTATACCACAGCCTCAAAGGACTTACATACGCTACCAAGATACAAATCCCCCAGGGTAACAATTCCCTTTTCCAGCCAGTCCCTCCAAAATACGAAGGGGGCATTCGATCTGTTTTGAGCAAATGGGGAACAGATGAGTGTTAACGTCACCTTAAATGAGATAGGATTGGCAAAGCCTATGTTTGTGTATGCAGTAAGCAGTTAGAACCAGTGTTTAGGGCAAGATTGTATCTTAATTGTGTGAAGGTCACGCTGCCCTCACAAGCTACGTAAGCTGTTTGTCGCTCAGTATGAAGACAGATGGGAATCCTCTGTTAGGCAGGCTGCGTCATTTGCAGCATGATTATCGTGCAAATAACTTATTGTTTTGGGCAAGATTGAAATTATAGCAAAGAAAATGTAACCATCGGAAAGAATTCAGGATTGCAGAGCAGTCAAAGGTGCTGCTCTGCCATCAAAGGTGCTGCTCTGCCATCTGACTGTGTTTAGGTCACAGTATCCCCTGGAGGCCTGGACTTTTGATTGAAAAGCTTCTATTTGAACCACGTTACTTTCAAAATGCCTAGGGATTAGAAAGAGTCTTTCTTGTTTTGTTGTACAATGTGTCTTTGTATTCAGCAGAACAGACAATGGTGTATCCTTCACAGATGCATCTCTACATCAGCACTGTTTGTGCAGTTACACTACAAAGTTAAAACTGTCAATGCTCAGTACGTTTGCTCTCTGTGGAAAGCCACACCCATTCTTCTTACACCCTCACATCTTGTGACATAGTTTTTTAGTAATCCTATTAATTGTGTCCCACTCCTCATCATCCATTGTAATATTCAGATCCCTTTCCCATGTCTTCTTGAGGGCTGATCAGGCTCCATCCCACAGGTTCTCAATGAGCATAGAATAATACCCAGAAGCCTCATCCCAGGTAACAATTTTTGGTTCCCAGAACGTTCTGGGAATGTTCGATTTTGGTTGCGGGAACAATCCCTGAAGGTTAGTTTTTGGTTAGTTTTTGGTTCCCATGGAAAGTTTTCCTGGCGTTTAGGGAACGTTAGTTTTTGGTTACATCGACCCTTCCCAGAACGTTCCCAGAACGTTGCAACCTTTAGAGAATGTTCCCCTAACGTTCCCCTACCGTTGTAACCGTTAGAGAACGTTCCCCTACCTTTGTAACCTTTAGAGAACGTTTCCCTAACGTTCCCCTACCGTTGTAACCTTTAGAGAACGTTCCCCTAACGTTATTTTTTACATTCCTCTAACCTTTAAAAAACTTTAACAACCATGGTACCAAAAAATAAAACGAATATATATATATATATATATATATATATATATATATATATATATATATATATATATATATATATATATATATATATTTATATAAGAATCAGAATCAGTTTTATTGGCAATATAGAAACATACTGTACAATAGAGACAACATACATATAGGCACATTAACACAATATATTGTATAAATGTAGAGTGCAAAATGCATATTGGAATGATAAAGTATGTAATGTGTAGGTGAATGGCCAAAGTGGACATGACCCCACTTATCAGCAGTTCAGGATAGTGATGGCAGTGGGAAAGAAGCTGTTCTTGTGTCTGGTTGTTTTTGTGTGCAGGGATCTGTAGCGCCTGCCAGAGGGGGGGAGGCAGGAGGATGGCAGCAGTGTAGAAGATGGCCAATAGCTGTCGTGGTAGGCCATGCTTCCAGAGTTGCCGTAGGAAGTACATCCTCTGCTGAGCCTTTTTAAGGACGGCGTTGATGTTGGACTCCCACTTCAGGTCCTGGGAAATGATGGAGCCCAGAAACTTGAATGAGTCCACCTTTTGACACTGGGCTGTTGGATATTGTGAGGGGGGGGGGAGCACTGTGGGGTCCTCCACGTCTGCTGCAGTCAGCAGACGTGGAGGGAAGTTTTTCTGGGAGGCTGCTAGAGTAGCAAGTAGAAGCAACGTTACAAGTCAAATTAAAACCTATTATCAGCCAAGCTAAGCATAATACTGATGTGAACAATAAAATATCACCTGCCTGTTATAACTCTGCAGATTGTCAGGTCCTGGAAGGCCTTCTTTGTCTTTCTACCCCGCAGGCTATACGGTTTTAGAACGTCATTGGTTCCCACTCGTAGTAGCATGCGACGGATGGCAGTACCTCCGGTCGAACCTCCAAAAGGTTGTCAGGAAAAGTTGCTGTAAAACATAAAGAAATACAAATTACACATGTAGAACAAATTGGAGAGCTGGTAAAATATCATTTTGTAAGAGAAGTCAGTTCAGTTATAATGATATTTGAATTTATGCAATTATATAGTGTTATCTTAGGGCAGGGTAGGGCCACTTAATTACCAGTTTGTTCCTCCTCTCCTGTTGACCGAGACTCCTGTCTAACTCCTGCAGCTCGGTGACTGTCGAGCAGGGCGACAGCAACACGTCATCGACTGGAGAAGAGGGAGGTGACTGGGAGCTCCTTAAGAGCATGAGCAGCTCATCCATCTTTTCCTCAAATGTGTCAATCTGCTGTACCATGCGGATAATGGATGTCCTCATGGCTATGGAATAATTAATGGTTCAGTTGTTATACATTATATACTTTCATATGTGAACAATTTAAGTGAGTCTTCTTGCCTCTGTGTGATGAGTTCTGCTGTTTACAACAACAAAAAAGTTAAGTTACTCTCAAGTTCTTACACTCTCAAGGAGGTGTAATCATTATGTCCTAGGTTAGCCTGCAGTTTCGTGAACACAGCTTCTCTTAATACATCCATGGCTTTATGTCTCATCCACGTTTACAGGCTTGACAGCATATTGCCCTCGGATGTATCATAAGATAAGTGTTAAACCCTAAACCCACATCGGCTCTTAGGGACACATAATACATTACGTTAACGTTAACTAGCTACCTAGCTCCATTGTTGCTGTATAATGCTGGCAACCATGTTGGAGCTTTCTTTAAGTTGTTTACCAAAATCTCTCACCTTGTTATCCAGGTTCCTTATGGTGGTTAAAACACACAACACCGAGGGAAAGCTCAGTCTCTGTGGCCAACTTTGATGTATCCATGGGGCTAGCAGCGCTCACGGCATAGCTAGCTGTGGAAAGCTAACTTGTTTCCCGCGTTAGCATTCGGGTTAGCAGTCTTAGGCGGAGAAAATTCTTTACTGTTGACCGCAAACATCGTCTTTTTTGGTATCTTCGTGCTACCTTGCATTAAAACACCGTCGGTGAAGTGTAGTCAGGATATGTTTTAGTCAATGGCAGTATTTCAGTTTGAATTTGGGACCAAACGAATGGATATTTGTCTGCCTTGTTCGCCAGGTATGTATATGTGTTGTATACGGAAGTCAGGACAGGACTTGAATCGGTCACCTGAAAGCAGAGGCACTGTCTTCCCCCTACTGGCGTGGGGGTGTAACGGTTGGATTTGTACACTGAACTGAGCCACTTGTTAGAAGTGAAATGAAAGAAGTGAATTTCAGTTGTGAAAATCGTTCTATTGATAGATTCTTGTTCTAAGTATTTTCACCTAATAAATTATTGTTTTTAACAAAATTGTTATCAGCCTAAAAATAAATATATTTTCTTGCACAGTACAACCACAGGAGAACGTTCCCGTTGGTTGGTTCCCTTAACGTTTAGGGAACGTCATAACCATGAGGGAACGTTCCCTAAACGTTAGTTCTTGGTCTGGTTCGAACAAACCTTTAGGGAACCAGAAACTAACGTTCCCCAACGTTCCCTAAACGTTCTGTGTTAGTGGGGTGGTTGTCTCCTTCATTATCTCCTGTGCACAGCACACAATGTATATCATAGAGTAATAATCAAAATATAGTCACACTGTCATATAAACAGTTAGTTATTTTAACATCAATCAGTATTTGTAATGACTAACTAACAGCACTATAAATGCACACTATGAAAGAGTCAAAGAAAGCACAATACCAATGTCTGCAAGAGAGATGTGCAACGTAACGTCATCACAGGTAAACTTTACTGTAGACATAACGTTACATGAAAAACATGAATGTACTAACGTTATTGTTAGCTAACATTAACGTTACCTTAGCTAATTAAACAACAGTTTGAACCTGTCAATCCTAAAACAACTAACAGTGTATAACAATAGTTTGCCCATATATACAACGGAGACATCCATCCATCTTCGTCCGCTTATCCGGTATCGGGTCGCGGGGGTAGCAGCTCCAGCAACGGAGACACGTTAATTTAATACTTACGTTTGATAAGATGACAGCTTGTAAAACGACAGAACAGTTGAAAAAACACTGTATATCGAAAAAAACTCTGTGCACTTTATCTCTGCTGCTGCTGTCTATGATGCGACGTCTGTCACTGTAAGGAAACAAGGAAAAAAAAGGCTGTCCTTAACTTTACCCACAGGGGGAAACAGCGCCCCCGAAATCCAGCTTGTGGCCACAAATATATGACAGCCGTAGTTTAAAACTTACCATAGAGAATGAAAGGTAAAAGTTAAGAGAATTAAGCCCTACTGTTGACTCGAAAGGTCCGCGGAAGACCGGGGATCGATTCCCCGACGGGGAGATTTAGCTGTCAGCTAATTATTTACCAAGGCTACATCGATACTACTACGTTTACCGGAGTAGTGTGGATACGAGGTCTAACCATAGCAAAAGATATGCGCTTTTAAGAAAAAAAGTATTCGAGTGCATATAGTCCAAGAAAGACAAAATGTTTACGTGATAACCACTACACTACGGAAACTGATGAAAAGGGGATTTTAGCATGTTTGTGGGGAAAAGCACCAATCATATTTTACTGCAAATGTTCAAAACGCCGTTTGACATGTTTATTTTTGACACATAAATATGTTCAACAGGATTCAGTCATAGCTGCTCTGTCCTGGTTATGAGTGACAGTGAATATATAGTAAATCTAAATGTTTCTACATGTATTCACTGTAGCCTAAATGCTGCAATGGCGCCACCTAGCGAGTGCCGTGCCAAATCTAGTGCTGGGTCAGTGGGCAGTCCTCGTTAGTATATTGGACAGTATCTATGTCTGTCACGCGGAACACCGGAGTTCGATTCCCTGATGGGGAAATTTATATATCGGCTGCTAATTATTTACCAAGGCTACATCGACACTACTACGTTTGCCGGAGTAGTGTGGATACGAGGTCTAACCATAGCAAAAGATATGCGTTTTTAAGAAAAAAAGTATTCGAGTGCATATAGTCCAAGAAAGACAAAAGCTTTACAGCAGCATTGAGCATGTTCCTGCTATCAAAGAGAGCTTTACAGTGACGATATGATCACCTACCTCAGGATCCAGGAACATACGAAGGAAGGAGGAACGTAAGACGGATCCAGGAACGTAAAACAACAACAATGAGGCTAAGAGGTTGAGGCTCAGCTAAGGTAAGAACAATGAGGCTAAGAACAACAATGAGAGTATGAGAATTACATAAACATTTAAATATTTTTTTATTAAAATATGCTCAATTATGTTATTTATAATAAGAGAAGGAATTTTCCATGCAGGTTATTGAGACTTTAACTCAGCAGAGTTTGATTGTGCGAAGTAAAGACAAACAAAAAAACGTGTTTCCGCCCAGTTTCGACTAGGGACCTTTCGCGTGTTAGGCGATCGTGATAACCACTACACTACGGAAACTGATGAAAAGGTTTATTTAGCATGTTCATGGGGAAATGCACCAATCATATTTCACTGAAAATGTTCAAAACACTGCTTGACATGTTTATTTTTGACACATAGATATGTTAAACAGGATTCAGTCATAGCTGCTCTGTCATGGTTATGAGTGACAGTGAATATATAGTAAATCTAAATGTTTCTACATGTATTCACTGTAGCCTAAATGCTGGAATAGTGCCACCTAGCGAGTGCCGTGGCAAACCTAGTACTTGGGAAGTCCTCGTTAGTATAGTGGACAGTATCTCTGCTTGTCACGCGGGGGCAAGTCGCGTATTGGTGGAAGCCAGTGACAGCCAGTGAAGTTGTAGAATTATTATTGCTGAACAAGCTGAGTTTCTTCTGGATATTTAATAATTTTTATCTGGACGCATGTTCGAATCCCAGTTGGGGCAATGTCTGTGATGCATTATTAAAGATAAATAGGTATTTATTAATATGTTTTCTGTTTTTAAATCTTTAGTCATGTAAATACCTTAAACAAAACCAAACATACTAAAAATATATAATGACACGGTTGTATCAAATACTTGACTTACTCATGGCTTTTAACCACTAATATTACAGTTTTCTTAGTATGTGTAACATTACAATTTCTTAAAACCTTTGCATTCAATTATAGACATTTTACTGTTCTCTTAACCTTATGCACTTATTAATGAGACACGTAAATATTGGTTAATGCAATGTCTTGTTTATTAAATACAACAATGGCAGTTCAAACACACCAAGCCCCATAGGTCACACATATGCAAAACAATATAATATGTAAAATAAATATGAAATGGGCAAAATATGCAGTATATACAACAATAACCCCCCCCCCTCTCAATGTCCGTAATTTTCCCTGTTCGACCTCCCACCTCAGTTTTTCTGACTTATAAAAGGCAGACTTCTGGAACTCTTTCCAGGTCATCTCCTTCTCCATGCCCTGGTCTTTTTAAATATAAAAGACTTTAGCAGGGCAGTAAATGTACTTCTCTGCTACTCCAGGAAATCCAGTGTGAATATGAGGACTGTTTGGGCCCTGCTTTAGTTCCATTCTGCAAAACCGACACTTGCGACCTGTGGGCTGGGACTCCTCTGTGGGGGTCCTTTTCCTCTTTTGCTGTCCTCTGCCCTCAACCCTTTTCTTTGTGGCATCTAGTTCCTGCTGAAAGAACTCTGTCTTTGCAAAGTCATTAAAGGGCATTTTTGGGTTTGCCAGACCTTCAGCACCATAGGCTTTAAAAACCTTAGTGGAGCAGTAGAAATACCTGACAGGGCCTTGCTGGTAAAAGAAGTGGATGGAAGAACCATCATTCTCATACCTCGACTTTGGCTAGCCACAGGAAAGACATGTTTTTGTCTGTGCCTTTATTTGTTCCGGCTGTTGTTGCTGCTGCTGCTTGTCGATTATGTTTTTAACTATTTTCTCAATAGAGTCTTCAGTTAGTCTAGTGGCCAGAGTCTGCACAGGTGGTGGTGGATTAACAACTGCAGCAGGCATGGTAACAACTGGCACACTCGTAGTTGTACTCCCCTTGGTCAGAGAGTGCCGGAGTTCCTGCCTCTCTTGCAGATTTTCTGGGCTGGTATTTAAAGAGGAGCTGGTGTTTAACAATTTGCTGAGGTGCTTTAAATACTGTCCAATATGTAGTTTGGTTGTTGGGTGGCGCATGCTGTTTGGGTCTTTACAGGAGTTGTGAACTAGACCAGCATAGTCCTGGTCTATAAGCTTGAGCATGTCCTTCTGGCCACGGTGTTTATTAAGCAGGTTGTCAATAGCCTTTTCCATAGGGGTTGGCCAGCGCTTGTGGTCCAACACAAACACCTTCCCACCTGTCTTCACAAGTCCAGTGCGAGCTCCAGATGGTGAGGAAAGCAAGGGGAGAGACAGCGGACTTCTGGTTTCTATAACAACAAAAGACAACAAAAAATAAATAAAACAAACAAACCACCAAACAATTCATACACTTGTATGGGTGAAAACTCACTTTCCAGTTGGTAAGTTTGTTTAGACAATGGCTGATGGATGATTATGTTTATGTAAAAGTCTATTCAATAACACATTACATGAAGCTCTCATATTGTTAACTCTCTAAGAAAAGAAAGATAAATGAGGTACAATTTATGAAGGCTATTAATATGATTGAAACCTAGGCACTGCTACTGATACTAACGTTTTGTCCACCACTTTGTCTGTCAAATGTTTACCTGGCTCTTTCTGAGGCTCAGGACTTGTACTTGGAGTCACATCTGGTTTGGGGATCCAAAAAGGAACTTTAGCACCTTCCCCCTGCACGTGGTTAAGCTGCAGTGTTCCTCCGTGCTTGTACAAGATCCCACCTTCAACCTCAGGATCACTCAGGCACCTGTGCAAGATGTGTATGCGCTGAATGCGCCATGTCTTCAGCATAGAGGGCTTGAAGAGAGGAACGCCGTTTGGATCAGTTGTGAGGTGAAAGTGTTGGAAAACTCCCTCGACTCTCTTGACAAGCTCTTCAGGCTGTGGAATTCTGGTCCTGCAGTGCTCGCGAATGTGTGCCTTTGTTGGGTTGGCAGGCTGAATTCCACAGAAGGCATATGCCTCTTTAAGCCTCTGTAAGTCTTCCTGATCCACCACTGAAAAGGCTGCCGACAGGAACTGAGCAAAGGAACTGTACAGGGGATGATGCTCTGACACACACTCACAGAGGAACCGTCTTAAACAGTGGAACAAGTCCAGCTTGATAATGATGTTTTCATTGTAGTGGGATCTTGATGCACAGGTGTTCAGCAGGTCACCAGTAGTGGCATCAGCAACAATGCCATTAGTAGTTGTGAAATTATGAAATTATGAAAAATGAAAAGCAAAGTTAATTGTGATTATTAGCTGTTCATGTCACCAATGAAAGCAAAATATACTGTTTATATCTTACCTGTCTACCCACTGGTAGTGTGCCTTCTCTATGCCTGCAGTGCTGTAGCGGTGTGCTATACCTTCATACATGGGCTTCAGTAACTTTTCTGTCTCAGACTGCACCATCACCCATGAAAGGATCATCCAGTTCTCATTCATGACTGCATATGATGACATGGTCCTAGATGAAAAGGTGACCTTCCTAGCAACTTTCCATGTGTGGTCTGAGCAGAAAGCCTGTTGAAAGGTGCCCTGAAGAAGCTTTGTGATAGCACCCTCTTGGTGTTGGTACTCATGCAGTAGGCAGTCAGTTAGGTAGTGTGCAGACACAGAGATCCCGTTCGAGCAATCTGAATCCCCATACTTTCCAAAGGGAGCTGGCTTGGTTTCCTGTCTTATGAACTGAGTGATGGTTCTTAGGTCATACTTTCCTGCCTCACCATCCATGATGTTCTGGCAGGTAAGGAGCAAGGCCAGGTTAGCACGTTCATATTTCAGGTGCATCAACTCCATGATCTGCTTTGCCATGTCGGTGGGTGAGTTACCTGTGCGCCTGAGCTCGTCCATTACGGATTTACAGATGGTCTTCTTGTAGGTCAGTATTGCCGGCAACAGGTTTGTGAACCTCTTTGGTAATTTTTCCAGCCACAGCGGGTTGTCAGCATACCACCTCTTCCGGCAAACTTGACAGCACAGGCTGGATGAAAAAAGGTAGTACTGTCCAGTGACGCCAACATTCACACGAGGTCTACCAACAACTGCAGAGGCAACTTGGGCCTGAGCGCAACCTTCAATGCGTGGCAGAGTGTCGTTGTTCCTCAGCCGTGCCATTAAGTCATTCTCTGGCTTCCATATAAAAAAGGGATGGAGCTGAAAGTACTTTCGGGATGGAAGATCAGAGATGCTGTCAATTAATTCTGGCTGTGGAGGGAAACGCCACAATGACACCATCTTCATGGTGTTGCGCGCAGGAATGGAGCCCGGCCAGAGACCCATCGATTCCAGCTCTGTCTTCATCCAGATCCTCTGCTGGTGAGAACAGTTCCACTGACTGACATTATGGTCATAGCCAGGAAGCTGTGGAGGAGGAATGCTGGGGACCCTTGATGGCCTGGGTACGGGCTGACCTAGTAAGACAGGAATAATAACAAGGCAAATTATTAAGATTTTGTGTTTAACTTGATTCTCTTTATGAAACGCACACGATTCAAAGAAAAAACATTCAAAAACGTACTTTGAGCTCTCTGTGCAATTGGTGGCTGCAGCGCCGGTTGACTGGGCTCTGCAGACGGAGTAACCACAAGTGCCTCTGACACTATATAGAATATTAAACATTTCATTATTATTTACAAGTAAGATAAAGTAAAAAAGTAATATGACACTACACTTTACATCTACATTTTAGTCCCTGAAACTTAGCAGGCTGTATACTTAAATGCAGACTTGTCTTTAAACTGTGGAACAGTATCTGATATACAACAATTACACATATTTTAAAGGATTTACAACAGTTATGATGGACACAACATATGGATGGAACAACATATGGATATTTTTTAAAGACGCAAATACAGTTAAAATAATACACACCTGGAACTGTTACAGTTGTCTCTGTTGGCAGAGGACCTGCTGTTTTTGGCATCAGAAACGTCAGCTCCTGAGGAAGGGGCACAGGTCTCCTTACAGTTGGCAGGGCTTGGTTTGCAAGGAGGAAAGGACAACAACAAAAATCTATTATTAGTTTATAACGGACAAAAGCATAGGGAATATGACAGAAAGCTTTAAATGGATGAAGCAAAATACAGTGGATTTACCATCTTCTTGTGAGCTCTTCAATTTAATAGTTCTAGACTGTGTAGCTGATGGTGCTACAACAGAAAGTCTTTTAAGTCATTTATATTTTTGGCAAAATACCAACATTTGTGTTAGTAAGTTAAGGCACCCATCTTTTACTTCACCTGCTTGTCTCAGTCTTATATAGTGAAACAGTCTGTTTCTTATAATAATACATAAAGAATATGTTCATTCATACACAAGCAATCATTTTTTTAAAGGATTAATATTTAGTAGTCACTCATTAGAATTTAGCCTAAGCAGGGGAAGCAACATGACACACATACTGTACATGCAAACACATGCACTCAAGTGTTAGTAACCACAGCAATTTTACATGTATCATATATTTTCATCCACATAAACAAAAGACTGATACTTACCCTCATCATGACTGGTTTCAATTCATAGTCACTAGGACAATAGGTAGAACACCAAAACACAAATATGACCAGAACATGGTCAACATGAGATGGAAAGCTTTAAGTCATGCTTCATATTGGGATAAGAATTCATGGTCCCAGAGTTGTCTGCTGATGCAGGATGTTTTGGTTAAGAACCTCTATCTGTTCCAGAAGCCTGTGGTGGTCTGGCAGTTGATGATGCTGGTGCAGAAACAGCTGTAAAACAGAACAAAATGATATACGGTATATAACATATACTATATAGAACACTGGATTAATATCAAACAGGCTGAACTTTAAATCATTAAGAATCTTCAGGCAGTAGAAACAAACAAATAAAAGACAACAAATGTTTACTCACAGCTTTGCTCATGTTGCTTGGTAGGAGAAATGCTCAGCATCACTCTCTCCAGCCCTTCATCTTCATCCATCACTGTGATGCAAACAGACAGACATTAGTATTGGCTACCATGACAGGAAAAACAAGACCCACCCATGGCTTCAACAGGAACATTAGACGTATGTGTCATTAGAGAGGAGCCAGAAGGTGAGGGCAGCTTCTTCTGCAGGTATTGCTGAAGCTTGTGCATCCTTGTCCCTGAAGCACAGCTTTTTTCAGTATAAAGGCTGCATAGCCATCATCCCTGCTTTCCCAAATCTCTCGCCAGGTGTTGTTGGCACGAGAGCCAAACCCAACCAGCTGGTCATCCTCTGATGCTGCTACTGTCACAACCTGTGACCTTGCCTCATAGTCAAGAAGAGACTGGATTTCCTGAAAGCTGAGGGCATAGTTCACAAATGACAGTAGGCTGTCCTTGCTGTGCCCCTCTGCTATGAACACTCCTGCAGCCTCCTCCTTCAGCTTGTTCCTGATTAGGTAGATGGTATACCCAATATTATTTTCAAGAAGCCAGCGGAAGGACTTCCCCTTGTATTTCCCAAACTGCAAGATGCATTCTCCAGCCACCTCAGATTTATCTGAGGCATCCCCACCTCTCTGACGGACGACACGGAGTGCATTTTGCCTGACCAGCTCCTCCCTTACAGGTGCAGACTTGTCCTGGAGAGATGGGATGTCTTTAATGTAACATGTAACATCACTGCCACCCGTGGGGTTCTAACCGCTTACTGCATACACAAACATAGGCTTTGCCAATCTTATCTCATTTAAGGTGAAGTTAACACTCATCTGTTCCCCATTTGCTCAAAACAGATCGAATGCCCCCCTACGTATTTTGGAGGGACTGGCTGGAAAAGGGAATTGTTACCCTGTGGGATTTGTATCTTGGTGGCGTATTTAAATCATTTGAGGCTGTGGTATAGCAGTTTGGAAACCCCAGGCAGAGATGGACTTTACCATTAGGCAAAGGTCGGCAATTGCCTTGGGCCCCAAGCTACCTAGGGGCCTACAAAATGCCCCATTAACTTACGCTTAAGGTTTTTTTTTTTTACTTTTCGCAAATTATATATTTCTAAAACTCCATTTGCAAAAAATGGCATCAAATCATTAGTTTCGCAGACCGGAGGGCCCCCCCCACACCTCACTACATAATTGGACTATTCCATTATCTCACTTACTGCGCATCTGCGAAAGTGACAAGGCTGTAATGCGCCAAAAAACTGAGAAAAAAAAGTGACAGACAGACAGAGTGCGTGTGCAGAGTGACAGACAGTGTACAGAGTAGAGTAACAATGAAGCGAAACTACCCAAGCGGTGCTGAAAAAAGGAGGAAGCGGGAGGAAAGCAAAACGTTTTTTAATAAATTGCTGAAGTTAACAAACTCTTTTGTGATCCCCGCCGCTGACAATGACAACAACGCTACATCCCATGCTACAACCACCATCACGACCGTTAGCACTGCTGCTAGCGAGGAGGAGCTACTCGTTGCTGCCGACAGTGCCAGCCCAGGCTGCTCAAGCGATATTGCTGCTAACGTTACATCCAAGGCAACTTTACAGGATGAGGAAGATCCTTCAACTTCAGGTAACAAAACTTCCGCGTTCACTTTCAGTGACAGTGATAATAATGATGACGACGTCTATGACGAAAATGAACAACTAATGAGTACTAGCAGTCATTCTGACCAATGTGTTACTCTTGAAGATGAACCAGCACTCTGGCCAAAACATCTCACTGACAAAGAGCGCTGCTCAATAGTGCAGAGAGGCCCAGTTCAGAGCAAGGACAGAATTTATCCTAAAAATCAAGAGGGGCGAAGATTTACAAGCAGCAATTATTACCTGCAAATGAAGAATGGAGAAAAAAATAACGAGGTCCTGGCTCATGTACAGTGAAAAAAATGACTGTTATGTGCTTTTGTTGCCGCTTGTTTGGTAACCGAGAAAAGGCCACTCAGCTAAGTGTGGATGGGTTCAATTACTGGAAAAATCTTTCTGCCCACTTGAGACAGCATGAGAGGTCTGCAGAACACATCACAAACATGGATGCTTGGCGCAGTCTTTCACAGAAACTACAAACAAACACAGCTATATATCAGGTAAACCAAGATCTAATTGTTCTTGAAGTAAACCGCTGGAAAGAGATTTTAAGAAGACTTATTGCAATTGTGAACCATCTGGCAGAGCACAATCTTGCATTTCGTGGCCACTCAGACAAATTGTTTGAGTCTGGTAATGGAAATTTCCTTGGACAAGTACAATTAATGGCTCAGTTTGACCCAGTGATGCGAGAGCATCTGAGGAGAATTCAGGCAAAACAGCTAACTGACACCTATTTAAGCAAGCATATCCAAAATGAACTTATTTCCCTTGTGGCAAAATGTACAACTGATGCAATTGTAGAGAGAGTGAAAACAGCCAAATACTATGTAGTAATTATGGACTCCAGACCTCAGTCACAATGAGCAGCTGTCAGTGGTGCTACGAATTCTTAATTCTTAATTGTGTCTCCATCCATGAGCACTTTGTTGCATTTCTTCAGGCACTTGACACAACAGGAAAAGGCTTATGTGAGACATTTTTAGGCCAACTAGAAACACAAGGATTGGATCTTTGCAACTGTCCAGGCCAATCTTACGATAACGGGAGCAACATGCAAGGTAAAAAGCAGGGAGTCCAAAAGAGAGTGCTGGAATTAAACGACAAAGCGTTATGTGTTCCTTGTGGAAAAGTCACACACTGAATCTTGTTGTTGGTGATGCAGCCAAGTCCTCTGTGACGTCCATCAGGTTCTTTGGGCTGTTACAGCGACTTTACACTCTTTTCAGCTCCTCAGTTCAACGTTGGACCATTCGCAAAGAACACATCAAGAATCTTACACTTAAAGCATTGTCAACAACCAGGTGAGTGCAGAGTTGAAGCTGTGAAAGCTGTTCGCTACCAGCTGCCTGAAATCGTAAAGGCATTAACTGCTCTAAAGGAGTACGCCGCAGAGAAACGAGATGCAGATGTTGTCTCAACAGCTGAAAGCATCTGCAAGGAGCTGCAGAGATGGCCTTTTGTGGTAAGTACCATAGTGTGGTACAATGTGTTGTTCCAGATAAACAAAGTGAGTAAGATCCTTCAGAGCCCCAAAGTTTCAGTCGAGACAGTGAGGGAAGAAATCAGGGCAGTGAAATAATTCCTTTGGGAATTTCGCAGTCATGGATTTCATTATGCGAAAACAGATGCCAGGGAGATAGCAGAGAAGCTGGAGGTGGAGATGAGCTGGCCTGAGGTGCGTCAGAGAAGAAAAACCAAACAGTTTGAGTATGAGGGAACAGAGCACATTCAGTCAACTGCAGAAGAGCTCTTCAAAAGAAAGTTTTTTCTACCTCTAATAGATACAGCTCTTGTCACAGTAGAGAACAGATTTTCCAACATGGAAATCTTCTATGAGCTTTATGGATTTCTCTACTCAATCAACATGATGAGAAGCACTGAGAAGGAAGGGAAGCTGGATGAATGCTGCCACAGATTAGAGCAGAATGGATGACATTGATGCAGAAGATCTGAAGCTTGAGGTAAAGGGTGCAGTTAGGTCATTCCCGCCACATGTCTCATCACCATTTGAGATGCTGGACTACATATATAAAGAGAATTTACTTGACATATATCCAAATTTGACTATAGCTTTCAGACTCCTCCTCACTCTCCCTGTTACAGTAGCTTCAGGTGAGAGAAGTTTCTCATCATTGAAACTAATCAAAACGTACCTCAGATCAACTATGTCACAGGACAGGCTGTCTGCTCTAGCTGTTCTGTCCATCGAGCAGGAAGTCAGGAAGTCACTGGATATGGAATCAGTGATATAAGATTTGCTGAGGCCAAAGCTCGCAAGGTCAGATTATAGCGCTTTAGACATGAAAATACAGACACTCACTCACTCACTCACTCACACAAAGATATTCTCACACAGACACATTCTCACACAGACACACTCACTCACTCACTCACTCACTCACACAGACAATCTCACACAGACACTCTCACACAGACACACTCACTCACAGAGGCACTCACACACACAGACACACACAGACACTCTCACACTGACACACTCACACAGACACACTCACTCACACACAGACACTCACCCACTCACTCACTCACACAAACACTCTCACACAGACACACTCACACACACACACACACACACACACACACACACACAGACACTCACTCACTCACACACAGACACTCTCACACAGACACACTCACTCACACAGACACTCTTACACAGACACACACAGACACTCACACACACACACACACACACACACACACACACACAGAGAGAGATCAGCCCAAGATTTCCTTCATTTGTTACTCACCCATTAAAGCTGAGGTAATTAGTAAGAGAAAGCCAAAGAAACTCAATGTACATAAATACATTCAAGAGAGAGGAAGAGAATACAAAGACATAGAAGAAAGGTGAGATGAAGAGAAAGATGGACAAATACAAATAGAAAAGGGAGAAGGAAAAAGACAAAGACCAAAGGGAGAAGAAGAAAAAGACAGGCAAAGACCAAAGGGAGAAGACGAGAAAGACAGATGCAAAAACAGAGACAAGGGAATTGAAGAAATGGTCAGAAAAAAGGGAGAGCAGGAGAAAGTCAGTTAAAGAAAAAAGGTAAACATTTTAAACGGTAAGTTATTTTTATTAAAATTATGTCTCCATAATTGATCACTTATTGTCTTGTGTGTTTCTTCTCACTTTAGTAAAACAAGACAGAAGTCCACAAACAAAATGTAGCAGCAAGCAGATCCATATAAGAGATACTATCAGAGAGCCAACCAAGGTAAATGACAACCAAAGGCAGCTCTTCCCTATGAAAAGACAATACGTATTATTATACAGAGAAAATTTTAAATACAATTTTTCAGTGGATGCATCTGTTAAACAGAATGCTCTGTGTTTTATTCTTCTTTTTTTCTTACAGATGCAACTCCAGATGTCTAGACATCATTGCTGTGTGAACACTGCTGAAGAGAAGTTACAAGTAGGATTTATTTTCTTAGAAAAATAAGGATTGACAAAAGGGGAGAAACAAGAGATGTAGAGGGCCCCATGTCTGTGTTTGCCTTGGGCCCCAAAATGACTAAATCCGCCCCTGACCCCAAGTCTCAAATTTTGAGGTATTTGCAAATTCTTACTCTGTTATTAGGGATTTGTGGATCCACATCTTCAGCCCCAAATGCACCAGAATGTTTAGATAAAATGTTGATGAAATATGGTAAAGGTCATGAGGCTTCTGGGTATTATTCTATGCTCAGTCAGAAGCTGTGGGATGGAGCCTGGTCAGCCCTCAAGAAGACATGAGAAAGGGATCTGAATATTACAATGGATGATGAGGAGTGGGACACAATTTGTAGGAATACTAAAAAACTATGTCACCAGATGTGAGGCTGTGCCTCATTCAGTTCAAGATCACGCATCTTCTATTGGAGATTGTTTAGACTTTGAATGGAAGACACACAAAATTGTTGGAAATGTAAGACAGGGAATGGCCAATTAAATCATGTCCTCTTGTCCTTTGACAAGGTCCAGGAATTTTGGACTGGTACACAGGATAACCTAGGATAACACAGGATAACCTATGTCTGATTGGTTCCATTCAGCACTAGGCTATTTGTTTTGGGAGATGGGTCAATCTTAAGCGGGATAGATAAGCACATAAGAAGTTGGGTCCAAACTAGTTTAATGATAGCCAGACATGTTATTCTAAGAGGATGGTGGAATGAAGGGATGCCATCAATCCAAGAGTGGGCTTTTGAGATGGCTAGAGTGGCAGCGTTTAAAAAATGTCTAGTGAATGGTTTTCCAGATTGAATGTCTAAACTAGAAAATGGGGAAAGTAATTAAGCTTTCTGGAGCGCTCCTAAGAAGCTAAGTGCTGGGGAAAAGCATATACTATCTGTTTATTGTTGAAACGTATGCATATGTTTATTTGGTTTGCAGTTTATTGTCTATTTTGTTATTTCGTTGTGTTGTTTTGAATGTTGTGGTTATTACGTAATATATTTCTCAATTTTTGTCTGCGTAGGTGGTGATGACGAGTTGTGAGTTGGGGTGATGTTTGTGTTGTAAATTTTATGTTTCTATTCCGTTTAAAAAATGAATGAAACATTTTAATTATAAAAACATTATTTGTTGGGATAGCAAATGTAAGTGCTGTAGGGGCTTAATGTAATTTTTTTCGTTAGAAACAATGGGATAATGTAATAATTTGCGCGGCGATTATATTTACCATTTAGTCTACTTGCCAAAATAAAAATGCTGAAATGTATTACAATGGTTCAGCATTTGTTTCATGCCTTTTATATTTTACGATGCAGGTTATACGCTGCTTACAACTCAAAACAGCATCAGATAGAACCAAATAGATTTTTTTTTTCATGAAAAAAAGACATTTTGTGGGAGTTGCTCAACGAGACCTCTGAGGTTTTGTGTCGACTGTTGATTGTTGACTGAACTGATGGCACAGAGCGCAAATGACTGGACTATTACTGCGTTTGGTAGCAGCATGAACATGTATTTTCTAAAAATAGAGACCATGTGAAACTAGCACATTTTACACTGCTTAGTTTTGTGTGGTTCAAGCTGTTAGATCAGTTACCTGGCTGTGTATGTTGTGTGGGGGGCTGCGTATGCGCACGTTGTTGTTGCTTTAGAGATGGAAACAAGTGCAATAGTGATAGAAAGGGATTGTTGTTGTTTTACGTTCTTGTATCTAGGGCTGCACGATATTGGAAAAAAATTACATTGCGATATTTTTTTCCCAATGATATATATTGCGATATTGCGAACCATCAATCCAGGCTATAGTCAATAATTACCATTCCATGATATTAATAATTTCACTAAAAAGCAAGCTTCATTACAAGTGACAAAAAGGTCACTTAATATTTTATTCCAAAATTAGAACAGATTTCTGTAAACAGAAAAGCAGAACACATTTTTAAATAAAACAGCAGCTTTACACCAACCCCCTGATTGGTTTATAAAAATATAACTTAAAATAAATATATTTTTTATAAAACAACTTATAAGCATTTTGGTTCACAATCTATTGTTTTTAAGTCAACTTTTCTTAGCAAAAGTGGCAAAGTAAAACAGTGTTGGTCATCATCATAATCATGGCTAAACAAAATGAAATAAAACTTTAATACAATTTGTATTAAATCTCCTAAACTGAGTATTCCTTAGCAGGATGCATCCTGTATGCTTTGCTTACTCAAGGTTTTTAGCTAAGAACACAAGTCTATCAACCTTTGCAGGCTTGAGACAGGTTCGTTGGCAACTGACGATGTTGCCACTAGTACTGAAAAGTCTCTCTGACGGCGAGCTTGTCGCAGGAATACACAGGTATTTGCGGGCAAGTCTGGCGAGTCGAGGAAAGCTTAGTTTGTGTACTTTCCACTATGCAAGTGGATCCTCCTCTTTGTCTATTGGAGGTGTTAGCATGTAGGTGTTTAACTCTGCTTCCACAGCATCCTTTAGGATCAGAGAGGAATCACCCTTTGCTACAGTTTCACTCTGTTTAAAGAAGCTTCCCAAGGACTTCTTTGCTTTCTTTGCCTGGGGTGCACTGGTAATGTTGGGCTCCACGTCGGTGCTGCAGCTTGATGTCTCCTGGCATTCCATCATCTGTGATGCCACTCTGGCCTTAACTTGGGGCTTCTTTTCTGCACTGATGAAGTCCATCTTGAACCGGAGGTCCAAAAAAGATGCCATATCTAGCAGCTTCTGAGTATCATCATCTTTGTATTTCTCGTTGAGGTAGTCCAGCATCTTCTTCTTTATGTTTTTGGTCAGGTCTGTGTCTTCCTCTTGCATTTCCAGTAGTGAATTGTTGAAGAGCTGAAGAACTGGCTTTACAAAGGAGACACTGACATATTCATCCCCTGAAAGTGCATCAGTGAAATCCAGCATTGGGCCCAGTGACTTGCTTACAGATTCCAGGACATCTATATCTTGCCAGGTTGGAATCAGATGCCGCAGCTTCTTGTCTGCAGACAGGACCTGAGTTAAAGCCTGCTGCTGCTCTAATATCCTGCTGATCATCATCTGTCTGGAACCCCATCTTGTTTGGCATTCTGAGATGAGACAATGTGATGGTAGATTGAGTTCCTTCTGGACTTTTGCCAGGGCATCTCAGGCCTTCCAGCTGTGAGAGAAGTGGCTCACCAGCTTCTTGCAGACTCCTACAGCACGATTAATGCAGCCATCCTTTTTCACTGCATTTTCTAAGGGGAGAAAACAAACAAAACAGTGCAAACTTTAATTATTGAAGCACACTGTTTTATTTTAAACAATAAATGTGCTCATAAAAATATATTTTGCCTGATTTTATTATTTCACTGATTAAATAACAGGTTGTTTAAAATTAAATGTTTAGTTTCTGTATTTTTTTTTACGTTTTAAAGCTCTACACACATGCAACACATTCATTTTCAAATTTTTTGTCATGTTCAGGACAGGTTATTAAGTAAAACAGCGGAATAAAAATGTATATTTAGGATAAGGATCATGGTTATTACTCACCAACTGCAAGATGCAGTCTGTGGCCAAAGCACTGCAGCCTGGTCCACTTGTTCAGAGCGGCAGCTTTCACCATGTTCGCTGCATTATCTGTTGTTATACAGACTTGACGTGTCTCATCTAAGCCCCAAGCGGTCAACACTTCTCTCAGGGCCTCTGCGATATTCTCAGCTGTATGACTCTCCGGGAAAAATGCCGTCTGCAAACAGAAGTCCTCTGTGAGGAAATGGACTGTCAGACTTATGTAGGGCTCCATTGTCCTGCTGGACCACAAGTCTGTTATAGCTGCATAGTATTCCACGTGTGACAGCTCTGCCCTCAATCTTGGATTTGCATTTTTCATACAGCTCTTTTGGGAAAGATATGTGCTGGATGGTATAACATACCGCATGTCAAGCGTTCGGATCATGTTCTTAAATCCCTCTTTGTCGACGGTGTTTAATATATCATATCTTTAGCGATATGAAACGTTATTGCGTCTGTTATTTCTTTCTGTTGTTGAGAGCCTTTCTGGTAAGGTGTCACACTGGCAAATGCATCGTAAATAGTTTTTTGTTTTGATTGACATCCAGATTTGACTTTGTATTTGTCGTAAAGAGCTTTGTGGTGCCGTTTTAAGTGATCCGACAAATTGGTGGTAATTCTATCAGTATTTAAATAACATAATTGAGCATATTTTAATAAAAATATTTAAATGTTTATGTAATTCTTATACTCTCATTGTTGTTCTTAACCTCATTGTTCTTACATTAGCTGAGCCTTAACCTCTTAGCCTCATTTGTTGCGTTCCTTGATCCGTCTTATTTTCCTCATTCCTTCCTACATTCCTGGATCCTGAGGTAGGTGATCATATCATCACTTTAAAGCTCTCTTTGATAGCACGAACATGCTCAATGCTGCTGTAAACCTTTAGTCTTTCTTGGACTATATGCACTCGAATACTTTTCTTAAAAACGCATATCTTTTGCCATGGTTAGACCTCGTATCCACACATTGGGCGAATGTACTATGGACGCTTCGGTAGGCCTAGCCACAATTTCACGACAGGGAATTTTCCATGCAGGTTATTGAGGCTTTAACTAAAGTTTGATTGTGCGAAGTAAAGATGAACAAAGAAATGTGTTTCCGCCCAGTTTCGAACATTGGACCTTTAGCCTGTTAAACGAACGTGATAAGCACTACGCTATGGAAACTGACGAAAAGTGATTTTTAGCATGTTCGTGGGGAAATGCACCAATCATATTTTACTGCAAATGTTCAAAACGCCGTTTGACATGTTTATTTTTGACACATAGTTATGTTAAACACGATTCAGTCATTGCTGCTCTGTCATGGTTATGAGTGACAGTGAATATGTAGTAAATCTAAATGTTTCTACATGTATTCACTGTAGCCTAAATGCTGGAATGGCGCCACCTAGCGAGTGCCGTGCCAAATCTAGTACTGGGGCAAGCGAGTGCCGTGCCAAATCTAGTACTGGGCAATCTTCGTTAGTATAGTGGACATTATCTCCGCCTGTCACGCGGAAAACCGGGGTTCGATTCCCCGACGGGGAGATTTAGCTGTCTGCTGCTAATTATTTACCAAGGCTACATCGATACCACGACATTTGCCGGAATAGTGTGGATACAAGGCATAACCATAGTAAAAGATATGCGTTTTCTAAGAAAAAAAGTATCAGAGTGCATATAGTACAAGAAAGACTGAAGGTTTACAGCAGCATTGAGCATGTTCGTGCTATCAAAGAGAGCTTTAAAGTGATGATGTGATCACCTACCTCAGGTTCCAGGAAAGTAGGAAGGAATGAGGAACGTAAGACGGATACAGGAACGTAAAACAACAACGAGGCTAAGAGGTTGAGGCTCAGCTAAGGTAAGAACAATGAGGCTAAGAACAACAATGAGAGTATAAGAATTTACATAAACATTGAAATATTTTTTTATTAAAATATGCTCAATTATGTTATTTAAATACTGATAGAATTTGGAGAAAGAACAACAATGGCGAAAAGTAAGTCCAGGGATTTATTTGCTTGGACCATCCATGAGGTGGAACTGCTACTGAAAGGCATGTGAGCTTACCTAACCGATGAAACTGACTGACGTGGGTGTCTGCATTCGTTTCCAAAGTTCTCTGCTTCTGCCTGTACAGACTACAACGCAACCCTGCAGTTTTCAAACTTCGACAGAGTGAGCAATGTTTCAAAATGTCTTTGTGTAAGGGTCGCGGAAATGCCGGAGTAGTGTGGATACAATGCCTAAACATAGCAAAAGATATGCTTTTTTAAGGAAAACAGTATTAAAGTGGATATAGTACAAGAAAGACAAATGCTTTACAGCAGCATTGAGCATGTTGCTGCTATCAAAGAGAGCTTTACAGTGACGATATGATCACCTACCTCAGGATCCAGGAACGTAGGAAGGAAGGAGGAACGTAAGACGGATCCAGTAACGTAAAAAACCAACAATGAGGCTAAGAGGTTGAGGCTCAGCTAAGGTAAGAACAATTAGGCTAAGAACGACAATGAGAGTCTAAGAGACATTTTGCGTGTTGAGCAAATTTACTATGAACCCTTCGGTAGGCCTAGCCGCAATTGCACGACAGTGAGTTTTCTATGCAGGTTATTGAGATTTTAACGCAGCAGAGTCTGTGCAAAGTAAAGACAAACAAAGAAATGTGTTTCCACCTAGTTTCGAACAGGGGACCTTTCGCATGTTTCGGGGGACCTTTCGAGTTTCCACTACACTACCGAAACTGATGAAAAGTGGTTTTTAGCATGTTTGTGGGGAACTGCACGAATCATATTTTACTGCAAATGTTCAAAATGCCATTTGACATGTTTATTTTTGACACATAGATATGTTAAAAAGGATTCAGTCATAGCTGCTCTGTCCAGGTTATCAGTGACAGTGAATATATAGTAAATCTAAATGTTTCTACATGTATTCACTGTAGCCTTTATGCTGCAATGGCTCCACCTAGCGAGTGCCGTGCCAAATCTAGTGCAAGGGCAATCCTCGTTAGTATAGTTGACAGTATCTCCACAGTATCACGCGGAAGACCGGGGTTCGATTCCTCGACAGGGAGATTTAGCTGTCTGCTACTAATTATTTACCAAGGCTACATCGAAACCACGTTGTTTGCCGGAATAGTGTGGATACGAGGCATAACCATAGTAAAAGATATGCGTTTTCTAAGAAAAAAAGTATCAGAGTGCATATAGTACAAGAGAGACTAAAGGTTTACAGCAGCATTGAGCATGTTCCTGCTGTCAAAACAGACCTGCTATTCTTCTGGCAAAGTTGGAACCTGGCCTCCCTCCAGGCGAGAGTTCGACCTCTGAATCAACAGTGCTTAACACTAGCACCGCCGGCCACTTTAGGGGTAAATACGAAACAATAAAATAGACAATAAACTGCAAACCAAATAAACATATGCATACGTTTCAACAATAGGCAGATAGTATATGCTTTTCCCCAGCACTTAGCTTTTTAGGAGCACTCCAGAAAGCTTAATTACTTTCCCCATTTTCTAGTTTAGACATTCAATCTGGAAAACCATTCATAAGACATTTTTTAAACGCTGCCACTCTAGCCATCTCAAAAGCCCACTCTTGGATTGATGGCATCCCTTCATTCCACCATCCTCTTAGAATAACATGTCTGGCTATCATTAAACTAGTTTGGACCCAACTTCTTATGTGCTTATCTATCCCGCTTAAGATTGACCCATCTCCCAAAACAAATAGCCTAGTGCTGAATGGAACCAATCAGACATAGGTTATCCTGTGTTATCCTAGGTTATCCTGTGTACCAGTCCAAAATTCCTGGACCTTGTCAGAGGGCAAGAGGACATGATTTAATTGGCCATTCCCTGTCTTACATTTCCAACAATTTTGTGTGTCTTCCATTCAAAGTCTAAACAATCTCTAATAGAAGATGCGTGATCTTGAACTGAATGAGGCACACCCTCACATCTCGTGACATAGTTTTTTTAGTATTCCTACAAATTGTGTCCCACTCCTCATCATCCATTGTAATATTCAGATCCCTTTCTCATGTCTTCTTGAGGGCTGATCAGGCTCCATCCCACAGGTTCTCACTGAGCATAGAATAATACCCAGAAGCATCATGACCTTTACCATATTTCATCAACATCTAATCTAAAGTTCTGGTGCATATGGGGCTTAAGAAGTAGATCCACAAATCCCTAATAACAGAGTAAGAATTTGCAAGTACGTCAAAATTTGAGACCTGGGGCTTCCAAACTGCTATACCACAGCCTCGAAGGATACGCCACCAAGATGCAAATCCCCCAAGGTAACAATTCCCTTTTCCAGCCATTCCCTCCAAAATATGTACGGGGGCATTCGATCTGTTTTGAGCAAAACAGATGAGTGTTAACGTCACCTTAAATGAGATAGGATTGGCAAAGCCTATGTTTGTGTATGCAGTAAGCAGTTAGAACCAGTGTTTAGGGCAAGATTGTATCTTAATTGAGTGAAGGTCACGCTGCCCGCACAAGCTACGTAAGCTGTTTGTCGCTCAGTATGAAGACAGATGGGAATCCTCTGTTAGGCAGACTGCGTCATTTGCGGCATGATTATCGTGCAAATAACTTCTTGTTTTGGGCAAGATTGAAATTATAGCAAAGAAAATGTAACTATCGGAAAGAATTCAGGATGGCAGAGCAGTCGAAGGTGCAGCGTTTAGGTCACAGTCTCCCCTGGAGGCTGGGACTTTTGATGGAAAAGCTTCTGATTGAACCATGTTACTTTCAAAATGCACAGGGATTTGAAGGAGTCTTAGTTGTTTTGGTGGACTCTGTCTCTGTATTCAGCAGAACAGACAATGGTGTATCCTTCACAGCTAGTAGCTGCTCTACATCAGCACTGTTTGTGCAGTTACACGACAAAGTTAAAACTGCACTCGGGAATTCTTTAGCTAAATCGCCTTAAACTGATTCCCATTCATTTCCTATGGTACTGCTAAACCAGTACGGATGTAATATACCTTTGGCCGCTAGTATGCGCACTGGAGTTTTTTTGCGCCCTGGAGCAGTTTAGCGGCGAGTGAAGACAATTGCTTCCGACCCCTCAGTGCTCGTCTGGACAGTGGATTGACAGCGCACACAGATTGAGCTCCGCTGAACATTATGCTAAACGGTAAGTTATATTTAGATGAATGAAAAAATGTTAAATGAACAAACGTGTCATGGCAGTTTTACATTTAGTGTTGAGATCCAGTGGTGAAATATAACTAAGTAACGTTAGCCTACATTTACTTAAGTAGGCTACTGTAATGTAACGTTACTGCTTCTCATACTCTAATGTCACATCTCAGGGGGATATGTACTTTTTAATTGCTCTACTTTTTTTTTTTGACAGCTTTAGTTACAAGTTACTTTGCAGGTTATTATTAATCAACAGAGATGGGGACTCGAGTCTGAGACTCAGACTCGAGTCGCACTTAAGTCACACAAACAGCTGACTTCAGACTTGACTCGGACTCGACCCAAAAGACTTCAGACTTGACTTGCAACTCGACCCAAAAGACTTCAGACTTGACTCGGACTCGAGCTTCGAGACTCGTCAACAACCTATTTTATTGCTTTTTAAATCTAAGTTGATTTATGTATTTCTATTTTCTTTTATTGGTGCATATACGTTGGGGAAACGCATGACGAGCTGCGTGTCCCTTGGCCTTTGCCGTAATGTGCAATGTACGCATGCGCTATGCGGCGCGCGCACACATCAAAAAATGCAGCGACGATGGCGACACCAAGTCCTCCTGCAGTTGTGCCTTTTGTCATTAGTTTTGCTTTCAATAACTTCATAAACAGTGGCAGTAAGCGAACAGCTACATGCAAGGAGTGTGGCACCAAGATACATGACGCTGGATCAACAACATCGAACTTCATCAGACATCTCAAAAAGCACCCAGATAGGTCAGTCACTCACGCTAATGTGAAAGAGACGTTACATTTAGCATATATCGCCACAGGTAACAAGCTAACCATCGCAAAGTGTTGTGCTAATGCTGGGGACAGGCAAATTGTATTGTTATAGTTGTATCCATATGATGTGACAGACTTAGGTTAATATTTCACCAGTAGCAGAAGATTAGACTATACGATGTCCTAAGTTGAAGAACACTGAAAAATGTAATGCATGATGAGGTTGGGCTTTACAGCCAGTTGGTAACACAGACAAACATGTATTCTTTGGTGCAGATACCAAAATGTTGAACAATACAGTTATGAAATTGAAACAGAGTCCTTAATTTGTGTTTCTTCAGATTGCATTGCAGTAGACCCCATAAAGTTATCCTACAACTGATTTTGATACTGTACTGTATGGATGGTAGCTACAGGACATGCTTTGAATTCAAGATTTAACAATACAGTGTTAGGGACAGATCAGACTTGAGACTTGACTTGGACTTCCCCTCAAAGACTTGAGACTTGACTTGGACTCGAGCTCAAAGACTTGAGACTTGACTTGGACTTCCAAAAAATGACTTGTGAACATCTCTGTTAATCAACACATACATTATGATGTATTATTATAAATTAAACTACCCAACTGTAGATACAGTAGTTAAAATCAGCTCCAACTTTACCAGCTGCGACATTACAGTGAAATGCATTTATTACATCACTAATTACAATCTAGTAATATAGATGTATTTCTGAAATGAGCCATACTGCATAATGAATATTTTCAATTGTGGTACTTTATAGTATTTTGAATGCAGGACTTTTACTTGTAGCAAAGTATTTATACACTGTTTACAGAAGTACAAGATCAGAGAACACCAGAATATGGTAATGTTGTTAACAACATACTACATATTACATACATTTATTTTCTATCTATACTGTACTATTTAAGTTACACATTTGCCTGAGATTGTCAAAAGCTGAGTATATCAAACAAGGCACATCAAATTCTGGGTGTATTTGGATAAGACTTCACACTTTGATGTTACTTGAGTCAACAGCTGAGTTCTCATGAAGGTTAAGGTGTGACTCCCCACTAAGCTGAGCTCCCTTCACCTTCAAGTTCTTTCCTGTGGGTGGGTCAAAGGGTTTCACCCACAGGGGGTCTATCTTTGAAGGGTTAACAGTCCCACTTAACAAACACAGAGCTCATTGTCAGACCCTACCTATTAACATTTGTTATGAAAACAGTCAATGTCTATGATGTAATAATATACTAATTACGTGACTTTTCTTCATGACAGGTAAAATGCGCAAACAAATCTTTTTTCCTGGGAGAATTGAAGTTACATTTCACAAGGGACCTCTGGGGTATCTTCGTCAGGATCCTACTAATTCTGCAAAAGTCATTAAAGACAACCCATCTCTCCAGGACAAGTCTGCACCTGTAATGGAGGAGCTGGTCAGGCAAAATGCACTCAGTGTCGTCCGTCAGAGAGGTGGGGTGGAGATTCCTTCCGCTGGCTTCTTGAAAATGATATTGGTTATACCATCTACCTAATCAGGAACGAGCTGAAGGAGGAGGCTGCAGGAGTGTTCATAGCAGAGGGGCACAGCAAGGACAGCCTACTGTCATTTGTGAACTATGCCCTCAGCTTTCAGGAAATCCAGTCTCTTCTTGACTATGAGGCAAGGTCACAGGTTGTGACAGTAGCAGCATCAGAGGATGACCAGCTGGTTGGGTTTGGCTCTCGTGCCAACAACACCTGGCGAGAGATTTGGGAAAGCAGGGATGATGGCTATGCAGCCTTTACACTGAAAAAAAGCTGTGCTTCAGGGACAAGGATGCACAAGCTTCAGCAATACCTGCAGAAGAAGCTGCCCTCACCTTCTGGCTCCTCTCTAATGACACATACGTCTAATGTTCCTGCTGAAGCCATGGGTGGGTCTTGTTTTTCCTTTGTTTTGTCAAAAAGATGTACATGCTGTCATGGTAGCCAATACTAATATCTGTCTGTTTGCATCACAGTGATGGATGAAGATGAAGGGCTGGAGAGAGAGATGCTGAGCATTTCTCCTACCAAGCAACATGAGCAAAGCTGTGAGTAAACATTTGTTGTCTTTTATTTGTTTGTTTCTACTGCCTGAAGATTCTTAATGATTTAAAGTTCAGCCTGTTTGATATTAATCCAGTGTTCTACATAGTATATGTTATATACCGTATATCATTTTGTTCTGTTTTACAGCTGTTTCTGCACCAGCATCATCAACTGCCAGACCACCACAGGCTTCTGGAACAGATAGAGGTTCTTAACCAAAACATCCTGCATCAGCAGACAACTCTGGGACCATGAATTCTTATCCCAATATGAAGCATGACTTAAAGCTTTCCATCTCATGTTGACCATGTTCTGGTCATATTTGTGTTTTGGTGTTCTACCTATTGTCCTAGTGACTATGAATTGAAACCAGTCATGATGAGGGTAAGTATCAGTCTTTTGTTTATGTGGATGAAAATATATGATACATGTAAAATTGCTGTGGTTACTAACACTTGAGTGCATGTGTTTGCATGTACAGTATGTGTGTCATGTTGCTTCCCCTGCTTAGGCTAAATTCTAATGAGTGACTACTAAATATTAATCAATAATTTTTAAAAAATCAATAAAAAAATGATTGCTTGTGTATGAATGAACATATTCTTTATATATTATTATAAGAAACAGACTGTTTCACTATATAAGACTGAGATAAGCAGGTGAAGTAAAAGATGGGTGCCTTAACTTACTAACACAAATGTTTGTATTTTGCCAAAAATATAAATGACTGAAAAGACTTTCTGTTGTAGCACCATCAGCTACACAGTCTAGAACTACTAAATTGAAGAGCTCACAAGAAGATGGTAAATGCACTGTATTTTGCCTCGTCCATTTAAAGCTTTCTGTCATATTCCCTATGCTTTTGTCCGTTATAAACTAATAATAGATTTTTGTTGTTGTCCTTTCCTCCTTGCAACCCAAGCCCTGCCAACTGTAAGGAGACCTGTGCCCCTTCCTCAGGAGCTGACGTTTCTGATGCCAAAAACAGCAGGTCCTCTGCCAACAGAGACAACTGTAACAGTTCCAGGTGTGTATTATTTTAACTACATTTGCGTCTTTAAAAAATATCCATATGTTGTTCCATCCATATGTTGTGTCCATTATAACTGTTGTAAATCCTTTAAAATATGTGTAATTGTTGTATATCAGATACTGTTCCACAGTTTAAAGACAAGTCTGCATTTAAGTATACAGCCTGCTAAGTTTCAGGGACTAAAATGTAGATGTAAAGTGTAGTGTCATATTACTTTTTTACTTTATCTTACCTGTAAATAATAATGAAATGTTTAATATTCTAAAAACTGTAGTGTCTATAGTCTATAGTGTCAGAGGCACCTGTGATTACTCCGTCTGCAGAGCCCAGTCAACCGGCGCTGCAGCCACCAATTGCACAGAGAGCTCAAAGTACGTTTTTGAATGTTTTTTCTTTGAATTGTGTGCGTTTCATAAAGAGAATCAAGTCAAACACAAAATCTTAATAATTTGCCTTGTTATTATTCCTGTCTTACTAGGTCAGCCCGTACCCAGGCCATCAAGGGTCCCCAGCATTCCTCCTCCACAGCTTCCTGGCTATGACCATAATGTCAGACAGTGGAACTGTTCTCACCAGCAGAGGATCTGGATGAAGACAGAGCTGGAATCGATGGGTCTCTGGCCTGGCTCCATTCCTGCGCGCAACACCATGAAGCTGGTGTCATTGTGGTGTTTCCCTCCCCAGCCAGAATTAATTGACAGCATCTCTGATCTTCAATCCCCAAAGTGCATTCAGTTCCATCCCTTTTTTATATGGAAGCCAGAGAATGACTTAATTGCACGGCAGAGAAACAACAACACTCTGCCACGCATTGAAGGTTGCGCTCAGGCCCAAGTTGCCTCTGCAGGTGTTGGTAGACCTCGTGTGAATGTTGGCGTCACTGGACAGTACTACCTTTTTTCATCCAGGCTGTGCTGTAAAGTTTGCCGGAAGAGGTGGTATGTTGACAACCCGCTGTGGCTGGAAAAATTACCAAAGAGGTTCACAAACCTGTTGCCGGCAATACTGACCTACAAGAAGGCCATCTGTAAATCCGTAATGGACGAGCTCAGGCGCACAGGTAACTCACCCACCGACATGGCAAAGCAGATCATGGAGATGATGCACCTGAAATATGAACATGCTCACCTGGCCTTCCTCCTTACCTGCCAGAACATCATGGATGGTGAAGCAGGAAAGTATGACCTAAGAACCATCACTCAGTTCATAAGACAGGAAACCAAGCCAGCTCCCTTTGGAGAGTATGGGGATTCAGATAGCTGGAACGGGTTTTCTGTGTCTGCACACTACCTAACTGACTGCCTACTGCATGAGTACCAACACCAAGAGGGTGCTATCACAAAGCTTCTTCAGGGCACCTTTGGACAGGCTTTCCGCTGAGACCACACACGGAAAGTTGCTAGGAAGGTCACCTTTTCATCTGGGACCATGTCATCATATGCAGTCATGAATGAGAAGTGGATGATCCTTTCATGGGTGATGGTGCAGTCTGAGACAGAAAAGTCACTGAAGCCCATGTATGAAGGTATAGCACACCGCTACAGCACTGCAGGCATAGAGAAGGCACACTACCAGTGGGTAGACAGGTAAGATATAAACAGTATATTTTGCTTTCATTGGTGACATGAACAGCTAATAATCACAATTAACTTTGCTTTTCATTTTTCATAATTTCACTTTGCATTCCTTTTATTTTATTTTCATGTCTGAATACACTGAAGTGTAAATAGGGATTGATATCACTGCTTTAACATTAATGGCTATACTGTGTCTCTATCTCTTCTTTCAGGGATTGCTGCGCAGCATTTAAGGTTGCAGAATATTACACAGGAGAGCATATGAACTGGGAGGCTTGGACAACTACTAATGGCATTGTTGCTGATGCCACTACTGGTGACCTGTGCATCAAGATCCCACTACAATGAAAACATCATTATCAAGCTGGACTTGTTCCACTGTTTGAGACGGTTCCTCTGTGAGTGTGTGTCAGAGCATCGTCCCCTGTACAGTTCCTTTGCTCAGTTCCTGTCGGCAGCCTTTTCAGTTGTGGATCAGGAAGACCTACTGAGGCTTAAAGAGGCATATGCCTTCTGTGGAATTCAGCCTGCCAAACCAACAAAGGCACACATTCGCGAGCACTGCAGGACCAGAATTCCACAGCCTGAAGAGCTTGTCAAGAGGGTCGAGGGAGTTTTCCAGCACTTTCACCTCACAACTGATCCAAACGGCGTTCCTCTCTTCAAGCCCTCTATGCTGAAGACGTGGCGCATTCAGCGCATACACATCTTGCGCAGGTGCCTGAGTGATCCTGAGGTTGAAGGTGGGATCTTGTACAGGGACGGAGGAACACTGCAGCTTAACCACGTGCAGGGGGAAGGTGCTAAAGTTCCTTTTTGGATCCCCAAACCAGATGTGACTGCAAGTACAAGTCCTGAGCCTCAGAAAGAGCCAGGTAAACATTTGACAGACAAAGTGGTGGACAAAACGTTAGTATCAGTAGCAGTGCCTAGGTTTCAATCATATTAATAGCCTTTATAAATTGTAACTCATTTATCTTTCTTTTCTTAGAGAGTTAAGAATATGAGAGCTTCATGTAATGTGTTATTGAATAGACTTTTACATAAACATAATCATCCATCAGCCATTGTCTAAACAAACTTACCAACTGGAAAGTGAGTTTTCACCCATACAAGTGTATGATTTGTTTTGTGGTTTGTTTGTTTTATCTTTTTTTGGGCCAGAATGACTTTTGTTGTTATATAAACCAGAAGTCCGCTGTCTCTCCCCTTGCTTTCCTCACCATCTGGAGCTCGCACTGGACTTGTGAAGACAGGTGGAAGGGTGTTTGTGTTGGACCACAAGCGCTGGCCAACCCCTATGGAAAAGGCTATTGACAACCTGCTTAATAAACACCGTGGCCAGAAGGACATGCTCAAGCTTATAGACCAGGACTATGCTGGTCTAGTTCACAACTCCTGTAAAGACCCAAACAGCATGCGCCACCCAACAACCAAACTACATATTGGACAGTATTTAAAGCACCTCAGCAAATTGTTAAACACCAGCTCCTCTTTAAATACCAGCCCAGAAAAACTGCAAGAGAGGCAGGAACTCTGGCACTCTCTGACCAAGGGGAGTACGACTACGAGTGTGCCAGTTGTTACCATGCCTGCTGCAGTTGTTAATCCACCACCACCTGTGCAGACTCTGGCCACACCTCTAACTGAAGACTCTATTGAGAAAATAGTTAAAAACATAATGGACAAACAGCATTAGCAACAACAGCCGGAACAAAAAAAGGCACAGACAAAAACATGTCTTTCCTGTGGCTAGCCAAAGTCGAGCTATGAGAATGATGGTTCTTCCATCCACTTCTTTTACCAGCAAGGCCCTGTCAGGTATTTCTTCTGCTCCACTAAGGTTTTTAAAGCCTATGGTGCTGAAGGTCTGACAATCCCAAAAATGCCCTTTAATGACTTTGCACAGACAGAGTTCTTTCAGCAGGAACTAGATGCCACAAAGAAAAGGGTGGAGGACAGAGGACAGCAAAAGAGGAAAAGGACCCCCACAGAGGAGTCCCAGCCCACAGGTCGCAAGTGTCGGTTTTGTAGAATGGAACTAAAGCAGGGCCCAAACAGTCCTCATATTCACACTGGATTTCCTGGAGTAGCAGAGAAGTACATTTACTGCCCTGCTAAAGTCTTTTATATTTAAAAAGACCAGGGCATGGAGAAGGAGATGACCTGGAAAGAGTTCCAGCAGTCTGCCTTTTATAAGTCAGAAAAACTGAGGTGGGAGGTCGAAAAGGGAAAATGACAGACATTGAGAGATGGGGGTGGGGGGGAAGAGTGTTTAGTGTTGTATATACTGTATATTTTGCCCATTTCATATTTATTTTACATATTATATTGTTTTGTGTATGTGTGACCTATGGGGCTTGGTGTGTTTAAATTGTCATTGTATTTAATAAACAAGACATTGCATTAACCAATATTTACGTGTCTCATTAATAAGTGCATAACGTTAAGAGAACAGTAAAATGTCTATAATTGAATGCAAGGGTTTTAAGAAATGGTAATATTAGTGGTTAATAGCCATGAGTAAGTCAAGTATTTGATATAACCGTGTCATTATATATTTTTAGTATATCAGGTTTTGTTTAAGGTATTTACTTTACTAAAGATTTAAAAACAAAAAACATACTAATAAATATCTATTTATCTGTAATAATGCATCAAAGACATTGCCCCAACTGGGATTCGAACCTGAGTCCAGATAATAATTATTAAATATGCAGGAAAAAACTCAGCTTGTTCAGCACCTTGGACAGCGTTAATAATGCTGCAACTTCATTGGCTGTCACTGGCTTCCACCTATACGCAACTTGCCTCCACGGAAGACTGGGGTTCGATTCCCCGACGGGGAGATTTAGCTATCAGCTGCTAATTATTTACCAAGGCTACATCGATACTACTACGTTTGTCGGAGTAGTGTGGATACGAGGCCTAAACATTGCAAAAGATATGCTTTTTTAAGGAAAAGAGTATTAAAGTGGATATAGTACAAGAAAGACAAAAGCTTTACAGCAGCATTGAGCATTTTCCTGCCATCAAAGAGAGCTTTACAGTGACGATATGATGACCTACCTCAAGATCCAGGAACGTAGGAAGGAAGGAGGAACGTAAGACGGATACAGGAACGTGAAACACCAACAATGAGGCTAAGAGGTTGAGGCTCAGCTAAGGTAAGAACAATGAGGCTAAGAACAACAATGAGAGTATGAGAATTACATAAACATTTAAATATTTTTTTATTAAAATATGCTCAATTATGTTATTTAAATACTGATAAGAATTTGGAGAAGGAACAACAATGGCAAAAAGTAAGTCCAGGGATTTATTTGCTTGGACCAACCATGAGGTGGAACTGCTACTGAAAGGCATGTGAGCTTACCTAACCGATGAAACTGACTGACGTGGGTGTCTTTATTCGTTTCCAAAGTTCTCCGCTTCTGCCTGTACAGACTACAACGCAACCCTGCAGTTTTCAAACTTCAACGGAGTGAGGCAATGTTTCCAAATGTCTTTGTGTAAGGGTCGCGGAAATGCCGGAGTAGTGTGGATACAATGCCTAAACATAGCAAAAGATATGCTTTTTTAAGGAAAACAGTATTAAAGTGGATATAGTACAAGAAAGACAAAAGCTTTACAGCAGCATTGAGCATTTTCCTGCTATCAAAGAGAGCTTTACAGTGACGATATGATCACCTACCTCAGGATCCAGGAACGTAGGAAGGAAGGAGGAACGTAAGACGGATCCAGGAACGTAAATGTAGCACTTATTAAATGTCTACAATGTAGGTTATTTATCTAGACTAGGTTTCAGAAGATTTAGATAAGTAGGAGGTAGTGGACTGAAACAATAACCGTAACGACACAATTATTAAAGAAAGAATGAGAATATTTATATATTTGTGGACATGAATAGTACACAGCATGAATATAAAACCATAGGGTGCACCCTCTAAGTAGCCTAAGGTGTTTATATAGTGTGTACAATGAAAATAAAATAAATAAAATACAATATTCAAAAGTGTTTCTTTACAGGGGTCTCGCTCTTGTCTTCAGTCCATGGCCTAAAATAAAATACTGTCCTTTAAGATTTTGTAGCTCTAGTTGGGTGGCTCGCCATCAAACTTCAATCTTTCCAAGGAACCCAAAAAACCTGACCTGTGTAAACAAGGTCAGAATAACATAATTAAATATATGGTAACACATTATACATGAGGTAAGTACAGTGTATTAAACATGTGTTACACCCAGTACTCATTTCTTGTACATTTCTGCAATAAAATACATTTCCCATTCTAGCCATATGTCTAGATCTCTTTACACCATGCATACCAACAGTGTTAACCAGAACTGAAGCTAGATGCATGTGTTGAAACTATGCACTCAAAATACAGGAATATAGTTTACATACATACTGCAAATGACCTTCTTAATAACCCAAATGTATATTGTGAATGAACTTAGATAGACTATCTTTAATATAAAACCGAAATTGACACATTAATATGCATTAATATGGTAACATAAACCGAAATACATGACATGCTGCGTAATATCTGCATTAGCTTACTGTAGCATAGCACTCAATACTTCGATCACTTTAGCTAACTCACCAAGTTTCACTTCAGATAAAACACGATGAAAATCCCATACAACGAAAATCCCTCAAGGCTCCCTGGCAGCGGTACAGTTCCCAACGTACTTTTCCAAGTGTTTAGATGACATATGCATTTATATTTAGATGTTAATGTCCCTGTTATCTCCTCGCATCGGCCGCTAACAGGCTGGCTGTGTGCTGCGTGTGTGGTAGAGAAGCATCCGCTGTCACCTATCAATCAAGGTGGGGTCAACTCTTGAACCAATGTTTTAATTGGTTCATAATAACTATAAACATTTATAATAGATTAAGTTTTATTTTATTATATTATAATAATAATATAATATATTCATATTTATTTCCATAATTTTTCTAGTGGGCTACATAAAACACCAATAATGAGGCTAAAAGGTTGAGGCTCAGCTAATGTAAGAACAATGAGGATAAGAACAACAATGAGAGTATGAGAATTACATAAACATTTAAATATTTTTTTATTAAAATGTGCTCAATTATGTTATTTAAATACATAGGAAGGAAGCAGGAACGTAAGACGGATCAAGTAACATAAAACAACAACAATGAGGCTAAGAGGTTGAGGCTCAGCTAAGGTAAGAACAATGAGGCTAAGAACAACAATGAGAGTATGAGAATTTACATAAACATTGAAATATTTTTTTATTAAAATATGCTCAATTATGTTATTTAAATACTGATAAGAATTTGAAGAAAGAACAACAATGGCGAAAAGTAAGTCCAGGGATTTATTTGCTTGGACCAACCATGAGGTGGAACTGCTACTGAAAGGCATGTGAGCTTACCTAACCGATGAAACTGACTGACGTGGGTGTCTGCATTCTTTTCCAAAGTTCTCCGCTTCTGCCTGTACAGACTACAACGCAACCCTGCAGTTTTCAAACTTCAACGGAGTGAGCAATGTTTCCAAATGCCTTTATGTAAGGGTCGCGGAAATGCCATAGTGTGGATACAATGCCTAAACATAGCAAAAGATATGCTTTTTTAAGGAAAACAGTATTAAAGTGGATATAGTAGTGTGGATATTTATTTAATTTCTGTGTTTTGCCTTAATCATACAGCTACATACACTTGTTGTTATCATTAGTATTTTTATTTTGGTTATCTTAAGTATCTGTGCTTTTGTTTTGAAAGTACCAAGCAGCCTTAGCCATAGGTGAAGTCTACAAATATGGGTGTTGAGGTATGTGGGAGGTAGACACCGGGGAGGGCTGATGGTTTTTTACCAGAGCCTAGATACACCATTGTTCCTTTTGTTTGGAATGTTTGTTTGCCGAGAACTGGAGAAATAAACCAAACAAAAATGCCATTTCTGCTTGGACAATGAACGTTTTTCTGCGTAAGGTTCACTCCTTCGGTGCCTCAGTGGCTGTTTGTTCAATCTGAGGACAAATCGCCACTACATAAGTAAAAAACCCGTCCTTGAAGAGGATTTTTGTTGATGGACTTTGTGGATGTTTTGGATTGCTCACGAGGAAAAGACAACTATTGGAATATCATATGGAAAGATGCGTCGGTGCATGGAGAGTCAGCGGCCTACGGACAACGTTTAAAGCCACGCAACAGCATCGGTATGTGAAAAGATTAACTCAGGATGCTGTATTGGAAAACGGCTTCACTATTGGAGTACTTGAGTCATTGTTTCACTGTATATTGATGAACATTGGGACTTTAAAGAAAAGAAAGTTGTACTTTGGATGACGCGCACAGTCAGATTGCGCAATACCTCACCAGAGCCGCATGCATTAATAAAATCACTTGTTGAGGCATGTCATGAAATGAAAAATGTTTCCCTGTATTTTCTGAAATATGGCAAATGAAGTGTGGACATTAAACAAGTCTTAAAGGTCCAAGTTAAGGAGATAATGTCCGACACTGCATCAAAGGCCATGAGTGAAACAGCGTCTGCACGCTCTGAAAAGCGGAGCGTCAAGCTCACGGTGAAAGGCTTGGCATTTTATGTGAAAACGTGTCAAGAAAAGAGGTCTTTAAAATGCAAACAGGCCAAGAGGTATATGAAGCAAGTGCATGAGTTGATGGAATCCCCTGACAATGTGAAATGTGTGCAATCTCAGCTGGTTAAATTCATCAAATGTCATGAGGAAGCTAATGACATGCATGAATCCATCTTAAATCTGAATTTACCAGAGGATGAAGTTGAAAAACAAAAGAAATATTTTCATGAAAGAAGAACCATGTTTTATGACTTCATTGAAGAGGTAAAGAGTTGGTGTGCTGATGCTGGCCACCCATATGTGGAATTAAAGGACAATGATGTTGAATCTCTTGATAACCAAAGTGTGGCTTCTGATAATATTAAACCTGAGGACAGTGCTTCAAACATTTCATGTGTGACAGAAATTCATTCTAGGCCACTCTCTCAGTTATCCAGATTATCGTCCACCTCATCTGCAAGAATTAAAACAGAAGCTAATAAGGCAGCACTTGAGGAGCATATGGCTGCATTAAGCAAGAAACATTCATTGGAAGCCAAAGAGGAGGAACTAAGAAGGGAAAAGGAAAAGTTTGCTCTGGAAACAAAACTGGCTGCAGCCAATGCAAAACTTCATGTGCTGGAAATGAACTCAAAGTCTAGTTCTAAAGTGTCTGATGGAATGAACTCATATTTTGAAAAGATCAGTGCCCAAAATAACAAGTGGATTAAATCCTAATGCTGATTATTTTTACCAGAAAGGGTTGATAAAAGTAATATCAAAAGCCAATCTCACCCTGAGACACAAGCAGTGACTGTGAGGCCTAAACAAGTTGCAGTAACACAAACTGATATCACTCCAGTAATAACAAATACCCAAGCACAAATGGCACAAGTGGTTTATGATGCTCAACATACAGAACCTGGACCTGATGTGAATCAAGTATGCAATAATAGCAGCAAGAATAACATTGTAAACATCATGCAACGACAGAATGACATCACTGCACTTTTGGTTCAGCAAAATTTGGCAACTTCTATGCCAGGAAGAAATATTCCTGTGTTTGATGGTGACCCTCTTGAGTTTCAGTCCTTTATTCAGCTTTTGAAAATGGTGTGGAAGGAAAAACCAGCAACTTTAGTGACTGTTTGCACTACCTGGAGCAGTACACAAGGGGTCAGCCAAGAGACCTTGTAAAGAGTTGTCAGCATTTACCCTCTGGTCAGGGATATCAAAGAGCTAAATTCCTTCTTGCTGAACATTTTGGGAATGAACACAAAGTTGCTATTGCTTACATGGACAAAATCTTTCAATGGTCCTCCATTAAAGCAGAGGATGTTAAAGCACTGCAATCATTTTCTCTTTTTCTTCGAGGTTGCTCCAACTTGACACAGCAAATCAGCCACATGAATGAGTTGAACATGCCATATAACCTCAGAAACATTGTAATGAAATTTCCTTATAAGTTAAGGGAAAAATGGAGAAATGTTGCATGTGATCTACAGGAGCGAAGTGGATGCAGAGCTATGTTTGCTGACCTTGTGACCTTTGTTGAAAAACAAGTTAAAATTGCCTCTGACCCACTCTTTGGAAATATTCAGGATTCACAACCTACCATCTACACTAAAGCTTCTGATGCTAGTCAACCTAGGCAGGGGAGAAAGGGAAGCACCTTTGCCACTAGTGTCACTGCATTGAAAGAAGGAAATAAAGTCTACACGGACAATAAGATCAAGTTTTCTCCTTCTGAAAGCAACCTTGGATGCTGTTTATTTTGTCAGGAAAACAGTCACTCATTGGATAAATGCTCAGGCTTCAAGAGGAAAATGCAACGGGACAAGATAAGTTTCATAAAGGAAAATGGAATTTGTTTTGGTTGCTTAAAGCCTGGTCACATAAGCAAAGACTGTAGGAGTCGTTTGGATTGTAATGTGTGTTACCGGAAGCATCCATCAGTCCTTCACATTGAGGAAAAGGATACAAGTATGTCCTTTAAAGAAACCAAAGCTGTGAGCCCCCCACTAAGAGATTCACCTGGACCGTCTCAGACATGTGGTCATATAGGGGCCGGTGATGAGGATAATGCTGTTTTCTCCATTGTTGCAGTTCAGGTTAAAAGCCACAAGAGTAATAAAGTTATGCATACATACGCATTCTTGGATCCAGGAAGTTCAGGTACATTCTGTACTGTCAGTTTGGCAAAGAGACTGGGCTTGGGAGGCAAACCAGCCAACATTGTATTGAAAACAATGGGTCAAAAGAAGATTGTGAGCACCACTGTACTGACCGGTTTGGAAGTTTCTGGCATAGATATGGATGATTTTATAGAGTTGTCTAACGTCCTAACTCAAAGGACTATGCCAGTTTCGAGGTTGAACATTCCACGGCAGGAGGATGTTGCAAAATGGTCCTACCTGAGGAAGATAAAGCTTCATGATGTGGATGCAGATGTTGATTTGCTCATTGGAACTGAACCTTGGGAGGTGATTAACAGCCAAGGAGAAGGACCCTACGCAGTCCGAACAAGAGTTGGTTGGGTAATTAATGGACCACTGCGCGGTGGAGACAGCAATAGAGTCAAGACTGGCTGCTCTGTTGTTACAACTAATCGGATTTCTGTGGAACATTTGGAAGAGATGCTCATCAAACAATATAATCATGATCTGAGGAGCAGTTGGAAATGTCAAGAGAGGACATCAAATTCATGCAAACTGTGAGTAGAACAGCAGAACTGATAGATGGACATTACTTCATTGATTTACCTTTCAGAGCCAAAGACCCTGTCCCGCCAAACAATCGTTGTGTTGCAGAGCAGAGGCTTCAAGGCTTAAAGAGGAAATTTTAAAGAAATGTATAGTATAAGGATGAATACACCTCATTTATCAGTGATATGTTGGCTCAAGGCTATGCTGAAATAGTACCCACTAATCAGTTGGAACAAGATCATGGAAAAGTGTGGTACATTCCCCATCACGGAGTACATCACCCCACCAAAGGAAAGCTAAGAGTTGTGTTTGACTGTGGAGCCACATATAAAGGAACATCACTGAATTGCCAGCTTTTACAAGGCCCAGATCTCACCAATTCTCTTATTGGGGTCCTTATTCGATTTAGGAAAGAACCTGTTGCAGTTATGGCTGACATCAGTGCCATGTTTCATCAGGTAAGGGTGCCTGATAAACATGAGAATTTCCTGCGTTTTCTTTGGTGGCCCAATGGCAACACTGACCAGGAACCAGTGGAATACCGAATGAGAGTACATTTGTTTGGAGCTGTATCGTCCCCAAGTTGTGCCAATTATGCCTTTAGGAGAACTGCGGAGGACAATGCATCTGATTTTTCTCCTGAAGTGATCAGCACAGTCAACCATAACTTTTATGTAGATGACTGCCTGAAGTCCACAGCTTCAGAGCAAGATGCAATTCATATTGTAAAGGACTTGACTGCACTTTGTGACAAAGGCGGATTTAGTCTTCAGAAATGGGTGACTAACAGACGTTCCGTACTGATGTCAATTCCAAATGACATCCGAGCAACAGGGATGAAAGAGATGGATTTGGATACCGACCAGCTTCCTATGGAAAGAGCACTTGGACTGCAATGGTTTGCTGAATCTGACAAATTTGGGTTCAGGGCTTTGTTGCAGGAACGGCCTCAGACCAGGAGAGGTATTTTGTCAGTGGTGAGCTCACTGTATGATCCATTAGGATTTTTGGCTCCCTCTATAATGCCAGCCAAATTAATGTTGCAGGAGCTCTGCAGGAGAAACCTGAAGTGGGATGAACAAATTCCCCCTTTCTTCTCCAAACAATGGTCTGATTGGCTGAATGACCTCCAACGAAT
Source organism: Zingel zingel (assembly GCA_023566125.1). Lineage (NCBI taxonomy): Eukaryota > Metazoa > Chordata > Actinopteri > Perciformes > Percidae > Zingel > Zingel zingel. The sequence goes on from CM042324.1 coordinate 32,266,108, forward strand.
AAGTGGATTCAAGGTGGATCGTTGCATTAAACCCCAGAACTTCAGTACATCTGTAACAGCACAAATCCATAATTTTTCAGATGCCAGTCTAGTTGGTTATGGTACGGTGGCTTACCTGAGACTGGAAGATTGTAATAATGTGCTGGTTTCATTTCTTGTGGGAAAAGCCAGAGTTACGCCTCTTAAGCCAATCACCATGCCTCGGCTGGAGCTGACAGCAGCAGTTCTCGCTGTTAGGATGGATCGAATGCTTCATAGGGAGATGCAGTGTCAGCTGGAGAAGTCAAGGTTTTGGACTGACAGCACAACTGTCCTCCAGTACATCTGCAACAGAACCAAACGCTTCCATACTTTTGTTGCTAACAGAGTCTCTGTTATTAGAGAAGCCGCAGATGTTGACCAGTGGAAGTATGTGGGCTCCAAGGTCAATCCTGCAGACGTAGCATCTCGTGGATTGAGAGCCGAAGAATTTCTTACACGTGGTAAATGGATAAAAGGCCCAGATTTAATCAATTTGCCAGAGAAGGAGTGGCCTGTATCTAACATGGATCTAATTGTGATTTCAGATGATGACCCAGAGGTCAAAAGAGAAGCGAGTTATGCCAGACAAGGCTCCTTTCACAGATGTGGGAGTTGATTATTTTGGCCCCTTGGTGGTTAAAAGAGGCAGAAGCCTTCCAAAAAGGTATGGAGTACTTTTCACCTGTCTGACCAGTCGTGCAGTACACCTGGAAGTGGCACACTCCCTCGATACTGACTCCTGCATTAATGCTGTGCGGAAATTCACTTGTAGAAGAGGGCCTGTGTCAAGTTTAAGGTCTGATAATGGCACGAATTTTGTTGGAGCGAACAAAGAGTTTAAGCAAAGTCTTGCTGCCTTGAATAATGTGAAAATCCAGGGTGCCTTGATTCAAGATGGAATTAAGTGGAGCTTTAATACGCCAGCAGCCTCACATCAAGGTGGCGTTTGGGAGTGCCTGATTCGCTCAGTAAGAAGCATACTCACCTCTGTTCTTGGACAGCAAGTATTGGATGATGAAGGTCTGCAGACGTTGTTTTGCGAGGTGGAGGCAATACTGAATGACAGACCCATCACAAAGGTTTCTGATGACCCCAATGACCTTGAGGCCCTCACGCCAAATCATATCATTCTGCTGAAAGGAAAACCCATTCTTCCACCAGGAATCTTTGAGAAGAGTGACTTGTACATAAAAAGAAGATGGAATCAAGTACAGTATATTGCGACGATGTTTTGGAAAAGATGGACATTGGAGTACTTACTTGTGATGCAGGAAAGACAAAAATGGGCTCAGGCAAGAAGAAGCTTCTCTCCAGGTGATATTGTCATCATTGCTGATGCTACAGCTTCCAGAGGATCCTGGATGATGGGCCGAGTTCTGAGTACCAAGTCTGACTCAAAGGGATTGGTTCGTTCTGTGTGCCTCCAAACTAAGACCAGTGTGTTGGAGAGACCTGTAACGAAGATCTGCCTGCTGCTGGAGGCCACAGTGTAGCATCATGGACATTTATTCTTTCTTTCTCTCATTCTATCCTGTCTTCTTTCTGTCTGTTTCTCTTACAGCTAACGTACTAAGGAGAACATTAGTGATATAGGGAAGTTAGAGTATATGTAGAGAGTATAGCTCCCTTTATGGAAATAAAGAAGGGTAATTGTGAGTTTATATTTTTCACAATTAGGGGCCGGAATGTTGGAGCTATTCATTGTTTTGTTATTATTGGAGTTATTTATTGTTTTGTTATATTTAATAGTTAAATATTTATTTAATTTCTGTGTTTTGCCTTAATCATACAGAGGTTTTTTACCTCTGCGTAAGATTCACTCCTTCGGTGCCTCAGTGGCTGTTTGACTTTGAGTTTTTAGTTTGTTTCGTTCAATCTGAGGACAAATCGCCACTACACAAAGATTATTAAAAATAGTTTAATTAAAAGCTGGAAAGCTGGAATCATGACATGTTGACATGGCATTTATGCATTTATGCCTTAAAAATGAATTAAACAACAATCAAAATAGTTGCCAATTCATTTTCTGTGAATCAGTTGCATTGGATAATTGACTAATTGTTATATTATGTAATGCATCATATTTTAGAAGCATAACTCACATTTTGTATGCAAAGTTGAGTGGAGCTATGCTTTGAAATTCATTGAGCAGTTATTGAGCTAATTAAAGAAATCAGAAATGCCTTAGACAAAAAATTATTGGTCTCAAGAAAGCGTTTGACACAATAAATCATGACAGATGAATCAGTAAACTTGAACGGTACGGTATCAGGGGGGTTGTTTTGAACCAGCTGAGAAGCTATCTACAGAACAGGCAGCAGTTTGTGAAGTTGGGTGAATACGTGTCGTCTTGTTTGGACATTACTTGTGGTGTCCCCCAGGGGTCAGTGTTGGGGCCAATTCTTTATATTCTAATAATAGATAATAATAAATGACTTATGTAAAACATCAGAATTTCTAAAATGTGTCTTATTTGCAGATGACAGAAATATTATTTGTACTGGTGTGGATTTGCAAGTGTGTAAGTCAAATAATCAAGTGCATGTTAAGATAGATAGTGTAACTATTGAAAGAGTGTATGTAAATAAATTTCTCGGTGTGATTATAGATTACAAGCTCTGCTGGAAACCTCATATAAAACACGTTCAATCTAAAGTGTCACGGAGCATCTCAGTCCTGAGTAAGGCAAAGCATGTCACAAATCATTGCATATTGTATATTTAAATTACTGTGTGGAGGTCTGGGGGAACAACTATAAAAGCACACTGCAACCACTGATCACGCTACAAAAAAGAGACATAAGAACAGTTCATGAAGTAGGATATTATAATCACAACGACTTACCATTTTTACATTCCAAAGTTTTAAAGTTCGTTGATCTAGTTGAATTTCAAGTTGCACAAATCATGTACGAAGCTAAAAACAGACTACTAACAGGTAATATTCAGAAGTTCTTTTCTGATAGAGAGGGGGGTTATAATTAAGGGATAAGTTTAAATTAAAGGTTTGAGCTGTAATGCACAACTATAAAAAGTCAGTGCATTACAATTACAATCAGAACTAAAGCAATGTCCAAACATAATCCAGTTTAAAAAAAGGTACAAAGCAATGATTTTCAAAAATTATATGAAAGGAGGGCTTTCAACAGCTGCAATATATGTGTTCATTGACGTATGTGTATGATTATGTGTGTGAGTGTGTGTATATAGTAGATATATAGGATATATATCATAAGATGATTGTGAAGAAGATATAAATATGTGTTAAATGAAATAATAATAATAATTTACTGAGTTATGGAAAAGGGGTAGGATTAAATAAGTGAATACTTCTTCCTACTCCTTTTCAGACATGTCTATGTTGTTTTTTTTGTGTAATGTTTTGTTTGGTTTATTTTTGATATGTCTGAAATAAATTTCTTCATTCATTCATTGACATCACCAGACTTTACGCAGTAAAAATAATAACTGGCTAAGTTTTTAACACCAGTTTAAGGTTTCACATACAAATTATATTATATTTTTATGAAATATGATGCATTAATATTGATTAAACTAAAATATAACTCATTGGCATTTGTTCCATCTAGCTACAACATCACAATGCTGCTTATACTCTAATCTTTAATTCTGAGGTGATTCAGCTTCATTGCTACTGTTATTTATAGGTGTTAACTGGATGCATCTCAGTACAAATACAGAAGAAGAATCATATTTATCTGTGAAAACACTGAGCATGAACCAAATAATGATGTGACCACAAGGTCACGCAACATGCATAACAACACATCTTTGGATTATCACTTTAATGTTAGCTTGATTTTTTTCTTGCTTTTGTTCCATCATCATCCGCTTCAGATACCTTCTTGAAAATTTTCCAGATGTTTCTTTTGTCCCATATTCACTACTGAGCTCCCAACGGACCTTATTTATATTTAGTGTCCCAAAAATTTTGTTTTAGCACAGAATACAATTCCCAGTTGTTGGAATAGTTACTTCAAAAAAGTTGCAGTTGACTTTTACCTTAGAAACAGAATTAGTGTCACGTTTCTTTGAGTAAAACACTGGTCCGTCTCTATATATCAGTCAGGGCCAGACTTGGTGGATGGATACAGAACCTGGATGTCTTTAAGGATGATGTCAGGACTAATTATCTCTTCATCTTCTTCTCCAGCCGCGTGTACTTCATCTTCTTCTCCTTCCTCTTCACCAGTGGTAGACTGAATATACTCAAATACTAAAGTATCATTTTGAGTTGTTGCACCTTAGTATTTTCATTTTATGACACTTTATTCCACCACTACATTGCATTTCAAAGTGACATATTGTACTTTTTTTCAACTCAACTACAGCTTTAGTTATTATTAGTGACTCCCAGATTAAGAATGTTCATACAACACATGATCATTTTATAAAATATAATGCAATGTTGTAAATTAAACACAATGAGCTGTCAGGAAGGAGAATCAGAACTCAGGCGCAGACTGGAGTAGGTGGTAAGGAATCTTATTTTATTGAAGCTGTGAGTGTGGACTGGCAGTGGGGGTGCTGGGTCCGAAGATGGCTGGACTGGCAGTGGGGGTGCTGGGTCCGAAGATGGCTGGACTGGCAGAGCGGGTGCTGGGTCCAAAGATGGCTGGACTGGCAGAGCGGATGCTGGGCTGTGTTCCTCAGTGGGGCTGCAGACTTGATGTTCCAGTGCGTGGCGTGGCTATTGGCAGCAGAGGCTTCCGAAGGTGGGTTATTTCTAAGAACAGAGATCTTCCAGTTAGTAACGTGAGGGAGCGGAGCAGACAGGTAAGTACAAAAACAAGAAACTAGACTAGATACAACTCTCAAAGGCTGGTGAAAAAGCATACTCAGTGGTAAGCAACAATCCGGCAGGGAGAGGAAAGTCATTTGAAGGCAGATGATGGAGCAGGATGAGCAGCAGGTGCGCTGATTGGAGTTGGTACCAGGTGTGGGGAGAATCAACAGGGGGGGGGGGCTGTCCTCACTCTGTGGAAAATGTAGGCGGGAACAGAAACACAGACAGACAAGAAAAACAAAAAACACACCAAACACACGGCAGGCATAACAAAATGAAGAAATAAACCAAAACACATTCACACACACACCAGACTGTCACCGTGCAGAAGTCACGGCAGGCGGGGCGTGACATGAGCTGCCTCTCGACTAGCTCCAACAATAGAATGCTGCTTACTCACCATCTGCAATAATAATTCACTTTCATAATGTATCATATATTGTCAACTTTTTATAATGAGTACTTTTACTTCTAATGGAGTATTTTTACACTGTGGTATTGCTACTTTAACTTAAAAGATAAGTATAAAAAGCTCCTTATGATAAAAAAAGGAACATTCAGCAGCAGCAGGTGGGCTGAAACAGAGGCTCCTGTAGCGCCTCCTGGAGGACACTCACCTTAGCAGATGCTGAAAAACTGCTCCACACCTTTGTCTGCTCCAGACTGGATTACTGTAACGGCCGTTACAGACCAACCAGACGGCCGACCGTTGTTAGAAAAGGCAGTTGGACTGTTCAGTCTCCCCGAGTTGGTCAAAAAAGTGCCTCGGAACACACCAAAGCGACAAGTTGTAATACGTCTCCATAACAGCAGGCGGCGCTAATCTGTATTGTCGCCCAAAAAAATGAAAACCGGCAGCTGATTGGACGAACGCGTCACGTGGGTCTGGCTGCTGCTTCCGGATTTTAGATTTTTCAACCGGCCATTAATGGCGACTCATTCAGAATACGATCTCATATTGTACTAAAATAGTTGAAACGTGTTTCTGAAAACATTGGAACATTTGGAACGCCCTCCCCGACCATCTGAGGGCACCTCAGACTATTGAGACTTTTAAAAAATGACTAAAAACATTTCTATTTAGCAGAACTTATGAGTTTTAATTAACCCTGCAAGTCGTTGCACTATTTGTATTTTATATTGATGTTTTTACCATTCTTTTACGATCTTAACTGGAGCACTTTGAGATTTGCTCCAAATGTAAAGCGCATTACCAATAAAATATATTATTAAATCTATTATTAAGTCTCCTCAGGACTCAGGACCCACTCCACCTGTGATCCATTGATCAAATTCAGTGTACCTCCAGGGGTACTTTGGAGAACTGCAGGGGGTACGTGACATTTTCTGCAAAATGTTTTTCAGTTACAAGACTGTAGTTTGTAGTTTTTTTTCCGCTTTTTTAGAAGGTTTTGTCGCTTGTTTTGACCTATTCTTACCTTTCTTCCTTACTTTTTTTGGCCATTTTCAGCCTTTATTTCTACAGGACAGCTGAAAACATGAAAGGGGAGGGAGAGAGGGAATGACACGCAGTAAAAGGCTGCAGGTCAGAGTCGAACCCAGGCCCGCTGTGCCGAGGAGTAAACCTCTATATATGAGCGCCCGCTCTACCAACTGAGCTACCCGGGCACCTTTCTTCCTTCTTCAAAGTTTTTTGTCTCTTTCTTCAAAGTTTTTTTCTGCTTTTTTCAAAGTTTTTGTCACTTTTTTCGAAGTTTGTCGCTTAGGCTATTTGAATTTTTCACTTTTGTCGCCCTAGTGTTTCCTTCCTTCTTTCTACGGTGAAGTTTTTATTACTATTTTCAACCTATTCTTGCCTTACTTTCTTCTTTCTACTGTCTTTTAGGGTCTAACCCTAACCCTAAGGTCTCTGCCAGAACCTAACCAAAGCTAAATTAGGATGTGTTGGGCTAACCTCGGTTAAATTAGGCTAGGTTAGGATGAATTAGATTGGGTCAGGTGGCGTTAAGTTAGGACACTATTATTTGCACAATGCTTTTTGACTCTAGGGTGTTATCAAGTGGTTGCAAGGATATATGATGGTGGTTGCTAATGTTTTAAAAGAATATTTTACTTTTCTTTACTTTAGTTTTGTCAAATCTGAAATGTTTGCCGTCTCCCTCAATTACCTCTCTCTATTTGGAGCCATTTTTCTGATTACTCTCCTATTCTCTTAAATGATATATGTTAACAAGTCCGAGTTTGCGTGGCATTGGCCCGTAGCGAAGATTTAACATATCTGGGCTTTCTGAGTTGTGGCATAACTCAGAGATATTCTCCATCTTCTTCACATCTATTTCCTTCCTCGCTACCTTCAGTCTTTGCTTCCTAACTTCCTTCTCCAACTTAAATACTTGTCTGCGATTGTACACGCCCAGCTCCCTCCTTCGGTCAAGCAGCCGTTTCTGGATCTTGGCCATTTTCTCTGGATTTCTGAGGGGACCTGTAACCAACAGCATATAAAAGGTTAAGTCTGTAGTTCAGTTGTACACTCACACCCCTCCCAAAAGGAAATAGTCAACAGATTTATTTTGTTGCAAGTTGTTAAAAATATATGTTGGCCTGGCGCCATAAGTGAGATAAGAGCTATCTTAGCTTAATTGAGTATGTTTCCTTTGTTCTCCATGAAAATTAAATAAACTCTTGAAAGGAATATGTGCCCACTGTAAGATAAAAATAAATTGAAACATTGACAAAATGCAAGTTTACTTTCTTACCATGAAACTGGAGGTAGCACGCATCCACATGGGTTGATTGCATTTCCCTGGCACTGCGGGCTATCTTCCAACTGAGCCACCAAATGTAGATTCTTGAAAGCAGACCAAACGTTTTCCTCTCCTTCTTTCCGTCTCTTATTAAATACACCTCCTTCAAACGCTGCTTTTGTATTTCAATGAGCTCCCTCTCCTTTCTCGAACTCAGGCTATTAGCCCTTCTTTCTTGCTGCCACCTTGTGGTAGAAGACTCGTCGTCTTCAGAAGAAGATGTAGAGGAAGGGCTGTCACCACTTCGTCCGTCCTGCCTCACGGTGTTTGAAGGGTTGAAAACTCCACGAGACAAAGGTCTCTCACCCCTTCGTACGTGCTCCCACCAGATGGCAGGCCGGTCAATGCCAATGCAGGGCAAATGGTTCTCACAGATTCCTCCATCCTGCCTAAAGGTGGTAGAAAGGTTGATGTCTACGAAGGACAAATGACTTCGTTGTTGCTGCCTCCTTGTGGTAGAAGGCTGCTTGTCTTCAGAGGATGAAGACGAAGGGCTCTCAAACCTTCGTACTCGCTGCCTGGTGGAAGGAGGCTGGTCATCTTCAGAGGATGAAGACGAAGGACTCTCACCCCTTCGTTCTTGCTGCCTGGTGGAAGAAGACTGGTCGTCTTCAGAAGATGAAGACGAAGGGCTCTCAAACCTTCGTACTCGCTGCCTGGTGGAAGGAGGCTGGTCATCTTCAGAGGATGAAGATGAAGGGCTCTCAAACCTTCGTTCTTGCTGCCTGGTGATAGAGGGCTTGTTTTCTGCACAAGACAAAGAGCTCTCACCCTTTCGCCTGCACTCCTTCATGTTGGTGCCTACGTAGAACAAAGAGCTCACATCCTTTCCCCTGCGCTCCTTCATGTTGGTGCCCACGAGGAACAAAGAGTACACATCCTTTCGTTCTTGCTGCCTGGTGGAAGAAAGCTGGTCGTCTTCAGAAGATGAAGACGAAGGGCTCTCAGCCCTTTTTTCTTGCTGCCGCCTTGGAGTAGAATGATGATATTCTTCAGAGGATGAAGAGGAAGGGCTCTCAAACCTTCGTACTCGCTGCCTGGTGGAAGGAGGCTGGTCGTCTACAGAAGATGAAGATGAAGGGCTCTCACCTCTCCATGCTTGCTTCCGCCTAGGAGTAGAAGGCTGCTTGTCTTCAGAGGATGAAGAGGAAGGGCTCTTACCTCTCCATGCTTGCTTCCGCCTTGGAGTAGAAAGCTGCTTGTCTTCAGAAGAGGAAGACGAAGGGCTCTCACCTCTCCATGCTTGATGCTGTCTCGGAGTAGAAGGTTGCTTATCTTCAGAGGATGAAGAGGAAGGGCTCTCACCCCTTTGTACTTGCTGCCTGGTGGTAGAGGGCTTGTTTTCTGCACAAGACAAAGAGCTCTCAGCCTTTTGCCTGCGCTCCTTCATGTTGGTGCCCACGAGGAACAAAGAGTACACATCCTTTTGTTCTTGCTGCCTGGTGGAAGAAGGCTGGTCGTCTTCAGAAGATGAAGACGAAGGGCTCTCAGCCCTTTTTTCTTGCTGCCGCCTTGGAGTAGAATGATGATTGTCTTCAGAGGATGAAGAGGAAGGGCTCTCAAACCTTCGTACTCGCTGCCTGGTGGTAGGAGGCCGGTCGTCTTCAGAAGATGAAGACGAAGGGCTCTTACCTCTCCATACTTGCTGCCGTCTCGGAGTAGAAGGCTGCATGTCTTCAGAGGATGAAGAGGAAGGGCTCTCAAACCCTCGTACTCGCTGCCTGTTAGTAGGAGGCCGGTCGTCTTCAGAAGATGAAGATGAAGGGCTCTTACCTCTCCGTGCTTGCTGCCGTCTCGGAGTAGAAGACTGCTTGTCTTCAGAGGAAGGGCTCTCACCCCTTCGTATTTGCTGCCTGGTGGTAGAGGGCTTGTTTTCTGCACAAGACAAAGGGCTCTCACCCCTTTGCCTGTGCTCCTTCATGATGGTAGAAGGGTTGATGCCTCCACTAGATGAAGGTCTCTCACCCCTTCGTCCGTGCTCCCTCAAGATGGTGGGAGGGTTGAGGTCTTCAGGAGACGAAGGTCTCTCACTCCTTCCTTTGGACTTCTTCGAAGAAGAGTCCATATCTCCTGAAGACCGAGGTCTTTTAAAGAGTTTTAGTCCAAAAATGGATCTAAACATTTTCTCGATGATTTCTCGTTCGTATACTGGCGTTGTGAAACTGCAAGTACAAACACACAAGCACACACAGCAATTACTTCACTGATCACATTATTGTTTCAAGCAGCAGACTAAGCAGGCTATTTCACTTAACTAAACCTTCTAACTGAACTTAAATAAACTGAGAAATATGTATATGGTCACACATCATTATTGCACTGTGCTTGATAAAAAAAAAAATGCAAAAGGTCTGCCACAAATATCACTTAGAATATTAATAATTATACTATATTATATAGACTTCAGACTGCAGTATAATGCACTTTCAAAAAAATCAATCAAGTATGAATGGATGTCAGACACATATACAGTACATATTTATCCATCGACATACTATAGCTGCAACTAGTAAGCTACAGCAGTGACGGACTGGGATCAAAACACGGCCCTGGCATTTGCAACACACAGGCCCTATTATCAAACCACACCCACCCATAGAAATAAAATGGATAGAAAGGCCATTTCCATTCAAATCAACGTAGCAGAAAGGTGTACCATTGCCATGGTAACTATTAACAACAAACCGTGGAGTAGTAAAGTTACGAGGCAGAGAGACAGCCGCAAGCTAAATGGGTCAAATTAGCTTCATGCCATTATATTTCTATGTACCAACGTCACACAAATGTTATAAAACATACAAAAAAACAACATAAAAAGCTAAAATGTGCCGACAACAGTTAAACATCTTAAAGCATCTGCAGACCACTAGCTAGGTGGCGGTGCTACGACAGGATCCGCTCCACTAAAGGCACATCCAGCACAAATACACCGGCTCGGCGTTAAAGCACAGTAGCTAGCTAGCTAGCTACATCATACAACAGCTCCACCAAAACACGGAAAGAGCAACGCACGGCCACAGTTCACATTACAACAGTTTCACCAAAATATGCAGCTGCTAACGTTAATACTAGCTGAAGCAACACACTCTTTTTGTTTGGAAAATATATCACTTCATTTAACATATTTTTTACCAGAAGCCAACTGTGCTTTCTTTGTTTTCTCTCTCTTTTTCTCGGCTTTTGGTCGTTTGGTGCCGCGATTCATTTTCTTTTATCTTGGTGGTGGTCAGTGATAATGGTTTCGGCGCTAAAAAAAACATTTTGAAACTATCATAGACTTCTATTGTAGCTGCTCGCTCTCGCCGTTCACGGGTACATATTACTGTAAACATTTCCATGGCAACAGCGACTTGGACCAAACAATGACGTCGTTGTAACGCTTAGGATTGTGGGTAGTGTCGTTTTTCTCCATATGATCGCGAATAAAAATAACTTTTTGAAAAATAACAAGACAAATTATTGTTATTATTTGATTATTATTATTACATATATTTTTCTTATCAGTAGCGGCCCATAGTGGCCCATAGAGGATGGCCAGTCTGTCATTGGGCTACAGTGAGAATAATAATATTAGACAATATTTCTACTATTAGTAAGAATAATAAAAATAATAAAAACACTACAATGAAAGCAGTGTTTTCTACGACTAGCTCAAAAGACACCTTCACTGTAATACACCAATACATTTTTGTTTTAGATCAACAACCCACAGATAATTTAAAAACAGGACGTATACATTTGAGAAATAATCTTTAATTCACATGTGATCTGTGATAGAAGCTGCAGAATGTCACAAGTGCAGGGACTGCAAACCTCTTAGTCAATTTAAAGTGTCCTCGAGGGCAAGGAAACAATACACATGTAGTCAATTTTGTGCACATACAATTTAGGCAACAGGTAATGCAACATTTAATACTTAAAATTGTTTTGTGCAAGAGACAAAGTGCATTTGCATCTCATGATCACATACAGCACATCTGATAGCTGGAATATAACTGATAAAAAAAAAAATGTGACAGAAACATGTGAGGAAAGTAAATGTACTCCTTCCCCAACACAATACGGCTCTACTTAACAGAAAGAGTTGAGTAAAAAAGTAGTTTGAGCTCTGCTGTAAAGTGCGACTTACCTTTCCAAAGGATTGTGTGGAAAAGGACTGGAACTCTATGTGCCACTGTAGAAGAGACTATCAGCGTTCTAGTTCTGTTGTTTTGTTTTGTTTTTGTTTTTAAATAAAAGCAGAGGTTGCGTCTACCGTTGTGCAAAGTCTACGTTCAGTTACGCGTTCTGATTCGTCGACTGACCGTGGACTCCCCCAATTAAATCGCTCCGTTTGACTGTAGACTACCAATTGGAAACGTAGGATTCGCCGACCGCAGACTACCAATCACACGCCGACATTCAAAGCTGAACCTGCCGCTGCGGTCAACGTAGCTAGGTCTATTGCTGGTAAATCTGAATGAACTAATTCTTTATAACACTCACTGCTTATATTTTTACTAAGCCTGAAATAATGAATTCTTCATTACACTCACTGTTTGTACTGCCCAGTTGATTTTTTTGATCGTTTGGGAAAGCTAATGCTATCAGCTAAAGCTAGCTATAAGTTAACTAGCTAGCTAGCTAAAAGTCCCGTTGACAGGTAACGTTAAAGTTACCGCTAATCGTTCATTAAAATATTCTCAGCTGAGTCATTTTAAATAATACATTACATTTTATTTGTTGTGTATCCAAAACGGAGTATTGTTAATAGCTTACGCCGGTTACCTTAACGTTACTGTTAACGTAAGCTAGCTAAATGTCAGTGTCTCGGTCAAATCTCCGTCCTCGGCCTACGTTAACACGTTGTATTTGTTAAACACGAACGTTGAATAACGTTACAGTAGACCGGGGCGACCCTCCTCAGACACCTGCTGCCTTCAGATTTCATTCATTACCGTTACAGTAACGTTAACGTTACTAACTTCTCATGACAGACTAAGCATAGTCTGCATAGTTTTCATTAATGCCATAACCACCGGTGGAAAAATCATGTTGTAGAATAAAGCTGTTGTTGCTGTCACAACATTATTTGCTAAACTTGGATAGTGGCCCAGGACGTCTTCCCTCCCCCTCTCCAAATAAATGCTGCCTTCAGATGGCTGTAAAGATAGACATGTTTTACTGGCAACTTTTGGGGCAAATGATTGCTTTGATGGCATACAAACGATGCCAGAGGGAAATGTGCTGACAAGTGGATAAAATGTCAACTTCAGAAGTTATATGAACTCTACCTCAAAGTTATCTTCATCTGAAGAGCTGTAATCAGGGTTGAGCAGTTGTCATCCTGCTCTGACACTTCCTCCTCGCTGTGTGATAAAAGGGTATCAATGACCTTTTGTACACTAACATGCATTGTCATATTAGAAACTGAATACATACTATAAAATAATGTTAAAATAAAACTAATAACGGTGTGCTGTTACTGTGTCTAAGTGTATTTCAGTATCTATAAGTGAAGATGGCAACCCCAGTAATCCGCATAGTCAACCCAGAGACCCCTGCACACCGTCAACAGGCCGTACTGATGGCGACTAAAGAGGCCTGTTGCTGTCGGGAGAAAAAGATGGTCTTCCCTCAACCTCCACAGGAGCTGCTCTTCCAGGACAGCGCCCTGACACACGCAGAGAAGCTCCTTCGAGCAGAGGGCATCCCTGCACCGTCGTGTCGGCTGTGCCTGGGAAAGCTGCCAGTCCCTTTTGGCCAGTATGACAATGCACCCTTCCACTGGCTTGTCGCAAATTATGTGGGACACATGAAGTAGTAAGCATATTATATTCAGTACCATTGTTGGCTGTGCATTTTTTGATTGCATGTTTAAAATAAATATCTGTTTACACAAAACTACTTTATTCAGTGTTTATTATTTATCTATGCAAAGTTTTCGTTACTCATCATCTTAATTGCAGTTTAACTCATGATGATGATGGTACTAAGTTGAAGTAGGGTATAAGTACCATTTAAACCCAGAAATAACTATTCATTCTACTATACTACTGTTTTTTACTGTGTGATGTTTAACCTACTTGTCACATAAGTAGCACTTTTTAATGTAAGCCAATCAGATTTGTCAATATTAAGTTATTGAAGCACATGTATGACATGTGCCTGCTGATCCCAAGGTGCAATAAAACTGAAGATATATCTTAAAATATTACTTAAGAACTACTTTTTCTTTTGAAATCAAACCGAGTTTCAGCATGCGAGCAAACAGACCACATGCTCTGTCATTACAGTAGCTGCAGTGTGTTCATACAGGGAGTGTTTACAGGGAGGGAACAATGTGGAATCTCTCATTTCTGCAATGTTCACACACTACAAATGAGTGAGCACAACATCAATTAATTACATAAATATATATATAACAGACAATACAATTTCAAATCGGGCCACGATTATACCAACAACAAAAAGAAGACTCAGGTATTTGTATCCTAGATCACACAGGGGCAAATAGCTCAGTCAAAGCATTTACAACCTGATGTACCCTTCTGCAACACCTTCAACCTACTTTGAAAACATTTAAAGAGACCAGCTCCACTAGACCAAGATCAGTGTGCAGCAGCAAATTCCAAGTCCCAGGCCTTTCTTTTGCATTTCAAGACGGACATTGAGGACAGAGAGATAGAGTAAGTCTTGCGAATATGTTACAGAGTGGAGACAGGAGCCTCCAGCATTTTTCAGATGGATAAATGAACATAGATATGAAGGAAGCAAGAATTGGCAAGGCCAGTGATTAAGTTTCCTGATTGACAAAGCCGGCCAACCAGCACCAGCACGCAGGGAGCAATGGTGAGTTAGGGCCTGAGATTTGAAATAAACCTTAGTGCTCCATGGTGTCTAAGGAGTGAAACCATTAATAAGATGCATACGTATGTTAAAACATCGCCACAGTCAATCACAGATAAAAAGTAGCAGCAACAAGCTTAGAAAGAAAAGCATGACTATTTCTGCAATAAAAAACAAGCTTCACATTACAAGGCATGTTGGAAGTTTACCTTTTTTTCTGCATTAATAACAAATCAAAAAAGCTGGTCACTTTTTCAAATGCCATTTATGAAATTAAAGTGACAACAGATATAAATTGGTTATGAACAGCGAGACATTAGACTTTCATTTTACCTAAAATGTTCTCACTTTAATTGGGGCAGTATAAATTAAACATCTGAAAAGCGATGTTGGTGTGCTTAATAAGCACGTTTACCCTATATGATTTCAGCATGCTTGACAAGCACCAGTCAGAGGTTGCAAACCCACATCGGAAGGGAGAGGTGGGGAACCGGTGGGTGAAAGACCTCCTCGCTGAATACGCTGAGAGCTTCCCACAAATCTCCTGTCACCTCGAAGCCAACATCAACAGGCGCATCTACGGCCAGAGAGGGTTAGAGGATCGCCCCTTCCAGGAGATGTGGGAGCTCTACAGTCAGTGCAATAAACAAAAAGACAGGCCAGGCGACTACAGCGAGGAGCAGAGGGAGGTAATACCTCCAATTCTGTGAGGAGATGGCTCAACACACCAGTCACCCACATCACCAGCGTGCAGATGAAGAGGTTCTGAAAATATATCAGTGACAAACAACAAGTAAGTCTTGATTTGACTATTTATTTGTCATGAAAGAAGAAGAGCTAATAGCTACTGACTACAATTTGTTAATTTGTTTATGATATGTTATGCAGTTTTGATAAATGTGTATGTTTGCTTTTGGTATTTAAAAACCAGTAAATCATAAAATGTAGATAGTTAAATTACATTTGTGGTCCAGCAACCGCAGGCAAGCCCCTCCAAGAAGGATCGCTCCTTATGGCCAGGTGATGATTAGATTAAGTAATACTTTATTCATCCCACAATGGGGAAATTCACTTGTTACAGCAGCAGTTTATGCACAATAAAAACAAACCAACAAACAACCAAACAACAGGCAAACAGACAATGTGCAAAAAGTACTGAATGAATGTAAAGTGGCATTATTTAAAAAGTATTGTAAAGTAAAGTCAGGTGGCCACAGTACGAAAAATATTGTAATGTAAGTAAGTAATTGACGTGAAATTAGATTGAATAATATGTAATTAAATAACATAGCAAAAGTAATTAATCGTAATATAAATGATATTGAAGTGCGACCATAATATAAATAATATTGAAAAAGTAAGTACTCGGAAAGGAAAAATATAAATACAGATAATAACAATAAAGATATACATAGAGCCATGGTGAGTGGTGGGTAATTGAAACAGGAACAGAAAACTCCAACATTATCTGGTGGTGCAGGTGTTGTAGAGTCTGACAGCGGCCGGGATGAAGGACCTGCGGTACCTCTCCTTCTTACACCGTGGGTGTATCAGTCTGCTGCTGAAGGAGCTGCTCAGGCACCCCACAGTGTCATGTAGGGGGTGAGAGGTGTTGTCCATGATGGGTGCCAGCTTAGCAAACATCCTTCTCTCCCCCATCTCCTCTATGGAGTCCAGAGGACAGTCCAGGACAGAGCTCGCTCTCCTGATCAGTCTATTGAGTCTGCTCCTGTCCCTGTCCGAGCTGCCCCCTCTCCAGCAGACCACAGCATAAAGGATGGCAGAGGCCACCACAGAGTCGTAAAAAGTCCTGAGGAGAGTCCTGCACACTCTAAAGTCCCTGAGTCTCCTCAGCAGATGGAGGAGACTCTGGCCCTTCTTGTAAAGTGCATGGGTGTTATCAGTCCAGTTCAGATTATTATTTAGGTGAACACCTAGGAATTTGTAGCTCTCCACTACCTCAATGTCCGATCCCTGGATGCTCACCGGTGTGAAGTGGGATTTTTTCCTCCTAAAGTTGACGATCATCTCCTTCGTCTTGCTGGTGTTAAGCTGAAGCTGGTTGAGCTCATACCAGCTGACAAAGTCCCTGATAACCGTCTTGTATTCCACATCGTTTCCCTCAGAAACACATCCAACAACGGCTGTGTCATCGGAGAACTTCTGGATGTGGCAGTGGGTGGTGTTGTGAGTGAAGTCTGAGGTGTAGAGGGTGAAAAGGAATGGGGAGAGCACCGTACCCTGAGGGGCACCTGTGCTGCAGAGCACCACGTCAGACACACATTGATGGAGCCTCACATACTGTGGTCTGTTGGTGAGATAGTCTGTTGTCCATGCAGCCAGGTGTTGGTCCACTCCAACACTCTCCATCTTCACTTGGAGCAGTGAAGGCTGGATGGTGTTAAAAGCACTGGAGACTGAACCGTTAGCTGTAAGCCAGGCTGTGGAAGGTAAGTGAGATTTATTAATAGAAATCAAACTCTTAAATCATAATATAATCATAATAAAACAAAATTATAATACAAAAGTACTTTTTACCCGCAAAGTCCCCCTCCACAACCAAGGGTCAGGATTGTCACATGCACTCACCTCTCAGTGACTCCCCCTGTAAGTGATACTCACATTATATGCAAACAATGTAAGAGAATGTAGGAGAACTCTTTTTTTATTTTATTTAACATGTTTTTTTAATTGTTTTTAGGTTTCATTATGTGTGTTGCAGGTGGAGATAGAGGGCTGGGTGCGTCCATGGGAAAGCCCCAATGGCATTCCATCTGCCGACATCACCTGGTTAAAGGAGGACCCAGAAAGAGGGCTGTTCACGCCTGTCTAGGTGTACAGAGACATCACCGGTCTTCTGAGAAAGAGACGGGTGATGAAGTCGGACCGGATGTGGTTCTACCCGCCAGAACCTCCTGGATATGTCAGGGGGGCTCTCCCGACCCGAAGACAACATACAAAACAGCGCTCCTTCATGTTGGTGCCTACGTAGAACAAAGAGCTCACATCCTTCCGTTCTTGCTGCCTGGTGGAAGAAGGCTGGTCGTCTTCAGAGGATGAAGAGGAAGGGCTCTCACCCCTTCATATTTGCTGCCTGGTGGTAGAGGGCTTGTTTTCTGCACAAGACAAAGGGCCCTCACCCCTTTGCCTGTGCTCCTTCATGATGGTAGAAGGGTTGGTGCCTCCACTAGACGAAGGTCTCTCACTCCTTCATTTGAACTTCTTCAAAGAAGAGTACATATCTCCTGAAGACCGAGGTCATGCAAAGAATTTTAGTCCAAAAATGGATCTAAACATTTTCTCGATGATTTCTCGTTTGTATACTGGCGTTGTGAAACTTCAACACACACAGCAATTACTTCACTGATAATCACATTATTGTTTCAAGCAGCACACTAAGAAAGTTATTTTACTTAACAAAACCGTCTAAATATCCATGTGTGTGCAACAAGCACAAAGTCAAAACAATTAAAAGACAACTGTACAGTAAACATTTGGGCTACTCAAAGAGCTATGCAAATTGCAAATTACCATTTTCTATACTTGTGCAAAAAGTCATCCTTCCTACATTCTTCTGTTCTCCCATACATGCCTTACAAACACTCATTCCTACTTCCATAAGCATCCATGCATTCAGTCATAAATAAACATTCATTTATCCATTCATAAATATCCATACATTCAGTTACAGTATAAACATACCTTCAATTCTCCATTCATATCCATACACACATCCTACCAGACTCTCGAACATTTAATTTGTACAGAGAGTCTGGCCCCTCTCCATTGACAAGTGTTAACTTCCTAGAAGGCGGGTACTCTGTTGAAGTTTAAAACTATTGGATCTGCCCAGAGCCACTCTGGATCTGCCACAACCAATCGCTAACGTTTGGTCGTGAGTCACAAACACAATAACATAAAAGGATAATGGCTTTATTCTGGATTCATTGAGTAATTGTGCTTAATGAGTTGTGTAATTGTTGAATATATCATATTTGCAGATGTTTGTACTGTTTATTTGAATCAGTAGTCTAGTGCTAGTGATGTATCTAACTTGATTTTACATAACAGGGTTGAGGTTATATAAGCATTATTACACAGGGAGACCAAAGATGGGGGGAAATGGCTTAGACCTTAGAGGGTAAAGTACTGAATAGTACAAATTTGAGGTATACTTGTACAATACTTTAGTATTTTCATCTCATGTCACTTCCTACATCTCCTTCACTACATTTAAAAAAAGATATTGTACTTTTTACTAGGGATGTCCCGATCAGGTTTTTTTGCCCTCGAGTCCGAGTCCGAGTCATTTGATTTTGAGTATCTACCGATACCGAGTCCCGATCCGATACTTCTATAATATATAAAAAAAGAATAAAGAAAAGCGAAAAAACAGATCCAGGATGTTCTTTATTTTTTATTTAATTCACCTTATTTTAACATTCAACAACTCTGTTAACAAACAGAGCACTTCTGTGAGGTAGCTTGAACAATCAAGTAATAGCATAAATTCTTCACTTTTGGACTTTAGTGCAACAGTAAATATAAAAAAGTCTAATATAAAAACAAATAGCACCTCAACTTAAAATACCCGGCAGGCATGTAAACAAATAAAAAAATAAACAGTGTTTGCAAAGCCAGTAATGTGCTTTTAGGAACTGCACTCCTAACTCTTACTGTCCGCAGACATACTCACGCTTTCCACTTCAAGCTGCTTCCGTGTTCTACTTTGCCGGCATTTAACCAATAGCGTCTCTGCAACAAAGTGATGACATGACGCACGCGTTGCTGTTTCTGTGTGGAGTCAAAGGGTCTAACTCTGTGCCACCGCATAACTATAGATGTGTTAAAAAATAATGAGAATATATATACATATATATCCGAGTCCTGATCAGGAGGTAACGGCCGATTCCGATCGAGTCTGAAACCACGTGATTGGGCCCGATTTCCGATCACGTGATCGGATCTGGACATCCCTACTTTTAACCCTACTTTTTTAACTCATTAGAAGATCCAGAAATCTTACAAATGAAAAATGATGTTTGATGATAATAAAAGTTAAAGATTCACACAACTGGCACCAAAGATTTAGATATAGTGGATACAGTATATATATATATATATATATATATATATATATATATATATATATATATATATATATATACTTGACTATGTTTAGGGACACTTTTACATCCAGATTAATGTATTGTTTATAGATGTGTATATGAAATTTTGTCTGGGACTTTTGGGGTATTTAGCTTATGACATACAAATATTTTTTGTTGTTGACTTCTTTCATTCTCAGTGTGTAATCTAAAGGGAACTGTACAAAATAATGAATGAAAACAGTCATAGCTGTAATAAGCTAACGCTTAACTTTTTCGGTCAGAATAAACTTGCTTTGGTTTGTCACTACTTGAAACGTAATGATTTATTGTTCATTTATCATTTTTGATAAGTGTGTGTTTAAGTTGTATAATTTGGAAATCACAATTACCCAGAGCCCAAACTGACACTGTTAAGAAGGACTTGCTACTTTATGTTCGGTAACGGGGATCAGCCAATCAGCGCCTTTGTTTTGGGGTTACAGAGAGGACACCTGTTTGCGCTGGCTGATAAGTTTCGTTTTTGAGTTAGTACAGGTAGATATTTCTGGGGTGTATCGTTGTTGTCTGTGTCGCCATCTGTGCATGGGTGCGTTCAGAGACATGTGAGTACGCTGGTATAAATGTTTTTTACATGTGTATATTCGGTCCCTTAGGTTTATATGAATGTTATCTGTTCTGGGATACTCAGTTGAAATGCAGTATGTTAGCATACATTTCGCTAGCAGCATGCTAATGCCTAGTATTATAAGTGTTACATTACTATTGTGCTTATGTGTGCACTCACATGACACTGCACTATTATTATCAGAGTGTTTACCATAGTGTGTAGTAGAGAACTGTGTTTGTGTTGCTGTTACTGAGACCCAGCAGTAAGAGGGCTGCTGATGTGTGTTATCTGGTATATTCTTTGGTTATTTGATATAAGCAGCTATAGCTACCTAAAGTAAAAGTTATACTAATTACCATTTATTAGTCTTACTAATTGCATCCTGTCAGCGCTGTTGTTTTACTTGTATGCTGATATTTCCCTTTTTTGTTGTTTATTGTAGAACCACACATACACTCATGAAGACAGACAATCATCTGCTAATAAATCTATTGAAGAGCATCAGAGCATTTAACTGCATTCTTACCGATGCACCACAGTGGTCACCTATTCACAACCAGCTACAGTTACAGTCCTAGTTATTGATTCTCCATTACAAATTGGTCTTTCGAGCCGGATTGTGTGACTGCTGTGTGTGAGGATGTTACCATATGATAGAGGTGAGGCAACGCCACTTCCTGATATCCGCCCAAGACATCAGACACGTCTGCCAACCTGGCTTGCTGACTATGACGTCTCCCTGCCTGTTGTGGAGAGACCCCCCCAGGCTGCAGCACTCTCCCCACAACCCTCCTATCAGATGCAGGAGCCCTACTACAGTACTGAGAGGATAGACCAGATGTTAACGCGCACCTCCCAGCTCTTTGATCCATGGAACCAGACTGGTGCTCGCCCTAAGTATCCCAGAGAGTCAGTGTTCTCGGGACCCCATTATCAGAGCACCCCAGACCCACTGTTTCACAGAGTAGACCCAGGGGCTTCACCTGCAATATTAGATGAGCTGCAAAAGATCAGGGAGGATAACCAGAGGCTTCAACTCACCGTAATGGAGATGCAAACACAGCTTAATTCAAGCAGAGGGTCAGATGCATCACATCCCACTGACCTCCCCCCCCCCGCGGATTACAGCGCGCACGCTCAACCAGTAGTGCTCACTGCTGCCACTAGCCCATCAAGGCCCACACCACAGGTTACGGCCTATAATACATTAGCGCCTGTGCATGTGCCCAGTAAAGTAGAAGTGGACGATGAAGACTGGCCCCTTCCCCGCCCTCCAGTGGCAGATGATGAAGAGACGCCTCAGCTATCCACTACCACACTGCCCACAGAGTTAGTGGCAGAGCTGATGACATGCCTTAACCCTTGTGTTGTCCTTCGTGTCACGGCGACTTTCTAACAACCTTGCGGCCTCGTCCTTCGGGGTCCCGGGGACCCTGGCTTCTTTTGACTCCACACATTTTCTACCAGCCTCGCGGCGGCCTTGTTCTTCGGGGTCCCGGGGACCCTCGCTTATTGTATTCCACGTCACACGCTCGCCTCGTCCCTCGGGGTCCCCGGGGACCCTCGTCTACTATTTAAATTCATTCCTACGTCAACTACCGCGGCCTGGCCCTTGGGGTCTCCGGGACCCTCGCCTATTCAATTGCATTTTTGTCTCGCTACTGCGAGATTATTTCTTTTTTCGCGCATCGTAAAGTCGAAGCTCAAACCGGCGCCGCGCAATAGCCAAGCGGCTACTGGCTCGCGCAGTCGAGCCGCGTGCATCTCCCGCAGATGTATCTCTTGCAGGCCGCACACGGTGTATGTCTTGCGGTCCTTTGTCTTTGGACAGAGCTGACACCTCTTCCTCCTGCTGGCCACTCGGGGCGCGGTCGGTTCCACGTCGTCTTCGTCGTCGTCGTCATCGGCTTTGACGAGTGCCGCGGACGCTTCGGTGCGAGGCAGATGCCGCCGTCTCTCGATGAGCGGAGTCACGAGCACCCTGCCCAGCTGCTCGAGGAACACGCGCCTCCTGTAGAGCTTGCCGCGCATCCACTGGGGCCTGAGCTCTCGTTGCCCGTGTACATCTGCATGTTCCACGCGTAGCTGGACGCGGCGTCGCAGGCCACCCAGGACTTGAGTCCGTACCTGGCGGGCTTGCTGGGCATGTACTGGCGGAAGGAGCATCGACCTTGGATGGACGACGAGACGAGAATGGGGAAAAAAGAGTGAAGATGACACAAAAATTACAAAAACACACACACACACACACCGCGAAAGGGAACCAGCTGCTCGTCCACGGTCACGTCGGGGCCCGGGTTGTAGAGGCGAGGCAGCTGCCGCGCCCAGGCGTCCCACACGTTTCGCGCGGCCGCCAGTTTGTCCGAGGCTCGTCGGCCGGCTCTCGTCTCGTGGTCGTCGAATCGCAGCAGTCGCGAGAACGCGTGGAACCGCTTCAGCGCCATCGTGGCGCAGAAAATGGCCCTGCCGCTCTCCTCGTGCCACAGGCTCTCCACGGCCTCGTTTCGGGACCTGTACACGCCGGCGAGGAGCAGCAGCCCGAGGTAGCCGCGCAGGTCCGTGGCGTCCATCAGTTTCCAGTTGTTGCCGCACTTCCTTAGGCCCTCGATGTTCATGGCGGTCACCACGATCTCTTCTATGTGCCGCGTGACAAACAGCTCGAACGCGGAGAGTATATCGCGGACGTGTGACAGTTTCTGTCAACAGGTGTTGAATGACTTAAGTGCTATATAAATATTGAGTGCAATTTTTTTTTTGCTTAGGCTACTACAGTGTGACACTTAACCTTGGGCTAATTAATAACTGTAGACAAACTAGTCATTCCAAGACAGCGCATGCTTCATTCACATATATTTTATAAGGCGTTAAACATTTTTGTGTTTGATCATTTCAGCCAGTTCGGGTTACACGGCTCCATTGACCTGGACTGGAGCTCGAGGTCCGCCCCAGTATGCCATTACTCGTGGACAGCTAGAATTCCTCATGTCATGTGGATTCAGACCGTCGCAGAAGGCGGAAATTTTAAATGTTTCTCTAAAAAACGTGAAACGGCGCTTAAGGTGAGTTTCACTTGTAGGAAAATTGTGGACTTGTGGAATTTTTTGCTCAAACTAACTTTTTGGCCTTGAGTTTGTGTCCTTTTATACCAGGTATAAATGGAACCCCCCAGTGTAGCTGAAGGATTATTTGAAGGTTGACATTTCTGTCAGCACTTGAAGGCAGCTCCATTTCTAGGGAAAAAAAAGGGATGGTTCATATGGAGGATATATTTATTCATAATTTAAATTGAAAGTCCAAAAATAGATCAAATTAAAATATTATTATTTAACAATGCTACTAGGAATTGAATTTAGAACAACAAAAGCAAAGTGGAAATGTAAAAAGTAAAATTTAAAATGCAAAGCTTAAATATAAATGTTCTAACTGAAATTTCCAATTGAAAGATGATATTTTTTTGAAATAAAAAAAGAGAAATTCAAATATGAAACTCAAAATGTGAAATGGAAAAGCTTAACTGGAAATGTTAAAATCTCAAATTGGAAAAAAAGGTTAGCCTTTGCACCTTTTTGAATTTGAAATTTTATATTTTGAATTTAACATGTGGCAAATGTCCCTTGTCATTTTAAGTTTCACCATTTCTATTTGGATTTACCATCTGGCATTTTTAAAGCATATGCAAATGAGGAGGTGTTGCCCAAAGGCTGGTGGAGGGTCTGAAACAGAGGGTGCTGAGGCACAGCAGGGGGAGCTGACTGCTGGGAAGCACACTGTCTGAAACTACTACGGCGACAACAGAGCAAGTTGAGGGAGCAGGGCTGTAGGGAGGACTGTTATTTATAAGACATTGGCTTAAACTTGATGGTGACATTTTTCTTACATGTCTGCTCACGTGGCATCACACACAAAATCAACAGGACTAAAAAGGAGCATTAATGGCCGCCTGGGTAGATCACCTGGTAGAGCGCGCACCCATCTATAGAGGTTTACTCCTCAATGCAGCGGCCGCGGATTTGACTCCAACCTGTGGCCCTTTGCTACATGTCATTCCCTCTCTCTCTCCTTTTATGTCTTCAGCTGTCCTATCAAAATAAAGGCCTAAAATGCACACAATTTTGTCT
This sequence comes from Zingel zingel, assembly GCA_023566125.1. NCBI lineage: Eukaryota > Metazoa > Chordata > Actinopteri > Perciformes > Percidae > Zingel > Zingel zingel. Next base: position 32,290,364 of record CM042324.1, read on the forward strand.
TTAAAAAGGAGCCTTAACAACTCCACAAAGCTTCACATTAGGCTTACAAAATGACAAAGTTATGAAAAAATAATCTTTCACTGCCGATTCCCACAGCCATAGTAACTCACTTAAACTTTACTCTTGACTACAAAGGCACTTAGAACAAATTACGCAAGTAAAAGTCAAAATTGCAATTTGAAAAACTGACTCTAGTAAAAGTATAGAGGATTTGAATGCTAATAATGTTAGGGATAATGTTAAATGAGTCGGTCATTATTGGAAACCCCAACAGGCTTTTGCAGGACCATAACGCATTATCCAAGTTATTACACGGCTATTCACTACATAAATCAATACTGTGACCCAAAATATTGATTTAAAAATATTTTTGTTTTAGAAGATATTCAGAAATGCAAATATAGAATCACCCAGCTGTTGTTCTTTATTTTTTCAGACGCTTCAATCTTTCTCGCTCCACCTCCTATTCGGACGTAATGGACGTCAACCTGGACGCCATGATTCAGGATCTGGTAGGAGGGAATGAACAACTTGGACCAGAGTCGGTCCGAGTCCAATTGAGGGCAGAGGGTGTCCAAATCCAGAGAAGGAGAGTGAGGGAGAGTATGGTACGAATCAACCCAAGAGCGGCTGCCCTTCGTGCAATGTCGCAGAGGCTGCACAGAAGGTCTTACCGGGTGGCGGGATCAAATTCTCTGTGGCACATCGATGGGAATCATAAACTGATAAGGTATGCTAATCGGCTTTATCTTACTGACAGAACTTATGCTAGTAGGTTGTTTTGAGTTGCAATCCACTCTGACATAATAACATAATGAAGTTTCACCCTTAAAATTATTTTTATATAAATTACTGACAAAGTGTTGCCTTCAGGTTGCAAGGTCCCGTTTAACAACAGCATAACTATATCAAAACATCAGTTTACAAACTCACACAACTTGTGCAGAAGTTATGTACATAGTAAGGTTATAGCAACAACTTGTGTTTGGGAAATACAGAGTATACGACTGGATCATTGAGACTTAAACTACACACACACACACACACACACACACACACCCTGAAAGATACGTCACCTTTGCAGCTTAACACTGCAATGCCAGTAAGGCAGACACAGTTTTCTAAACTTTACGCAGACAGCGTTTTCTGCAATATAACTTAATGTCTAGATGATGCAGTCAATGTCACTTCCCAGACAGACAGGCACCACAGTGTTCTCTATGACCAGGAACAAGACAAAAGCGTTCCTAGCCTCTGGTGACAGGCTGGAGGTTGAATGGCAAGGTAGCTTTATTTCTTTAGCACTTTTCAGGAACAAGGCAATTAAGTGCTTCAGATAAAACATTATAGAGCAAACAGTCATGAAAATAAAATCGCCTAAAAAGAATAAGATGCAAATACATTTTACAGTGCCCTGTAAGAAATACATTTTTGGTTAATAGGTCGTAGGGACAGGTTTGAGAGGAGTGGGATGCAGCAGTTATTAGGATCTTTAGAGGTTAGTTATACAGAAGAAAAGACATTTTTCATTTGTGGTAAACCTTTCACAGTGCTCATTTTTCATTTGGTGACTTTCAATTGAATAAAATAATTTTTGCAGTCCTATTTCTACATTCAAGTTTTCTTTAAAATGTGTTGGTCTCATTCTTGAGAACCCCAATCTTGTGTCTCATCTCGTGAGCCGATTATCTCATCACACTCCTAATATCCTTTTGAAAGGTTAGGGCATCACCTATTGTATGTTAAGCGGGACAAACGACTCTCTGCATGAGTTTTTGGGCCTTTTTTAGGCAGTTTCCATTGCAGAAAGTGATGTTCAGGACACTCCATGTTGCAGGAGTAGACATGTCTAAGAGTTTGAGAGATAGAGGGTGCTAAACAATGCCTACCAGTAGTGATGCAGTCGATTCTGGCATTTTTTCATTTTGAATTTACACTCTTTCCTTTCAGTCGCCACCAAACACAAAGCACATCTGATCCTTCTCTTTGTCTCATGTAACCCAAATCCCAGGATTCACATTTGCTATAGCACCTCATGATGTTTTTATTGTTTTGCATATCAACCAAATGTTTGTTTTGATTTAGGTGGAGGATAGTTGTTCATGGCAGCATAGATGGCTACAGCCGCCTTATTGTGTTCCTCCGTGCGTCCAACAACAACCGCAGCAGCACTGTGTTGGAGTACTTCATGAGTGCAGTGGCCAAGTATGGAGTCCCCTTCGAGGGTACGGACTGGTGGCGAGAACAATGACGTTTGCCTGCTGATGAATGTCTTTCGAGGTTCTGGTAGAGACAGTGCCATAAGAGGAACAAGCACACACAATCAGCGATTGAAAGACTCTGGGGTGACAGGTGGCGTGGAGTTATCAATGTTTACCATGACCTCTTCCGTTTTCTTGAGAGAGAGGGTATAGTGGACCCTGATAATGAAATGCATCTCTGGGCACTGCAATATGTATATTTACCAAGGATCAATAGAGACTTGAATGCCTTCACGAACTAGTGGAACCACCATGGTCTAAGGACAGAGAGGCACCAGTCCCCCTTGCAAATCTTTGTTAGGGGTTGCCTAGCACAGCAGATACAGCCAACCACAGCAATCAGGGATCTGTTTGCAACTGAGCCCTTGGAAGTTGCTGGTGAGACAGACGGCACTGCGGGAGCAATGGATGGTGGCCGTGCTGAAGCTGCAGGGACTGGGGGCGCGGCTGCAGGAGAGCCCCCTGATATCGACTGGCCTGAACGAGTGCTAGTGCCTCAGACACGGTTTACACTGGACGCTGTGATGACTCAACAACTTGAAGAACAGTTTGACCCTCTTGAAGGCCAAAGAGTAAACCTTGGAATTGAAATCATCAGAGATCTCATTACTTACCTGGAGTCCCGAAATATACATTGAAAATAATTTTTGCTTGCAACAGACTGTTTGTGTTAGTGAAATGACTGAACAAGCAAATTATTTTAATTTTAAATGTTTAAATGTTTAAATGTTTTTGAATAAATATTTTCATATTTTGAGTCCATTTTTTGTATTTCCATTTCTTTTTAGTATCTACTTAGGAAATGCAATTGTTAAAACAAAATACTACACATCAAGTCAGCATTGAAATGTGTGTTATTCAGACATATTTACACCTGTGCTAGTAATTAAACCAATCACCACTATGTTAACCTTTTGAACTGACTCATATATGACACAGGAGTCAAGATGGATGGGGTATTTGTAAGTATTTTATTTTGCAATGGGGCACAACCATTCAGTTCAGGAAGATAAATAGATTGCTTGCTTCCACCACATCATGAAAATCATACTTTGTTGTAGGTTTCAAAAACTTCAAAATTGCAGACTTAAGTTTGTGCTCATGTTGTAATCCTACAATAAAATTACATTTCTATTGAAATAAAATATTTACAATAATGCCACAACCACAATGTGTAACAGTTAAACAAAAACTAGAATAGATTCTATAGAATAGAAATACATGACAGTTTATTAGAGCGAATAATTTATATAGTGTCCTCTGCTGCCACCCTCAGGAATGTTAGAGCAAAGGTAGGCAAACTTGTTTAGCTCAGTCAACAAGAAGAAATAAATGCTTTTTAAATGATATAACTATACTCCACATACTTTATTATACAGCCATATGAATAAATAAGAAATAAATAGTAAAATAACACCCAAGTGCATACTGGGGATTTACGTTCAGCTTCTCAAACAAACAGCAAAGGAGATCAGTGTTCCTCAGGAATGTTAACAAGAACAAAGGAATGCTTATTAAATGCTATAATTATACTCTAGTTCACATATTTCAACATATATTGATATGTAGAAATAATAAAAACTAAAATAACACCCAATGTGAATACTATTTTCTTTAGGCTACTCAAACAAGATGCAAAAGAGATCCGTGCTTGATTAGTGTTGCCTGACCTCCTTCTTTACTGATTGGGTGATTAGAGTTCAAATCTATTGGCTGTGAAAGCCACAGGGCGGAGTTGATTATCAAAACGCCACCAGGTGTCTAATAAGCATCTGGTGGCGTTTATTAAAACGCCTGGTGACGTCATACGCGTGGTGGCGTTTAATAAACGCCAGGTGGCGTTTATTAGACGTGTAGTGGCGTTTAATAAACGCCAGGTGGCGCCACAAACGGCGTTCAGAACGCCGTGCGAATTGTGACGAAATGTGACCCTTTTGGCGTTCCATAACCCTCTGACTCGTGCGAGCGTTAAACTCCTTGGTCCATGTTTCAAGAGGTGGGTTGCCAACATCGACTTTTTTACGTGAGCCGATCCCCGCCCTGGTGACGCAACGCAGTAGGGGCACACTGAGGACAGTCCGCCCCGGGTGACAGCTGCACCGGGAGCAGGGGGCCCCGCCACTCCCCGCGGGGAGAGAGGGCGCAGCGAGGGTTATTGAGGTAAAAGTCGCATCAAATCCGCCTTGGTTGTTCACACTGCAGCCACATTGAAAAAAATCAGATCTGGTTTTGATTCAGGACCAGATATGGAAGTGGCCTGAATCTGATTTGAAAAAATCGGATCTGGGCTAGATTTGAGCCACTTTTGCCTGCAGTCTGAACGTAGCCTATGTAAGTCTCTTAACAATTTTTTATAGCATGACTCCATTCTCCTGTTCCAACATGCAAGGACAAAGGGCAGTCACTGCTAGAGTAGTACAATGGGAAGTTTAACATACTCATTTAACATACATATAAGGTACTGGTGACATAATAGTAAATACTATACGCTAAAAATATTATACCTGTAGTACCTTTGGTAGAACAGGAGGTGGGAAAAAAGCATGATTGGATGCTACAAGACTACACAGGAGCAGGAGGACATAAAATAAGCTGACAGAAGAGGAGTTTACCTGTTTTCTCCATCCTTTTGAGCTTGTCTGCTGGTCGTGCAGTTGAGGTGCTTTGAGTCAAAATGTCTGGTTGTTCTTCTACACCAAAGAAACATATCACATCAGTAGTATGTACAATTAGCCATACAGACAGATACATTGATACCAAAACCCTTACTACTTACTAATACTAATTCATTTATCAACTAGTCCACTGATAAAAAATTATGATGCAACTATTTTGATAATCAATTTATCTGAGGCATTCAAGCAAAACTGCAAAAAAGTTGATAATTCCACCTCTGATGTGATTTATATTATTATATATTTTATATACAGTACTGAATATATTTGATGTTTTTGACTGTTGGGACAAAACAAGACATTGTAAGATGTCACCCTGGACTCTGGGCAACTGGGATGAACATTTTTCATTATTTTCTGACATTTATAGAAAAGAAATCAATTTATTGAGAAAGGAGCCCTGGTAACTTCATACCATCTGTGTCTTGAGTTGGTTCCAAAGACTTCTCAGTGAAGACGTCTGCATCACTTTCACTGACTTCAGACTCTTGTACAGCTCCCACTTTTGAACACAAAGCATCTGTTTTGATCAGCCCAGTCTCATGGCAGTTTGTGAAATGGTGACGTTATTTAATCTACTGATTTGTGTACAGGGACACGTTTTTCTGTGTTTTATAAATATTACATATTTATATTTATTTTAAACTAATGTATTTGAATGGGAAGCATATTACGTGATAACACCACGATTATGGTAGCGATTAGTATTGAAAAGCCGAAAATCCGCATAAGGAGGTTGGCTGAGGTGGTGGATGGGATAAACAACACAGGACTTTTCACCCCGGAGACCAGGGATCGCGTCCCGCGTGTGGTAGTTCCTTTCCGCGTTCTTCTTCTCCTAACCACAACCGTCCCGTTGTCGAAGCGCGTCCCGTTGTTGTCGATTAGGGTTAGGCCGTTGTTGTCACCGTCTACCGCGTGTGGCATCCCCGTTGTTGCATCTCCCAGAGCAGCCCCATGTCATGGCAGTTGTTGCCGGCGTGCAGCGTTTAATTTCCCCGTTGTTGTGTGCCCCAGAGACCACGGATCATGTTGTCACCATCTCCCCCAGAGCAGGCTGCAGCCCAGTCGCATGGCGGTTCCTGAAATGGTAACGTTCCAATTTTGTGGTGACCAGCACGAAATAATGTAGAAAATCGTTTCCCTGTACACGAATCAATAGATCAAAATAACGTCACCATTTCACGAACTGCTGTGAGACCGGGTTGGTTTTGAAAGAACAGACAAGACATTTTGTTAATATTAAACTCACCTCATACTGTTCACATACTAAAATAGCAAGTATAACAAGAAACACTTTATTCTTTAGTATAAAATGTATAAAATATGACAAAGCTATTTTTACTCACTTTCTAAGCCTAAATTAATCTCATCAAGAGATTTGCCTTTGTAGACCTCAGTTCCAAGTTCTATTGCCATGAGGAGCTTGCTAATCTTCGCAAGCTGAAGTGTGTTCTCTTAATAGCCGGTAATATTCACGATGAACACGAATATCATGTCCCATGAATTTAGCAAGTTGATCCAACTCATTTTCTTTCAGATTCATAATCTGACTCAGTAGCCACCTGTTTCCTCAGGTGGGTTGAAGTGAGTGTTTCAGGCTTCTTTGCCCCACTTGCAGCTGCATACTTCCTCAAACGGTCTGAACCTCGGAGATGGGATTCTGAATTCTGTCTTACAAAGACATACTCATTGCTGTCCAAAATGTAATTGTCCTCACCCCTTTGTTCAATGAGGAAATCAAGCTATTTGGTCATCTCCTTGGTAAGAAGCAAAGGCACTTCACAACCCCTCTTCCCTCTGATCACCAACCTTTTAAACTCGTGACTCAAATCTCGTTTGAGTTTTGAGAGGCACTGCATCACATCCACATTAGGTTCTTCTGTGCCTCTGTCCCTGTACGTCAGCAGAGGTCATTTTGCTGCCTCACCTTGCCGTCTCCGGTTAAAAAGTATGAATTGTGAGAGAAGGCACAAACTGAGAGTCTTGTATATCGGGGGGTTAGGTCCTTGCAAGAGTTTTTCTTTTGCCTCCTCCTCTGTGGACTTCAACACAATTCATGAAGCTTCCTCACATCTTCTGTGAATGGGATCATTTCTTTTTTGTTCCATCTGTCCTCTTCTAAGTTTATTCGTTCACGGCGGGACACAAAGAGGTCCCACTCTGCAACTACCAAACCCAAGAAGCTCCTTACTCTCCCTGCAGCTGCTTCATCTTCTGCCTTTACATGTTGCGCAATCACAATGTCACATACTGCCTTCGATGAGTTTCCTAATTTCAAAGCAAGAGATGGTGTGTCATACCTGGACTTGGACTTGGTGAAACCAGATGCTTTTCTTGCTGCCTCCACAGCTAAACTAAACTTAGGTGGCACCAAAACATATTTTAGTGTCCTCAACTTGTGGTCCAGGGACTTGGCAGCAAGTACAAATCTACCCAACTCCCTCATCTTTTGACTCGCATGCCCATCTCTTGATCTATCGCTCCCATGTTTCTCCAGCAGTCTATCACCAAATTCACATATGAGTGGGTGATGTCGTACTTCGAGGGACACCTTATCAATAACCATTCTGCTAACAATGTTTGAGCACCTTTGCGATGACTGTCCTCTGTATGGAAGAAGAGATGAAGCAGCCCTTTGAACTCTTCTTTTTTCTTGGACTTCACTTTTGGCTCACCCATTGCTTTACGGCACAGTTGGCTGTGTCTCCATAGTTCATCTTTTATGAAGAAGCCATAACACATGTTATATGGCAAATAATCTTCTGGATCTGCATGTTCTGAAGGCTGTCTGTAGGTTACTATCTCTGTCTTGTCCCTTCTGCAACACCTCAACGTTGTGAAAGTAATTGCCTTTCCTGCGAAGTTGCTCTAGTATTTGGCAACGTTTCTTTGATGTTGGTGGAAGACATTTAGCTAGGGCCACTTCTTTTTCATCACCATGTTTACGCTGTAGATGCCGTGCCATTTTACTTTGTGGTTTTTTGCAGTATACACAGTAATGTTGCCTGTCCCACTTTCGTTTTTCTCCCTTGACACAGCATTTTACAGTAACTTGTGACATACCCTCATTTTCATCCATACTGTCAGCACTGTAATCAGGGTCTGTGGCACTGTTGTCTGTGTTGCTGAGCTCCTTATCTGCATCAGTAAAGTTTTTGTTAGCTGAAGTTGTGTCAGCGTCACTGATTCTCAGTTTATCAGATTTCTTCTTGAAAAGTAACTTTGTGTTAGAACCTTGAAAACTAAAAAAAGTCACTGATTCTTGACAGTCGGGACAAAACACGTTTTAAAAAACTTTTTTTTTAAATACACACTATATCAATTAGAGTTATATGTTTCTGCAGAGAAAGGTCTTAGCTATTTAACCATGTAAAGGTACAGGTTCTAAATAAAAACATTTTTAACAAATGTTTCCCTTCAGATCTGGATTTGTGTCAACTCCGTCAGACACACTAAAAAGTATACAATTTTAATTCTTCCAATCCAACAAGAATCTAAAGTTCTGAAGTATGTTATAATAGTGTTTAGTGTTTAGTGTTGTAAGAGTGTTTAAAAAATACAATATATAACTTAAGTTGTGATTTCACACTATTCTGAAAACCCAGATTTCTAAATATTTGCATTTTCAAACTTTGATTTTAATTTCAATATTGTAAAAACAAATTCCTTAAATAAATAAGACATAAGAGGATGTAGATCAGATGGTCCTTTATTACAAAAACAACATAAACTGAAGGAAGAATAGTTTTTTTTTCCCAAAAAATTAATAAAAACATACATCCGAAGCTGTTGACGAAGATCTGACGCTGTTGACGAAAAACTGACGGTGTTGACAAAAAATGTGTGCATTGCTGATTATTGAACAAATGTGCTCTTTAAACACTACTACTAAAATTACTCCTTGTTATTAGAGTATTGAACTTACTGTAAAGCAAACTATAATAAACATATTGCACATACACCGTTTCCAACTATTATAAGTTACACCGTTTCCAACTATCAAAAAAAGAATAAGGGAAACCAGGGGCCCTCCTCCCTCCCCTACACCACTTCCTGCTCTCCTTTTTCTCATCCACCTCTTCTCCTCTTCCTTTCCTCCTTTGTAAGTAGTCATTTACTTTAAAGTGGCATGTGTGTGTGTGTGTGTGTGTGTGTGTGTGTGTGTGTGTGTGTGTGTGTGTGTGTGTGTGTGTGTGTGTGTGTGTGTGTGTTTGGGTGTGTTGGATGTGTGATTGCCCTGCACTGCCTACTTTATACTGGGTGTGATCTTAAATTGACATTCCTTGTCAACAATACTGCAACACATAATCTGTAGCTTAGAATCAGGTTCAATTAGCTTACTTAATATTTAATTTTTGTCTAACCTAATGCCTTGAGCAGCAGGCGTCGGACATGCTCACGCTCTATGAAGTCCATCACATCAGGGGCTATGCTGTAGATCTCTCGTGTTCTTAATTGGACTGGTGATGCATTTCCCATTAGTTTCACTATAATGTCTTCAAATGGGCAGAAACAGACATCCTTTGTGAGAAGCTTAGGCTGATACTTTGCTGTTGGACCATGGGGATGCAGAAACTCCACTTTCACATCTTGATGCTCAATATCCACAGCAATGGTCTTGGCTAGCCACCAGTGGTCATCATATACTACTGCGTGCCAGTCTCCATTATTAAGGCTGCTAACAGTCGTTACTGTCACAGTACCCTCAGGACTTTTCAGAGGCTCCTCATCCAACTCCTCCTCTATCACATCTTCCATTTCCATATCCTCTTCCATTTCCTCTCCCATCTCTTTTTCCATCTCCTCCAACAACATGGCCAAAGGTCTTTTCTTCCCTGCCCTCCTTGTATCACTCTGCTGTTCCTCTGGGTAGCCATGGAAATAGAAGGTATCTGGGCAGAAGCACTAGCAAACCAACGTCTTGCTGGAAAAGCAGGATAGTTGTCTGTGCTGGATCCTGTTCTCATGTGGGATGACCTGGTGTATTTGCCTTGTTGAGGGAACCTGTTTGAGAGGATGCATGAGAAGTGTATCGTATCTTTGCATGTCTTCTTCTGCAATGTGGTACAGCTGAATGCTCTTCAGACTGTTTGAGACCTTTTCAAAGAATGTGTGTCCATCTGTCACATCATTTCCTCTAAGGACCAGGTTGTCAGCTGTTCTTTTCACTGATCCGCCAATGCCGTCTGGTGCGCCCTTACCATGGGAAGTGGGGAAGAAGTTCCATGTTGCTCTTTCAAACACAAGTGTACAAGACAGAAGAACAAAATTATTCTTGTTCTTATACTGTTTACTTGAACCATCAGACCAAAAGTGCACGGTGGTAACCTGTGGATGTCTTGTTTTGATATCTTTTAGGACTGGATCCATGTGTGTCCAGATTGCTGCAGCATCCTGTCTCTTTGACTCTGAAAGTGTGCAAAACCCTGCCTTTCCACCCGTAATGTAATACATTCCGGTATGTAGCGTTATCTGTGGCAGATTTTGTCCAAAATGGCAGGCCTGTACTTCAGATTGATACTTGCATCTCCAGGATTTTGAAAAGTCAACGTGAACAATTGCTGTACTTTCTTCACAAGTCTCAATTGTGTTTCTGTATGCTTTTGACTGGTTTTGCACTAAACACACATGTGTTGTGGTTTCATTTCTGAGTATTTGCTCATAGAGTTTGATGAGCTCTGATAGACTGCCCCTGTGTTGGACGAGTTCAGTGTTGATGTGGATACCATTGACTGTGTCTTCTTGAACTCTCTCCCACTGCTTCCACTGAACATGGATTTTGTCTTGCTCTTGGGTTGTAACTGTACCTTTGTTTAGACATCGTGAGCAGGTGCGAAGAAGGCAGGACTCACTTGCTGGAGAGCAACAAACTAATTGAAAACTGTCATCCAGACTTCACAACACCAGACGTTCTAAGGACCTCAAGCATTAAGTATGCATTTTCATGCTTTTGACACAGAGATGTCTTCCGATCAGATGCTTTTGGTGCTGTAATATAGAATAGCTTCAGAGTACAGAAAGAAGAATAGCTTCACAGTGGGGTTCCTAATGAGGAAATCAGTGTGGAGGTTGATCATGGAGTCTGCCAGGATCATTCTCTGCTGCTTCATCTTATTCCTAGTGATGGTGTCAGTCTTATCAGTGGTCACACGTGCAGAGTTCAGGAAGAAATCCTTAACAGTCTCTGTTATACCCTTTAGGAATGTTGGCTTTTTCTTTGTCTGTTTGTCTGTTTGTTCTTTGTTTCTTTCCTCTCATTAACTTGTAGGTCATCCCAAACTGGTGGACTTGGTGAAGGAGACGATACTTTTTGAGAATCTTGCCTGATTACACACTTAGTGCTGGTTCCTGACGCCGTGGCCCAGGAGTTTGTATGTTTTTCTTCAGCTCTCTTCTGAGGATGTTGTGGAATAGAAGGGCTTTCTTGATTTTTGGATTCCTAATGTTGCTTCCTGATAGCATCTTCTTTGTTTCTGTGCCTGGGGAGTCAAGTGGTGTTTTATTTGCAGCGTTTCTTCTTCGACATATTTTTTGTTTGTTTCGTTGCTTTGTTACCTTCTTAAGCTTCTCTTTCAAAGTTTTTTATTTCTCTTGATGCCTTTTTCTGGTTTTACTTCTCTCCCTTTCCTGTCTGAGAGACTATCTGCTGTGTCTGGCATTGTATTCTTGAATATTCTGATCTTGCGGACTATCTGGAGGGGTGTGTGCCTCCAGCACTGCATCTTCATTGGATCTTTTCTGTCTGGACCTTTTCTGTGCCTCTCTCCAATACTTTCTTCAATTCCTCTTTGCCCTGTCTCCCATCTCGTCTATTAGTATTACTTTTTTTTTCTTTAACTCTCTTCTTCCACCTTTGTCTTTCCTTCTCTTGCAAAGCATGCTTGCTCTCTTGGTCACTGTTTATTGTTCTCTTCTCTTTCGTTGGTACCCTCTATTTCTTCTCCTTTGCTCCTCGACTGACAATTTCTGTCCAGCCATGCTTTCCTACAATACAAATTGAAATAATGAAAAATGTACTTGAATAAGACTATAGAATCAGATTTTTATTTACTTGACATGATTGATTGACTGATGGATGGATGTAAAATCCTCAAGGTGCGGTCTGTAGTTTTCATAACCAGATGTTGTCAAAATCTACACACTGGCTTCTCATCTCTCTATCTCTGTCTCTACATATATAAATATATATATTAAAGTGCTGGGAAAGTTACACGTTACACAATAATAAGAAGACCACTGCCTGCCCATTCTCTACAAGTCAGATGCGTATGGTTAAATAATGTAATGCATGCTATGTATGTGCATTTATGTGTAAATAAAACCCTGAAATAACATTTTAACCCTTAAATATTATATTCACACATTAAGAGGTTATTGGTGGATTTGTCAACTCCGGCAGCTTACAGGTCAACTCCGTCAGACATAGAACCTGACGGAGTTGATGTCTGACCGAGTTGACGTAAGGGCATGTATTTTCCCACCAAAACATGTATTGTACATTGCAGCTAGCTAGTTTTTCCTCAGTTGCTAGCTGTCCCAATAACCTCAATAAAATGCTTAAATTCACTCCACTATGGTTTAAAAAAAGTATCTTAACAGAAAGATGGTATTGAAATGGTGTAGCTGTGACCATAGGAATATTGACATTGTTTGTCTAAAATATAAAAAAATGTAAAACGTACCAGAGCATGTGTGGTAGTGTTGCATTTACCACAAGCAGGGATATGAAAAGTGGTCCTCAGGGATATGGCTGACCATGCTATTTCCTGATTTAATGAGCTTTATGAAAAAATCGACAGAAACTGAGGACACAACTTTAAAAGGCAGATTTTTATGGAAAATATTGTTTGACGTTCACTTCATGCATTGTTTTTTATATTTATACCCCTTCTTTTTTATTTGATATATATGTTTTCACAATTTTAGAGCTTTTTTTAAAGTTTTTTGGGATGGTTAATATTGTGACCTCTTGCTGAGGACAAGTGCAATAACATGGACCTTCTAACCACAGACCATACATTTAAACAAATTTTCCCCAAAAAGATAAAAAAGTATATTCTAAAAATCACATAGGTTTATACAATTCCTATAGATTTAAATTTGTAAGCATGTCAATCATGATGAATTTCTTAATTTTTTATATAAATTAGACTTTTCTATGTGGGACATGTTTTGTCCCAACTCTCAAGAATCAGTGAACTGTTATGGCTGCCACCGGCACCCTCGTGTGTGTGGATGTAATTAATTGTGCTTGATCTGAGATGCAAAGCAGGCTGTGCCATTCCGTGCTCTGGATTGGATGGACAAGGGAAGTCCCGCCCAGTTCCTGGAGGAGGACGCTGATTGGTGTGGCATACCACCTCTACCGCTGCTGAATGAAGCCCACCTCCTGCTTAAATAGCCTGATTGATTGCAGCCCAGTGCAGCTGCTAGACCAGATTTGTTTGTCGAGATGTATGAGAGTGTGAGGAAGTGGGCCAGGGTTGAGATTTAAAAACTGATATTCTCCTTGCATCTAATAGGTTTGACTTTGTATAGTGACATTAGGTTCAGGGGTGCTGTGTGCATTTTGTTTTTGTTTTACCAAGTACCTTAGTTAGAGAGGATTTTTGTTTATCCTTTTGTTTAATATAGTTGTATTAATAGTCTTCCTTTTTGAGGATTTCCTTTTGTTATATTGTTTTTGAGTTACACACTACTCATCGGCTCATTTTTCCTGTTGTAAGTTCTTTTTATATATAAATATATTGGCAAAAGTTATTCCAATTTACATGAAACTTAGAATGTGTGGTCTACATGTGATGTTGCTTCTGCCAGTACCTCCGACTGCAAGAAGGCGAGGGCCCGTTCATCGCTGCTTGCAGCTTTAATTATTATTAAGGGTCCAAGCCCGAGTCTGCAAGAACCGGCAATAGCAAAGTTATGCCATTCACACAGCAGGGCTGTGGAACCTTCTTGTTTTTCTACTGATTAATCATCATCATCATCATCATCATCATCATCATCATTTTTCTTCTCCGCCTAAAACTCAGACTACAGCCTAAACCGTACATGGTGGGGCGTTGCCATTTTCAGGACTGGTCCGAAACTCCACAAGGACCTCAGGCGCAACAATTCACCCACTTCCACCACTAGGTGGTGCTATAGCAGAAAAAACGCGTTTGGCCCTATAACTCCCACACCGTACACCCGACATTTAAAAACCATGTATCCACGCGTTCCCTGGATCCAACTGAATCACGTGATATAGGCCACGCCCATTTCCACCTAAACCTTTATGCGTGAAAAATCGCGATTTATCAAAAACATACTTTTTCGAACTCCTTCTAGACCGTGCAACCGATCGGCACGAAGTTTTGCAGGTAGCATCTACAGATGGGCTTGACAGAAAGTTAATGAAAAGAATTTTGATAGGATAAAAATTGCGCATATTACGCACAAACAAATTTGTGTAGCTAACTATGAAAACACCAACTTTGCCATATCTCGGCCAAAATAAATGACATCAACGCCAAACTTTAGATTCCTGTTTGCCGTGACGCTCTGAAGGTCCCACACACGTTTTACAAAAATTGTTCACTAGGGGGTGCTACAAGTACAAAAAGTTTAGATCTCAAGAACTGCTCATCCTATTTTTACAAAATTAGTTGGGTACCATCTAGGGCCACTCCAGAGGCCAACCCTAGAGTGGGCTACTGAGGGGTCAAAGTGGGCGTGGCCTATGGGACCCAAGTCTAGATTCATCACTTACACTAATGTGAAAAGTGTATGTGTGTGTGTAAGTTTAAAATTATACATGTGGAATAGTAGATGGCGCTATAGTGTTTTTTTGCCTTTGAGTTTAGTTTATTTATGGAAGGGGACAGCGCAAATTAATAAAACACATGATTTCCCATAAGCCAAAAGGCTATTTTTCATCTGTAGTCCACTTTAACTCCCACATTACACATTAGAAAACCTAACATCCACGTGTTCTTGAATAAAGCTGAATCACATGATATAGGCCACGCCCATTTCTGATTAAAAGTTTTTTCGCAATATTGCGCAATGCACAAAACCAACTTTTTCGAACTTGTCCTAGGCCTTGCGACCGATCTGCACGAAACCTGGTACATAGCATCTGCAGATGGACCTGACCAAAAGATATTCAAAGAATTTTGCTACATTAAAGTATGCACATTTGACAACCAAACACATTTTCCTGGTTAGCTAGCACACACATCATATCTCGGCCAAATTAAATGTTATCAGCAAAGAACTTGAGATCCTTGTTCAAGATCCCACTAAGAAGTTCTCTGCCAAATTTGGCGAAGATCAGCCTTAAGGGGGCGCCATAATCAATGTTTATTTGTTTTGGCCAATAACTCAATGCATTTAAATGGCAAATTTGCAATTGCAATATCTCTGCCACAGTAAATGCAATCAACACGAAACTTGTGATGGTCGTTCGGCATTCCGCTCTGGGGCTCTGTTCCAACTTTGGCAAATATCGGCCATTAGGGGGCGCTATAATCAACGTGGCCCTTTTACTCAATCAATGTTAATGGCATATTTGCAATGGGAATGTACCACAGACCTTGCAGCTCACACTTCTCAATATTTACTGATGTTTACCTCCTACCGTTACGTTTGGTTTTTGCTTTCGCATGCTCCCCTGGTTTTCTACAATAAACAAACTTCTTAACCCACCTGACAAAGTTTCTACAACCTTCAGTGGACAAATGCAACTCTTTTCTCTCACTTTTTCAATCCAAAATCAACACCATTCAAAGGCGCCAATACTACTATTATACTACTATTATGCTAATATTTTAGTATTTTTCTTATATTTCAATTGGACTCTGACTTTGAATTCCTGTATTTAGCATACAAGAATATTCCGCAACTGACGATGTAACGGCTGGTTTCTCGGTCACATCAACTAGCATGTTCATTGACAAAGTTGGCCGTCACGTACAAAAAACCTGTCGGATGGGTCCTTATATATTTGGCTATATTTCATTAGGTGACCTGCATACCAATGACCCTAATAAGTGATAGGAACATGGTTTGCTTCTGATAGAGGTCACGCCACTTGTGTTATGTTTGGGGTGGTCTATATTCTCCTGCAGAAGGATAGAGCCCAGAGTTGACTTATTCCTGATTATTTAAGCACAAAATGTCCCTGGGTGGACTTGAACCCCAATCCTTTCGGTTAAGCAGCCAACTGCGCTGACCTATTGCGCCACAGAGACTGCGCCTGCCTCACTTTAGGCCTCACTTTAAAGGCGGGCGCTTGATCTCGAAGCCACTTCCACTTGCATTTGTTTGATTACTTTTTGAGGTTGAGCTGCACATGTATGCATATCAGGGTTTTTTCCTGTTATTCAGAAATTGGGGAAGTTGACTCATGCAGACATGTTGAAGCTGGCCGTGCATTGTATTTTTCTTATATTTTAATTGGTCTTTGACTTTGAATTCATATATTTAGCAAACAAGAATATTCCGCAACTGACGATGTAGCAGTCATTTTGCTGCTGGTTTCTCGGTCACATCAACTAGCATGTTCATTGACATGTTTATTTTTGACACATAGATATGTTAAACAGGATTCAGTCATAGCTGCTCTGTCCTGGTTATGAGTGACAGTGAATATATAGTAAATCTAAATGTTTCTACGTGTATTCACTGTACCCTTTATGCTCGTTAGTATAGTGGACATTATCTCCACCTGTCACGCGGAAGACCGGGGTTCGATTCCCCGACAGGGAGTTTTAACTGTCTGCTGCTAATTATTTACCAAGGCTACATCGATACTTCTACGTTTGCCGGAATAATGCGGATACTAGGCATAACCATAGCAAAAGATATGCGTTTTCTAAGAAAAAAAGTATCAGCGTGCATATAGTACAAGAACGACTAAAGGTTTACAGCAGCATTGAGCATGTTCGTGCTATCAAAGAGAGCTTTAAAGTGATGATATGATCACCTACCCCAGGATCCAGGAAGGTAGGTCAGGAATGAGGAACGTGAGACGTATCTGGGAACGTAAAACAACAATGAGGCTAAGAGGTTGAGGCTCAGCTAAGGTAAGAACAATGAGGCTAAGAACAACAATGAGAGTATAAGAGACATTTTGCGTGTTGAACGAATGAACTATGGACACTTCGGTAGGCCTAGCCACAATTTCACGACAGTCATTTGCGCTATGTGCCAAAACTTGTCAGGTGAAAAATGGAATACAAACATACAAGTTACAACACAAACACATCACCGCAACTCACAACTTCTTATGTGCTTATCTATCCCGCTTAAGATTGACCCATCTCCCAAAACAAATAGCCTACTGCTGAATGGAACCAATCAGACATAGGTTATCCTGTGTTATCCTAGGTTATCCTGTGTACCAGTCCAAAATTCCTGGACCTTGTCAAAGGACAAGATGACATGATTTAATTGGCCATTCCCTGTCTTACATTTCCAACAATTTTGTGTGTCTTCCATTCAAAGTCTAAACAATCTCCAATAGAAGATGCGTGATCTTGAACTGAATGAGGCACACCCTCACATCTCGTGACATAGTTTTTTTAGTATTCCTACAAATTGTGTCCCACTCCTCATCATCCATTGTAATATTCAGATCCCTTTCTCATGTCTTCTTGAGGGCTGACCAGGCTCCATCCCACAGGTTCTCAATGAGCATAGAATAATACCCAGAAGCCTCATGACCTTTACCATATTTCATCAACATCTTATCTAAACATTCTGGTGCATATGGGGCTGAATAAATGGATCCACAAATCCCTAATAACAGAGTAAGAATTTGCCAATACCTCAAACTTTGAGACCTGGGGTTTCCAAATTGCTATACCACAGCCTCAAAGGACTTACATACGCTACCAAGATACAAATCCCCCAGGGTAACAATTCCCTTTTCCAGCCAGTCCCTCCAAAATACGTAGGGGGCATTCGATCTTTTTTGAGCAAATGGGGAACAGATGAGTGTTAACGTCACCTTAAATGAGATAGGCTTGGCAAAGCCTATGTTTGTGTATGCAGTAAGCAGTTAGAACCAGTGTTTAGGGCAAAATTGTATCTTAATATGTTCTCAATGAGCATAGAATAATACCCAGAAGCCTCATCCCAGGTAACAATTTTTGGTTCCCAGAACGTTCTGGGAATGTTCGATTTTGGTTGCGGGAACAATCCCTGAAGGTTAGTTTTTGGTTAGTTTTTGGTTCCCATGAAAAGTTTTCCTGGCGTTTAGGGAACGTTAGTTTTTGGTTACATCGACCCTTCCCAGAACGTTCCCAGAACGTTGCAACCTTTAGAGAACGTTCCCCATAGTTCCCCTACCGTTGTAACCGTTAGAGAACGTCCCCCTACCTTTGTAACCCTTAAAGAACGATCCCCTATTGTTGTAACCTTTAGAGAACGTTTCCCTAACGTTCCCCTACCATTGTAACCTTTAGATAACGTTCCACTAACGTTATTTTTTACATTCCCCTAACCTTTAAAAAACTTTAACAACCATGGTACCAAAAAATAAAACATATATATATATATAAGAATCAGTTTTATTGGCCATATAGACACATACTGTACAATAGAGACAACATACATATAGGCACATTAACACAATATATTGTATAAATGTAGAGTGCAAAATGCATATTGGAATGATAAGGTATGTAATGTGTAGGTGAATGGCCAAAGTGGACATGACCCCACTTATCAGCAGTTCAGGATAGTGATGGCAGTGGGAAAGAAGCTGTTCTTGTGTCTGGTTGTTTTTGTGTGCAGGGATCTGTAGCGCCTGCCAGAGGGGGGGAGGCAGGAGGATGGCAGCAGTGTAGAAGATGGCCAATAGCTCTCGTGGTAGGCCATGCTTCCAGAGTTGCCGTAGGAAGTACATCCTCTGCTGAGCCTTTTTGAGGATGGCGTTGATGTTGGACTCCCACTTCAGGTCCTGGGAAATGATGGAGCCCAGAAACTTGAATGAGTCCACCTTTTGACACTGGGCTGTTGGATATTGTGAGGGGGGGGGAGCACTGTGGGGTCCTCCACGTCTGCTGCAGTCAGCGCGGGGAAGTTTTTCTGGGAGGCTGCTAGAGTAGCAAGTAGAAGCAAAGTTGCAAGTCAAATTAAAACCTCTTATCAGCCAAGCTAAGCATAATACTGATGTGAACAATAAAATATCACCTGCCTGTTATAACTCTCTTTTGATTGAAATATTCAAGTTTGAATTTTGGTAAAATGTTTTGTGTCAAAAGTATTGTGGCGTCCAATGTAATCCGAAAGCTGAATCTGGCAGTGGAGCTATGGAAAGAGCCCATGCCAAACCAACTACTTGTCCATTCAGGTTCAAATCCCGGATGAGCCCTAAGGGCAAAATCTGGTTAAAACCAAATTCCTAATTTAAAGGTCACTTAAGAATCAAGTCCACCCAGATGTTGGAATCTAGGCATGTTTGTTCACGCTCAAAGTAGAAGAATTGGTAACAGACAATAAAGCCAATAATCTTTTTCTAATTTAATCCAAAAACTGAAGACTTTTTTCTCACCACCGATTTGCGTTTCAGGGTATGGCTCTCGTTTGTCGTTGGTCTGGGGGTATGATTCTCGCTAGAAAGCTCATATGTGTTGATTAAGTCACAGTTACACACTAAGCTTTTTCATTACGATTCTGCTGTCACTTTTGATTGAAATATTCAAGTTTGAATTTTGGTAAAATGTTTTGCGTCAAAAGTATTGTGTCGTCCAATGTAATCAGAAAGCTGAATCTGGCAGTGGAGCTATGGAAAGAGCTCATGCCAAACCAACTACTTGACCATTCGGGTTCAAATCCGGGACGAGCCCTAAGGGCAAAATCTGGTCAATACCAAATTCCTGATTTAAAGTTGGCATTAGAATCAAGTCCACCCTCATGGTGGAATCTAGGCATGTTTATTCACGCTCAAAGTAGAAGAATTGGTAACAGGCAATGAAGCCAATAATCTTTTTCTAATTTAATCCACAAACTGAAGACTTTTTTCTCAGCAGTCGATTTGCGTTTGAAACTATCTGACCTCTGAATGCCCTGAGATCCCCTAACAAGTTT
Organism: Zingel zingel; assembly: GCA_023566125.1. Lineage (NCBI taxonomy): Eukaryota > Metazoa > Chordata > Actinopteri > Perciformes > Percidae > Zingel > Zingel zingel. The sequence goes on from CM042324.1 coordinate 32,310,381, forward strand.
AGGAGGAAGCAAAAGTGTAGTATAGGATTTTGGCCCCTTTGCAGAACCTACTTCAACTGCAATCAACAGAAAGAACTGGGAAAAATATGAGGAATAAACGAGCAGGACATGCCTCTCGTGGCTCATTGGTCTAGGGGTATGATTATCGCTTAGGGTGCGAGAGGTCCCAGATGAGACCACTTTGCATAGAAGAGGATGAATGGATTGAATGATGTGGCTTATTTATCAAGTGGGATGCAAAAGAGAGTGTCATCGGTGTGGCAAGTTCATCATGATTTCACTATCACAAAATCAAGTCTGAGTTTTGGTACAATGTTTTGTGTCAAATGTTTCCTGTTGTCCAATGTTATCAGAAAGCTAAATCTGGCAGTGAAGCCATGGAAAGAGCCCGGGCAAAACAAACAACTTGACCATTGCCTTTCAAGTCATTGACGGACCGTAGCAGCATTTCCTTGATGGAAAGTTGTTCAAATATTATTTTCATGTGGCTTGTTGGACTAGGGGTATGATTCTCGCTTAGGAGGTCCCGGATTTAGTCCCAGACGAGCCTTAAGGGTAAAATCTGGTTAATGCCAAATCCTTAATTTAAAATCCACATTAGAACTAAGTTCACCCAGGTGGTGGAAACTAGGCAATATAACCATTAACCTTTTCAGATTTAATTCGAAAATTGAAGACTTGGCCCTCAGCAGTCAATTTGCGTTTCAACCTATCTGGCCTTGGAATGCCCTGGGTTCCCCTAACAAGATTGGGAGGAAGCAAAAGTGGAGTGAAGCATCTGGGTGACAATGCAGAGCCTGCTTCCAAGGCAACAATCAGAAAGAACTGGGAAACATATGAGGAACAAACGAGCAGGATATGGCACTCGTGGATTTGGCGCCATGGAAAGAGCCCATGCCAAACAAACTAGTTGACGATTGCTTTTCAAGTCAATGTCAAGCCAGTCTTCAAGTGACAGATTGGAGCCGCATTTCCTTAAAAGAAATTAGCTAGAACACTTTTTGATGGGGCTCGTTGGTCTAGGGGTATGATTCTAGCTTTGGGTGCGAGAGGTCCCGGACTCAAATCCCAAACGAGCCCTAAGGCTAATTTCTGGTCGATTCCTAATTCGAAGGTCATTTAAGAATCAAGTCCACCCAGATGTTGGAATCTAGGAATATTTGTTCACGCTCAAAGTAGAAGAATTGGTAACAGACAATAAAGCCAATAATTTTTTTCTAATTTAATCAAAAAACTGAAAACTTTTTTCTCAGCACCGATTTGCGTTTCAGGGTATGGCTCTCGTTTGTCGTTGGTCTGGGGGTATGATTCTCGCTAGAAAGCTCATATGTGTTGATTAAGTCACAGTTACACACTAAGCTTTTTCATTACAATTCTGCTGTCACTTTTGATTGAAATATTCAAGTTTGAATTTTGGTAAAATGTTTTGCGTCAAAAGTATTGTGTCGTCCAATGTAATCAGAAAGCTGAATCTGGCATTGGAGCTATGGAAAGAGCCCATGCCAAACCAACTACTTGACCATTCAGGTTCAAATCCCGGACGAACCCTAAGGGCAAAATCTGGTTAATACGAAATTCCTAATTTGAAGGTCAGAGCTGCGGTGGTGGAGAAATACCACGGAATAACGTATGGGTCACAGTGACCCGGAGGCCAGAGCTGCAGTGGTGGAGAAATACCAACAAAGAACTGGCCAGGGTCACAGTGACCCGAAGGCCAGAGCTGTGGTAGTGGAGAAATACCACGGAATAACGTATGGGTCACAGTGACCCGAAGGCCAGAGCTGCGGTGGTGGAGAAATACCACGGAATAACGTATGGGTCACAATGACCCGAAGGCCAGAGCTGCTCAAGTGGAGAAATACCACGGAATAACTGGCCAGGGTCACAATGACCCGAAGGCCAGAGCTGCTCAAGTGGAGAAATACCACGGAATAACATATGGGTCACAGTGACCCGAAGGCCAGAACTGCGGCAGTGGAGAAATACCAATGAATAACTGGCCAGGGTCACAGTGACCCGAAGGCCAGAGCTGCGGCAGTGGAGAAATACCACGGAATAACGTATGGGTCACAGTGACCCGAAGGCCAGAGTTGCGGTGGTGGAGAAATACCAACAAATAACTGGCCAGGGTCACAGTAACCCGAAGGCCAGAGCTGCGGTAGTGGAGAAATACCACGGAATAACGTATGGGTCATAGTGACCCGAAGGCCAGAGCTGCGGTGGTGGAGAAATACCACGGAATAACGTATGGGTCACAGTGACCCGAAGGCCAGAGTTGCGGTGGTGGAGAAATACCACGGAATAACGTATGGGTCACAATGACCCGAAGGCCAGAGCTGCTCAAGTGGAGAAATACCACGGAATAACTGGCCAGGGTCACAATGACCCGAAGGCCAGAGCTGCTCAAGTGGAGAAATACCACGGAATAACGTATGGGTCACAGTGACCCGAAGGCCAGTGCTGCGGTATTGGAGAAATACCATTGAATACTGGCCAGGGTCACAGTGACCCGAAGGACAACATAAGGGTTAAAAACATAAAATCAAGATTGTGCTTAATAATAAAATCATTGATTAAAAATGATTTACCCGCCAAAGTCCTGACATTTAGTAAGGCTAGTGTTAGTGTGTTAAAATAATTATCTGTCTCGTTTTTTGGGACAGGCTGTGGCTGACAAGGAATGGATGCTAAATTTGCTAAGTTGGCAGTTAAGTGCTTCTTTTTCTTACTTAGCGGATTCACCATTCTTTTTCTATTACCTATCACAACATAGATTGATGAAGAATTGAATACACAGGGCCCAGGCTTGTCCTGGAAAGAGTCATGAGTGCCACTAGGCATGCAGCCTGGGCCCAGCACATATCAGTTAGAGCTTGTTTCATTTTGTGCACAAGCATACTCATCAGTCTGGGGAGAAGGAGTTAGCTGCCGTCCTTGAGGGGGAAGAGGTGCCTGGCTTTTTACTTTCCGTGGTTGAGTCAAGTGGTTGTAGCCTTTATGCTGCAATGGCTCCACCTAGCGAGTGCCGTGCCAAATCTAGTACAAGTGGACAGTATCTCCGCCTGTCACGCGGAAGACCGGGGTTCGATTCCCCGACGGGGAGTTTTAACTGTCTGCTGCTAATTATTTACCAAGGCTACATCGATACTTCTACGTTTGCCGGAAAAATGCGGATAATAGGCATAACCATAGCAAAAGATATGCGTTTTCTAAGAAAAAAAGTATCAGCGTGCATATAGTACAAGAAAGACTAAAGGTTTACAGCAGCATTGAGCATGTTCGTGCTATCAAAGAGAGCTTTAAAGTGATGATATGATCACCTACCCCAGGATCCAGGAAGGTAGGTCAGGAATGAGGAACGTGAGACGTATCCGGGAACGTAAAACAACAATGAGGCTAAGAGGTTGAGGCTCAGCTAATGTAAGAACAATGAGGCTAAGAACAACAATGAGAGTATAAGAATTACATAAACATTTAAATATTTTTTTATTAAAATATGCTCAATTATGTTATTTAAATACTTAGGAAGGAAGCAGGAACGTAAGACGGATCCAGGAACGTAAAACAACAACAATGAAGCTAAGAGGTTGAGGCTCAGCTAAGGTAAGAACAATGAGGCTAAGAACAACAATGAGAGTATAAGAGACATTTTGCGTGTTGAACGAATGAACTATGGACACTTCGGTAGGCCTAGCCACAATTTCACGACAGTCATTTGCGCTCTGTGCCAAAACTTGTCAGGTGAAAGAAAGTGCATTTGCTCTGTTTTTATAATTAAAATGTTTCATTCATTTTTTTAAACGGAATACAAACATACAAGTTACAACACAAACACATCACCGCAACTCACAACTTCTTATGTGCTTATCTATCCCGCTTAAGATTGACCCATCTCCCAAAACAAATAGCCTAGTGCTGAATGGAACCAATCAGACATAGGTTATCCTGTGTTATCCTAGGTTATCCTGTGTACCAGTCCAAAATTCCTGGACCTTGTCAAAGGACAAGAGGACATGATTTAATTGGCCATTCCCTGTCTTACATTTCCAACAATTTTGTGTGTCTTCCATTCAAAGTCTAAACAATCTCCAATAGAAGATGCGTGATCTTGAACTGAATGAGGCACACCCTCACATCTCGTGACATAGTTTTTTTAGTATTCCTACAAATTGTGTCCCACTCCTCATCATCCATTGTAATATTCAGATCCCTTTCTCATGTCTTCTTGAGGGCTGACCAGGCTCCATCCCACAGGTTCTCAATGAGCATAGAATAATACCCAGAAGCCTCATGACCTTTACCATATTTCATCAACATCTTATCTAAACATTCTGGTGCATATGGGGCTGAATAAATGGATCCACAAATCCCTAATAACAGAGTAAGAATTTGCCAATACCTCAAACTTTGAGACCTGGGGTTTCCAAATTGCTATACCACAGCCTCAAAGGACTTACATACGCTACCAAGATACAAATCCCCCAGGGTAACAATTCCCTTTTCCAGCCAGTCCCTCCAAAATACGTAGGGGGCATTCGATCTTTTTTGAGCAAATGGGGAACAGATGAGTGTTAACGTCACCTTAAATGAGATAGGCTTGGCAAAGCCTATGTTTGTGTATGCAGTAAGCAGTTAGAACCAGTGTTTAGGGCAAAATTGTATCTTAATATGTTCTCAATGAGCATAGAATAATACCCAGAAGCCTCATCCCAGGTAACAATTTTTGGTTCCCAGAACGTTCTGGAAATGTTCGATTTTGGTTGCGGGAACAATCCCTGAAGGTTAGTTTTTGGTTAGTTTTTGGTTCCCATGAAAAGTTTTCCTGGCGTTTAGGGAACGTTAGTTTTTGGTTACATCGACCCTTCCCAGAACGTTCCCAGAATGTTGCAACCTTTAGAGAACGTTCCCCATAGTTCCCCTACCGTTGTAACCGTTAGAGAACGTCCCCCTACCTTTGTAACCCTTAAAGAACGATCCCCTATCGTTGTAACCTTTAGAGAACGTTTCCCTAACGTTCCCCTACCATTGTAACCTTTAGATAACGTTCCGCTAACGTTATTTTTTACATTCCCCTAACCTTTAAAAAACTTTAACAACCATGGTACCAAAAAATAAAACATATATATATATATATATATATATATATATATATATATATATATATATATATATATATATAAGAATCAGTTTTATTGGCCATATAGACACATACTGTACAATAGAGACAACATACATATAGGCACATTAACACAATATATTGTATAAATGTAGAGTGCAAAATGCATATTGGAATGATAAGGTATGTAATGTGTAGGTGAATGGCCAAAGTGGACATGACCCCACTTATCAGCAGTTCAGGATAGTGATGGCAGTGGGAAAGAAGCTGTTCTTGTGTCTGGTTGTTTTTGTGTGCAGGGATCTGTAGCGCCTGCCAGAGGGGGGGGAGGCAGGAGGATGGCAGCAGTGTAGAAGATGGCCAATAGCTCTCGTGGTAGGCCATGCTTCCAGAGTTGCCGTAGGAAGTACATCCTCTGCTGAGCCTTTTTGAGGATGGCGTTGATGTTGGACTCCCACTTCAGGTCCTGGGAAATGATGGAGCCCAGAAACTTGAATGAGTCCACCTTTTGACACTGGGCTGTTGGATATTGTGAGGGGGGGGGGGGAGCACTGTGGGGTCCTCCACGTCTGCTGCAGTCAGCGCGGGGAAGTTTTTCTGGGAGGCTGCTAGAGTAGCAAGTAGAAGCAAAGTTACAAGTCAAATTAAAACCTCTTATCAGCCAAGCTGCCTGTTATAACTCTCTTTTGATTGAAATATTCAAGTTCGAATTTTGGTAAAATATTTTGCGTCAAAAGTATTGTGTCGTCCAATGTAATCAGATAGCTGAATATGGCAGTGGAGCTATGGAAAGAGCCCATGCCAAACCAACTACTCGACCATTCAGGTTCAAATCCCGGACGAACCCTAAGGGCAAAATCTGGTTACAACCAAATTCCTAATTTAAAGGTCACTTAAGAATCAAGTCCAACCAGATGTTGGAATCTAGGCATGTTTGTTCACGCTCAAAGTAGAAGAATTGGTAACAGACAATAAAGACAATAATCTTTTTCTAATTTAATCAAAAAACTGAAGACATTTTTCTCAGCAGTCGATTTTGCGTTTCAGGGTATGGCTCTCGTTAGTCGTTGGTCTAGGGGTATGATTCTCACTAGAAAGCTCATATGTGTTGATTTAGTCACAGTTACACACTAAGCTTTTTCATTACGATTCTGCTGTCACTTTTGATTGAAATATTCAAGTTCAAATTTTGGTAAAATGTTTTGCGTCAAAAGTATTGTGTCGTCCAATGTAATCAGAAAGCTGAATATGGCAATGGAGCTATGGAAAGAGCCCATGCCAAACCAACTACTTAACCATTTGGGTTCAAATCCCAGATGAGCCTTAAGGGTAAAATCTGGTTAATACCAAATTACTAATTTGAAGGTCACTTAAGAATCAAGTCCACCCAGATGTTGGAATCTAGGCATGTTTGATCACGCTCAAATTAGAAGAATTGGTAACAGACAATCATTTTCTAATTTAATCCAAAAACTGAAGACTTTTTTTCTCACCACCGATTTGCGTTTAAGGGTATGGCTCTCGTTTGTCGTTGGTCTGGTGGTATGATTCTCGCTAGAAAGCTCACATGTGTTGATTAAGTCATAGTTACACACTAAGCTTTTTCATTACGATTCTGCTGTCACTTTTGATTGAAATATTCAAGTTCGAATTTTGGTAAAATATTTTGCGTCAAAAGTATTGTGTCGTCCAATGTAATCAGATAGCTGAATATGGCAGTGGAGCTATGGAAAGACCCGTGCCAAACCAACTACTTGACCATTCAGGTTCAAATCCCGGACGAACCCTAAGGGCAAAATCTGGTTAAAACCAAATTCCTAATTTGAAGGTCACTTAAGAATCAAGTCCACCACGATGTTGGAATCTAGGCATGTTTCTTCATGCTCAAATTAGAAGAATTGGTAACAGACAATCATTTTCTAATTTAATCCAAAAACTGAAGACTTTTTTCTCAGCACCGATTTGCGTTTCAGGGTATGGCTCTCGTTTGTCGTTGGTCTGGGGGTATGATTGTCGCTAGAAAGCTCATATGTGTTGATTAAGTCACAGTTACACACTAAGCTTTTTCATTACGATTCTGCTGTCACTTTTGATTGAAATATTCAAGTTCAAATTTTGGTAAATGTTTTGCGTCAAAAGTATTGTGTCATCCAATGTAATCAGAAAGCTGAATCTGGCAGTGGAGCTATGGTAAGAGCCCATGCCAAACCAACTACTTGACCATTCAGGTTCAAATTCCGGACGAGCCATAAGGGCAAAATCTGGTCAATACCAAATTCCTAATTTAAAAGGTCATTTAGGAATCAAGTCCACCCAGATGTTGGAATCTAGGCATGTTTGATCACGCTCAAATTAGAAGAATTGGTAACCGACAATCTTTTTATAATTTAATCCAAAAACTGAAGACTTTTTTCTCACCACCGATTTGCGTTTCAGGGTATGGCTCTTGTTTGTCGTTGGTCTGGGGGTATGATTCTCGCTAGAAAGCTCACATGTGTTGATTAAGTCATAGTTACACACTAAGCTTTTTCATTACGATTCTGCTGTCACTTTTGATTGAAATATTCAAGTTTGAATTTTAGTAAAATGTTTTGTGTCAAAAGTATTGTGGCGTCCAATGTAATCCGAAAGCTGAATCTGGCAGTGGAGCTATGGAAAGAGCCCATGCCAAACCAACTACTTGACCATTTAGGTTCAAATCCCGGACGAACCCTAAGGGTAAAATCTGGTTAAAACCAAATTCCTAATTTGAAGGTCACTTAAGAATCAAGTCCACCCAGATGTTGGAATCTAGGCATGTTTGTTCACGCTCAAATTAGAAGAATTGGTAACAGCCAATAAAGCCCATAATCTTTTTCTAATTTAATCCAAAAACTGAAGACATTTTTCTCAGCAGTCGATTTGCGTTTCAGGGTATGGCTCTCATTTGTCATTGGTCTGGGGGTATGATTCTCATTAGAAAGCTCATATATGTTGATTTAGTCACAGTTACACACTAAGCTTTTTCATTACGATTCTGCTGTCACTTTTGATTGAAATATTCAAGTTCAAATTTTGGTAAAATGTTTTGCGTCAAAAGTATTGTGTCGTCCATTGTAATCAGAAAGCTGAACATAGCAGTGGAGCTATGGAAAGAGCCCATGCCAAACCAACTACTTAACTATTCGGGTTCAAATCCCAGACGAGCCCTATGGGCAAAATCTGGTTAATACCAAATTCCTAATTTAAAAGGTCACTTAAGAATCAAGTCCACCTCGATGTTGGAATCTAGGCATGTTTCTTCACGCTCAAAGTAGAAGAATTGGTAACAGACAAAAAAGCCAATAATCTTTTTCTAATTTAATCCAAAAACTGAAGACTTTTTTCTCAGCACCGATTTGCGTTTCAGGGTATGGCTCTCGTTTGTTGTTGGTCTGGCGGTATGATTCTCGCTAGAAAGCCCATATGTGTTTATTAAGTCACAGTTACACACTAAGCTTTTTCATTACGATTCTGCTGTCACTTTTGATTGAAATATTCAAGTTTGAATTTTTGTCAAATGTTTTGCGTCAAAAGTATTGTGTCGTCCAATGTAATCAGAAAGCTGAATCTGGCAGAGGAGTTATGGAAAGAGCCCATGCCAAACCAACTACTTGACCATTCGCGTTCAAATCCCGTACGAGACCAAAGAGCAAAATCTGATTGATGCCAAATTCCTAATTTGAAAGGTCACTTAAGAATCAAGTCCACCCAGATGTTGGAATCTAGGAATATTTGTTCACGCTCAAAGTAGAAGAATTGGTAACAGACAATAAAGCCAATAATCTTTTTCTAATTTAATCCAAAAACTGAAAACTTTTTTCTCAGCACCGATTTGCGTTTCAGGGTATGGCTCTCGTTTGTCGTTGGTCTGGGGGTATGATTCTCGCTAGAAAGCTCATATGTGTTGATTAAGTCACAGTTACACACTTAGCTTTTTCATTACAATTCTGCTGTCACTTTTGATTGAAATATTCAAGTTTGAATTTTGGTAAAATGTTTTGCGTCAAAAGTATTGTGTCGTCCAATGTAATCAGAAAGCTGAATCTGGCATTGGAGCTATGGAAAGAGCCCATGCCAAACCAACTACTTGACCATTCAGGTTCAAATCCCGGACGAACCCTAAGGGCAAAATCTGGTTAATACGAAATTCCTAATTTGAAGGTCAGAGCTGCCGTGGTGGAGAAATACCACGGAATAACGTATGGGTCACAGTGTCCCGAAGGCCAGAGCTGCGGTAGTGGAGAAATACCATGGAATAACGTATGGGTCACAGTGACCCGAAGGCCAGAGCTGCGGTGGTGGAGAAATGCCACGGAATAACGTATGGGTCACAGTGACCCGAAGGCCAGAGCTGCGGTGGTGGAGAAATACCACGGAATAACGTATGGGTCACAATGACCCGAAGGCCAGAGCTGCTCAAGTGGAGAAATACCACGGAATAACTGGCCAGGGTCACAATGACCCGAAGGCCAGAGCTGCTCAAGTGGAGAAATAACACGGAATAACGTATGGGTCACAGTGACCCGAAGGCCAGTGCTGCGGTATTGGAGAAATACCATTGAATACTGGCCAGGGTCACAGTGACCCGAAGGACAACATAAGGGTTAAAAACATAAAATCAAGATTGTGCTTAATAATAAAATCATTGATTAAAAATGATTTACCCGCCAAAGACCTGACATTTAGTAAGGCTAGTGTTAGTGTGTTAAAATAATTATCTGTCTCGTTTTTTGGGACAGGCTGTGGCTGACGAGGAATGGATGCTAAATTTGCTAAGTTGGCAGTTAAGTGCATCTTTTTCTTACTTAGCGGATTCACCATTCTTTTTCTATTACCTATCACAACATAGATTGATGAAGAATTGAATACACAGGGCCCAGGCTTGTCCTGGAAAGAGTCATGAGTGCCACTAGGCATGAAGCCTGGGCCCAGCACATATCAGTTAGAGCTTGTTTCATTTTGTGCACAAGCATACTCATCAGTCTGGGGAGAAGGAGTTAGCTGCCGTCCTTGAGGGGGAAGAGGTGCCTGGCTTTTTACTTTCCGTGGTTGAGTCAAAACAGGGTCAGTTTGATGCTGGGGGCGAATGATGGAAGAAGGTAGTGGGGCAAACTTGATTCCAGCATCTACCAACTGCTCCATCCGGTTAGTGAACCCCAACATGTGGCAGGGGGAAAAAGGGGAACATGTGGATCGGGAGAGCGGTGGATCCTCAAAGGCGTCGGTGTTGGTAAGGGGGTTTGAGGAGTGTTGGACGGGTGAAGAGGGGGGTTGGGATTTCTCGTCTCCGCTCTGTGGTCCTCTATGGTCAAATCTTTGCATAGGTGGGGGCTGTGGTGGATCACTGCTGCACTTTGTTGTGTCTTCCTCTTGTTTTGTTTGTGTTGATTTATCTTGTCTCGTGTTCTTGGTCGAGGGAGCAGATGTGTGGTGCAGAAAGTAAAGTAGGCCAGAGGTGAACAGCTTTACTCCTGGCTTGTTAAGGAAAAGTCCATCTGCTTTAAAAAGATGTCTGCGGTCCCAGAAAATGTTAAAATTGTCAATGAACCACAGAGAATGGACGGCACATGCAGTTGAAAGCCATCTGTTCAGTGCCAACAGTCTGCTGAATCTCTCAGCTCCTCTTCTGACTGGTGGTATAGGGCCACTGATAAACACCTTCGCGTTTAGGGAGCTGACTGTGTTCAGCAGATTCATAAAGTCACGATTCAGCACTTCAGACTCTTGCTTTACAACATCATTTGACCCTATATGCAGTTAAAATGTTTTTCACAGTTGGGTGTGATGCCATGATATCCGGGATTCTTTGGGCCAGGTCAGACACCATGTCTTTGGGAAAACAGAGTATTTTGGTGTTTTTACTGCTTTTTATGTCTTTTACAGCAGAGTCACCCACAATTAGAGTTTGGTGCCCAGTCGTTAGCTTTCCCTGTAGCTTTTTACCTTTTGAATTGCTCTCAGTCCTTACCCTGCTGTGTGACGATGAGACACAATCCAGGTCATATCCAGGGTCCTGCAGCAGAGGAGCAAATCTGTTCTCCACCTGCACACTCAGTTGTTGGGGAGGCCTTTTGTTGCTAATTCTCCCTTTTGCAGCTGTCCACGGCTGTGTTCTACTGGGTACAGGGGTTGAAGAGGTGCTCTGCCTGGATGGTAATGCAGGCCAGCCGTTCATATCACAAATCTCAGGGCGCTGTGCCCTGCCCGTTAGTCGTCCTTCCCAGGAAAAGCTTTGGCTACAGTAATTGTAGGACAGGCTTGAGCGACTGGTAGGCCACGCTCACGCAGAAAAATGTTGAAATATGGCAATATCCTGCTATCAAGGAGAGCTTTACGGTGACGATACGATCACCTACCTCAGGATCCAGGAACGTAGGAAGGAAGGAGGAACGTAAGACGGATCCAGTAACGTAAAACACCAACAATGAGGCTAAGAGGTTGAGGCTCAGCTAAGGTAAGAAAAATGAGGCTAAGAACAACAATGAGATTATAAGAGACATTTTGCGTGTTGAGCAAATGTACTATGAACCCTTCGGTAGGCCTAGCCGCAATTGCATGACAGTGAGTTTTCTATGCAGGTTATTGAGATTTTAACTCAGCAGAGTCTGTGCAAAGTAAAGACAAACAAAGAAATGTGTTTCCGCCCAGTTTCGAACGGGGGACCTTTCGAGTTTCCACTACACTACGGAAACTGATGAAAAGTGGTTTTTAGCATGTTCGTGGGAAACTGCACCAATCATATTTTACTGCAAATGTTCAAAATGCCATTTGACATGTTTATTTTTGACACATAGATATGTTAAACAGGATTCAGTCATAGCTGCTCTGTCCTGGTTATGAGTGACAGTGAATATATAGTAAATCTAAATGTTTCTACATGTATTCACTGTAGCCTTTATGCTGCAATGGCTCCACCTAGCGAGTGCCGTGCCAAATCTAGTACAAGGGTAATCCTTGTTAGTATAGTGGACAGTATCTCCGCCTGTCACGCGGAAGACCGGGCTTCGATTCCCCGACTGTCTGCTGCTAATTATTTACCAAGGCTACATCGATACTTCTACGTTTGCCGGAATAATGCGGATACTAGGCATAACCATAGCAAAAGATATGCGTTTTCTAAGAAAAAAAGTATCAGCGTGCATATAGTACAAGAAAGACTAAAGGTTTACAGCAGCATTGAGCATGTTCGTGCTATCAAAGAGAGCTTTAAAGTGATGATATGATCACCTACCCCAGGATCCAGGAAGGTAGGTCAGGAATGAGGAACGTGAGACGTATCCGGGAACGTAAAACAACAATGAGGCTAAGAGGTTGAGGCTCAGCTAATGTAAGAACAATGAGGCTAAGAACAACAATGAGAGTATAAGAATTACATAAACATTTAAATATTTTTTTATTAAAATATGCTCAATTATGTTATTTAAATACTTAGGAAGGAAGCAGGAACGTAAGACGGATCCAGGAACGTAAAACAACAACAATGAAGCTAAGAGGTTGAGGCTCAGCTAAGGTAAGAACAATGAGGCTAAGAACAACAATGAGAGTATAAGAGACATTTTGCGTGTTGAACGAATGAACTATGGACACTTCGGTAGGCCTAGCCACAATTTCACGACAGTCATTTGCGCTCTTTGCCAAAACTTGTCAGGTGAAAGAAAGTGCATTTGCTCTGTTTTTATAATTAAAATGTTTCATTCATTTTTTTAAACGGAATACAAACATACAAGTTACAACACAAACACATCACCGCAACTCACAACTTCTTATGTGCTTATCTATCCCGCTTAAGATTGACCCATCTCCCAAAACAAATAGCCTAGTGCTGAATGGAACCAATCAGACATAGGTTATCCTGTGTTATCCTAGGTTATCCTGTGTACCAGTCCAAAATTCCTGGACCTTGTCAAAGGACAAGAGGACATGATTTAATTGGCCATTCCCTGTCTTACATTTCCAACAATTTTGTGTGTCTTCCATTCAAAGTCTAAACAATCTCCAATAGAAGATGCGTGATCTTGAACTGAATGAGGCACACCCTCACATCTCGTGACGTAGTTTTATTAGTATTCCTACAAATTGTGTCCCACTCCTCATCATCCATTGTAATATTCAGATCCCTTTCTCATGTCTTCTTGAGGGCTGACCAGGCTCCATCCCACAGGTTCTCAATGAGCATAGAATAATACCCAGAAGCCTCATGACCTTTACCATATTTCATCAACATCTTATCTAAACATTCTGGTGCATATGGGGCTGAATAAATGGATCCACAAATCCCTAATAACAGAGTACGAATTTGCCAATACCTCAAAATTTGAGACCTGGGGTTTCCAAATTGCTATACCACAGCCTCAAAGGACTTACATACGCTACGAAGATACAAATCCCCCAGGGTAACAATTCCCTTTTCCAGCCAGTCCCTCCAAAATACGTAGGGGGCATTCGATCTGTTTTGAGCAAATGGGGAACAGATGAGTGTTAACTTCACCTTAAATGAGATAGGATTGGCAAAGCCTATGTTTGTGTATGCAGTAAGCAGTTAGAACCAGTGTTTAGGGCAAGATTCTATCTTAATTGTGTGAAGGTCACGCTGCCCTCACAAGCTACGTAAGCTGTTTGTCGCTCAGTATGAAGACAGATGGGAATCCTCTGTTAGGCAGGCTGTGTCATTTGCAGCATGATTATCGTGCAAATAACTTATTGTTTTGGGCAAGATTGAAATTATAGCAAAGAAAATGTAACCATCGGAAAGAATTCAGGATGGCAGAGCAGTCAAAGGTGCTGCTCTGCCATCAAAGGTGCTGCTCTGCCATCTGACTGTGTTTAGGTCACAGTATCCCCTGGAGGCCTGGACTTTTGATTGAAAAGCTTCTATTTGAACCACGTTACTTTCAAAATGCCTAGGGATTAGAAAGAGTCTTTCTTGTTTTGTTGTACAATGTGTCTTTGTATTCAGCAGAACAGACAATGGTGTATCCTTCACAGATGCATCTCTACATCAGCACTGTTTGTGCAGTTACACTACAAAGTTAAAACTGTCAATGCTCAGTACGTTTGCTCTCTGTGGAATGCCACACCCATTCTTCTTACACCCTCACATCTTGTGACATAGTTTTTTAGTAATCCTATAAATTGTGTCCCACTCCTCATCATCCATTGTAATATTCAGATCCCTTTCCCATGTCTATTTGAGGGCTGATCAGGCTCCATCCCACAGGTTCTCAATGAGCATAGAATAATACCCAGAAGCCTCATCCCAGGTAACAATTTTTGGTTCCCAGAACGTTCTGGGAATGTTCGATTTTGGTTGCGGGAACAATCCCTGAAGGTTAGTTTTTGGTTAGTTTTTGGTTCCCATGGAAAGTTTTCTTGGCGTTTAGGGAACGTTAGTTTTTGGTTACATCGACTCTTCCCAGAACGTTCCCAGAACGTTGCAACCTTTAGAGAACGTTCCCCTAACGTTCCCCTACCGTTGTAACCGTTAGAGAATGTTCCCCTACCTTTGTAACCTTTAGAGAACGTTTCCCTAACGTTCCCCTACCGTTGTAACCTTTAGAGAACGTTCCCCTAACATTATTTTTTACATTCCTCTAACCTTTAAAAAACTTTAACAACCATGGTACCAAAAAATAAAACGAATATATATATATATATATATATATATATATATATATATATATATATATATATATATATATATATATATATTTATATAAGAATCAGAATCAGTTTTATTGGCAAATATAGAAACATACTGTACAATAGAGACAACATACATATAGGCACATTAACACAATATATTGTATAAATGTAGAGTGCACAATGCATATTGGAATGATAAAGTATGTAATGTGTAGGTGAATGGCCAAAGTGGACATGACCCCACTTATCAGCAGTTCAGGATAGTGATGGCAGTGGGAAAGAAGCTGTTCTTGTGTCTGGTTGTTTTTGTGTGCAGGGATCTGTAGCGCCTGCCAGAGGGGGGGAGGCAGGAGGATGGCAGCAGTGTAGAAGATGGCCAATAGCTGTCGTGGTAGGCCATGCTTCCAGAGTTGCCGTAGGAAGTACATCCTCTGCTGAGCCTTTTTAAGGACGGCGTTGATGTTGGACTCCCACTTCAGGTCTTGGGAAATGATGGAGCCCAGAAACTTGAATGAGTCCACCTTTTGACACTGGGCTGTTGGATATTGTGAGGGGGGGGGGGGGGAGCACTGTGGGGTCCTCCACGTCTGCTGCAGTCAGCAGACGTGGAGGGAAGTTTTTCTGGGAGGCTGCTAGAGTAGCAAGTAGAAGCAACGTTACAAGTCAAATTAAAACCTATTATCAGCCAAGCTAAGCATAATACTGATGTGAACAATAAAATATCACCTGCCTGTTATAACTCTGCAGATTGTCAGGTCCTGGAAGGCCTTCTTTGTCTTTCTACCCCGCAGGCTATATGGTTTTAGAACGTCATTGGTTCCCACTCGTAGTAGCATGGGACGGATGGCAGTACCTCCGGTCGAACCTCCAAAAGGTTGTCAGGAAAAGTTGCTGTAAAACATAAAGAAATACAAATTACACATGTAGAACAAATTGGAGAGCTGGTAAAATATCATTTTGTAAGAGAAGTCAGTTCAGTTATAATGATATTTGAATTTATGCAATTATATAGTGTTATCTTAGGGCAGGGTAGGGCCACTTAATTACCAGTTTGTTCCTCCTCTCCTGTTGACCGAGACTCCTGTCTAACTCCTGCAGCTTGGTGACTGTCGAGCAGGGCGACAGCAACACGTCATCGACTGGAGAAGAGGGAGGTGACTGGGAGCTCCTTAAGAGCATGAGCAGCTCATCCATCTTTTCCTCAAATGTGTCAATCTGCTGTACCATGCGGATAATGGATGTCCTCATGGCTATGGAATAATTAATGGTTCAGTTGTTATACATTATATACTTTCATATGTGAACAATTTAAGTGAGTCTTCTTGCCTCTGTGTGATGAGTTCTGCTGTTTACAACAACAAAAAAGTTAAGTTACTCTCAAGTTCTTACACTCTCAAGGAGGTGTAATCATTATGTCCTAGGTTAGCCTGCAGTTTCGTGAACACAGCTTCTCTTAATACATCCATGGCTTTATGTCTCATCCACGTTTACAGGCTTGACAGCATATTGCCCTCGGATGTATCATAAGATAAGTGTTAAACCCTAAACCCACATCGGCTCTTAGGGACACATAATACATTACGTTAACGTTAGCTAGCTACCTAGCTCCATTGTTGCTGTATAATGCTGGCAACCATGTTGGAGCTTTCTTTAAGTTGTTTACCAAAATCTCTCACCTTGTTATCCAGGTTCCTTATGGTGGTTAAAACACACAACACCGAGGGAAAGCTCAGTCTCTGTGGCCAACTTTGATGTATCCATGGGGCTAGCAGCGCTCACGGCATAGCTAGCTGTGGAAAGCTAACTTGTTTCCCGCGTTAGCATTCGGGTCAGCAGTCTTAGTCGGAGAAAATTCTTTACTGTTGACCGCAAACATCGTCTTTTTTGGTATCTTCGTGCTACCTTGCATTAAAACACCGTCGGTGAAGTGTAGTCAGGATATGTTTTAGTCAATGGCAGTATTTCAGTTTGAATTTGGGACCAAACGAACGGATATTTGTCTGCCTTGTTCGCCAGGTATGTATATGTGTTGTATACGGAAGTCAGGACAGGACTTGAATCGGTCACCTGAAAGCAGAGGCACTGTCTTCCCCCTACTGGCGTGGGGGTGTAACGGTTGGATTTGTACACTGAACTGAACCACTTGTTAGAAGTGAAATGAAAGAAGTGAATTTCAGTTGTGAAAATCGTTCTATTGATAGATTCTTGTTCTAAGTATTTTCACCTAATAAATTATTGTTTTTAACAAAATTGTTATCAGCCTAAAAATAAATATATTTTCTTGCACAGTACAACCACAGGAGAACGTTCCCGTTGGTTGGTTCCCTTAACGTTTAGGGAACGTCATAACCATGAGGGAACGTTTCCTAAACATTAGTTCTTGGTCTGGTTCGAACAAACCTTTAGGGAACCAGAAACTAACGTTCCCCAACGTTCCCTAAACGTTCTGTGTTAGTGGGGTTGTTGTCTCATTCATTATCTCCTGTGCACAGCACACAATGTATATCATAGAGTAATAATCAAAATATAGTCACACTGTCATATAAACAGTTAGTTATTTTAACATCAATCAGTATTTGTAATGACTAACTAACAGCACTATAAATGCACACTATGAAAGAGTCAAAGAAAGCACAATACCAATGTCTGCAAGAGAGATGTGCAACGTAACGTCATCACAGGTAAACTTTACTGTAGACGCTGACATATACATAACGTTACATGAAAAACATGAATGTACTAACGTTATTGTTAGCTAACATTAACGTTACCTTAGCTAATTAAACAACAGTTTGAACCTGTCAATCCTAAAACAACTAACAGTGTATAACAATAGTTTGCCCATATATACAACGGAGACACGTTAATTTAATACTTACGTTTGATAAGATGACAGCTTGTAAAACGACAGAACAGTTGAAAAAACACTGTATATCGAAAAAAACTCCGTGCACTTTATCTCTGCTGCTGCTGTCTATGATGCGACGTCTGTCACTGTAAGGAAACAAGGAAAAAAAAGGCTGTCCTTAACTTTACCCACAGGGGGAAACAGCGCCCCCGAAATCCAGCTTGTGGCCACAAATATATGACAGCCGTAGTTTAAAACTTACCATAGAGAATGAAAGGTAAAAGTTAAGAGAATTAAGCCCTACTGTTGACTCGAAAGGTCCGCGGAAGACCAGGGATCGATTCCCCGACGGGGAGATTTAGCTGTCAGCTAATTATTTACCAAGGCTACATCGATACTACTACGTTTACCGGAGTAGTGTGGATACGAGGTCTAACCATAGCAAAAGATATGCGCTTTTAAGAAAAAAAGTATTCGAGTGCATATAGTCCAAGAAAGACAAAATGTTTACGTGATAACCACTACACTACGGAAACTGATGAAAAGGGGATTTTAGCATGTTCGTGGGGAAAAGCACCAATCATATTTTACTGCAAATGTTCAAAACGCCGTTTGACATGTTTATTTTTGACACATAAATATGTTCAACAGGATTCAGTCATAGCTGCTCTGTCCTGGTTATGAGTGACAGTGAATATATAGTAAATCTAAATGTTTCTACATGTATTCACTGTAGCCTAAATGCTGCAATGGCGCCACCTAGCAAGTGCCGTGCCAAATCTAGTGCTGGGTCAGTGGGCAGTCCTCGTTAGTATATTGGACAGTATCTATGTCTGTCACGCGGAACACCGGAGTTCGATTCCCTGATGGGGAAATTTATATATCGGCTGCTAATTATTTACCAAGGCTACATCGACACTACTACGTTTGCCGGAGTAGTGTGGATACGAGGTCTAACCATAGCAAAAGATATGCGTTTTTAAGAAAAAAAGTATTCGAGTGCATATAGTCCAAGAAAGACAAAAGCTTTACAGCAGCATTGAGCATGTTCCTGCTATCAAAGAGAGCTTTACAGTGACGATATGATCACCTACCTCAGGATCCAGGAACATAGGAAGGAAGGAGGAACGTAAGACGGATCCAGGAACGTAAAACAACAACAATGAGGCTAAGAGGTTGAGGCTCAGCTAAGGTAAGAACAATGAGGCTAAGAACAACAATGAGAGTATGAGAATTACATAAACATTTAAATATTTTTTTATTAAAATATGCTCAATTATGTTATTTATAATAAGAGAAGGAATTTTCCATGCAGGTTATTGAGACTTTAACTCAGCAGAGTTTGATTGTGCGAAGTAAAGACAAACAAAAAAACGTGTTTCCGCCCAGTTTCGACTAGGGACCTTTCGCGTGTTAGGCGATCGTGATAACCACTACACTACGGAAACTGATGAAAAGGTTTATTTAGCATGTTCGTGGGGAAATGCACCAATCATATTTCACTGCAAATGTTCAAAACACTGTTTGACATGTTTATTTTTGACACATAGATATGTTAAACAGGATTCAGTCATAGCTGCTCTGTCATGGTTATGAGTGACAGTGAATATATAGTAAATCTAAATGTTTCTACATGTATTCACTGTAGCCTAAATGCTGGAATAGCGCCACCTAGCGAGTGCCGTGGCAAACCTAGTACTTGGGAAGTCCTCGTTAGTATAGTGGACAGTATCTCTGCTTGTCACGCGGGGGCAAGTCGCGTATTGGTGGAAGCCAGTGACAGCCAGTGAAGTTGTAGAATTATTATTGCTGAACAAGCTGAGTTTCTTCTGGATATTTAATAATTTTTATCTGGACGCAGGTTCGAATCCCAGTTGGGGCAATGTCTGTGATGCATTATTAAAGATAAATAGGTATTTATTAATATGTTTTTTGTTTTTAAATCTTTAGTCATGTAAATACCTTAAACAAAACCAAACATACTAAAAATATATAATGACACGGTTGTATCAAATACTTGACTTACTCATGGCTTTTAACCACTAATATTACAGTTTTCTTAGTATGTGTAACATTACAATTTCTTAAAACCTTTGCATTCAATTATAGACATTTTACTGTTCTCTTAACCTTATGCACTTATTAATGAGACACGTAAATATTGGTTAATGCAATGTCTTGTTTATTAAATACAACAATGGCAGTTCAAACACACCAAGCCCCATAGGTCACACATACGCAAAACAATATAATATGTAAAATAAATATGAAATGGGCAAAATATGCAGTATATACAACAATAACCCCCCCCCCCCCCCCCCTCAATGTCCGTAATTTTCCCTGTTCGACCTCCCACCTCAGTTTTTCTGACTTATAAAAGGCAGACTTCTGGAACTCTTTCCAGGTCATCTCCTTCTCCATGCCCTGGTCTTTTTAAATATAAAAGACTTTAGCAGGGCAGTAAATGTACTTCTCTGCTACTCCAGGAAATCCAGTGTGAATATGAGGACTGTTTGGGCCCTGCTTTAGTTCCATTCTGCAAAACCGACACTTGCGACCTGTGGGCTGGGACTCCTCTGTGGGGGTCCTTTTCCTCTTTTGCTGTCCTCTGTCCTCCACCCTTTTCTTTGTGGCATCTAGTTCCTGCTGAAAGAACTCTGTCTTTGCAAAGTCATTAAAGGGCATTTTTGGGTTTGCCAGACCTTCAGCACCATAGGCTTTAAAAACCTTAGTGGAGCAGTAGAAATACCTGACAGGGCCTTGCTGGTAAAAGAAGTGGATGGAAGAACCATCATTCTCATACCTCGACTTTGGCTAGCCACAGGAAAGACATGTTTTTGTCTGTGCCTTTATTTGTTCCGGCTGTTGTTGTTGCTGCTGCTGCTTGTCGATTATGTTTTTAACTATTTTCTCAATAGAGTCTTCAGTTAGTCTAGTGGCCAGAGTCTGCACAGGTGGTGGTGGATTAACAACTGCAGCAGGCATGGTAACAACTGGCACACTCGTAGTTGTACTCCCCTTGGTCAGAGAGTGCCGGAGTTCCTGCCTCTCTTGCAGATTTTCTGGGCTGGTATTTAAAGAGGAGCTGGTGTTTAACAATTTGCTGAGGTGCTTTAAATACTGTCCAATATGTAGTTTGGTTGTTGGGTGGCGCATGCTGTTTGGGTCTTTACAGGAGTTGTGAACTAGACCAGCATAGTCCTGGTCTATAAGCTTGAGCATGTCCTTCTGGCCACGGTGTTTATTAAGCAGGTTGTCAATAGCCTTTTCCATAGGGGTTGGCCAGCGCTTGTGGTCCAACACAAACACCTTCCCACCTGTCTTCACAAGTCCAGTGCGAGCACCAGATGGTGAGGAAAGCAAGGGGAGAGACAGTGGAATTCTGGTTTATATAACAACAAAAGACAGAGTACAATAAGTCATTCTGGCCCAAAAAAAAAATAAAACAAACAAACCACCAAACAATTCATACACTTGTATGGGTGAAAACTCACTTTCCAGTTGGTAAGTTTGTTTAGACAATGGCTGATGGATGATTATGTTTATGTAAAAGTCTATTCAATAACACATTACATGAAGCTCTCATATTGTTAACTCTCTAAGAAAAGAAAGATAAATGAGGTACAATTTATGAAGGCTATTAATATGATTGAAACCTAGGCACTGCTACTGATACTAACGTTTTGTCCACCACTTTGTCTGTCAAATGTTTACCTGGCTCTTTCTGAGGCTCAGGACTTGTACTTGGAGTCACATCTGGTTTGGGGATCCAAAAAGGAACTTTAGCACCTTCCCCCTGCACGTGGTTAAGCTGCAGTGTTCCTCCGTGCTTGTACAAGATCCCACCTTCAACCTCAGGATCACTCAGACACCTGTGCAAGATGTGTATGCGCTGAATGCGCCATGTCTTCAGCATAGAGGGCTTGAAGAGAGGAACGCCGTTTGGATCAGTTGTGAGGTGAAAGTGTTGGAAAACTCCCTCGACCCTCTTGACAAGCTCTTCAGGCTGTGGAATTCTGTTCCTGCAGTGCTCGCGAATGTGTGCCTTTGTTGGGTTGGCAGGCTGAATTCCACAGAAGGCATATACCTCTTTAAGCCTCTGTAGGTCTTCCTGATCCACCACTGAAAAGGCTGCCGACAGGAACTGAGCAAAGGAACTGTACAGGGGATGATGCTCTGACACACACTCACAGAGGAACCGTCTTAAACAGTGGAACAAGTCCAGCTTGATAATGATGTTTTCATTGTAGTGGGATCTTGATGCACAGGTGTTCAGCAGGTCACCAGTAGTGGCATCAGCAACAATGCCATTAGTAGTTGTCCAAGCCTCCCAGTTCATATGCTCTCCTGTGTAAGATTCTGCAACCTTAAATGCTGCACAGCAATCCCTGAAAGAAGAAATAGAGACACAGTATAGCCATTAATGTTAAAGCAGTGATATCAATCCCTATTTACACTTCAGTGTATTCAGTCATGAAAATAAAATAAAAGGAATGCAAAGTGAAATTATGAAAAATGAAAAGCAAAGTTAATTGTGATTATTAGCGGTTCATGTCACCAATGAAAGCAAAATATACTGTTTATATCTTACCTGTCTACCCACTGGTAGTGTGCCTTCTCTATGCCTGCAGTGCTGTAGCGGTGTGCTATACCTTCATACATGGGCTTCAGTAACTTTTCTGTCTCAGACTGCACCATCACCCATGAAAGGATCATCCAGTTCTCATTCATGACTGCATATGATGACATGGTCCTAGATGAAAAGGTGACCTTCCTAGCAACTTTCCATGTGTGGTCTGAGCAGAAAGCCTGTTGAAAGGTGCCCTGAAGAAGCTTTGTGATAGCACCCTCTTGGTGTTGGTACTCATGCAGTAGGCAGTCAGTTAGGTAGTGTGCAGACACAGAGATCCCGTTCGAGCAATCTGAATCCCCATACTTTCCAAAGGGAGCTGGCTTGGTTTCCTGTCTTATGAACTGAGTGATGGTTCTTAGGTCATACTTTCCTGCCTCACCATCCATGATGTTCTGGCAGGTAAGGAGCAAGGCCAGGTTAGCACGTTCATATTTCAGGTGCATCAACTCCATGATCTGCTTTGCCATGTCGGTGGGTGAGTTACCTGTGCACCTGAGCTCGTCCATTACGGATTTACAGATGGTCTTCTTGTAGGTCAGTATTGCCGGCAACAGGTTTGTGAACCTCTTTGGTAATTTTTCCAGCCACAGTGGGTTGTCAGCATACCACCTCTTCCGGCAAACTTGACAGCACAGCCTGGATGAAAAAAGGTAGTACTGTCCAGTGACGCCAACATTCACACGAGGTCTACCAACACCTGCAGAGGCAACTTGGGCCTGAGCGCAACCTTCAATGCGTGGCAGAGTGTCGTTGTTCCTAAGCCGTGCCATTAAGTCATTCTCTGGCTTCCATATAAAAAAGGGATGGAGCTGAAAGTACTTTCGGGATGGAAGATCAGAGATGCTGTCAATTAATTCTGGCTGTGGAGGGAAACGCCACAATGACACCATCTTCATGGTGTTGCGCGCAGGAATGGAGCCCGGCCAGAGACCCATCGATTCCAGCTCTGTCTTCATCCAGATCCTCTGCTGGTGAGAACAGTTCCACTGTCTGACATTATGGTCATAGCCAGGAAGCTGTGGAGGAGGAATGCTGGGGACCCTTGATGGCCTGGGTACGGGCTGACCTAGTAAGACAGGAATAATAACAAGGCAAATTATTAAGATTTTGTGTTTAACTTGATTCTCTTTATGAAACGCACACGATTCAAAGAAAAAACATTCAAAAACGTACTTTGAGCTCTCTGTGCAATTGGTGGCTGCAGCGCCGGTTGACTGGGCTCTGCAGACGGAGTAACCACAAGTGCCTCTGACACTATATAGAATATTAAACATTTCATTATTATTTACAGGTAAGATAAAGTAAAAAAGTAATATGACACTACACTTTACATCTACATTTTAGTCCCTGAAACTTAGCAGGCTGTATACTTAAATGCAGACTTGTCTTTAAACTGTGGAACAGTATCTGATATACAACAATTACACATATTTTAAAGGATTTACAACAGTTATGATGGACACAACATATGGATGGAACAACATATGGATATTTTTTAAAGACGCAAATACAGTTAAAATAATACACACCTGGAACTGTTACAGTTGTCTCTGTTGGCAGAGGACCTGCTGTTTTTGGCATCAGAAACGTCAGCTCCTGAGGAAGGGGCACAGGTCTCCTTACAGTTGGCAGGGCTTGGGTTGCAAGGAGGAAAGGACAACAACAAAAATCTATTATTAGTTTATAACGGACAAAAGCATAGGGAATATGACAGAAAGCTTTAAATGGATGAAGCAAAATAGAGTGGATTTACCATCTTCTTGTGAGCTCTTCAATTTAGTAGTTTTAGACTGTGTAGCTGATGGTGCTACAACAGAAAGTCTTTTAAGTCATTTATATTTTTGGCAAAATACAAACATTTGTGTTAGTAAGTTAAGGCACCCATCTTTTACTTCACCTGCTTGTCTCAGTCTTATATAGTGAAACAGTCTGTTTCTTATAATAATACATAAAGAATATGTTCATTCATACACAAGCAATCATTTTTTTAAAGGATTAATATTTAGTAGTCACTCATTAGAATTTAGCCTAAGCAGGGGAAGCAACATGACACACATACTGTACATGCAAACACATGCACTCAAGTGTTAGTAACCACAGCAATTTTACATGTATCATATATTTTCATCCACATAAACAAAAGACTGATACTTACCCTCATCATGACTGGTTTCAATTCATAGTCACTAGGACAATAGGTAGAACACCAAAACACAAATATGACCAGAACATGGTCAACATGAGATGGAAAGCTTTAAGTCATGCTTCATATTGGGATAAGAATTCATGGTCCCAGAGTTGTCTGCTGATGCAGGATGTTTTGGTTAAGAACCTCTATCTGTTCCAGAAGCCTGTGGTGGTCTGGCAGTTGATGATGCTGGTGCAGAAACAGCTGTAAAACAGAACAAAATGATATACGGTATATAACATATACTATATAGAAAACTGGATTAATATCAAACAGGCTGAACTTTAAATCATTAAGAATATGCAGGCAGTAGAAACAAACAAATAAAAGACAACAAATGTTTACTCACAGCTTTGCTCATGTTGCTTGGTAGGAGAAATGCTCAGCATCACTCTCTCCAGCCCTTCAGCTTCATCCATCACTGTGATGCAAACAGACAGACATTAGTATTGGCTACCATGACAGGAAAAACAAGACCCACCCATGGCTTCAGCAGGAACATTAGACGTATGTGTCATTAGAGAGGAGCCAGAAGGTGAGGGCAGCTTCTTCTGCAGGTATTGCTGAAGCTTGTGCATCCTTGTCCCTGAAGCACAGCTTTTTTCAGTATAAAGGCTGCATAGCCATCATCCCTGCTTTCCCAAATCTCTCGCCAGGTGTTGTTGGCACGAGAGCCAAACCCAACCAGCTGGTCATCCTCTGATGCTGCTACTGTCACAACCTGTGACCTTGCCTCATAGTCAAGAAGAGACTGGATTTCCTGAAAGCTGAGGGCATAGTTCACAAATGACAGTAGGCTGTCCTTGCTGTGCCCCTCTGCTATGAACACTCCTGCAGCCTCCTCCTTCAGCTTGTTCCTGATTAGGTAGATGGTATACCCAATATTATTTTCAAGAAGCCAGCGGAAGGACTTCCCCTTGTATTTCCCAAACTGCAAGATGCATTCTCCAGCCACCTCAGATTTATCTGAGGCATCCCCACCTCTCTGACGGACGACACGGAGTGCATTTTGCCTGACCAGCTCCTCCCTTACAGGTGCAGACTTGTCCTGGAGAGATGGGATGTCTTTAATGTAACATGTAACATCACTGCCACCCGTGGGGTTCTAACCGCTTACTGCATACACAAACATAGGCTTTGCCAATCTTATCTCATTTAAGGTGAAGTTAACACTCATCTGTTCCCCATTTGCTCAAAACAGATCGAATGCCCCCCTACGTATTTTGGAGGGACTGGCTGGAAAAGGGAATTGTTACCCTGTGGGATTTGTATCTTGGTGGCGTATTTAAATCATTTGAGGCTGTGGTATAGCAGTTTGGAAACCCCAGGCAGAGATGGACTTTACCATTAGGCAAAGGTCGGCAATTGCCTTGGGCCCCGAGCTACCTAGGGGCCTACAAAATGCCCCATTAACTTACGCTTAAGGTTTTTTTTTTTTACTTTTCGCAAATTATATATTTCTAAAACTCCATTTGCAAAAAATGGCATCAAGTCATTAGTTTCGCAGACCGGAGGGCCCCCCCCACACCTCACTACATAATTGGACTATTCCATTATCTCACTTACTGCGCATCTGCGAAAGTGACAAGGCTGTAATGCGCCAAAAAACTGAGAAAAAAAAGTGACAGACAGACAGAGTGCGTGTGCAGAGTGACAGACAGTGTACAGAGTAGAGTAACAATGAAGCGAAACTACCCAAGCGGTGCTGAAAAAAGGAGGAAGCGGGAGGAAAGCAAAACTTTTTTAATAAATTGCCGAAGTTAACAAACTCTTTTGTGATCCCCGCCGCTGACAATGACAACAACGCTACATCCCATGCTACAACCATCATCACGACCGTTAGCACTGCTGCTAGCGAGGAGGAGCTACTCGTTGCTGCCGACAGTGCCAGCCCAGGCTGCTCAAGCGATATTGCTGCTAACGTTACATCCAAGGCAACTTTACAGGATGAGGAAGATCCTTCAACTTCAGGTAACAAAACTTCCGCGTTCACTTTCAGTGACAGTGATAATAATGATGACGACGTCTATGACGAAAAAGACGACAATTCCAATGAACAACTAATGAGTACTAGCAGTCATTCTGACCAATGTGTTACTCTTGAAGATGAACCAGCACTCTGGCCAAAACATCTCACTGACAAAGAGCGCTGCTCAATAGTGCAGAGAGGCCCAGTTCAGAGCAAGGACGACAGAATTTATCCTAAAAATCAAGAGGGGCGAAGATTTACAAGCAGCAATTATTACCTGCAAATGAAGAATGGAGAAAAAATAACGAGGTCCTGGCTCATGTACAGTGAAAAAAATGACTGTTATGTGCTTTTGTTGCCGCTTGTTTGGTAACCGAGAAAAGGCCACTCAGCTAAGTGTGGATGGGTTCAATTACTGGAAAAATCTTTCTGCCCACTTGAGACAGCATGAGAGGTCTGCAGAACACATCACAAACATGGATGCTTGGCGCAGTCTTTCACAGAAACTACAAACAAACACAGCTATATATCAGGTAAACCAAGATCTAATTGTTCTTGAAGTAAACCGCTGGAAAGAGATTTTAAGAAGACTTATTGCAATTGTGAACCATCTGGCAGAGCACAATCTTGCATTTCGTGGCCACTCAGACAAATTGTTTGAGTCTGGTAATGGAAATTTCCTTGGACAAGTACAATTAATGGCTCAGTTTGACCCAGTGATGCGAGAGCATCTGAGGAGAATTCAGGCAAAACAGCTAACTGACACCTATTTAAGCAAGCATATCCAAAATGAACTTATTTCCCTTGTGGCAAAATGTACAACTGATGCAATTGTAGAGAGAGTGAAAACAGCCAAATACTATGTAGTAATTATGGACTGCACTCCAGACCTCAGTCACAATGAGCAGCTGTCAGTGGTGCTACGAATTCTTAATTCTTAATTGTGTCTCCATCCATGAGCACTTTGTTGCATTTCTTCAGGCACTTGACACAACAGGAAAAGGCTTATGTGAGACATTTTTAGGCCAACTAGAAACACAAGGATTGGATCTTTGCAACTGTCCAGGCCAATCTTACGATAACGGGAGCAACATGCAAGGTAAAAAGCAGGGAGTCCAAAAGAGAGTACTGGAATTAAACGACAAAGCGTTATGTGTTCCTTGTGGAAGTCACACACTGAATCTTGTTGTTGGTGATGCAGCCAAGTCCTCTGTGACGTCCATCAGGTTCTTTGGGCTGTTACAGCGACTTTACACTCTTTTCAGCTCCTCAGTTCAACGTTGGACCATTCTCAAAGAACACATCAAGAATCTTACACTTAAAGCATTGTCAACAACCAGGTGAGTGCAGAGTTGAAGCTGTGAAAGCTGTTCGCTACCAGCTGCCTGAAATTGTGAAGGCATTAACTGCTCTAAAGGAGTACGCCGCAGAGAAACGAGATGCAGATGTTGTCTCAACAGCTGAAAGCATCTGCAAGGAGCTGCAGAGATGGCCTTTTGTGGTAAGTACCATAGTGTGGTACAATGTGTTGTTCCAGATAAACAAAGTGAGTAAGATCCTTCAGAGCCCCAAAGTTTCAGTCGAGACAGTGAGGGAAGAAATCAGGGCAGTGAAATAATTCCTTTGGGAATTTCGCAGTCATGGATTTCATTCTGCGAAAACAGATGCCAGGGAGATAGCAGAGAAGCTGGAGGTGGAGATGAGCTGGCCTGAGGTGCGTCAGAGAAGAAAAACCAAACAGTTTGAGTATGAGGGAACAGAGCACATTCAGTCAACTGCAGAAGAGCTCTTCAAAAGAAAGTTTTTTCTACCTCTAATAGATACAGCTCTTGTCACAGTAGAGAACAGATTTTCCAACATGGAAATCTTCTATGAGCTTTATGGATTTCTCTACTCAATCAACATAATGAGAAGCACTGAGAAGGAAGGGAAGCTGGATGAATGCTGCCACAGATTAGAGCAGAAAGGATCACATTGATGCAGAAGATCTGAAGCTTGAGGTAAAGGGTGCAGTTAGGTCATTCCCGCCACATGTCTCATCACCATTTGAGATGCTGGACTACATATATAAAGAGAATTTACTTGACATATATCCAAATTTGACTATAGCTTTCAGACTCCTTACAGTAGCTTCAGGTGAGAGAAGTTTCTCATCATTGAAACTAATCAAAACGTACCTCAGATCAACTATGTCACAGGACAGGCTGTCTGCTCTAGCTGTTCTGTCCATCGAGCAGGAAGTCAGGAAGTCACTGGATATGGAATCAGTGATATAAGATTTGCTGAGGCCAAAGCTCGCAAGGTCAGATTATAGCGCTTTAGACATGAAAATACAGACACTCACTCACTCACTCACTCACTCACTCACTCACTCACTCACACAGACAATCTCACACAGACACTCTCACACAGACACACTCACTCACAGAGGCACTCACACACACAGACACACACAGACACTCTCACACAGACACACTCTCACACACACACACACACACACACACACACACACACACACACACAGACACTCACTCACTCACTCACACACAGACACTCTCACACAGACACACTCACTCACACAGACACACACAGACACTCACACACACACACACACACACACACACACACACACAGAGAGAGATCAGCCCAAGATTTCCTTCATTTGTTACTCACCCATTAAAGCTGAGGTAATTAGTAAGAGAAAGCCAAAGAAACTCAATGTACATAAATACATTCAAGAGAGAGGAAGAGAATACAAAGACATAGAAGAAAGGTGAGATGAAGAGAAAGATGGACAAATACAAATAGAAAAGGGAGAAGGAGAAAGACAAAGACCAAAGGGAGAAGAAGAAAAAGACAGGCAAAGACCAAAGGGAGAAGACGAGAAAGACAGATGCAAAAACAGAGACAAGGGAATTGAAGAAATGGTCAGAAAAAAGGGAGAGCAGGAGAAAGTCAGTTAAAGAAAAAAGGTAAACATTTTAAACGGTAAGTTATTTTTATTAAAATTATGTCTCCATAATTGATCACTTATTGTCTTGTGTGTTTCTTCTCACTTTAGTAAAACAAGACAGAAGTCCACAAACAAAATGTAGCAGCAAGCAGATCCATATAAGAGATACTATCAGAGAGCCAACCAAGGTAAATGACAACCAAAGGCAGCTCTTCCCTATGAAAAGACAATACGTATTATTATACAGAGAAAATTTTAAATACAATTTTTCAGTGGATGCATCTGTTAAACAGAATGCTCTGTGTTTTATTCTTCTTTTTTTTTCTTACAGATGCAACTCCAGATGTCTAGACATCATTGCTGTGTGAACACTGCTGAAGAGAAGTTACAAGTAGGATTTATTTTCTTAGAAAAATAAGGATTGACAAAAGGGGAGAAACAAGAGATGTAGAGGGCCCCATGTCTGTGTTTGCCTTGGGCCCCAAAATGACTAAATCCGCCCCTGACCCCAGGTCTCAAATTTTGAGGTATTTGCAAATTCTTACTCTGTTATTAGGGATTTGTGGATCCACATCTTCAGCCCCAAATGCACAAGAATGTTTAGATAAAATGTTGATGAAATATGGTAAAGGTCATGAGGCTTCTGGGTATTATTCTATGCTCAGTCAGAAGCTGTGGGATGGAGCCTGGTCAGCCCTCAAGAAGACATGAGAAAGGGATCTGAATATTACAATGGATGATGAGGAGTGGGACACAATTTGTAGGAATACTAAAAAACTATGTCACCAGATGTGAGGCTGTGCCTCATTCAGTTCAAGATCACGCATCTTCTATTGGAGATTGTTTAGACTTTGAATGGAAGACACACAAAATTGTTGGAAATGTAAGACAGGGAATGGCCAATTAAATCATGTCCTCTTGTCCTTTGACAAGGTCC
Source organism: Zingel zingel (assembly GCA_023566125.1). Taxonomy (NCBI): domain Eukaryota; kingdom Metazoa; phylum Chordata; class Actinopteri; order Perciformes; family Percidae; genus Zingel; species Zingel zingel. The sequence goes on from CM042324.1 coordinate 32,340,688, forward strand.
AGGAATTTTGGACTGGTACACAGGATAACCTAGGATAACACAGGATAACCTATGTCTGATTGGTTCCATTCAGCACTAGGCTATTTGTTTTGGGAGATGGGTCAATCTTAAGCGGGATAGATAAGCACATAAGAAGTTGGGTCCAAACTAGTTTAATGATAGCCAGACATGTTATTCTAAGAGGATGGTGGAATGAAGGGATGCCATCAATCCAAGAGTGGGCTTTTGAGATGGCTAGAGTGGCAGCATTTAAAAAATGTCTAATGAATGGTTTTCCAGATTGAATGTCTAAACTAGAAAATGGGGAAAGTAATTAAGCTTTCTGGAGCGCTCCTAAGAAGCTAAGTGCTGGGGAAAAGCATATACTATCTGTTTATTGTTGAAACGTATGCATATGTTTATTTGTTTTGCAGTTTATTGTCTATTTTGTTATTTCGTTGTGTTGTTTTGAATGTTGTGGTTATTACGTAATATATTTCTCAATTTTTGTCTGCGTAGGTGGTGATGACGAGTTGTGAGTTGGGGTGATGTTTGTGTTGTAAATTGTATGTTTCTATTCCGTTTAAAAAAATGAATGAATCATTTTAATTATAAAAACATTATTTGTTGGGATAGCAAATGTAAGTGCTGTAGGGGCTTAATGTAATTTTTTTCGTAAGAAACAATGGGATAATGTAATAATTTGCGCGGCGATTATATTTACCATTTAGTCTACTTGCCAAAATAAAAATGCTGAAATGTATTACAATGGTTCAGCATTTGTTTCATGCCTTTTATATTTTACGATGCAGGTTATACGCTGCTTACAACTCAAAACAGCATCAGATAGAACCAAATAGATTTTTTTTTTCATGAAAAAAAGACATTTTGTGTGAGTTGCTCAACGAGACCTCTGAGGTTTTGTGTCGACTGTTGATTGTTGACTGAACTGATGGCACAGAGCGCAAATGACTGGACTATTACTGCGTTTGGTGGCAGCATGAACATGTATTTTCTAAAAATAGAGACCATGTGAAACTAGCACAATTTACACTGCTTAGTTTTGTGTGGTTCAAGCTGTTAGATCAGTTACCTGGCTGTGTATGTTGTGTGGGGGGCTGCGTATGCGCACGTTGTTGTTGCTTTAGAGATGGAAACAAGTGCAATAGTGATAGAAAGGGATTGTTGTTGTTTTACGTTCTTGTATCTAGGGCTGCACGATATTGGAAAAAAATTACATTGCGATATTTTTTTCCCAATGATATATATTGCGTATGTTGGAGATGCAGATGTTGGAATCTAGGAATATTTGTTCACGCTCAAAGTAGAAGAATTGGTAACAGACAATACAGTTTCTTCTAATCTTTTTCTAATTTAATCCAAAAACTGAAAACTTTTTTCTCAGCACCGATTTGCGTTTCATGGTATGGCTCTCGTTTGTCGTTGGTCTGGGGGTATGATTCTCGCTAGAAAGCTCATATGTGTTGATTAAGTCACAGTTACACACTAAGCTTTTTCATTACAATTATGCTGTCACTTTTGATTGAAATATTCAACTTTGAATTTTGGTAAAATGTTTTGCGTCAAAAGTATTGTGTCGTCCAATGTAATCAGAAAGCTGAATCTGGCATTGGAGCTATGGAAAGAGCCCATGCCAAACCAACTACTTGACCATTCAGGTTCAAATCCCGGACGAACCCTAAGGGCAAAATCTGGTTAATACGAAATTCCTAATTTGAAGGTCAGAGCTGCGGTGGTGGAGAAATACCACGGAATAACGTATGGGTCACAGTGACCCGAAGGCCAGAGCTGCAGTGGTGGAGAAATACCAACGAATAACTGGCCAGGGTCACAGTGACCCGAAGGCCAGAGCTGCGGTAGTGGAGAAATACCACGGAATAACGTATGGGTCACAGTGACCCGAAGGCCAGAGCTGCGGTGGTGGAGAAATGCCACGGAATAACGTATGGGTCACAGTGACCCGAAGGCCAGAGCTGCGGTGGTGGAGAAATACCACGGAATAACGTATGGGTCACAATGACCCGAAGGCCAGAGCTGCTCAAGTGGAGAAATACCACGGAATAACATATGGGTCACAGTGACCCGAAGGCCAGAACTGCGGCAGTCGAGAAATACCACGGAATAACTGGCCAGGGTCACAATGAACCGAAGGCCAGAGCTGCTCAAGTGGAGAAATACCACGGAATAACGTATGGGTCACAGTGACCCGAAGGCCAGTGCTGCGGTATTGGAGAAATACCAACAAATAACTGGCCAGGGTCACAGTGACCCGAAGGCCAGAGCTGCGGTAGTGGAGAAATACCACGGAATAACGTATGGGTCACAGTGACCCGAAGGCCAGAGCTGCGGTGGTGGAGAAATACCACGGAATAACGTATGGGTCACAGTGACCCGAAGGCCAGAGTTGCGGTGGTGGAGAAATACCATGGAATAACGTATGGGTCACAATGACCCGAAGGCCAGAGCTGCTCAAGTGGAGAAATACCACAGAATAACTGGCCAGGGTCACAATGACCCGAAGGCCAGAGCTGCTCAAGTGGAGAAATACCACGGAATAACGTATGGGTCACAGTGACCCGAAGGCCAGTGCTGCGGTATTGGAGAAATACCATTGAATACTGGCCAGGGTCACAGTGACCCGAAGGACAACATAAGGGTTAAAAACATAAAATCAAGATTGTGCTTAATAATAAAATCATTGATTAAAAATGATTTACCCGCCAAAGACCTGACATTTAGTAAGGCTAGTGTTAGTGTGTTAAAATAATTATCTGTCTCGTTTTTTGGGACAGGCTGTGGCTGACGAGGAATGGATGCTAAATTTGCTAAGTTGGCAGTTAAGTGCGTCTTTTTCTTACTTAGCGGATTCACCATTCTTTTTCTATTACCTATCACAACATAGATTGATGAAGAATTGAATACACAGGGCCCAGGCTTGTCCTGGAAAGAGTCATGAGTGCCACTAGGCATGCAGCCTGGGCCCAGCACATATCAGTTAGAGCTTGTTTCATTTTGTGCACAAGCATACTCATCAGTCTGGGGAGAAGGAGTTAGCTGCCGTCCTTGAGGGGGAAGAGGTGCCTGGCTTTTTACTTTCCGTGGTTGAGTCAAAACAGGGTCAGTTTGATGCTGGGGGCGAATGATGGGAGAAGGTAGTGGGGCAAACTTGATTCCAGCATCTACCAACTGCTCCATCCGGTCAGTGAACCCCAACATGTGGCAGGGGGGAAAAGGGGAACAGGTGGATCGGGAGAGCGGTGGGTAGGCCTACTATAACCGCCAAGTCCGAGGCCCAAGAGCATCTGTATCATTTTGTTTGCGCTGATGGGCCATTACCGGGCCATCCCTTTCTATCACTATTGCACTTGTTTCCATCTCTAAAGCATCAACAACGTGCGCATACGCAGCCCCCCACACAACATACACAGCCAGGTAACTGATCTAACAGCTTGAACCACACAAAACTAAGCAGTGTAAAATGTGCTAGTTTCACATGGTCTCTATTTTTAGAAAATACATGTTCATGCTGCTACCAAACGCAGTAATAGTCCAGCCATTTGCGCTCTGTGCCAGCAGTTCAGTCAACAATCAACAGTCAACACAAAACCTCAAAGGTCTTGTTGAGCAGCTCACACAAAATGTCTTTTTTTCATGAAAAAATGTAAGAACAATGAGGCTAAGAACAACAATGAGAGTATAAGAGACATTTTGCGTGTTAAAAACAACGTGTCTAAACAATCTCCAATAGAAGATGCGTGATCTTGAATTGAATGAGGCACACCCTCACATCTCGTGACGTAGTTTTATTAGTATTCCTACAAATTGTGTCCCACTCCTCATCATCCATTGTAATATTCAGATCCCTTTCTCATGTCTTCTTGAGGGCTGACCAGGCTTCATCCCACAGGTTCTCAATGAGCATAGAATAATACCCAGAAGATTGAAAAGCTTCTATTTGAACCATGTTACTTTCAAAATGGGATTTGAAGGAGTCTTACTTGTTTTGTTGTACAGTGTGTCTTTGTATTCAGCAGAACAGGCAATGGTGTATCCTTCACAGCTGCAGCTCTACATCAGCACTGTTTGTGCAGTTACACAACAAAGTTAAAACTGTCCATGCATTACCTCAGGATCCAGGAACGTAGGAAGGAAGGAGGAACGTAAGACGGATCCAGTAACGTAAAACACCAACAATGAGGCTAAGAGGTTGAGGCTCAGCTAAGGTAAGAAAAATGAGGCTAAGAACAACAATGAGAGTATAAGAGACATTTTGCGTGTTGAGCAAATGTACTATGAACCCTTCGGTAGGCCTAGCTGCAATTGCACGACAGTGAGTTTTCTATGCAGGTTATTGAGATTTTAACTCAGCAGAGTCTGTGCAAAGTAAAGACAAACAAAGAAATGTGTTTCCGCCCAGTTTCGAACGGGGGACCTTTCGAGTTTCCACTACACTACGGAAACTGATGAAAAGTGGTTTTTAGCATGTTCGTGGGGAACAGCACCAATCATATTTTACTGCAAATGTTCAAAATGCCATTTGACATGTTTATTTTTGACACATAGATATGTTAAACAGGATTCAGTCATAGCTGCTCTGTCCTGGTTATGAGTGACAGTGAATATATAGTAAATCTAAATGTTTCTACATGTATTCACTGTAGCCTTTATGCTGCAATGGCTCCACCTAGCGAGTGCCGTGCCAAATCTAGTACAAGGGCAATCCTCGTTAGTATAGTGGACAGTATCTCCGCCTGTCACGCGGAAGACCGGTCTTCGATTCCCCGACGGGGAGTTTTAACTGTCTGCTGCTAATTATTTACCAAGGCTACATCGATACTTCTACGTTTGCCGGAATAATGCGGATACTAGGCATAACCATAGCAAAAGATATGCGTTTTCTAAGAAAAAAAGTATCAGCGTGCATATAGTACAAGAAAGACTAAAGGTTTACAGCAGCATTGAGCATGTTCGTGCTATCAAAGAGAGCTTTAAAGTGATGATATGATCACCTACCCCAGGATCCAGGAAGGTAGGTCAGGAATGAGGAACGTGAGACGTATCTGGGAACGTAAAACAACAATGAGGCTAAGAGGTTGAGGCTCAGCTAATGTAAGAACAATGAGGCTAAGAACAACAATGAGAGTATAAGAATTACATAAACATTTAAATATTTTTTTATTAAAATATGCTCAATTATGTTATTTAAATACTTAGGAAGGAAGCAGGAACGTAAGACGGATCCAGGAACGTAAAACAACAACAATGAAGCTAAGAGGTTGAGGCTCAGCTAAGGTAAGAACAATGAGGCTAAGAACAACAATGAGAGTATAAGAGACATTTTGCGTGTTGAACGAATGAACTATGGACACTTCGGTAGGCCTAGCCACAATTTCACGACAGTCATTTGCGCTCTGTGCCAAAACTTGTCAGGTGAAAGAAAGTGCATTTGCTCTGTTTTTATAATTAAAATGTTTCATTCATTTTTTTAAACGGAATACAAACATACAAGTTACAACACAAACACATCACCGCAACTCACAACTTCTTATGTGCTTATCTATCCCGCTTAAGATTGACCCATCTCCCAAAACAAATAGCCTAGTGCTGAATGGAACCAATCAGACATAGGTTATCCTGTGTTATCCTAGGTTATCCTGTGTACCAGTCCAAAATTCCTGGACCTTGTCAAATGACAAGAGGACATGAGTAGTATAGAAGTGACAGGTTTGCGCGTGCACGTATAGGGTACAGGTTTGCGCGTGCACGTGAGGTCACGTGATGTCGTCACGTGCACACGCGTGCACGTGTCCCCCGAAGCGTTGTGATTGGTCGGGCGCTCGAGCGGCGCGCGCAGCAAGGGAAAAAATAAAAATATAAAAAAATAAAAAAATATATTTTTTTTAAAACGCCTAAAAATAAATGAAACTAATATCGTCCGGTTTGTAGTGCCCCCTGAGGGTGAAGGGAAGTCCGTGAGAACCGTAGCCATAACTGCACAGAGTGTCCTGTCGTTGTATGGTGGAGTTTGTATTGTGTATTCCTTAAAGCGTTAGGGTTAGGCTATGTCTCAACATGTCTGAAAAAGTCATGCCGTCTCTCTAGCGGTCGAACCTGGGATCGCCTCTAGCGTTCGTAATGCCGGGAGTACATCTCGCGGGCCGGCTGTCTGCGTGTGAGTGTGAGGACCTCTGGTGACCGAGGGAGCTGTGGCGTCTAGCAGACGGATCGACCGTGCTCACTCGTTCGTACTGTTTGGGTAGTTTGCTCACTTGTTAACAAACCATTTTTAACTAGTCTGTTAGCTATCTCGCTAGCTTGTTACCACGTTTTTTTTCTCAACCTTCCACATTTTGCTCTTTTTTTAACAAACCATTTTAGCTAGGCTGTTAGCTGGCTTGTCTGTTAGCTAGCTAACTTGTTACTACGTTTTTTCTTGACCTTCCACACCCATACCAGCTGGTGTTCTTTTTTTTGATTTTTTAATTATTCTTGTGAAAGCAAAGATGATTCGTTTTTCAGCAAAGCACATTACATCGTTTTAATAGCACCCCTTTTTGCATGCTAGCTTGTTCACTTTTTTCAACAAACCATTTAAGCTGTGTTGATAGCTACCTTGCTATCACGTTTTTCCTCTAACAAAGCCCTCCCGGAATGTACTTTTAATTCTATTTTTGTGAAAGCAAAGAGGAATCGTTTTTTCAGCAACATCTACAATTGGTAAGTACATTTTAAAGCAGATCTTGTGTTTAAGCATGTTGTAAGATATTTAATTTATTCAGCCATTCGTAAATTAAAAAAACGTTGACCTCGTGGTCGTCTGTTACGAAGGGGGGTTTGCTATTGTTGGTTTGTAAAAGCGTCATCCTGGGTGTGTCTTGTAGGTTTAAAACGGGGTGTTTCAAGGTGGGGTGCTCACTTTCGTACCTGCTGTTTTAGCTCGTCTGCTAGCTAACTTTTACCTTGTTTTTCCCAGCCTTCCTCAACAAAAGACCTCTGAAGTGTTTTTCTTTTTTAATTCTTTTTGTTGAAAGAAAAGAGACTTCGTTGTTTTTTGCAGCTATGCCTACAACTGGTGAGTAAATATAAAAAGCGTATCTCGTGTTTAAGCACGCTGTAAGATATTTAATTCATTCAGACATTCGTGTATTAAAACGTTTAAGCGGCATATACTTTATGTAGTTTGCATCATTAGGTGATTCTACCAAAGAGCCAGGACAATGTTGCTACGGTAGCTGTTGATTATCATCCTGAAAGCAATAAGAAAGCTGTAAACAGGTATTTAGTGGTGTATTTATCTCTTTTACTATGTGATTTTTATTACTATTTAATTTATCACGGTGTTTTTAGACTACTAATATATATATATATATATATATATATATATATATATATATATATATATATTCTCTGTCTGTGTCTAGACACCCCACCCCGGAACAAAGGATCCAGAGTGGAGATAGCTACTCAATAGGACATTCTGTTGAAATCAACAGTGTTAGAGGGCCATGTGCTTCGCTAGGCGTATCTGTGAAAGCAGTTAGGTCTAAGAAGGATCTCTGGTTTAAACATAAGAAGAGTTCTATTGAGGTGGGTTGAAAAAGAAAAACAGTAAAATAGTGTATTGTTTTTTTTTTTAAAAAAAGTCTGTTCTAATAACGTAATGTTGTGTTTCAGGCTAAGAAAATCCCTGAAGGTTTCCCACCGAAAAGATCCCGCTCATCCTTTGTTCAAGGCTCTCCTTCTCTGAGCACTGATGCTGAGGTAAGAAAAACCATTTGTATCTAACAGACTATATTTATATAGTGTTATAAAATATTTTTATAGAATGTATATATTGTTATAAAAAATAAAAAAAGGATTTTTCCTTTGTGTCATCAGCTAAAGGTTGTAGCAGGCTTGTCTTTGCGTATGGCATCTGATGAGGATTTCACACAGTCACCCCCATGGAGCACAAACGGCTGTCTCCATAAGTCTAAGAAGAGATCTAAGAAAATCCCTGAAGGTTTACCACCGAAAAGATCCCGCTCATCCTTTGTTCAAGGCTCTCCTTCTCTGAGCACTGATGCAGAGGTAAGAAAAACCATTTGTATCTAACAGACTATATTTATATAGTGTTATAAAATATTGTTATAGAATGTATATATTGTTAAAATGGATTTTCCTTTGTGACAGCAACTAAAGGCTGTTTCAGACTTGGTGTCTCTACATTTGACACCGAAGGAGAATTTCACACATAGTACCCAGGCGCCAATACGACCACTGGGTGTCTCTATTGAGAGGGGACAAAGGGCCACACCTTTACCAAAAACAACAGTTGAGGTTTGTGTTTTGTTTGAAGTGTGTGTGTGTGTGTGTGTGTGTGTGTGTGTGTGTGTGTTTGTGTGTGTGTGTGTGTGTCTTTATTTAACTAAAATATGTTATCATCCCTAGACGATCATATCCGTAGAAGACTTAGAAGGGCGTGAAGACACACACCTATCGGAGCCGTCTCATACAACACACCAGACGAATGGGGGAGCTTCGCCGCCGGTCCCTGAATATGATGTAGGTGTTTTACAGAGTTCTGCTGTACTCCTTGACACCGTTTGTAGAGAGGAATGTGACTATAATGACGAAGACGACTGTATACCAGACACTCCTGTCATACATAGACAAAGACCAACATACAAGCCCACGTTAACTGTGTCAGATAATTGGTGTAGCATTAGTAATACCCCTGTAACTATTCCTATAAATATACTCGAGGGTGTCGATCCATTCCTGGGTAATCAACCAGAGCGTAGTTATATTACTAACAATCTTTTCGAGCCCTGCTCAACCCAAGGGTTTTCCGACCGTACCACCTTGTTTCAAGGTGAAGAGCTTTTTGAATATTGTGCGAACACGTCATTCCGGCAAACTGTGTCTACAAACCGCTCATGTGCAGATTCTTATGCCAGTCCACAACCGTCCACGAGTACGTTCCGCGCACAGGCGCCGCCCTCAGACAATCCTCAGGAGCGTGGGCAGTCATCAAAACGTCCCAGCCCCCGTGACCGCTCCAGTCCACAACCGTCCACGAGTACGTTCCGCGCACAGGCGTCGCCCTCAGACAATCCTCAGGAGCGTGGGCAGTCATCAAAACGTCCCAGCCCCCGTGACCGCTCCAGTCCACAACCGTCCACGAGTACGTTCCGCGCACAGACGCTGCCCTCAGAAAATCCTCACGGGGGTGTGCAGCATGGGGAGGGTCGTGTTTCTAAGGCGACGTCTGACATAGCATCCCGACAGTTTCCCCTTTTTAATGCTACTGAATTTCGTCAAGATGTCGACCTACGAAATATTGATTTGACAGATATTGGCAGTGTGCCTGAAAGGGTTTATAACACTCTAACAGGTTTAATAGAGAGGGCTTTGGACAATGCTACACAGGACAGTGTTTTAAATGTTGAGTTAAGGGGCCCTGCCGTGAATGTCCCTATTCAAACAATGTTGAACTCGGACGACGGCTACAACACAGATACATTTCTGGAGCAAGTCTCACAAGCTATGCAAAGTAACGATAATTCTCTGACCGATGACGCTTTGGAATTAATTGTGACTATAGCTCGTAATATGTCAGGCGGTAATCCCGGGGGGCCGTCGAAAACTAGGAAGCATCGGTTACGATCAAATATTGTCAGTAAAAGGTAATGCTTTATACAATCCCAAGAATAACGATGGTAATGACAATCTCTGCTTTGCTCTCTGTCTGGAACATTATGTAAACAGTAGATTGTCCCCGTGTGAAAAGATAAATTATGCAAAGCAGCTACATAGGGATTTGGATTTTGACGATACGCATATGGTTTCATTCTCTGATGTTGACAGATTTCAGAAACATCTGAAAATGAAAATTGTAATATTCCATCATGTTGGCAGTTGTAAAAAACCACAGATCTTCAAAACACACGACGAGCCACATGTGAAAACAGCATGGTTGTATTTGCATAACGAGCATTACTATCTCATTGTAAATAAGACGTCTTTCTTCGGTGCACCGTACGTTTGCGACGGTTGTTACAAGACCTACAGCACTGCCCTGGAGCACCGGTGTGGTTTTCTTTGTAATGTATGTTACACTGCTTGTACCCCTAATAAAACTATTAAATGTGCAGACTGTAGACGCATATGCAAATCGCAACAGTGTTTTGAAAACCATAAAAAACCCGATGCGAAACACCGTCTCATACCCTGCGAGCGGATCAAATATTGTGAGTCCTGTCACACGACGTACCGGACGGCTAAAAAACCACACGTCTGTAGAGTCCCAAAATGCCTACATTTTAGAGAGCCTGTAGTCGGCACAACGCACGAATGCTTTATACAGCCCCACAAACGCGAAGAAAGTAGTGATAAGTATCTCTTTTACGATTTTGAGACACGTTGTACTGAGGGTCGCCATGAAGCTAATTTTGTGTGCATTATGGATATGAATGGCACCAAAAACTGTTACGAAACCTCCAACTGTGTCGCTTCATTCATTCAGAACTACAGACGGGAGAAATACAAAGGCTATACTTTTATAGCACACAATGCCTCCGGTTTTGAAAATTCGCTACTACGATTTCACAAGTTTGTACCCAACTGTTCAGGCCAAAAGATATTATCCAATAGGCCATCCTCAGATAATACACAAGGATTTTGATGACATAAACACATACTTTGGTATTGTGAAATGCACAGTGGTGCCCCCCAAAGGACTGTACCACCCTGTACTGCCGTATCACTGTAACGGGAAACTGATGTTCCCTCTATGTGCTGTGTGTGCCGTTCAGATGAATCAGACAACCCAGTGTGCGCATAGCGACCAAGAGCGACAGCTGTCTGGGGTGTGGGTGTCGTTTGAATTACAAAAAGCCGTAGCGAAAGGGTATAAGATAGTTGCAATCGACGAGGTTTGGCATTTCCCAGAAAAAACGGACCAGCTTTTTAAAGCCTATGTTAAGACATTTCTTAAACGCAAGCAAGAGGCTTCAGGATATCCCGGGCATATCAAAACGGAAGACGAAAAAAAAAAATACATAGATGGCTACTATACATACGTCTGGATCCCGCCAAGATATGTGTTAACAAAGCAGTCAGAAATACCAATAAATCAATTTTGAACAACTTGTGGGGACGCTTTGCTATGCGTAACAATATGACGACTGCTGAACTCATAACAGATCCGTCCCGGTTCACACAGCTCATGTTCAGCGATACTTTTGATGTTCGACAGTTCTCATTTATCTCGCCAGAGGTAGCTATTGTCCAGTGGCGATACACAGATGGTCAAGTATCCAGAGTAAACGATGTGAATGTTTTTATAGGAGCTATGACCACCGCCTATGCATGCATGGAACTATATGATTTGCTGGATACGCTTCAGGAACGTGTTTTGTACTGTGACACAGACAGCATTGTCTTCACAACCCGAGGCGATGAGTGGATCCCCCCGCTCGGCCCTTACCTTGGTGAATTAACTGATGAACTCAACAGTGCGCAAGTCTGTGGGGCCCCTACAGAGGACTATATAACAGAGATTGTTTCGGGGGGTCCTAAATTCTATGCTTATAGGACGGCACAAGGCCACACACAGGTTAAATGCAAGGGTGTGACCCTTAATGCCGAAAATGCCAAAGTGGTGACACATGAATCTTTAATTGGTCTTGTTCAAGCATTTGTGACCAATCAGCAGCCTCCTAACCGTCTGACCACAAATGCATTCACAATAAAACGCGACAAAAAACAGTTTCATCTCAAAAACGACACGCTGACGCGGAAAGTACAGGTTGTTTACAACAAGCGACGCGTGTTCCGAGACTATACAACGGTTCCTTATGGCTACTAGTAATAACATCAGGCATGTTGCAGAATTTGATGGCAGGCTACAACACCCTTTCAGCGTCATTATTAGTGGGCCCTCTAATTGCGGGAAAACATGTTTTGTCAAAGACATTATTGAAAACATGGCCTCTGTTATTTCACAAAAAATAGATAACATTGTATACATCTATTCATGCTGGCAGTCAATATACGATCAATTGCTTAAAACGGTGAATATAAATTTTGTGGAAGGACTCCCTGAATCGTTCTGTGACGATGCGCTTCTTCCACCTGCTAAGAATAATCTGTTAGTGATTGATGATTTAATGGATCGAGCCAGTGATAATTTGCAAGTTCAAAAATTTTTTACACAGTATGTCCATCACAGAAATATTAGTTGTATATATCTAGTGCAGAATCTGTTCATTCAAGGTAAAGCGAGTCGTACAATCAGTTTGAACACAAATTATATAATTCTTTTCAAAAATGCTAGAGATCAGCATCAGATAAGCTTACTGGCATGACAAATGTTCCCCGGAAATACTAAATATTTTTTAGAGGCTTTCGACGATGCCACAAGTTCCCCATACGGATATCTGTTGATAGATTATAAAGCCACAACCCCCGATATTTTAAGACTCAGATCCGCGCTGCTATCGCCTCAGCAGGTTGTATACATTCCGAGGAAAAAAAAAGTGTAATAATGTCAAACCGAATGGAACGGAATTTTACAATGTTAGACATGCTACATAAGGCATCACCCAGAGCAAGAGGTGTTATTGTGAGCAATGCCAGTCCAGACTTTATTAATGCGCTTTGTGAAATAGCTTTGAATGTGTTAAGAGGTAACATACCACTGTCTAATATTCAGTACAAGCTGTTAAAGAAGAAGAAGAAAGTGATTAGACTAATAGCTGATAAAAAAATCAAACATTTAAAAAAAAAAAAGACAATCAACCAAACAGGTGGGTTTCTATTGCCTCTACTTGGCGCCGCAATCCCGTTCATAGCAAGTCTTATCAACAGGAATTGAAATGGAACACACTCAGAAAATGTTTCTGGTTCCTCAAAATCAATTAGCGACATTACAGCCGCCTCAAACAACTGACTCCTCAAATGTATCTCTGCGACAGTCTGTACAAAGTGAATTGGATCGAGCCATGAGTGAAATATTGAAACAACCTGACATCAATGTATATGAAAAAGCTAAAAAATATTCAAGTATTCTGCAGCGATATCTAGCCTTGGCGAGACAGGGGGAGCGTGAGAAAAGTGTGATTACATTATCACTGCCTGACGAATCCTCAAAGGATGACGCCTCAATGTCTGAGTCACAAGACGCTATCGCACAAGACGATATGATAAGAGCAGAAGTATTGGCACATATGCCCTCCAGGAATAAACGCAACGCTGAATACATAATCACTTCGTTATCCCGTAATAATAAGATTGCGTGGTCAAACAACGGAGAAATCGTTGTTGAAGATAAGCCTGTGCCAGGTAGTCATCTGTATGATCTACTGAAAAGTGTAACAACGCATAATAATGTTTCAGATCGTTCAAGACCAAAAGGGTGGAACATATTTTTAAAAACGTTAGCCAGCTTAAATGTGCCACTATCCGTAATCCCAAACACGATGGTACGCCGCTCTATTGAGGCATTTAAAACAGGGGAACGGGATGAAACTAATACACAATCGTCAATGTCTGATTTACGTACCCCGCGCATGCGTAGAGAAATAAGAATGGCCCCTTCCTTTATACATAGCACATCGTCTGATTTACGAGCAACTAGTACTCCTAGACCCATTAGTATTACACCCGCCATTACTAAGACTCGTTGGGCCAGTTTTTAATCTATTTTTATATTTTCTATTATTATTACAATAATTTTATATTTTCCTTTTTAACCTATTTTTATTATTTTTCTATTGAGGGGTATTTTCTTTATTCAAGAATGTGACAAAAACAAGAAAAGACAGTGTTGAATGTAACTTGTAACAGTAATGACTGTGATTTACAATAATTGTGTATTTTCCTTTTTTAATCTGTTTTTATTATTATTTTTCGATTGAGGGGGTATTTTCTTTATTCAATGATGCGACTAACAAGAAAAGACAGTGTTGAATGTAACCAGTAACACTAAATGAATGTGTTTACATTTAATTTTATATTTTCCTTTTTAACCTATTTTTATATTTTCTATTGAGGGGTATTTTTCTTTATTCAAGAATGTGACAAAACCAAGAAAAGACAGTGTTGAATGTAACCTGTAACAGTAATGACTGTGATTTACAATAATTTTATATTTTCCTTTTTAACCTATTTTTATTATTTTTCTATTGAGGGGTATTTTCTTTATTCAAGAATGTGAAAAGACAGTGTTGAATGTAACCTGTAACATTAAATGAATGTGTTTTTTTTATATTGATTTTATCTGATGAATGCATTTTTTCTGTATAGCTCTACAAAGTAATAAAAGGAATAAAACAGTAAGACATTGTAAGATCAATATATTCCACATTCTTTATTGAAAAACATTACACAATACTTTTTTTTATCTGTAGGTAGCGCATGAACATTGTACACATTTAAAATTCTGATCGTGACACACGTATGGATGTATTCTGCTAACAAAATGGGTGACCATCGTGTCGTTGCATACAAGATTAGGACCATACATGTTCAAAACTTTTGAATAAGGAATTTTTTTCTGGATATGCCATAAAAAGAAAACGCAGTGCTGACCACATGTTGTAGAATGATTATTTTGCACTTGGATAGCTGAATGGTACATCTCCACGCAGTTTTTTAAGAGGAAATGGTTGATTTCTTGAGGAAAAAAGCTAGGGGGGTGTCCGAAACTATCAAAAAACAAACCATGCTTGTTCTCTGTAATGTAAATACCGAGCCAATGTTGACCCGGTTTATCGCTAGGGTCAGTATTTACAACTAGCATAGCAGGTAATTTACAAACGACGGTTTTTGGCAGTTGATCACACGGCCTTACTCCTAAGAAATTTGTGTCTCTAGTCGTTCTTTTTCTAAGAACACTAGTGAGTTCTATTGTATTCATCTTTAGTAGTGGTCCAATAGGACTTGCCTTTGGTTAGATATTTCAATTACAGAATCAAAAACGGAATAGCAGATAAGGGTCACCGTACGTGGTAGTGGGTTTCTGAAGCGTGCTTCCAAGCGAACGTTGCCGTTCTTAATCAGCGAGACGTTTCCTGACCCACCACCATCCGGTTCCAAATTGAAACAAAAGAGTGTATATCCAGCCCCGAAATCGGAGCGTGTTATGGACAGTGATCGATCTTTTAAATGACGACCTGTTGATTCCACCAGCTGATAATATTCTCGTACATATTGTCTTCTTTGAAAAAGGGGTTGAAAAGGCCGTGCAGGGTGAGGCTGTCCGTCTGCGTATAGGCCTATAAACTCAGTGTCATAGTGCCCGAAATTAAAAGGGTTACGAGCATATGAGCCTGTGTATGCTTCGTTATCAACAAAAGCCAAGACTACGAATTTTGGTATCTGCCCAATAAATAAATTCTCTTGGCTACAGACCCTCGTACCTGCCGGAATGGAAAATGTTTTTATGGCTACCCTGTCAATAGAATATTTGGCATTAGTATGCTGTAGAGCTCTACTATGAGCTAGTCTCACAGTAGGAGACACTGATATCTTCTTTACAAACAGACTAGCAGACATTATTTTCACTGTGAATTGAACATTTCCTGGGGTCATTAGTACAAAGTCATCTTTTGACCTGATGAATTTTAGCGAGATGTCCAAACCATTTATCAAAAGTTTTTCTTGAAAAAACAAGTCAGCATGTATTGGTGATATTAATTCCACAATACGGCTTTCACCAGTGTATGCACCCCGTTGCTCTAACCCCAAATTATCTCCTGTAATAGATGTCTCCTCCATTTTTCCACCGGTGTCTTTACAGAACAGGCCAGTGCTGAACTGTGTATCCAGTGTTTCTTTTCCATAGTTTAGCAAACATTCAATAATCCCTCTGTACGGATACGTATTTGAAGATTGGCTAATCAACCTATCCCCTAACATTATATCTACTTGGGAAAAAAGACTGCACCCAGGATAGTTTATAAAACCCACATCAGCGGCATTAGCCAGCAATGTGCCGTCAGGATTTGTAATCCTCACACGTGTGTACAGATACGAATCGTTCAGATCTAGATAGTCTTCTCCACTAGCAGATATGAAAAACTCTATAGGCCCGCTGTCTGTTAGAGAGGACATGGGCGGTACTTCTAGAAATGTTGATTTTTCGATAGATGTCTGGGTGTACGGGACTGTAAATAGGTCCAGTTCTGTCTTCACACACTCTTCCGACTGATTATGAATGAATGACATGATTAATTTCTTAAAGTTAATCTAAAATATGTCTTTTGTCAGGAACAATGATCGTCGGTTCGGAGCTCTGCGCCTACGGGCCGATGTCTTCTTTTTGAGGACCCTTCGTTTTTTGCGTGTGTTTTTATGTTTTTTTTTTCACACCCTGGTTACGCCCACATCCTGAAGGGCTTCTTTTTAATGCTTTGCGCCTGTACACCATGAGACCTTTTCCCTGCTGCCTGGATGCTACGGCATTCCTGACATTAGACACAACATCTCCTATAATACCTGTGGCGGCTGTTTTCAGGTGAGGTTTGGCTAGATTAAAACCCTTTTTTAAAAGAGGGACAGCCATTCGAAATAGGGTTCGGAACACGCCCCCTAAACCAGACCTGTATTGCGTGGGGGTTCCTATGAAACCGGGCAGGTCTCCACCGGCTTGGTTCATATAGTAGGACATATACCTTCCATCATCAGCTGTGTACGCTTTCCGCATCATTTTTTAATGTTGTTTCACAGGTCTAAAATGTAGTTTGACAATTACTTTTCCGTATGAGAAAGGTATGTGCTGGTTCTGGTCGTCTCGTAGATCTATTTGAATGTCTGTAATAGCGGAGCGTGACAACGATGTGTAGTGAGGGTTGTCGTAACTCAGAGTGGGCATACGTTTGACCTCATCGGAGATATTTATACATCGCAGCAGTGGTACATGACTATCGCCGACTAGCTGGTAGTCCACAATGTCACTATAAATAAATATATTATAACGGCCGCCGTGAATGTCGGCAGGGTGCGGGGCTATACATTTTAAATGGGGTCCAACGTGGATTTCGAACACAGTGTCTGGAATGAACCCTAGAATTTCGGCCAGACGTCCCTTAAACACAATATGCCATCCGTCTCCTCCCGTGAAAAATATCTTATTAGTGATATGGTTGTGACTCATCGTTATGTGTGCAAGGATTGGGTTGGACGCACATTTCATATTATATTCTTTAACAAGGCTGTCGACCGTGTTATAAGAGCCAACTGTTAGCCTCAGCTTATTGAGCAGTTTCGTTTTTGTGTCGAAGAATTCAATCTTGGCATCGCTCTCACTGAAACTATTCCAGACCCGGGGATATTGTATTTCGATAAGGCCGACTTCATACGCCTGATGTAATATGAGCGGTTTTGCTAGTTTTGTTCTGAACTGCCAAATCTTATTATTTGGATACACTGCGGACGATGCATTACTAGGCAGCGTAACAAAAAACCCGTTCTTATTCATAGCTCCGTCACCTTTCGCTAACAAATCACAATGACTAGTTTTAAGAGCATGTCCGGCTCTATTATCTTACATCAATTATGTCTTTTTCAGAGACCCATGAATTGAATTTCTCGGGCCATCCTAACCATTTCACAAGTACTAGATTTTTACGACCCGTTTTCTTTCTATCCAGCACTTTCTCAATTTTAAACACTTTGTTTTTGTCTATAATTACAGCCTGTAACTCTGCTTCGTAAAAAGTCCCTGTCAAGGTCTCTCCGCTATTGTCTTTTAGTATATAAACGGGAGGAGTCCTGCCTATACGTTTTGATATTGTAAAAAACTCATCTGTAAAGGATTGTTCGTAACCTTTGCGAAACACACCTCTGTGCTTTGATATCCTAACGGTGTCGCCCGTCTGAAATTTAAACAGTACCATTCCCTGCGGTTTCAGTTTGTACAGAGTGTTAAAGACTGTTTTCTCATTGTCTTTACACACAGCGGTTGGAGCCATTTTTATTGAACTATGGTATGCAGAGTTGTAAGCAGTGACCATGTCTTGTACCACATCAATATAGCGACGTGAGTTAACAGCCGTTAAGTATCTCCACATTCTGGTTTTGAAAGTCCGGTTGAAACGCTCAACAACACTTGCTTTTGTTTCGTTCGTTGTGGAAAAATGGTGAATTTTATATAGAGTCATCAATTTTTGAAAAACCTTATTATAAAACTCTTTTCCGGCATCTGTTTGAAGTTTCAGAGGTACGCGTCCTTGTTCCAATATTTCTTTAAAGGCACTTGTGACAACGGGACCCGTTTTGTTTTTAAGACATATTACCCATGCATATTTAGAAAACACATCAATGCATGTCAATAAATATTGCACATTATCGTTTTCCGTAGAATATTCCGTCATATCGACCAAATCAGCCTGAAATTGTTTATCGATACCGTTAACAATCACCCTGTTTCTGGGGAAATGTTTCAAGACAGGTGCATGTAGAGTGTACGCATCCTGCCGCAAGAGAAACTTTTTAACAGCGGGGATCGATGGAGACAACCCAGTACATTCTTTGACGGAATCACGAAGTTTGTGTACACCTCCTAGAGCCCCTGGGTGGGCAGGATCGTAGTATATTTTTTGCATAACCTTCTCCATGATTCGTTAAAACACAAGTGATCACGATAGTGTTATGTCATCCTTTTTTTTATTTCACAAAACAACCAAACGCATTCATACATACGAAAGTCATGAAGACAGCGAAACCGCTTCTATCATAGATAGCATCTTGACTAATACGGATACATTGCTTTTACTGATTATGAATATATGTCGTTTTTGCAAATCCTGTAAGACGTCGGTATAGTGTTTTTCTTTCACATACAAACTCACTGTATCTACAAGCATTGTATACATAGTAAGCAGGTGATAAACTTTTAACATCTTAAAATCGTGTGTAATGTTAGCTATGACATCACAAAATGTTTCCACTATACTCTCTCGTGTCATTAACATTGATAACAACATCTGTAACAGATCCTCCCAAGGAGTGGCGCTATGTTGTCTTCTTACAAGCACCATCAATTTTTCTAACCTACACACATCTGTACAATCTACAGCATCACTCTTACATTGGTATTTTGTAACATCATTCACGTTATTAGCAATGGCTTGATCTAAAATATCAGATATACGTGATATGTGATATCGCTCACTGATATGATTATACATCACGCATAAACAATTCCCCATATTTTCACCCTGTTAGTTCTTTCTACCATATAAATCCCTCCAATAGTCACTAATCTCTCTAATTTCGGCTATTTTAACCACATCATCACCTATCATAGAGTCATACATAGCACTGATTTTAGTCGTGACATCTTCAACCGTTTTCAACTCGTGGAAAACTGTTTCTGATACTCCGAGGATTCTACCCTCACCGGCCTTGAGATGTTTAAAGGACAGAAAACGCTGCACAACTCCGATGAATTTATCAGTCAATAGTCTTTTCATAATCTGTTCAAAGTGGACAGCGTAGAAGTGTTCTGGTAGCCCTTCTAAACAGTCATGCTGTTTCTGGCTCGGATGATTGATCTGACAGCCATAGCACCGCTCCTCCAAATACTGGTAAAGAACAATGTTAAGAAGATGTAGAGACGCTGTTTTAACGCTATCTATAAACAACGATGACACCACGCCGTCCGGCTGATCATGCGTCACAGTGTCCGAACAAGCCCCGACATCATCCTGTTGTAATACAGCATACGTTGAGGGGGTAGATGGATATGCATGTGTTTGACGCGGCGGGGAGCATATCAATAGAGAGGGAGGCAGAGGAGGGGTCATAGGCGGCGGTGCCAGGAAGTGTTCCGGGCTTAGAGTGGGGGTTGTTGATGATGATGATGATGAAAGGGATTGAGGAGAGCCGAAGACCGTCAGGGGGTCAAATAACACAGGGGTGTTAGGTGTCTTTCTGCCGGACGAATGACACATCTCTAGATCCTCTGGGAAGAAAAAAAGCACACATTACAATCACAGTAGCAAACAAAATAATATAAAAGCATTTTAACTATTTTTGCCAAATAATTAGCACCTACAAATTAGACCCACCATTTTGTTAGTCTTTGTGTCTGACGATTTTAGGTCTATAGAGGGTCTTGGGGAGGGGCTGAGACTGTTGATCATCGTCCTCAAATATCAATCTTTTTCTTATGTTCTCATAAGAATTCCTTATTTTGTCTCTTCTGATGACATAGTCAATGGTATCAAACTGTGTCTTCAATATCTCCCAGTCACACCATTGTATAAAGAACCCGTTTTTAAACCATTTCTCATATTCTTCGTTAGATACAGGGTAGGGCTTTAACTTCCATTCTTCACGTCCTCTGGCTGCAACTAACTTCTCCCTTTCGGAGCATACGCGAAGGAAGATAAAATCCTCTGCGGTTCTGGTGAAGCGGTCTGCTTCAACACGATAGATACCGGCCCCATTGCAGGTGTCCCATTGAGACACATACACTAGCTCAGGAAAGCCAGGATTGTCAAGATCGGGGCAGACAACCCTACGAAAAAGACTCCAGTCTTTCACCGCCATTGTGCAGGCTGTTTTAGCATTGCTAGATAAATCGGCCACAACACTAGTATACACAGCTAATGTCACATATCCGGAACTGTAGCTAATTGAATAACAGTAACCATTGTCCCCCGCATATTCCATATCAGCTGTACACGACTCTGACATGCTTGACGTAAAGATATCGGGTCGGAATCTCTTTTTTCTGGGGGCCTGGCTCAGACCGAATGTTGCTCCAGTATTAGTCTCACCTCCTCCCCATAACTCTTTACGGGGTGCACGGATCATCTTCAACGTACTGGGTCTCAATTCAAATGCACTGGGAGCGTGTGTATCAACCGTACCTTCTTCTTCAACCGTTGATCCAACTTGATATTCAAATCGATGTGTAGACATGGCTGTAAGATGTTTTTTTTTTCCTCTTGCTTTCTCCCAGGAGTTAAAAAGAAATATACACCGCTGGTCTGCTTGAGATGATCGAAGGCACAAAACGAACTGGCTAGCTAGCTAACTAAAAACAGTAGGTAAAAAGAGGCGAGACAGGTCGAGACATAGCCCTTTATACTCCTCCATAACCCTCCCCTATAACAGCATCACCGTCATAGGGGGCACATGACTTTTTCAGACATGTTGAGACATAGCCTAACCCTAACGCTTTTAGGAATACACAATACAAACTCCACCATACAACGACAGGACACTCTGTCCTACAAGACACACCCAGGATGACGCTTTTACAAACCAACAATAGCAAACCCCCCTTCGTAACAGACGACCACGAGGTCAACGTTTTTTTAATTTACGAATGGCTGAATAAATTAAATATCTTACAACATGCTTAAACACAAGATCTGCTTTAAAATGTACTTACCAATTGTAGATGTTGCTGAAAAAACGATTCCTCTTTGCTTTCACAAAAATAGAATTAAAAGTACATTCCGGGAGGGCTTTGTTAGAGGAAAAACGTGATAGCAAGGTAGCTATCAACACAGCTTAAATGGTTTGTTGAAAAAAGTGAACAAGCTAGCATGCAAAAATGGGTGCTATTAAAACGATGTAATGTGCTTTGCTGAAAAACGAATCATCTTTGCTTTCACAAGAATAATTAAAAAATCAAAAAAAAGAACACCAGCTGGTATGGGTGTGGAAGGTCAAGAAAAAACGTAGTAACAAGTTAGCTAGCTAACAGACAAGCCAGCTAACAGCCTAGCTAAAATGGTTTGTTAAAAAAAGAGCAAAATGTGGAAGGTTGAGAAAAAAAACGTGGTAACAAGCTAGCGAGATAGCTAACAGACTAGTTAAAAATGGTTTGTTAACAAGTGAGCAAACTACCCAAACAGTACGAACGAGTGAGCACGGTCGATCCGTCTGCTAGACGCCACAGCTCCCTCGGTCACCAGAGGTCCTCACACTCACACGCAGACAGCCGGCCCGCGAGATGTACTCCCGGCATTACGAACGCTAGAGGCGATCCCAGGTTCGACCGCTAGAGAGACGGCATGACTTTTTCAGACATGTTGAGACATAGCCTAACCCTAACGCTTTAAGGAATACACAATACAAACTCCACCATACAACGACAGGACACTCTGTGCAGTTATGGCTACGGTTCTCACGGACTTCCCTTCACCCTCAGGGGGCACTACAAACCGGACGATATCAGTTTCATTTATTTTTAGGCGTTTTAAAAAAAATATATTTTTTTATTTTTTTATTTTTTTATATTTTTATTTTTTCCCTTGCTGCGCGCGCCGCTCGAGCGCCAGACCAATCACAACGCTTCGGGGGACACGTGCACGCGTGTGCACGTGACGACATCACGTGACCTCACGTGCACGCGCAAACCTGTACCCTATACGTGCACGCGCAAACCTGTCAGTTCTATACTACTGACATGATTTAATTGGCCATTCCCTGTCTTACATTTCCAAAAATTTTGTGTGTCTTCCATTCAAAGTCTAAACAATCTCCAATAGAAGATGCGTGATCTTGAACTGAATGAGGCACACCCTCACATCTCGTGACGTAGTTTTATTAGTATTCCTACAAATTGTGTCCCACTCCTCATCATCCATTGTAATATTCAGATCCCTTTCTCATGTCTTCTTGAGGGCTGACCAGGCTCCATCCCACAGGTTCTCAATGAGCATAGAATAATACCCAGAAGCCTCATGACCTTTACCATATTTCATCAACATCTTATCTAAACATTCTGGTGCATATGGGGCTGAATAAATGGATCCACAAATCCCTAATAACAGAGTAAGAATTTGCCAATACCTCAAAATTTGAGACCTGGGGTTTCCAAATTGCTATACCACAGCCTCAAAGGACTTACATACGCTACCAAGATACAAATCCCCCAGGGTAAAAATTCCCTTTTCCAGCCAGTCCCTCCAAAATATGTAGGGGGCATTCGATCTGTTTTGAGCAAATGGGGAACAGATGAGTGTTAACTTCACCTTAAATGAGATAGGATTGGCAAAGCCTATGTTTGTGTATGCAGTAAGCAGTTAGAACCAGTGTTTAGGGCAAGATTGTATCTTAATTGTGTGAAGGTCACGCTGCCCTCACAAGCTACGTAAGCTGTTTGTCGCTCAGTATGAAGACAGATGGGAATCCTCTGTTAGGCAGGCTGCGTCATTTGCAGCATGATTATCGTGCAAATAAATTATTGTTTTGGGCAAGATTGAAATTATAGCAAAGAAAATGTAACCATCGGAAAGAATTCAGGATGGCAGAGCAGTCAAAGGTGCTGCTCTGCCATCTGGGCAGAGCAGAGCAGTCAAAGTTGCTGCTCTGCCATCTGACTGGGTTTAGGTCACAGTCTCCCCTGGAGGACTGGACTTTCGATTGAAAAGCTTCTATTTGAACCATGTTACTTTCAAAATTGGATTTGAAGGAGTCTTACTTGTTTTGTTGTACAGTGTGTCTTTGTATTCAGCAGAACAGGCAATGGTGTCCTTCACAGCTGCAGCTCTACATCAGCACTGTTTGTGCAGTTACACGACAAAGTTAAAACTGTCCATGCATTGGCCGGGAATTGAACCGGGGCCTCCCGCGTGGCAGGCGAGAATTCTACCACTGAACAACCAATGCTCACTACATGTACCCTCTGTGGAATGCCACGCCCATTCTTCAGGCAAAGTTGAAACCTGGCCTACCTCCAAGCAAGAGTTCGACCACTGAATCAACACTGCTTAACACTAGCACCGCCGGCCACTTTAGGGGTAGGCCTACTGTAACCGCCAAGTCCGAGGCCCAAGAGCATCCGTATCATTTTGTTTGCGCTGATGGGCCATTACCGGGCCATCCCTTTCTATCACTATTGCACTTGTTTCCATCTCTAAAGCATCAACAACGTGCGCATACGCAGCCCCCCACACAACATACACAGCCAGGTAACTGATCTAACAGCTTGAACCACACAAAACTAAGCAGTGTAAAATGTGCTAGTTTCACAATGTCTCTATTTTTACAAAATACATGTTCATGCTGCTACCAAACGCAGTAACAGTCCAGTCATTAATAATACGCTCAAATTAGAAGAATTGGTAACAGACAATCATTTTCTAATTTAATCCAAAAACTGAAGACTTTTTTTCTCACCACCGATTTGCGTTTCAGGGCATGGCTCTCGTTTGTCGTTGGTCTGGGGGTATGATTCTCGCTAGAAAGCTCACGTGTGTTGATTAAGTCATAGTTACACACTAAGCTTTTTCATTACGATTCTGCTGTCACTTTTGATTGAAATATTCAAGTTCGAATTTTGGTAAAATATTTTGCGTCAAAAGTATTGCGTCGTCCAATGTAATCAGATAGCTGAATATGGCAGTGGAGCTATGGAAAGAGCCCATGCCAAACCAACTACTTGACCATTCAGGTTCAAATCCCCGACGAACCCTAAGGGCAAAATCTGGTTAAAACCAAATTCCTAATTTGAAGGTCACTTAAGAATCAAGTCCACCCAGATGTTAGAATCTAGGCATGTTTCTTCACGCTCAAAGTAGAAGAATTGGTAACAGGCAATAAAGCCCATAATCTTTTTCTAATTTAATCCAAAAACTGAAGACATTTTTCTCAGCAGTCGATTTGCGTTTCAGGGTATAGCTCTCGTTAGTCGTTGGTCTGGGGGTATGATTCTTGCTAGAAAGCACATATGTGTTGATTTAGTCACAGTTACACACTAAGCTTTTTCATTACGATTCTGCTGTCACTTTTGATTGAAATATTCAAGTTCAAATTTTGGTAAAATGTTTTGCGTCAAAAGTATTGTGTCGTCCAATGTAATCAGAAAGCTGAATATGGCAGTGGAGCTCTGGAAAGAGCCCATGCCAAACCAACTACTTAACCATTCAGGTTCAAATCCCAGACGATCCCTAAGGGTAAAATCTGGTTAATACCAAATTACTAATTTGAAGGTCACTTAAGAATCAAGTCCACCCAGATATTGGAATCTAGGCATGTTTGATCACGCTCAAATTAGAAGAATTGGTAGCAGACAATCATTTTCTAATTTAATCCAAAAACTGAAGACTTTTTTTTTCACCACCGATTTGCGTTTCAGGGCATGGCTCTCGTTTTTCGTTGGTCTGGGGGTATGATTCTCGCTAGAAAGCTCACGTGTGTTGATTAAGTCATAGTTACACACTAAGCTTTTTCATTACGATTCTGCTGTCACTTTTGATTGAAATATTCAAGTTCGAATTTTGGTAAAATATTTTGCGTCAAAAGTATTGCGTCGTCCAATGTAATCAGATAGCTGAATATGGCAGTGGAGCTATGGAAAGAGCCCATGCCAAACCAACTACTTGACCATTCAGGTTCAAATCCCAGACGAACCCTAAGGGCAAAATCTGGTTAAAACCAAATTCCTAATTTGAAGGTCACTTAAGAATCAAGTCCACCCAGATGTTAGAATCTAGGCATGTTTCTTCACGCTCAAATTAGAAGAATTGGTAACAGACAATCATTTTCTAATTTAATCCAAAAACTGAAGACATTTTTCTCAGCAGTCGATTTGCGTTTCAGGGTATGGCTCTCGTTTGTCGTTGGTCTGGGGGTATGATTCTCACTAGAAAGCTCATATGTGTTGATTTAGTCACAGTTACACACTAAGCTTTTTCATTACGATTCTGCTGTCACTTTTGATTGAAATATTCAAGTTCAAATTTTGGTAAAATGTTTTGCGTCAAAAGTATTGTGTCGTCCAATGTAATCAGATAGCTGAATATGGCAGTGGAGCTATGGAAAGAGCCCATGCCAAACCAACTACTTGAACATTCGGGTTCAAATCCCGGACGAGCCCTAAGGGCAAAATCTGGTTAATAACAAATTACTAATTTGAAGGTCACTTAAGAATCAAGTCCACCCAGATGTTGGAATCTAGGCATGTTTGATCACGCTCAAATTAGAAGAATTGGTAACCGACAATCTTTTTATAATTTAATCCAAAAACTGAAGACTTTTTTCTCACCACCGATTTGCGTTTAAGGGTATGGCTCTCGTTTGTCGTTGGTCTGGGGGTATGATTCTCGCTAGAAAGCTCACATGTGTTGATTAAGTCATAGTTACACACTAAGCTTTTTCATTACGATTCTGCTGTCACTTTTGATTGAAATATTCAAGTTTGAATTTTGGTAAAATGTTTTGTGTCAAAAGTATTGTGGCGTCCAATGTAATCCGAAAGCTGAATCTGGCAGTGGAGCTATGGAAAGAGCCCATGCCAAACCAACTACTTGACCATTCAGGTTCAAATCCCGGACGAACCCTAAGGGCAAAATCTGGTTAAAACCAAATTCCTAATTTGAAGGTCACTTAAGAATCAAGTCCACCCAGATGTTGGAATCTAGGCATGTTTGTTCACGATCAAAGTAGAAGAATTGGTAACAGGCAATAAAGCCCATAATCTTTTTCTAATTTAATCCAAAAACTGAAGACATTTTTCTCAGCAGTCGATTTGCGTTTCAGGGTATAGCTCTCGTTTTTCGTTGGTCTGGGGGTATGATTCTTGCTAGAAAGCTCATATGTGTTGATTAAGTCACAGTTACACACTAAGCTTTTTCATTACAATTCTGCTGTCAGTTTTGATTGAGATATTCAAGTTCGAATTTTGGTAAAATGTTTTGCGTCAAAAGTATTGTGTCGTCCAATGTAATCAGAAAGCTGAATCTGGCAGTCGAGCTATGGTAAGAGCCCATGCCAAACCAACTACTTGACCATTCGGGTTCAAATTCCGGACGAGCCATAAGGGCAAAATCTGGTCAATACCAAATTCCTAATTTAAAAGGTCACTTAAGAATCAAGTCCACCCCGATGTTGGAATCTAGGCATGTTTCTTCACGCTCAAATTAGAAGAATTGGTAACAGACAATCATTTTCTAATTTAATCCAAAAACTGAAGACATTTTTCTCAGCAGTCGATTTGCGTTTCAGGGTATGGCTCTCGTTTGTCGTTGGTCTGGGGGTATGATTCTCACTAGAAAGCTCATATGTGTTGATTTAGTCACAGTTACACACTAAGCTTTTTCATTACGATTCTGCTGTCACTTTTGATTGAAATATTCAAGTTCAAATTTTGGTAAAATGTTTTGCGTCAAAAGTATTGTGTCGTCCAATGTAATCAGAAAGCTGAATCTGGCAGTCGAGCTATGGAAAGAGCTCATGCCAAACCAACTACTTGACCATTCGGGCTCAAATCCGGGACGAGCCCTTAGGGCAAAATCTGGTCAATACCAAATTCCTGATTTAAAGTTGGCATTAGAATCAAGTCCACCCTCATGGTGGAATCTAGGCATGTTTATTCACGCTCAAAGTAGAAGAATTGGTAACAGGCAATGAAGCCAATAATCTTTTTCTAATTTAATCCACAAACTGAAGACTTTTTTCTCAGCAGTCGATTTGCGTTTGAAACTATCTGACCTCTGAATGCCCTGAGATCCCCTAACAAGTTTAGGAGGAAGCAAAAGTGTAGTATAGGATTTTGGCCTCTTTGCAGAACCTACTTCAACTGCAATCAACAGAAAGAACTGGGAAAAATATGAGGAATAAACGTGCAGGACATGCCTCTCGTGGCTCGTTGGTCTAGGGGTATGATTATCGCTTAGGGTGCGAGAGGTCCCAGATGAGACCACTTTGCATAGAAGAGGATGAATGGATTGAATGATGTGGCTTATTTATCAAGTGGGATGCAAAAGAGAGTGTCATCGGTGTGGCAAGTTCATCACGATTTCACTATCACAAAATCAAGTCTGAGTTTTGGTACAATGTTTTGTGTCAAATGTTTCCTGTTGTCCAATGTTATCAGAAAGCTAAATCTGGCAGTGAAGCCATGGAAAGAGCCCGGGCAAAACAAACAACTTGACCGTTGCCTTTCAAGTCATTTACGGACCGTAGCAGCATTTCCTTGATGGAAAGTTGTTCAAATATTATTTTCATGTGGCTTGTTGGACTAGGGGTATGATTCTTGCTTAGGAGGTCCCGGATTTAGTCCCAGACGAGCCTTAAGGGTAAAATCTGGTTAATGCCAAATCCTTAATTTAAAATCCACATTAGAACTAAGTTCACCCAGGTGGTGGAAACTAGGCAATATAACCATTAACCTTTTCAGATTTAATTCGAAAATTGAAGACTTGGCCCTCAGCAGTCAATTTGCGTTTCAACCTATCTGGCCTTGGAATGCCCTGGGTTCCCCTAACAAGATTGGGAGGAAGCAAAAGTGGAGTGAAGCATCTGGGTGACAATGCAGAGCCTGCTTCCACGGCAACCAACAGAAAGAACTGGGAAACATATGAGGAACAAACGAGCAGGATATGGCACTCGTGGATTTGGCGCCATGGAAAGAGCCCATGCCAAACAAACTAGTTGACGATTGCTTTTCAAGTCAATGTCAAGTCAGTCTTCAAGTGACAGATTGGAGCCGCGTTTCCTTAAAAGAAATTAGCTAGAACACTTCTTGACGGGGCTCGTTGGTCTAGGGGTATGATTCTCGCTTCGGGTGCGAGAGGTCCCGGGTTCAAATCCCGGACGAGCCTTAAGGCTAATTTCTGGTCGATTCCTAATTCGAAGTACACTTAAGAATCAAGTCCAACCAGATGTTGAAATCTAGGGATATTTGTTAACGCTCAAAGTAGAAGTATTGGTAACAGACAATAAATCCAATAATCTTTTTCTAATTTAATCCAAAATCTGAAAACTTTTTTCTCAGCACCGATTTGCGTTTCAGTGTATGGCTCTCGTTTGTCGTTGGTCTGGGGGTATGATTCTCGCTAGAAAGCTCATATGTGTTGATTAAGTCACAGTTACACACTAAGCTTTTTCATTACAATTCTGCTGTCACGTTTGATTGAAATATTCAAGTTTGAATTTTGGTAAAATGTTTTGCGTCAAAAGTATTGTGTCGTCCAATGTAATCAGAAAGCTGAATCTGGCATTGGAGCTATGGAAAGAGCCCATGCCAAACCAACTACTTGACCATTCAGGTTCAAATCCCGGACGAACCCTAAGGGCAAAATCTGGTTAATACGAAATTCCTAATTTGAAGGTCAGAGCTGCGGTGGTGGAGAAATACCACGGAATAACGTATGGGTCACAGTGACCCGAAGGCCAGAGCTGCAGTGGTGGAGAAATACCAACGAATAACTGGCCAGGGTCACAGTGACCCGAAGGCCAGAGCTGCGGTAGTGGAGAAATACCACGGAATAACGTATGGGTCACAGTGACCCGAAGGCCAGAGCTGCGGTGGTGGAGAAATGCCACGGAATAACGTATGGGTCACAGTGACCCGAAGGCCAGAGCTGCGGTGGTGGAGAAATACCACGGAATAACGTATGGGTCACAATGACCCGAAGGCCAGAGCTGCTCAAGTGGAGAAATACCACGGAATAACATATGGGTCACAGTGACCCGAAGGCCAGAACTGCGGCAGTCGAGAAATACCACGAAATAACTGGCCAGGGTCACAATGAACCGAAGGCCAGAGCTGCTCAAGTGGAGAAATACCACGGAATAACGTATGGGTCACAGTGACCCGAAGGACAGTGCTGCGGTATTGGAGAAATACCAATAAATAACTGGCCAGGGTCACAGTGACCCGAAGGCCAGAGCTGCGGTAATGGAGAAATACCACGGAATAACGTATGGGTTACAGTGACCCGAAGGCCAGAGCTGCGGTGGTGGAGAAATACCACGGAATAACGTATGGGTCACAGTGACCCGAAGGCCAGAGTTGCGGTGGTGGAGAAATACCATGGAATAACGTATGGGTCACAATGACCCGAAGGCCAGAGCTGCTCAAGTGGAGAAATACTTGAGCTGCAATGGCTCCACCTAGCGAGTGCCGTGCCAAATCTAGTACAAGTGCAATCCTCGTTAGTATAGTGGACAGTATCTCCGCCTGTCACGCGGAAGACCGGGGTTCGATTCCCCGACGGGGAGTTTTAACTGTCTGCTGCTAATTATTTACCAAGGCTACATCGATACTTCTACGTTTGCCGGAATAATGCGGATACTAGGCATAACCATAGCAAAATATATGCGTTTTCTAAGAAAAAAAGTATCAGCGTGCATATAGTACAAGAAAGACTAAAGGTTTACAGCAGCATTGAGCATGTTCGTGCTATCAAACAGAGCTTTAAAGTGATGATATGATCACCTACCCCAGGATCCAGGAAGGTAGGTCAGGAATGAGGAACGTGAGACGTATCCGGGAACGTAAAACAACAATGAGGCTAAGAGGTTGAGGCTCAGCTAATGTAAGAACAATGAGGCTAAGAACAACAATGAGAGTATAAGAATTACATAAACATTTAAATATTTTTTTATTAAAATATGCTCAATTATGTTATTTAAATACTTAGGAAGGAAGCAGGAACGTAAGACGGATCCAGGAACGTAAAACAACAACAATGAAGCTAAGAGGTTGAGGCTCAGCTAAGGTAAGAACAATGAGGCTAAGAACAACAATGAGAGTATAAGAGACATTTTGCGTGTTGAAGGAATGAACTATGGACACTTCGGTAGGCCTAGCCACAATTTCACGACAGTCATTTGCGCTCTGTGCCAAAACTTGTCAGGTGAAAGAAAGTGCATTTGCTCTATTTTTATAATTAAAATGTTTCATTCATTTTTTTAAACGGAATACAAACATACAAGTTACAACACAAACACATCACCGCAACTCACAACTTCTTATGTGCTTATCTATCCCGCTTAAGATTGACCCATCTCCCAAAACAAATAGCCTAGTGCTGAATGGAACCAATCAGACATAGGTTATCCTGTGTTATCCTAGGTTATCCTGTGTACCACTCCAAAATTCCTGGACCTTGTCAAAGGACAAGAGGACATGATTTAATTGGCCATTCCCTGTCTTACATTTCCAACAATTTTGTGTGTCTTCCATTCAAAGTCTAAACAATCTCCAATAGAAGATGCGTGATCTTGAACTGAATGAGGCACACCCTCACATCTCGTGACGTAGTTTTATTAGTATTCCTACAAATTGTGTCCCACTCCTCATCATCCATTGTAATATTCAGATCTCTTTCTCATGTCTTCTTGACAGCTGACCAGGCTCCATCCCACAGGTTCTCAATGAGCATAGAATAATACCCAGAAGCCTCATGACCTTTACCATATTTCATCAACATCTTATCTAAACATTCTGGTGCATATGGGGCTGAATAAATGGATCCACAAATCCCTAATAACAGAGTAAGAATTTGCCAATACCTCAAAATTTGAGACCTGGGGTTTCCAAATTGCTATACCACAGCCTCAAAGGACTTACATACGCTACCAAGATACAAATCCCCCAGGGTAACAATTCCCTTTTCCAGCCAGTCCCTCCAAAATATGTAGGGGGCATTCGATCTGTTTTGAGCAAATGGGGAACAGATGAGTGTTAACTTCACCTTAAATGAGATAGGATTGGCAAAGCCTATGTTTGTGTATGCAGTAAGCAGTTAGAACCAGTGTTTAGGGCAAGATTGTATCTTAATTGTGTGAAGGTCACGCTGCCCTCACAAGCTACGTAAGCTGTTTGTCGCTCAGTATGAAGACAGATGGGAATCCTCTGTTAGGCAGGCTGCGTCATTTGCAGCATGATTATCGTGCAAATAACTTATTGTTTTGGGCAAGATTGAAATTATAGCAAAGAAAATGTAACCATCGGAAAGAATTCAGGATTGCAGAGCAGTCAAAGGTGCTGCTCTGCCATCAAAGGTGCTGCTCTGCCATCTGACTGTGTTTAGGTCACAGTATCCCCTGGAGGCCTGGACTTTTGATTGAAAAGCTTCTATTTGAACCACGTTACTTTCAAAATGCCTAGGGATTAGAAAGAGTCTTTCTTGTTTTGTTGTACAATGTGTCTTTGTATTCAGCAGAACAGACAATGGTGTATCCTTCACAGATGCATCTCTACATCAGCACTGTTTGTGCAGTTACACTACAAAGTTAAAACTGTCAATGCTCAGTACGTTTGCTCTCTGTGGAATGCCACACCCATTCTTCTTACACCCTCACATCTTGTGACATAGTTTTTTAGTAATCCTATAAATTGTGTCCCACTCCTCATCATCCATTGTAATATTCAGATCCCTTTCCCATGTCTATTTGAGGGCTGATCAGGCTCCATCCCACAGGTTCTCAATGAGCATAGAATAATACCCAGAAGCCTCATCCCAGGTAACAATTTTTGGTTCCCAGAACGTTCTGGGAATGTTCGATTTTGGTTGCGGGAACAATCCCTGAAGGTTAGTTTTTGGTTAGTTTTTGGTTCCCATGGAAAGTTTTCTTGGCGTTTAGGGAACGTTAGTTTTTGGTTACATCGACTCTTCCCAGAACGTTCCCAGAACGTTGCAACCTTTAGAGAACGTTCCCCTAACGTTCCCCTACCGTTGTAACCGTTAGAGAATGTTCCCCTACCTTTGTAACCTTTAGAGAACGTTTCCCTAACGTTCCCCTACCTTTGTAACCTTTAGAGAACGTTCCCCTAACGTTATTTTTTACATTCCCCTAACCTTTAAAAAACTTTAACAACCATGGTACCAAAAAATAAAACGAATATATATATATATATATATATATATATATATATATATATATATATATATATATATATATATATATATATATATATATATATATAAGAATCAGAATCAGTTTTATTGGCAATATAGAAACATACTGTACAATAGAGACAACATACATATAGGCACATTAACACAATATATTGTATAAATGTAGAGTGCAAAATGCATATTGGAATGATAAGGTATGTAATGTGTAGGTGAATGGCCAAAGTGGACATGACCCCACTTATCAGCAGTTCAGGATAGTGATGGCAGTGGGAAAGAAGCTGTTCTTGTGTCTGGTTGTTTTTGTGTGCAGGGATCTGTAGCGCCTGCCAGAGGGGGGGAGGCAGGAGGATGGCAGCAGTGTAGAAGATGGCCAATAGCTGTCGTGGTAGGCCATGCTTCCAGAGTTGCCGTAGGAAGTACATCCTCTGCTGAGCCTTTTTAAGGACGGCGTTGATGTTGGACTCCCACTTCAGGTCCTGGGAAATGATGGAGCCCAGAAACTTGAATGAGTCCACCTTTTGACACTGGGCTGTTGGATATTGTGAGGGGGGGGGGGAGCACTGTGGGGTCCTCCACGTCTGCTGCAGTCAGCAGACGTGGAGGGAAGTTTTTCTGGGAGGCTGCTAGAGTAGCAAGTAGAAGCAACGTTACAAGTCAAATTAAAACCTATTATCAGCCAAGCTAAGCATAATACTGATGTGAACAATAAAATATCACCTGCCTGTTATAACTCTGCAGATTGTCAGGTCCTGGAAGGCCTTCTTTGTCTTTCTACCCCGCAGGCTATACGGTTTTAGAACGTCATTGGTTCCCACTCGTAGTAGCATGCGACGGATGGCAGTACCTCCGGTCGAACCTCCAAAAGGTTGTCAGGAAAAGTTGCTGTAAAACATAAAGAAATACAAATTACACATGTAGAACAAATTGGAGAGCTGGTAAAATATCATTTTGTAAGAGAAGTCAGTTCAGTTATAATGATATTTGAATTTATGCAATTATATAGTGTTATCTTAGGGCAGGGTAGGGCCACTTAATTACCAGTTTGTTCCTCCTCTCCTGTTGACCGAGACTCCTGTCTAACTCCTGCAGCTCGGTGACTGTCGAGCAGGGCGACAGCAACACGTCATCGACTGGAGAAGAGGGAGGTGACTGGGAGCTCCTTAAGAGCATGAGCAGCTCATCCATCTTTTCCTCAAATGTGTCAATCTGCTGTACCATGCGGATAATGGATGTCCTCATGGCTATGGAATAATTAATGGTTCAGTTGTTATACATTATATACTTTCATATGTGAACAATTTAAGTGAGTCTTATTGCCTCTGTGTGATGAGTTCTGCTGTTTACAACAACAAAAAAGTTAAGTTACTCTCAAGTTCTTACACTCTCAAGGAGGTGTAATCATTATGTCCTAGGTTAGCCTGCAGTTTCATGAACACAGCTTCTCTTAATACATCCATGGCTTTATGTCTCATCCACGTTTACAGGCTTGACAGCATATTGCCCTCGGATGTATCATAAGATAAGTGTTAAACCCTAAACCCACATCGGCTCTTAGGGACACATAATACATTACGTTAACGTTAGCTAGCTACCTAGCTCCATTGTTGCTGTATAATGCTGGCAACCATGTTGGAGCTTTCTTTAAGTTGTTTACCAAAATCTCTCACCTTGTTATCCAGGTTCCTTATGGTGGTTAAAACACACAACACCGAGGGAAAGCTCAGTCTCTGTGGCCAACTTTGATGTATCCATGGGGCTAGCAGCGCTCACAGCATAGCTAGCTGTGGAAAGCTAACTTGTTTCCCGCGTTAGCATTCGGGTTAGCAGTCTTAGGCGGAGAAAATTCTTTACTGTTGACCGCAAACATCGTCTTTTTTGGTATCTTCGTGCTACCTTGCATTAAAACACCGTCGGTGAAGTGTAGTCAGGATATGTTTTAGTCAATGGCAGTATTTCAGTTTGAATTTGGGACCAAATGAATGGATATTTGTCTGCCTTGTTCGTCAGGTATGTATATGTGTTGTATACGGAAGTCAGGACAGGACTTGAATCGGTCACCTGAAAGCAGAGGCACTGTCTTCCCCCTACTGGCGTGGGGGTGTAACGGTTGGATTTGTACACTGAACTGAGCCACTTGTTAGAAGTGAAATGAAAGAAGTGAATTTCAGTTGTGAAAATCGTTCTATTGATAGATTCTTGTTCTAAGTATTTTCACCTAATAAATTATTGTTTTTAACAAAATTGTTATCAGCCTAAAAATAAATATATTTTCTTGCACAGTACAACCACAGGAGAACGTTCCCGTTGGTTGGTTCCCTTAACGTTTAGGGAACGTCATAACCATGAGGGAACGTTCCCTAAACGTTAGTTCTTGGTCTGGTTCGAACAAACCTTTAGGGAACCAAAAACTAACGTTCCCCAACGTTCCCTAAACGTTCTGTGTTAGTGGGGTGGTTGTCTCCTTCATTATCTCCTGTGCACAGCACACAATGTATATCATAGAGTAATAATCAAAATATAGTCACACTGTCATATAAACAGTTAGTTATTTTAACATCAATCAGTATTTGTAATGACTAACTAACAGCACTATAAATGCACACTATGAAAGAGTCAAAGAAAGCACAATACCAATGTCTGCAAGAGAGATGTGCAACGTAACGTCATCACAGGTAAACTTTACTGTAGACGCTGACATATACATAACGTTACATGAAAAACATGAATGTACTAACGTTATTGTTAGCTAACATTAACGTTACCTTAGCTAATTAAACAACAGTTTGAACCTGTCAATCCTAAAACAACTAACAGTGTATAACAATAGTTTGCCCATATATACAACGGAGACACGTTAATTTAATACTTACGTTTGATAAGATGACAGCTTGTAAAACGACAGAACAGTTGAAAAAACACCGTATATCGAAAAAAACTCTGTGCACTTTATCTCTGCTGTTGCTGTCTATGATGCGACGTCTGTCACTGTAAGGAAACAAGGAAAAAAAAGGCTGTCCTTAACTTTACCCACAGGGGGAAACAGCGCCCCCGAAATCCAGCTTGTGGCCACAAATATATGACAGCCGTAGTTTAAAACTTACCATAGAGAATGAAAGGTAAAAGTTAAGAGAATTAAGCCCAACTGTTGACTCGAAAGGTCCGCGGAAGACCGGGGATCGATTCCCCGACGGGGAGATTTAGCTGTCAGCTAATTATTTACCAAGGCTACATCGATACTACTACGTTTACCGGAGTAGTGTGGATACGAGGTCTAACCATAGCAAAAGATATGCGCTTTTAAGAAAAAAGTGTGCATATAGTCCAAGAAAGACAAAATGTTTACGTGATAACCACTACACTACGGAAACTGATGAAAAGGGGATTTTAGCATGTTCGTGGGGAAAAGCACCAATCATATTTTACTGCAAATGTTCAAAACGCCGTTTGACATGTTTATTTTTGACACATAAATATGTTCAACAGGATTCAGTCATAGCTGCTCTGTCCTGGTTATGAGTGACAGTGAATATATAGTAAATCTAAATGTTTCTACATGTATTCACTGTAGCCTAAATGCTGCAATGGCGCCACCTAGCGAGTGCCGTGCCAAATCTAGTGCTGGGTCAGTGGGCAGTCCTCGTTAGTATATTGGACAGTATCTATGTCTGTCACGCGGAACACCGGAGTTAGATTCCCTGATGGGGAAATTTATATATCGGCTGCTAATTATTTACCAAGGCTACATCGACACTACTACGTTTGCCGGAGTAATGTGGATACGAGGTCTAACCATAGCAAAAGATATGCGTTTTTAAGAAAAAAAGTATTCGAGTGCATATAGTCCAAGAAAGACAAAAGCTTTACAGCAGCATTGAGCATGTTCCTGCTATCAAAGAGAGCTTTACAGTGACGATATGATCACCTACCTCAGGATCCAGGAACATAGGAAGGAAGGAGGAACGTAAGACGGATCCAGGAACGTAAAACAACAACAATGAGGCTAAGAGGTTGAGGCTCAGCTAAGGTAAGAACAATGAGGCTAAGAACAACAATGAGAGTATGAGAATTACATAAACATTTAAATATTTTTTTATTAAAATATGCTCAATTATGTTATTTATAATAAGAGAAGGAATTTTCCATGCAGGTTATTGAGACTTTAACTCAGCAGAGTTTGATTGTGCGAAGTAAAGACAAACAAATTAACGTGTTTCCGCCCAGTTTCGACTAGGGACCTTTCGCGTGTTAGGCGATCGTGATAACCACTACACTACGGAAACTGATGAAAAGGTTTATTTAGCATGTTCGTGGGGAAATGCACCAATCATATTTCACTGCAAATGTTCAAAACACTGTTTGACATGTTTATTTTTGACACAGATATGTTAAACATGATGTCATAGCTGCTCTGTCATGGTTATGAGTGACAGTGAATATATAGTAAATCTAAATGTTTCTACATGTATTCACTGTAGCCTAAATGCTGGAATAGCGCCATCTAGCGAGTGCCGTGGCAAACCTAGTACTTGTGAAGTCCTCGTTAGTATAGTGGACAGTATCTCTGCTTGTCACGCGGGGGCAAGTCGCGTATTGGTGGAAGCCAGTGACAGCCAGTGAAGTTGTAGAATTATTATTGCTGTCCAAGATGCTGAACAAGCTGAGTTTCTTCTGGATATTTAATAATGTTTATCTGGACGCAGGTTCGAATCCCAGTTGGGGCAATGTCTGTGATGCATTATTAAAGATAAATAGGTATTTATTAATATGTTTTTTGTTTTTAAATCTTTAGTCATGTAAATACCTTAAACAAAACCAAACATACTAAAAATATATAATGACACGGTTGTATCAAATACTTGACTTACTCATGGCTTTTAACCACTAATATTACAGTTTTCTTAGTATGTGTAACATTACAATTTCTTAAAACCTTTGCATTCAATTATAGACATTTTACTGTTCTCTTAACCTTATGCACTTATTAATGAGACACGTAAATATTGGTTAATGCAATGTCTTGTTTATTAAATACAACAATGGCAGTTCAAACACACCAAGCCCCATAGGTCACACATACGCAAAACAATATAATATGTAAAATAAATATGAAATGGGCAAAATATGCAGTATATACAACAATAACCCCCCCCCCCCCCCCCCCTCTCAATGTCCGTAATTTTCCCTGTTCGACCTCCCACCTCAGTTTTTCTGACTTATAAAAGGCAGACTTCTGGAACTCTTTCCAGGTCATCTCCTTCTCCATGCCCTGGTCTTTTTAAATATAAAAGACTTTAGCAGGGCAGTAAATGTACTTCTCTGCTACTCCAGGAAATCCAGTGTGAATATGAGGACTGTTTGGGCCCTGCTTTAGTTCCATTCTGCAAAACCGACACTTGCGACCTGTGGGCTGGGACTCCTCTGTGGGGGTCCTTTTCCTCTTTTGCTGTCCTCTGTCCTCCACCCTTTTCTTTGTGGCATCTAGTTCCTGCTGAAAGAACTCTGTCTTTGCAAAGTCATTAAAGGGCATTTTTGGGTTTGCCAGACCTTCAGCACCATAGGCTTTAAAAACCTTAGTGGAGCAGTAGAAATACCTGACAGGGCCTTGCTGGTAAAAGAAGTGGATGGAAGAACCATCATTCTCATACCTCGACTTTGGCTAGCCACAGGAAAGACATGTTTTTGTCTGTGCCTTTATTTGTTCCGGCTGTTGTTGTTGCTGCTGCTGCTTGTCGATTATGTTTTTAACTATTTTCTCAATAGAGTCTTCAGTTAGTCTAGTGGCCAGAGTCTGCACAGGTGGTGGTGGATTAACAACTGCAGCAGGCATGGTAACAACTGGCACACTCGTAGTTGTACTCCCCTTGGTCAGAGAGTGCCGGAGTTCCTGCCTCTCTTGCAGATTTTCTGGGCTGGTATTTAAAGAGGAGCTGGTGTTTAACAATTTGCTGAGGTGCTTTAAATACTGTCCAATATGTAGTTTGGTTGTTGGGTGGCGCATGCTGTTTGGGTCTTTACAGGAGTTGTGAACTAGACCAGCATAGTCCTGGTCTATAAGCTTGAGCATGTCCTTCTGGCCACGGTGTTTATTAAGCAGGTTGTCAATAGCCTTTTCCATAGGGGTTGGCCAGCGCTTGTGGTCCAACACAAACACCTTCCCACCTGTCTTCACAAGTCCAGTGCGAGCTCCAGATGGTGAGGAAAGCAAGGGGAGAGACAGCGGACTTCTGGTTTCTATAACAACAAAAGACAACAAAAAATAAATAAAACAAACAAACCACCAAACAATTCATACACTTGTATGGGTGAAAACTCACTTTCCAGTTGGTAAGTTTGTTTAGACAATGGCTGATGGATGATTATGTTTATGTAAAAGTCTATTCAATAACACATTACATGAAGCTCTCATATTGTTAACTCTCTAAGAAAAGAAAGATAAATGAGGTACAATTTATGAAGGCTATTAATATGATTGAAACCTAGGCACTGCTACTGATACTAACGTTTTGTCCACCACTTTGTCTGTCAAATGTTTACCTGGCTCTTTCTGAGGCTCAGGACTTGTACTTGGAGTCACATCTGGTTTGGGGATCCAAAAAGGAACTTTAGCACCTTCCCCCTGCACGTGGTTAAGCTGCAGTGTTCCTCCGTGCTTGTACAAGATCCCACCTTCAACCTCAGGATCACTCAGGCACCTGTGCAAGATGTGTATGCGCTGAATGCGCCATGTCTTCAGCATAGAGGGCTTGAAGAGAGGAACGCCGTTTGGATCAGTTGTGAGGTGAAAGTGTTGGAAAACTCCCTCGACCCTCTTGACAAGCTCTTCAGGCTGTGGAATTCTGTTCCTGCAGTGCTCGCGAATGTGTGCCTTTGTTGGGTTGGCAGGCTGAATTCCACAGAAGGCATATGCCTCTTTAAGCCTCTGTAGGTCTTCCTGATCCACCACTGAAAAGGCTGCCGACAGGAACTGAGCAAAGGAACTGTACAGGGGATGATGCTCTGACACACACTCACAGAGGAACCGTCTTAAACAGTGGAACAAGTCCAGCTTGATAATGATGTTTTCATTGTAGTGGGATCTTGATGCACAGGTGTTCAGCAGGTCACCAGTAGTGGCATCAGCAACAATGCCATTAGTAGTTGTCCAAGCCTCCCAGTTCATATGCTCTCCTGTGTAAGATTCTGCAACCTTAAATGCTGCACAGCAATCCCTGAAAGAAGAAATAGAGACACAGTATAGCCATTAATGTTAAAGCAGTGATATCAATCCCTATTTACACTTCAGTGTATTCAGTCATGAAAATAAAATAAAAGGAATGCAAAGTGAAATTATGAAAAATGAAAAGCAAAGTTAATTGTGATTATTAGCGGTTCATGTCACCAATGAAAGCAAAATATACTGTTTATATCTTACCTGTCTACCCACTGGTAGTGTGCCTTCTCTATGCCTGCAGTGCTGTAGCGGTGTGCTATACCTTCATACATGGGCTTCAGTAACTTTTCTGTCTCAGACTGCACCATCACCCATGAAAGGATCATCCAGTTCTCATTCATGACTGCATATGATGACATGGTCCTAGATGAAAAGGTGACCTTCCTAGCAACTTTCCATGTGTGGTCTGAGCAGAAAGCCTGTTGAAAGGTGCCCTGAAGAAGCTTTGTGATAGCACCCTCTTGGTGTTGGTACTCATGCAGTAGGCAGTCAGTTAGGTAGTGTGCAGACACAGAGATCCCGTTCGAGCAATCTGAATCCCCATACTTTCCAAAGGGAGCTGGCTTGGTTTCCTGTCTTATGAACTGAGTGATGGTTCTTAGGTCATACTTTCCTGCCTCACCATCCATGATGTTCTGGCAGGTAAGGAGCAAGGCCAGGTTAGCACGTTCATATTTCAGGTGCATCAACTCCATGATCTGCTTTGCCATGTCGGTGGGTGAGTTACCTGTGCGCCTGAGCTCGTCCATTACGGATTTACAGATGGTCTTCTTGTAGGTCAGTATTGCCGGCAACAGGTTTGTGAACCTCTTTGGTAATTTTTCCAGCCACAGTGGGTTGTCAGCATACCACCTCTTCCGGCAAACTTGACAGCACAGCCTGGATGAAAAAAGGTAGTACTGTCCAGTGATGCCAACATTCACATGAGGTCTACCAACACCTGCAGAGGCAACTTGGGCCTGAGCGCAACCTTCAATGCGTGGCAGAGTGTCGTTGTTCCTCAGCCGTGCCATTAAGTCATTCTCTGGCTTCCATATAAAAAAGGGATGGAGCTGAAAGTACTTTCGGGATGGAAGATCAGAGATGCTGTCAATTAATTCTGGCTGTGGAGGGAAACGCCACAATGACACCATCTTCATGGTGTTGCGCGCAGGAATGGAGTCCGGCCAGAGACCCATCGATTCCAGCTCTGTCTTCATCCAGATCCTCTGCTGGTGAGAACAGTTCCACTGACTGACATTATGGTCATAGCCAGGAAGCTGTGGAGGAGGAATGCTGGGGACCCTTGAAGGCCTGGGTACGGGCTGACCTATTAAGACAGGAATAATAACAAGGCAAATTATTAAGATTTTGTGTTTGACTTGATTCTCTTTATGAAACGCACACGATTCAAAGAAAAAACATTCAAAAACGTACTTTGAGCTCTCTGTGCAATTGGTGGCTGCAGCGCCGGTTGACTGGGCTCTGCAGACGGAGTAACCACAAGTGCCTCTGACACTATATAGAATATTAAACATTTCATTATTATTTACAGGTAAGATAAAGTAAAAAAGTAATATGACACTACACTTTACATCTACATTTTAGTCCCTGAAACTTAGCAGGCTGTATACTTAAATGCAGACTTGTCTTTAAACTGTGGAACAGTATCTGATATACAACAATTACACATATTTTAAAGGATTTACAACAGTTATGATGGACACAACATATGGATGGAACAACATATGGATATTTTTTTAAAGACGCAAATATAGTTAAAATAATACACACCTGGAACTGTTACAGTTGTCTCTGTTGGCAGAGGACCTGCTGTTTTTGGCATCAGAAACGTCAGCTCCTGAGGAAGGGGCACAGGTCTCCTTACAGTTGGCAGGGCTTGGGTTGCAAGGAGGAAAGGACAACAACAAAAATCTATTATTAGTTTATAACGGACAAAAGCATAGGGAATATGACAGAAAGCTTTAAATGGATGAAGCAAAATACAGTGGATTTACCATCTTCTTGTGAGCTCTTCAATTTAGTAGTTCTAGACTGTGTAGCTGATGGTGCTACAACAGAAAATCTTTTAAGTCATTTATATTTTTGGCAAAATACAAACATTTGTGTTAGTAAGTTAAGGCATCCATCTTTTACTTCACCTGCTTGTCTCAGTCTTATAAAGTGAAACAGTCTGTTTCTTATAATAATACATAAAGAATATGTTCATTCATACACAAGCAATCATTTTTTTAAAGGATTAATATTTAGTAGTCACTCATTAGAATTTAGCCTAAGCAGGGGAAGCAACATGACACACATACTGTACATGCAAACACATGCACTCAAGTGTTAGTAACCACAGCAATTTTACATGTATCATATATTTTCATCCACATAAACAAAAGACTGATACTTACCCTCATCATGACTGGTTTCAATTCATAGTCACTAGGACAATAGGTAGAACACCAAAACACAAATATGACCAGAACATGGTCAACATGAGATGGAAAGCTTTAAGTCATGCTTCATATTGGGATAAGAATTCATGGTCCCAGAGTTGTCTGCTGATGCAGGATGTTTTGGTTAAGAACCTCTATCTGTTCCAGAAGCCTGTGGTGGTCTGGCAGTTGATGATGCTGGTGCAGAAACAGCTGTAAAACAGAACAAAATGATATACGGTATATAACATATACTATATAGAACACTGGATTAATATCAAACAGGCTGAACTTTAAATCATTAAGAATCTTCAGGCAGTAGAAACAAACAAATAAAAGACAACAAATGTTTACTCACAGCTTTGCTCATGTTGCTTGGTAGGAGAAATGCTCAGCATCACTCTCTCCAGCCCTTCATCTTCATCCATCACTGTGATGCAAACAGACAGACATTAGTATTGGCTACCATGACAGGAAAAACAAGACCCACCCATGGCTTCAACAGGAACATTAGACGTATGTGTCATTAGAGAGGAGCCAGAAGGTGAGGGCAGCTTCTTCTGCAGGTATTGCTGAAGCTTGTGCATCCTTGTCCCTGAAGCACAGCTTTTTTCAGTATAAAGGCTGCATAGCCATCATCCCTGCTTTCCCAAATCTCTCGCCAGGTGTTGTTGGCACGAGAGCCAAACCCAACCAGCTGGTCATCCTCTGATGCTGCTACTGTCACAACCTGTGACCTTGCCTCATAGTCAAGAAGAGACTGGATTTCCTGAAAGCTGAGGGCATAGTTCACAAATGACAGTAGGCTGTCCTTGCTGTGCCCCTCTGCTATGAACACTCCTGCAGCCTCCTCCTTCAGCTTGTATCTGATTAGGTAGATGGTATACCCAATATTATTTTCAAGAAGCCAGCGGAAGGACTTCCCCTTGTATTTCCCAAACTGCAAGATGCATTCTCCAGCCACCTCAGATTTATCTGAGGCATCCCCACCTCTCTGACGGACGACACAGAGTGCATTTTGCCTGACCAGCTCCTCCCTTACAGGTGCAGACTTGTCCTGGAGAGATGGGATGTCTTTAATGTAACATGTAACATCACTGCCGCCCGTGGGGTTCTAACCGCTTACTGCATACACAAACATAGGC
Organism: Zingel zingel; assembly: GCA_023566125.1. Lineage (NCBI taxonomy): Eukaryota > Metazoa > Chordata > Actinopteri > Perciformes > Percidae > Zingel > Zingel zingel. The sequence goes on from CM042324.1 coordinate 32,384,066, forward strand.
TTTGCCAATCTTATCTCATTTAAGGTGAAGTTAACACTCATCTGTTCCCCATTTGCTCAAAACAGATCGAATGCCCCCCTATGTATTTTGGAGGGACTGGCTGGAAAAGGGAATTGTTACCCTGTGGGATTTGTATCTTGGTGGCGTATTTAAATCATTTGAGGCTGTGGTATAGCAGTTTGGAAACCGCAGGCAGAGATGGACTTTACCATTAGGCAAAGGTCGGCAATTGCCTTGGGCCCCGAGCTACCTAGGGGCCTACAAAATGCCCCATTAACTTACGCTTAAGGTTTTTTTTTTTTACTTTTCGCAAATTATATATTTCTAAAACTCCATTTGCAAAAAATGGCATCAAATCATTAGTTTCGCAGACCGGAGGGCCCCCCCCCACACCTCACTACATAATTGGACTATTCCATTATCTCACTTACTGCGCATGTGCGAAAGTGAGAAGGCTGTAATGCGCCAAAAAACTGAGAAAAAAAGTGACAGACAGACAGAGTGCGTGTGCAGAGTGACAGACAGTGTACAGAGTAGAGTAACAATGAAGCGAAACTACCCAAGCGGTGCTGAAAAAAGGAGGAAGCGGGAGGAAAGCAAAACGTTTTTTAATAAATTGCCGAAGTTAACAAACTCTTTTGTGATCCCCGCCGCTGACAATGACAACAACGCTACATCCCATGCTACAACCACCATCACGACCGTTAGCACTGCTGCTAGCGAGGAGGAGCTACTCGTTGCTGCCGACAGTGCCAGCCCAGGCTGCTCAAGCGATATTGCTGCTAACGTTACATCCAAGGCAACTTTACAGGATGAGGAAGATCCTTCAACTTCAGGTAACAAAACTTCCACGTTCACTTTCAGTGACAGTGATAATAATGATGACGACGTCTATGACGAAAATGAACAACTAATGAGTACTAGCAGTCATTCTGACCAATGTGTTACTCTTGAAGATGAACCAGCACTCTGGCCAAAACATCTCACTGACAAAGAGCGCTGCTCAATAGTGCAGAGAGGCCCAGTTCAGAGCAAGGACAGAATTTATCCTAAAAATCAAGAGGGGCGAAGATTTACAAGCAGCAATTATTACCTGCAAATGAAGAATGGAGAAAAAAATAACGAGGTCCTGGCTCATGTACAGTGAAAAAAATGACTGTTATGTGCTTTTGTTGCCGCTTGTTTGGTAACCGAGAAAAGGCCACTCAGCTAAGTGTGGATGGGTTCAATTACTGGAAAAATCTTTCTGCCCACTTGAGACAGCATGAGAGGTCTGCAGAACACATCACAAACATGGATGCTTGGCGCAGTCTTTCACAGAAACTACAAACAAACACAGCTATATATCAAGGTAAACCAAGATCTAATTGTTCTTGAAGTAAACCGCTGGAAAGAGATTTTAAGAAGACTTATTGCAATTGTGAACCATCTGGCAGAGCACAATCTTGCATTTCGTGGCCACTCAGACAAATTGTTTGAGTCTGGTAATGGAAATTTCCTTGGACAAGTACAATTAATGGCTCAGTTTGACCCAGTGATGCGAGAGCATCTGAGGAGAATTCAGGCAAAACGGCTAACTGACACCCATTTAAGCAAGCATATCCAAAATGAACTTATTTCTGTCAACGTGTAGAGAAGGGTAGGACCCAAATGCAGTTCAAACTAGAGATTTATTAAAATGAAGAAAACACTAAAGCAACCCACGACATGAAACACTGAAAAACACACTAACAGAAAAACAAGAATCCCACAACAGACAAGGGAAACAGAGAGACTAAATACACAGGGTAATGAACACTAACAAGGGACAGGTGATACAAACAGGTGGAACACATCAGGGCGGGGCAAAACAATCAAACAAGGCGGGAAACCAACAAAGACAGGAAGAAGCTAGACAAGACAAGGGAGACCAGACAGACTACAAAATAAAACAGGAAACAGAACATAATACCAAAACCCTGACAGTACCTCCCCCCAAGGGACAGATCCCAGATGTCCAAAAAAAAAAAAAAAATAAAAAAAAAACCCAACAAGAACAAAAGACAACCCAGGGAGGGCGGAGGGGGACCGGAGGAGGGACGAACGAAAAAAGTCAAACGGGGCTACAGAACAGAGAGTCAATGGGGCACAGGAACGAGTGCCCTGGGGCACAGGGGACAAAGTCCCTGGGGTGCCCAGGGAAAACAGAGAGTCCACTCGAGGAAGCAGAGGGGCTGCTCGGGGGGGGAACAGAGAGGAGCCGCTCGGGGGGGGGGGGGGGGGAACAGAGCGAGGTCACTCGGGGAAACAGAGCCAGGTCACTCGGGGAAACAGAGCCAGGTCACTCGGGGAAACAGGGAACAGAACAGAGAGGCCTCGGCAACAGGGAACAGAGAACAGAGAGGCCTCGGCAACAGGGAACAGAGAACAGAGAGGCCTCGGCAACAGGGAACAGAGAACAGAGAGGCCTTGGCAACAGGGAACAGAAAACAGAGAGGCCTTGGCAACAGGGAACAGAAAACAGAGAGGCCTTGGCAACAGGGAACAGAAAACAGAGAGGCCTTGGCAACAGGGAACAGAAAGCAACAGCGAAGGCAGAAAACTTTCCGGGGGCCGCCGGCGAAAACAGAACCCTTCAGGCGGCCGGCGACGAAAGCAGAATCCTTCTGAAGGCCGGCTGCGAAGACGAATCCCCTCAGGAGGCCGTCCGCGAAGGCGAATCCCCTCAGGAGGCCGTCCGCGAAGGCGAATCCCCTCAGGAGGCCGTCCGCGAAGGCGAATCCCCTCAGGAGGCCGTCCGCGAAGGCGAATCCCCTCAGGAGGCCGGCAGCGAGCAGGTGAAGGGCCAGCTGGGCAGAAGACAGGCGACGGGTCCGCTGAGCTGGAAACAGGCGACAGGGCAACAGGATCATGAGTCGGCCAGTCCGCCGACAGGGCAGCAGCAACAGGTGTCGGCAGTTCTGCCAACAAGGTAACAGGAACAGAGGTTGACAGAGGTGCCGACAGGGCATGAGGGGCTGGAGTAAGGCCGACCGAAAACAAAGGCAAGGTCTCTGGGAAACAGAACAAGGGCAAAGTCACTGGGGAGGTCTCAGGAGCGCCGGAGACCGGCAAAATCTCTGGGGAGGTCTCAGAGGCGCCGGAGACCGGAATAGTCCCTAGCTTGCCCGTAAGCGTAGACTCTGGGAAGTCAGTCGTTGACGTAGACTCAGTACGACTGGAAAACTCTTGAAGTGCTGCTGTCGGAGACTCTGGACGGCTGAACGTCAGCGCAGACTCTGGAAGCTCCGTCAGCGCAGACTCTGGACGGCTGAACGTCAGCGCAGACTCTGGACGGCTGAACGTCAGCGCAGACTCTGGAAGCTCCGTCAGCGCAGACTCTGGAAGCTCCGTCAGCGCAGACTCTGGAAGCTCCGTCAGCGCAGACTCTGGAAGCTCCGTCAGCGCAGACTCTGGAAGCTCCGTCAGCGCAGACTCTGGAGAGCTAGACGCCAGTTGATGATCTAGACAGCTGCTAGGCAGCTGGGAATCAGGGACGCTAGGAAACTCAGGGACGCTAGGAAACTCAGGGACGCTAGGAAACTCAGGGACACGAAGAAGCCCGGGGGCACTAGAAAGCTGCTCGGGGGCACTAGAGAGATCATTGGCTAGCGGAGGCTCTGGAAGGCTGCACGTCAGCCCAGGGTCAGGAGAGCTGCACGTCAGCCCGGGAACAGAAGGGTTGCACGTCAGCCCGGGAACAGAAGGGTTGCACGTCAGCCCGGGAACAGAAGGGTTGCACGTCAGCCCGGGAACAGAAGGGTTGCACGTCAGCCCGGGAACAGAAGGGTTGCACGTCAGCCCGGGAACAGAAGGGTTGCACGTCAGCCCGGGAACAGAAGGGTTGCACGTCAGCCCGGGAACAGAAGGGTTGCACGTCAGCCCGGGAACAGAAGGGTTGCACGTCAGCTCGGGAACAGAAGGGTTGCACGTCAGCTCGGGAACAGAAGGGTTGCACGTCAGCTCGGGAACAGAAGGGTTGCACGTCAGCTCGGGAACAGAAGGGTTGCACGTCAGCTCGGGAACAGAAGGGTTGCACGTCAGCTCGGGAACAGAAGGGTTGCACGTCAGCTCGGGAACAGAAGGGTTGCACGTCAGCTCGGGAACAGAAGGGTTGCACGTCAGCTCGGGAACAGAAGGGTTGCACGTCAGCTCGGGAACAGAAGGGTTGCACGTCAGCCCGGGAACAGAAGGGTTGCACGTCAGCCCGGGAACAGAAGGGTTGCACGTCAGCCCGGGAACAGAAGGGTTGCACGTCAGCCCGGGAACAGAAGGGTTGCACGTCAGCTCGGGAACAGAAGGGTTGCACGTCAGCTCGGGAACAGAAGGGTTGCACGTCAGCTCGGGAACAGAAACACTGGTCAGCTCAGGCTCAGGTACACAGATCAGCTCAGGCTCAGGTCCGATAAGAGGTTGATGCAGGGCATGGCACTGGGAGCCATGTCTTCCCCTCCTCCGTCTACGACCTCCTCGAGTACCAGGAATACTGGTCAGCTCTGGAGCACTGGTAACACTGATTAGCCCTGTTACACTGGTCACCTCAGGCACAGAAACACAGGTCAGTTCAGGCTCAGGAACACTGGTCAGCTCAGGCTCAGGTACACAGGTCAACTCAGGCACACAGGTCAGCTCAGGCTCAGGAACACTGGTCAGCTCAGACTCAGGTACACAAGTCAGCTCAGGCTCAGGTCCGATAAGAGGTTGATGCAGGGCATGGCACTGGGAGCCATGTCTTCCCCTCCTCCGTCTACGACCTCCACGGGTACCAGGAATACTGGTCAGCTCTAAAGCACTGGAAACACTGATTAGCCCTGTTACACTGGTCACCTCGGGCTCAGAAACACAGGTCAGTTCAGGCTCAGGTACACAGGTCAGCTCAGGCTCAGGAACACTGGTCACCTCAGGCTCAGAAACACAGGTAAGCTCAGGCTCTGGAGGAAAAACAGGCCTGGAGACAGTGAGGCCGAATTCCCTCGCTGTAGCCTGCCAACGGACCTCCATAAGGTGCCTAGCAAAGGCAGGATCATCCTTATGAAGACCGTAAAAAAAATCCATCAAAGATTCTCCCACAGAATCCATGGGGTGAAAAATCGGCACAAACCTGACCGCTGGGTCCATCTTTGGTGGGATTCTTCTGTCAACGTGTAGAGAAGGGTAGGACCCAAATGCAGTTCAAACTAGAGATTTATTAAACTGAAGAAAACACTAAAGCAACCCACGACATGAAACACTGAAAAAACACACTAACAGAAAAACAAGAATCCCACCACAGACAAGGGAAACAGAGAGACTAAATACACAGGGTAATGAACACTAACAAGGGACAGGTGATACAAACAGGTGGAACACATCAGGGCGGGGCAAAACAATCAAACAAGGCGGGAAACCAACAAAGACAGGAAGAAGCTAGACAAGACAAGGGAGACCAGACAGACTACAAAATAAAACAGGAAACAGAACATAATACCAAAACCCTGACAATTTCCCTTGTGGCAAAATGTACAACTGATGCAATTGTAGAGAGAGTGAAAACAGCCAAATACTATGTAGTAATTATGGACTGCACTCCAGACCTCAGTCACAATGAGCAGCTGTCAGTGGTGCTACGAATTCTTAATTCTTAATTGTGTCTCCATCCATGAGCACTTTGTTGCATTTCTTCAGGCACTTGACACAACAGGAAAAGGCTTATGTGAGACATTTTTAGGCCAACTAGAAACACAAGGATTGGATCTTTGCAACTGTCCAGGCCAATCTTACGATAACGGGAGCAACATGCAAGGTAAAAAGCAGGGAGTCCAAAAGAGAGTACTGGAATTAAACGACAAAGCGTTATGTGTTCCTTGTGGAAGTCACACACTGAATCTTGTTGTTGGTGATGCAGCCAAGTCCTCTGTGACGTCCATCAGGTTCTTTGGGCTGTTACAGCGACTTTACACTCTTTTCAGCTCCTCAGTTCAACGTTGGACCATTCTCAAAGAACACATCAAGAATCTTACACTTAAAGCATTGTCAACAACCAGGTGAGTGCAGAGTTGAAGCTGTGAAAGCTGTTCGCTACCAGCTGCCTGAAATTGTGAAGGCATTAACTGCTCTAAAGGAGTACGCCGCAGAGAAACGAGATGCAGATGTTGTCTCAACAGCTGAAAGCATCTGCAAGGAGCTGCAGAGATGGCCTTTTGTGGTAAGTACCATAGTGTGGTACAATGTGTTGTTCCAGATAAACAAAGTGAGTAAGATCCTTCAGAGCCCCAAAGTTTCAGTCGAGACAGTGAGGGAAGAAATCAGGGCAGTGAAATAATTCCTTTGGGAATTTCGCAGTCATGGATTTCATTCTGCGAAAACAGATGCCAGGGAGATAGCAGAGAAGCTGGAGGTGGAGATGAGCTGGCCTGAGGTGCGTCAGAGAAGAAAAACCAAACAGTTTGAGTATGAGGGAACAGAGCACATTCAGTCAACTGCAGAAGAGCTCTTCAAAAGAAATGTTTTTTCTACCTCTAATAGATACAGCTCTTGTCACAGTAGAGAACAGATTTTCCAACATGGAAATCTTCTATGAGCTTTATGGATTTCTCTACTCAATCAACATAATGAGAAGCACTGAGAAGGAAGGGAAGCTGGATGAATGCTGCCACAGATTAGAGCAGAATGGATCACATTGATGCAGAAGATCTGAAGCTTGAGGTAAAGGGTGCAGTTAGGTCATTCCCGCCACATGTCTCATCACCATTTGAGATGCTGGACTACATATATAAAGAGAATTTACTTGACATATATCCAAATTTGACTATAGCTTTCAGACTCCTTACAGTAGCTTCAGGTGAGAGAAGTTTCTCATCATTGAAACTAATCAAAACGTACCTCAGATCAACTATGTCACAGGACAGGCTGTCTGCTCTAGCTGTTCTGTCCATCGAGCAGGAAGTCAGGAAGTCACTGGATATGGAATCAGTGATATAAGATTTGCTGAGGCCAAAGCTCGCAAGGTCAGATTATAGCGCTTTAGACATGAAAATACAGACACTCACTCACTCACTCACTCACACACAGATATTCTCACACAGACACATTCTCACACAGACACACTCACACACACACACACACACACACACACACTCACTCACTCACTCACACAGACAATCTCACACAGACACTCTCACACAGACACACTCACTCACAGAGGCACTCACACACACAGACACACACAGACACTCTCACACTGACACACTCACACAGATACACTCACTCACACACAGACACTCACCCACTCACTCACTCACACAAACACTCTCACACAGAAACACTCACACACACACACACACACACACACACACACACACAGACACTCACTAACTCACTCACACACAGACACTCTCACACAGACACACACAGAGAGATCAGCCCAAGATTTCCTTCATTTGTTACTCACCCATTAAAGCTGAGGTAATTAGTAAGAGAAAGCCAAAGAAACTCAATGTACATAAATACATTCAAGAGAGAGGAAGAGAATACAAAGACATAGAAGAAAGGTGAGATGAAGAGAAAGATGGACAAATACAAATAGAAAAGGGAGAAGGAGAAAGACAAAGACCAAAGGGAGAAGAAGAAAAAGACAGGCAAAGACCAAAGGGAGAAGAAGAAAAAGACAGGCAAAGACCAAAGGGAGAAGACGAGAAAGACAGATGCAAAAACAGAGACAAGGGAATTGAAGAAATGGTCAGAAAAAAGGGAGAGCAGGAGAAAGTCAGTTAAAGAAAAAAGGTAAACATTTTAAACGGTAAGTTATTTTTATTAAAATTATGTCTCCATAATTGATCACTTATTGTCTTGTGTGTTTCTTCTCACTTTAGTAAAACAAGACAGAAGTCCACAAACAAAATGTAGCAGCAAGCAGATCCATATAAGAGATACTATCAGAGAGCCAACCAAGGTAAATGACAACCAAAGGCAGCTCTTCCCTATGAAAAGACAATTATATATACGTATTATTATACAGAGAAAATTTTAAATACAATTTTTCAGTGGATGCATCTGTTAAACAGAATGCTCTGTGTTTTATTCTTCTTTTTTTTCTTACAGATGCAACTCCAGATGTCTAGACATCATTGCTGTGTGAACACTGCTGAAGAGAAGTTACAAGTAGGATTTATTTTCTTAGAAAAATAAGGATTGACAAAAGGGGAGAAACAAGAGATGTAGAGGGCCCCATGTCTGTGTTTGCCTTGGGCCCCAAAATGACTAAATCCGCCCCTGACCCCAGGTCTCAAATTTTGAGGTATTTGCAAATTCTTACTCTGTTATTAGGGATTTGTGGATCCACATCTTCAGCCCCAAATGCACCAGAATGTTTAGATAAAATGTTGATGAAATATGGTAAAGGTCATGAGGCTTCTGGGTATTATTCTATGCTCAGTCAGAAGCTGTGGGATGGAGCCTGGTCAGCCCTCAAGAAGACATGAGAAAGGGATCTGAATATTACAATGGATGATGAGGAGTGGGACACAATTTGTAGGAATACTAAAAAACTATGTCACCAGATGTGAGGCTGTGCCTCATTCAGTTCAAGATCACGCATCTTCTATTGGAGATTGTTTAGACTTTGAATGGAAGACACACAAAATTGTTGGAAATGTAAGACAGGGAATGGCCAATTAAATCATGTCCTCTTGTCCTTTGACAAGGTCCAGGAATTTTGGACTGGTACACAGGATAACCTAGGATAACACAGGATAACCTATGTCTGATTGGTTCCATTCAGCACTAGGCTGATTTGGGAGATGGGTCAATCTTAAGCGGGATAGATAAGCACATAAGAAGTTGGGTCCAAACTAGTTTAATGATAGCCAGACATGTTATTCTAAGAGGATGGTGGAATGAAGGGATGCCATCAATCCAAGAGTGGGCTTTTGAGATGGCTAGAGTGGCAGCGTTTAAAAAATGTCTAATGAATGGTTTTCCAGATTGAATGTCTAAACTAGAAAATGGGGAAAGTAATTAAGCTTTCTGGAGCGCTCCTAAGAAGCTAAGTGCTGGGGAAAAGCATATACTATCTGTTTATTGTTGAAACGTATGCATATGTTTATTTGGTTTGCAGTTTATTGTCTATTTTGTTATTTCGTTGTGTTGTTTTGAATGTTGTGGTTATTACGTAATATATTTCTCAATTTTTGTCTGCGTAGGTGGTGATGACGAGTTGTGAGTTGGGGTGATGTTTGTGTTGTAAATTTTATGTTTCTATTCCGTTTAAAAAAATGAATGAAACATTTTAATTATAAAAACATTATTTGTTGGGATAGCAAATGTAAGTGCTGTAGGGGCTTAATGTAATTTTTTTCGTAAGAAACAATGGGATAATGTAATAATTTGCGTGGCGATTATATTTACCATTTAGTCTACTTGCCAAAATAAAAATGCTGAAATGTATTACAATGGTTCAGCATTTGTTTCATGCCTTTTATATTTTACGATGCAGGTTATACGCTGCTTACAACTCAAAACAGCATCAGATAGAACCAAATAGATTTTTTTTTTCATGAAAAAAAGACATTTTGTGGGAGTTGCTCAACGAGACCTTTGAGGTTTTGTGTCGACTGTTGATTGTTGACTGAACTGATGGCACAGAGCGCAAATGACTGGACTATTACTGCGTTTGGTGGCAGCATGAACATGTATTTTCTAAAAATAGAGACCATGTGAAACTAGCACATTTTACACTGCTTAGTTTTGTGTGGTTCAAGCTGTTAGATCAGTTACCTGGCTGTGTATGTTGTGTGGGGGGCTGCGTATGCGCACGTTGTTGTTGCTTTAGAGATGGAAACAAGTGCAATAGTGATAGAAAGGGATTGTTGTTGTTTTACGTTCTTGTATCTAGGGCTGCACGATATTGGAAAAAAATTACATTGCGATATTTTTTTCCCAATGATATATATTGCGATATTGCGAACCATCAATCCAGGCTATAGTCAATAATTACCATTCCATGATATTAATAATTTCACTAAAAAGCAAGCTTCATTACAAGTGACAAAAAGGTCACTTAATATTTTATTCCAAAATTAGAACAGATTTCTGTAAACAGAAAAGCAGAACACATTTTTAAATAAAACAGCAGCTTTACACCAACCCCCTGATTGGTTTATAAAAATATAACTTAAAATAAATATATTTTTTATAAAACAACTTATAAGCATTTTGGTTCACAATCTATTGTTTTTAAGTCAACTTTTCTTAGCAAAAGTGGCAAAGTAAAACAGTGTTGGTCATCATCATAATCATGGCTAAACAAAATGAAATAAAACTTTAATACAATTTGTATTAAATCTCCTAAACTGAGTATTCCTTAGCAGGATGCATCCTGTATGCTTTGCTTACTCAAGGTTTTTAGCTAAGAACACAAGTCTATCAACCTTTGCAGGCTTGAGACAGGTTCGTTAGCAACTGACGATGTTGCCACTAGTACTGAAAAGTCTCTCTGACGGCGAGCTTGTCGCAGGAATACACAGGTATTTGCGGGCAAGTCTGGCGAGTCGAGGAAAGCTTAGTTTGTGTACTTTCCACTATGCAAGTGGATCCTCCTCTTTGTCTATTGGAGGTGTTAGCATGTAGGTGTTTAACTCTGCTTCCACAGCATCCTTTAGGGTCAGAGAGGAATCACCCTTTGCTACAGTTTCACTCTGTTTAAAGAAGCTTCCCAAGGACTTCTTTGCTTTCTTTGCCTGGGGTGCACTGGTAATGTTGGGCTCCACGTCGGTGCTGCAGCTTGATGTCTCCTGGCATTCCATCATCTGTGATGCCACTCTGGCCTTAACTTGGGGCTTCTTTTCTGCACTGATGAAGTCCATCTTGAACCGGAGGTCCAAAAAAGATGCCATATCTAGCAGCTTCTGAGTATCATCATCTTTGTATTTCTCGTTGAGGTAGTCCAGCATCTTCTTCTTTATGTTTTTGGTCAGGTCTGTGTCTTCCTCTTGCATTTCCAGTAGTGAATTGTTGAAGAGCTGAAGAACTGGCTTTACAAAGGAGACACTGACATATTCATCCCCTGAAAGTGCATCAGTGAAATCCAGCATTGGGCCCAGTGACTTGCTTACAGATTCCAGGACATCTATATCTTGCCAGGTTGGAATCAGATGCCGCAGCTTCTTGTCTGCAGACAGGACCTGAGTTAAAGCCTGCTGCTGCTCTAATATCCTGCTGATCATCATCTGTCTGGAACCCCATCTTGTTTGGCATTCTGAGATGAGACAATGTGATGGTAGATTGAGTTCCTTCTGGACTTTTGCCAGGGCATCTCAGGCCTTCCAGCTGTGAGAGAAGTGGCTCACCAGCTTCTTGCAGACTCCTACAGCACGATTAATGCAGCCATCCTTTTTCACTGCATTTTCTAAGGGGAGAAAACAAACAAAACAGTGCAAACTTTAATTATTGAAGCACACTGTTTTATTTTAAACAATAAATGTGCTCATAAAAATATATTTTGCCTGATTTTATTATTTCACTGATTAAATAACAGGTTGTTTAAAATTAAATGTTTAGTTTCTGTATTTTTTTTTACGTTTTAAAGCTCTACACACATGCAACACATTCATTTTCAAATTTTTTGTCATGTTCAGGACAGGTTATTAAGTAAAACAGCGGAATAAAAATGTATATTTAGGATAAGGATCATGGTTATTACTCACCAACTGCAAGATGCAGTCTGTGGCCAAAGCACTGCAGCCTGGTCCACTTGTTCAGAGCGGCAGCTTTCACCATGTTCGCTGCATTATCTGTTGTTATACAGACTTGACGTGTCTCATCTAAGCCCCAAGCGGTCAACACTTCTCTCAGGGCCTCTGCGATATTCTCAGCTGTATGACTCTCCGGGAAAAATGCCGTCTGCAAACAGAAGTCCTCTGTGAGGAAATGGACTGTCAGACTTATGTAGGGCTCCATTGTCCTGCTGGACCACAAGTCTGTTATAGCTGCATAGTATTCCACGTGTGACAGCTCTGCCCTCAATCTTGGATTTGCATTTTTCATACAGCTCTTTTGGGAAAGATATGTGCTGGATGGTATAACATACCGCATGTCAAGCGTTCGGATCATGTTCTTAAATCCCTCTTTGTCGACGGTGTTTAATATATCATATCTTTAGCGATATGAAACGTTATTGCGTCTGTTATTTCTTTCTGTTGTTGAGAGCCTTTCTGGTAAGGTGTCACACTGGCAAATGCATCGTAAATAGTTTTTTGTTTTGATTGACATCCAGATTTGACTTTGTATTTGTCGTAAAGAGCTTTGTGGTGCCGTTTTAAGTGATCCGACAAATTGGTGGTAATTCTATCAGTATTTAAATAACATAATTGAGCATATTTTAATAAAAATATTTAAATGTTTATGTAATTCTTATACTCTCATTGTTGTTCTTAACCTCATTGTTCTTACATTAGCTGAGCCTTAACCTCTTAGCCTCATTTGTTGCGTTCCTTGATCCGTCTTATTTTCCTCATTCCTTCCTACATTCCTGGATCCTGAGGTAGGTGATCATATCATCACTTTAAAGCTCTCTTTGATAGCACGAACATGCTCAATGCTGCTGTAAACCTTTAGTCTTTCTTGGACTATATGCACTCGAATACTTTTTCTTAAAAACGCATATCTTTTGCCATGGTTAGACCTCGTATCCACACTACTCCGGCAAACGTAGTAGTGTCGATGTAGCCTTGGTAAATAATTAGCAGCTGATGTATAAATTTCCCCATCAGGGAATCGAACTCCGGTGTTCAGCGTGACAGGCAGAGATACTGTCCAATATACTAACGAGGACTGCCCACAGCACTAGATTTGGCACGGCACTCGCTAGGTGGCGCCATTGCAGGATTTAGGCTATAGTGAATACATGTAGAAACATTTAGATTTACTATATATTCACTGTCACTCATAACCAGGACAGAGCAGCTATGACTGAATCCTGTTGAACATATTTATGTGCCAAAAATAAACATGTCAAATGGCATTTTGAACATTTGCAGTAAAATATGATTGGTGCATTTCCCCACGAACATGCTAAAAATCGCTTTTCATCAGTTTTCGTAGTGTAGTGGTTATCATGTTTGCCTCACATGCAAAAAGTCCCCAGTTTGAAACTGGGTGGAAACACATTTCTTTGTTTGTCTTTACTTCGCACAATCAAACTCTGCTGAGTTAAAATCTCAATAACCTGCATGGAAAACTCACTGTCGTGAAATTGCGGCTAGGCCTACCGAAGTGTCCATAGTACATTCGCCCAACACGCAAAATGTCATTACAAATACTGATTGACGTTAAAATAACTAACTGTTTATATGACAGTGTGACTATATTTTGAGTATTACTCTATGATATACATTGTGTTTTGCTGTGCACAGGAGATAATGAAGGAGACAACCAATTTATTTCCCGGGAAGACTGTGGTGTCTTTCAGGAAGGGTCCATCAGGCCATCTGCGGCAGGATCCCTTTGACGAGTCCATGCGGATCAAAAAGAACCCTTCTATTCAGGACAAGTCTCCCCCTCAGAGACATGACCTTGTGAAGAGCTATGCGGGCACTGAGGTCTTTGAGCGGGGAGGGGATGTGTCCGACCGACTGGAGGTGATGGGGGAGTATGTTCTGCAGTTTGGCAAGTACAAGGGTAAATTGTTTAGGTGGCTCCTGGAAAACGATGTTTTTCATCTACCTGATGAAAAAGGTGGAAGAGGAGAAGGGAGATGGGACCTTCAACCCTCAGGGACACAGCAAGGACAGCTTGCTGTCATTTCTGGACTATGGCAGGAGCTTCCAGGAAATTAGGGATCTGAGGGAGTATCTAGCTTCCAGGCTGCCTGCGCCACCAGTGGCATCAGAGGGTGACAATACTGTCGGCTTTGGAGCCAGGGCAAAGGACACCTGTAGGCAGATCTGGGAGAGCAGGGCAGATGGATATGCTGCCTTCATCGTAGGAGTAAAGTGCATCAAAAACAGCAAGATGTACAACCTGCAGCAGTACATCCTCAAGCAGCAGAGGGTTGAGTCTGGGGAGTCCTGCCCACCACCTGCAGGAGTCTCCACTACATCAGCTGCCCCTACGCTGCCTACATCTAGCACTCTCGGTCAGTTCACAAAAATATGCAAATACAGATTTTTAGTATTTAATGAACCTGACACACAATACATGTTATTGTTTAATCTCCTAGTGATGGAGGAAGATGAGGAGTTGGAGAGGGGGATGCTGAATCTGTCTCCATCTAAATTTGCCACTGAACTAAGTAGGTGGATCTAGTTTAATAAACAGAGTATTTTTTTAAACTCTTCATCCTACTGTTCATGATAATAGTCTAATGTCAGCTGTGCTTTCAGGGCCAGCAGCAGCAGTCTCCAGAGCCCCGGCTGTGTCTCCACCAACAGGTTTTTCTCCATCAGTGTAGAATCCTCCTGCTATTATTGTTCTCCTTCAACTAGTTTGTTATTTTGGCCGTGTTCAGGCCTGTTCTGATGCTTGTGTACTCTTATTCTCCCACTAAACTAAGGAATTAACATGTTAGCGATGATGGGAAGTGTTTTCTTTTTTGCATGCTTTTTCTCAGGCTGTCATTCAAGGATTTGGCATTTTTTTTGCCATGCCACATCTTTGAATGACAGGCAGTGTGCTTACTATGTATTGATATTGTTTCTGTGCTTTACCTGTTTCCTTAGAAGCATTGTGTTTTGCCATTACAAATAAATAGTGATTCATAATTTAAGGGAATATGGTGTTTTCAGTCCATACTAGCAGTTTGTTAGAGAGACAACAGGTAAAGACACATTGTGAAGCATAAACAGACTTGACTGTGTGAGGGAAATGACTCTGACTTGTTTTACAGCACACAGGATGGAGCCAACAGCTATTGTTTCCAGACCTGCCGAGCCTGATGACGCCTCTGGGATTGTTGCTTCTGTGAAAGGTTATTATATCTGTTCGCTTCTCCCTTCACACTGTACTGAATGTTGTGTGACTGTATCATGGTATGTGACCAAATTGTTCCTACAGCCACGATGAAGGCCCCGCTGCCGGTCCCTCCTCAGCTGCTCGCATGGCATGTGAGCTTACCTAACCGATGAAACTGACTGACATGGGTGTCTGTCTGTTTTCAAACTTCAATGGAGTGAGCAATGTTTCCAAATGTCTTTGTGTAAGGGTCGCGGAAATGCCGGAGTAGTGTGGATACAATGCCTAAACATAGCAAAAGATATGCGTTTTCTACGAAAAAAAGTATTAGAGTGCATATAGTCCAAGAAAGACTAAAGGTTTACAGCAGCATTGAGCATGTTCGTGCTATCAAAGAGAGCTTTAAAGTGATGATATGATCACCTACCTCAGGATCCAGGAACGTAGGAAGGAATGAGGTACGTAAGACGGCTCCAGGAACGTAAAACAACAACAATGAGGCTAAGAGGTTGAGGGTCAACTAAGGTAAGAAGAATGAGGCTAAGAACAACAATGAGAGTATAAGAGACATTTTGCGCGTTGGGCGAATGTACTATGGACGCTTCGGTAGGCCTAGCCACAATTTCACGACAGGGAATTTTCCATGCAGGTTATTGAGACTTTAACTAAAGTTTGATTGTGCGAAGTAAAGATGAACAAAGAAATGTGTTTCCGCCCAGTTTCGAACATTGGACCTTTAGCCTGTTAAACGAACGTGATAAGCACTACGCTACGGAAACTGACGAAAAGTGATTTTTAGCATGTTCGTGGGGAAATGCACCAATCATATTTTACTGCAAATGTTCAAAACGCCGTTTGACATGTTTATTTTTGACACATAGTTATGTTAAACACGATTCAGTCATTGCTGCTCTGTCATGGTTATGAGTGACAGTGAATATATAGTAAATCTAAATGTTTGTACGTACATTTACTGTAGCCTAAATGCTGGAATGGTGCCAACTAGCGAGTGCCGTGCCAAATCTAGTACTGCGGCAAGCGAGTGCCGTGCCAAATCTCTTACTGGGCAATCTTCGTTAGTATAGTGGACAGTATCTCCGCCTGTCACGCGGAAGACCGGGGTTCGATTCCCCGACGGGGAGATTTAGCTGTCTGCTGCTAATTATTTACCAAGGCTACATCGATACCACGACGTTTGCCGGAATAGTGTGGATACAAGGCATAACCATAGTAAAAGATATGCGTTTTCTAAGAAAAAAAGTATCAGAGTGCATATAGTACAAGAAAGACTCAAGGTTTACAGCAGCATTGAGCATGTTCGTGCTATCAAAGAGAGCTTTAAAGTGATGATATGATCACCTACCTCAGGTTCCAGGAAAGTAGGAAGGAATGAGGAACGTAAGACGGATACAGGAACGTAAAACACCAACGAGGCTAAGAGGTTGAGGCTCAGCTAATGTAAGAACAATGAGGCTAAGAACAACAATGAGAGTATGAGAATTACATAAACATTTAAATATTTTTTTATTAAAATATGCTCAATTATGTTATTTAAATACTGATAAGAATTTGGAGAAGGAACAACAATGGCAAAAAGTAAGTCCAGGGATTTATTTGCTTGGACCAACCATGAGGTGGAACTGCTACTGAAAGGCATGTGAGCTTACCTAACCGATGAAACTGACTGACGTGGGTGTCTGCATTCGTTTCCAAAGTTCTCCGCTTCTGCCTGTACAGACTACAACGCAACCCTGCAGTTTTCAAACTTCAACGGAGTGAGGCAATGTTTCCAAATGTCTTTGTGTAAGGGTCGCGGAAATGCCGGAGTAGTGTGGATACAATGCCTAAACATAGCAAAAGATATGCTTTTTTTAAGGAAAACAGTATTAAAGTGGATATAGTAGTGTGGATATTTATTTAATTTCTGTGTTTTGCCTTAATCATACAGCTACATAAGCTTGTTGATATCATTAGTATTTTTATTTTGGTTATCTTAAGTATCTGTGCTTTTGTTTTGAAAGTACCAAGCAGCCTTAGCCATAGGTGAAGTCTACAAATATGGGTGTTGAGGTATGTGGGAGGTAGACACCGGGGAGGGCTGATGGTTTTTTACCAGAGCCTAGATACACCATTGTTCCTTTTGTTTGGAATGTTTGTTTGCCGAGAACTGGAGAAATAAACCTAACAAAAATGCCATTTCTGCTTGGACAATGAACGTTTTTCTGCGTAAGGTTCACTCCTTCGGTGCCTCAGTGGCTGTTTGTTCAATCTGAGGACAAATCGCCACTACATAAGTAAAAAACCCGTCCTTGAAGAGGATTTTTGTTGATGGACTTTGTGGATGTTTTGGATTGCTCACGAGGAAAAGACAACTATTGGAATATCATATGGAAAGATGCGTCGGTGCATGGAGAGTCAGCGGCCTACGGACAACGTTTAAAGCCACGCAACAGCATCGGTATGTGAAAAGATTAACTCAGGATGCTGTATTGGAAAACGGCTTCACTATTGGAGTACTTGAGTCATTGTTTCACTGTATATTGATGAACATTGGGACTTTAAAGAAAAGAAAGTTGTACTTTGGATGACGCGCACAGTCAGATTGCGCAATACCTCACCAGAGCCGCATGCATTAATAAAATCACTTGTTGAGGCATGTCATGAAATGAAAAATGTTTCCCTGTATTTTCTGAAATATGGCAAATGAAGTGTGGACATTAAACAAGTCTTAAAGGTCCAAGTTAAGGAGATAATGTCCGACACTGCATCAAAGGCCATGAGTGAAACAGCGTCTGCACGCTCTGAAAAGCGGAGCGTCAAGCTCACGGTGAAAGGCTTGGCATTTTATGTGAAAACGTGTCAAGAAAAGAGGTTTTTAAAATGCAAACAGGCCAAGAGGTATATGAAGCAAGTGCATGAGTTGATGGAATCCCCTGACAATGTGAAATGTGTGCAATCTCAGCTGGTTAAATTCATCAAATGTCATGAGGAAGCTAATGACATGCATGAATCCATCTTAAATCTGAATTTACCAGAGGATGAAGTTGAAAAACAAAAGAAATATTTTCATGAAAGAAGAACCATGTTTTATGACTTCATTGAAGAGGTAAAGAGTTGGTGTGCTGATGCTGGCCACCCATATGTGGAATTAAAGGACAATGATGTTGAATCTCTTGATAACCAAAGTGTGGCTTCTGATAATATTAAACCTGAGGACAGTGCTTCAAACATTTCATGTGTGACAGAAATTCATTCTAGGCCACTCTCTCAGTTATCCAGATTATCGTCCACCTCATCTGCAAGAATTAAAACAGAAGCTAATAAGGCAGCACTTGAGGAGCATATGGCTGCATTAAGCAAGAAACATTCATTGGAAGCCAAAGAGGAGGAACTAAGAAGGGAAAAGGAAAAGTTTGCTCTGGAAACAAAACTGGCTGCAGCCAATGCAAAACTTCATGTGCTGGAAATGAACTCAAAGTCTGGTTCTAAAGTGTCTGATGGAATGAACTCATATTTTGAAAAGATCAGTGCCCAAAATAACAAGTGGATTAAATCCTAATGCTGATTATTTTTAACATAAAGGGTTGATAAAAGCATTTACCCTCTGGTCAGGGATATCAAAGAGCTAAATTCCTTCTTGCTGAACATTTTGGGAATGAACACAAAGTTGCTATTGCTTACATGGACAAAATCTTTCAATGGTCCTCCATTAAAGCAGAGGATGTTAAAGCACTGCAATCATTTTCTCTTTTTCTTCGAGGTTGCTCCAACTTGACACAGCAAATCAGCCACATGAATGAGTTGAACATGCCATCTAACCTCAGAAACATTGTAATGAAATTTCCTTATAAGTTAAGGGAAAAATGGAGAAATGATGCATGTGATCTACAGGAGCGAAGTGGATGCAGAGCTATGTTTGCTGACCTTGTGACCTTTGTTGAAAAACAAGTTAAAATTGCCTCTGACCCACTCTTTGGAAATATTCAGGATTCACAACCTACCATCTACACTAAAGCTTCTGATGCTAGTCAACCTAGGCAGGGGAGAAAGGGAAGCACCTTTGCCACTAGTGTCACTGCATTGAAAGAAGGAAATAAAGTCTACACGGACAATAAGATCAAGTTTTCTCCTTCTGAAAGCAACCTTGGATGCTGTTTATTTTGTCAGGAAAACAGTCACTCATTGGATAAATGCTCACGCTTCAAGAGGAAAATGCAACGGGACAAGATAAGTTTCATAAAGGAAAATGGAATTTGTTTTGGTTGCTTAAAGCCTGGTCACATAAGCAAAGACTGTAGGAGTCGTTTGGATTGTAATGTGTGTTACCGGAAGCATCCATCAGTCCTTCACATTGAGGAAAAGGATACAAGTATGTCCTTTAAAGAAACCAAAGCTGTGAGCCCTCCACTAAGAGATTCACCTGGACCGTCTCAGACATGTGGTCATATAGGGGCCGGTGATGAGGATAATGCTGTTTTCTCCATTGTTGCAGTTCAGGTTAAAAGCCACAAGAGTAATAAAGTTATGCATACATACGCATTCTTGGATCCAGGAAGTTCAGGTACATTCTGTACTGTCAGTTTGGCAAAGAGACTGGGCTTGGGAGGCAAACCAGCCAACATTGTATTGAAAACAATGGGTCAAAAGAAGATTGTGAGCACCACTGTACTGACTGGTTTGGAAGTTTCTGGCATAGATATGGATGATTTTATAGAGTTGTCTAACGTCCTAACTCAAAGGACTATGCCAGTTTCGAGGTTGAACATTCCACGGCAGGAGGATGTTGCAAAATGGTCCTACCTGAGGAAGATAAAGCTTCATGATGTGGATGCAGATGTTGATTTGCTCATTGGAACTGAACCTTGGGAGGTGATTAACAGCCAAGGAGAAGGACCCTACGCAGTCCAAACAAGAGTTGGTTGGGTAATTAATGGACCACTGCGCGGTGGAGACAGCAATAGAGTCAAGACTGGCTGCTCTGTTGTTACAACTAATCGGATTTCTGTGGAACATTTGGAAGAGATGCTCATCAAACAATATAATCATGATTTCAATGAAAGAACATCTGAGGAGCAGTTGGAAATGTCAAGAGAGGACATCAAATTCATGCAAACTGTGAGTAGAACAGCAGAACTGATAGATGGACATTACTTCATTGATTTACCTTTCAGAGCCAAAGACCATGTCCCGCCAAACAATCGTTGTGTTGCAGAGCAGAGGCTTCAAGGCTTAAAGAGGAAATTTTAAAGAAATGTACAGTATAAGGATGAATACACCTCATTTATCAGTGATATGTTGGCTCAAGGCTATGCTGAAATAGTACCCACTAATCAGTTGGAACAAGATCATGGAAAAGTGTGGTACATTCCCCATCACGGAGTACATCACCCCACCAAAGGAAAGCTAAGAGTTGTGTTTGACTGTGGAGCCACATATAAAGGAACATCACTGAATTGCCAGCTTTTACAAGGCCCAGATCTCACCAATTCTCTTATTGGGGTCCTTATTCGATTTAGGAAAGAACCTGTTGCAGTTATGGCTGACATCAGTGCCATGTTTCATCAGGTAAGGGTGCCTGATAAACATGAGAATTTCCTGCGTTTTCTTTGGTGGCCCAATGGCAACACTGACCAGGAACCAGTGGAATACCGAATGAGAGTACATTTGTTTGGAGCTGTATCGTCCCCAAGTTGTGCCAATTATGCCTTTAGGAGAACTGCGGAGGACAATGCATCTGATTTTTCTCCTGAAGTGATCAGCACAGTCAACCATAACTTTTATGTAGATGACTGCCTGAAGTCCACAGCTTCAGAGCAAGATGCAATTCATATTGTAAAGGACTTGACTGCACTTTGTGACAAAGGCGGATTTAGTCTTCAGAAATGGGTGACTAACAGACGTTCCGTACTGATGTCAATTCCAAATGACATCCGAGCAACAGGGATGAAAGAGATGGATTTGGATACCGACCAGCTTCCTATGGAAAGAGCACTTGGACTGCAATGGTTTGCTAAATCTGACAAATTTGGGTTCAGGGCTTTGTTGCAGGAACGGCCTCAGACCAGGAGAGGTATTTTGTCAGTGGTGAGCTCACTGTATGATCCATTAGGATTTTTGGCTCCCTCTATAATGCCAGCCAAGTTAATGTTGCAGGAGCTCTGCAGGAGAAACCTGAAGTGGGATGAACAAATTCCCCCTTTCTTCTCCAAACAATGGTCTGATTGGCTGAATGACCTCCAACGAATAAGTGGATTCAAGGTGGATCGTTGCATTACACCCCAGAACTTCAGTACATCTGTAACAGCACAAATCCATCATTTTTCAGATGCCAGTCTAGTTGGTTATGGTACGGTGGCTTACCTGAGACTGGAAGATTGTAATAATGTGCAGGTTTCATTTCTTGTGGGAAAAGCCAGAGTTACGCCTCTTAAGCCAATCACCATGCCTCGGCTGGAGCTGACAGCAGCAGTTCTCGCTGTTAGCATGGATCGAATGCTTCATAGGGAGATGCAGTGTCAGCTGGAGAAGTCAAGGTTTTGGACTGACAGCACAACTGTCCTCCAGTACATCTGCAACAGAACCAAATGCTTCCATACTTTTGTTGCTAACAGAGTCTCTGTTATTAGAGAAGCCGCAGATGTTGACCAGTGGAAGTATGTGGGCTCCAAGGTCAATCCTGCAGACGTAGCATCTCGTGGATTGAGAGCCGAAGAATTTCTTACACGTGGAAAATGGATAAAAGGCCCAGATTTAATCTATTTGCCAGAGAAGGAGTGGCCTGTATCTAACATGGATCTAATTGTGATTTCAGATGATGACCCAGAGGTCAAAAGAGAAGCGAGTTATGCCAGACAAGGCTCCTTTCACAGATGTGGGAGTTGATTATTTTGGCCCCTTGGTGGTTAAAAGAGGCAGAAGCCTTCCAAAAAGGTATGGAGTACTTTTCACCTGTCTGACCAGTCGTGCAGTACACCTGGAAGTGGCACACTCCCTCGATACTGACTCCTGCATTAATGCTGTGCGGAAATTCATTTGTAGAAGAGGGCCTGTGTCAAGTTTAAGGTCTGATAATGGCACGAATTTTGTTGGAGCGAACAAAGAGTTTAAGCAAAGTCTTGCTGCCTTGAATAATGTGAAAATCCAGGGTGCCTTGATTCAAGATGGAATTAAGTGGAGCTTTAATACGCCAGCAGCCTCACATCAAGGTGGCGTTTGGGAGTGCCTGATTCGCTCAGTAAGAAGCATACTCACCTCTGTTCTTGGACAGCAAGTATTGGATGATGAAGGTCTGCAGACGTTGTTTTGCGAGGTGGAGGCAATACTGAATGACAGACCCATCACAAAGGTTTCTGATGACCCCAATGACCTTGAGGCCCTCACGCCAAATCATATCATTCTGCTGAAAGGAAAACTCATTCTTCCACCAGGAATCTTTGAGAAGAGTGACTTGTACATAAAAAGAAGATGGAATCAAGTACAGTATATTGCGACGATGTTTTGGAAAAGATGGACATTGGAGTACTTACTTGTGATGCAGGAAAGACAAAAATGGGCTCAGGCAAGAAGAAGCTTCTCTCCAGGTGATATTGTCATCATTGCTGACGCTACAGCTTCCAGAGGATCCTGGATGATGGGCCGAGTTCTGAGTACCAAGTCTGACTCAAAGGGATTGGTTCGTTCTGTGTGCCTCCAAACTAAGACCAGTGTGTTGGAGAGACCTGTAACGAAGATCTGCCTGCTGCTGGAGGCCACAGTGTAGCATCATGGACATTTATTCTTTCTTTCTCTCATTCTATCCTGTCTTCTTTCTGTCTGTTTCTCTTACAGCTAACGTACTAAGGAGAACATTAGTGATATAGGGAAGTTAGAGTATATGTAGAGAGTATAGCTCCCTTTATGGAAATAAAGAAGGGTAATTGTGAGTTTATATTTTTCACAATTAGGGGCCGGAATGTTGGAGCTATTCATTGTTTTGTTATTATTGGAGTTATTTATTGTTTTGTTATATTTAATAGTTAAATATTTATTTAATTTCTGTGTTTTGCCTTAATCATACAGCTACATAAGCTTGTTGATATCATTAGTATTTTTATTTTGGTTATCTTAAGTATCTGTGCTTTTGTTTTGAAAGTACCAAGCAGCCTTAGCCATAGGTGAAGTCTACAAATATGGGTGTTGAGGTATGTGGGAGGTAGACACCGGGGAGGGCTGATGGTTTTTTACCAGAGCCTAGATACACCATTGTTCCTTTTGTTTTGAATGTTTGTTTGCCGAGAACTGGAGAAATAAACCTAACAAAAATGCCGTTTCTGCTTGGACAATGAACGTTTTTTACCTCTGCGTAAGATTCACTCCTTCGGTGCCTCAGTGGCTGTTTGACTTTGAGTTTTTAGTTTGTTTCGTTCAATCTGAGGACAAATCGCCACTACACAAAGATTATTAAAAATAGTTTAATTAAAAGCTGGAAAGCTGGAATCATGACATGTTGACATGGCATTTATGCATTTATGCCTTAAAAATGAATTAAACAACAATCAAAATAGTTGCCAATTCATTTTCTGTGAATCAGTTGCATTGGATAATTGAATAGTTGTTATATTATGTAATGCATCATATTTTAGAAGCTAATCTCACATTTTGTATGCAAAGTTGAGTGGAGCTATGCTTTGAAATTCATTGAGCAGTTATTGAGCTAATTAAAGAAATCAGAAATGCCTTAGACAAAAAATTATTGGTCTCAAGAAAGCGTTTGACACAATAAATCATGACAGATGAATCAGTAAACTTGAACGGTACGGTATCAGGGGGGTTGTTTTGAACCAGCTGAGAAGCTATCTACAGAACAGGCAGCAGTTTGTGAAGTTGGGTGAATACGTGTCGTCTTGTTTGGACATTACTTGTGGTGTCCCCCAGGGGTCAGTGTTGGGGCCAATTCTTTATATTCCAATAATAGATAATAAAAAATGACTTATGTAAAACATCAGAATTTCTAAAATGTGTCTTATTTGCAGATGACAGAAATATTATTTGTACTGGTGTGGACTTGCAAGTGTGTAAGTCAAATAATTAAGTGCATGTTAAGATAGATAGTGTAACTATTGAAAGAGTGTATGTAAATAAATTTCTCGGTGTGATTATAGATTACAAGCTCTGCTGGAAACCTCATATAAAACACGTTCAATCTAAAGTGTCACGGAGCATCTCAGTCCTGAGTAAGGCAAAGCATGTCACAAATCATTGCATATTGTATATTTAAATTACTGTGTGGAGGTCTGGGGGAACAACTATAAAAGCACACTGCAACCACTGATCACGCTACAAAGAGACATAAGAACAGTTCATGAAGTAGGATATTATAATCACAACGACTTACCATTTTTACATTCCAAAGTTTTAAAGTTCATTGATCTAGTTGAATTTCAAGTTGCACAAATCATGTACGAAGCTAAAAACAGACTACTAACAGGTAATATTCAGAAGTTCTTTTCTGATAGAGAGGGGGGTTATAATTAAGGGATACGTTTAAATTAAAGGTTTGAGCTGTAATGCACAACTATAAAAAGTCAGTGCATTACAATTACAATCAGAACTAAAGCAATGTCCAAACATAATCCAGTTTAAAAAAAGGTACAAAGCAATGATTTTCAAAAATTATATGAAAGGAGGGCTTTCAACAGCTGCAATATATGTGTTCATTGACGTATGTGTATGATTATGTGTGTGAGTGTGTGTGTGCGCATATGTATGTATATATGTGTGTATGTATGTATAGTAGATATATAGGATATATATCATAAGATGATTGTGAAGAAGATATAAATATGTGTTAAATGAAATAATAATAATAATTTACTGAGTTATGGAAAAGGGGTAGGATTAAATAAGTGAATACTTCTTCCTACTCCTTTTCAGACATGTCTATGTTGTTTTTTTTTGTGTAATGTTTTGTTTGGTTTATTTTTGATATGTCTGAAATAAATTTCTTCATTCATTCATTGACATCACCAGACTTTACGCAGTAAAAATAATAACTGGCTAAGTTTTTAACACCAGTTTAAGGTTTCACATACAAATTATATTATATTTTTATGAAATATGATGCATTAATATTGATTAAACTAAAATATAACTCATTGGCATTTGTTCCATCTAGCTACAACATCACAATGCTGCTTATACTCTAATCTTTAATTCTGAGGTGATTCAGCTTCATTGCTACTGTTATTTATAGGCGTTAACTGGATGCATCTCAGTACAAATACAGAAGAAGAATCATATTTATCTGTGAAAACACTGAGCATGAACCAAATAATGATGTGACCACAAGGTCACGCAACATTCATAACAACACATCTTTGGATTATCACTTTAATGTTAGCTTGATTTTTTTCTTGCTTTTGTTCCATCATCATCCGCTTCAGATATCTTCTTGAAAATTTTCCAGATGTTTCTTTTGTCCCATATTCACTACTGAGCTCCCAACGGACCTTATTTATATTTAGTGTCCCAAAAATTGGTTTTAGCACAGAATACAATTCCCAGTTGTTGGAATAGTTACTTCAAAAAAGTTGCAGTTGACTTTTACCTTAGAAACAGAATTAGTGTCACGTTTCTTTGAGTAAAACACTGGTCCGTCTCTATATATCAGTCAGGGCCAGACTTGGTGGATGGATACAGAACCTGGATGTCTTTAAGGATGATGTCAGGACTAATTATCTCTTCATCTTCTTCTCCAGCCTCGTTTTCTTCTTCATCTTCTTCTCCTTCCTCTTCACCAGTGGTAGACTGAATATACTCAAATACTAAAGTATCATTTTGAGTTGTTGCACCTTAGTATTTTCATTTTATGACACTTTATTCCACCACTACATTGCATTTCAAAGTGACATATTGTACTTTTTTTTTAACTCAACTACAGCTTTAGTTATTATTAGTGACTCCCAGATTAAGAATGTTCATACAACACATGATCATTTTATAAAATATAATGCAATGTTGTAAATTAAACACAATGAGCTGTCAGGAAGGAGAATCAGAACTCAGGCGCAGACTGGAGTAGGTGGTAAGGAATCTTATTTTATTGAAGCTGTGAGTGTGGACTGGCAGTGGGGGTGCTGGGTCCGAAGATGGCTGGACTGGCAGTGGGGGTGCTGGGTCCGAAGATGGCTGGACTGGCAGTGGGGGTGCTGGGTCCGAAGATGGCTGGACTGGCAGAGCGGGTGCTGGGTCCAAAGATGGCTGGACTGGCAGAGCGGATGCTGGGCTGTGTTCCTCAGTGGGGCTGCAGACTTGATGTTCCAGTGCGGGGCGTGGCTATTGGCAGCAGAGGCTTCCGAAGGTGGGTTATTTCTAAGAACAGAGATCTTCCAGTTAGTAACGTGAGGGAGCGGAGCAGACAGGTATGTACAAAAACAAGAAACTAGACTAGATACAACTCTCAAAGGCTGGTGAAAAAGCATACTCAGTGGTAAGCAACAATCCGGCAGGGAGAGGAAAGTCATTTGAAGGCAGATGATGGAGCAGGATGAGCAGCAGGTGCGCTGATTGGAGTTGGTACCAGGTGTGGGAAGAATCAACAGGGGGGGGGCTGTCCTCACTCTGTGGAAAATGTAGGCGGGAACAGAAACACAGACAGACAAGAAAAACAAAAAACACACCAAACACACGGCAGGCATAACAAAATGAAGAAATAAACCAAAACACATTCACACACACACCAGACTGTCACCGTGCAGAAGTCACGGCAGGCGGGGCGTGACATGAGCTGCCTCTCGACTAGCTCCAACAATAGAATGCTGCTTACTCACCATCTGCAATAATAATTCACTTTCATAATGTATCATATATTGTCAACTTTTTATAATGAGTACTTTTACTTCTAATGGAGTATTTTTACACTGTGGTATTGCTACTTTAACTTAAAAGATAAGTATAAAAAGCTCCTTATGATAAAAAAAAGGAACATTCAGCAGCAGCAGGTGGGCTGAAACAGAGGCTCCTGTAGCGCCTCCTGGAGGACACTCACCTTAGCAGATGCTGAAAAACTGCTCCACACCTTTGTCTGCTCCAGACTGGATTACTGTAACGGCCGTTACAGACCAACCAGACGGCCGACCGTTGTTAGAAAAGGCAGTTGGACTGTTCAGTCTCCCCGAGTTGGTCAAAAAAAGCGACGAGTTGTAATACGTCTCCATAACAGCAGGCGGCGCTAATCTGTATTGTCGCCCAAAAAAATGAAAACCGGCAGCTGATTGGACGAACGCGTCACGTGGGTCTGGCTGCTGCTTCCGGATTTTAGATTTTTCAACCGGCCATTAATGGCGACTCATTCAGAATACAATCTCATATTGTACTAAAATAGTTGAAACGTGTTTCTGAAAACATTGGAACATTTGGAACGCCCTCCCCGACCATCTGAGGGCACCTCAGACTATTGAGACTTTTAAAAAACGACTAAAAACATTTCTATTTAGCAGAACTTATGAGTTTTAATTAACCCTGCAAGTCGTTGCACTATTTGTATTTTATATTGATGTTTTTACCATTCTTTTACGATCTTAACTGGAGCACTTTGAGATTTGCTCCAAATGTAAAGCGCATTACCAATAAAATATATTATTAAATCTATTATTAAGTCTCCTCAGGACTCAGGACCCACTCCACCTGTGATCCATTGATCAAATTCAGTGTACCTCCAGGGGTACTTTGGAGAACTGCAGGGGGTACGTGACATTTTCTGCAAAATGTTTTTCAGTTACAAGACTGTAGTTTGTAGTTTTTTTTTCCGCTTTTTTAGAAGGTTTTGTCGCTTGTTTTGACCTATTCTTACCTTTCTTCCTTACTTTTTTTGGCCATTTTCAGCCTTTATTTCTACAGGACAGCTGAAAACATGAAAGGGGAGGGAGAGAGGGAATGACACGCAGTAAAGGGCTGCAGGTCAGAGTCGAACCCAGGCCCGCTGTGCCGAGGAGTAAACCTCTATATATGAGCACCCGCTCTACCAACTGAGCTACCCAGGTACCTTTCTTCCTTCTTCAAAGTTTTTTGTCTCTTTCTTCAAAGTTTTTGTCACTTTTTTCGAAGTTTGTCGCTTAGGCTATTTGAATTTTTCACTTTTGTCGCCCTAGTGTTTCCTTCCTTCTTTCTACGGTGAAGTTTTTATTACTATTTTCAACCTATTCTTGCCTTACTTTCTTCTTTCTACTGTCTTTTAGGGTCTAACCCTAACCCTAAGGTCTCTGCCAGAACCTAACCAAAGCTAAATTAGGATATGTGTTGGGCTAACCTCGGTTAAATTAGGCTAGGTTAGGATGAATTAGATTGGGTCAGGTGGCGTTAAGTTAGGACACTATTATTTGCACAATGCTTTTTGACTCTAGGGTGTTATCAAGTGGTTGCAAGGATATTTGATGGTGGTTGCTAATGTTTTAAAAGAATATTTTACTTTTCTTTACTTTAGTTTTGTCAAATCTGAAATGTTTGCCGTCTCCCTCAATTACCTCTCTCTATTTGGAGCCATTTTTCTGATTGCTCTCCTATTCTCTTAAATGATATATGTTAACAAGTCCGAGTTTGCGTGGCATTGGCCCGTAGCGAAGATTTAACATATCTGGGCTTTCTGAGTTGTGGCATAACTCAGAGATATTCTCCATCTTCTTCACATCTATTTCCTTCCTCGCTACCTTCAGTCTTTGCTTCCTAACTTCCTTCTCCAACTTAAATACTTGTCTGCGATTGTACACGCCCAGCTCCCTCCTTCGGTCAAGCAGCCGTTTCTGGATCTTGGCCATTTTCTCTGGATTTCTGAGGGGACCTGTAACCAACAGCATATAAAAGGTTAAGTCTGTAGTTCAGTTGTACACTCACACCCCTCCCTAAAGGAAATAGTCAACAGATTTATTTTGTTGCAAGTTGTTAAAAATATATGTTGGCCTGGCGCCATAAGTGAGATAAGAGCTATCTTAGCTTAATTGAGTATGTTTCCTTTGTTCTCCATGAAAATTAAATAAACTCTTGAAAGGAATATGTGCCCACTGTAAGATAAAAATGAATTGAAACATTGACAAAATGCAAGTTTACTTTCTTACCATGAAATTGGAGGTAGCACGCAACCACATGGGTTGATTGCATTTCCCTGGCACTGCGGGCTATCTTCCAACTGAGCCACCAAATGTAGATTCTTGAAAGCAGACCAAACGTTTTCCTCTCCTTCTTTCCGTCTCTTATTAAATACACCTCCTTCAAACGCTGCTTTTGTATTTCAATGAGCTCCCTCTCCTTTCTCGAACTCAGGCTATTAGCCCTTCTTTCTTGCTGCCACCTTGTGGTAGAAGACTCGTCGTCTTCAGAAGAAGATGTAGAGGAAGGGCTGTCACCACTTCGTCCGTCCTGCCTCACGGTGTTTGAAGGGTTGAAAACTCCACGAGACAAAGGTCTCTCACCCCTTCGTACGTGCTCCCACCAGATGGCAGGCCGGTCAATGCCAATGCAGGGCAAATGGTTCTCACCGATTCCTCCATCCTGCCTAAAGGTGGTAGAAAGGTTGATGTCTACGAAGGACAAATGACTTCGTTGTTGCTGCCTCCTTGTGGTAGAAGGCTGCTTGTCTTCAGAGGATGAAGACGAAGGGCTCTCAAACCTTCGTACTCGCTGCCTGGTGGAAGGAGGCTGGTCATCTTCAGAGGATGAAGACGAAGGACTCTCACCCCTTCGTTCTTGCTGCCTGGTGGAAGAAGACTGGTCGTCTTCAGAAGATGAAGACGAAGGGCTCTCAAACCTTCGTACTCGCTGCCTGGTGGAAGGAGGCTGGTCAGCTTCAGAGGATGAAGATGAAGGGCTCTCAAACCTTCGTTCTTGCTGCCTGGTGGTAGAGGGCTTGTTTTCTGCACAAGACAAAGAGCTCTCACCCTTTCGCCTGCGCTCCTTCATGTTGGTGCCTACGTAGAACAAAGAGCTCACATCCTTTCGCCTGCGCTCCTTCATGTTGGTGCCTACGTAGAACAAAGAGCTCACATCCTTTCCCCTGCGCTCCTTCATGTTGGTGCCCACGAGGAACAAAGAGTACACATCCTTTCGTTCTTGCTGCCTGGTGGAAGAAAGCTGGTCGTCTTCAGAAGATGAAGACGAAGGGCTCTCAGCCCTTTTTTCTTGCTGCCGCCTTGGAGTAGAATGATGATTGTCTTCAGAGGATGAAGAGGAAGGGCTCTCAAACCTTCGTACTCGCTGCCTGGTGGAAGGAGGCTGGTCGTCTTCAGAAGATGAAGATGAAGGGCTCTCACCTCTCCATGCTTGCTTCCGCCTAGGAGTAGAAGGCTGCTTGTCTTCAGAGGATGAAGAGGAAGGGCTCTTACCTCTCCATGCTTGCTTCCGCCTTGGAGTAGAAGGCTGCTTGTCTTCAGAAGAGGAAGACGAAGGGCTCTCACCTCTCCATGCTTGATGCTGTCTCGGAGTAGAAGGTTGCTTATCTTCAGAGGATGAAGAGGAAGGGCTCTCACCCATTTGTACTTGCTGCCTGGTGGTAGAGGGCTTGTTTTCTGCACAAGACAAAGAGCTCTCACCCTTTTGCCTGCGCTCCTTCATGTTGGTGCCCACGAGGAACAAAGAGTACACATCCTTTTGTTCTTGCTGCCTGGTGGAAGAAGGCTGGTCGTCTTCAGAAGATGAAGACGAAGGGCTCTCAGCCCTTTTTTCTTGCTGCCGCCTTGGAGTAGAATGATGATTGTCTTCAGAGGATGAAGAGGAAGGGCTCTCAAACCTTCGTACTCGCTGCCTGGTGGTAGGAGGCCGGTCGTCTTCAGAAGATGAAGACGAAGGGCTCTTACCTCTCCATACTTGCTGCCGTCTCGGAGTAGAAGGCTGCATGTCTTCAGAGGATGAAGAGGAAGGGCTCTCAAACCCTCGTACTCGCTGCCTGTTAGTAGGAGGCCGGTCGTCTTCAGAAGATGAAGATGAAGGGCTCTTACCTCTCCGTGCTTGCTGCCGTCTCGGAGTAGAAGACTGCTTGTCTTCAGAGGAAGGGCTCTCACCCCTTCGTATTTGCTGCCTGGTGGTAGAGGGCTTGTTTTCTGCACAAGACAAAGGGCTCTCACCCCTTTGCCTGTGCTCCTTCATGATGGTAGAAGGGTTGGTGCCTCCACTAGACGAAGGTCTCTCACCCCTTCGTCCGTGCTCCCTCAAGATGATGGGAGGGTTGAGGTCTTCAGGAGACGAAGGTCTCTCACTCCTTCCTTTGGACTTCTTCGAAGAAGAGTCCATATCTCCTGAAGACCGAGGTCTTTTAAAGAGTTTTAGTCCAAAAATGGATCTAAACATTTTCTCGATGATTTCTCGTTCGTATACTGGCGTTGTGAAACTGCAAGTACAAACACACACAGCAATTACTTCACTGATCACATTATTGTTTCAAGCAGTACACTAAGCAGGCTATTTCACTTAACTAAACCTTCTAACTGAACTTAAATAAACTGAGAAATATGTATCTGGTCACACATCATTATTGCACTGTGCTTGATAAAAAAAAAATGCAAAAGGTCTGCCACAAATATCACTTAGAATATTAATAATTATACTATATTATATAGACTTCAGACTGCAGTATAATGCACTTTCAAAAAAATCAATGAAGTATGAATGGATGTCAGACACATATACAGTACATATTTATCCATCGACATACTATAGCTGCAACTAGTAAGCTACAGCAGTGACGGACTGGGATCAAAACACGGCCCTGGCATTTGCAACACACAGGCCCTATTATCAAACCACACCCACCCATAGAAATAAAATGGATAGAAAGGCCATTTCCATTCAAATCAACGTAGCAGAAAGGTGCACCATTGCCATGGTAACTATTAACAACAAACCGTGGAGTAGTAAAGTTACGAGGCAGAGAGACAGCCGCAAGCTAAATGGGTCAAATTAGCTTCATGCCATTATATTTCTATGTACCAACGTCACACAAATGTTATAAAACATACAAAAAAAACAACATAAAAAGCTAAAATGTGCCGACAACAGTTAAACATCTTAAAGCATCTGCAGACCACTAGGTGGCGGTGCTACGACAGGATCCGCTCCACTAAAGGCACATCCAGCACAAATACACCGGCTCGACGTTAAAGCACAGTAGCTAGCTAGCTAGCTACATCATACAACAGCTCCACCAAAACACGGAAAGAGCAACGCACGGCCACAGTTCACATTACAACAGTTTCACCAAAATATGCAGCTGCTAACGTTAATACTAGCTGAAGCAACACACTCTTTTTGTTTGGAAAATAAATCACTTCATTTAACATATTTTTTACCAGAAGCCAACTGTGCTTTCTTTGTTTTCTCTCTCTTTTTCTCGGCTTTTGGTCGTTTGGTGCCGCGATTCATTTTCTTTTATCTTGGTGGTGGTCAGTGATAATGGTTTCGGCGCTAAAAAAAACATTTTGAAACTATCATAGACTTCTATTGTAGCTGCTCGCTCTCGCCGTTCACGGGTACATATTACTGTAAACATTTCCATGGCAACAGCGACTTGGACCAAACAATGACGTCGTTGTAACGCTGAGGATTGTGGGTAGTGTCGTTTTTCTCCTTATGATCGCGAATAAAAATAACTTTTTGAAAAATAACAAGACAAATTATTGTTATTATTTGATTATTATTATTACATATATTTTTCTTATCAGTAGCGGCCCATAGTGGCCCATAAGGGATGGCCAGTCTGTCATTGGGCTACAGTGAGAATGATAATATTAGACAATATTTCTACTATTAGTAAGAATAATAAAAATAATAAAAACACTACAATGAAAGCAGTGTTTTCTACGACTAGCTCAAAAGACACCTTCACTGTAATACACCAATACATTTTTGTTTTAGATCAACAACCCACAGATAATTTAAAAACAGGACGTATACATTTGAGAAATAATATTTAATTCACATGTGATCTGTGATAGAAGCTGCAGAATGTCACAAGTGCAGGGACTGCAAACCTCTTAGTCAATTTAAAGTGTCCTCGAGGGCAAGGAAACAATACACATGTAGTCAATTTTGTGCACATACAATTTAGGCAACAGGTAATGCAACATTTAATAATTAAAATTGTTTTGTGCAAGAGACAAAGTGCATTAGCGTCTCATGATCACATACAGCACATCTGATAGCTGGAATATAACTGATAAAAAAAAATATGTGACAGAAACATGTGAGTAAAGTAAATGTACTCCTTCCCCAACACAATACGGCTCTACTTAACAGAAAGAGTTGAGTAAAAAAGTAGTTTGAGCTCTGCTGTAAAGTGCGACTTACCTTTCCAAAGGATTGTGTGGAAAAGGACTGGAACTCTATGTGCCACTGTAGAAGAGACTATCAGCGTTCTAGTTATGTTGTTTTGTTTTGTTTTTGTTTTTAAATAAAAGCAGAGGTTGCGTCTACCGTTGTGCAAAGTCTACGTTCAGTTACGCGTTCTGATTCGTCGACTGACCGTGGACTCCCCCAATTAAATCGCTCCGTTTGACTGTAGACTACCAATTGGAAGCGACTAAAGAGGCCCGTTGCTGTCGGGAGAAAAAGATGGTCTTCCCTCAACCTCCACAGGAGCTGCTCTTCCAGGACAGCGCCCTGACACACGCAGAGAAGCTCCTTCGAGCAGAGGGCATCCCTGCACCGTCGTGTCGGCTGTGCCTGGGAAAGCTGCCAGTCCCTTTTGGCCAGTATGACAATGCACCCTTCCACTGGCTTGTCGCAAATTATGTGGGACACATGAAGTAGTAAGCATATTATATTCAGTACCATTGTTGGCTGTGCATTTTTTGATTGCATGTTTAAAATAAATATCTGTTTACACTAAACTACTTTATTCAGTGTTTATTATTTATCTATGCAAAGTTTTCTTTACTCATCATCTTAATTGCAGTTTAACTCATGATGATGATGGTACTAAGTTGAAGTAGGGTATAAGTACCATTTAAACCCAGAAATAACTATTCATTCTACTATACTACCGTTTTTTACTGTGATGTTTAACCTACTTGTCACATAAGTAGCACTTTTTAATGTAAGCCAATCAGATTTGTCAATATTAAGTTATTGAAGAACATGTGTGACATGTGCCTGCTGATCCCAAGGTGCAATAAAACTGAAGATATATCTTAAAATATTACTTAAGAACTACTTTTTCTTTTGAAATCAAACCGAGTTTCAGCATGCGAGCAAACAGACCACATGCTCTGTCATTACAGTAGCTGCAGTGTGGTTCATACAGGGAGTGTTTACAGGGAGGGAACAATGTGAAATCTCTCATTTCTGCAATGTTCACACACTACAAATGAGTGAGCACAACATCAATTAATTACATAAATATATATATAACAGACAATACAATTTCAAATCGGGCCACGATTATACCAACAACAAAAAGAAGACTCAGGTATTTGTATCCTAGATCACACAGGGGCAAATAGCTCAGTCAAAGCATTTACAACCTGATGTACCCTTCTGCAACACCTTAAACCTACTTTGAAAACATTTGAAGAGACCAGATCCACTAGACCAAGATCAGTGTGCAGCAGCAAATTCAAGTCCCAGGAGCAGCATACATAGAAGCCTTTCTTTTGCATTTCAAGACGGACATTGAGGACAGAGAGATAGAGTTAGTCTTGCGAATATGTTACAGAGTGGAGACAGGAGCCTCCAGCATTTTTCAGATGGATAAATGAACATAGATATGAAGGAAGCAAGAATTGGCAAGGCCAGTGATTAAGTTTCCTGATTGACAAAGCCGGCCAACCAGCACCAGCACGCAGGGAGCAATGGTGAGTTAGGGCCTGAGATTTGAAATAAACCTTAGTGCTCCATGGTGTCTAAGGAGTGAAGCCATTAATAAGATGCATACGTATGTTAAAACATCGCCACAGTCAATCACAGACAAAAAGTAGCAGCAACAAGCTTAGAAAGAAAAGCATGACTATTTCTGCAATAAAAAACAAGCTTCACGTTACAAGGCATGTTGGAAGTTTACCTTTTTTCTGCATTAATAACAAATCAAAAAAGCTGGTCACTTTTTCAAATGCCATTTATGAAATTAAAGTGACAACAGATATAAATTGGTTATGAACAGCGAGACATTAGACTTTCATTTTACCTAAAATGTTCTCACTTTAATTGGGGCAGTATAAATTAAACATCTGAAAAGCGATGTTGGTGTGCTTAATAAGCACGTTTACCCTATATGATTTCAGCATGCTTGACAAGCACCAGTCAGAGGTCGCAAACCCACATCGGAAGGGAGAGGTGGGGAACCGGTGGGTGAAAGACCTCCTCGCTGAATACGCTGAGAGCTTCCCACAAATCTCCTGTCACCTCGAAGCCAACATCAACAGGCGCATCTACGGCCAGAGAGGGTTAGAGGATCGCACCTTCCAGGAGATGTGGGAGCTCTACAGTCAGTACAATAAACACAAAGACAGGCCAGGCGACTACAGCGAGGAGCAGAGGGAGGTAATACCTCCAATTCTGTGAGGAGATGGCTCAACACACCAGTCACCCACATCACCAGCGTGCAGATGAAGAGGTTCTGAAAATATATCAGTGACAAAGAACAAGTAAGTCTTGATTTGACTATTTATTTGTCATGAAAGAAGAAGAGCTAATAGCTACTGACTACAATTTGTTAATTTGTTTATGATATGTTATGCAGTTTTGATAAATGTGTATGTTTGCTTTTGGTATTTAAAAACCAGTAAATCATAAAATGTAGATAGTTACATTACATTTGTGGTCCAGCAACCGCAGGCAAGCCCCTCCAAGAAGGATCGCTCCTTATGGCCAGGTGATGATTAGATTAAGTAATACTTTATTCATCCCACAATGGGGAAATTCACTTGTTACATCAGCAGTTTATGCACAATAAAAACAAACCAACAAACAACCAAACAACAGGCAAACAGACAATGTGCCAAAATTACTGAATGAATGTAAAGTGGCATTATTTAAAAAGTATTGTAAAGTAAAGTCAGGTGGCCATAGTATGAAAAATATTGTAATGTAAGTAATTGACGTGAAATTAGATTGAATAATATGTAATTAAATAACATAGCAAAAGTAATTAATCGTAATATAAATGATATTGAAGTGTGACCATAATATAAATAATATTGAAAAAGTAAGTACTCGGAAAGGAAAAATATAAATACAGATAATAACAATAAAGATATACATAGAGCCATGGTGAGTGGTGGGTAATTGAAACAGGAACAGAAAACTCCAACATTATCTGGTGGTGCAGGTGTTGTAGAGTCTGACAGCGGCCGGGATGAAGGACCTGCGGTACCTCTCCTTCTTACACCGTGGGTGTATCAGTCTGCTGCTGAAGGAGCTGCTCAGGCACCCCACAGTGTCATGTAGGGGGTGAGAGGTGTTGTCCATGATGGGTGCCAGCTTAGCAAACATCCTTCTCTCCCCCACCTCCTCTATGGAGTCCAGAGGACAGTCCAGGACAGAGCTCGCTCTCCTGATCAGTCTATTGAGTCTGCTCCTGTCCCTGTCCGAGCTGCCCCCTCTCCAGCAGACCACAGCATAAAGGATGGCAGAGGCCACCACAGAGTCGTAAAAAGTCCTGAGGAGAGTCCTGCACACTCCAAAGTCCCTGAGTCTCCTCAGCAGATGGATGAGACTCTGGCCCTTCTTGTAAAGTGCATGGGTGTTATCAGTCCAGTTCAGATTATTATTTAGGTGAACACCTAGGAATTTGTAGCTCTCCACTACCTCAATGTCCGATCCCTGGATGCTCACCGGTGTGAAGTGGGATTTTTTCCTCCTAAAGTTGACGATCATCTCCTTCGTCTTGCTGGTGTTAAGCTGAAGCTGGTTGAGCTCACACCAGCTGACAAAGTCCCTGATAACCGTCTTGTATTCCACATCGTTTCCCTCAGAAACACATCCAACAACGGCTGTGTCATCGGAGAACTTCTGGATGTGGCAGTGGGTGGTGTTGTGAGTGAAGTCTGAGGTGTAGAGGGTGAAAAGGAATGGGGAGAGCACCGTACCCTGAGGGGCACCTGTGCTGCAGAGCACCACGTCAGACACACATTGATGGAGCCTCACATACTGTGGTCTGTTGGTGAGATAGTCTGTTGTCCATGCAGCCAGGTGTTGGTCCACTCCAACACTCTCCATCTTCACTCTGAGCAGTGAAGGCTGGATGGTGTTAAAAGCACTGGAGACTGAACCGTTAGCTGTAAGCCAGGCTGTGGAAGGTAAGTGAGATTTATTAATAGAAATCAAACTCTTAAATCATAATATAATCATAATAAAACAAAATTATAATACAAAAGTACTTTTTACCCGCAAAGTCCCCCTCCACAACCAAGGGTCAGGATTGTCCCATGCACTCACCTCTCAGTGACTCCCCCTGTAAGTGATACTCACATTATATGCAAACAATGTAAGAGAATGTAGGATAACTCTTTTTTTATTTTATTTAACATGTTTTTTTAATTGTTTTTAGGTTTCATTATGTGTGTTGCAGGTGGAGATAGAGGGCTGGGTGCGTCCATGGGAAAGCCCCAATGGCATTCCATCTGCCGACATCACCTGGTTAAAGGAGGACCCAGAAAGAGGGCTGTTCACGCCTGTCTAGGTGTACAGAGACATCACCGGTCTTCTGAGAAAGAGACGGGTGATGAAGTCTGAACGGATGTGGTTCTACCCGCCAGAACCTCCTGGATATGTCAGGGGGGCTCTCCCGACCCGAAGACAACATACAAAACAGCGCTCCTTCATGTTGGTGCCTACGTAGAACAAAGAGCTCACATCCTTCCGTTCTTGCTGCCTGGTGGAAGAAGGCTGGTCATCTTCAGAGGATGAAGAGGAAGGGCTCTCACCCCTTCATATTTGCTGCCTGGTGGTAGAGGGCTTGTTTTCTGCACAAGACAAAGGGCCCTCACCCCTTTGCCTGTGCTCCTTCATGATGGTAGAAGGGTTGGTGCCTCCACTAGACGAAGGTCTCTCACTCCTTCATTTGAACTTCTTCAAAGAAGAGTACATATCTCCTGAAGACCGAGGTCTTGCAAAGAATTTTAGTCCAAAAATGGATCTAAACATTTTCTCGATGATTTCTCGTTTGTATACTGGCGTTGTGAAACTTCAACACACACAGCAATTACTTCACTGATAATCACATTATTGTTTCAAGCAGCACACTAAGAAAGTCATTTTACTTAACTAAACCTTCTAACTATCTGTGTGTGTGCAACAAGCACAGGGTCAAAACAATTAAAAGACAACTGTACAGTAAACATTTGGGCTACTCAAAGAGCTATGCAAATTGCAAATTACCATTTTCTATACTTGTGCAAAAAGTCATCCTTCCTACATTATTCTGTTCTCCCATACATGCCTTACAAACACTCATTCCTACTTCCATAAGCATCCATGCATTCAGTCATAAATAAACATTCATTTATCCATTCATAAATATCCATACATTCAGTTACAGTATAAACATACCTTCAATTCTCCATTCATATCCATACACACATCCTACCAGACTCTCGAACATTTAATTTGTACAGAGAGTCTGGCCCCTCTCCATTGACAAGTGTTAACTTCCTTGAAGGCGGGTACTCTGTTGAAGTTTAAAACTATTGGATCTGCCCAGAGCCACTCTGGATCTGCCACAACCAATCGCTAACGTTTGGTCGTGAGTCACAAACACAATAACATAAAAGGATAATGGCTTTATTCTGGATTCATTGAGTAATTGTGCTTAATGAGTTGTGTAATTGTTGAATATATCATATTTGCAGATGTTTGTACTGTTTATTTGAATCAGTAGTCTGGTGCTAGTGATGTATCTAACTTGATTTTACATAACAGGGTTGAGGTTATATAAGCATTATTACACAGGGAGACCAAAGATGGGGGGAAATGGCTTAGACCTTAGAGGGTAAAGTACTGTATAGTACAAATTTGAGGTATACTTGTACAATACTTTAGTATTTTCATCTCATGTCACTTCCTACATCTCCTTCACTACATTTAAAAAAAGATATTGTACTTTTTACTAGGGATGTCCCGATCAGGTTTTTTTGCCCTCGAGTCCGAGTCCGAGTCATTTGATTTTGAGTATCTACCGATACCGAGTCCCGATCTGATACTTCTATAATATATAAAAAAAGAATAAAGAAGAGTGAAAAAACAGATCCAGGATGTTCTTTATTTTTTATTTAATTCACCTTATTTTAACATTCAACAACTCTGTTAACAAACAGAGCACTTCTGTGAGGTAGCTTGAACAATCAAGTAATAGCATAAATTCTTCACTTTTGGACTTTAGTGCAACAGTAAATATAAAAAAGTCTAATATAAAAACAAATAGCACCTCAACTTAAAATACCCGGCAGGCATGTAAACAAATAAAAAAATAAACAGTGTTTGCAAAGCCAGTAATGTGCTTTTAGGAACTGCACTCCTAACTCTTACTGTCCGCAGACATACTCGCGCTTTCCGCTTCAAGCTGCTTCCGTGTTCTACTTTGCCGGCATTTAACCAATAGCGTCTCTGCAACAAAGTGATGACATGACGCACGCGTTGCTGTTTCTGTGTGGAGTCAAAGGGTCTAACTCTGTGCCACCGCATAACTATAGATGTGTTAAAAAATAATGAGAATATATATACATATATATCCGAGTCCTGATCAGGAGGTAATGGCCGATTCCGATCGAGTCTGAAACCACGTGATTGGGCCCGATTTCCGATCACGTGATCGGATCTGGACATCCCTACTTTTAACCCTACTTTTTTAACTCATTAGAAGATCCAGAAATCTTACAAATGAAAAATGATGTTTGATGATAATAAAAGTTAAAGATTCACACAACTGGCACCAAATATTTAGATATAGTGGATACAGTATATATATATATATATATATATATATATATATATATATATATATATACATATATATATATATATATATATATATATACTTGACTATGTTTAGGGACACTTTTACATCCAGATTAATGTATTGTTTATAGATGTGTATATGAAATTTTGTCTGGGACTTTTGGGGTATTTAGCTTATGACATACAAATATTTTTTTTGTTGACTTCTTTCATTCTCAGTGTGTAATCTAAAGGGAACTGTACAAAATAATGAATGAAAACAGTCATAGCTGTAATAAGCTAACGCTTAACTTTTTCGGTCAGAATAAACTTGCTTTGGTTTGTCACTACTTGGAACGTAATGATTTATTGTTCATTTATCATTTTTGATAAGTGTGTGTTTAAGTTGTATAATTTGGAAATCACAATTACCCAGAGCCCAAACTGACACTGTTAAGAAGGACTTGCTACTTTATGTTCGGGGTAACGGGGATCAGCCAATCAGCGCCTTTGTTTTGGGGTTACAGAGAGGACACCTGTTTGCGCTGGCTGATAAGTTTCGTTTTTGAGTTAGTACAGGTAGATATTTCTGGGGTGTATCGTTGTTGTCTGTGTCGCCATCTGTGCATGTGTGCGTTCAGAGACATGTGAGTACGCTGGTATAAATGTTTTTTACATGTGTATATTCGGTCCCTTAGGTTTATATGAATGTTATCTGTTCTGGGATACTCAGTTGAAATGCAGTATGTTAGCATACATTTCGCTAGCAGCATTCTAATGCCTAGTATTATAAGTGTTACATTACTATTGTGCTTATGTGTGCACTCACATGACACTGCACTATTATTATCAGAGTGTTTACCATAGTGTGTAGTAGAGAACTGTGTTTGGGTTGCTGTTACTGAGACCCAGCAGTAAGAGGGCTGCTGATGTGTGTTATCTGGTATATTCTTTGGTTATTTGATATAAGCAGCTATAGCTACCTAAAGTAAAAGTTATACTAATTACCATTTATTAGTCTTACTAATTGCATCCTGTCAGCGCTGTTGTTTTACTTGTATGCTGATATTTCCCTTTTTTTGTTGTTTATTGTAGAACCACACATACACTCATGAAGACAGACAATCATCTGCTAATAAATCTATTGAAGAGCATCAGAGCATTTGACTGCATTCTTACCGATGCACCACAGTGGTCACCTATTCACAACCAGCTACAGTTACAGTCCTAGTTATTGATTCTCCATTACAAATTGGTCTTTCGAGCCGGATTGTGTGACTGCTGTGTGTGAGGATGTTACCATATGATAGAGGTGAGGCAACGCCACTTCCTGATATCCGCCCAAGACATCAGACACGTCTGCCAACCTGGCTTGCTGACTATGACGTCTCCCTGCCTGTTGTGGAGAGACCCCCCCAGGCTGCAGCACTCTCCCCACAACCCTCCTATCAGATGCAGGAGCCCTACTACAGTACTGAGAGGATAGACCAGATGTTAACGCGCACCTCCCAGCTCTTTGATCCATGGAACCAGACTGGTGCTCGCCCTAAGTATCCCAGAGAGTCAGTGTTCTCGGGACCCCATTATCAGAGCACCCCAGACCCACTGTTTCACAGAGTAGACCCAGGGGCTTCACCTGCAATATTAGATTAGCTGCAAAAGATCAGGGAGGATAACCAGAGGCTTCAACTCACCGTAATGGAGATGCAAACACAGCTTAATTCAAGCAGAGGGTCAGATGCATCACATCCCAATGACCTCCCCCCCCCCCCCCCCCCGCGGATTACAGCGCGCACGCTCAACCAGTAGTGCTCGCTGCTGCCACTAGCCCATCAAGGCCCACACCACAGGTTACGGCCCATAATACATTAGCGCCTGTGCATGTGCCCAGTAAAGTAGAAGTGGACGATGAAGACTGGCCCCTTCCCCGCCCTCCAGTGGCAGATGATGAAGAGACGCCTCAGCTATCCACTACCACACTGCCCACAGAGTTAGTGGCAGAGCTGATGACATGCCTTAACCCTTGTGTTGTCCTTCGTGTCACGGCGACTTTCTAACAACCTTCCGGCCTCGTCCTTCGGGGTCCCGGGGACCCTGGCTTCTTTTGACTCCACGCATTTTCTACCAGCCTCGCGGTGGCCTTGTTCTTCGGGGTCCCGGGGACCCTCGCTTATTGTATTCCACGTCACACGCTCCCCTCGTCTACTATTTA
This sequence comes from Zingel zingel, assembly GCA_023566125.1. Classification (NCBI taxonomy): domain Eukaryota; kingdom Metazoa; phylum Chordata; class Actinopteri; order Perciformes; family Percidae; genus Zingel; species Zingel zingel. The sequence continues at coordinate 32,426,109 of CM042324.1, forward strand.
AATTCATTCCTACGTCAACTACCGCGGCCTGGCCCTTGGGGTCTCCGGGACCCTCGCCTATTCAATTGCATTTTTGTCTCGCTACTGCGAGATTATTTCTTTTTTCGCGCATCGTAAAGTCGAAGCTCAAACCGGCGGCGCGCAATAGCCAAGCGGCTACTGGCTCGCGCAGTCGAGCCGCGTGCATCTCCCGCAGATGTATCTCTTGCAGGCCCCGCACACGGTGTATGTCTTGCGGTCCTTTGTCTTTGGACAGAGCTGACACCTCTTCCTCCTGCTGGCCACTCGGGGCGCGGTCGGTTCCACGTCGTCTTCGTCGTCGTCGTCATCGGCTTTGACGAGTGCCGCGGACGCTTCGGTGCGAGGCAGATGCCGCCGTCTCTCGATGAGCGGAGTCACGAGCACCCTGCCCAGCTGCTCAAGGAACACGCGCCTCCTGTAGAGCTTGCCGCGCATCCACTGGGGCCTGAGCTCTCGTTGCCCGTGTACATCTGCATGTTCCACGCGTAGCTGGACGCGGCGTCGCAGGCCACCCAGGACTTGAGTCCGTACCTGGCGGGCTTGCTGGGCATGTACTGGCGGAAGGAGCATCGACCTTGGGTGGACGACGAGACGAGAATGGGGAAAAAAGAGTGAAGATGACACAAAAATTACAAAAACACACACACACACCGCGAAAGGGAACCAGCTGCTCGTCCACGGTCACGTCGGGGCCCGGGTTGTAGAGGCGAGGCAGCTGCCGCGCCCAGGCGTCCCACACGTCTCGCACGGCCGCCAGTTTGTCCGAGGCTCGTCGGCCGGCTCTCGTCTCGTGGTCGTCGAATCGCAGCAGTCGCGAGAACGCGTGGAACCGCTTCAGCGCCATCGTGGTGCAGAAAATGGCCCTGCCGCTCTCCTCGTGCCACAGGCTCTCCACGGCCTCGTTTCGGGACCTGTACACGCCGGCGAGGAGCAGCAGCCCGAGGTAGCCGCGCAGGTCCGTGGCGTCCATCAGTTTCCAGTTGTTGCCGCACTTCCTTAGGCCCTCGATGTTCGTGGCGGTCACCACGATCTCTTCTATGTGCCGCGTGACAAACAGCTCGAACGCGGAGAGTATATCGCGGACGTGTGACAGTTTCTGTCAGCAGGTGTTGACTTAAGTGCTATATAAATATTGAGTGCAATTTTTTTTTTGCTTAGGCTACTACAGTGTGACACTTAACCTTGGGCTAATTAATAACTGTAGACAAACTAGTCATTCCAAGACAGCGCATGCTTCATTCACATATATTTTATAAGGCGTTAAACATTTTTGTGTTTGATCATTTCAGCCAGTTCGGGTTACACGGCTCCATTGACCTGGACTGGAGCTCGAGGTCCGCCCCAGTATGCCATTACTCGTGGACAGCTAGAATTCCTCATGTCATGTGGATTCAGACCGTCGCAGATGGCGGAAATTTTAAATGTTTCTCTAAAAAACGTGAAACGGCGCTTAAGGTGAGTTTCACTTGTAGGAAAATTGTGGACTTGTGGAATTTTTTGCTCAAACTAACTTTTTGGCCTTGAGTTTGTGTCCTTTTATACCAGGTATAAATGGAACCCCCCAGTGTAGCTGAAGGATTATTTGAAGGTTGACATTTCTGTCAGCACTTGAAGGCAGCTCCATTTCTAGGGAAAAAAAGGGATGGTTCATATGGAGGATATATTTATTCATAATTTAAATTGAAAGTCCAAAAATAGATCAAATTAAAATATTATTATTTAACAATGCTACTAGGAATTGAATTTAGAACAACAAAAGCAAAGTGGAAATGTAAAAAGTAAAATTTAAAATGCAAAGCTTAAATATAAATGCTCTAACTGAAATTTCCAATTGAAAGATGATATTTTTTTGAAATAAAAAAAGAGAAATTCAAATATGAAACTCAAAATGTGAAATGGAAAAGCTTAACTGGAAATGTTAAAATCTCAAATTGGAAAAAAAGGTTAGCCTTTGCACCTTTTTGAATTTGAAATTTTATATTTTGAATTTAACATGTGGCAAATGTCCCTTGTCATTTTAAGTTTCACCATTTCTATTTGGATTTACCATCTGGCATTTTTAAAGCATATGCAAATGAGGAGGTGTTGCCCAAAGGCTGGTGGAGGGTCTGAAACAGAGGGTGCTGAGGCACAGCAGGGGGAGCTGACTGCTGGGAAGCACACTGTCTGAAACTACTACGGCGACAACAGAGCAAGTTGAGGGAGCAGGGCTGTAGGGAGGACTGTTATTTATAAGACATTGGCTTAAACTTGATGGTGACATTTTTCTTACATGTCTGCTCACGTGGCATCACACACAAAATCAACAGGACTAAAAAGGAGCATTAATGGCCGCCTGGGTAGATCACCTGGTAGAGCGCGCACCCATCTATAGAGGTTTACTCCTCAATGCAGCGGCCGCGGATTTGACTCCAACCTGTGGCCCTTTGCTACATGTCATTCCCTCTCTCTCTCCTTTTATGTCTTCAGCTGTCCTATCAAAATAAAGGCCTAAAATGCACACAATTTTGTCTTTAAAAAGGAGCCTTAACAACTCCACAAAGCTTCACATTAGGCTTACAAAATGACAAAGTTATGAAAAAATAATCTTTCACTGCCGATTCCCACAGCCATAGTAACTCACTTAAACTTTACTCTTGACTACAAAGGCACTTAGAACAAATTACGCAAGTAAAAGTCAAAATTGCAATTTGAAAAACTGACTCTAGTAAAAGTATAGAGGATTTGAATGCTAATAATGTTAGGGATAATGTTAAATGAGTCGGTCATTATTGGAAACCCCAACAGGCTTTTGCAGGACCCTAACGCATTATCCAAGTTATTACACGGCTATTCACTACAGAAATCAATACTGTGACCCAAAATATTGATTTAAAAATATTTTTGTTTTAGAAGATATTCAGAAATGCAAATATAGAATCACCCAGCTGTTGTTCTTTATTTTTTCAGACGCTTCAATCTTTCTCGCTCCACCTCCTATTCGGACGTAATGGACGTCAACCTGGACGCCATTATTCAGGATCTGGTAGGAGGGAATGAACAACTTGGACCAGAGTCGGTCCGAGTTCAATTGAGGGCAGAGGGTGTCCAAATCCAGAGAAGGAGAGTGAGGGAGAGTATGGTACGAATCAACCCAAGAGCGGCTGCCCTTCGTGCAATGTCGCAGAGGCTGCACAGAAGGTCTTACCGGGTGGCGGGATCAAATTCTCTGTGGCACATCGATGGGAATCATAAACTGATAAGGTATGCTAATCGGCTTTATCTTACTGACAGAACTTATGCTAGTAGGTTGTTTTGAGTTGCAATCCACTCTGACATAATAACATAATGAAGTTTCACCCTTAAAATTATTTTTATATATTTTATTACTGACAAAGTGTTGCCTTCAGGTTGCAAGGTCCCATTTAACAACAGCATAACTATATCAAAACATCAGTTTACAAACTCACACAACTTGTGCAGAAGTTATGTACATAGTAAGGTTATAGCAACAACTTGTGTTTGGGAAATACAGAGTATACGACTGGATCATTGAGACTTAAACTACACACACACACACACACACACACACACACACCCTGAAAGATACGTCACCTTTGCAGCTTAACACTGCAATGCCAGTAAGGCAGACACAGTTTTCTAAACTTTACGCAGACAGCGTTTTCTGCAATATAACTTAATGTCTAGATGATGCAGTCAATGTCACTTCCCAGACAGACAGGCACCACAGTGTTCTCTATGACCAGGAACAAGACAAAAGCGTTCCTAGCCTCTGGTGACAGGCTGGAGGTTGAATGGCAAGGTAGCTTTATTTCTTTAGCACTTTTCAGGAACAAGGCAATTAAGTGCTTCAGATAAAACATTATAGAGCAAACAGTCATGAAAATAAAATCGCCTAAAAAGAATAAGATGCAAATACATTTTACAGTGCCCTGTAAGAAATACATTTTTGGTTAATAGGTCGTAGGGACAGGTTTGAGAGGAGTGGGATGCAGCAGTTATTAGGATCTTTAGAGGTTAGTTATACAGAAGAAAAGACATTTTTCATTTGTGGTAAACCTTTCACAGTGCTCATTTTTCATTTGGTGACTTTCAATTGAATAAAATAATTTTTGCAGTCCTATTTCTACATTCAAGTTTTCTTTAAAATGTGTTGGTCTCATTCTTGAGAACCCCAATCTTGTGTCTCATCTCGTGAGCCGATTATCTCATCACACTCCTAATATCCTTTTGAAAGGTTAGGGCATCACCTATTGTATGTTAAGCGGGACAAACGACTCTCTGCATGAGTTTTTGGGCCTTTTTTAGGCAGTTTCCATTGCAGAAAGTGATGGTCAGGACACTCCATGTTGCAGGAGTAGAAATGTCTAAGAGTTTGAGAGATAGAGGGTGCTAAACAATGCCTACCAGTAGTGATGCAGTCGATTCTGGCATTTTATAATGCAAATATACATTGAAAATAATTTTTGCTTGCAACAGACTGTTTGTGTTAGTGAAATGACTGAACAAGCAAATTATTTTAATTTTAATTTTTTCTCTCTTACATTTAGTTTGGTGTATTTTTTGTTTTTCTGCAACCAGTCTTACTCATCAATGTGATTTTGACAAGTAACTTTGTGACTTTTTATTGCCTAATCTATTTGCAACCATAACACATTTGTTTTGTTTCAATGTTTGTTAAATGTTTTTGAATAAATATTTTCATATTTTGAGTCCATTTTTTGTATTTCCATTTCTTTTTAGTATCTACTTAGGAAATGCAATTGTTAAAACAAAATACTACACATCAAGTCAGCATTGAAATGTGTGTTATTCAGACATATTTACACCTGTGCTAGTAATTAAACCAATCACCACTATGTTAACCTTTTGAACTGACTCATATATGACACAGGAGTCAAGATGGATGGGGTATTTGTAAGTATTTTATTTTGCAATGGGGCACAACCATTCAGTTCAGGAAGATAAATAGATTGCTTGCTTCCACCACATCATGAAAATCATACTTTGTTGTAGGTTTCAAAAACTTCAAAATTGCAGACTTAAATTTGTGCTCATGTTGTAATCCTACAATAAAATTACATTTCTATTGAAATAAAATATTTACAATAATGCCACAACCACAATGTGTAACAGTTAAACAAAAACTAGAATAGATTCTATAGAATAGAAATACATGACAGTTTATTAGAGCGAATAATTTATATAGTGTCCTCTGCTGCCACCCTCAGGAATGTTAGAGCAAAGGTAGGCAAACTTGTTTAGCTCAGTCAACAAGAAGAAATAAATGCTTTTTAAATGATATAACTATACTCCACATACTTTATTATACAGCCATATGAATAAATAAGAAATAAATAGTAAAATAACACCCAAGTGCATACTGGGGATTTACGTTCAGCTTCTCAAACAAACAGCAAAGGAGATCAGTGTTCCTCAGGAATGTTAACAAGAACAAAGGAATGCTTATTAAATGCTATAATTATACTCTAGTTCACATATTTCAACATATATTGATATGTAGAAATAATAAAAACTAAAATAACACCCAATGTGAATACTATTTTCTTTAGGCTACTCAAACAAGATGCAAAAGAGATCCGTGCTTGATTAGTGTTGCCTGACCTCCTTCTTTACTGATTGGGTGATTAGAGTTCAAATCTATTGGCTGTGAAAGCCACAGGGCGGAGTTGATTATCAAAACGCCACCAGGTGTCTAATAAGCATCTGGTGGCGTTTATTAAAACGCCTGGTGACGTCATACGCGTGGTGGCGTTTAATAAACGCCAGGTGGCGTTTATTAGACGTGTAGTGGCGTTTAATAAACGCCAGGTGGCGCCACAAACGGCGTTCAGAACGCCGTGCGAATTGTGACGAAATGTGACCCTTTTGGCGTTCCATAACCCTCTGACTCGTGCGAGCGTTAAACTCCTTGGTCCATGTTTCAAGAGGTGGGTTGCCGACATCGACTTTTTTACGTGAGCCGATCCCCGCCCTGGTGACGCAACGCAGTAGGGGCACACTGAGGACAGTCCGCCCCGGGTGACAGCTGCACTGGGAGCAGGGGGCCCCGCCACTCCCCGCGGGGAGAGAGGGCGCAGCAAGGGTTATTGAGGTAAAAGTCGCATCAAATCCGCCTTGGTTGTTCACACTGCAGCCACATTGAAAAAAATCAGATCTGGTTTTGATTCAGGACCAGATATGGAAGTGGCCTGAATCTGATTTGAAAAAATCGGATCTGGGATAGATTTGAGCCACTTTTGCCTGCAGTCTGAATGTAGCCTATGTAAGTCTCTTAACAATTTTTTATAGCATGACTCCATTCTCCTGTTCCAACATGCAAGGACAAAGGGCAGTCACTGCTAGAGTAGTACAATGGGAAGTTTAACATACTCATTTAACATACATATAAGGTACTGGTGACATAATAGTAAATACTCTACGCTAAAAATATTATACCTGTAGTACCTTTGGTAGAACAGGGGGTGGGAAAAAAGCATGATTGGATGCTACAAGACTACACAGGAGCAGGAGGACATAAAATAAGCTGACAGAAGAGGAGTTTACCTGTTTTCTCCATCCTTTTGAGCTTGTCTGCTGGTCGTGCAGTTGAGGTGCTTTGAGTCAAAATGTCTGGTTGTTCTTCTACACCAAAGAAACATATCACATCAGTAGTATGTACAATTAGCCATACAGACAGATACATTGATACCAAAACCCTTACTACTTACTAATACTAATTCATTTATCAACTGTATTCCACCTCTGATGTGATTTATATTATTATATATTTTATATACAGTACTGAATATATTTGATGTTTTTGACTGTTGGGACAAAACAAGACATTGTAAGATGTCACCCTGGACTCTGGGAAACTGGGATGAACATTTTTTATTATTTTCTGACATTTATAGAAAAGAAATCAATTTATTGAGAAAGGAGCCCTGGTAACTTCATACCATCTGTGTCTTGAGTTGGTTCCAAAGACTTCTCAGTGAGGACATCTGCATCACTTTCACTGACTTCAGACTCTTGTACAGCTCCCACTTTTGAACACAAAGCATCTGTTTTGATCAGCCCAGTCTCATGGCAGTTCGTGAAATGGTGACGTTATTTAATCTACTGAATTGTGTACAGGGACACGTTTTTCTGTGTTTTATAAATATTACATATTTATATTTATTTTAAACTAATGTATTTGAATGGGAAGCATATTACGTGATAACACCACGATTATGGTAGCGATTAGTATTGAGAAGCCGAAAATCCGCAGGTTGGCTGAGGTGGTGGATGGGTCAAACAACACGGGACTTTTCACCCCGGAGACCAGGGATCGCGTCCTGCGTGTGGTAGTTCCTTTCCGCGTTCTTCTTCTCCTAACCACAACCTTTCCCCGTCTTTCTTTTCCTAACCACAACCGTCCTGTTGTTGTAGCGCGTCCCGTTGTTGTCGATTAGGGTTAGGCCGTTGTTGTCACCGTCTACCGCGTGTGGCATCCCCGTTGTTGCATCTCCCAGAGCAGCCCCATGTCATGGCAGTTGTCGCCGGCGTGCAGCGTTTAATTTCCCCGTTGTTGTGTCCCCCAGAGACCACGGATCATGTTGTCACCATCTCCCCCAGAGCAGGCTGCAGCCCAGTCGCATGGCGGTTCCTGAAATGGTAACGTTCCAATTTTGTGGTGACCAGCACGAAATAAAATGTAGAAAATCGTTTCCCTGTACACGAATCAATAGATCAAAATAACGTCACCATTTCATGAACTGCTGTGAGACCGGGTTGGTTTTGAAAGAACAGACAAGACATTTTGTTAATATTAAACTCACCTCATACTGTTCACATACTAAAATAGTAAGTATAACAAGAAACACTTTATTCTTTAGTATAAAATGTATAAAATATGACAAAGCTATTTTTACTCACTTTCTAAGCCTAAATTAATCTCATCAAGAGATTTGCCTTTGTAGACCTCAGTTCCAAGTTCTATTGCCATGAGGAGCTTGCTAATCTTCGCAAGCTGAAGTGTGTTCTCTTAATAGCCGGTAATATTCACGATGAACACGAATATCATGTCCCATGAATTTAGCAAGTTGATCCAACTCATTTTCTTTCAGATTCATAATCTGACTCAGTAGCCACCTGTTTCCTCAGGTGGGTTGAAGTGAGTGTTTCAGGCTTCTTTGCCCCACTTGCAGCTGCATGCTTCCTCAAACGGTCTGAACCTCGGAGATGGGATTCTGAATTCTGTCTTACAAAGACATACTCATTGCTGTCCAAAATGTAATTGTCCTCACCCCTTTGTTCAATGAGGAAATCACGCTATTTGGTCATCTACTTGGTAAGAAGCAAAGGCACTTCACAACCCCTCTTCCCTCTGATCACCAACCTGGTAAACTCGTGACTCAAATCTTGTTTAAGTTTTGAGAGGCACTTTGCTCTAGTATTTGGCGACGTTTCTTTGATGTTGGTGGAAGTCATTTAGCTAGGGCCACTTCTTTTTCATCACCTTGTTTACGCTGTAGATGCCGTGCCATTTTCCTTTGTGTTTTTTTGCAGTATACACAGTAATGTTGCCTGTCTCACTTTCGTTTTTCTCCCTTGACACAGCATTTTACAGTAACTTGTGACATACCCTCATCCATACTGTCAGCACTGTAATCAGGGTCTGTGGCAATGTTGTCTGTGTTGCTGAGCTCCTTATCTGCATCAGTAAAGTTTTTGTTAGCTGAAGTTGTGTCAGCGTCACTGATTCTCAGTTTATCAGATTTCTTCTTGAAAAGTAACTTTGTGTTAGAACCTTGAAAACTGAAAAAGTCACTGATTCTTGACAGTCGGGACAAAACACGTTTTAAAAAACTTTTTTTTAAATACACAATATATCAATTAGAGTTATATGTTTCTGCAGAGAAAGGTCTTAGCTATTTAACCATGTAAAGCTACAGGTTCTAAATAAAAACATTTTTAACAAATGTTTCCCTTCAGATCTGGATTTGTGTCAACTCCGTCAGACACACTAAAAAGTATACAATTTTAATTCTTCCAATCCAACAAGAATCTAAAGTTCTGAAGTATGTTATAATAGTGTTTAGTGTTTAGTGTTGTAAGAGTGTTTAAAAAATACAATATATAAACTTAAGTTGTAATTTCACACTATTCTGAAAACCCAGATTTCTCAATATTTGCATTTTCAAACTTTGATTTTAATTTCAATATTTTAAAAACAAATTCCTTAAATAAATAAGACATAAGAGGATGTAGATCAGATGGTCCTTTATTACAAAAACAACATAAACTGAAGGAAGAATAGTTTTTTTCCCCCAAAAAATTAATAAAAACATACATTCGACGCTGTTGACAAAGATCTGACGCTGTTGACGAAAAACTGACGGTGTTGACAAAAAATGTGTGTGCATTGCTGATTATTGAACAAATGTGCTCTTTAAACACTACAACTAAAATTACTCCTTGTTATTAGAGTATTGAACTTACTGTAAAGCAAACTATAATAAACATATTGCACATACACCGTTTCCAACTATTATAAGTTACACCGTTTCCAACTATCAAAAAAACAATAAGGGAAACCAGGGGCCCTCCTCCCTCCCCTACACTTCCTGCTCTCCTTTTTCTCATCCACCTCTTCTCCTCTTCCTTTCCTCCTTTGTAAGTAGTCATTTACTTTAAAGTGGCATGTGTGTGTGTGTGTGTGTGTGTGTGTGTGTGTGTGTGTGTGTGTGTGTGTGTGTGTGTGTGTGTGTGTGTGCATGTGTGTGTTTGGGCGTGTTGGATGTATGATTGCCCTGCACTGCCTACTTTATACTGGGTGTGATCTTAAATTGACATTTCTTGTCAACAATACTGCAACACATAATCTGTAGCTTAGAATCAGGTTCAATTAGCTTACTTAATATTTAATTTTTGTCTAACCTTATGCCTTGAGCAGCAGGCGTCGGACATGCTCACGCTCTATGAAGTCCATCACATCAGGGGCTATGCTGTAGATCTCTCGTGTTCTTAATTGGACTGGTGATGCATTTCCCATTAGTTTCACTATAATGTCTTCAAATGGGCAGAAACAGACATCCTTTGTGAGAAGCTTAGGCTGATACTTTGCTGTTGGACCATGGGGATGCAGAAACTCCACTTTCACATCTTGATGCTCAGTATCCACAGCAATGGTCTTGGCTAGCCACCAGTGGTCATCATATACTACTGCTAGCCAGTCTCCATTATTAAGGCTGCTAACAGTCGTTACTGTCACAGTACCCTCAGGACTTTTCAGAGGCTCCTCATCCAAGTCCTCCTCCTCACATCTTCCATTTCCATATCCTCTTCCATTTCCTCTCCCATCTCTTTTTCCATCTCCTCCAACAACATGGCCAAAGGTCTTTTCTTCCTTGCCCTCCTTGTATCACTCTGCTGTTCCTCTGGGTAGCCATGGAAATAGAAGGTAGCTGGGCAGAAGCACTAGCAAACCAACGTCTTGCTGGAAAAGCAGGATAGTTGTCTGTGCTGGATCCTGTTCTCATGTGGGATGATCTGGTGTATTCGCCTTGTTGAGGGAACCTGTTTGAGAGGATGCATGAGAAGTGTATCGTATCTTTGCATGTCTTCTTCTGCAATGTGGTACAGCTGAATGCTCTTCAGACTGTTTGAGACCTTTTCAAAGAATGTGTGTCCATCTGTCACATCATTTCCTCTAAGGACCAGGTTGTCAGCTGTTCTTTTCACTGTTCCGCCAATGCCGTCTGGTGCGCCCTTACCATGGGAAGTGGGGAAGAAGTTCCATGTTGCTCTTTCAAACACAAGTGTACAAGACAGAAGAAAAAAATTATTCTTGTTCTTATACTGTTTACTTGAACCATCAGACCAAAGGTGCACAGTGGTAACCTGTGGATGTCTTGTTTTGATATCTTTAGGACTGGATCCATGTGTGTCCAGATTGCTGCAGCATCCTGTCTCTTTGACTCTGAAAGTGTGCAAAACCCTGCCTTTCCACCCGTAATGTAATACATTCCGGTATGTAGCGTTATCTGTGGCAGATTTTGTCCAAAATGGCAGGCCTGTACTTCAGATTGATACTTGCATCTCCAGGATTCTGAAAAGTCAACGTGAACAATTGCTGTACTTTCTTCACAAGTCTCAATTGTGTTTCTGTATGCTTTTGACTGGTTTTACACTAAACACACATGTGTTGTGGTTTCATTTCTGAGTATTTGCTCATAGAGTTTGATGAGCTCTGATAGACTGCCACTGTGTTGGACGAGTTTAGTGTTGATGTGGATACCATTGACTGTGTCTTCTTGAACTCTCTCTCACTGCTTCCACTGAACATGGATTTTGTCTTGCTCTTGGGTTGTAACTGTACCTTTGTTTAGACATCGTGAGCAGGTGCGAAGAAGGCAGGCCTCACTTGCTGGGGAGCAACAAACTAATTGAAAACTGTCATCCAGACTTCACAACACCAGACGTTCTAAGGACCTCAAGCATTAAGTATGCATTTTCATGCTTTTGACACAGACATGTCTTCCGATCAGATGCTTTTGGTGCTGTAATATAGAATGGCTTCAGAGTACAGAAAGAAGAATAGCTTCACAGTGGGGTTTGGAGGTTGATCATGGAGTCTGCCAGGATCATTCTCTGCTGCTTCATCTTATTCCTAGTGATGGTGTCAGTCTTATCAGTGGTCACACTTGCAGAGTTCAGGAAGAAATCCTTAACAGTCTCTGTTATACCCTTTAGGAATGTTGGCTTTTTCTTTGTCTGTTTGTCTGTTTGTTCTCTGTTTCTTTCCTCTCATTAACTTGTAGGTCATCCCAAACTGGTGGACTTGGTGAAGGAGACGATACTTTTTGAGAATCTTGCCTGATTACACACTTAGTGCTGGTTCCTGACGCCGTGGTCCAGGAGTTTGTTTGTTTTTCTTCAGCTCTCTTCTGAGGATGTTGTGGAATAGAAGGGCTTTCTTGATTTTTGGATTCCTAATGTTGCTTCCTGATAGCATCTTCTTTGTTTCTGTGCCTGGGGAGTCAAGTGGTGTTTTATTTGCAACGTTTCTTCTTCGACATATTTTTTGTTTGTTTCGTTGCTTTGTTACCTTCTTAAGCTTCTCTTTCAAAGTTTTTTATTTCTCTTGAATGCCTTTTTCTGGTTTTACTTCTCTCCCTTTCCTGTCTGAGAGACTATCTGCTGTGTCTGGCATTGTATTCTTGAATATTCTGATCTTGCGGACTATCTGGAGGGGTGTGTGCCTCCAGCACTGCATCTTCATTGGATCTTTTCTGTCTGGACCTTTTCTGTGCCTCTCTCCAATACTTTCTCCAATTCCTCTTTGCCCTGTCTCCCATCTCGTCTATTTGTATTACTTTTTTTTCTTTAACTCTCTTCTTCCGCCTTTGTCTTTCCTTCTTTTGCAAAGCAAGCTTGCTCTCTTGAGCACTGTTTAATTTTTCTCTTCTCTTTCGTTGGTACCCTCTATTTCTTCTCCTTTGCTCCTCGACTGACAATTTCTGTCCAGCCATGCTTTCCTACAATACAAATTGAAATAATGAAAAATGTACTTGAATAAGACTATAGAATCAGATTTTTATTTACTTGACATGATTGATTGACTGATGGATGGATGGATGGATGTAAAATCCTCAAGGTGCGGTATGTAGTTTTCATAACCAGATGTTGTGAAAATCTACACACTGGCTTCTCATCTCTCTATCTCTGTCTCTACATATATAAATATATATATTAAAGTGCTGGGAAAGTTACACGTTACACAATAATAAGCAGACCACTGCCTGCCCATTCTCTACAAGTCAGATGCGTATGGTTAAATAATGTGATGCATGCTTTGTATGTGCATTTATGTGTAAATAAAACCCTGAAATAACATTTTAACCCTTCACTATATTCACAAATAATATTATATTCACACATTAAGAGGTTATTGGTGGATTTGTCAACTCCGGCAGCTTACAGGTCAACTCCGTCAGACATAGAACCTGACGGAGTTGACGTCTGACGGAGTTGACGTAAGGGCATGTATTTTCCCGCCAAAACATGTATTGTACACTGCAGCTAGCTAGTTTTTCCTCAGTTGCTAGCTGTCCCAATAACCTCAATCAAATGCTTAAATTCAATCCACTATGGTTTAAAAAAAGTATCTTAACAGAAAGATGGTATTGAAATGGTGTAGCTGTGACCATAGGAATATTGACATTGTTTGTCTAAAATATAAAAAAATGTAAAACCTGCCAGAGCATGTGTGGTAGTGTTGCATTTACCACAGGCAGGGATATGAAAAGTGGTCCTCAGGGATATAGCTGACCATGCTATTTCCTGATTTAATGAGCTTTATGAAAAAATCGACAGAAACTGAGGACACAACTTTAATAGGCAGATTTTTATGGAAAATATTGTTTGACGTTCACTTCATGCATTGTTTTTTATATTTATACCCCTTCTTTTTTATTTGATATATATGTTTTTCACAATTATAGAGCTTTTTAAAGTTTTTTGGGATGGTTAATATTGTGACCTCTTGCTGAGGACAAGTGCAATAACATGGACCTTCTAACCACATACCATACATTTAAACAAATTTTCCCCAAAAAGATAAAAAAAGTATATTCTAAAAAGCACATAGGTACAGTGCCTTGTGAAAGTATTCGGCCCCCTTGAACTTTTCGACCTTTTGCCACATTTCAGGCTTCAAATATGAAGATATAAAACTGTAATTTTTTGTGAAGAATCAACAACAAGTGGGACACAATCATGAAGTGGAACGAAATTTATTGGATATTTCAAACTGTTTTAACAGATAAAAAACTGAAAATTGTGCGTGCAAAATTATTTTCTACTGATTAATCATCATCATCATCATCATCATCATCATCATCATCATCATCATCATTTTTCTTCTCCGCCTAAAACTCAGACTACAGCCTAAACCGTACATGGTGGGGCGTTGCCATTTTCAGGACTGGTCCGAAACCCCACAAGGACCTCAGGCGCAACAATTCACCCACTTCCACCACTAGGTGGCGCTATAGCTGAAAAAACGTGTTTGGCCCTATAACTCCCACACCCAACATTTAAAAACCATGTATCCACGCGTTCCCTGGATCCAACTGAATCACGTGATATAGGCCACGCCCATTTCCACCTAAACCTTTATGCGTGAAAAATCGAGATTTATCAAAAACATACTTTTTCGAACTCCTTCTAGACCGTGCAACCGATTGGCACGAAGTTTTGCAGGTAGCATCTACAGATGGGCTTGACAGAAAGTTAATGAAAAGAATTTTGATAGGATAAAAATTGCGCATATTACGCACAAACAAATTTGTGTAGCTAACTATGAAAACACCAACTTTGACATATCTCGGCCAAAATAAATTACATCAACGCCAAACTTTAGATTCCTGTTTGCCGTGACGCTCTGAAGGTCCCACACATGTTTTACCAAAATTCTTCACTAGGGGGCGCTACAAGTACACAAAGTTTATATCTCAAGAACTGCTCATCCTATTTTTGCAAAATTTGTTGGGTACCATCTAGGGCCACTCCAGAGGACAACCCTAGAGTGGGCTACTGAGGGGTCAAAGTGGGCGTGGCCTATGGGACCCAAGTCTAGATTCATCACTTACACTAAAGTTTAAAATTATACATGTGGAATAGTAGATGGCGCTATAGTGTTTTTTTGCCTTTGAGTTTAGTTTATTTATGGAAGGGGACAGCACAAATTAATAAAACACATTATTTCCCATAAGCCAAAAGGCTATTTTTCATCTGTAGTCAACTTTAACTCCCACATTACACATCGCACATTAGAAAATCTTCCTTGAATAAAGCTGAATCACATGATATAGGCCACGCCCATTTCTGCTTAAAAGTTTTTTCGCAATATTGCGCAATGCAAACTTGTCCTAGGCCTCACGACTGATCTGCACAAAACCTGGTACATAGCATCTGCAGATGGACCTGACCAAAAGATATTCAAAGAATTTTGCTGAGATCCTTGTTCAACATCCCACTAAGAAGTTCTCTGCCAAATTTGGCGAAGATCAGCCTTAAGGGGGCGCCATAATCAATGGTTATTTGTTTTGGCCAATAACTCAATGCATTTAAATGGATAATTTGCAATTGCAATATCTCTGCCACAGTAAATGCAATCAACACGAAACTTGTGATGGTCGTTTGGCATTCCGCTCTGGGGCTCTGTTCCAAATTTGGCAAAGATCGGCCATTAGGGGGCGCTATAATCAACGTGGACAAGTTTTGGCCCTTTTACTCAATCAATGTTAATGGCATATTTGCAATGGGAATGTACCACAGACCTTGCAGCTCACACTTCTCAATATTTACTGATGTTTACCTCCTACCGTTACGTTTGGTTTTTGCTTTCGCGTGCTCCCCTGGTTTTCTACAATAAACAAACTTCTTAACCCACCTGACAAAGTTTCTACAACCTTCAGTGGACAAATGCAACTCTTTTCTCTCACTTTTTCAATCCAAAATCAACACCATTCAAAGGCGCCAATACTATTATTATACTACTATTATGCTAATATATTAGTATTTTTCTTATATTTCAATTGGACTCTGACTTTGAATTCCTGTATTTAGCATACAAGAATATTCCGCAACTGACGATGTAACGGCTGGTTTCTTGGTCACATCAACTAGCATGTTCATTGACATAAAGTTGCCCGTCACGTACAAAAAACCTGTCGGATGGGTCCTTATATATTTGGCTACATTTAATTAGGTGACCTGCATACCACTGACTGAAATGAGTCATAGGAACATGGTTTGCAATACTCTACCTTCTGATAGATGTCATGCCACTTGTGTTATGTTTGGGGTGGTCTATATTCTCCTGCAGAAGGATAGAGCCCAGTGTTGGCTCATTCCTGATTATTTAAGCACAAAACGTCCCTGGGTGGACTTGAAGCACCATCCTTTCGGTTAACAACCTACTGCGCTGACGTATTGCACCATAGTGGCTATGCCAGCCTGATTTTAATTGGCGAGCACTTGATCTTCAAGGCCCATCCACTTGCATGTGCTATATTACTTTTAGAGGTTGAGCTGCACATGTATGCTCATAAGGGTATTTTCCTGTAAATCAAAAATTGGGAAAGCTGAGTCACGCGGACATGTGGAAGCTGGAGGTACATTGTATTTTCGTTATATTTCAATTGGACTCTGACTTTGAATTCCTATATTTAGCATACAAGAATATTCCGCTTCTGACGATGTAGAAGTCATTTTGCTGCTGGTTTCTCGGTCACATCAACTAGCATATTCATTGACATAAAGTTGCCCGTCACGTACCACAAACCTGTCGGATGGGGCCTTGTATATTTCATCAAGTGACCTGCATACCAATGACCGAAATGAGTGATAGGTACATGGTTTGCAATACTCTACCTTCTGAAAGAGGTCACGCCATGTGTGTTATCTTTGGGCTGGTCTGTATTCTCCTGCGGAAGGATAGAGCCCAGAGTTGGCTCATTCCTGATTATTGAAGCACAGAACGTTCCTGGGTGGACTTGAACCACCATGCTTTTGGTTAACAGCCGACTGCGCTGACCTATTGTGCCACAGAGACTGCGCCTACCTCAATTTATGCCTCACTTTAAAGGCGGGCGCTTGATCTCGAAGCCACTTCCACTTGCATTTGTTTTATTACTTTTCGAGGTAGAGCTGCACATGTATGCTCATCAGGGTATTTTCCTGTAAATCAAAAATTGGGAAAGCTGACTCACGCAGACATGTGGAAGCTGGACGTACAATGTATTTTTGTTATATTTCATCAAGTGACATGCATACCAATGACCGAAATGAGTCATAGGTACATGGCTTGGAATACTCTACCTTCTGAAAGAGGTCACGCCACGTGTGTTATCTTTGGGCTTCCATTTGATTCTTCCAGTTTGGTGGAAGGCCATTTACTTTCAAGTTTTCGTGAGATTTGTTTGATGAGTTTGGGAGTTATACCAAGGCGCAAGCTTCCTTTGCTTCATCATCTTCTTTTTGAGGGGAGCAACCAGAGTCTATAGTCGTCTGTAGGCAGACCGTAACACCGTCTACAAATGTATCAATTTGGGGGGGACTGAAGTTAACACAAAGGTCCTCTGTATTATTAAGGCATGACATTGAGTCAAATGCTGTTGGAATATCTTCCTTAAATTTAGCTATCACACTGTCAGATAGGCATCTAGTGTAGAAGCTTTTATCTAATTTGGTATAGTCGGGTAGTAAGAATTCAAAAGTTATTAAGAAATGGTCTGATAATACAGGATTCTGCGGATATATTATTAAATCCTCAATATCAATGCCAGCACAAGGTTGAGGGTGTGGTTAAAACAGTGCGTGGCCTTATGCACACTCTGACTGAAACCAATTGAATCTAATAATGAGTTGAAAGCAGTACTAAGGCTATTGCTGTCAACGTCCACATGGATATTAAAATCACCTACAATAAGTACTTTGTCTGATGTAAGGACTACACATGATAAAAACTCTGAGAATTCAGATAAAAATTCAGAATACGGACCTGGAGCTCGGTAAATAACAACAAATATAATTGACTGTAATGATTTCCATGTTGGATGTTGAAGATTAAGAACAAGGCTTCCAAAAGAGATATAATTTCGTTTAGGTTTAGGATTAATTAACAGGCTTGAGTAAAATATGGCTGCAACTCCCCCTCCTCAGCCTGAGCCTCTAGGAATTTGAGTATTATTATGACTGGGAGGAGTGGCTTCATTTAGACTAACGGTTTCGGTAAGACAGAATATATCAATTTGATTATCTGATATCAAATTGTTTACCAATATTTCTTTAGAAGACTGAGATCTAATATTTAATAGTCCACATCTGATTTTCTTATTCCGTTCTATCGTTGCAGTGGTTGTTTTAATTCCAATTAGGTTGTTAAGTATAGCCCCTTTTTTTCAATTTGCTCGACACTTATTCCCTTTATGGTTTGCCTCAGTCACACCTCTTTCACTTTGTCAAGAAGACATTCCCCCACTTTCCAAACCGCAAAACAAAAACAGACTGATTTCCTCCTGGCGATAGATCCCGACCGAAAGAAAAGCATTTCTGTGGCCGGGTTGGATCAGTCGTAGAGCAGGCGCACATATACTAAGAGGTCTATTCCTCGACGCAGAAGGCCAGCGTTCAAATCCAACCTGTGATGATTTCCTGCATGTCTTCCCCCTTTCTCACCTAGCTAAGCAAAACATATTTACAAAAGAAATGCGTTTCTGCATTGTACGATCTATTATGCTTGAGCTCCGCGAACCCTCGTACGTTGACAAAAGCGGCATGGGAGGGTGATCTGAACATGACTATTACGGACCAACAATGGGACCTTGCTCTGGCTATGGTTCACTCATCCTCCATATGTGCTCGTCATTTAATGCTTGCTAATCCAATGAAAGGTCCTTCATAAAGTCCACCACACAAATGCAAAATTGTCCAAATTATACTCCACTGTCCGGGACGCCTGTAACAGGTGTAACCAGTCTCCTGCCAACCATACTCATATGTTCTGGTCTTGCCCTAAATTAACAACTTTTTGGATGTGCATTTTTGATAGCATGAGTAGATTGCATATACTACACAACTCCTTCAGAGCAGGGTGTTCATCCACAGACTGGGAGCTGGGAAATGCGCTGTCAAGACTTAAATGGCTATTCAAGGATGTGCCAGCTCGTAGGGAGGACTACACAGAAGTCACTGGTTGCACATCCTTCCCTCTTGACTTCTGTAATCATCGGTGGCTGGAAAATGTGGAGGTGGCTGAGCGTGCCCTTCAGATATGGCCCTCTCAGAAAATGTGCATCAGTGCTGCTAAAATGAAAACTGTAACAGAGCCACTTACAAAGTCTTTCAAGATGGCTGAGATTATTGTGCAAGATGCCCTCTTCCCAGCAAATCTGAACTTCTTTCTAATGGCAGCTAGGGAAATCACACAAGCTAAGTTATACCAGACGGACAAACCCATGCTTCCGTTTATGTGTGGTGATCTCACAAATATTCTGAGGAGTCTAATGGAGAAGTTTGTCAAGCCCAGTGTCATGAAGGATGCAACTACCCCTGTAAAAAATCTTCAAGTTGACTATGCTAACTCAGTCAACCACATAGATGTCACCAAACTAAGAGTCGGATTTGTCACAGAGCAAGCCCTAGAGGAGCACAAGCTGAGGCTGGAGTTCAGACAGAACTACAAGCTGTTTTTACTGTCCAAACTGTTTGAAAAGGCACCACTTAAATATATGCTTGTTAGAGGCCTGTCTGTCCTTGATCCAAGGGTGCTCCTAAAAAAAGTAAAGAGACAAGTGTCCAAAACTCAGCACTGTTTTCCAACTCCTCGTGGAATCTGGCCGCATTGAAGATCAAAGCTGTGATGACATTCTGAGGGAGTTTGGCCACTTTTATGATCACAATCTGATGTGTGCCTCAGATTCCTTCAGGAATTTCAACCCACTGATGGGAAGGTTGGATGAATTCTACCATGAACATTTATCAAACAAGGCATAGTTTTACCATGTCTGGGAGGTAGCAAAACTCGTCCTGGTCCTCTCCCATGGTCAAGCCTCTGTTGAGAGAGGGTTTTCAGTTAACAAAGAGGTGATGGTGGAGAATCTGAAAGAGTATTCTCTGATTGCCCAGCGGATCATTCATGACCATGTGGACCATATTGGAGGGCTGCTCAACATAGTCTACACAAAGGAACTACTCCTCTCTGCAGCTGCTGCCAGGCAGAAATATCACAATTATCTGGAAGACCAAAAACGTTGAAAACAAGATGAGCAGACTGCTCAGAAGAGGAAGGAAGTAATGGAGGGGATAGCTGAGATCAAGGCCAAAAAGAAGAGGATGGATGAGGACATAAGGGTCCTCCTGATCATTTCTGCATCTTCTTTGATGTATTTATGTCCCTGCAAATTCAGAACAGTTGTGTGATGGTAAGAAAGAGAATCATAAATGATCACACTGGTGTTCTCTTTGAACATGCACTCTTAGAAACCTCGAGTCAACCATTAGACTCAGTAGACGATTTAATGGATAATTTTAATTAAAAAATGTTTAACATTATGGATGTTATTGCTCCATTTAAACATAAAAGAGTCACTGAGAAGCAGAAAGCTCTATGGAAACAAAATCCAACGATCAAACTCCTAAAGAGAGAGTGTAGGAAGACTGAAAGAAAATGGCGTAAATCCAAACTACTTATCCATTTTCAAATACACAAAGACATGCTACGTGTGGCCGGGTTGGCTCGGTGGGTGGAGCAGGCACACATGTAGTGAGAGGTTTATGCCTCGACGCAGAGGTCCAGCGTTCAAATCTGACCTGTGACAATTTCCTGCAAGTCTTCCCATTCTCTCACCCCTTTCTCACCTAACTGTCCTGTCAAATAAAGGCAAAAAATAGATTTATTTTCCAACATCATCAGCAAGAATATCAACAATGCTCGAGTACTTTTTTCAACAGTCAAAAAGTTAACTAATCCCCCTTCACAATTAGGACCCGAGCTTGTTTCAACAGGAAAGTGCAATGAGTTTGCATCATTTTTCAATGGTAAAATTGATAAAATCAGATTGAGCATATCATCTGAAACCTTGATCACCAGTGACAAAAAGGGGAGCACTTAACTTGATGTCCGAATTTCACTTAGTTGACATTGAAATCCTCGAAAAAATGGTACAAAACCTCAATTCGTCCACATGTGAATTGGATATTCTACCTGCCAGCTTTTTTTCAACTCATAACTCATAACGACAGATTTGCTTGAAATTATAAATACATCATTACAGACTGGCACTTTTCCCAGATCCCTGAAAATAGCTGTTGTAAAACCCTTGCTAAAGAAAAATAACTTGGACCCCTCTACATTAAACAACTATAGGCCCATATCCAATTTACCGTTTGTAGGTAAAATTATCGAAAAAATTGTTTTTAATCAGCTAACCACATTTTTAACCCTAAATAACTGCCTTGATGATTTTCAGTCAGGTTTTCGTGCTAATCACAGCACTGAAACAGCTCTTGTCAAAGTTGTAAATTACATACACCTGAACACAGATGCAGGTAAAGCATCAGTACTAGTGTTGCTGGACCTTAGTGCAGCCTTTGACACGGTTGATCACAGCATTTTATTCCACAGACTGGAAAACTGGGTTGGCTTATCACCAATTGTGCAAGTTCTCCCACTTAAAAAGATGAGAGAGGCCTGTAATTTTCATCATAGGTATACTTCAACTATGAGAGACAAAATGAGAAAAAAAAAAATCCAGAAAATCACATTGTAGGATATTTTATGAATGTATTGGTAAATTCCTCAGTAAAATAAGTATTTGGTCACCTACAAACGAGCAAGATTTCTGGCTCTCACAGACCTGTAACTTCTTCTTTAAGAGGCTCCTCTGTCCTCCACTCGTTACCTGTATTAATGGCACCTGTTTGAACTTGTTATCAGTATAATAGACACCTCTCCACAACCTGAAACAGTCACACTCCAAACTCCACTATGGCCACGACCAAAGAACTGTCAAAGGACACCAGAAACAAAATTGTAGACCTGCACCAGGCTGGGAAGACTGAATATGCAATAGGTAAGCAGCTTGGTGTGAAGAAATCAACTGTGGGAGCAATTATAAGAAAATGGAAGACATACAAGACCACTGATAATCTCCCTCGATCCGGGGCTCCACGCAAGATCTCACCCCGTGGGGTCAAAATGATCACAAGAACGGTGAGCAAAAATCCCAGAACCACACGGGGGGACCTAGTGAATGACCTGCAGAGAGCTGGGACCAAAGTAACAAAGGCTACCATCAGCAACACACTACGCCGCCAGGGACTCAAATCCTGCAGTGCCAGACGTGTCCCCCTTCTTAAGCCAGTACATGTCCAGGCCCGTCTGAGGTTTGCTATAGAGCATTTGGATGATGCAGAAGAGGATTGGGAGAATGGCATATGGTCAGATTAAACCAAAATAGAACTTTTTGGTAAAAACTCAACTCGTTGTGTTTGGAGGAGAAATAATGCTGAGTTGCATCCAAAGAACACTATACCTGTTTTTCTGAAAAGGGACCAGGACGACTGATCTGTGTAAAGGAAAGAATGAATGGGGCCATGTATCGTGAGATTTTGAGTGAAAACCTCCTATTCATCAGCAAAGGCCTTGAAGATGAAACGTGGCTGGGTCTTTCAGCATGACAATGATCCCAAACACAACTCCATAGAAAATCTTAGGAGGGAGTTGAAAGTCTGTGTTGCCCAGCGACAGCCCCAAGACATCACTGCTCTAGAGGAGATCTGCATGGAGGAATGGGCCAAAATACCAGCAACAGTGTGTGAAATCCTTGTGAAGACTTACAGAAAATATTTGACCTCTGTCATTGCCAACAAAGGGTATATAACAAAGTATTGAGATGAACTTTTGTTATTGACCAAATACTTATTTTCCACCATAATTTACCAATAAATTCATTAGAAATCCTACAATGTGATTTTCTGGATTTTGTTTCCTCATTTTGTCTCTCATAGTTGAAGTGTACCTATGATGAAAAATACAGGCCTCTCTCATCTTTTTAAGTGGGAGAACTTGCACAATTGGTGGCTGACTAAATACTTTTTTGCCCCACTGTATGTCCTTGACCTGTGGAGTCCCCCAGGGCTCAATTTTGGGTCCACTGCTTTTTAACCTTTATATGCTCCCACTTGGACAACTTTTAAAGAATAATCTTATCTCCTATCATAGCTATGCTGACGACACCCAAATATACCTAGCTTTGACACCTAATGATTATGGCCCTCTTGACTCTCTTTGTCATTGTATTGAGCGAATTAATCACTGGATGTCTCAGAACTTCCTCCAGCTAAACAAAGACAAAACTGAAGCAATACTTGTTGGTAAAAAGGAGGAAAGAGATAGGATTGCCACCATTCTCAACAAAAAAGTACTTAAAACAAAGGATACTGTTAGAAATCTCGGTGTCCTCATAGACAGCGATCTAAATTTTAACAGCCACATGAAAGCAATTACTAAATCAGCATTTTACAATCTCAAAAACATTACTAAACTTAGGGGTTTTATGTCAAAAGATGACTTAGAGAAACTGATTTATGCTTTTATTTCCAGAAGGGTTGATTATTGTAATGGGCTGTTCACAGGCCTTCCAAAAAAGACCCTTAAACAGCTTCAAATGATACAAAACGCAGCAGCCGGAGTTCTTACAAAAACAAAAATAACTGAGCACATAACCTCTGTTTTGAAATCCCTGCACTGGCTCCCAGTAAGTTACAGGATTGACTTTAAATCATTGCTGCTTGTTTTCAAGTTACTTAATGGAATAGGGCCAAAGTATCTATCGGACATGTTTCTGCAGTATGTACCACTCAGGTCTCTCAGATAACAGCAGAAACATCTTTTAGAAAAACCCACTGTCCGCATCAAACAGGGTGAAGCAGCACTTAGCCATTATGCGGCTGACACCTGGAACCAACTTCCAGAAGGCATCAAAAACGCCCCAACTACTCAGTTTTAAATCAAGACTTAAGACAAAATTCTTTACAGATGCCTTCTGCTAATGCTTCACTGAAGCATTATTACTTATTGTGGTAGACCGATAATTAATAATTAATATTCTTTTCTTTATTGAATTTTATGCTTTTATCTTTTACGGTTTTTTATGCATTAATGTTCTCATGCTTTTAATTGTACTGTTTTTATCATCATGTACTGACCGTTGCTTTTGTTTTGTGTGAAGCACATTGTATTGCCACGGGTATGAAATGTGCTATATAAATAAACTTTACTTGACTCCTGAAATCTGCAGATAGTAATGCACAGAAAGCTGAATCGGTTGGAAAATTCAGCTTCATCTCGAAATCAAATGGTCTTCGCAGAGCTGCAAAAGAAAAACAAAAAAGTCTGGAGGCTGTAGAAAAACAGCTAAACGACAAGCTGAAGGAGCTCAAAGACACTCCTTCACAGGTCCTTAACATACTATATGGCCTTAAGGTACAATGTTCTGTTAAATTAAAGTGCCCATATTATGAAAAAACACTTTTTCTGGAATTTGGGGTGTTATTTTGTGTCTCTGGTGCTTCCACACACATACAAACTTGGAAAAGAAAACATTCATGCTATATTGAGTGAGATACAGGTTTCTGAATGTATCCTACCTTCAGTCTCTGGGTGAGCTGTTCAAAATCCTGCCTTGTACTACTGAAGTTGTAGAAACAAACAGCTAGTTAGATGATGTGATCCTTACCTAGCTACTGCTCATGTGCAACTGCCAACAAAGATGTTATAGCAGTGAGTGGTCTCACTCTGTAGCTAAAACAGAGACCTGTACACAGGGTGAAAAGAGGAGCTGCAGCAATGTGCAGTACAACAAAAATATGGTGTTTTTGGAAAATTAAACCATGTAAACCTATTATGGTACAACCTCAAAATACAATTATGAACCTGAAAATGAGCATAAGTTAAATATGCACTTTGAGGTTATAGACCATATACATAAAATGCAACTTTTGGCCTAATCTTTATAAAGCACATGTAGCACTTTTGGCCGCATATACTTTTGCATTATTTTGTGTTGTTAATTCTGTGTGTTTGTCAACTCAAGTTGTTTTGATTTGCACAATATCGTAAAAAAAAAAAAAAAGGTCAATAGGCTGAATCTGATTGACTGTCTACCTCAAAGACGAATGTTTGCATTTTTTATATTTTCAATAAATGAATTGAAAGTGAAGTGAACCTGTGGAGTGATTTTGTTTGGGGTAATTGTTTTTACATTGACTAAGGCAGGTTAGATAGCAAGCAAAGTCTATTTACTTTTGCTTAAATATCTGATCCTTCTGCTATTACAAAACACAATTTAGGCTGTTTATAGCATTATCTCTTTTAATGTGATACACTAAATAATAATTTTGACTATGTATTGGTATGCAATTTACGGTGGTGTAAGGTGCTGGAAAAAGCTTTAATATGGACCTTGAAAGTGCTGAAAAAGTGCTTGAATTTGATCTTGTAAAAGGTGTACGAACTCTGTCAATCACAGATTACTCACAAGTGTGCATACGTGAATCAGCCCTTTATACGGCCCTGTACACACACATTTTGAACCATAAATAGTCAATGCAAATTGTTAATGACCCTGGCAGTTGTTCTTTCGTTACGCCGAATCATGACGACTGGCAGGAGGAAAAAGCAAAAGACATCTCAGAAACAGCTTCGATATACCAGACCTAGATTTAACATAATTTTATATTATATCCAAACAAGCCTTAGTGATAAAGGTGAAGATTATATATAATATTTATATAAAAAACACTTAGCTGTCTGCCATTTCCCTGCAGCTACGTCTAGAGCTCCCAGTTAGTTAAAACAGCAGTTGTGGGGGCATGTTCTAAAGAGTGTCTTTGTGCCTCATAAAAGACACAACATGCAATTAAAATGTCTGTGCAACATGAACAGGGCCCTTACGTGACAACAAGATGTGTTTAAATTCACCTACCCTGTCTTGATCCTGCCAGTAGCTAGCTCGCCCTGCTAGCTGCCGTCCAGGATGAGTGTGTTCAGCCAGGCTTCGGTGATAATCATCGCACGCAGCAGTTCCGATTGTAGTTGTAGCTCATCTATTTTGTGTGTGATCGAACTGGCATTGGTGAGTAGGAGACTGGGCAGTGGCGGTCTGTGGTAGGTCCTTTAGCCGGGCTAGCAGGCCCAACCGGCATCCTTGCTTCTGCTTTCTCTCCCGTCCCCGCCTTCGTCGCCTCCCGTGGCCGACAACAATCCACCGAGCGCCCAGTGGTCTGGCTATGTCCTCCAGAGGACAGGTCATGTCTTCACGACGAAAAGTTCAAGTTTATTCCCCCCTTAAAAATAGGTAAATGAGCACTGTAGTACTATGGAACTACATGGAAACGGGCCAAATGATGTCTGTAGCTTGCACAGTGATAGCGTTAGAGAAGGCTAGCTGTAGTCTCGCGCTGAAGTCCCGTGGGAATTCAGTTGTAGCAGGAAAAGGTAGAAAAGGTAGGTGTGCAGATTGCTCCGACACTTTACTATTATTATTATTAATTTTTTTTTTTGAGGGGGCAATAAACTGCAACTTTTCGTCGCAAAGTCATGACCTGTCTTCTGGAGGACATAGCCAGACCACCGGGTGCTCGTGGATTGTTGTCGGCCGTGGGAGGCCACAAAGGCCATCCTTGTATAGGGCCTTGACACTGACGATGCCATTTCTGTGCCAGGCCCTAAAAGCCAGGTCTGAACTTGAAGGTGTAAAGACATGGTTTTTAAGCAGTGGGGTCCAGACGGAGGGGCCGTGTAAGCCAAAGTTTTGCCTAACCTGACTCCAGATCTTAAGTTAGAAGGATACAATCGGGCATGCGCCCACAGATGTTGAAGGCAAAGGGAGTTGGGAGCAGAGGACCGACCGCAGTGGAAGGTTTGAGCTAGCCCTCTCCAAATGTACACAGACAAACAGTGAGGCACAGTTCAACCAGTATAAAAGTTTTTGCAAGTTAGCTGCCCAGTAATATGGTCTAAAGTTAGGGAGTGCCAGACCTCCCTCAGTCTTTGGGGACTGTAATATTGTCTTTTGGATCCTGGCAGGTTTGCTGCCCTAAATAAATGTAGAAATTGCCCTGTCCAGCTTATCAAAAAAAGATTTAACTATAAGTACAGGGATGTGCTGGAAAAGAAAGGAATTTGGGGAGGACAACCATCTTAATTAGATTTATCCGGCTCATGAGGGAGAGCGTTAAGACTTACCAGTGGTCAAAATCACTTTCAGTTTTTGCGGAACATGTCTGAAATGGCTGTTAAAAAGTAGCGAAACCTGTCCTCTGCCCACTTAAACGACGACAGAAAGCGTAGGAACTGCATAGCCAGAGAGTTTATTGGTAGGAGCTCACTTTTCTGATAGTTAAGCTTGTAGCCAGAATACGCACTGAACCGTTCCAGAATGTTTAAAATCACAGGAAGCGAGATGGCTGGGTTAGAGATGTACAGGAGCAGGTCGTCCGCATACAGTGAGACTTTATGAGTTGTGCCAGATCGAGGGATGCCTTCGACACCTTCCTCCGAGCGAAGCCAAACGGCCAGAGGTTCTATTGCGATGGTGAACAGGAGTGGCGACAGAGGGCAATCCTGCCTGGTACCTCTCCGGAGTGAGAAGAGGGGTGATAACGTGTCGTTAGTTTGAACTGAGGCCATCGGGGATGAATATAATAATCTGACCCAGAGGATAGAATTTTCGCCCAGGCCAAACCCGTCCATTGCCTCGTACAGGTACCCCCACTCGACTCTGTCGAAGGCGTTTTCGGCGTCGAGGGACAGCACGATTTCCGGGGTATCATTACTTGATGATTTTAAATAGGCGTCCAGTGTTGTGGGAAGACTGTTGGCCAGGCATGAACCCTGTCTGGTCTAGCGAGATAATGGAGGGCATCACCCGTTGAAGACAGAGTGCAAGATCTATTCTGAGAATTTTGAAGTCCACATTGAGGAGAGAGATTGATCTGTAGCTGCCGCAAAGCAGGGGATATTTCCCCTTCTTAAGAATTAGGTAGATACTAGCCTTCGACAGGGTGTCCGGCAGGCGACAACGACGAAAAGCCTCATTGTACATATCTCTTAGTACTGGCGCGAGGAGAGCGGGAAATGTTTTGTAATACTCTACAGTGAAGCCATCCTGCCCCGGGGATTTACAGCTCTGTAGCGAATTAATGGCTCCCGCGATTGACCACCAAAGTCATTCGCGGAATCAACGTTTATTTGGGGGAAAGTTATATTATTAAGCGTGTCATCTGCAATGGGAGGGCAGTCAGAGGTATACATTTCAGCATAGAATTTGGCAAATATTTCATTTATTGTATGTTGACGGGATCAGTGTGGATCTCGCCTGAGTTGGCTCTAATGGAAGGAATTAGCCGTGAGGTTGCTTTGGCTCTGGCCTGATGAGCCAGAAGCTTCCCAGCTTTATCCCCCGACTCAAAAAAGTGTTTTTTGAGCAGACGAAGCTTGGATCTGTTCGTAGATAAGAGGTCAAAGTCTGCTTGCAACCTAAGACGTTCTCTGTAAAGGGTAGGGTCTGGGCCGTCCGCGTGTTTGTCATCGATAGCCTTAATTTTCCGTATTAAGTTCGCCGTTTGGGACCTTTCGACTCTTTTAAATTAGAGACAAAGGAGATAAGCTGGCCTCTGATATAGACTTTCGAAGCCTCCCATAGTACGCCTCTGTTTGTGTCCAGCCAGCCCATTCTCATGGCAGAAAGAAAGAGAACAAAAAAAATAAATAACACGAATGACATACAACAGACACAACCACATACACACACACACAGGACAGGCAGAATAAAGCATCACTTAACCAACGATCAAACCTGAGTCCCCTGACCTGAAATCCCCTGAAAACTAACAATTAACGAACCTTGAGTGTCCATTGCACAGCGTTGTGCCATCTACACATCCGCCTG
This sequence comes from Zingel zingel, assembly GCA_023566125.1. NCBI lineage: Eukaryota > Metazoa > Chordata > Actinopteri > Perciformes > Percidae > Zingel > Zingel zingel. The sequence goes on from CM042324.1 coordinate 32,454,641, forward strand.
GGTTCCAAGTGTTCCCAATTCCCCAAACAACAGATCAGTCCAATAACAGAACAATATCAGCATAAACAGGTCATCAGTTTGGCAGCATTATTGTTATAAAGTATGTGTAAGTATTAGGGCTGTCAAGCGATTACATTTTCTTAATCGCGATTAATCGTTGAATTTCTATAGTTAATCGCGATTAATCGCATGTTTTATCACATGACTAAAATTCTATTATTTTGCATTAAAGAACTGTTTTTAAGTACATATTAACAATGGAACGCAATTATTACCAGTGTATCTTGATTGGGAATCAAATGAATGCAAAGAATCTTGATTATAAGATTTGTATTTATTTATTATATATTTAATCTAGTCACACATTTGAATCTAGAGTCAATATTAGGGTTGGGTATTGTTTAGTTTGGATACCGGTGTTAAAGCGTTACTTTTAAAATGGTACCAGTGCCTGAACTGATAATTTTTAAGAAAGTTACAAATAAGAAGGGTACTAAACAGTTGTCGACATTAAAGACTGGCTTGTTTATTGCTAAGGCCATATCGTCAAAATCAAATGTTTAATAATAATGTAATCACTATAACAATAACTTATTTCACTAATAAACAGCTGTTGAATGACAAAAACAACCACCAGATGGGAAAAGGGCATTTAAGAACAACTTTGAATGCACCATGAGGATGTAAATTACCAGTTTCACTGAACACACCGTCTGTGTTTTTCCGACAACAGCAGCTGCAGATTGTTACATCCCGGTGTTGGAATCCTCTACGGTGAAATACAGACAAACTTTACAACGTTTAGCGATAGCTGTCAGCATTGTAACCGTGTTTAATCCAGCTACTAGCTAGCGGTAGGCTAACGTTAGCTGCTGTCGAGTATAGTGTTAACTAGCGTCACGTGCAGAAATGTTTCTGTTGCCTGTAACGTCTGTTTCAGAGGATCAGAGAGAAGTGCAGGCATATCAGTGGCACCAGAATGAGGCACCGAAATCCGCGTTGCTATTCCTGCAGCAGCAGGATGTGTTACGAGGAAGTACGGCAAAAAGTAGCCTGTTAGGCACGACACAAAGCCGAGTGAAGTGAAAATAAATTAAGAAATGCATGCGATTAATACGATTAAAAAAAATTAACGCATTATGCTCGGCCCCCTAATAAGTATATATGTTACATATGCAGTTATGAAAATAAAAGTAAAGGCAATGTGGAAAAACAAAGACAAGATCGTAGTACCAACAAGGCACAACATGAGTCAGCAGGTTGATACGTATATATACTAATACATTTTAAAAAAAGTTAGCGTGGGAGAGTTTAATGAAATATCACCTGCAACTTGAGATTACCGATTCACAAAAAGAATTATTGCGTTGCTGCTACGACTTTGAACAGGAGAAGCATAGTTAAACTATAGTCAAACAAAGTCATTGCAGAAATATGTTGCCTCATCACAGCCTCGGCTACGTGACAAGGACAGGGAGGCTGCCTTTAAAGTATGGAACGTAAATACACAAACAGTCATAATACTACGACCTTGAACAGGAGAAGCATATTTTAAAGTATGGAACGAAAATACACAGTCATACTGAAAACTTAACGTAAGTCATAGCTAGGAGCAGTCTTCCCGGGCCAATGCACGTGAGGCAGGGGCAAGCGTGCTCTGGTTGGCCAGGTGCTAACAGTGGCCTGCTGCTGAGAGCTAGCAAGCCGCGTTAGCCCACCGCGTGGGCGTGATGTAATCAAAAGCCGGCTCTCTGGGCAGTTTTAACATAGCCGCCATGTTGCTGGGCAATTTCAATCCTCCGTGGGTCCCAAACTGCGTCGGCGCTGAGAAGAAATTAAGTCCTGAGCAGCCTTAGGGGAAATAAGCCGATGCTGCGGGCCTTCCCCGGTCAAGATAAACAGCTTGGTGATAGTGAAGTGCAGGCCTGAGGCCTAGGCCACAGAGCTCTTTCATCATGTCTCGGTACGCGGAGCGTTGCTCGAGTATCTCGGGAGAATAGTCCTCAAAGATGTGGATTGGGAGTCCTTGTATTTTAGTTTGCCCATTCATTTCCGAGCTGGCAGATCTGGAATCTGTGGAAACACATCACGAATGCCCTGGGCTTCTCGTCAGTGGCCAGGTTTCGCCATTGACATGCGGTGAGCTTGTTCCAGCTCCGGGGCTGAATCCAATATGTGTTTGCCGAGCACCTCCACATTTACTCTTAAATGTGGTGACGGTGTCTGCCCCCTGAACCCAGACTAGGAGCTGGTTCTACAGGAGAGGAGCCTGGTAGCTGAAGGCTCTGGCTCCAATTCTGCTTTTAGAGACTCTAGGAACCACAAGTAACTCCGCATTCTGGGAGTGCAGTGCTCCAGTGGGACAATAAGGTATTATGAGCTCTTCAAGATATGATGGTGCTTGGCCATTTAGAGCTTTGTAGGTCAGGAGAAGGACATTAAATTCAATCCTGGATTTTACAGGAAGCCAATGCAGAGACGCTAATACAGGAGAAATATGATCTCTTTTCTTATTTCTTGTCAGAACACGGGCTGCAGCATTTTGGATCAGCTGGAGAGTCTTAAGGGACTTATTTGGGCAACCTGATAGTAAGGAATTACAGTAGTCCAGCCTGGAAGTAACGAATGCATGGACTAGTTTTTCAGCATCGTTTTGAGACAGGATGTGCCTAATTTTGGCAATGTTACCAAGATGAAAAAAGGCTGTTCTTGAGGTTTGTTTTAAGTGGGCGTTAAAGGATGTATCCTGATCAAAAAATAACTCCTAGATTTCTGACAGTATTGCTGGAGGCCAGCGCAATACCATCCAGAGTAATTATATCTTTGGATAATGAGGAGGTGTTTAGGGCCCAGCACAATAACTTTTCACAAAATTTTGTTTAAGTTTAACATCAGAAAATTGTAGGTCATCCATGATTTTATATCTTTAATGCATACTTGAAGTTTAGCTAACTGACTGGTTTCGTCTGGCTTGATTGATAAGTATAATTGGTCATCCGCATAACAGTGAAAGTTAATTGAGTGTTTCCTAATAATATTGCCTAGAGGAAGCATATATAAGTAGAATAAAAATGGTCCAAGCACTGAGCCTTGTGGAACGCCATGGCTAACTTTAGCGTACCTGGAGGATTTATTGTTAACATTAACAAATTGAGCTCGATCAGAGAAATAGGACTTAAACCAGCTTAGTGAGATGCCTTTAATGCCAACTAAATGTTCCAATCTCTGTAACAGGATGGTATGTTCAATAGTGTTGAATGAAGCACTAAGATCTAATAAGACAAGTACGGAGGCAAGTCCTTTGTCAGCAGCAGTTAGGAGGTCATTACTAATTTTCACCAGTGCCGTCTCTGTGCTATGATGCATTCTAAATCCTGACTGAAAGTCCTCAAATAAATAAATATTGCTATTTAGAAAATCACATAACTGATTAGCGACTACCTTCTCAAGGATCTTGGAGAAAAAGGGAAGGTTAGATATAGGTATATAGTCCAGATGTTGGAATCTAGGCATGTTTGTTGACGCTCAAAGTAGAAGAATTGGTAACAGACAATAAAGCAAATAATTTTTTTCTAATTTAATCCAAAAACTGAAGCCTTTTTTCTTAGCAGTCGATTTACGTTTCAGAGTATGGCTCTCGTTTGTCGTTGGTCTGGGGGTATGATTCTCGCTAGAAAGCTCATATGTGTTGATTAAATCACAGTTACACACTAAGCTTTTTCATTACGATTCTGCTGTCACTTTTGATTGAAATATTTAAGTTTGAATTTTGGTAAAATGTTTTGCGTCAAAAGTATTGTGTCGTCCAATGTAATCAGAAAGCTGAATCTGGCAGTGGAACTATGGAAAGAGCCCATGCCAAACAAACTACTTGACCATTCACGTCCAAATCCCGTACGAGACCAAAGGGCAAAATCTGATTGATACCGAATTCCTAATTTGAAGGTCACTTAAGAATCAAGTCCACCCACATGTTGGAATCTAGGCATGTTTCTTCACGCTCAAAGGAGAAGCATTGTTAACAGACAAAAAAGCCATTACTCTTTTCCTAATTTAATCCAAAAACTGAAGAAAAAAGTCTTCAGTTTGCGTTTTCAGGGTATGGCTTTCAGGGTTTCAGGGTATCTTGCAGTGGAGCTATGGAAAGAGCCCATGCCAAACCAACTACTTGACCATTCGCGTCCAAATCCCGTACGAGACCAAAGGGCAAAATCTGATTGATACCAAATTCCTAATTTGAAGGTCACTTAAGAATCAAGTCCACCCACATGTTGGAATCTAGGCATGTTTCTTCACGCTCAAAGGAGAAGCATTGGTAACAGACAAAAAAGCCAATACTCTTTTCCTAATTTAATCCAAAAACTGAAGAAAAAAGTCTTCAGTTTGCGTTGCAGGGTATGGCTCTCGTTTGTCGTTGGTCTGGGGGTATGATTCTCGCTAGAAAGCTCATATGTGTTGATTAAGTCACAGTTACACACTAAGTTGTTTCATTATGATTCTGCTGTTACTTTTGATTGAAATATTAAAGTTCGAATTTTGGTAAAATGTTTTGCGTCAAAAGTATTGTGTCGTCCAATGTAATCAGAAAGCTGAATCTTGCAGTGGAGCTATGGAAAGAGCCCATGCCAAACCAACTACTTGACCATTCGCGTCCAAATGCCGTACGAGACCAAAGGGCAAATTCTGGTTGATACCAGATTCCTAATTTGAAGGTCACTTAAGAATCAAGTCCACCCACATGTTGGAATCCAGGCATGTTTGTTCACGGTCAAAGTAGAAGAATTGGTAATAGACAATAAAGCCAATAATCTTTTTCTAATTTAATCCAAAAACTGAAGACTTTTTTCTCATCACCGATTTGCGTTCCAGGGTATGGCTCTCGTTTGTCGTTGGTCTGGGGGTATAATTCTCGCTAGAAAGTTCATATGTGTTGTTTAAGTCACAGTTACACACTAAGTTTTTTCAGTATAATTCTGCTGTTACTTTTGATTGAAATATTCAAGTTCGAATTTTGGTAAAATGTTTTGCGTCAAAAGTATTGTGTCGTCCAATGTAATCAGAAAGCTGAATCTTGCAGTGGAGCTATGGAAAGAGCCCATGCCAAACCAACTACTTGACCATTCGCGTCCAAATGCCGTACGAGACCAAAGGGCAAATTCTGGTTGATACCAGATTCCTAATTTGAAGGTCACTTAAGAATCAAGTCCACCAGGATTTTGGAATCTAGGCATGTTTCTTCACGCTCAAAGGAGAACAATTGGTAACAGACAATAAAGCCAATACTCTTTTCCTAATTTAATCCAAAAACTGAAGACTTTTTTCTCATCACCGATTTGCGTTTCAGGGTATGGCTCTCGTTTGTCGTTGGTCTAGGGGTATGATTCTCGCTAGAAAGCTCATATGTGTTGATTAAGTCACAGTTACACACAAAGCTTTTTCATTACGATTCTGCTGTCACTTTTGATTGAAATATTCAAGTACGGATTTTGGTAAAATGTTTTGCGTCAAAAGTATTGTGTTGTCAAATGTAATCAGAAAGCTGAATCTGGCAGTGGAGCTATGGAAAGAGCCCATGCCAAACCAACTACTTGACCTTTCGCGTTCAAATCCCGTACGAGACCAAAGGGCAAAATCTGATTGATACCGAATTCCTAATTTGAAGGTCACTTAAGAATCAAGTCCACCCACATGTTGGAATCCAGGCATGTTTGTTCACGGTCAAAGTAGAAGCATTGGTAACAGACAAAAAAGCCAATACTCTTTTCCTAATTTAATCCAAAAACTGAAGAAAAAAGTCTTCAGTTTGCGTTTTCAGGGTATGGCTTTCAGGGTTTCAGGGTATCTTGCAGTGGAGCTATGGAAAGAGCCCATGCCAAACCAACTACTTGACCATTCGCGTCCAAATCCCGTACGAGACCAAAGGGCAAAATCTGATTGATACCAAATTCCTAATTTGAAGGTCACTTAAGAATCAAGTCCACCCACATGTTGGAATCTAGGCATGTTTCTTCACGCTCAAAGGAGAAGCATTGGTAACAGACAAAAAAGCCAATACTCTTTTCCTAATTTAATCCAAATACTGAAGACTTTTTTCTCAGCAGTCAATTTGCGTTTCAACCTGTCTGGCCTTGGAATGCCCTGGGTTCCCCTAACAAGATTGGGAGGAAGCAAAAGTGGAGTGAAGCATCTGGGTGACAATGCAGAGCCTGCTTCCACGGCAACCAACAGAAAGAACTGGGAAACATATGAGGAAAAAACGAGCAGGATATGGCACTCGTGGATTTGGCGCCATGGAAAGAGCCCATGCCAAACAAACTAGTTGACCATTGCTTTTCAAGCCAATGTCAAGTCAGTCTTCAAGTGACAGATTGGAGCTGCATTTCCTTAAAAGAAATTAGCTAGAACACTGTTTGACAGGGCTCGTTGGTCTAGGGGTATGATTCTTGCTTAGGGTGCGAGAGGTCCCGGGTTCAAATCCCGGACGAGCCCAAAGGACAAATTCTGGTTGATACCAGATTCCTAATTTGAAGGTCACTTAAGAATCAAGTCCACCACGATGTTGGAATCTAGGCATGTTTCTTCATGCTCATAGGAGAAGCATTGGTAACAGACAAAAAAGCCAATACTCTCTTCCTAATTTAATCCAAAAACTGAAGAAAAAAGTCTTCAGTTTGCGTTTTCAGGGTATGGCTTTCAGGGTTTCAGGGTATCTTGCAGTGGAGCTATGGAAAGAGCCCATGCCAAACCAACTACTTGACCATTCGCGTCCAAATCCCGTACGAGACCAAAGGGCAAAATCTGATTGATACCAAATTCCTAATTTGAAGGTCACTTAAGAATCAAGTCCACCCACATGTTGGAATCTAGGCATGTTTCTTCACGCTCAAAGGAGAAGAATTGGTAACAGACAATAAAGCCAATACGCTTTTCCTAATTTAATCCAAAAACTGAAGACTTTTTTCTCATCACCGATTTGCGTTTCAGGGTATGGCTCTCGTTTGTCGTTGGTCTGGGGGAATGATTCTCGCTAGAAAGCTCATATGTGTTGATTAAGTCACAGTTACATACTAAGTTTTTTCATTACGATTCTGCTGTTATTTTTGATTGAAATATTCAAGTTTGAATTTTGGTAAAATGTTTTGCGTCAAAAGTATTGTGTCGTCCAATGTAATCAGAAAGCTGAATCTTGCAGTGGAGCTATGGAAAGAGCCCATGCCAAACCAACTACTTGACCTTTCGTGTTCAAATCCCGTACGAGACCAAAGGGCAAAATCTGATTGATACCGAATTCCTAATTTGAAGGTCACTTAAGAATCAAGTCCACCCACATGTTGGAATCCAGGCATGTTTGTTCACGGTCAAAGTAGAAGAATTGGTAATAGACAATAAAGCCAATAATCTTTTTCTGATTTAATCCAAAAACTGAAGACTTTTTTCTCATCACCGATTTGCGTTTCAGGGTATGGCTCTCGTTTGTCGTTGGTCTAGGGGTATGATTCTCGCTAGAAAGCTCATATGTGTTGATTAAGTCACAGTTACACACAATGCTTTTTCATTACGATTCTGCTGTCACTTTTGATTGAAATATTCAAGTACGGATTTTGGTAAAATGTTTTGCGTCAAAAGTATTGTGTTGTCAAATGTAATCAGAAAGCTGAATCTGGCAGTGGAGCTATGGAAAGAGCCCATGCCAAACCAACTACTTGACCTTTCGCGTTCAAATCCCGTACGAGACCAAAGGGCAAAATCTGATTGATACCGAATTCCTAATTTGAAGGTCACTTAAGAATCAAGTCCACCCACATGTTGGAATCTAGGCATTTTTTGTCACGCTCAAAGTAGAAGAATTGGTAACAGACAAAAAAGCCAATACTCTTTTCCTAATTTAATCCAAAAACTGAGGACTTTTTTTCTCAGCAGTCGATTTGCATTTCAGGTTATGTCTCTCGTTTGTCATTGGTCTGGGGGTATGATTCTCGCTAGAAAGCTCATATGTGTTGATTAAGTCACAGTTACATACTAAGTTTTTTTCATTACGATTCTGCTGTTATTTTTGATTGAAATATTCAAGTTTGAATTTTGGTAAAATGTTTTGCGTCAAAAGTATTGTGTCGTCCAATGTAATCAGAAAGCTGAATCTTGCAGTGGAGCTATGGAAAGAGCCCATGCCAAACCAACTACTTGACCTTTCGCGTTCAAATCCCGTACGAGACCAAAGGGCAAAATCTGATTGATACCGAATTCCTAATTTGAAGGTCACTTAAGAATCAAGTCCACCCACATGTTGGAATCCAGGCATGTTTGTTCACGGTCAAAGTAGAAGAATTGGTAATAGACAATAAAGCCAATAATCTTTTTCTAATTTAATCCAAAAACTGAAGACTTTTTTCTCATCACCGATTTGCGTTCCAGGGTATGGCTCTCGTTTGTCGTTGGTCTGGGGGTATAATTCTCGCTAGAAAGTTCATATGCGTTGTTTAAGTCACAGTTACACTCTAAGTTTTTTCATTATAATTCTGCTGTTACTTTTGATTGAAATATTCAAGTTTGAATTTTGGTAAAATGTTTTGCGTCAAAAGTATTGTGTCGTCCAATGTAATCAGAAAGCTGAATCTTGCAGTGGAGCTATGGAAAGAGCCCATGCCAAACCAACTACTTGACCATTCGCGTCCAAATCCCGTACGAGACCAAAGGGCAAAATCTGATTGATACCAAATTCCTAATTTGAAGGTCACTTAAGAATCAAGTCCACCCACATGTTGGAATCTAGGCATGTTTCTTCACGCTCAAAGGAGAAGAATTGGTAACAGACAATACAGCCAATACGCTTTTCCTAATTTAATCCAAAAACTGAAGACTTTTTTCTCATCACCGATTTGCGTTTCAGGGTATGGCTCTCGTTTGTCGTTGGTCTAGGCGTATGATTCTCGCTAGAAAGCTCATATGTGTTGATTAAGTCACAGTTACACAAAATGCTTTTTCATTACGATTCTGCTGTCACTTTTGATTGAAATATTCAAGTACGGATTTTGGTAAAATGTTTTGCGTCAAAAGTATTGTGTTGTCAAATGTAATCAGAAAGCTGAATCTGGCAGTGGAGCTATGGAAAGAGCCCATGCCAAACCAACTACTTGACCTTTCGCGTTCAAATCCCGTACGAGACCAAAGGGCAAAATCTGATTGATACCGAATTCCTAATTTGAAGGTCACTTAAGAATCAAGTCCACCCACATGTTGGAATCCAGGCATGTTTGTTCACGGTCAAAGTAGAAGAATTGGTAATAGACAATAAAGCCAATAATCTTTTTCTAATTTAATCCAAAAACTGAAGACTTTTTTCTCATCACCGATTTGCGTTCCAGGGTATGGCTCTCGTTTGTCGTTGGTCTGGGGGTATAATTCTCGCTAGAAAGTTCATATGTGTTGTTTAAGTCACAGTTACACACTAAGTTTTTTCATTATAATTCTGCTGTTACTTTTGATTGAAATATTCAAGTTCGAATTTTGGTAAAATGTTTTGCGTCAAAAGTATTGTGTCGTCCAATGTAATCAGAAAGCTGAATCTTGCAGTGGAGCTATGGAAAGAGCCCATGCCAAACCAACTACTTGACCATTCGCGTCCAAATCCCGTACGAGACCAAAGGGCAAAATCTGATTGATACCAAATTCCTAATTTGAAGGTCACTTAAGAATCAAGTCCACCCACATGTTGGAATCTAGGCATGTTTCTTCACGCTCAAAGGAGAAGCATTGGTAACAGACAAAAAAGCCAATACTCTTTTCCTAATTTAATCCAAAAACTGAAGAAAAAAGTCTTCAGTTTGCGTTTTCAGGGTATGGCTTTCAGGGTTTCAGGGTATCTTGCAGTGGAGCTATGGAAAGAGCCCATGCCAAACCAACTACTTGACCATTCGTGTCCAAATCCCGTACGAGACCAAAGGGCAAAATCTGATTGATACCAAATTCCTAATTTGAAGGTCACTTAAGAATCAAGTCCACCCACATGTTGGAATCTAGGCATGTTTCTTCACGCTCAAAGGAGAAGAATTGGTAACAGACAATAAAGCCAATACGCTTTTCCTAATTTAATCCAAAAACTGAAGACTTTTTCCTCATCACCGATTTGCGTTTCAGGGTATGGCTCTCGTTTGTCGTTGGTCTAGCGGTATGATTCTCGCTAGAAAGCTCATATGTGTTGATTAAGTCACAGTTACACACAATGCTTTTTCATTACGATTCTGCTGTCACTTTTGATTGAAATATTCAAGTACGGATTTTGGTAAAATGTTTTGCGTCAAAAGTATTGTGTTGTCAAATGTAATCAGAAAGCTGAATCTGGCAGTGGAGCTATGGAAAGAGCCCATGCCAAACCAACTACTTGACCTTTCGCGTTCAAATCCCGTACGAGACCAAAGGGCAAAATCTGATTGATACCGAATTCCTAATTTGAAGGTCACTTAAGAATCAAGTCCACCCACATGTTGGAATCTAGGCATTTTTTGTCACGCTCAAAGTAGAAGAATTGGTAACAGACAAAAAAGCCAATACTCTTTTCCTAATTTAATCCAAAAACTGAGGACTTTTTTTCTCAGCAGTCGATTTGCGTTTCAGGTTATGTCTCTCGTTTGTCATTGGTCTGGGGGTATGATTCTCGCTAGAAAGCTCATATGTGTTGATTAAGTCACAGTTACATGCTAAGTTTTTTTCATTACGATTCTGCTGTTATTTTTGATTGAAATATTCAAGTTTGAATTTTGGTAAAATGTTTTGCGTCAAAAGTATTGTGTCGTCCAATGTAATCAGAAAGCTGAATCTTGCAGTGGAGCTATGGAAAGAGCCCATGCCAAACCAACTACTTGACCTTTCGCGTTCAAATTCCGTACGAGACCAAAGGGCAAAATCTGATTGATACCGAATTCCTAATTTGAAGGTCACTTAAGAATCAAGTCCACCCACATGTTGGAATCCAGGCATGTTTGTTCACGGTCAAAGTAGAAGAATTGGTAATAGACAATAAAGCCATTAATCTTTTTCTAATTTAATCCAAAAACTGAAGACTTTTTTCTCAGCAGTCAATTTGCGTTTCAACCTGTCTGGCCTTGGAATGCCCTGGGTTCCCCTAACAAGATTGGGAGGAAGCAAAAGTGGAGTGAAGCATCTGGGTGACAATGCAGAGCCTGCTTCCACGGCAACCAACAGAAAGAACTGGGAAACATATGAGGAAAAAACGAGCAGGATATGGCACTCGTGGATTTGGCGCCATGGAAAGAGCCCATGCCAAACAAACTAGTTGACCATTGCTTTTCAAGCCAATGTCAAGTCAGTCTTCAAGTGACAGATTGGAGCTGCATTTCCTTAAAAGAAATTAGCTAGAACACTGTTTGACAGGGCTCGTTGGTCTAGGGGTATGATTCTCGCTTAGGGTGCGAGAGGTCCCGGGTTCAAATCCCGGACGAGCCCAAAGGACAAATTCTGGTTGATACCAGATTCCTAATTTGAAGGTCACTTAAGAATCAAGTCCACCCACATGTTGGAATCTTCACGCTCAAAGGAGAAGAATTGGTAACAGACAATAAAGCCAATACGCTTTTCCTAATTTAATCCAAAAACTGAAGACTTTTTTCTCATCACCGATTTGCGTTTCAGGGTATGGCTCTCGTTTGTCGTTGGTCTAGGGGTATGATTCTCGCTAGAAAGCTCATATGTGTTGATTAAGTCACAGTTACACACAATGCTTTTTCATTACGATTCTGCTGTCACTTTTGATTGAAATATTCAAGTACGGATTTTGGTAAAATGTTTTGCGTCAAAAGTATTGTGTTGTCAAATGTAATCAGAAAGCTGAATCTGGCAGTGGAGCTATGGAAAGAGCCCATGCCAAACCAACTACTTGACCTTTCGCGTTCAAATCCCGTACGAGACCAAAGGGCAAAATCTGATTGATACCGAATTCCTAATTTGAAGGTCACTTAAGAATCAAGTCCACCCACATGTTGGAATCTAGGCATTTTTTGTCACGCTCAAAGTAGAAGAATTGGTAACAGACAAAAAAGCCAATACTCTTTTCCTAATTTAATCCAAAAACTGAAGACTTTTTTTCTCAGCAGTCGATTTGCGTTTCAGGGTATGTCTCTCGTTTGTCATTGGTCTGGGGGTATGTTTCTCGCTAGAAAGCTCATATGTGTTGATTAAGTCACAGTTACATACTAAGTTTTTTCATTACGATTCTGCTGTTATTTTTGATTGAAATATTCAAGTTTGAATTTTGGTAAAATGTTTTGCGTCAAAAGTATTGTGTCGTCCAATGTAATCAGAAAGCTGAATCTTGCAGTGGAGCTATGGAAAGAGCCCATGCCAAACCAACTACTTGACCTTTCGCGTTCAAATCCCGTACGAGACCAAAGGGCAAAATCTGATTGATACCAAATTCCTAATTTGAAGGTCACTTAAGAATCAAGTCCACCCACATGTTGGAATCTAGGCATGTTTCTTCACGCTCAAAGGAGAAGAATTGGTAACAGACAATAAAGCCAATACGCTTTTCCTAATTTAATCCAAAAACTGAAGACTTTTTTCTCATCACCGATTTGCGTTTCAGGGTATGGCTCTCGTTTGTCGTTGGTCTGGGGGTATAATTGTCGCTAGAAAGTTCATATGTGTTGTTTAAGTCACAGTTATACACTAAGTTTTTTCATTATAATTCTGCTGTTACTTTTGATTGAAATATTCAAGTTCGAATTTTGGTAAAATGTTTTGCGTCAAAAGTATTGTGTCGTCCAATGTAATCAGAAAGCTGAATCTTGCAGTGGAGCTATGGAAAGAGCCCATGCCAAACCAACTACTTGACCATTCGCGTCCAAATCCCGTACGAGACCAAAGGGCAAAATCTGATTGATACCAAATTCCTAATTTGAAGGTCACTTAAGAATCAAGTCCACCCACATGTTGGAATCTAGGCATGTTTCTTCACGCTCAAAGGAGAAACATTGGTAACAGACAAAAAAGCCAATACTCTTTTCCTAATTTAATCCAAAAACTGAAGACTTTTTTCTCAGCAGTCAATTTGCGTTTCAACCTGTCTGGCCTTGGAATGCCCTGGGTTCCCCTAACAAGATTGGGAGGAAGCAAAAGTGGAGTGAAGCATCTGGGTGACAATGCAGAGCCTGCTTCCACGGCAACCAACAGAAAGAACTGGGAAACATATGAGGAAAAAACGAGCAGGATATGGCACTCGTGGATTTGGCGCCATGGAAAGAGCCCATGCCAAACAAACTAGTTGACCATTGCTTTTCAAGCCAATGTCAAGTTAGTCTTCAAGTGACAGATTGGAGCTGCATTTCCTTAAAAGAAATTAGCTAGAACACTGTTTGACAGGGCTCGTTGGTCTAGGGGTATGATTCTCGCTTAGGGTGCGAGAGGTCCCGGGTTCAAATCCCGGACGAGCCCAAAGGACAAATTCTGGTTGATACCAGATTCCTAATTTGAAGGTCACTTAAGAATCAAGTCCACCCACATGTTGGAATCTAGGCGTGTTTCTTCACGCTCAAAGGAGAAGAATTGGTAACAGACAATAAAGCCAATACGCTTTTCCTAATTTAATCCAAAAACTGAAGACTTTTTTCTCATCACCGATTTGCGTTTCAGGGTATGGCTCTCGTTTGTCGTTGGTCTAGGGGTATGATTCTCGCTAGAAAGCTCATATGTGTTGATTAAGTCACAGTTACACACAATGCTTTTTCATTACGATTCTGCTGTCACTTTTGATTGAAATATTCAAGTACGGATTTTGGTAAAATGTTTTGCGTCAAAAGTATTGTGTTGTCAAATGTAATCAGAAAGCTGAATCTGGCAGTGGAGCTATGGAAAGAGCCCATGCCAAACCAACTACTTGACCTTTCGCGTTCAAATCCCGTACGAGACCAAAGGGCAAAATCTGATTGATACCGAATTCCTAATTTGAAGGTCACTTAAGAATCAAGTCCACCCACATGTTGGAATCTAGGCATTTTTTGTCACGCTCAAAGTAGAAGAATTGGTAACAGACAAAAAAGCCAATACTCTTTTCCTAATTTAATCCAAAAACTGAAGACTTTTTTTCTCAGCAGTCGATTTGCGTTTCAGGGTATGTCTCTCGTTTGTCATTGGTCTGGGGGTATGTTTCTCGCTAGAAAGCTCATATGTGTTGATTAAGTCACAGTTACATACTAAGTTTTTTCATTACGATTCTGCTGTTATTTTTGATTGAAATATTCAAGTTTGAATTTTGGTAAAATGTTTTGCGTCAAAAGTATTGTGTCGTCCAATGTAATCAGAAAGCTGAATCTTGCAGTGGAGCTATGGAAAGAGCCCATGCCAAACCAACTACTTGACCTTTCGCGTTCAAATCCCGTACGAGACCAAAGGGCAAAATCTGATTGATACCAAATTCCTAATTTGAAGGTCACTTAAGAATCAAGTCCACCCACATGTTGGAATCTAGGCATGTTTCTTCACGCTCAAAGGAGAAGAATTGGTAACAGACAATAAAGCCAATACGCTTTTCCTAATTTAATCCAAAAACTGAAGACTTTTTTCTCATCACCGATTTGCGTTTCAGGGTATGGCTCTCGTTTGTCGTTGGTCTGGGGGTATAATTGTCGCTAGAAAGTTCATATGTGTTGTTTAAGTCACAGTTATACACTAAGTTTTTTCATTATAATTCTGCTGTTACTTTTGATTGAAATATTCAAGTTCGAATCTTGGTAAAATGTTTTGCGTCAAAAGTATTGTGTCGTCCAATGTAATCAGAAAGCTGAATCTTGCAGTGGAGCTATGGAAAGAGCCCATGCCAAACCAACTACTTGACCATTCGCGTCCAAATCCCGTACGAGACCAAAGGGCAAAATCTGATTGATACCGAATTCCTAATTTGAAGGTCACTTAAGAATCAAGTCCACCCACATGTTGGAATCCAGGCATGATTCTTCACGCTCAAAGGAGAAGCATTGGTAACAGACAAAAAAGCCAATACTCTTTTCCTAATTTAATCCAAAAACTGAAGACTTTTTTCTCAGCAGTCAATTTGCGTTTCAACCTGTCTGGCCTTGGAATGCCCTGGGTTCCCCTAACAAGATTGGGAGGAAGCAAAAGTGGAGTGAAGCATCTGGGTGACAATGAAGAGCCTGCTTCCACGGCAACCAACAGAAAGAACTGGGAAACATATGAGGAACAAACGAGCAGGATATGGCACTCGTGGATTTGGCGCCATGGAAAGAGCCCATGCCAAACAAACTAGTTGACCATTGCTTTTCAAGCCAATGTCAAGTCAGTCTTCAAGTGACAGATTGGAGCTGCATTTCCTTAAAAGAAATTAGCTAGAACCCTGTTTGACAGGGCTTGTTGGTCTAGGGGTATGATTCTCGCTTAGGGTGCGAGAGGTCCCGGGTTCAAATCCCGGACGAGCCCAAAGGACACATTCTGGTTGATACCAGATTCCTAATTTGAAGGTCACTTAAGAATCAAGTCCACCACGATGTTGGAATCTAGGCATGTTTCTTCACGCTCATAGGAGAAGAATTGGTAACAGACAATAAAGCCAATACTCTCTTCCTAATTTAATCCAAAAACTGAAGACTTTTTTCTCATCACCGATTTGCGTTTCAGGGTATGGCTCTCGTTTGTCGTTGGTCTAGGGGTATGATTCTCGCTAGAAAGCTCATATGTGTTGATTAAATCACAGTTACACACAAAGCTTTTTCATTACGATTCTGCTGTCACTTTTGATTGAAATATTCAAGTACGGATTTTGGTAAAATGTTTTGCGTCAAAAGTATTGTGTTGTCAAATGTAATCAGAAAGCTGAATCTGGCAGTGGAGCTACGGAAAGAGCCCATGCCAAACCAACTACTTGACCTTTCGCGTTCAAATCCCGTACGAGACCAAAGGGCAAAATCTGATTGATAATGAATTCCTAATTTGAAGGTCACTTAAGAATCAAGTCCACCCACATGTTGGAATCCAGGCATGTTTGTTCACGGTCAAAGTAGAAGAATTGGTAATAGACAATAAAGCCAATAATCTTTTTCTAATTTAATCCAAAAACTGAAGACTTTTTTCTCATCACCGATTTGCGTTCCAGGGTATGGCTCTCGTTTGTCGTTGGTCTGGGGGTATAATTCTCGCTAGAAAGCTCATATGTGTTGATTAAGTCACAGTTACACACAATGCTTTTTCATTACGATTCTGCTGTCACTTTTGATTGAAATATTCAAGTACGGATTTTGGTAAAATGTTTTGCGTCAAAAGTATTGTGTTGTCAAATGTAATCAGAAAGCTGAATCTGGCAGTGGAGCTATGGAAAGAGCCCATGCCAAACCAACTACTTGACCTTTCGCGTTCAAATCCCGTACGAGACCAAAGGGCAAAATCTGATTGATACCGAATTCCTAATTTGAAGGTCACTTAAGAATCAAGTCCACCCACATGTTGGAATCTAGGCATTTTTTGTCACGCTCAAAGTAGAAGAATTGGTAACAGACAAAAAAGCCAATACTCTTTTCCTAATTTAATCCAAAAACTGAGGACTTTTTTTCTCAGCAGTCGATTTGCGTTTCAGGTTATGTCTCTCGTTTGTCATTGGTCTGGGGGTATGATTCTCGCTAGAAAGCTCATATGTGTTGATTAAGTCACAGTTACATACTAAGTTTTTTTCATTACGATTCTGCTGTTATTTTTGATTGAAATATTCAAGTTTGAATTTTGGTAAAATGTTTTGCGTCAAAAGTATTGTGTCGTCCAATGTAATCAGAAAGCTGAATCTTGCAGTGGAGCTATGGAAAGAGCCCATGCCAAACCAACTACTTGACCTTTCGCGTTCAAATCCCGTACGAGACCAAAGGGCAAAATCTGATTGATACTGAATTCCTAATTTGAAGGTCACTTAAGAATCAAGTCCACCCACATGTTGGAATCCAGGCATGTTTGTTCACGGTCAAAGTAGAAGAATTGGTAATAGACAATAAAGCCAATAATCTTTTTCTAATTTAATCCAAAAACTGAAGACTTTTTTCTCATCACCGATTTGCGTTCCAGGGTATGGCTCTCGTTTGTCGTTGGTCTGGGGGTATAATTCTCGCTAGAAAGCTCATATGTGTTGATTAAGTCACAGTTACACACAATGCTTTTTCATTACGATTCTGCTGTCACTTTTGATTGAAATATTCAAGTACGGATTTTGGTAAAATGTTTTGCGTCAAAAGTATTGTGTTGTCAAATGTAATCAGAAAGCTGAATCTGGCAGTGGAGCTATGGAAAGAGCCCATGCCAAACCAACTACTTGACCTTTCGCGTTCAAATCCCGTACGAGACCAAAGGGCAAAATCTGATTGATACCGAATTCCTAATTTGAAGGTCACTTAAGAATCAAGTCCACCCACATGTTGGAATCTAGGCATTTTTTGTCACGCTCAAAGTAGAAGAATTGGTAACAGACAAAAAAGCCAATACTCTTTTCCTAATTTAATCCAAAAACTGAGGACTTTTTTTCTCAGCAGTCGATTTGCGTTTCAGGTTATGTCTCTCGTTTGTCATTGGTCTGGGGGTATGATTCTCGCTAGAAAGCTCATATGTGTTGATTAAGTCACAGTTACATACTAAGTTTTTTTCATTACGATTCTGCTGTTATTTTTGATTGAAATATTCAAGTTTGAATTTTGGTAAAATGTTTTGCGTCAAAAGTATTGTGTCGTCCAATGTAATCAGAAAGCTGAATCTTGCAGTGGAGCTATGGAAAGAGCCCATGCCAAACCAACTACTTGACCTTTCGCGTTCAAATTCCGTACGAGACCAAAGGGCAAAATCTGATTGATACCGAATTCCTAATTTGAAGGTCACTTAAGAATCAAGTCCACCCACATGTTGGAATCCAGGCATGTTTGTTCACGGTCAAAGTAGAAGAATTGGTAATAGACAATAAAGCCAATAATCTTTTTCTAATTTAATCCAAAAACTGAAGACTTTTTTCTCATCACCGATTTGCGTTCCAGGGTATGGCTCTCGTTTGTCGTTGGTCTGGGGGTATAATTCTCGCTAGAAAGTTCATATGTGTTGTTTAAGTCACAGTTACACACTAAGTTTTTTCATTATAATTCTGCTGTTACTTTTGATTGAAATATTCAAGTTCGAATTTTGGTCAAATGTTTTGCGTCAAAAGTATTGTGTCGTCCAATGTAATCAGAAAGCTGAATCTTGCAGTGGAGCTATGGAAAGAGCCCATGCCAAACCAACTACTTGACCATTCGCGTCCAAATCCCGTACGAGACCAAAGGGCAAAATCTGATTGATACCAAATTCCTAATTTGAAGGTCACTTAAGAATCAAGTCCACCCACATGTTGGAATTTAGGCATGTTTCTTCACGCTCAAAGGAGAAGCATTGGTAACAGACAAAAAAGCCAATACTCTTTTCCTAATTTAATCCAAAAACTGAAGAAAAAAGTCTTCAGTTTGCGTTTTCAGGGTATGGCTTTCAGGGTTTCAGGGTATCTTGCAGTGGAGCTATGGAAAGAGCCCATGCCAAACCAACTACTTGACCATTCGCGTCCAAATCCCGTACGAGACCAAAGGGCAAAATCTGATTGATACCAAATTCCTAATTTGAAGGTCACTTAAGAATCAAGTCCACCCACATGTTGGAATCTAGGCATGTTTCTTCACGCTCAAAGGAGAAGAATTGGTAACAGACAATAAAGCCAATACGCTTTTCCTAATTTAATCCAAAAACTGAAGACTTTTTTCTCATCACCGATTTGCGTTTCAGGGTATGGCTCTCGTTTGTCGTTGGTCTAGGGGTATGATTCTCGCTAGAAAGCTCATATGTGTTGATTAAGTCACAGTTACACACAATGCTTTTTCATTACGATTCTGCTGTCACTTTTGATTGAAATATTCAAGTACGGATTTTGGTAAAATGTTTTGCGTCAAAAGTATTGTGTTGTCAAATGTAATCAGAACGCTGAATCTGGCAGTGGAGCTATGGAAAGAGCCCATGCCAAACCAACTACTTGACCTTTCGCGTTCAAATCCCGTACGAGACCAAAGGGCAAAATCTGATTGATACCGAATTCCTAATTTGAAGGTCACTTAAGAATCAAGTCCACCCACATGTTGGAATCTAGGCATTTTTTGTCACGCTCAAAGTAGAAGAATTGGTAACAGACAAAAAAGCCAATACTCTTTTCCTAATTTAATCCAAAAACTGAGGACTTTTTTTCTCAGCAGTCGATTTGCGTTTCAGGTTATGTCTCTCGTTTGTCATTGGTCTGGGGGTATGATTCTCGCTAGAAAGCTCATATGTGTTGATTAAGTCACAGTTACATACTAAGTTTTTTTCATTACGATTCTGCTGTTATTTTTGATTGAAATATTCAAGTTTGAATTTTGGTAAAATGTTTTGCGTCAAAAGTATTGTGTCGTCCAATGTAATCAGAAAGCTGAATCTTGCAGTGGAGCTATGGAAAGAGCCCATGCCAAACCAACTACTTGACCTTTCGCGTTCAAATTCCGTACGAGACCAAAGGGCAAAATCTGATTGATACCGAATTCCTAATTTGAAGGTCACTTAAGAATCAAGTCCACCCACATGTTGGAATCCAGGCATGTTTGTTCACGGTCAAAGTAGAAGAATTGGTAATAGACAATAAAGCCAATAATCTTTTTCTAATTTAATCCAAAAACTGAAGACTTTTTTCTCATCACCGATTTGCGTTTCAGGGTATGGCTCTCGTTTGTCGTTGGTCTGGGGGTATAATTCTCGCTAGAAAGTTCATATGTGTTGTTTAAGTCACAGTTACACACTAAGTTTTTTCATTATAATTCTGCTGTTACTTTTGATTGAAATATTCAAGTTCGAATTTTGGTAAAATGTTTTGCGTCAAAAGTATTGTGTCGTCCAATGTAATCAGAAAGCTGAATCTTGCAGTGGAGCTATGGAAAGAGCCCATGCCAAACCAACTACTTGACCATTCGCGTCCAAATCCCGTACGAGACCAAAGGGCAAAATCTGATTGATACCAAATTCCTAATTTGAAGGTCACTTAAGAATCAAGTCCACCCACATGTTGGAATCTAGGCATGTTTCTTCACGCTCAAAGGAGAAGCATTGGTAACAGACAAAAAAGCCAATACTCTTTTCCTAATTTAATCCAAAAACTGAAGAAAAAAGTCTTCAGTTTGCGTTTTCAGGGTATGGCTTTCAGGGTTTCAGGGTATCTTGCAGTGGAGCTATGGAAAGAGCCCATGCCAAACCAACTACTTGACCATTCGCGTCCAAATCCCGTACGAGACCAAAGGGCAAAATCTGATTGATACCAAATTCCTAATTTGAAGGTCACTTAAGAATCAAGTCCACCCACATGTTGGAATCTAGGCATGTTTCTTCACGCTCAAAGGAGAAGAATTGGTAACAGACAATAAAGCCAATACGCTTTTCCTAATTTAATCCAAAAACTGAAGACTTTTTTCTCATCACCGATTTGCGTTTCAGGGTATGGCTCTCGTTTGTCGTTGGTCTAGGGGTATGATTCTCGCTAGAAAGCTCATATGTGTTGATTAAGTCACAGTTACACACAATGCTTTTTCATTACGATTCTGCTGTCACTTTTGATTGAAATATTCAAGTACGGATTTTGGTAAAATGTTTTGCGTCAAAAGTATTGTGTTGTCAAATGTAATCAGAAAGCTGAATCTGGCAGTGGAGCTATGGAAAGAGCCCATGCCAAACCAACTACTTGACCTTTCGCGTTCAAATCCCGTACGAGACCAAAGGGCAAAATCTGATTGATACCGAATTCCTAATTTGAAGGTCACTTAAGAATCAAGTCCACCCACATGTTGGAATCCAGGCATGTTTGTTCACGGTCAAAGTAGAAGAATTGGTAATAGACAATAAAGCCATTAATCTTTTTCTAATTTAATCCAAAAACTGAAGACTTTTTTCTCATCACCGATTTGCGTTTCAGGGTATGGCTCTCGTTTGTCGTTGGTCTAGGGGTATGATTCTCGCTAGAAAGCTCATATGTGTTGATTAAGTCACAGTTACACACAATGCTTTTTCATTACGATTCTGCTGTCACTTTTGATTGAAATATTCAAGTACGGATTTTGGTAAAATGTTTTGCGTCAAAAGTATTGTGTCGTCCAATGTAATCAGAAAGCTGAATCTTGCAGTGGAGCTATGGAAAGAGCCCATGCCAAACCAACTACTTGACCTTTCGCGTTCAAATCCCGTACGAGACCAAAGGGCAAAATCTGATTGATACCAAATTCCTAATTTGAAGGTCACTTAAGAATCAAGTCCACCCACATGTTGGAATCTAGGCATGTTTCTTCACGCTCAAAGGAGAAGAATTGGTAACAGACAATAAAGCCAATACGCTTTTCCTAATTTAATCCAAAAACTGAAGACTTTTTTCTCATCACCGATTTGCGTTTCAGGGTATGGCTCTCGTTTGTCGTTGGTCTGGGGGTATAATTGTCGCTAGAAAGTTCATATGTGTTGTTTAAGTCACAGTTATACACTAAGTTTTTTCATTATAATTCTGCTGTTACTTTTGATTGAAATATTCAAGTTCGAATTTTGGTAAAATGTTTTGCGTCAAAAGTATTGTGTCGTCCAATGTAATCAGAAAGCTGAATCTTGCAGTGGAGCTATGGAAAGAGCCCATGCCAAACCAACTACTTGACCATTCGCGTCCAAATCCCGTACGAGACCAAAGGGCAAAATCTGATTGATACCAAATTCCTAATTTGAAGGTCACTTAAGAATCAAGTCCACCCACATGTTGGAATCTAGGCATGTTTCTTCACGCTCAAAGGAGAAACATTGGTAACAGACAAAAAAGCCAATACTCTTTTCCTAATTTAATCCAAAAACTGAAGACTTTTTTCTCAGCAGTCAATTTGCGTTTCAACCTGTCTGGCCTTGGAATGCCCTGGGTTCCCCTAACAAGATTGGGAGGAAGCAAAAGTGGAGTGAAGCATCTGGGTGACAATGCAGAGCCTGCTTCCACGGCAACCAACAGAAAGAACTGGGAAACATATGAGGAAAAAACGAGCAGGATATGGCACTCGTGGATTTGGCGCCATGGAAAGAGCCCATGCCAAACAAACTAGTTGACCATTGCTTTTCAAGCCAATGTCAAGTCAGTCTTCAAGTGACAGATTGGAGCTGCATTTCCTTAAAAGAAATTAGCTAGAACACTGTTTGACAGGGCTCGTTGGTCTAGGGGTATGATTCTCGCTTAGGGTGCGAGAGGTCCCGGGTTCAAATCCCGGACGAGCCCAAAGGACAAATTCTGGTTGATACCAGATTCCTAATTTGAAGGTCACTTAAGAATCAAGTCCACCCACATGTTGGAATCTAGGCGTGTTTCTTCATGCTCAAAGGAGAAGAATTGGTAACAGACAATAAAGCCAATACGCTTTTCCTAATTTAATCCAAAAACTGAAGACTTTTTTCTCATCACCGATTTGCGTTTCAGGGTATGGCTCTCGTTTGTCGTTGGTCTGGGGGTATAATTCTCGCTAGAAAGTTCATATGTGTTGTTTAAGTCACAGTTACACACTAAGTTTTTTCATTATAATTCTGCTGTTACTTTTGATTGAAATATTCAAGTTCGAATTTTGGTAAAATGTTTTGCGTCAAAAGTATTGTGTCGTCCAATGTAATCAGAAAGCTGAATCTTGCAGTGGAGCTATGGAAAGAGCCCATGCCAAACCAACTACTTGACCATTCGCGTCCAAATCCCGTACGAGACCAAAGGGCAAAATCTGATTGATACCAAATTCCTAATTTGAAGGTCACTTAAGAATCAAGTCCACCCACATGTTGGAATCTAGGCATGTTTCTTCACGCTCAAAGGAGAAGCATTGGTAACAGACAAAAAAGCCAATACTCTTTTCCTAATTTAATCCAAAAACTGAAGAAAAAAGTCTTCAGTTTGCGTTTTCAGGGTATGGCTTTCAGGGTTTCAGGGTATCTTGCAGTGGAGCTATGGAAAGAGCCCATGCCAAACCAACTACTTGACCATTCGCGTCCAAATCCCGTACGAGACCAAAGGGCAAAATCTGATTGATACCAAATTCCTAATTTGAAGGTCACTTAAGAATCAAGTCCACCCACATGTTGGAATCTAGGCATGTTTCTTCACGCTCAAAGGAGAAGAATTGGTAACAGACAATAAAGCCAATACGCTTTTCCTAATTTAATCCAAAAACTGAAGACTTTTTTCTCATCACCGATTTGCGTTTCAGGGTATGGCTCTCGTTTGTCGTTGGTCTAGGGGTATGATTCTCGCTAGAAAGCTCATATGTGTTGATTAAGTCACAGTTACACACAATGCTTTTTCATTACGATTCTGCTGTCACTTTTGATTGAAATATTCAAGTACGGATTTTGGTAAAATGTTTTGCGTCAAAAGTATTGTGTTGTCAAATGTAATCAGAAAGCTGAATCTGGCAGTGGAGCTATGGAAAGAGCCCATGCCAAACCAACTACTTGACCTTTCGCGTTCAAATCCCGTACGAGACCAAAGGGCAAAATCTGATTGATACCGAATTCCTAATTTGAAGGTCACTTAAGAATCAAGTCCACCCACATGTTGGAATCCAGGCATGTTTGTTCACGGTCAAAGTAGAAGAATTGGTAATAGACAATAAAGCCATTAATCTTTTTCTAATTTAATCCAAAAACTGAAGACTTTTTTCTCATCACCGATTTGCGTTTCAGGGTATGGCTCTCGTTTGTCGTTGGTCTAGGGGTATGATTCTCGCTAGAAAGCTCATATGTGTTGATTAAGTCACAGTTACACACAATGCTTTTTCATTACGATTCTGCTGTCACTTTTGATTGAAATATTCAAGTACGGATTTTGGTAAAATGTTTTGCGTCAAAAGTATTGTGTCGTCCAATGTAATCAGAAAGCTGAATCTTGCAGTGGAGCTATGGAAAGAGCCCATGCCAAACCAACTACTTGACCTTTCGCGTTCAAATCCCGTACGAGACCAAAGGGCAAAATCTGATTGATACCAAATTCCTAATTTGAAGGTCACTTAAGAATCAAGTCCACCCACATGTTGGAATCTAGGCATGTTTCTTCACGCTCAAAGGAGAAGAATTGGTAACAGACAATAAAGCCAATACGCTTTTCCTAATTTAATCCAAAAACTGAAGACTTTTTTCTCATCACCGATTTGCGTTTCAGGGTATGGCTCTCGTTTGTCGTTGGTCTGGGGGTATAATTGTCGCTAGAAAGTTCATATGTGTTGTTTAAGTCACAGTTATACACTAAGTTTTTTCATTATAATTCTGCTGTTACTTTTGATTGAAATATTCAAGTTCGAATTTTGGTAAAATGTTTTGCGTCAAAAGTATTGTGTCGTCCAATGTAATCAGAAAGCTGAATCTTGCAGTGGAGCTATGGAAAGAGCCCATGCCAAACCAACTACTTGACCATTCGCGTCCAAATCCCGTACGAGACCAAAGGGCAAAATCTGATTGATACCAAATTCCTAATTTGAAGGTCACTTAAGAATCAAGTCCACCCACATGTTGGAATCTAGGCATGTTTCTTCACGCTCAAAGGAGAAACATTGGTAACAGACAAAAAAGCCAATACTCTTTTCCTAATTTAATCCAAAAACTGAAGACTTTTTTCTCAGCAGTCAATTTGCGTTTCAACCTGTCTGGCCTTGGAATGCCCTGGGTTCCCCTAACAAGATTGGGAGGAAGCAAAAGTGGAGTGAAGCATCTGGGTGACAATGCAGAGCCTGCTTCCACGGCAACCAACAGAAAGAACTGGGAAACATATGAGGAAAAAACGAGCAGGATATGGCACTCGTGGATTTGGCGCCATGGAAAGAGCCCATGCCAAACAAACTAGTTGACCATTGCTTTTCAAGCCAATGTCAAGTCAGTCTTCAAGTGACAGATTGGAGCTGCATTTCCTTAAAAGAAATTAGCTAGAACACTGTTTGACAGGGCTCGTTGGTCTAGGGGTATGATTCTCGCTTAGGGTGCGAGAGGTCCCGGGTTCAAATCCCGGACGAGCCCAAAGGACAAATTCTGGTTGATACCAGATTCCTAATTTGAAGGTCACTTAAGAATCAAGTCCACCCACATGTTGGAATCTAGGCGTGTTTCTTCACGCTCAAAGGAGAAGAATTGGTAACAGACAATAAAGCCAATACGCTTTTCCTAATTTAATCCAAAAACTGAAGACTTTTTTCTCATCACCGATTTGCGTTTCAGGGTATGGCTCTCGTTTGTCGTTGGTCTAGGGGTATGATTCTCGCTAGAAAGCTCATATGTGTTGATTAAGTCACAGTTACACACAATGCTTTTTCATTACGATTCTGCTGTCACTTTTGATTGAAATATTCAAGTACGGATTTTGGTAAAATGTTTTGCGTCAAAAGTATTGTGTTGTCAAATGTAATCAGAAAGCTGAATCTGGCAGTGGAGCTATGGAAAGAGCCCATGCCAAACCAACTACTTGACCTTTCGCGTTCAAATCCCGTACGAGACCAAAGGGCAAAATCTGATTGATACCGAATTCCTAATTTGAAGGTCACTTAAGAATCAAGTCCACCCACATGTTGGAATCTAGGCATTTTTTGTCACGCTCAAAGTAGAAGAATTGGTAACAGACAAAAAAGCCAATACTCTTTTCCTAATTTAATCCAAAAACTGAAGACTTTTTTTCTCAGCAGTCGATTTGCGTTTCAGGGTATGTCTCTCGTTTGTCATTGGTCTGGGGGTATGTTTCTCGCTAGAAAGCTCATATGTGTTGATTAAGTCACAGTTACATACTAAGTTTTTTCATTACGATTCTGCTGTTATTTTTGATTGAAATATTCAAGTTTGAATTTTGGTAAAATGTTTTGCGTCAAAAGTATTGTGTCGTCCAATGTAATCAGAAAGCTGAATCTTGCAGTGGAGCTATGGAAAGAGCCCATGCCAAACCAACTACTTGACCTTTCGCGTTCAAATCCCGTACGAGACCAAAGGGCAAAATCTGATTGATACCAAATTCCTAATTTGAAGGTCACTTAAGAATCAAGTCCACCCACATGTTGGAATCTAGGCATGTTTCTTCACGCTCAAAGGAGAAGAATTGGTAACAGACAATAAAGCCAATACGCTTTTCCTAATTTAATCCAAAAACTGAAGACTTTTTTCTCATCACCGATTTGCGTTTCAGGGTATGGCTCTCGTTTGTCGTTGGTCTGGGGGTATAATTGTCGCTAGAAAGTTCATATGTGTTGTTTAAGTCACAGTTATACACTAAGTTTTTTCATTATAATTCTGCTGTTACTTTTGATTGAAATATTCAAGTTCGAATTTTGGTAAAATGTTTTGCGTCAAAAGTATTGTGTCGTCCAATGTAATCAGAAAGCTGAATCTTGCAGTGGAGCTATGGAAAGAGCCCATGCCAAACCAACTACTTGACCATTCGCGTCCAAATCCCGTACGAGACCAAAGGGCAAAATCTGATTGATACCGAATTCCTAATTTGAAGGTCACTTAAGAATCAAGTCCACCCACATGTTGGAATCTAGGCATGATTCTTCACGCTCAAAGGAGAAGCATTGGTAACAGACAAAAAAGCCAATACTCTTTTCCTAATTTAATCCAAAAACTGAAGACTTTTTTCTCAGCAGTCAATTTGCGTTTCAACCTGTCTGGCCTTGGAATGCCCTGGGTTCCCCTAACAAGATTGGGAGGAAGCAAAAGTGGAGTGAAGCATCTGGGTGACAATGAAGAGCCTGCTTCCACGGCAACCAACAGAAAGAACTGGGAAACATATGAGGAACAAACGAGCAGGATATGGCACTCGTGGATTT
This sequence comes from Zingel zingel, assembly GCA_023566125.1. Classification (NCBI taxonomy): domain Eukaryota; kingdom Metazoa; phylum Chordata; class Actinopteri; order Perciformes; family Percidae; genus Zingel; species Zingel zingel. The sequence continues at coordinate 32,481,520 of CM042324.1, forward strand.
GGCGCCATGGAAAGAGCCCATGCCAAACAAACTAGTTGACCATTGCTTTTCAAGCCAATGTCAAGTCAGTCTTCAAGTGACAGATTGGAGCTGCATTTCCTTAAAAGAAATTAGCTAGAACCCTGTTTGACAGGGCTTGTTGGTCTAGGGGTATGATTCTCGCTTAGGGTGCGAGAGGTCCCGGGTTCAAATCCCGGACGAGCCCAAAGGACACATTCTGGTTGATACCAGATTCCTAATTTGAAGGTCACTTAAGAATCAAGTCCACCACGATGTTGGAATCTAGGCATGTTTCTTCACGCTCATAGGAGAAGAATTGGTAACAGACAATAAAGCCAATACTCTCTTCCTAATTTAATCCAAAAACTGAAGACTTTTTTCTCATCACCGATTTGCGTTTCAGGGTATGGCTCTCGTTTGTCGTTGGTCTAGGGGTATGATTCTCGCTAGAAAGCTCATATGTGTTGATTAAATCACAGTTACACACAAAGCTTTTTCATTACGATTCTGCTGTCACTTTTGATTGAAATATTCAAGTACGGATTTTGGTAAAATGTTTTGCGTCAAAAGTATTGTGTTGTCAAATGTAATCAGAAAGCTGAATCTGGCAGTGGAGCTACGGAAAGAGCCCATGCCAAACCAACTACTTGACCTTTCGCGTTCAAATCCCGTACGAGACCAAAGGGCAAAATCTGATTGATACTGAATTCCTAATTTGAAGGTCACTTAAGAATCAAGTCCACCCACATGTTGGAATCCAGGCATGTTTGTTCACGGTCAAAGTAGAAGAATTGGTAATAGACAATAAAGCCAATAATCTTTTTCTAATTTAATCCAAAAACTGAAGACTTTTTTCTCATCACCGATTTGCGTTCCAGGGTATGGCTCTCGTTTGTCGTTGGTCTGGGGGTATAATTCTCGCTAGAAAGCTCATATGTGTTGATTAAGTCACAGTTACACACAATGCTTTTTCATTACGATTCTGCTGTCACTTTTGATTGAAATATTCAAGTACGGATTTTGGTAAAATGTTTTGCGTCAAAAGTATTGTGTTGTCAAATGTAATCAGAAAGCTGAATCTGGCAGTGGAGCTATGGAAAGAGCCCATGCCAAACCAACTACTTGACCTTTCGCGTTCAAATCCCGTACGAGACCAAAGGGCAAAATCTGATTGATACCGAATTCCTAATTTGAAGGTCACTTAAGAATCAAGTCCACCCACATGTTGGAATCTAGGCATTTTTTGTCACGCTCAAAGTAGAAGAATTGGTAACAGACAAAAAAGCCAATACTCTTTTCCTAATTTAATCCAAAAACTGAGGACTTTTTTTCTCAGCAGTCGATTTGCGTTTCAGGTTATGTCTCTCGTTTGTCATTGGTCTGGGGGTATGATTCTCGCTAGAAAGCTCATATGTGTTGATTAAGTCACAGTTACATACTAAGTTTTTTTCATTACGATTCTGCTGTTATTTTTGATTGAAATATTCAAGTTTGAATTTTGGTAAAATGTTTTGCGTCAAAAGTATTGTGTCGTCCAATGTAATCAGAAAGCTGAATCTTGCAGTGGAGCTATGGAAAGAGCCCATGCCAAACCAACTACTTGACCTTTCGCGTTCAAATCCCGTACGAGACCAAAGGGCAAAATCTGATTGATACTGAATTCCTAATTTGAAGGTCACTTAAGAATCAAGTCCACCCACATGTTGGAATCCAGGCATGTTTGTTCACGGTCAAAGTAGAAGAATTGGTAATAGACAATAAAGCCAATAATCTTTTTCTAATTTAATCCAAAAACTGAAGACTTTTTTCTCATCACCGATTTGCGTTCCAGGGTATGGCTCTCGTTTGTCGTTGGTCTGGGGGTATAATTCTCGCTAGAAAGCTCATATGTGTTGATTAAGTCACAGTTACACACAATGCTTTTTCATTACGATTCTGCTGTCACTTTTGATTGAAATATTCAAGTACGGATTTTGGTAAAATGTTTTGCGTCAAAAGTATTGTGTTGTCAAATGTAATCAGAAAGCTGAATCTGGCAGTGGAGCTATGGAAAGAGCCCATGCCAAACCAACTACTTGACCTTTCGCGTTCAAATCCCGTACGAGACCAAAGGGCAAAATCTGATTGATACCGAATTCCTAATTTGAAGGTCACTTAAGAATCAAGTCCACCCACATGTTGGAATCTAGGCATTTTTTGTCACGCTCAAAGTAGAAGAATTGGTAACAGACAAAAAAGCCAATACTCTTTTCCTAATTTAATCCAAAAACTGAGGACTTTTTTTCTCAGCAGTCGATTTGCGTTTCAGGTTATGTCTCTCGTTTGTCATTGGTCTGGGGGTATGATTCTCGCTAGAAAGCTCATATGTGTTGATTAAGTCACAGTTACATACTAAGTTTTTTTCATTACGATTCTGCTGTTATTTTTGATTGAAATATTCAAGTTTGAATTTTGGTAAAATGTTTTGCGTCAAAAGTATTGTGTCGTCCAATGTAATCAGAAAGCTGAATCTTGCAGTGGAGCTATGGAAAGAGCCCATGCCAAACCAACTACTTGACCTTTCGCGTTCAAATTCCGTACGAGACCAAAGGGCAAAATCTGATTGATACCGAATTCCTAATTTGAAGGTCACTTAAGAATCAAGTCCACCCACATGTTGGAATCCAGGCATGTTTGTTCACGGTCAAAGTAGAAGAATTGGTAATAGACAATAAAGCCAATAATCTTTTTCTAATTTAATCCAAAAACTGAAGACTTTTTTCTCATCACCGATTTGCGTTCCAGGGTATGGCTCTCGTTTGTCGTTGGTCTGGGGGTATAATTCTCGCTAGAAAGTTCATATGTGTTGTTTAAGTCACAGTTACACACTAAGTTTTTTCATTATAATTCTGCTGTTACTTTTGATTGAAATATTCAAGTTCGAATTTTGGTCAAATGTTTTGCGTCAAAAGTATTGTGTCGTCCAATGTAATCAGAAAGCTGAATCTTGCAGTGGAGCTATGGAAAGAGCCCATGCCAAACCAACTACTTGACCATTCGCGTCCAAATCCCGTACGAGACCAAAGGGCAAAATCTGATTGATACCAAATTCCTAATTTGAAGGTCACTTAAGAATCAAGTCCACCCACATGTTGGAATTTAGGCATGTTTCTTCACGCTCAAAGGAGAAGCATTGGTAACAGACAAAAAAGCCAATACTCTTTTCCTAATTTAATCCAAAAACTGAAGAAAAAAGTCTTCAGTTTGCGTTTTCAGGGTATGGCTTTCAGGGTTTCAGGGTATCTTGCAGTGGAGCTATGGAAAGAGCCCATGCCAAACCAACTACTTGACCATTCGCGTCCAAATCCCGTACGAGACCAAAGGGCAAAATCTGATTGATACCAAATTCCTAATTTGAAGGTCACTTAAGAATCAAGTCCACCCACATGTTGGAATCTAGGCATGTTTCTTCACGCTCAAAGGAGAAGAATTGGTAACAGACAATAAAGCCAATACGCTTTTCCTAATTTAATCCAAAAACTGAAGACTTTTTTCTCATCACCGATTTGCGTTTCAGGGTATGGCTCTCGTTTGTCGTTGGTCTAGGGGTATGATTCTCGCTAGAAAGCTCATATGTGTTGATTAAGTCACAGTTACACACAATGCTTTTTCATTACGATTCTGCTGTCACTTTTGATTGAAATATTCAAGTACGGATTTTGGTAAAATGTTTTGCGTCAAAAGTATTGTGTTGTCAAATGTAATCAGAAAGCTGAATCTGGCAGTGGAGCTATGGAAAGAGCCCATGCCAAACCAACTACTTGACCTTTCGCGTTCAAATCCCGTACGAGACCAAAGGGCAAAATCTGATTGATACCGAATTCCTAATTTGAAGGTCACTTAAGAATCAAGTCCACCCACATGTTGGAATCTAGGCATTTTTTGTCACGCTCAAAGTAGAAGAATTGGTAACAGACAAAAAAGCCAATACTCTTTTCCTAATTTAATCCAAAAACTAAGGACTTTTTTTCTCAGCAGTCGATTTGCGTTTCAGGTTATGTCTCTCGTTTGTCATTGGTCTGGGGGTATGATTCTCGCTAGAAAGCTCATATGTGTTGATTAAGTCACAGTTACATACTAAGTTTTTTTCATTACGATTCTGCTGTTATTTTTGATTGAAATATTCAAGTTTGAATTTTGGTAAAATGTTTTGCGTCAAAAGTATTGTGTCGTCCAATGTAATCAGAAAGCTGAATCTTGCAGTGGAGCTATGGAAAGAGCCCATGCCAAACCAACTACTTGAACTTTCGCGTTCAAATTCCGTACGAGACCAAAGGGCAAAATCTGATTGATACCGAATTCCTAATTTGAAGGTCACTTAAGAATCAAGTCCACCCACATGTTGGAATCCAGGCATGTTTGTTCACGGTCAAAGTAGAAGAATTGGTAATAGACAATAAAGCCAATAATCTTTTTCTAATTTAATCCAAAAACTGAAGACTTTTTTCTCATCACCGATTTGCGTTTCAGGGTATGGCTCTCGTTTGTCGTTGGTCTGGGGGTATAATTCTCGCTAGAAAGTTCATATGTGTTGTTTAAGTCACAGTTACACACTAAGTTTTTTCATTATAATTCTGCTGTTACTTTTGATTGAAATATTCAAGTTCGAATTTTGGTAAAATGTTTTGCGTCAAAAGTATTGTGTCGTCCAATGTAATCAGAAAGCTGAATCTTGCAGTGGAGCTATGGAAAGAGCCCATGCCAAACCAACTACTTGACCATTCGCGTCCAAATCCCGTACGAGACCAAAGGGCAAAATCTGATTGATACCAAATTCCTAATTTGAAGGTCACTTAAGAATCAAGTCCACCCACATGTTGGAATCTAGGCATGTTTCTTCACGCTCAAAGGAGAAGCATTGGTAACAGACAAAAAAGCCAATACTCTTTTCCTAATTTAATCCAAAAACTGAAGAAAAAAGTCTTCAGTTTGCGTTTTCAGGGTATGGCTTTCAGGGTTTCAGGGTATCTTGCAGTGGAGCTATGGAAAGAGCCCATGCCAAACCAACTACTTGACCATTCGCGTCCAAATCCCGTACGAGACCAAAGGGCAAAATCTGATTGATACCAAATTCCTAATTTGAAGGTCACTTAAGAATCAAGTCCACCCACATGTTGGAATCTAGGCATGTTTCTTCACGCTCAAAGGAGAAGAATTGGTAACAGACAATAAAGCCAATACGCTTTTCCTAATTTAATCCAAAAACTGAAGACTTTTTTCTCATCACCGATTTGCGTTTCAGGGTATGGCTCTCGTTTGTCGTTGGTCTAGGGGTATGATTCTCGCTAGAAAGCTCATATGTGTTGATTAAGTCACAGTTACACACAATGCTTTTTCATTACGATTCTGCTGTCACTTTTGATTGAAATATTCAAGTACGGATTTTGGTAAAATGTTTTGCGTCAAAAGTATTGTGTTGTCAAATGTAATCAGAAAGCTGAATCTGGCAGTGGAGCTATGGAAAGAGCCCATGCCAAACCAACTACTTGACCTTTCGCGTTCAAATCCCGTACGAGACCAAAGGGCAAAATCTGATTGATACCGAATTCCTAATTTGAAGGTCACTTAAGAATCAAGTCCACCCACATGTTGGAATCCAGGCATGTTTGTTCACGGTCAAAGTAGAAGAATTGGTAATAGACAATAAAGCCATTAATCTTTTTCTTATTTAATCCAAAAACTGAAGACTTTTTTCTCATCACCGATTTGCGTTTCAGGGTATGGCTCTCGTTTGTCGTTGGTCTAGGGGTATGATTCTCGCTAGAAAGCTCATATGTGTTGATTAAGTCACAGTTACACACAATGCTTTTTCATTACGATTCTGCTGTCACTTTTGATTGAAATATTCAAGTACGGATTTTGGTAAAATGTTTTGCGTCAAAAGTATTGTGTTGTCAAATGTAATCAGAAAGCTGAATCTGGCAGTGGAGCTATGGAAAGAGCCCATGCCAAACCAACTACTTGACCTTTCGCGTTCAAATCCCGTACGAGACCAAAGGGCAAAATCTGATTGATACCGAATTCCTAATTTGAAGGTCACTTAAGAATCAAGTCCACCCACATGTTGGAATCTAGGCATTTTTTGTCACGCTCAAAGTAGAAGAATTGGTAACAGACAAAAAAGCCAATACTCTTTTCCTAATTTAATCCAAAAACTGAAGACTTTTTTTCTCAGCAGTCGATTTGCGTTTCAGGGTATGTCTCTCGTTTGTCATTGGTCTGGGGGTATGATTCTCGCTAGAAAGCTCATATGTGTTGATTAAGTCACAGTTACATACTAAGTTTTTTCATTACGATTCTGCTGTTATTTTTGATTGAAATATTCAAGTTTGAATTTTGGTAAAATGTTTTGCGTCAAAAGTATTGTGTTGTCAAATGTAATCAGAAAGCTGAATCTGGCAGTGGAGCTATGGAAAGAGCCCATGCCAAACCAACTACTTGACCTTTCGCGTTCAAATCCCGTACGAGACCAAAGGGCAAGATCTGATTGATACCGAATTCCTAATTTGAAGGTCACTTAAGAATCAAGTCCACCCACATGTTGGAATCTAGGCATTTTTTGTCACGCTCAAAGTAGAAGAATTGGTAACAGACAAAAAAGCCAATGCTCTTTTCCTAATTTAATCCAAAAACTGAGGACTTTTTTTCTCAGCAGTCGATTTGCGTTTCAGGTTATGTCTCTCGTTTGTCATTGGTCTGGGGGTATGATTCTCGCTAGAAAGCTCATATGTGTTGATTAAGTCACAGTTACATACTAAGTTTTTTTCATTACGATTCTGCTGTTATTTTTGATTGAAATATTCAAGTTTGAATTTTGGTAAAATGTTTTGCGTCAAAAGTATTGTGTCGTCCAATGTAATCAGAAAGCTGAATCTTGCAGTGGAGCTATGGAAAGAGCCCATGCCAAACCAACTACTTGACCTTTCACGTTCAAATTCGGTACGAGACCAAAGGGCAAAATCTGATTGATACCGAATTCCTAATTTGAAGGTCACTTAAGAATCAAGTCCACCCACATGTTGGAATCCAGGCATGTTTGTTCACGGTCAAAGTAGAAGAATTGGTAATAGACAATAAAGCCATTAATCTTTTTCTAATTTAATCCAAAAACTGAAGACTTTTTTCTCATCACCGATTTGCGTTTCAGGGTATGGCTCTCGTTTGTCGTTGGTCTAGGGGTATGATTCTCGCTAGAAAGCTCATATGTGTTGATTAAGTCACAGTTACACACAATGCTTTTTCATTACGATTCTGCTGTCACTTTTGATTGAAATATTCAAGTACGGATTTTGGTAAAATGTTTTGCGTCAAAAGTATTGTGTTGTCAAATGTAATCAGAAAGCTGAATCTGGCAGTGGAGCTATGGAAAGAGCCCATGCCAAACCAACTACTTGACCTTTCGCGTTCAAATCCCGTACGAGACCAAAGGGCAAAATCTGATTGATACCGAATTCCTAATTTGAAGGTCACTTAAGAATCAAGTCCACCCACATGTTGGAATCTAGGCATTTTTTGTCACGCTCAAAGTAGAAGAATTGGTAACAGACAAAAAAGCCAATACTCTTTTCCTAATTTAATCCAAAAACTGAAGACTTTTTTTCTCAGCAGTCGATTTGCGTTTCAGGGTATGTCTCTCGTTTGTCATTGGTCTGGGGGTATGATTCTCGCTAGAAAGCTCATATGTGTTGATTAAGTCACAGTTACATACTAAGTTTTTTCATTACGATTCTGCTGTTATTTTTGATTGAAATATTCAAGTTTGAATTTTGGTAAAATGTTTTGCGTCAAAAGTATTGTGTCGTCCAATGTAATCAGAAAGCTGAATCTTGCAGTGGAGCTATGGAAAGAGCCCATGCCAAACCAACTACTTGACCTTTCGCGTTCAAATTCCGTACGAGACCAAAGGGAAAAATCTGATTGATACCGAATTCCTAATTTGAAGGTCACTTAAGAATCAAGTCCACCCACATGTTGGAATCCAGGCATGTTTGTTCACGGTCAAAGTAGAAGAATTGGTAATAGACAATAAAGCCATTAATCTTTTTCTAATTTAATCCAAAAACTGAAGACTTTTTTCTCATCACCGATTTGCGTTTCAGGGTATGGCTCTCGTTTGTCGTTGGTCTAGGGGTATGATTCTCGCTAGAAAGCTCATATGTGTTGATTAATTCACAGTTACACACAATGCTTTTTCATTACGATTCTGCTGTCACTTTTGATTGAAATATTCAAGTACGGATTTTGGTAAAATGTTTTGCGTCAAAAGTATTGTGTTGTCAAATGTAATCAGAAAGCTGAATCTGGCAGTGGAGCTATGGAAAGAGCCCATGCCAAACCAACTACTTGACCTTTCGCGTTCAAATCCCGTACGAGACCAAAGGGCAAAATCTGATTGATACCGAATTCCTAATTTGAAGGTCACTTAAGAATCAAGTCCACCCACATGTTGGAATCTAGGCATTTTTTGTCACGCTCAAAGTAGAAGAATTGGTAACAGACAAAAAAGCCAATACTCTTTTCCTAATTTAATCCAAAAACTGAAGACTTTTTTTCTCAGCAGTCGATTTGCGTTTCAGGGTATGTCTCTCGTTTGTCATTGGTCTGGGGGTATGATTCTCGCTAGAAAGCTCATATGTGTTGATTAAGTCACAGTTACATACTAAGTTTTTTCATTACGATTCTGCTGTTATTTTTGATTGAAATATTCAAGTTTGAATTTTGGTAAAATGTTTTGCGTCAAAAGTATTGTGTCGTCCAATGTAATCAGAAAGCTGAATCTTGCAGTGGAGCTATGGAAAGAGCCCATGCCAAACCAACTACTTGACCTTTCGCGTTCAAATTCCGTACGAGACCAAAGGGCAAAATCTGATTGATACCGAATTCCTAATTTGAAGGTCACTTAAGAATCAAGTCCACCCACATGTTGGAATCCAGGCATGTTTGTTCACGGTCAAAGTAGAAGAATTGGTAATAGACAATAAAGCCATTAATCTTTTTCTAATTTAATCCAAAAACTGAAGACTTTTTTCTCATCACCGATTTGCGTTCCAGGGTATGGCTCTCGTTTGTCGTTGGTCTGGGGGTATAATTCTCGCTAGAAAGTTCATATGTGTTGTTTAAGACACAGTTACACACTAAGTTTTTTCATTATAATTCTGCTGTTACTTTTGATTGAAATATTCAAGTTCGAATTTTGGTAAAATGTTTTGCGTCAAAAGTATTGTGTCGTCCAATGTAATCAGAAAGCTGAATCTTGCAGTGGAGCTATGGAAAGAGCCCATGCCAAACCAACTACTTGACCATTCGCGTCCAAATCCTGTACGAGACCAAAGGGCAAAATCTGATTGATACCGAATTCCTAATTTGAAGGTCACTTAAGAATCAAGTCCACCCACATGTTGGAATCTAGGCATGTTTCTTCACGCTCAAAGGAGAAGCATTGGTAACAGACAAAAAAGCCAATACTCTTTTCCTAATTTAATCCAAAAACTGAAGACTTTTTTCTCAGCAGTCAATTTGCGTTTCAACCTGTCTGGCCTTGGAATGCCCTGGGTTCCCCTAACAAGATTGGGAGGAAGCAAAAGTGGAGTGAAGCATCTGGGTGACAATGCAGAGCCTGCTTCCACGGCAACCAACAGAAAGAACTGGGAAACATATGAGGAACAAACGAGCAGGATATGGCACTCGTGGATTTGGCGCCATGGAAAGAGCCCATGCCAAACAAACTAGTTGACCATTGCTTTTCAAGCCAATGTCAAGTCAGTCTTCAAGTGACAGATTGGAGCTGCATTTCCTTAAAAGAAATTAGCTAGAACACTGTTTGACAGGGCTCGTTGGTCTAGGGGTATGATTCTCGCTTAGGTTGCGAGAGGTCCCGGGTTCAAATCCCGGACGAGCCCAAAGGACAAATTCTGGTTGATACCAGATTCCTAATTTGAAGGTCACTTAAGAATCAAGTCCACCATGATGTTGGAATCTAGGCGTGTTTCTTCACGCTCATAGGAGAAGAATTGGTAACAGACAATAAAGCCAATACTCTTTTCCTAATTTAATCCAAAAACTGAAGACTTTTTTCTCATCACCGATTTGCGTTTCAGGGTATGGCTCTCGTTTGTCGTTGGTCTAGGGGTATGATTCTCGCTAGAAAGCTCATATGTGTTGATTAAGTCACAGTTACACACAAAGCTTTTTCATTACGATTCTGCTGTCACTTTTGATTGAAATATTCAAGTACGGATTTTGGTAAAATGTTTTGCGTCAAAAGTATTGTGTTGTCAAATGTAATCAGAAAGCTGAATCTGGCAGTGGAGCTATGGAAAGAGCCCATGCCAAACCAACTACTTGACCTTTCGCGTTCAAATCCCGTACGAGACCAAAGGGCAAAATCTGATTGATACCGAATTCCTAATTTGAAGGTCACTTAAGAATCAAGTCCACCCACATGTTGGAATCCAGGCATGTTTGTTCACGGTCAAAGTAGAAGAATTGGTAATAGACAATAAAGCCAATAATCTTTTTCTAATTTAATCCAAAAACTGAGGACTTTTTTTCTCAGCAGTCGATTTGCGTTTCAGGTTATGTCTCTCGTTTGTCATTGGTCTGGGGGTATGATTCTCGCTAGAAAGCTCATATGTGTTGATTAAGTCACAGTTACATTATAAGTTTTTTCATTACGATTCTGCTGTTACTTTTGATTGAAATATTCAAGTTCGAATTTTGGTAAAATGTTTTGCGTCAAAAGTATTGTGTCGTCCAATGTAATCAGAAAGCTGAATCTTGCAGTGGAGCTATGGAAAGAGCCCATGCCAAACCAACTACTTGACCATTCGCGTCTAAATCCCGTACGAGACCAAAGGGCAAAATCTGATTGATACCGAATTCCTAATTTGAAGGTCACTTAAGAATCAAGTCCACCCACATGTTGGAATCCAGGCATGTTTGTTCACGGTCAAAGTAGAAGAATTGGTAATAGACATTAAAGCCAATAATCTTTTTCTAATTTAATCCAAAAACTGAAGACTTTTTTCTCATCACCGATTTGCGTTCCAGGGTATGGCTCTCGTTTGTCGTTGGTCTGGGGGTATAATTCTCGCTAGAAAGTTCATATGTGTTGTTTAAGTCACAGTTACACACTAAGTTTTTTCATTATAATTCTGCTGTTACTTTTGATTGAAATATTCAAGTTCGAATTTTGGTAAAATGTTTTGCGTCAAAAGTATTGTGTCGTCCAATGTAATCAGAAAGCTGAATCTTGCAGTGGAGCTATGGAAAGAGCCCATGCCAAACCAACTACTTGACCATTCGCGTCCAAATCCCGTACGAGACCAAAGGGCAAAATCTGATTGATACCAAATTCCTAATTTGAAGGTCGCTTAAGAATCAAGTCCACCCACATGTTGGAATCTAGGCATGTTTCTTCACGCTCAAAGGAGAAGCATTGGTAACAGACAAAAAAGCCAATACTCTTTTCCTAATTTAATCCAAAAACTGAAGAAAAAAGTCTTCAGTTTGCGTTTTCAGGGTATGGCTTTCAGGGTTTCAGGGTATCTTGCAGTGGAGCTATGGAAAGAGCCCATGCCAAAGCAACTACTTGACCATTCGCGTCCAAATCCCGTACGAGACCAAAGGGCAAAATCTGATTGATACCAAATTCCTAATTTGAAGGTCACTTAAGAATCAAGTCCACCCACATGTTGGAATCCAGGCATGTTTGTTCACGCTCAAAGTAGAAGAATTGGTAACAGACAAAAAAGCCAATACTCTTTTCCTAATTTAATCCAAAAACTGAAGACTTTATTCTTAGCAGTCGATTTGCGTTTCAGGGTATGTCTCTCGTTTGTCGTTGGTCTGGGGGTATGATTCTCGCTAGAAAGCTCATATGTGTTGATTAAGTCACAGTTACACACTAAGCTTTTTCATTACCAACTACTTGACCAGCTTTTTCAAACAAACTACTTGACCATTCGGGTTCAAATTCCGGACGAGCCTTAAGGGCAAAATCTGGTCAATACCAAATTCCTAATTTAAAAGGTCACTTAAGAATCAAGTCCACCCCGATGTTGGAATCTAGGCAAGTTTCTTCATGCTCAAAGTAGAAGAATTGGTAACAGACAATAAAGCCAATAATCTTTTTCTAATTTAATCCAAAAACTGAAGACTTTTTTCTCATCACCGATTTGCGTTCCAGGGTATGGCTCTCGTTTGTCATTGGTCTGGGGGTATGATTCTCGCTAGAAAGCTCATATGTGTTGATTAAGTCACAGTTACATACTAAGTTTTTTCATTACGATTCTGCTGTTATTTTTGTTTGAAATATTCAAGTTTGAATTTTGGTAAAATGTTTTGCGTCAAAAGTATTGTGTCGTCCAATTTAATCAGAAAGCTGAATCTTGCAGTGGAGCTATGGAAAGAGCCCATGCCAAACCAACTACTTGACCTTTCGCGTTCAAATCCCGTACGAGACCAAAGGGCAAAATCTGATTGATACCGAATTCCTAATTTGAAGGTCACTTAAGAATCAAGTCCACCACGATGTTGGAATCTAGGCTTGTTTCTTCACGCTCATAGGAGAAGAATTGGTAACAGACAATAAAGCCAATACTCTTTTCCTAATTTAATCCAAAAACTGAAGACTTTTTTCTCATCACCGATTTGCGTTTCAGGGTATGGCTCTCGTTTGTCGTTGGTCTAGGGGTATGATTCTCGCTAGAAAGCTCATATGTGTTGATTAAGTCACAGTTACACACAAAGCTTTTTCATTACGATTCTGCTGTCACTTTTGATTGAAATATTCAAGTACGGATTTTGGTAAAATGTTTTGCGTCAAAAGTATTGTGTTGTCAAATGTAATCAGAAAGCTGAATCTGGCAGTGGAGCTATGGAAAGAGCCCATGCCAAACCAACTACTTGACCTTTCACGTTCAAATCCCGTACGAGACCAAAGGGCAAAATCTGATTGATACCGAATTCCTAATTTGAAGGTCACTTAAGAATCAAGTCCACCCACATGTTGGAATCCAGGCATGTTTGTTCACGGTCAAAGTAGAAGAATTGGTAATAGACAATAAAGCCAATAATCTTTTTCTAATTTAATCCAAAAACTGAAGACTTTTTTCTCATCACCGATTTGCGTTCCAGGGTATGGCTCTCGTTTGTCGTTGGTCTGGGGGTATAATTCTCGCTAGAAAGTTCATATGTGTTGTTTAAGTCACAGTTACACACTAAGTTTTTTCATTATAATTCTGCTGTTACTTTTGATTGAAATATTCAAGTTCGAATTTTGGTAAAATGTTTTGCGTCAAAAGTATTGTGTCGTCCAATGTAATCAGAAAGCTGAATCTTGCAGTGGAGCTATGGAAAGAGCCCATGCCAAACCAACTACTTGACCATTCGCGTCTAAATCCCGTACGAGACCAAAGGGCAAAATCTGATTGATACCGAATTCCTAATTTGAAGGTCACTTAAGAATCAAGTCCACCCACATGTTGGAATCCAGGCATGTTTGTTCACGGTCAAAGTAGAAGAATTGGTAATAGACATTAAAGCCAATAATCTTTTTCTAATTTAATCCAAAAACTGAAGACTTTTTTCTCATCACCGATTTGCGTTCCAGGGTATGGCTCTCGTTTGTCGTTGGTCTGGGGGTATAATTCTCGCTAGAAAGTTCATATGTGTTGTTTAAGTCACAGTTACACACTAAGTTTTTTCATTATAATTCTGCTGTTACTTTTGATTGAAATATTCAAGTTCGAATTTTGTTAAAATGTTTTGCGTCAAAAGTATTGTGTCGTCCAATGTAATCAGAAAGCTGAATCTTGCAGTGGAGCTATGGAAAGAGCCCATGCCAAACCAACTACTTGACCATTCGCGTCCGAATCCTGTACGAGACCAAAGGGCAAAATCTGATTGATACCGAATTCCTAATTTGAAGGTCACTTAAGAATCAAGTCCACCCACATGTTGGAATCCAGGCATGTTTGTTCACGGTCAAAGTAGAAGAATTGGTAATAGACAATGAAGCCAATAATCTTTTTCTAATTTAATCCAAAAACTGAAGACTTTTTTCTCATCACCGATTTGCGTTCCAGGGTATGGCTCTCGTTTGTCGTTGGTCTGGGGGTATAATTCTCGCTAGAAAGTTCATATGTGTTGTTTAAGTCACAGTTACACACTACGTTTTTTCATTATAATTCTGCTGTTACTTTTGATTGAAATATTCAAGTTCGAATTTTGGTAAAATGTTTTGCGTCAAAAGTATTGTGTCGTCCAATGTAATCAGAAAGCTGAATCTTGCAGTGGAGCTATGGAAAGAGCCCATGCCAAACCAACTACTTGACCATTCGCGTCCAAATCCCGTACGAGACCAAAGGGCAAAATCTGATTGATACCAAATTCCTAATTTGAAGGTCGCTTAAGAATCAAGTCCACCCACATGTTGGAATCTAGGCATGTTTCTTCACGCTCAAAGGAGAAGCATTGGTAACAGACAAAAAAGCCAATACTCTTTTCCTAATTTAATCCAAAAACTGAAGAAAAAAGTCTTCAGTTTGCGTTTTCAGGGTATGGCTTTCAGGGTTTCAGGGTATCTTGCAGTGGAGCTATGGAAAGAGCCCATGCCAAAGCAACTACTTGACCATTCGCGTCCAAATCCCGTACGAGACCAAAGGGCAAAATCTGATTGATACCAAATTCCTAATTTGAAGGTCACTTAAGAATCAAGTCCACCCACATGTTGGAATCCAGGCATGTTTGTTCACGCTCAAAGTAGAAGAATTGGTAACAGACAAAAAAGCCAATACTCTTTTCCTAATTTAATCCAAAAACTGAAGACTTTATTCTTAGCAGTCGATTTGCGTTTCAGGGTATGTCTCTCGTTTGTCGTTGGTCTGGGGGTATGATTCTCGCTAGAAAGCTCATATGTGTTGATTAAGTCACAGTTACACACTAAGCTTTTTCATTACCAACTACTTGACCAGCTTTTTCAAACAAACTACTTGACCATTCGGGTTCAAATTCCGGACGAGCCTTAAGGGCAAAATCTGGTCAATACCAAATTCCTAATTTAAAAGGTCACTTAAGAATCAAGTCCACCCCGATGTTGGAATCTAGGCAAGTTTCTTCATGCTCAAAGTAGAAGAATTGGTAACAGACAATAAAGCCAATAATCTTTTTCTAATTTAATCCAAAAACTGAAGACTTTTTTCTCATCACCGATTTGCGTTCCAGGGTATGGCTCTCGTTTGTCATTGGTCTGGGGGTATGATTCTCGCTAGAAAGCTCATATGTGTTGATTAAGTCACAGTTACATACTAAGTTTTTTCGTTACGATTCTGCTGTTATTTTTGATTGAAATATTCAAGTTTGAATTTTGGTAAAATGTTTTGCGTCAAAAGTATTGTGTCGTCCAATGTAATCAGAAAGCTGAATCTTGCAGTGGAGCTATGGAAAGAGCCCATGCCAAACCAACTACTTGACCTTTCGCGTTCAAATCCCGTACGAGACCAAAGGGCAAAATCTGATTGATACCGAATTCCTAATTTGAAGGTCACTTAAGAATCAAGTCCACCCACATGTTGGAATCCAGGCATGTTTGTTCACGGTCAAAGTAGAAGAATTGGTAATAGACAATAAAGCCAATAATCTTTTTCTAATTTAATCCAAAAACTGAAGACTTTTTTCTCATCACCGATTTGCGTTCCAGGGTATGGCTCTCGTTTGTCGTTGGTCTGGGGGTATAATTCTCGCTAGAAAGTTCATATGTGTTGTTTAAGTCACAGTTACACACTAAGTTTTTTCATTCTAATTCTGCTGTTACTTTTGATTGAAATATTCAAGTTCGAATTTTGGTAAAATGTTTTGCGTCAAAAGTATTGTGTCGTCCAATGTAATCAGAAAGCTGAATCTTGCAGTGGAGCTATGGAAAGAGCCCATGCCAAACCAACTACTTGACCATTCGCGTCCAAATCCCGTACGAGACCAAAGGGCAAAATCTGATTGATACCAAATTCCTAATTTGAAGGTCACTTAAGAATCAAGTCCACCCACATGTTGGAATCTAGGCATGTTTTGTCACGCTCAAAGTAGAAGAATTGGTAACAGACAAAAAAGCCAATACTCTTTTCCTAATTTAATCCAAAAACTGAAGACTTTTTTCTCAGCAGTCAATTTGCGTTTCAGGGTATGTCTCTCGTTTGTCGTTGGTCTAGGGGTATGATTCTCGCTAGAAAGCTCATATGTGTTGATTAAGTCACAGTTACACACTAAGCTTTTTCATTACGATTCTGCTGTCACTTTTGATTGAAATATTCAAGTACGAATTTTGGTAAAATGTTTTGCGTCAAAAGTATTGTGTTGTCCAATGTAATCAGAAAGCTGAATCTTGCAGTGGAGCTATGGAAAGAGCCCATGCCAAACCAACTACTTGACCATTCGCGTCCAAATCCCGTACGAGACAAAAGGGCAAAATCTGATTGATACCGAATTCCTATTTTGAAGGTCACTTAAGAATCAAGTCCACCCACATGTTGGAATCTAGGCATGTTTGTTCACGCTCAAAGTAGAAGAATTGGTAACATACAATGAAGCCAATAATCTTTTTCTAATTTAATCCAAAAACTGAAGACTTTTTTCTCAGTCGTCGATTTGTGTTTGAAACTATCTGGCCTTGGAAGGCCCTGGGATCTCCTGACTCTTCTTGCAATTAAGATGAAATGCCAGGTAAGTAACGTGCAACTGAGAATGTTGTAAGGAAATGGTCATTGTGCTGGAATCCGTTATTTTCACATCTTCTCTAAAGTCGAAGAATGCGTAATGGGCAATATAGCCATTAAACCTTTCTGATGTAATCTGAAATCTGAAGACTTCGCTCTCAGAGGTCGATTTGCGTTTCAGGGTATGGCTATCGTTTGTCGTTGGTGTAGGGTTATGATTCTATCTTCAGCTGCGAGCGGTCCTGGCTTCAAATTCCAGACGAGCCTTAAAGGCAAAGTCTGGTGAATGCCAAATCTCTAATTTAAAGTCCAGTTTTTCTAATTTAATCCAAAAACTGAAGACTTTTTTCTCATAACCGATTTGCGTTTCAGGGTATGGCTCTTGTTTGTCGTTGGTCTGGGGGTATGATTCTCGCTAGAAAGCTCATATGTGTTGATTAAGTCACAGTTACACACTAAGCTTTTTCATTACATAAGGCTTATTTGTTCACGCACAATGTAGAATAATTGGTAATAGGTAATGAAGCCAATAAGCTTTTTCTAATTTAATCCACAAACTGAAGACTTTTTTTCTCAGAAGGCGATATGCGTTTGAACCTATCTGGCCTTGGAAGGCCCTGGGTTCCTCTTCTGGCAATTAAGATGAAATGCCATGTAAGTAATGTGCAACTGAGAATGGTGTAGGGAAATGGTCATTGTGCTGGAATCCATTATTTTGACA
Source organism: Zingel zingel (assembly GCA_023566125.1). NCBI lineage: Eukaryota > Metazoa > Chordata > Actinopteri > Perciformes > Percidae > Zingel > Zingel zingel. Next base: position 32,498,989 of record CM042324.1, read on the forward strand.
TCTTCTCTAAAGTTGAAGAATGGGTAATGGGCAATATAGCCATTACACCTTTCTGAATTAATCCGAAAACTGAAGACTTCACTCTCAGAGGTCGATTTGCGTTTCAATGTATGGCAAATCGACTGCTGGGAAAAAGTCTTCAATTTTTGGATTAAATTAGAAAAAGATGATTGGCTTCATTGTCTGTTACCAATTATTCTACTTTGAGCGTGAACAAATATGCCTAGATTCATGTGGGTGGACTTGATTCTAAAGTGAGCTTCAAATTAACAATTTGGTATTAACCAGATTTTGCCCTTAGGGCTCGTTCGGGATTTCGCATGGGCTCTTTCCATGGCGTCAAATCCACGAGTGCCATATCCTGCTCATTTGTTCCTCATATGTTTCCTAGTTCTTTCTGTTGGTTGCAGTGGAAGCTGGCTCTGCATTGTCACCCAGATGCTTCACTCCACTTTTGCTTCCTCCCAATCTTGTTAGGGGCACCCAGGGCATTCCAAGGCCAGATAGAATCATACCCCTAGACCAACGACAAACGAGAGCCATACCCTGAAATGCAAATCGAGCCTTTAGGGCTCGTCCGGGATTTTTAACCAGGACCTTTCCCACCCAAAGCGAGAATCATACCCCTAGACCAACGAGTCCCATCAAACAGCTTCCTAGCAAATTTCTTTTAAGGAAATGCGGCTCCTCTGTCACTTGAAGGCTGACTTGACATTGACTTGAAAAGCAGTGGTCAACTAGTTGTTTGTTTTGCACAGGCTCTTTCCATGGCTTCACCCAGATGCTTCACCCCACTTTTGCTTCCTCCCAATCTTGTTAGGGGAACCCAGGGCATTCTTTGCAACTTTGAAGGTAATTTGCTAACACTAGCTAGCCTGAGCTAGAAGCCTTGCTTTGGTGTTTTAAGTCATGACTCCGTCCTGCTCCAGGTTAATCATTCTTTAAATAAAGTTTAATCATGTCTATATACAGTACCTCTCACTTCATGCTAGTAGATAGTAATGCTATGTAGCAGAGTAATCATGGCAAGTGAGAAGCAGCCAAAGCTAACTTTTGAGAGCATTTTAAGCTTTGTGGCTTTTTGCTGGACGGCGTTCTGAGCCAGGCAGACACAAAGCTGACAACTTCACAGATGGATGCAGTGGAGATGGCCTCATACGTATACACAGCGGACCGCTGTGGACTTGTGTTCGTTGCACGGACACGCAAGGACTCGTTCATAATGAATCAGCAGTCACTCTGTGAGTAGAGAATCCAGTCTGCAGTGTAGTTCAGACACTTCACTGATAAACCATAGATTGGTTTTATGGTCAAAGATAGTTTTTGTATAATTAACCCTTGTGTTGTCCTTCTTGTCACGGCGACTTCGGGGTCCCGGGAACACTCGCTTATTGTATTCCATGTCACCCGCTCGCCTCGTCCCTCGGGGTCCCCGGGGACCCTCGTCTACTATTTGAATTCATTCCCACGTCAACTACCGCGGCCTGGCCCTTGGGGTCTCCGGGACCCTCGCCTATTCAATTGCATTCTTGTCTCGCTACTGCCCTCGTGGCAGCCTCGTCCCTCGGGGTCCCCGGAGACCCCTTGTTGCAGTTGAAAGTCGACGTCGTGGTGGGGTGGTTTTTTAAAATTTTTTATTTATTTATTTTTTGCGCAGCGCAGCGTAAAGTCGAAGCTCAAACCGGCGCCGCGCGATAGCCAAGAGGCTACTGGCTTGCACAGTCCGCGCAGCAGAGCCGCGTGCATCTCCCGCAGATGTATCTCTTGCAGGCCCCGCACACGGTGTATGTCTTGTTGTCCTTTGTCTTTGGACAGAGCTGACACCTCTTCCTCCTGCTGGCCACTTGGGGCGCGGTCGGATCCGCGTCGCCGTTGTCGTCGTCGTCATCATCAACCTCGCCGCGCTCTCCAGCGGCCGCTGCCCTGCTCGTCGTGGCTTTGACAAGTGCCGCGGACGCTTCGGTGCGAGGCAGACGCCGCCGTCTCTCGATGAGCGGAGTCACGAGCGCCCTGCCCAGCTGCTCGAGGAACACGCGCCTCCTGTAGAGCTTGCGGCGCATACACTGGGGCCTGAGCTCTCGCCAGAGAACAAAGGCGTTGTAGGCGGACATGTCGAGGATGTTGTGGAACACGGCGAGGGGCCAGCGCGCCGTCTTCCTGCGGCAGCTGTACGTGCCAACGAGCTTGTCCAGGTTGTCCACGCCGCCCTTGGTGCTGTTGTAGTGCAGGATGATGTCGGGCTTGGCGTCCCTGGTGACGCTGACGCACGCCTTCCCCGTGTGCAGCGTGCTCAGCAGCACCACGTTCTTGTTCCTCTTGGGCACGTAGGACACCAGGGTGACGGTGGGCGTGAAGGCGAACCGGGACGAGAAGAGCGCACGGTCCTTGGTGGCGAGCAAGGCGCGCGGCAGCTCGGGCTTGTTTTTGCGCATCCTGCCCACGACGGTGAGGTGCCTCTCTATGAGTAGCCACCGGGCCAGCCATTAGGAGGTGAAAATTTTTACAGTTCTGATTTCCAGAACTGTAATCTTCTGAAGGAGTTTGTAGTAGTCCTCCATGGAGAAGGAGGGCATCTTGCTGCTAAATTAGTTTTAGCTACAGTAATTGTAGGACAGGCTTGAGCTACTGGTAGGCCACGCTCAAGCAGAAAAATGTTGAAATATGGCAATAGCCTACTACGTCTACAAAAAAAGTATAGTCCAGTGATTTATCCAGTAAGTATCCAAGAGCCGCTGCTCATAGTTTCTCTCAGAGGAAAAGTAAGATTATCAGCAGAAATATGCAAGCAGAGGCAGGAGCAAGCAGCAAAGCGTCTGCACTGTAAGAAGCAGGAAGCAAGCATAAGAAGGAAGCAGGAACGTAAGACGGATCCAGGAACGTAAAACAACAACAATGAGGCTAAGAGGTTGAGGATCAGCAACCTAGAATTTACGTAAACATTGAAATATTTTTTTATTAAAATATGCTCAATTATGTGATTTAAATACTGATAAGAATTTGGAGAAAGAACAACAATGGTGACGTAAACATAGCAAAAGATATGCTTTTTTAAGGAAAACAGTATTAAGTGGATAGAGTACAAGAAAGCCAAAGGCTTTACAGCAACATTGAGCATGTTCCTGCTATCAAGGAGAGCTTTAAGGTGACGATATGATCACCTACCTCAGGATCCAGGAACGTAGGAAGGAAGGAGGAACGTAAGACGGATCCAGTAACGTAAAACACCAACAATGAGGGTAAGAGGTTGAGGCTCAGCTAAGGTAAGATAAATGAGGCTAAGAACAACAATGAGAGCATGAGAATTACATAAACATTTAAATATTTTTTTATTAAAATGTGCTCAATTATGTTATTTAAATACATGGGAAAGAAACAGGAACATAAGACGGATCCAGGAACGTAAAACAACAACAATGAGGCTAAGAGGTTGAGGCTCAGCTAAGGTAAGAACAATGAGGCTAAGAACAACAATGAAAGTATAAGAGACATTTTGCGCGTTGGGCGAATGTACTATGGACACTTCGGTAGGCCTAGCCACAATTTCACGACAGGGAGTTTTCCATGCAGGTTATTGAGACTTTAACTCAGCAGACTTTGATTGTGCGAAGTAAAGATGAACAAAGAAATGAGTTTCCACCCAGTTTCAAGCGGGGGACCTTTCGCGTGTTAGGCGAACGTGATAACCACTACAATACGGAAACTGATGAAAAGTGTTTTTTAGCATGCTCGTGGGGAAATGAACCAATTATATTTTACTGCAAATGTTCAAAATGCCATTTTACATGTTTATTTTTGACACATAGTTATGTTAAACAGGATTCAGTTATAGCTGCTCTATCATGGTTATGAGTGACAGTGAATATATAGTAAATCTAAATGTTTGTACATATATTCACTGTAGCCTAAATGCTGCAATGGCGCCAACTAGCGAGTGCCGTGCCAAATCCAACATTTGGGCGATCCTCGTTAGTATAGTGGACATTATCTTTGCCTGTCACGTGGAAGACTGGGGTTCTATTCCCCGAGGGGAGATGTAGCTATCAACTACTATTTATTTACCAAGGATACATTGATACTACTATGTTTGCCGGAGTAGTGTGGATACGAGGCCTAACCATAGAAAAAGATACGCTTTTTTAAGGAAAACAGTATTAAAGTGGATATAGTACAAGAAAGACATAGCTTTACAACAGTATTGAGCATTTTCCTGCTATCAAAGAGAGCTTTACAGTGACGATATGATCACCTACCTCAGGATCCAGGAATGTGGGAGGGAAGGAGGAACATCAGACGGATCCAGGAACGTAAAACACCAACAATGAGGCTAAAAGATTGAGGCTCAGCTAAGGTAAGAACAATGAGGCTGAGAACAACAATGAGAGTATGAGAATTACATAAACATTTAAATATTTTTTTATTAAAATGTACTCAATTATGTTATTTAAATGCATAGGAAGGAAGCAGGAACGTAAGACGGATCAAGGAACGTAAAACAACAACAGTGAGGCTAACTTCAGAAGTTATATGAACTCTACCTCAAAGTTATCTTCATCTGAAGAGCTGTAATCAGGGTTGAGCAGTTGTCATCCTGCTCTGACACTTCCTCCTCGCTGTGTGATGAAAGGGTATCAATGACCTTTTGTACACTAACATGCATTGTCATATTAGAAACTGAATACATAATATGAAATAATGTTAAAATAAAACTAATAATGTTGTGCTGTGTATTTCAGTATCTGTAAGTGAAGATGGCACCCCCAGTAATCCGCATCGTCAACCCAGAGGCCCCTGCACACCGTCAACAGGCCGTACTGATGGCGACTAAAGAGGCCCGTTGCTGTCGGGAGAAAAAGATGGTCTTCCCTCAACCTCCACAGGAGCTGCTCTTCCAGGACAGCGCCCTGACACACGCAGAGAAGCTCCTTCGAGCAGAGGGCACCCCTGCACCGTCGTGTCGGCTGTACCTGGGAAAGCTGCCAGTCCCTTTTGGCCAGTATGACAATGCACCCTTCTACTGGCTTGTCGCAAATTATGTGGGACACATGAAGTAGTAAGCATATTATATTCAGTACCATTGTTGGCTGTGCATTTTTTTGATTGCATGTTTAAAATAAATATCTGTTTACATAAAACTACTTTATTCAGTGTTTATTAATTATCTATGCAAAGTTTTCTTTACTCATCATCTTAATTGCAGTTTAACTCATGATGATGATGGTACTAAGTTGAAGTAGGGTATAAGTACCATATAAACCCAGAAATAACTATTCATTCTACTATACTACCGTTTTTTACTGTGTGATGTTTAACCTACTTGTCACATAAGTAGCCCTTTTTAATGTAAGCCAATCAGATTTGTCAATATTAATTTATTGAAGCACATGTATGACATGTGCCTGCTGATCCCAAGGTGCAATAAAACTGAAGATATATCTTAAAATATTACTTAAGAACTACTTTTTCTTTTGAAATCAAACCGAGTTTCAGCATGCGAGCACACAGACCACATGCTCTGTCATTACAGTAGCTGCAGTGTGGTTCATACAGGGAGTGTTTACAGGGAGGGAACAATGTGAAATCCCTCATTTCTGCAATGTTCACACACTACAAATGTGTGAGCACAACATCAATTAATTACATAAATATATATATTACAGACAATACAATTTCAAATCGCGCCACAATTATACCAACAACAAAAAGAAGACTCAGGTATTTGTATCCTATATCACACAGGGGCAGGAGTAAGTCTTGCGAATATGTTACAGAGTGGAGACAGGAGCCTCCAGCATTTTTCAGATGGATAAATGTACATAGATATGAAGGAAGCAAGAATTGGCAAGGCCAGTGATTAAGTTTCCTGATTGACTAAGCCGGCCAACCAGCACCAGCACGCAGGGAGCAATGGTGAGTTAGGGCCTGAGATTTGAAATAAACCTTAGTGCTCCATGGTGTCTAAGGAGTGAAGCCATTAATAAGATGCATACGTATGTTAAAACATCGCCACAGTCAATCACAGATAAAAAGTAGCAGCAACAAGCTTATAAAGAAAAGCATGACTATTTCTGCAATAAAAACCAAGCTTAACATTACAAGGCATGTTGGAAGTTTACCTTTTTTCTGCATTAATAACAAATCAAAAAAGCTGGTCACTTTTTCAAATGCCATTTATGAAATTAAAGTGACAACAGATATAAATCGGTTATAAACACCGAGACATTAGACTTTCATTTTATCTAAAATGTTCTCACTTTAATTGGGGCAGTATAAATTAAACATCTGAAAAGCGATGTTGGTGTGCTTAATAAGCACGTTTACCCTATATGATTTCAGCATGCTTGACAAGCACCAGTCAGAGGTTGCAAACCCACATCGGAAGGGAGAGGTGGGGAACCGGTGGGTGAAAGACCTCCTCGCTGAATACGCTGAGAGCTTCCCACAAATCTCCTGTCACCTCGAAGCCAACATCAACAGGCGCATCTACGGCCAGAGAGGGTTAGAGGATCGCACCTTCCAGGAGATGTGGGAGCTCTACAGTCAGTACAATAAACACAAAGACAGGCCAGGCGACTACAGCGAGGAGCAGAGGGAGGTGTAATGGTAAAATCACATATAAGCATTTATTCTTTATAATCCTTATGTTTTTATTCAGCACATTGCATTTTCATACACCAATATAAACGACAGTTCATGTGCATTCCTGCATGTGGATTGGAGGTTGTTTATACTTCAGAGACTGAGAGTCTCAGAGGAAGGTGTATGCCCTTCGTGTGAACTGATAACCCACAAGAAAGTACTGGACCTATATCTTACTTGGCGTCAGAAAGAAAGGTCTAGAAGGTTACTATCTTTATTGTTTGTAAGAATGTGCTCAAATGTCACTCCCCTTTTCTCAATGTGCATTTAAGCTCACTCTTTCCTTCTACTCATTTGACGAATCATTTACACACTGAGCTACGTGCTTCTTGTGAAACTGTATTCCTCCTATTTTGCAAAATATATCTTTTATTAAAATACAAAAACCCAACTTGGTTTTAGTCTCAGTTCTGTCTTATTTGTTTCATTTTACTAAACTTTGAAATCAACATCTCCCCCCTGCTGCAAAGGAAACTTCCACAACAGAAGTAATACCTCCAATTCTGTGAGGAGATGGCTCAACACACCAGTCACCCACATCACCAGCGTGCAGATGAAGAGGTGCTGAAAATATATCAGTGACAAAGAACAAGTAAGTGTTGATTTGACTATTTATTTGTCATGAAAGAAGAAGAGCTAATAGCTACTGACTACAATTAGTTAATTTGTTTATGATATGTTATGCAGTTTTGATAAATGTGTATGTTTGCTTTTGGTATTTAAAAACCAGCAAATCATAAAATGTAGATAGTTACATTACATTTGTGGTCCAGCAACCGCAGGCAAGCCCCTCCAAGAAGGATCGCTCCTTATGGCCAGGTGATGATTAGATTAAGTAATACTTTATTCATCCCACAATGGGGAAATTCACTTGTTACAGCAGCAGTTTATGCACAATAAAAACAAACAACCAAACAACCAAACAACAGGCAAACAGACAATGTGCAAAAATTACTGAATGAATGTAAAGTGGCATTATTTAAAAAGTATTGTAAAGTAAAGTCAGGTGGCCATAGTACGAAAAATATTGTAATGTAAGTAAGTAATTGACGTGAAATTAGATTGAATAATATGTAATTAAATAACATAGCAAAAGTAATTAATCGTAATATAAATGATATTGAAGTGCGACCATAATATAAATAATATTGAAAAAGTAAGTACTCGGAAAGGAAAAATATAAACACAGATAATAACAATAAAGATATACATAGAGCCATGGTGAGTGGTGGGTAATTGAAACAGGAACAGAAAACTCCAACATTATCTGGTGGTGCAGGTGTTGTAGAGTCTGACAGCGGCCGCGATGAAGGACCTGCGGTACCTCTCCTTCTTACACCGTGGGTGTATCAGTCTGCTGCTGAAGGAGCTGCTCAGGCACCCCACAGTGTCATGTAGGGGGTGAGAGGTGTTGTCCATGATGGATGTCAGCTTAGCAAACATCCTTCTCTCCCCCATCTCCTCTATGGAGTCCAGAGGACAGTCCAGGACAGAGCTCGCTCTCCTGATCAGTCTATTGAGTCTGCTCCTGTCCCTGTCCGAGCTGCCCCCTCTCCAGCAGACCACAGCATAAAGGATGGCAGAGGCCACCACAGAGTCGTAAAAAGTCCTGAGGAGAGTCCTGCACACTCCAAAGTCCCTGAGTCTCCTCAGCAGATGGAGGCGACTCTGGCCCTTCTTGTAAAGTGCATGGGTGTTATCAGTCCAGTTCAGATTATTGTTTAGGTGAACACCTTGGAATTTGTAGCTCTCCACTACCTCAATGTCCGATCCCTGGATGCTCACCGGTGTGAAGTGGGATGTTTTCCTCCTAAAGTTGACGATCATCTCCTTCGTCTTGCTGGTGTTAAGCTGAAGCTGGTTGAGCTCACACCAGCTGACAAAGTCCCTGATAACCGTCTTGTATTCCAGATCATTTCCCTCAGAAACACATCCAACAACGGCTGTGTCATCGGAGAACTTCTGGATGTGGCAGTGGGTGGTGTTGTGAGTGAAGTCTGAGGTGTAGAGGGCGAAAAGAAATGGGGAGAGCACCGTACCCTGAGGGGCACCTGTGCTGCAGAGCACCACGTCAGACACACATTGATGGAGCCTCACATACTGTGGTCTGTTGGTGAGATAGTCTGTTGTCCATGCAGCCAGGTGTTGGTCCACTCCAACACTCTCCATCTTCACTCTGAGCAGTGAAGGCTGGATGGTGTTAAAAGCTGTAACCCAGGCTGTGGAAGGTAAGTAAGATTTATTAATAGAAATCAAACTCTTAAATCATAATATAATCATAATAAAAAAAAATTATAATACAAAAGTACTTTTTGCTCACAAAGTCCCCCTCCACAACTAAGGGCCAGGATTGTCCCATGGACTCACCTCTCAGTGACTCACCCTCTTTTTTATTTTATTTAACATGTTTTTAAAATTGTTTTCAAGTTTCATTATGTGTGTTGCAGGTGGAGATAGAGGGCTGGGTGCGTCCATGGAAAAGCCCCAATGGCATTCCATCTGCCGACATCACCTGGTTAAAGGAGGACCCAGAAAGAGGGCTGTTCACGCCTGTCTAGGTGTACAGAGACATCACCGGTCTTCTGAGAAAGAGACGGGTGATGAAGTCGGACCGGATGTGGTTCTACCCGCCAGAACCTCCTGGATATGTCAGGGGGGCTCTCCCGAACCGAAGACAACATACAAAACAGCGCTCCTTCATGTTTGTGCCTACATAGAACAAAGACCTCACATCCTTTCGTTCTTGCTGCCTGGTGGAAGAAGGCTGGTCGTCTTCAGAGGATGAAGAGGAAGGGCTCTCACCCCTTCATATTTGCTGCCTGGTGGTAGAGGGCTTGTTTTCTGCACAAGACAAAGGGCCCTCACCCCTTTGCCTGTGCTCCTTCATGATGGTAGAAGGGTGGGTGCCTCCACTAGACGAAGGTCTCTCACTCCTTCATTTGAACTTCTTCGAAGAAGAGTACATATCTCCTGAAGACCGAGGTCTTGCAAAGAATTTTAGTCCAAAAATGGATCTAAACATTTTCTCGATGATTTCTCGTTTGTATACTGGCGTTGTGAAACTTCAACACACACAGAAATTACTTCACTGATAATCACATTATTTTTTCAAGCAGCACACTAAGAAAGTTATTTTACTTAACTAAACCGTCTAAATATCCATGTGTGTGCAACAAGCACAGAGTCAAAACAATTAAAAGACAACTGTACAGTAAACATTTGGGCTACTCAAAGAGCTATGCAAATTGCAAATTACCATTTTCTATACTTGTGCAAAAAGTCATCCTTCCTACATTCTTCTGTTCTCCCATACATGCCTTACAAACACTCATTCCTACCTCCATAAGCATCCATGCATTCAGTCATAAATAAACATTCATTTATCCATTCATAAATATCCATACATTCAGTTACAGTATAAACATGCCTTCAACTCTCCATTCATATCCATACACACATCCTACCAGACTCTCGCACATTTAATTTGTACAGAGAGTCTGGCCACTCTCCATTGACAAGTGTTAACTTCCTTGAAGGCGGGTACTCTGTTGAAGTTTAAAACTATTGGATCTGCCCAGAGCCACTCTGGATCTGCCACAACCAATCGCTAACGTTTGGTCGTGAGTCACAAAGACAATAACATTAAAGGATAATGGCTTTATTCTGGATTCATTGAGTAATTGTGCTTAATGAGTTGTGTAATTGTTGAATATATCATATTTGCAGTTGTTTGTACTGTTTATTTGAATCAGTAGTCTAGTGCTAGTGATGTATCTAACTTGATTTTACATAACAGGGTTGAGGTTATATAAGCATTATTACACAGGGAGACCAAAGATGGGGGGAAATGGCTTAGACCTTAGAGGGTAAAGTACTGTATAGTACAAATTTGAGGTATACTTGTACAATACTTTAGTATTTTCTTCTCATGTCACTTCCTACATCTCCTTCACTACATTTAAAAAAAGATATTGTACTTTTTACTAGGGATGTCCCGATCAGGTTTTTTTGCCCTCGAGTCCGAGTCCGAGTCATTTGATTTTGAGTATCTACCGATACCGAGTCCCGATCCGATACTTCTATAATATATAAAAAAAGAATAAAGAAGAGTGAAAAAACATATCCAGGATGTTCTTTATTTTTTATTTAATTCACCTTATTTTAACATTCAACAACTCTGTTAAAAAACAGAGCACTTCTGTGAGGTAGCTTGAACAATCAAGTAATAACATAAATTCCTCACTTTTGGACTTTAGTGCAACAGTAAATATAAAAAAGTCTAATATAAAAACAAATAGCACCTCAACTTAAAATACCCGGCAGGCATGTAAACAAATAAAAAAATAAACAGTGTTTGCAAAGCCAGTAATGTGCTTTTAGGAACTGCACTCCTAACTCTTACTGTCCGCAGACATACTCCCGCTTTCCGCTTCAAGCTGCTTCCGTGTTCTAATTTGCGATTCCGACCGATTTCCGATCACGTGATCGAAAATCGGGCCCGATCACGCGGATCTGGACATCCCTACTTTTAACCCTACTTTTTTAACTCATCAGAAGATCCAGAAATCTTACAAATGAAAAATGATGTTAGATGATAATAAAAGTTAAAGATTCACACAATTGGCACCAACGATTTTGATATAGTGGATACAGTATATACTGATGTATATATATATATATATATATATAAAAGCACATTACTGGCTTTGCAAACACTGTTTATTTTTTTATTTGTTTACATGCCTGCCGGGTATTTTAAGTTGAGGTGCTATTTGTTTTTATATTAGACTTTTTTATATTTACTGTTGCACTAAAGTCCAAAAGTGAGGAATTTATGTTATTACTTGATTGTTCAAGCTACCTCACAGTAGCAGTTTGTTAACAGAGTTGTTGAATGTTAAAATATATATACATATATATACATCAGTATATACTGTATCCACTATATCAAAATCGTTGGTGCCAATATATATATATATATATATATATATATATATATATATATATATATATATATATATATATATATATATATATATATATATATGTACTTGACTATGTTTAGGGACACTTTTACATCCAGATTAATGTATTGTTTATAGATGTGTATATGAAATTTTGTCTGGGACTTTTGGGGTATTTAGCTTATGACATACAAATATTTTTTTTGTTGACTTCTTTCATTCTCAGTGTGTAATCTAAAGGGAACTGTACAAAATAATGAATGAAAACAGTCATAGCTGTAATAAGCTAACGCTTAACTTTTTCGGTCAGAATAAACTTCCTTTGGTTTGTCACTACTTGAAACGTAATGATTTATTGTTCATTTATCATTTTTGATAAGTGTGTGTTTAAGTTGTATAATTTGGAAATCACAATTACCCAGAGCCCAAACTGACACTGTTAAGAAGGACTTGCTACTTTATGTTCGGGGTAACGGTGATCAGCCAATCAGCGCCTTTGTTTTGGGGTTACAGAGAGGACACCTGTTTGCGCTGGCTGATAAGTTTCGTTTTAGAGTTAGTACAGGTAGATATTTCTGGGGTGTATCGTTGTTGTCTGTGTCGCCATCTGTGCATGTGTGCGTTCAGAGACATGTGAGTACGCTGGTATAAATGTTTTTTACATGTGTATTTTCGGTCCCTTAGGTTTATATGAATGTTATCTGTTCTGGGATACTCAGTGGAAATGCAGTATGTTAGCATAAATTTCGCTAGCAGCATGCTAATGCCTAGTATTATAAGTGTTACATTACTATTGTGCTTATGTGTGCACTCACATGACACTGCACTATTATTATCAGAGTGTTTACCATAGTGTGTAGTAGAGAACTGTGTTTGGGTTGCTGTTACTGAGACCCAGCAGTAAGAGGGCTGCTGATGTGTGTTATCTGGTATATTCTTTGGTTATTTGATATAAGCAGCTATAGCTACCTAAAGTAAAAGTTATACTAATTACCATTTATTAGCCTTACTAATTGCATCCTGTCACCACTGTTGTTTTACTTATATGCTGATATTTCCCTTTTTTTGTTGTTTATTGTAGAACCACACATACACTCATGAAGACAGACAATCATCTGCTAATAAATCTATTGAAGAGCATCAGAGCATTTGACTGCATTCTTACCGATGCACCACAGTGGTCACTTATTCCCAACCAGCTACAGTTACAGTCCTAGTTATCGATTCTCCATTACAAATTGGTCTTTCGAGCCGGATTGTGTGACTGCTGTGTGTGAGGATGTTACCATATGGTAGAGGTGAGGCAACGCCACTTCCTGATACCCGCCCAAGACATCAGACACGTCTGCCAACCTGGCTTGCTGACTATGACGTCTCCCTGCCTGTTGTGGAGAGACCCCCCAGGCTGCAGCACTCTCCCCACAACCCTCCTATCAGATGCAGGAGCCCTACTACAGTACTGAGAGGATAGACCAGATGTTAACGCGCACCTCCCAGCTCTTTGATCCATGGAACCAGACTGGTGCTCGCCCTAAGTATCCCAGAGAGTCAGTGTTCTCGGGACCCCATTATAAGAGCACCCCAGACCCACTGTTTCACAGAGTAGACCCAGGGGCTTCACCTGCAATATTAGATGAGCTGCAAAAGATCAGGGAGGATAACCAGAGGCTTCAACTCACCGTAATGGAGATGCAAACACAGCTTAATTCAAGCAGAGTGTCAGATGCATCACATCCCACTGCCCTCCCCCCCGCGGATTACAGCGCGCACGCTCAACCAGTAGTGCTCGCTGCTGCCACTAGCCCATCAAGGCCCACACCACAGGTTACGGCCTATAATACATTAGCGCCTGTGCATGTGCCCAGTAAAGTAGAAGTGGACGATGAAGACTGGCCCCTTCCCCGCCCTCCAGTGGCAGATGATGAAGAGACGCCTCAGCTATCCACTACCACACTGCCCACAGAGTTAGTGGCAGAGCTGATGACATGCCTTAACCCTTGTGTTGTCCTTCGTGTCACGGCGACTTTCTACCAGCCTCGCGGCCTCGTCCTTCGGGGTCCCGGGGACCCTGGCTTCTTTTGACCCTACACATTTCCTAACAGCCTCGCGTCTTTGGACAGAGCTGACACCTCTTCCTCCTGCTGGCCTCCGGGGCGCGGTCGGTTCCACGTCGTCTTCGTCTTTGTCGTCATCGGCTTTGACGAGTGCCGCGGACGCTTCGGTGCGAGGCAGACGCCGCCGTCTCTCGATGAGCGGAGTCACGAGCACCCTGCCCAGCTGCTCGAGGAACACGCGCCTCCTGTAGAGCTTGCCGCGCATCCACTGGGGCCTGAGCTCTCGTTGCCCGTGTACTTCTGCATGTTCCACGCGTAGCTGGACGCGGCGTCGCAGGCCACACAGGCCACACAGGACTTGAGTCCGTACCTGGCGGGCTTACTGGGCATGTACTGGCGGAAGGAGCATCAACCTTGGGTGGACGACGAGACGAGAATGGGGAAAAAAGAGTGAAGATGACACAAAAATTACAAAAACACACACACACACGCACAAACACACACACACACCGCGAAATGGAACCAGCTGCTCGTCCACGGTCACGTCGGGGCCCGGGTTGTAGAGGCGAGGCAGCTGCCGCGTATAAGGCGTTAAACATTTTTGTGTTTGATCATTTCAGCCAGTTCGGGTTACACGGCTCCGTTGACCTGGACTGGAGCTCGAGGTCCGCCCCAGTATGCCATTACTCGTGGACAGCTAGAATTCCTCATGTCATGTGGATTCAGACCGTCGCAGATGGCGGAAATTTTAAATGTTTCTCTAAAAACCGTGAAACGGCGCTTAAGGTGAGTTTCACTTGTATGAAAATTGTGGACTTGTGGAATTTTTCGCTCAAACTAACTTTTTGGCCTTGAGTTTGTGTCCTTTTATACCAGGTATAAATGGAACCCCCCAGTGTAGCTGAAGGATTATTTGAAGGTTGACATTTCTGTCAGCACTTGAAGGCAGCTCCATTTTTAGGGAAAAAAGGGATGGTTCATATGGAGGATATATTTATTCATAATTTAAATTGAAAGTCCAAAAATAGATCAAATTAAAATATTATTATTTAACAATGCTACTAGGAATTGAATTTAGAACAACAAAAGCAAAGTGGAAATGTAAAAAGTAAAATTTAAAATGCAAAGCTTAAATATAAATGCTCTAACTGAAATTTCCAATTGAAAGATGATATTTTTTTGAAATAAAAAAAGAGAAATTCAAATATGAAACTCAAAATGTGAAATGGAAAAGCTTAACTGGAAATATTAAAATCTCAAATTGGAAAAAAATGTTAGCCTTTGCACCTTTTTGAATTTGAAATTTTATATTTTGAATTTAACATGTGGCAAATGTCCCTTGTCATTTTAAGTTTCACCATTTCTATTTGGATTTACCATCTGGCATTTTTAAAGCATATGCAAATGAGGAGGTGTTGCCCAAAGGCTGGTGGAGGGTCTGAAACAGAGGGTGCTGAGGCACAGCAGGGGGAGCTGACGGCTGGGAAGCACACTGTCTGAAACTACTACGGCGACAACAGAGCAAGTTGAGGGAGCAAAAACTGAAAAACTGAAAAAACTGACTCTAGTAAAAGTATAGAGGATTTGAATGCTAATAATGTTAGGGATAATGTTAAATGAGTCGGTCATTATTGGAAACCCCAACAGGCTTTTGCAGGACCCTAACGCATTATCCAAGTTATTACACGGCTATTCACTACAGAAATCAATACTGTGACCCAAAATATTGATTTAAAAATATTTTTGTTTTAGAAGATAATCAGAAATGCAAATATAGAATCACCCAGCTGTTGTTCTTTATTTTTTCAGACACTTCAATCTTTCTCGCTCCACCTCCTATTTGGACGTAATGGACGTCATCCTGGACGCCAACCTGGACGCCATGATTCAGGATCTGGTAGGAGGGAATGAACAACTTGGACCTGAGTCGGTCCGTGCCCAATTGAGGGCAGAGGGTGTCCAAATCCAGAGAAGGAGAGTGAGGGAGAGTATGGTACGAATCAACCCAAGAGCGGCTGCCCTTCGTGCAATGTCGCAGAGGCTGCACAGAAGGTCTTACCGGGTGGCGGGATCAAATTCTCTGTGGCACATCGATGGGAATCATAAACTGATAAGGTATGCTAATCGGCTTTATCTTACTGACAGAACTTATGCTAGTAGGTTGTTTTGAGTTGCAATCCACTCTGACATAATAACATAATGAAGTTTCACCCTTAAAATTATTTTTATATAAATTACTGACAAAGTGTTGCCTTCAGGTTGCAAGGTCCCGTTTAACAACAGCATAACTATATCAAAACATCAGTTTACAAACTCACACAACTTGTGCAGAAGTTATGTACATAGTAAGGTTATAGCAACAACTTGTGTTTGGGAAATACAGAGTATACGACTGGATCATTGAGACTTAAACTACACACACACACACACACACACACACACACACACACACACACACACCCTGAAAGGTACGTCACCTTTGCAGCTTAACACTGCAATGCTAGTAAGGCAGACACAGTTTTCTAAACTTTACGCAGACAGCGTTTTCTGCAATATAACTTAATGTCTAGATGATGCAGTCAATGTCACTTCCCAGACAGACAGGCACCACAGTGTTCTCTATGACCAGGAACAAGACAAAAGCGTTCCTAGCCTCTGGTGACAGGCTGGAGGTTGAATGGCAAGGTAGCTTTATTTTTTTAGCACTTTTCAGGAACAAGGCAATTAAGTGCTTCAGATAAAACATTATAGAGCAAACAGTCATGAAAATAAAACCGCCTAAAAAGAATAAGATGCAAATACATTTTACAGTGCCCTGTAAGAAATACATTTTTTGTTAATAGGTCGTAGGGACAGGTTTGAGAGGAGTGGGATGCAGCAGTTATTAGGATCTTTAGAGGTTAGTTATACAGAAGAAAAGACATTTGAGTTTGTGGTAAACCTTTCACAGTGCTCATTTTTCATTTGGTGACTTTCAATTGAATAAAATAATTTTTGCAGTCCTATTTCTACATTCAAGTTTTCTTTAAAATGTGTTGGTCTCATTCTTGAGAACCCCAATCTTGTGTCTCATCTCGTGAGCCGATTATCTCATCACACTCCTAATATCCTTTTGAAAGGTTAGGGCATCACCTATTGTATGTTAAGCGGGACAAACGTCTCTCTGCATGAGTTTTTGGGCCTTTTTTAGGCAGTTTCCATTGCAGAAAGTGATGTTCAGGACACTCCATGTTGCAGGAGTAGAAATGTCTAAGAGTTTGAGAGATAGAGGGTCCTAAACAATGCCTACCAGTAGTGATGCAGTCGATTCTGGCATTTTTTCATTTTGAATTTACACTCTTTCCTTTCAGTCGCCATCTAACACAAAGCACATCTGATCCTTCTCTTTGTCTCATGTAACCCAAATCCCAGGATTCACATTTGCTATAGCACCTCATGATGTTTTGATTGTTTTGCATATCAACCAAATGTTTGTTTTGATTTAGGTGGAGGATAGTTGTTCATGGCAGCATAGATGGCTACAGCCGCCTTATTGTGTTCCTCCGTGCGTCCAACAACAACCGCAGCAGCACTGTGTTGGAGTACTTCATGAGTGCAGTGGCCAAGTATGGAGTCCCCTCGAGGGTACGGACAGACCATGGTGGCGAGAACAATGACGTTTGCCTGCTGATGAATGTCTTTCGAGGTTCTGGTAGAGGCAGTGCCATAAGAGGAACAAGCACACACAATCAGCGGATTGAAAGACTCTGGGGTGACATGTGGCGTGGAGTTATCAATGTTTACCATGACCTCTTCCGTTTTCTTGAGAGAGAGGGTATAGTGGACCCTGATAATGAAATGCATCTCTGGGCACTGCAATATGTATTTACCAAGGATCAACAGGTACTTGAATGCCTTCACGAACCAGTGGAACCACCATGGTCTAAGGACAGAGAGGCACCAGTCCCCCTTGCAAATCTTTGTTAGGGGTTGCCTAGCACAGCAGATACAGCCAACCACAGCATACAGGGATCTGTTTGCAACTGAGCCCTTGGAAGTTGCTGGTGAGACAGACGGCACTGCGGGAGCAATGGATGGTGGCCGTGCTGAAGCTGCAGGGACTGGGGGCGCGGCTGCATGAGAGCCCCCTGATATCGACTGGCCTGAACGAGTGCTAGTGCCTCAGACATGGTTTACACTGGACGCTGTGATGACTCAACAACTTGAAGAACAGTTTGACCCTCTTGAAGGCCAAAGAGTAAACCTTGGAATTGAAATCATCAGATATCTCATTACTTACCTGGAGTCCCGAAATATACATTGAAAGTAATTTTTGCTTGCAACAGACTGTGTTAGTGAAATGACTGAACAAGCAAATTATTTTAATTTTCATTTTTTCTCTCTTACATTTAGTTTGGTGTATTTTTTGTTTTTCTGCAACCAGTCTTACTCGTCAATGTGATTTTGACAAGTAACTTTGTGACTTTTTATTGCCTAATCTATTTGCAACCATAACATATTTGTTTTGTTTCAATGTTTGTTAAATGTTTTTGAATAAATATTTTTTTTTTGTCAATTTTTTGTATTTCCATTTCTTTTTAGTATCTACTTAGGAAATGCAATTGTTAAAACAAAATACTACACATCAAATCAGCATTGAAATGTGTGTTATTCAGACATATTTACACCTGTGCTAGTAATTAAACCAATCACCACTATGTTAACCTTTTGAACTGACTCATATATGACACAGGAGTCAAGATGGATGGGGTATTTGTAAGTATTTTATTTTGCAATGGGGCACAACCATTCAGTTCAGGAAGATAAATAGATTGCTTGCTTCCACCACATCATGAAAATCATACTTTGTTGTAAGTTTCAAAAACTTC
This sequence comes from Zingel zingel, assembly GCA_023566125.1. NCBI lineage: Eukaryota > Metazoa > Chordata > Actinopteri > Perciformes > Percidae > Zingel > Zingel zingel. The sequence goes on from CM042324.1 coordinate 32,517,511, forward strand.
AAAATTACAGACTTAAGTTTGTGCTCATGTTGTAATCCTACAATAAAATAAAATTTCTATTGAAATAAAATATTTACAATAATGCCACAACCACAATGTGTAACAGTTAAACAAAAACTAGAATAGATTCTATAGAATAGAAATACATGACAGTTTATTAGAGCGAATAATTTATATAGTGTCCTCTGCTGCCACCCTCAGGAATGTTAGAGCAAAGGTAGGCAAACTTGTTTAGCTCAGTCAACAAGAAGAAATAAATGCTTTTTAAATGATATAACTATACTCCACATACTTTATTATACAGCTATATGAATAAATAAGAAATAAATAGTAAAATAACACCCAAGTGCATACTGGGGATTTACGTTCAGCTTCTCAAACAAACAGCAAAGGAGATCAGTGTTCCTCAGGAATGTTAACAAGAACAAAGGAATGCTTATTAAATGCTATAATTATACTCTAGTTCACACATTTCAACATATATTGATATGTAGAAATAATAAAAACTAAAATAACACCCAATGTGAATACTATTTACTTTAGGCTACACAAACAAGATGCGAAAGAGATCCGTGCTTGATTAGTGTTGCCTGACCTCCTTCTTTACTGATTGGGTGACTAGAATTCAAATCTATTGGCTGTGAAAGCCACAGGGCGGAGTTGATTATCAAAACGCCACCAGGTGTCTAATAAGCATCTGGTGGCGTTTATTAAAACGCCTGGTGACGTCACACGCGTGGTGGCGTTTAATAAACGCCAGGTGGCATTTATTAGACGTGTAGTGACGTTTAATAAACGCCAGGTGGCGCCACAAACATCATTCAGAACGCCGTGCGAATTGTGACGAAATGTGACCCTTTTGGCGTTCCATAACCCTCTGACTCGTGCGAGCGTTAAACTCCTTGGTCCGTGTATCAAGAAGTGGGTTGCCGACATCGACTTTTTTACGTGAGCCGATCCCCGCCCTGGTGACGCAACGCAGTAGGGGCACACTGAGGACAGTCCGCCCCGGTTGACAGCTGCACCGGGAGCAGGGGGCCCCGCCACTCCCCGCAGGGAGAGAGGGCGCAGCGAGGGTTATTGAGGTAAAAGTCGCATCAAATCCGCCTTGGTTGTTCACACTGCAGCCACATTGAAAAAAATCAGATCTGGTTTTGATTCAGGACCAGATATGGAAGTGGCCTGAATCTGATTTGAAAAAATCGGATCTGGGCTAGATTTGAGCCACTTTTGCCTGCAGTCTGAACGTAGCCTATGTAAGTCTCTTAACAATTTTTTATAGCATGACTCCATTCTCCTGTTCCAACATGCAAGGACAAAGGGCAGTCACTGCTAGAGTAGTACAATGGGAAGTTTAACATACTCATTTAACATACATATAAGGTACTGGTGACATAATAGTAAATACTCTACGCTAAAAATATTATACCTGTAGTACCTTTGGTAGAACAGGAGGTGGGAAAAAAGCATGATTGGATGCTACAAGACTACACAGGAGCAGGAGGACATAAAATAAGCTGACAGAAGAGGAGTTTACCTGTTTTCTCCATCCTTTTGAGCTTGTCTGCTGGTCGTGCAGTTGAGGTGCTTTGAGTCAAAATGTCTGGTTGTTCTTCTACACCAAAGAAACATATCACATCAGTAGTATGTACAATTAGCCATACAGACAGATACATTGATACCAAAACCCTTACTACTTACTAATACTAATTCATTTATCAACTGTATTCCACCTCTGATGTGATTTATATTATTATATATTTTATATACAGTACTGAATATATTTGATGTTTTTGACTGTTGGGACAAAACAAGACATTGTAAGATGTCACCCTGGACTCTGGGAAACTGGGATGAACATTTTTTATTATTTTCTGACATTTATAGAAAAGAAATCAATTTATTGAGAAAGGAGCCCTGGTAACTTCATACCATCTGTGTCTTGAGTTGGTTCCAAAGACTTCTCAGTGAGGACATCTGCATCACTTTCACTGACTTCAGACTCTTGTACAGCTCCCACTTTTGAACACAAAGCATCTGTTTTGATCAGCCCAGTCTCATGGCAGTTCGTGAAATGGTGACGTTATTTAATCTACTGATTTGTGTACAGGGACACGTTTTTCTGTGTTTTATAAATATTACATATTTATATTTATTTTAAACTAATGTATTTGAATGGGAAGCATATTACGTGATAACACCACGATTATGGTAGCGATTAGTATTGAGAAGCCGAAAATCCGCAGGTTGGCTGAGGTGGTGGATGGGTCAAACAACACGGGACTTTTCACCCCGGAGACCAGGGATCGCGTCCTGCGTGTGGTAGTTCCTTTCCGCGTTCTTCTTCTCCTAACCACAACCTTTCCCCGTCTTTCTTTTCCTAACCACAACCGTCCCGTTGTTGTAGCGCGTCCCGTTGTTGTCGATTAGGGTTAGGCCGTTGTTGTCACCGTCTACCGCGTGTGGCATCCCCGTTGTTGCATCTCCCAGAGCAGCCCCATGTCATGGCAGTTGTCGCCGGCGTGCAGCGTTTAATTTCCCCGTTGTTGTGTCCCCCAGAGACCACGGATCATGTTGTCACCATCTCCCCCAGAGCAGGCTGCAGCCCAGTCGCATGGCGGTTCCTGAAATGGTAACGTTCCAATTTTGTGGTGACCAGCACGAAATAATGTAGAAAATCGTTTCCCTGTACACGAATCAATAGATCAAAATAACGTCACCATTTCATGAACTGCTGTGAGACCGAGTTGGTTTTGAAAGAACAGACAAGACATTTTGTTAATATTAAACTCACCTCATACTGTTCACCTACTAAAATAGCAAGTATAACAAGAAACACTTTATTCTTTAGTATAAAATGTATAAAATATGACAAAGCTATTTTTACTCACTTTCTAAGCCTAAATTTGTAGACCTCAGTTCCAAGTTCTATTGCCATGAGGAGCTTGCTAATCTTCGCAAGCTGAAGTGTGTTCTCTTAATAGCCGGTAATATTCACGATGAACACGAATATCATGTCCCATGAATTTAGCAAGTTGATCCAACTCATTTTCTTTCAGATTCATAATCTGACTCAGTAGCCACCTGTTTCCTCAGGTGGGTTGAAGTGAGTGTTTCAGGCTTCTTTGCCCCACTTGCAGCTGCATGCTTCCTCAAACGGTCTGAACCTCGGAGATGGGATTCTGAATTCTGTCTTACAAAGACATACTCATTGCTGTCCAAAATGTAATTGTCCTCACCCCTTTGTTCAATGAGGAAATCACGCTATTTGGTCATCTCCTTGGTAAGAAGCAAAGGCACTTCACAACCCCTCTTCCCTCTGATCACCAACCTGGTAAACTCGTGACTCAAATCTTGTTTAAGTTTTGAGAGGCACTTTGCTCTAGTATTTGGCGACGTTTCTTTGATGTTGGTGGAAGACATTTAGCTAGGGCCACTTCTTTTTCATCACCATGTTTACGCTGTAGATGCCGTGCCATTTTCCTTTGTGGTTTTTTGCAGTATACACAGTAATGTTGCCTGTCCCACTTTCGTTTTTCTCCCTTGACACAGCATTTTACAGTAACTTGTGACATACCCTCATCCATACTGTCAGCACTGTAATCAGGGTCTGTGGCAGTGTTGTCTGTGTTGCTGAGCTCCTTATCTGCATCAGTAAAGTTTTTGTTAGCTGAAGTTGTGTCAGCGTCACTGATTCTCAGTTTATCAGATTTCTTCTTGAAAAGTAACTTTGTGTTAGAACCTTGAAAACTGAAAAAGTCACTGATTCTTGACAGTCGGGACAAAACACGTTTTAAAAAACTTTTTTTTAAATACACAATATATCAATTAGAGTTATATGTTTCTGCAGAGAAAGGTCTTAGCTATTTAACCATGTAAAGGTACAGGTTCTAAATAAAAACATTTTTAACAAATGTTTCCCTTCAGATCTGGATTTGTGTCAACTCCGTCAGACACACTAAAAAGTATACAATTTTAATTCTTCCAATCCAACAAGAATCTAAAGTTCTGAAGTATGTTATAATAGTGTTTAGTGTTTAGTGTTGTAAGAGTGTTTAAAAAATACAATATATAAAGTTAAGTTGTGATTTCACACTATTCTGAAAACCCAGATTTCTCAATATTTGCATTTTCAAACTTTGATTTTAATTTCAATATTTTAAAAACAAATTCCTTAAATAAATAAGACATAAGAGGATGTAGATCAGATGGTCCTTTATTACAAAAACAACATAAACTGAAGGAAGAATAGTTTTTTTTCCCCAAAAAATTAATAAAAACATACATTCAACGCTGTTGACGAAGATCTGACGCTGTTGACGAAAAACTGACGGTGTTGACAAAAAATGTGTGCATTGCTGATTATTGAACAAATGTGCTCTTTAAACACTACTACTAAAATTACTCCTTGTTATTAGAGTATTGAACTTACTGTAAAGCAAACTATAATAAACATATTGCACATACACCGTTTCCAACTATTATAAGTTACACCGTTTCCAACTATCAAAAAAAGAATAAGGGAAACCAGGGGCCCTCCTCCCTCCCCTACACCACTTCCTGCTCTCCTTTTTCTCATCCACCTCTTCTCCTCTTCCTTTCCTCCTTTGTAAGTAGTCATTTACTTTAAAGTGGCATGTGTGTGTGTGTGTGTGTGTGTGTGTGTGTGTGTGTGTGTGTGTGTGTGTGTGTGTGTGCATGTGTGTGTTTGGGCGTGTTGGATGTATGATTGCCCTGCACTGCCTACTTTATACTGGGTGTGATCTTAAATTGACATTCCTTGTCAACAATACTGCAACACATAATCTGTAGCTTAGAATCAGGTTCAATTAGCTTACTTAAGATTTAATTTTTGTCTAACCTGCGCTTATGCCTTGAGCAGCAGGCGTCGGACATGCTCACGCTCTATGAAGTCCATCACATCAGGGGCTATGCTGTAGATCTCTCGTGTTCTTAATTTGACTGGTGATGCATTTCCCATTAGTTTCACTATAATGTCTTCAAATGGGCAGAAACAGACATCCTTTGTGAGAAGCTTACGCTGATACTTTGCTGTTGGACCATGGGGATGCAGAAACTCCACTTTCACATCTTGATGCTCAGTATCCACAGCAATGGTCTTGGCTAGCCACCAGTGGTCATCATATACTACTGCTAGCCAGTCTCCATTATTAAGGCTGCTAACAGTCGTTACTGTCACAGTACCCTCAGGACTTTTCAGAGGCTCCTCATCCAAGTCCTCCTCCATCACATCTTCCATTTCCATATCCTCTTCCATTTCCTCTCCCATCTCTTTTTCCATCTCCTCCAACAACATGGCCAAAGGTCTTTTCTTCCTTGCCCTCCTTGTATCACTCTGCTGTTCCTCTGGGTAGCCATGGAAATAGAAGGTAGCTGGGCAGAAGCACTAGCAAACCAACGTCTTGCTGGAAAAGCAGGATAGTTGTCTGTGCTGGATCCTGTTCTCATGTGGGATGATCTGGTGTATTCGCCTTGTTGAGGGAACCTGTTTGAGAGGATGCATGAGAAGTGTATCGTATCTTTGCATGTCTTCTTCTGCAATGTGGTACAGCTGAATGCTCTTCAGACTGTTTGAGACCTTTTCAAAGAATGTGTGTCCATCTGTCACATCATTTCCTCTAAGGACCAGGTTGTCAGCTGTTCTTTTCACTGTTCCGCCAATGCCGTCTGGTGCGCCCTTACCATGGGAAGTGGGGAAGAAGTTCCATGTTGCTCTTTCAAACACAAGTGTACAAGACAGAAGAAAAAATGTATTCTTGTTCTTATACTGTTTACTTGAACCATCAGACCAAAAGTGCACAGTGGTAACCTGTGGATGTCTTGTTTTGATATCTTTTAGGACTGGATCCATGTGTGTCCAGATTGCTGCAGCATCCTGTCTCTTTGACTCTGAAAGTGTGCAAAACCCTGCCTTTCCACCCGTAATGTAATACATTCCGGTATGTAGCGTTATCTGTGGCAGATTTTGTCCAAAATGGCAGGCCTGTACTTCAGATTGATACTTGCATCTCCAGGATTCTGAAAAGTCAACGTGAACAATTGCTGTACTTTCTTCACAAGTCTCAATTGTGTTTCTGTATGCTTTTGACTGGTTTTGCACTAAACACACATGTGTTGTGGTTTCATTTCTGAGTATTTGCTCATAGAGTTTGATGAGCTCTGATAGACTGCCACTGTGTTGGACGAGTTTAGTGTTGATGTGGATACCATTGACTGTGTCTTCTTGAACTCTCTCCCACTGCTTCCACTGAACATGGATGTTGTCTTGCTCTTGGGTTGTAACTGTACCTTTGTTTAGACATCGTGAGCAGGTGCGAAGAAGGTAGGCCTCACTTGCTGGGGAGCAACAAACTGAAAACTATCATCCAGACTTCACAACACCAGACGTTCTAAGGACCTCAAGCATTAAGTATGCATTTTCATGCTTTTGACACAGACATGTCTTCCGATCAGATGCTTTTGGTGCTGTAATATAGAATGGCTTCAGAGTACAGAAAGAAGAATAGCTTCACAGTGGGGTTTGGAGGTTGATCATGGAGTCTGCCAGGATCATTCTCTGCTGCTTCATCTTATTCCTAGTGATGGTGTCAGTCTTATCAGTGGTCACACTTGCAGAGTTCAGGAAGAAATCCTTAACAGTCTCTGTTATACCCTTTAGGAATGTTGGCTTTTTGTTTGTCTGTTTGTCTGTTTGTTCTTTGTTTCTTTCCTCTCATTAACTTGTAGGTCATCCCAAACTGGTGGACTTGGTGAAGGAGACGATACTTTTTGAGAATCTTGCCTGATTACACACTTAGTGCTGGTTCCTGACGCCGTGGTCCAGGAGTTTTTTTGTTTTTCTTCAGCTCTCTTCTGAGGATGTTGTGGAATAGAAGGGCTTTCTTGATTTTTGGATTCCTAATGTTGCTTCCTGATAGCATCTTCTTTGTTTCTGTGCCTGGGGAGTCAAGTGGTGTTTTATTTGCAACGTTTCTTCTTCGACATATTTTTTGTTTGTTTCGTTGCTTTGTTACCTTCTTAAGCTTCTCTTTCAAAGTTTTTTATTTCTCTTGAATGCCTTTTTCTGGTTTTACTTCTCTCCCTTTCCTGTCTGAGAGACTATCTGCTGTGTCTGGCATTGTATTCTTGAATATTCTGATCTTGCGGACTATCTGGAGGGGTGTGTGCCTCCAGCACTGCATCTTCATTGGATCTTTTCTGTCTGGACATTTTCTGTGCCTCTCTCCAATACTTTCTCCAATTCCTCTTTGCCCTGTCTCCCATCTCGTCTATTTGTATTACTTTTTTTTCTTTAACTCTCTTCTTCCACCTTTGTCTTTCCTTCTCTTGCAAAGCAAGCTTGCTCTCTTGATCACTGTTTAATTTTTCTCTTCTCTTTCGTTGGTACCCTCTATTTCTTCTCCTTTGCTCCTCGACTGACAATTTCTGTCCAGCCATGCTTTCCTACAATACAAATTGAAATAATGAAAAATGTACTTGAATAAGACTATAGAATCAGATTTTTATTTACTTGACATGATTGATTGACTGATGGATGGATGGATGGATGGATGTAAAATCCTCAAGGTGCGGTATGTAGTTTTCATAACCAGATGTTGTGAAAATCTACACACTGGCTTCTCATATCTCTATCTCTGTCTCTACATATATAAATATATATATTAAAGTGCTGGGAAAGTTACACGTTACACAATAATAAGCAGACCACTGCCTGCCCATTCTCTACAAGTCAGATGCGTATGGTTAAATAATGTGATGCATGCTTTGTATGTGCATTTATGTGTAAATAAAACCCTGAAATAACATTTTAACCCTTCACTATATTCACAAATAATATTATATTCACACATTAAGAGGTTATTGGTGGTTTTGTCAACTCCGGCAGCTTACAGGTCAACTCCGTCAGACATAGAACCTGACGGAGTTGACGTCTGACGGAGTTGACGTAAGGGCATGTATTTTCCCGCCAAAACATGTATTGTACACTGCAGCTAGCTAGTTTTTCCTCAGTTGCTAGCTGTCCCAATAACCTCAATCAAATGCTTAAATTCAATCCACTATGGTTTAAAAAAAGTATCTTAACAGAAAGATGGTATTGAAATGGTGTAGCTGTGACCATAGGAATATTGACATTGTTTGTCTAAAATATAAAAAAATGTAAAACCTACCAGAGCATGTGTGGTAGTGTTGCATTTACCACAGGCAGGGATATGAAAAGTGGTCCTCAGGGATATAGCTGACCATGCTATTTCCTGATTTAATGAGCTTTATGAAAAAATCGACAGAAACTGAGGACACAACTTTAATAGGCAGATTTTTATGGAAAATATTGTTTGACGTTCACTTCATGCATTGTTTTTTTTATATTTATACCCCTTCTTTTTTATTTGATATATATGTTTTCACAATTATAGAGCTTTTTAAAGTTTTTTGGGATGGTTAATATTGTGACCTCTTGCTGAGGACAAGTGCAATAACATGGACCTTCTAACCACAGACCATACATTTAAACAAATTTTCCCCAAAAAGATAAAAAAGTATATTCTAAAAATCACATAGGTACAGTGCCTTGTGAAAGTATTCGGCCCCCTTGAACTTTTCGACCTTTTGCCACATTTCAGGCTTCAAATATGAAGATATAAAACTGTAATTTTTTGTGAAGAATCAACAACAAGTGGGACACAATCATGAAGTGGAACGAAATTTATTGGATATTTCAAACTGTTTTAACAGATAAAAAACTGAAAATTGTGCGTGCAAAATTATTCAGCCCCCTTAAGTTAATACTTTGTAGCGCCACCTTTTGCTGCGATTAAGTCGCTTGGGGTATGTCTCTATCAGTTTTGCACATCGAGAGACTGAAATTTTTGCCCATTCCTCCTTGCAAAACAGCTAGAGCTCAGTGAGGTTGGATAGAGAGCGTTTGTGAACAGCAGTTTTCAGTTCTTTCCACAGATTCTCGATTGGATTCAGGTCTGGACTTTGACTTGGCCATTCTAACACCTGGATATGTTTATTTGTGAACCATTCCATTGTAGATTTTGCTTTATGTTTTGGATCATTGTCTTGTTGGAAGACAAATCTCCGTCCCAGTCTCAGGTCTTTTGCAGACTCCATCAGGTTTTCATCCAGAATGGTCCTGTATTTGGCTCCATCCACCTTCCCATCAATTTTAACCATCTTCCCTGTCCCTGCTGAAGAAAAGCAGGCCCAAACCATTTTGGTTTCATCTGACCAGAGCACCTTCTTCCACATGTTTGGTGTGTCTCCCAGGTGGCTTGTAGCAAACTTTAAACGACACTTTTTATGGATATCTTTAAGAAATGGCTTTCTTCTTGCCACTCTTCCATAAAGGCCAGATTTGTGCAGTATACGACTGATTGTTGTCCTATGGACAGAGTCTCCCACCTCAGCTGTAGATCTCTGCAGTTCATCCAGAATGATCATGGGCCTCTTGGCTGCATCTCTGATCAGTCTTCTCCTTGTATGAGCTGAAAGTTTAGAGGGACGCCCGGGTCTTCGTAGATTTGCAGTGGTCTGATACTCCTTCCATTTCAATATTATCGCTTGCACAGTGCTCCTTGGGATGTTTAAAGCTTGGGAAATCTTTTTGTATCCAAATCCGGCTTTAAACTTCTCCACAACAGTATCTCGGACCTGCCTGGTGTGTTCCTTGTTCTTCATGATGCTCTCTGCTCTTTAAACGACTTCTGAGACTATCACAGATCAGGTGCATTTATACGGAGACTTGACTACACACAGGTGGATTCTATTTTTCATCATTAGTCATTTAGGCCAACATTGGATCATTCAGAGATCCTCACTCAACTTCTGGAGAGAGTTTGCTGCACTGAAAGTAAAGGGGCTGAATAATTTTGCACGCCCAATTTTTCAGTTTTTTATCTGTTAAAAAAGTTTGAAATATCCAATAAATTTCGTTCCACTTCATGACTGTGTCCCACTTGTTGTTGATTCTTCACAAAAAATTACAGTTTTATATCTTCATGTTTGAAGCCTGAAATGTGGCAAAAGGTCAAAAAGTTCAAGGGGGCCGAATACTTTCGCAAGGCACTGTATATACATTTCCTATAGATTTAAATTTGTAAGTATGTCAATCATGATGAATTTCTTAATTTTTGATATAAATTAGACTTTTATATATGGGACATGTTTTGTCCCAACTCTCAAGAATCAGTGAACTGTTATGGCTGCCACCGGCACCCTCGTGTGTGTGGATGTAATTGATTGTGCTTGATCTGAGATGCAAAGCAGGCTGTGCCATTCCGTGCTCTGGATTGGATGGACAAGGGAAGTCCCGCCCAGTTCCTGGAGGAGGACGCTGATTGGTGTGGCATACCACCTCTACCGCTGCTGAATGAAGCCCACCTCCTGCTTAAATAGCCTGATTGATTGCAGCCCAGTGCAGCTGCTAGACCGGATTTGTTTGTCGAGATGTATGAGAGTGTGAGGAAGTGGGCCAGGGTTGAGATTTAAAAACTGATATTCTTCTTGCATCTAACAGGTTTGACTTTGTATAGTGACATTAGGTTCAGGGGTGCTGTGTGCATTTTGTTTTTGTTTTACCAAGTACCTTAGTTAGAGAGGATTTTTGTTTATCCTTTTGTTTAATATAGTTGTATTAATAGTCTTCCTTTTTGAGGATCTCCTTTTGTTATATTGTTTTTGAGTTCCACACTACTCATCGGCCCATTTTTCCTGTTGTAAGTTCTTTTTATATATAAATATATTGGCAAAAGTTATTCCAATTTACATGAAACTTAGAATGTGTGGTCTACATGTGATGTTGCTTCTGCCAGTACCCCCGACTGCAAGAAGGCGAGGGCCCGTTCATCACTGCTTGCAGCTTTAATTATTATTAGGGGTCCAAGCCCGAGTCTGCAAGAACCGGCAATAGCAAAGTTAAGCCATTCACACAGCAGGGCTGTGGAACCCTATTGTTTTTCTACCGATTAATCATCATCATCATCATCATCATGTCATGCCACTTGTGTTATGTTTGGGGTGGTCTATATTCTCCTGCAGAAGGATAGAGCCCAGTGTTGGCTCATTCCTGATTATTTAAGCACAAAACGTCCCTGGGTGGACTTGAAGCACCATCCTTTCGGTTAACAACCTACTGCGCTGACGTATTGCACCATAGTGGCTATGCCAGCCCGATTTTAATTGGCGAGCACTTGATCTTCAAGGCCCATCCACTTGCATGTGCTATTTTACTTTTAGAGGTTGAGCTGCACATGTATGCTCATAAGGGTATTTTCCTGTAAATCAAAAATTGGGAAAGCTGACTCACGCGGACATGTGGAAGCTGGAGGTACATTGTATTTTCGTTATATTTCAATTGGATTCTGACTTTGAATTCCTATATTTAGCATACAAGAATATTCCGCTTCTGACGATGTAGAAGTCATTTTGCTGCTGGTTTCTCGGTCACATCAACTAGCATATTCATTGACATAAAGTTGCCCGTCACGTACCACAAACCTGTCGGATGGGGCCTTATATATTTCATCAAGTGACCTGCATACCAATGACCGAAATGAGTGATAGGTACATGGTTTGCAATACTCTACCTTCTGAAAGAGGTCACGCCACGTGTGTTATCTTTGGGCTGGTCTGTATTCTCCTGCGGAAGGATAGAGCCCAGAGTTGGCTCATTCCTGATTATTGAAGCACAGAACGTTCCTGGGTGGACTTGAACCACCATGCTTTTGGTTAACAGCCGACTGTGCTGACCTATTGTGCCACAGAGACTGCGCCTACCTCAATTTATGCCTCACTTTAAAGGCGGGCGCTTGATCTCGAAGCCACTTCCACTTGCATTTGTTTTATTACTTTTCGAGGTAGAGCTGCACATGTATGCTCATCAGGGTATTTTCCTGTAAATCAAAAATTGGGTACGCTGACTCACGCAGACATGTGGAAGCTGGACGTACATTGTATTTTTGTTATATTTCATCAAGTGACATGCATACCAATGACCGAAATGAGTCATAGGTACATGGCTTGGAATACTCTACCTTCTGAAAGAGGTCACGCCACGTGTGTTATCTTTGGGCTTCCATTTGATTCTTCCAGTTTGGTGGAAGGCCATTTACTTTCAAGTTTTCGTGAGATTTGTTTGATGAGTTTGGGAGTTATACCAAGGCGCAAGCTTCCTTTGCTTCATCATCTTCTTTTTGAGGGGAGCAACAGAGTCTAAAGTCGTCTGTAGGCAGACCGTAACACCGTCTACAAATGTATCAATTTGGGGGGGACTGAAGTTAACACAAAGGTCCTCTGTATTATTAAGGCATGACATTGAGTCAAATGCTGTTGGAATATCTTCCTTAAATTTAGCTATCACACTGTCAGATAGGCATCTAGTGTAGAAGCTTTTATCTAATTTTGTATAGTCGGGTAGTAAGAATTCAAAAGTTATTAAGAAATGGTCTGATAATACAGGATTCTGCGGATATATTATTAAATCCTCAATATCAATGCCAGCACAAGGTTGAGGGTGTGGTTAAAACAGTGCGTGGCCTTATGCACACTCTGACTGAAACCAATTGAATCTAATAATGAGTTGAAAGCAGTACTAAGGCTATTGCTGTCAACGTCCACATGGATATTAAAATCGCCTACAATAAGTACTTTGTCTGATGTAAGGACTACACATGATAAAAACTCTGAGAATCCATATAAAAATTCAGAATACGGACCTGGAGCTCGGTAAATAACAACAAATATAATTGACTGTAATGATTTCCATGTTGGATGTTGAAGATTAAGAACAAGGCTTCCAAAAGAGATATAATTTCGTTTAGGTTTAGGATTAATTAACAGGCTTGAGTAAAATATGGCTGCAACTCCCCCTCCTCAGCCTGAGCCTCTAGGAATTTGAGTATTATTATGACTGGGAGGAGTGGCTTCATTTAGACTAACGGTTTCGGTAAGACAGAATATATCAATTTGATTATCTGATATCAAATTGTTTACCAATATTTCTTTAGAAGACTGAGATCTAATATTTAATAGTCCACATCTGATTTTCTTATTCCGTTCTATCGTTGCAGTGGTTGTTTTAATTCCAATTAGGTTGTTAAGTATAGCCCCTTTTTTTCAATTTGCTCGACACTTATTCCCTTTATGGTTTGCCTCAGTCACACCTCTTTCACTTTGTCAAGAAGACATTCCCCCACTTTCCAAACCGCAAAACAAAAACAGACTGATTTCCTCCTGGCGATAGATCCCGACCGAAAGAAAAGCATTTCTGTGGCCGGGTTGGATCAGTCGTAGAGCAGGCGCACATATACTAAGAGGTCTATTCCTCGACGCAGAAGGCCAGCGTTCAAATCCAACCTGTGATGATTTCCTGCATGTCTTCCCCCTTTCTCACCTAGCTAAGCAAAAAATATTTACAAAAGAAATGCGTTTCTGCATTGTACGATCTATTATGCTCGTACGTTGACAAAAGCGGCATGGGAGGGTGATCTGAACATGACTATTACGGACCAACAATGGGACCTTGCTCTGGCTATGGTTCACTCATCCTCCATATGTGCTCGTCATTTAATGCTTGCTAATCCAATGAAAGGTCCTTCATAAAGTCCACCACACAAATGCAAAATTGTCCAAATTATACTCCACTGTCCGGGACGCCTGTAACAGGTGTAACCAGTCTCCTGCCAACCATACTCATATGTTCTGGTCTTGCCCTAAATTAACAACTTTTTGGATGTGCATTTTTGATAGCATGAGTAGATTGCATATACTACACAACTCCTTCAGAGCAGGGTGTTCATCCACAGACTGGGAGCTGGGAAATGCGCTGTCAAGACTTAAATGGCTATTCAAGGATGTGCCAGCTCGTAGGGAGGACTACACAGAAGTCACTGGTTGCACATCCTTCCCTCTTGACTTCTGTAATCATCGGTGGCTGGAAAATGTGGAGGTGGCTGAGCGTGCCCTTCAGATATGACCCTCTCAGAAAATGTGCATCAGTGCTGCTAAAATGAAAACTGTAACAGAGCCACTTACAAAGTCTTTCAAGATGGCTGAGATTATTGTGCAAGATGCCCTCTTCCCAGTAAATCTGAACTTCTTTCTAATGGCAGCTAGGGAAATCACACAAGCTAAGTTATACCAGACGGACAAACCCATGCTTCCGTTTATGTGTGGTGATCTCACAAATATTCTGAGGAGTCTAATGGAGAAGTTTGTCAAGCCCAGTGTCATGAAGGATGCAACTACCCCTGTAAAAAATCTTCAAGTTGACTATGCTAACTCAGTCAACCACATAGATGTCACCAAACTAAGAGTCGGATTTGTCACAGAGCAAGCCCTAGAGGAGCACAAGCTGAGGCTGGAGTTCAGACAGAACTACAAGCTGTTTTTACTGTCCAAACTGTTTGAAAAGGCACCACTTAAATATATGCTTGTTAGAGGCCTGTCTGTCCTTGATCCAAGGGTGCTCCTAAAAAAAGTAAAGAGACAAGTGTCCAAAACTCAGCACTGTTTTCCAACTCCTCGTGGAATCTGGCCGCATTGAAGATCAAAGCTGTGATGACATTCTGAGGGAGTTTGGCCACTTTTATGATCACAATCTGATGTGTGCCTCAGATTCCTTCAAGAATTTCAACCCACTGATGGGAAGGTTGGATGAATTCTACCATGAACATTTATCAAACAAGGCATAGTTTTACCATGTCTGGGAGGTAGCAAAACTCGTCCTGGTCCTCTCCCATGGTCAAGCCTCTGTTGAGAGAGGGTTTTCAGTTAACAAAGAGGTGATGGTGGAGAATCTGAAAGAGTATTCTCTGATTGCCCAGCGGATCATTCATGAGCATGTGGACCATATTGGAGGGCTGCTCAACATAGTCTACACAAAGGAACTACTCCTCTCTGCAGCTGCTGCCAGGCAGAAATATCACAATTATCTGGAAGACCAAAAACGTTGAAAACAAGATGAGCAGACTGCTCAGAAGAGGAAGGGAGTAATGGAGGGGATAGCTGAGATCAAGGCCAAAAAGAAGAGGATGGAGGAGGACATAAGGGTCCTCCTGATCATTTCTGCATCTTCTTTGATGTATTTATGTCCCTGCAAATTCAGAACAGTTGTGTGATGGTAAGAAAGAGAATCATAAATGATCACACTGGTGTTCTCTTTGAACATGCACTCTTAGAAACCTCGAGTCAACCATTAGACTCAGTAGACGATTTAATGGATAATTTTAATTAAAAAATGTTTAACATTATGGATGTTATTGCTCCATTTAAACATAAAAGAGTCACTGAGAAGCAGAAAGCTCTATGGAAACAAAATCCAACGATCAAACTCCTAAAGAGAGAGTGTAGGAAGACTGAAAGAAAATGGCGTAAATCCAAACTACTTATCCATTTTCAAATACACAAAGACATGCTACGTGTGGCCGGGTTGGCTCGGTGGGTGGAGCAGGCACACATGTAGTGAGAGGTTTATGCCTCGACGCAGAGGTCCAGCGTTCAAATCTGACCTGTGACAATTTCCTGCAAGTCTTCCCATTCTCTCACCCCTTTCTCACCTAACTGTCCTGTCAAATAAAGGCAAAAAATAGATTTATTTTCCAACATCATCAGCAAGAATATCAACAATGCTCGAGTACTTTTTTCAACAGTCAAAAAGTTAACTAATCCCCCTTCACAATTAGGACCCGAGCTTGTTTCAACAGGAAAGTGCAATGAGTTTGCATCATTTTTCAATGGTAAAATTGATAAAATCAGATTGAGCATATCATCTGAAACCTTGATCACCAGTGACAAAAAGGGGAGCACTTAACTTGATGTCCGAATTTCACTTAGTTGACATTGAAATCCTCGAAAAAATGGTACAAAACCTCAATTCGTCCACATGTGAATTGGATATTCTACCTGCCAGCTTTTTTTCAACTCATAACTCATAACGACAGATTTGCTTGAAATTATAAATACATCATTACAGACTGGCACTTTTCCCAGATCCCTGAAAATAGCTGTTGTAAAACCCTTGCTAAAGAAAAATAACTTGGACCCCTCTACATTAAACAACTATAGGCCCATATCCAATTTACCGTTTGTAGGTAAAATTATCGAAAAAATTGTTTTTAATCAGCTAACCACATTTTTAACCCTAAATAACTGCCTTGATGATTTTCAGTCAGGTTTTCGTGCTAATCACAGCACTGAAACAGCTCTTGTCAAAGTTGTAAATTACATACACCTGAACACAGATGCAGGTAAAGCATCAGTACTAGTGTTGCTGGACCTTAGTGCAGCCTTTGACACGGTTGATCACAGCATTTTATTCCACAGACTGGAAAACTGGGTTGGCTTATCACCAATTGTGCAAGTTCTCCCACTTAAAAAGATGAGAGAGGCCTGTAATTTTCATCATAGGTATACTTCAACTATGAGAGACAAAATGAGAAAAAAAAAAATCCAGAAAATCACATTGTAGGATATTTTATGAATGTATTGGTAAATTCCTCAGTAAAATAAGTATTTGGTCACCTACAAACGAGCAAGATTTCTGGCTCTCACAGACCTGTAACTTCTTCTTTAAGAGGCTCCTCTGTCCTCCACTCGTTACCTGTATTAATGGCACCTGTTTGAACTTGTTATCAGTATAATAGACACCTCTCCACAACCTGAAACAGTCACACTCCAAACTCCACTATGGCCACGACCAAAGAACTGTCAAAGGACACCAGAAACAAAATTGTAGACCTGCACCAGGCTGGGAAGACTGAATATGCAATAGGTAAGCAGCTTGGTGTGAAGAAATCAACTGTGGGAGCAATTATAAGAAAATGGAAGACATACAAGACCACTGATAATCTCCCTCGATCCGGGGCTCCACGCAAGATCTCACCCCGTGGGGTCAAAATGATCACAAGAACGGTGAGCAAAAATCCCAGAACCACACGGGGGGACCTAGTGAATGACCTGCAGAGAGCTGGGACCAAAGTAACAAAGGCTACCATCAGCAACACACTACGCCGCCAGGGACTCAAATCCTGCAGTGCCAGACGTGTCCCCCTTCTTAAGCCAGTACATGTCCAGGCCCGTCTGAGGTTTGCTATAGAGCATTTGGATGATGCAGAAGAGGATTGGGAGAATGGCATATGGTCAGATTAAACCAAAATAGAACTTTTTGGTAAAAACTCAACTCGTTGTGTTTGGAGGAGAAATAATGCTGAGTTGCATCCAAAGAACACTATACCTGTTTTTCTGAAAAGGGACCAGGACGACTGATCTGTGTAAAGGAAAGAATGAATGGGGCCATGTATCGTGAGATTTTGAGTGAAAACCTCCTATTCATCAGCAAAGGCCTTGAAGATGAAACGTGGCTGGGTCTTTCAGCATGACAATGATCCCAAACACAACTCCATAGAAAATCTTAGGAGGGAGTTGAAAGTCTGTGTTGCCCAGCGACAGCCCCAAGACATCACTGCTCTAGAGGAGATCTGCATGGAGGAATGGGCCAAAATACCAGCAACAGTGTGTGAAATCCTTGTGAAGACTTACAGAAAATATTTGACCTCTGTCATTGCCAACAAAGGGTATATAACAAAGTATTGAGATGAACTTTTGTTATTGACCAAATACTTATTTTCCACCATAATTTACCAATAAATTCATTAGAAATCCTACAATGTGATTTTCTGGATTTTGTTTCCTCATTTTGTCTCTCATAGTTGAAGTGTACCTATGATGAAAAATACAGGCCTCTCTCATCTTTTTAAGTGGGAGAACTTGCACAATTGGTGGCTGACTAAATACTTTTTTGCCCCACTGTATGTCCTTGACCTGTGGAGTCCCCCAGGGCTCAATTTTGGGTCCACTGCTTTTTAACCTTTATATGCTCCCACTTGGACAACTTTTAAAGAATAATCTTATCTCCTATCATAGCTATGCTGACGACACCCAAATATACCTAGCTTTGACACCTAATGATTATGGCCCTCTTGACTCTCTTTGTCATTGTATTGAGCGAATTAATCACTGGATGTCTCAGAACTTCCTCCAGCTAAACAAAGACAAAACTGAAGCAATACTTGTTGGTAAAAAGGAGGAAAGAGATAGGATTGCCACCATTCTCAACAAAAAAGTACTTAAAACAAAGGATACTGTTAGAAATCTCGGTGTCCTCATAGACAGCGATCTAAATTTTAACAGCCACATGAAAGCAATTACTAAATCAGCATTTTACAATCTCAAAAACATTACTAAACTTAGGGGTTTTATGTCAAAAGATGACTTAGAGAAACTGATTTATGCTTTTATTTCCAGAAGGGTTGATTATTGTAATGGGCTGTTCACAGGCCTTCCAAAAAAGACCCTTAAACAGCTTCAAATGATACAAAACGCAGCAGCCGGAGTTCTTACAAAAACAAAAATAACTGAGCACATAACCTCTGTTTTGAAATCCCTGCACTGGCTCCCAGTAAGTTACAGGATTGACTTTAAATCATTGCTGCTTGTTTTCAAGTTACTTAATGGAATAGGGCCAAAGTATCTATCGGACATGTTTCTGCAGTATGTACCACTCAGGTCTCTCAGATAACAGCAGAAACATCTTTTAGAAAAACCCACTGTCCGCATCAAACAGGGTGAAGCAGCACTTAGCCATTATGCGGCTGACACCTGGAACCAACTTCCAGAAGGCATCAAAAACGCCCCAACTACTCAGTTTTAAATCAAGACTTAAGACAAAATTCTTTACAGATGCCTTCTGCTAATGCTTCACTGAAGCATTATTACTTATTGTGGTAGACCGATAATTAATAATTAATATTCTTTTCTTTATTGAATTTTATGCTTTTATCTTTTACGGTTTTTTATGCATTAATGTTCTCATGCTTTTAATTGTACTGTTTTTATCATCATGTACTGACCGTTGCTTTTGTTTTGTGTGAAGCACATTGTATTGCCACGGGTATGAAATGTGCTATATAAATAAACTTTACTTGACTCCTGAAATCTGCAGATAGTAATGCACAGAAAGCTGAATCGGTTGGAAAATTCAGCTTCATCTCGAAATCAAATGGTCTTCGCAGAGCTGCAAAAGAAAAACAAAAAAGTCTGGAGGCTGTAGAAAAACAGCTAAACGACAAGCTGAAGGAGCTCAAAGACACTCCTTCACAGGTCCTTAACATACTATATGGCCTTAAGGTACAATGTTCTGTTAAATTAAAGTGCCCATATTATGAAAAAACACTTTTTCTGGAATTTGGGGTGTTATTTTGTGTCTCTGGTGCTTCCACACACATACAAACTTGGAAAAGAAAACATTCATGCTATATTGAGTGAGATACAGGTTTCTGAATGTATCCTACCTTCAGTCTCTGGGTGAGCTGTTCAAAATCCTGCCTTGTACTACTGAAGTTGTAGAAACAAACAGCTAGTTAGATGATGTGATCCTTACCTAGCTACTGCTCATGTGCAACTGCCAACAAAGATGTTATAGCAGTGAGTGGTCTCACTCTGTAGCTAAAACAGAGACCTGTACACAGGGTGAAAAGAGGAGCTGCAGCAATGTGCAGTACAACAAAAATATGGTGTTTTTGGAAAATTAAACCATGTAAACCTATTATGGTACAACCTCAAAATACAATTATGAACCTGAAAATGAGCATAAGTTAAATATGCACTTTGAGGTTATAGACCATATACATAAAATGCAACTTTTGGCCTAATCTTTATAAAGCACATGTAGCACTTTTGGCCGCATATACTTTTGCATTATTTTGTGTTGTTAATTCTGTGTGTTTGTCAACTCAAGTTGTTTTGATTTGCACAATATCGTAAAAAAAAAAAAAAAGGTCAATAGGCTGAATCTGATTGACTGTCTACCTCAAAGACGAATGTTTGCATTTTTTATATTTTCAATAAATGAATTGAAAGTGAAGTGAACCTGTGGAGTGATTTTGTTTGGGGTAATTGTTTTTACATTGACTAAGGCAGGTTAGATAGCAAGCAAAGTCTATTTACTTTTGCTTAAATATCTGATCCTTCTGCTATTACAAAACACAATTTAGGCTGTTTATAGCATTATCTCTTTTAATGTGATACACTAAATAATAATTTTGACTATGTATTGGTATGCAATTTACGGTGGTGTAAGGTGCTGGAAAAAGCTTTAATATGGACCTTGAAAGTGCTGAAAAAGTGCTTGAATTTGATCTTGTAAAAGGTGTACGAACTCTGTCAATCACAGATTACTCACAAGTGTGCATACGTGAATCAGCCCTTTATACGGCCCTGTACACACACATTTTGAACCATAAATAGTCAATGCAAATTGTTAATGACCCTGGCAGTTGTTCTTTCGTTACGCCGAATCATGACGACTGGCAGGAGGAAAAAGCAAAAGACATCTCAGAAACAGCTTCGATATACCAGACCTAGATTTAACATAATTTTATATTATATCCAAACAAGCCTTAGTGATAAAGGTGAAGATTATATATAATATTTATATAAAAAACACTTAGCTGTCTGCCATTTCCCTGCAGCTACGTCTAGAGCTCCCAGTTAGTTAAAACAGCAGTTGTGGGGGCATGTTCTAAAGAGTGTCTTTGTGCCTCATAAAAGACACAACATGCAATTAAAATGTCTGTGCAACATGAACAGGGCCCTTACGTGACAACAAGATGTGTTTAAATTCACCTACCCTGTCTTGATCCTGCCAGTAGCTAGCTCGCCCTGCTAGCTGCCGTCCAGGATGAGTGTGTTCAGCCAGGCTTCGGTGATAATCATCGCACGCAGCAGTTCCGATTGTAGTTGTAGCTCATCTATTTTGTGTGTGATCGAACTGGCATTGGTGAGTAGGAGACTGGGCAGTGGCGGTCTGTGGTAGGTCCTTTAGCCGGGCTAGCAGGCCCAACCGGCATCCTTGCTTCTGCTTTCTCTCCCGTCCCCGCCTTCGTCGCCTCCCGTGGCCAACAACAATCCACCGAGCGCCCAGTGGTCTGGCTATGTCCTCCAGAGGACAGGTCATGTCTTCACGACGAAAAGTTCAAGTTTATTCCCCCCTTAAAAATAGGTAAATGAGCACTGTAGTACTATGGAACTACATGGAAACGGGCCAAATGATGTCTGTAGCTTGCACAGTGATAGCGTTAGAGAAGGCTAGCTGTAGTCTCGCGCTGAAGTCCCGTGGGAATTCAGTTGTAGCAGGAAAAGGTAGAAAAGGTAGGTGTGCAGATTGCTCCGACACTTTACTATTATTATTATTAATTTTTTTTTTTGAGGGGGCAATAAACTGCAACTTTTCGTCGCAAAGTCATGACCTGTCTTCTGGAGGACATAGCCAGACCACCGGGTGCTCGTGGATTGTTGTCGGCCGTGGGAGGCCACAAAGGCCATCCTTGTATAGGGCCTTGACACTGACGATGCCATTTCTGTGCCAGGCCCTAAAAGCCAGGTCTGAACTTGAAGGTGTAAAGACATGGTTTTTAAGCAGTGGGGTCCAGACGGAGGGGCCGTGTAAGCCAAAGTTTTGCCTAACCTGACTCCAGATCTTAAGTTAGAAGGATACAATCGGGCATGCGCCCACAGATGTTGAAGGCAAAGGGAGTTGGGAGCAGAGGACCGACCGCAGTGGAAGGTTTGAGCTAGCCCTCTCCAAATGTACACAGACAAACAGTGAGGCACAGTTCAACCAGTATAAAAGTTTTTGCAAGTTAGCTGCCCAGTAATATGGTCTAAAGTTAGGGAGTGCCAGACCTCCCTCAGTCTTTGGGGACTGTAATATTGTCTTTTGGATCCTGGCAGGTTTGCTGCCCTAAATAAATGTAGAAATTGCCCTGTCCAGCTTATCAAAAAAAGATTTAACTATAAGTACAGGGATGTGCTGGAAAAGAAAGGAATTTGGGGAGGACAACCATCTTAATTAGATTTATCCGGCTCATGAGGGAGAGCGTTAAGACTTACCAGTGGTCAAAATCACTTTCAGTTTTTGCGGAACATGTCTGAAATGGCTGTTAAAAAGTAGCGAAACCTGTCCTCTGCCCACTTAAACGACGACAGAAAGCGTAGGAACTGCATAGCCAGAGAGTTTATTGGTAGGAGCTCACTTTTCTGATAGTTAAGCTTGTAGCCAGAATACGCACTGAACCGTTCCAGAATGTTTAAAATCACAGGAAGCGAGATGGCTGGGTTAGAGATGTACAGGAGCAGGTCGTCCGCATACAGTGAGACTTTATGAGTTGTGCCAGATCGAGGGATGCCTTCGACACCTTCCTCCGAGCGAAGCCAAACGGCCAGAGGTTCTATTGCGATGGTGAACAGGAGTGGCGACAGAGGGCAATCCTGCCTGGTACCTCTCCGGAGTGAGAAGAGGGGTGATAACGTGTCGTTAGTTTGAACTGAGGCCATCGGGGATGAATATAATAATCTGACCCAGAGGATAGAATTTTCGCCCAGGCCAAACCCGTCCATTGCCTCGTACAGGTACCCCCACTCGACTCTGTCGAAGGCGTTTTCGGCGTCGAGGGACAGCACGATTTCCGGGGTATCATTACTTGATGATTTTAAATAGGCGTCCAGTGTTGTGGGAAGACTGTTGGCCAGGCATGAACCCTGTCTGGTCTAGCGAGATAATGGAGGGCATCACCCGTTGAAGACAGAGTGCAAGATCTATTCTGAGAATTTTGAAGTCCACATTGAGGAGAGAGATTGATCTGTAGCTGCCGCAAAGCAGGGGATATTTCCCCTTCTTAAGAATTAGGTAGATACTAGCCTTCGACAGGGTGTCCGGCAGGCGACAACGACGAAAAGCCTCATTGTACATATCTCTTAGTACTGGCGCGAGGAGAGCGGGAAATGTTTTGTAATACTCTACAGTGAAGCCATCCTGCCCCGGGGATTTACAGCTCTGTAGCGAATTAATGGCTCCCGCGATTGACCACCAAAGTCATTCGCGGAATCAACGTTTATTTGGGGGAAAGTTATATTATTAAGCGTGTCATCTGCAATGGGAGGGCAGTCAGAGGTATACATTTCAGCATAGAATTTGGCAAATATTTCATTTATTGTATGTTGACGGGATCAGTGTGGATCTCGCCTGAGTTGGCTCTAATGGAAGGAATTAGCCGTGAGGTTGCTTTGGCTCTGGCCTGATGAGCCAGAAGCTTCCCAGCTTTATCCCCCGACTCAAAAAAGTGTTTTTTGAGCAGACGAAGCTTGGATCTGTTCGTAGATAAGAGGTCAAAGTCTGCTTGCAACCTAAGACGTTCTCTGTAAAGGGTAGGGTCTGGGCCGTCCGCGTGTTTGTCATCGATAGCCTTAATTTTCCGTATTAAGTTCGCCGTTTGGGACCTTTCGACTCTTTTAAATTAGAGACAAAGGAGATAAGCTGGCCTCTGATATAGACTTTCGAAGCCTCCCATAGTACGCCTCTGTTTGTGTCCAGCCAGCCCATTCTCATGGCAGAAAGAAAGAGAACAAAAAAAATAAATAACACGAATGACATACAACAGACACAACCACATACACACACACACAGGACAGGCAGAATAAAGCATCACTTAACCAACGATCAAACCTGAGTCCCCTGACCTGAAATCCCCTGAAAACTAACAATTAACGAACCTTGAGTGTCCATTGCACAGCGTTGTGCCATCTACACATCCGCCTGGGTTCCAAGTGTTCCCAATTCCCCAAACAACAGATCAGTCCAATAACAGAACAATATCAGCATAAACAGGTCATCAGTTTGGCAGCATTATTGTTATAAAGTATGTGTAAGTATTAGGGCTGTCAAGCGATTACATTTTCTTAATCGCGATTAATCGTTGAATTTCTATAGTTAATCGCGATTAATCGCATGTTTTATCACATGACTAAAATTCTATTATTTTGCATTAAAGAACTGTTTTTAAGTACATATTAACAATGGAACGCAATTATTACCAGTGTATCTTGATTGGGAATCAAATGAATGCAAAGAATCTTGATTATAAGATTTGTATTTATTTATTATATATTTAATCTAGTCACACATTTGAATCTAGAGTCAATATTAGGGTTGGGTATTGTTTAGTTTGGATACCGGTGTTAAAGCGTTACTTTTAAAATGGTACCAGTGCCTGAACTGATAATTTTTAAGAAAGTTACAAATAAGAAGGGTACTAAACAGTTGTCGACATTAAAGACTGGCTTGTTTATTGCTAAGGCCATATCGTCAAAATCAAATGTTTAATAATAATGTAATCACTATAACAATAACTTATTTCACTAATAAACAGCTGTTGAATGACAAAAACAACCACCAGATGGGAAAAGGGCATTTAAGAACAACTTTGAATGCACCATGAGGATGTAAATTACCAGTTTCACTGAACACACCGTCTGTGTTTTTCCGACAACAGCAGCTGCAGATTGTTACATCCCGGTGTTGGAATCCTCTACGGTGAAATACAGACAAACTTTACAACGTTTAGCGATAGCTGTCAGCATTGTAACCGTGTTTAATCCAGCTACTAGCTAGCGGTAGGCTAACGTTAGCTGCTGTCGAGTATAGTGTTAACTAGCGTCACGTGCAGAAATGTTTCTGTTGCCTGTAACGTCTGTTTCAGAGGATCAGAGAGAAGTGCAGGCATATCAGTGGCACCAGAATGAGGCACCGAAATCCGCGTTGCTATTCCTGCAGCAGCAGGATGTGTTACGAGGAAGTACGGCAAAAAGTAGCCTGTTAGGCACGACACAAAGCCGAGTGAAGTGAAAATAAATTAAGAAATGCATGCGATTAATACGATTAAAAAAAATTAACGCATTATGCTCGGCCCCCTAATAAGTATATATGTTACATATGCAGTTATGAAAATAAAAGTAAAGGCAATGTGGAAAAACAAAGACAAGATCGTAGTACCAACAAGGCACAACATGAGTCAGCAGGTTGATACGTATATATACTAATACATTTTAAAAAGAGTTAGCGTGGGAGAGTTTAATGAAATATCACCTGCAACTTGAGATTACCGATTCACAAAAAGAATTATTGCGTTGCTGCTACGACTTTGAACAGGAGAAGCATAGTTAAACTATAGTCAAACAAAGTGATTGCAGAAATATGTTGCCTCATCACAGCCTCGGCTACGTGACAAGGACAGGGAGGCTGCCTTTAAAGTATGGAACGTAAATACACAAACAGTCATAATACTACGACCTTGAACAGGAGAAGCATATTTTAAAGTATGGAACGAAAATACACAGTCATACTGAAAACTTAACGTAAGTCATAGCTAGGAGCAGTCTTCCCGGGCCAATGCACGTGAGGCAGGGGCAAGCGTGCTCTGGTTGGCCAGGTGCTAACAGTGGCCTGCTGCTGAGAGCTAGCAAGCCGCGTTAGCCCACCGCGTGGGCGTGATGTAAACAAAAGCCGGCTCTCCGGGCAGTTTTAACATAGCCGCCATGTTGCTGGGCAATTTCAATCCTCCGTGGGTCCCAAACTGCGTCGGCGCTGATAAGAAATTAAGTCCTGAGCAGCCTTAGGGGAAATAAGCCGATGCTGCGGGCCTTCCCCGGTCAAGATAAACAGCTTGGTGATAGTGAAGTGCAGGCCTGAGGCCTAGGCCACAGAGCTCTTTCATCATGTCTCGGTACGCGGAGCGTTGCTCGAGTATCTCGGGAGAATAGTCCTCAAAGATGTGGATTGGGAGTCCTTGTATTTTAGTTTGCCCATTCATTTCCGAGCTGGCAGATCTGGAATCTGTGGAAACACATCACGAATGCCCTGGGCTTCTCGTCAGTGGCCAGGTTTCGCCATTGACATGCGGTGAGCTTGTTCCAGCTCCGGGGCTGAATCCAATATGTGTTTGCCGAGCACCTCCACATTTACTCTTAAATGTGGTGACGGTGTCTGCCCCCTGAACCCAGACTAGGAGCTGGTTCTACAGGAGAGGAGCGTGGTAGCTGAAGGCTCTGGCTCCAATTCTGCTTTTAGAGACTCTAGGAACCACAAGTAACTCCGCATTCTGGGAGTGCAGTGCTCCAGTGGGACAATAAGGTATTTTGAGCTCTTCAAGATATGATGGTGCTTGGCCATTTAGAGCTTTGTAGGTCAGGAGAAGGACATTAAATTCAATCCTGGATTTTACAGGAAGCCAATGCAGAGACGCTAATACAGGAGAAATATGATCTCTTTTCTTAATTCTTGTCAGAACACGGGCTGCAGCATTTTGGATCAGCTGGAGAGTCTTAAGGGACTTATTTGGGCAACCTGATAGTAAGGAATTACAGTAGTCCAGCCTGGAAGTAACGAATGCATGGACTAGTTTTTCAGCATCGTTTTGAGACAGGATGTGCCTAATTTTGGCAATGTTACCAAGATGAAAAAAGGCTGTTCTTGAGGTTTGTTTTAAGTGGGCGTTAAAGGATGTATCCTGATCAAAAAATAACTCCTAGATTTCTGACAGTATTGCTGGAGGCCAGCGCAATACCATCCAGAGTAATTATATCTTTGGATAATGAGGAGGTGTTTAGGGCCCAGCACAATAACTTCAATGTTGTTTAAGTTTAACATCAGAAAATTGTAGGTCATCCATGATTTTATATCTTTAATGCATACTTGAAGTTTAGCTAACTGACTGGTTTCGTCTGGCTTGATTGATAAGTATAATTGGTCATCTGCATAACAGTGAAAGTTAATTGAGTGTTTCCTAATAATATTGCCTAGAGGAAGCATATATAAGTAGAATAAAAATGGTCCAAGCACTGAGCCTTGTGGAACGCCATGGCTAACTTTAGCGTACCTGGAGGATTTATTGTTAACATTAACAAATTGAGCTCGATCAGAGAAATAGGACTTAAACCAGCTTAGTGAGATGCCTTTAATGCCAACTAAATGTTCCAATCTCTGTAACAGGATGGTATGTTCAATAGTGTTGAATGAAGCACTAAGATCTAATAAGACAAGTACGGAGGCAAGTCCTTTGTCAGCAGCAGTTAGGAGGTCATTACTAATTTTCACCAGTGCCGTCTCTGTGCTATGATGCATTCTAAATCCTGACTGAAAGTCCTCAAATAAACTATTGCTATTTAGAAAATCACATAACTGATTAGCGACTACCTTCTCAAGGATCTTGGAGAGAAAGGGAAGGTTAGATATAGGTATATAGTCCAGATGTTGGAATCTGGGCATGTTTGTTGACGCTCAAAGTAGAAGAATTGGTAACAGACAATAAAGCAAATAATTTTTTTCTAATTTAATCCAAAAACTGAAGCCTTTTTTCTCAGCAGTCGATTTACGTTTCAGAGTATGGCTCTCGTTTGTCGTTGGTCTGGGGGTATGATTCTCGCTAGAAAGCTCATATGTGTTGATTAAATCACAGTTACACACTAAGCTTTTTCATTACGATTCTGCTGTCACTTTTGATTGAAATATTTAAGTTTGAATTTTGGTAAAATGTTTTGCGTCAAAAGTATTGTGTCGTCCAATGTAATCAGAAAGCTGAATCTGGCAGTGGAACTATGGAAAGAGCCCATGCCAAACAAACTACTTGACCATTCACGTCCAAATCCCGTACGAGACCAAAGGGCAAAATCTGATTGATACCGAATTCCTAATTTGAAGGTCACTTAAGAATCAAGTCCACCCACATGTTGGAATCTAGGCATGTTTGTTCACGCTCAAAGGAGA
This sequence comes from Zingel zingel, assembly GCA_023566125.1. Classification (NCBI taxonomy): domain Eukaryota; kingdom Metazoa; phylum Chordata; class Actinopteri; order Perciformes; family Percidae; genus Zingel; species Zingel zingel. The sequence continues at coordinate 32,545,190 of CM042324.1, forward strand.
AGAATTGGTAACAGACAATAAAGCCAATATTCTTGTCCTAATTTAATCCAAAATCTGAAGACTTTTTTCGAGTCACCGATTTGCGTTTCAGGGTATGGCTCTCGTTTGTCGTTGGTCTGGGGGTATGATTCTCGCTAGAAAGCTCATATGTGTTGATTAAGTCACAGTTACACACTAAGCTTTTTCATTACGATTCTGCTGTCACTTTTGATTGAAATATTCCAGTTCGAATTTTGGTAAAATGTTTTGCGTCAAAAGTATTGTGTCGTCCAATGTAATCAGAAAGCTGAATCTGGCAGTGGAGCTATGGAAAGAGCCCATACCACACCAACTATTTGACCATTTGGGTTCAAATCCGGGACGAGCCCTAAGGGCAAAATCTGGTCAATACCAAATTCCTAATTTAAAGTTGGCATTAGAATCAAGTCCACCCACATGGTGGAATCTAGGCATGTTTGTTCACGCTCAAAGTAGAAGAATTGGTAACAGGCAATGAAGCCAATAATCTTTTTCTAATTTAATCCACAAACTGAAGACTTTTTTCGCAGCAGTCGATTTGCGTTTGAACCTATCTGGCCTTGGAAGGCCCTCGGATCCCCTGACTCTTCTTGCAATTAAGATGAAATGCCATGTAAGTAACGTGCAACTGAGAATGGTGTAGGGAAATCTCATTGTGCTGGAATCCGTTATTTTCACATCTTCTCTAAAGTCGAAGAATGGGTAATGGGCAGTATAGCCATTAAACCTTTCTGATGTAAACCCGAAAACTGAAGACTTCGCTCTCAGAGGTCGATTTGCGTTTCAGGGTATGGCTCTCGTTTGTTGTTTTAAGCTTTGTGGCTTTTTGCTGAACGGCGTTCTGAGCCAGGCACACACAAAGCTGCTGACAACCTCACAGATGGTGCAGTCGAGATGGCCTCATACGTACACACAGCGGAACGCTGTGAACTTGTGTTGGTTGCACGGACACGCAAGGACTCGTTCATAATGAATCAGCGGTCACTCTGTGATTAGAGAATCCAGTCTGCAGTGTAGTTCAGACACTTCACTGATAAACCATAGATTGGTTTTATGGTCAAAGATAGTTTTTGTATAATTAACTTCAGTCTCTGCCAGAGACCCCTGCTTTTAAAAGTAAGGTAAACGTGACGAGTAAAGTAAAAAGTTACTTTCCATAGGGGGTAACTAAGTAAAGTAACGGATTACTTTTTTAAGAAGTAACGAGCAAACGCTACTTTTTAAAAGTAACTTCCCCAACACTGGACGCGTTAGCATGCAGCTTCATAATAGTTAGCTAGGAGTATGCTAACGATAGATTGTAGTGGAATGAAGCAGCACTTTCTAACGTCAAAAATAAATAAAGGGTTCTGAACCAAACACTACCCAATCAGACATGTTTCAGCAGGAATGCGACCCGGAATTGGGGAGAATTTAACAACATTGGCAGCCAAGATGACATGTTTACTGCCATTAGCATGTAGCTACTATAGTTAGCAGTGGACACTAATAGAATATAGCAGCAATTTCTACAGTCAAAATAAAGGCTTTTAAACCTAATACTACCTCAACAGAAAATGTTTCAGGAGTAATGTGAATTGGGGAGAATTTAACGACATTGGCAGCCAAGATGACATATTGTTCTTCCGTTAGCATGTCCTTTTGCCACATTTCAGGCTTCAAACATAAAGATATAAAACTGTAATTTTTTGTAAAGAATCAACAACAAGTGGGACACAATCATGAAGTGGAACGAAATTTATTGGATATTTCAAACTGTTTTAACAGATAAAAAACTGAAAAATTGGGCGTGCAAAATTATTCAGCCCCCTTAAGTTAATACTTTGTAGCACCACCTTTTGCTGCGATTACAGCTGTAAGTCGCTTGGAGTATGTCTCTATCAGTTTTGCACATCGAGAGACTGAAATTTTTGCCCATTCCTCCTTGCAAAACAGCTCGAGCTCAGTGAGGTTGGATGGGGAGCGTTTGTGAACAGCAGTTTTCAGTTCTTTCCACAGATTCTCAATTGGATTCAGGTCTGGACTTTGACTTGGCCATTCTAACACCTGGGCCCGGTTCTTCGAAAGTAATCCACTAGGATTTTGAATAACGGATTGGATCAAATCTTGAAAATGGGTTTTTCAAAAGAAAAAACGGATTACATAATCGGACTAGATCACGTAATCCAATCTTGGTTTTGATCCAGATCAAACCTTTAGTTTGGGTTTTTCAGAACTTTTTTGTAGGATTTGGATCACTTTGATACAAAAAATCTGGATTAAACTGATCCCATCAGAAGGGTGGATTCAGCGTGGATTTCATGCCCAAAATGTAATGAAAACATTACAAATGTATCAAATAATACTATATTTGGATCATGCAGTATCTTACAAGATATCCTATTCATTCATAAGGTTTTAATTTTATTTGTTCATCCGTCAGGCTACAGTGATTAGGTAGGCTTTAACGTATTCAGCCTTTCAGTATAGGCCTACAGCAAAGTAGAAAGAGTTTGGCCTCATAAAATAATCCCCCAAACAGCTGTCAAAATTGACCAAAAACAATAAATTTTATTCTGTCACTAATTGATATATATATATATATATATATATAGATATATATATATATATATATATATATATATTCATCACAATCGAAAATATTTTTGTTTTTAGAATATTTATTAGTGATGCATGCAATGATTACAGAATAACCAAAGAAATGCAAAGAATGGCAATCACCTATTTTTTAAATCCAAAACAAATCCAAATCAGAAATAGTGTCTAACTATTGCGTCCCTTGTTGCACGTCCTGTTTGCTCGTTCTGGCAGAATGCAGGAGGTTGGTTAGGGTCTCCAAGGGGCTCAGGTGCATCATTGTCAGCACAGAGAGGGACATTGCGCTTAGTAGCGATGTTGTGCAGGGCAGTACAGGCAAGGGTTATGTTGCATGCTTTCTGTGGTTCCGCTCTCAGGTAGTTAAGGCATGCAAAGCGCCTCTTAAGAACTCAATTTAAATGCTCAATTGCACATCTTGCTCTGCAATGAGTAGTGTTGAAGCGTGCCTGCGCCGGTGTATTTGCGGTTAGAAAAGGAGTCATCAGCCATGGTAGGAGTGGGTAGGCACTGTCTCCTAATATTATGCCATCCGGTCGGTTGGTTTGGAGGTCTCTATATAGAGCGCTCTCCCTCAGGATGCGTGCATCATGGACAGACCCAGGCCACTTGACAACACAGTTGGTGATGATGAGGTCAGCATCACACACAAGTTGGACATTGATGCTGTGCCTCCCCTTTCTGTTCATAAACACCCATTCATTCTCACGAGGTGCTTGTATATGCACGTGTGCAGTCGATTGCTCCAATAGTATTGGGCATATTCCCCAAAAGAAAATAGCTGTGCTTGGCCTGGGCAATCTGGTTGTCCTTTGGAAAAGAAACAAATTCATTGACCAGGCTGGCCAGTGTGATTGACACATCTCTCACCACATCACACATAGCTGATTTCACCACTCCCATATAGTCACCAACAATTTTATAGAAAGTCCCACATGCATGAAATCGGAGAGCAATGAGGATCTGGTCTTCCACAGACAGACCGTGACTCCTTTGGGTTCTGTGTTGAAGTTTTGGCCTGAGAAAGTTCACAAGGTACTCTATGTCAGCCTTCCCAAAGCGAAACCGGACATACAGCTCTTCAGTGGTGTATTGCTCCAGTGGCTTGGTACGTTCAACATACACCCTTTGACGGTATCCTCTCCTGGCAAAGTGGTGGTGGCGGTGGACAACACCTGCCATGTCACTGTCTCTCTGTGAATTCTCTGAGGCAGGCTGATTTATATGGCTGTGTAGTTGGTGGTTTCAAACACACCTATAGACCTTTTTCACGGCAGACATGTTGACATGTCATAGTAGGAAAAGCACAGGTGTATTCACAACCATTAATGATGGCTACATTCCACTTAGGAGAGGCCCTGGTATTGTGCATGCTGACTCACTGAAATAGCTTACTGGGAAACTTGATGGAATGGAGCCATCGTTAAGGTTATCAATTTCAGCTGTGCTTTTCCTACTATAACAAGTCAACATGTCTGCTGTGAAAAAGGTCCATTACAACTGATTGGTTTTGGCTTGTGTTCAATTGAGGCAATTGGAGGCCTATAATTGATGAACAATGTTCACTATAGTAAAGCAACGGAACCATGGACTCAAGAAGCTGTAACTTCACTGCTGCTGAAACCAATGCACTACTAGAGGGTGTTCGGTGCCATTATGGAACAATAGTGGGAAGTTTTAATTCTGCTAAGGATACCAACAAAAAGAAAAATGATGTTTGGACTTTAATCACAGAAAATGTGAATGCCATAGGGTCTGGCCAGAGGAGGACCACAGACCAAATCAAATTGCGGTGGAAGAATCTTAAGGCCAGGGCAAAAAAGGACCATGCTGAAGCCAAAAACCCACAAACAGGCAACAAGCCATTTAAGAGGGGAGATTACACAGATGTGGTCCTCGACATCATTGGAGGTGAGAAGTCGCAAGCTTTCCATGGTATTCAAGATGTTGTAGGGGATGACGAGCCTTGGATTGAGGAGGAGGAGAATCTGCCAGTTCCTCCTGAGGCTGATCCAGAGAGTGTATTTATATTGGATCTCAGCTCTGTTCCTGAGGAAGAAGCTGGATCCTCATTGGTTGAGCCAGTGGTAGTTGCCACTGGATCTCAGAGGAAAGGCTTGAAGCGCCCTTCATCAAACAAAGATGATGATTACAAGGCACTTCTGCAAAAAGAGACTGAAAGGGCAGAAGCACAGCTTCGTCTGGCAGAGGAACAACTGACTCTGACCAAACTGCAGCAAACCAAGGCCAGACTTGAGATCCGCCTCCTAAAGGCTACGCTCAGACAAGCTGGTCTCTCCACATCAGATGAGGAAGTCTGAAATTATTGTGGAGTATTTGACATTAAGTCTTTTTTTTTAATTCAATGCATCTATATTTGAAACTTGTTATTAATATCCTCAATGTACAGTGTTTGTGTTGTAGGTCTCAGATGAGTGGACTGCTGGAAGAGGATGGAGTGGGGTTTTTCTTGTTTTTAGTTTTTTTTAAATGTGTGTGTTTTTATTTCAAATATAAATAAACTTATATTGACCCCACACTGGCTATTCTACTTGTTGTTCTTTACATATCTATAGTTCTGCATTGTTATTTCCTATCCTGTTTGAGCACTGGTTATCCAGATTTGGTGATCCTGAAAAGTTCCTATCCAGATCAGATTGATCCACTCCGATGTAAGTAAGCTGGATTACGTGACACGGATCGCAAAAAAAAGGATTACTAAATCCGGATCAATTTTATCCGGATTAAACCTTTTGAAAAACTGGGCCCAGGATATGTTTATTTGTGAACCATTCCATTGTAGATTTTGCTTTATGTTTTGGATCATTGTCTTGTTGGAAGACAAATCTCCATCCCAGTCTCGGGTCTTTTGCAGACTCCATCAGGTTTTCTTCCAGAATGGTCCTGTATTTGGCTCCATCCATCTTCCCATCAATTTTAACCACCTTCCCTGTCCCTGCTGAAGAAAAGCAGGCCCAAACCGTGATGCTGCCACCACCATGTTTGACAGTGGGGATGGTGTGTTCAGGGTGATGAGCTGTGTTGCTTTTACGGCAAACATAACGTTTTGCATTGTTGCCAAAAAGTTTGATTTTGGTTTCATCTGACCAGAGCACCTTCTTCCACATGTTTGGTGTGTCTCCCAGGTGGCTTGTGGCAAACTTTAAACGACAGTTTTTATGGATATCTTTAAGAAATGGCTTTGCCACTGTGGTATCTGAACAGTTCATAACTTTATATACATTTGTACTTAAGATTTTTTGTAAGGGATTCCTTTGACCCTTACCCTACTTTTACTGAAACATCTGGAAACTGTTAACATGAGCAGAAGAGCCCTCTTGGACAGAAGAGCCCTTATTTGGAGATGTGCCAGAAAAGAAGGTATCATTGGTCAGTTCTGACCCAATCATGTTAATGCAATGCACAGAATAGATATTATGTGCACCCAAAGAAAAGGCAGAACGACTTATTGGAAGAATTGGGTTGGTTGTTCTCCAAACTCTCTGCAGGAGTTTGTTAAAAATGATGCTGAAAATCTTGAATTGTAATAAAACCTTTTATAATCAAGAACAGTGTCGGCGGATTCCTCTTCATACAGCATCACAGCATTACTATTAGAAGTCACCACAAATTTGGCGACGAGGATGTGCGACGTGTTGCAGGCCTGTTGTCTCATCACGGGACACTGCCAGACTGACTCCAGCTTCATTGGCCTGTTTAGGAGGTGAGCTTTTTCACAACTTTGAGCGCTGGTCAGTTCGTGTGTTTGGCTCTGTGTGTGCGTTGAGGGGTTGCACCGAGTCAAACCTGTGTGTGCTGTGCTGTGATTGCCGTATGGTGGAGGTTCTGTTCTAAATTTGTTTGCGTTGTAATCAACGCAAACAGGGCGGAGTATGAGTGTAATTAATGATTAAGAGGAAATAAGAGGAAATAAGAGAAAAAAAGGAATAAAAGGAAAATAAAGCAAAGGCTTAAGATAAAGCGAAGGCTTAAGGAAGATAAAGAAAGAAGAGGATAAGAGGAAAAAAGAAAAACTGATTATTTAGGACGCCGCTTATGAGGATTAACGCCCTCAAGGAAACTGACAACTTGAGGCCATTGTGAGGACTTTGGTGTGTCAGGGCCTTCTAGATGGGCCGATTAAATCCTGGAAATTCATTAGGTGCGATTTTGAGGTCCGCAATAGGAGCTAGGAAGTTCCAGGACACTAGGTGCGCTTTCGAGGATGCGTTAGGAGCTAGGAAGTTCTAGGACGTTGAGAGTTTGTAGAACATGCCTACAAAGTACTTTGGTGAAACATTCACAGATGAACTAATAATTGAGAGAGGACAAGTTGAAACAACTATAAAGATGAATCCAAGCTCCAAAAGTAAAAAGAAAATGAAACGCCTGGAACCTAAGAGCAGACAGAGGTTCAGAAGGATGGAATTTGAAGATGATGATGATGATGATGATGATGATGATGATGATGATGATGATCAGAGTGAATCAGAAGAGATCATGGGAGGATATGACCCTGCGATCAGACGAGTGCTTTCTAGAGCAGAAAAGAGAGGTGATGAAAAATGGAAGAGAGAAAAAGACATAAGAGGTCAGACCTCTGATGAAAGTGAAGATGGAGACAGTAGAGGAGCTACATGATTTCATCCTGCAGCGAATAGCATAGAAGAGATTGAAAGAGACATGGAGCGATGCGTGTCATACTTGGAGAAGCTGTAGATACAGAGGGACAAATTGCTGAAAAAAGGATCCCAGAAAGTGGAGAAGAAATACACATTGCGCTCAAGAAAAGGAAAAGCAAGCGGGAAGATGCTCCCAGTGATCGTTCAAGGACAGAATTTGGAGTATAAACCTTTACAGAACGCAGAGATGTCAGATATTCTTGATAAGTTGCCTACTCTTCAAGAGGGAGCACATCCTTGGATTGCAAAGTTGGAAAAAATGTCGACAGGGACACAGTATGCCATAGGAGATATTAAGAGACTTTTGACTAATCTCATTGGGATTCCGGCTATGGAAGAAATTCTACAGAAAGCTGGACTTAATCGATGTATGGGTACTTCTGTGTATGATCCTGAGTTGTTGGCTGCAAGTAGAGGTCGACTGTGGAGAGCGCTGAGAGATGAGTTTCCGACAAATGTGGATCCAGACAACATTTTGATTGAACCACTGGGACAAGAAGAAAATCAGGTGTTTATCAGGTGTGGAGGAATGTTACAGGAAATGATCCAGATGCAAGTCAACTGGAAAAGTCAGTTTTGCGAACCAAGTTACAGAAGGGACTGCCCCTACCAGTAAGGAGTAAACTGGCAGAAGTGATTGGACTTGGAACCATGGAAAAAACTGTCTATACAAATCATATAGTCCATCAAGTGGAGCTATATAGGAATGAGCAGAAAGAACAAGACCAAGAAACTCCCAGAAAACTCAATCAAATACAACTGGTGAAGAATAAGAAGAAGGAGAAAAAGCAGGCTTTGCCTATGCAAAGTCAGTGTTCACCAAATCAACAACGTCCACTAGTGATTCCAGTTGTTTTATATCCACAGCCAGTTTTTGGACAGATACAGAACTGGAGAGGAAGAGGAAGAGGAAGAAGATATGATCTGTATTTTCAGCCTTCTTCAGAGTGTTTTAGTTGTGGACAGGATGGACACTTTGCCCGTGATTGCAATAGACCAGGAGGAAACTCCAGAGGAAACTACAGAGGAGAATGCAGGTGCCAAAGGTCATCTGGAGGACTGGTGAACCCTCATAGGAGCCTGGAGCCAGGATTCTAGAGATGCCCAGAAGACCTGAAAGGGGGGTGTCATCAGGGCTGTAAAGAGATCCAACAATTGAGCTCAAGGACAAGGACAGTCACAAGTTGGTACAGATCTCCATAGATGAGCGTTGATGTCAGCAGACCAGAGAAGGAGGGAGTGAGAGAGACAAACACACATTTTGAAAAAACACATACTCTAAACAAGTAATTATTTTTACTTTTTAAAATAGAGTTACTCCTATGTGAATACACCTATATGAAGGGTTGAGACATGCATCTAAATTAAGCAACTTGGTATGAAAACCTTAAATTTTGTCAGTACCTGGTGATATACATTCTGTTAATTTTGTACTGACTTTCCTGTGACAGCTTCTAACAAGACTAGTGACAAATATGTTACTTCAGCTGGTGTGTCAGGAAATGTTAAAGGAACATTTCACTGTTTTATTTTTGTGCTCTAATGACATAGGCAACTTTTGAACAGGCTTCTATTATTTGAGTGCTGCCTAGATAATTTATTGGGAAGTGATCTCAGGTACAAATTTGAATTGGATTGATGTAAAGTTGTTACAAACAGCAGATTGAGAGTGCTGTTCTCAGAATTTTGTTAAAAAAGCTTAGAACAATTGTGTGACTATTAGTAAAAATAGCCTGATATTAACATCAGTAAACTGTTCTTAGATGTAGTTTGTAAACACACTTTTATCTTTAACAACAAAGAAAGGCAAGGTGTACAAGTGCCATTAGGATCATATGGAGTGCATTAAAAAATGGTGATGGTAATGGGGAAAAACAACAACAACAACAAAAAACAAAACAAGAAAAGCTGTAATCAGAGATATATTTTAGTCAAATGAAAAGTTTTTTGCATTGGTTAATTTGTTGTTTACAGTGTACTAGTCATCTGTTCGTGTCATTCTCTAGGTACAGATTCGCAATTGAAAATCAGTTATTATAGCCCAATGATGGATCAGCATCTTTTGTCATTTATATAGAGATTTAGAAAATTTGATTTGAATTTCACTATTCTGCATAAGTTGCATTGGTGTTATTGAAGTCTGTAAATGTTAAAGGGTAAAATAATTTACAAAGAGTGAAGCTGTGCAAATCATTGAATTTTGATAGTGATTACAAATTTGGTTTATTAATTACAGGAACAACTTAATGGAGAGGAACGATTGTTCTGCACAATTACATTTGCAAGTAGACTTGGTTTGTCTTGTGTTCAGAATGAAAATGTAAAAGATGTTAAATGTGAAGAGTCTAGGATAATTTTCACAGTTCAAGATGTTTACACTTATGTGTTGAGATGTTAGTTTAAGTATCAGTTTAAAACAAGAGTAGAAGTCACGGTTGTAAAGAACATTCTAAGCTGTTTATGATATTTTAACTGATGGTTCTTGTTAAAAGTAAAAAATTTGAGAATACTATGATCTCATCTACTGAAGACCCTTTAAGTGTGAGAATTACCAAGGATTCATTTATTAAGACTCAGACGAATAGCATGACAATTGACTATGATACTTTTGATAATAGTTGGACACAAACTGAGAAGACTGAAGATTAAAGGTGATTGCAGTCTTTATGTGTATAATTCCCAGCAAGAGGATCAAGGGGAAGACGGAGTTTAAAATTGTTCCGTTTCGAAATCATTGGATAGCAGGTCATGTGACTCGTAAAGTGACGCTTATGAGGAAAGATTTAGAGCATGATGAAGTTCCTACAGTCACAAAGGAGTTCAGGAATAATATACTACAGTAATCACTTCGAGAGTAACTAATACACAAAGGACATTTGTCACTTTGCCCTCAGAAACAATTGAGAGTGTCAATACATTGACTGAAGCAGCGACACCGAATACGACTTTTCCTCTTTGCCGGTTGTTGGGATGTTTAGTGTCTTCTTATTAATCAAAGGGGGGAAATGGAATGTGATTCATGTTATACAATTTTTGATACTTGATTCATATTTTTATTTTTAATTGATGTTTTAATTTCCATGTGTTGTTTTGCAAAAAGATACTGGTCAGTGTTTTCTTTTCTTCCAGAACATATGGGGGAATGTGCAGAAGGGGTTCAGATATAAATATGGACCAAACATGGACAATAACAATGGACTGAGAACTCTGAACTAGGACGGTGTGGAAGCGTTCAGATTTCATCACATCAATACTGCATTGATAATCAACACTGCTGAGAAGCTGCGGTGTAGTGGACTACATTCCTGTGTTTGTCTGATATATATACATGTTTGCAGGGGTAACACATACTTTGTATCATATTCTTGCATTAATTGTTTGAAGAATGATGTTTTCTGTCATGGAGTGAATATATGGGGATCTCAGATGTTTTTTCTTTTTTTTTTTGACGGTTAGGGAAATGGTGTCTAGGCAGGGCGAAGAAAGTACTTTTTCAGCTCCGAAGGGTTGACCTGCCTGAATTTGGACATTTTTGGTTTTCACATGTATTTGCTCAAACCATAGCTCTACATAAATTGATAAAGATTTATTTTCTAATTGATCTGGAGTACTGAGGTGGTCTCCTAGGGCAGAGGGGCCGTGAGAGAATTTTCCTATTGTGAATGATTGATGGCTATTTTGAAAGAAAGCTGCCAGATGGGTTTTTCGCTCTTGCACTCCATAAATTAAGTTTTGTTACACTCACTGAATTTGTTTACTCCCCAAAGGTTATACTATAAGGAACCTGATGTAATGAGAGGGGCTATTTTGTGGTAATCCTATTCTTTTTGTTTTCGAGACTTTATTAAGTCTCGAAGGGGGGAAATGTGGTATCTGAACAGTTCATAACTTTATATACATTTGTACTTAAGGTTTTTTGTAAGGGATTCCTTTGACCCTTACCCTACTTTTACTGAAACATCTGGAAACTGTTAACATGAGCAGAAAAGTCCTCTTGGACAGAAGAGGCCTTATTTGGGGATGTGCCAGAAAAGAAGGTATCATTGGTCAGTTCTGACCCAATCATGTCAATGCAATGCACAGAATATATACCATATGCACACAAAGAAAAGGCAGAACGACTTATTGGAAGAATTGGGTTGGCTGTTCTCCAAGCTCTCTGCAGGAGTTTGTTAAAAAGGATGCTGAAAATCTTGAATTGTAATAAAACCTTTTATAATCAAGAACAGTGTCGGCGGATTCCTCTTCATACAGCATCACAGCATTACTATTAAAAGTCACCACAGAAGGAAAATACACAAACAGTCATACTGAAAACTTAACGTAAGTCATAGCTAGGAGCAGTCTTCCTGGGCCAATGCACGTGAGGCAGGGGCAAGCGTGCTCTGGTTGGCCAGGTGCTAACAGTGGCCTGCTGCTGAGAGCTAGCAAGCCGCGTTAATCCACCGCGTGGGCGTGATTTAAACAAAAGCCGGCTCTCCGCGCAGTTTTAACGTAGCCGCCATGTTGCTGGGCAATTTCAATCCTCCGTGGGTCCCGAACTGCGTCGGCGCTGAGAAGAAATTAAGTCCTGAGCAGCCTTAGGGGAAATAAGCCGATGCTGCAGCCCTTTCCCGGTCAAGATAAACAGCTTGGTGATAGTGAAGTGTAGGCCTGAGGCCTAGGCCATAGAGCTCTTTCATCATGACTCGGTACGCGGAGCGTTGCTCGAGTATCTCGGGAGAATAGTCCTCAAAGATGTGGATTGGGAGTCCTTGTATTTTAGCTTGCCCCTTCGTTTCTGAGCATCACGCACTATCAGCTGGCAGATCTGGAATCTGTGGAAACACATCACGAATGCCCAGGGCTTCTCGTCAGTGGCCAGGTTTCGCCATTGACATGCGGTGAGCTCGTTCCAGCTATGGGGGTGAATCCAATATGTGTTCGCCGAGCACCTCCACATTTACTCTTAAATGTGGTGACGGTGTCTGCCCCCTGAACCCAGACTTGGAGCTGGTTCTACAGGAGAGGAGCGTGGTAGCTGAAGGCTCTGGCTCCCATTCTACTTTTAGAGACTCTAGGAACCACAAGTAACTCTGCATTCTGGGAGTGCAGTGCTCCAGTGGGACAATAAGGTATTATGAGCTCTTCAAGATATGATGGTGCTTGGCCATTTAGAGCTTTGTAGGTCAGGAGAAGGATTTTAAATTTAATCCTGGATTTTACAGGAAGCCAATGCAGAGTTGCTAATTCAGGAGAAATATGATCTCTTTTCTTAGTTCTTGTCAGAACACGCGCTGCGGCATTCTGGATCAGCTGGAGAGTCTTATTTGGGACTTATTTGGGCAACCTGATAGTAAGGAATTACAGTAGTCCAGCCTGGAAGTAACGAATGCATGGACTAGTTTTTCAGCATCGTTTTGAGACAGGATGTACCTAATTTTGGCAATGTTACCAAGATGAAAAAAGGCTGTTCTTGAGGTTTGTTTTAAGTGGGCGTTAAAGGATATATCCTGATCAAAAAATAACTCCTAGATTTCTGACAGTATTGCTGGAGGCCAGGGCAATACCATCCAGAGTAATTATATCTTTGGATAATGAGGTTCGGAGGTGTTTAGGGCCCAGCACAATAACTTCAATTTTGTTTAAGTTTAACATCAGAAAATTGTAGGTCATCCATGATTTTATATCTTTAATGCATACTTGAAGTTTAGCTAACTGACTGGTTTCGTCTGTCTTGATTGATAAGTATAATTGGTCATAACAGTGAAAGTTAATTGAGTGTTTCCTAATAATATTGCCTAGAGGAAGCATATATAAGTAGAATAAAAATGGTCCAAGCACTGAGCCTTGTGGAACGCCATGGCTAACTTTAGCGTACCTGGAGGATTTATTGTTAACATTAACAAATTGAGCTCGATCAGAGAAATAGGACTTAAACCAGCTTAGTGAGATTCCTTTAATGCCAACTAAATGTTCCAATCTCTGTAACAGGATGGTATGTTCAATAGTGTTGAATGCAGCACTAAGATCTAATAAGACAAGTATGGAGGCAAGTCCTTTGTCAGCAGCAGTTAGAAGGTCATTACTAATTTTCACCAGTGCCGTCTCTGTGCTATGATGCATTCTAAATCCTGACTGAAAGTCCTCAAAGAAACTATTGCTATTTAGAAAATCACATAACTGATTAGCGACTACCTTCTCAAGGATCTTGGAGAGAAAGGGAAGGTGAGATATAGGTATATAGTTGGCTAAGACATCAGGATCGAGGGTGGGTTTTTTCAGAAGAGGTTTTATCACAGCTACTTTAAATGACTGCGGTACATAACCTGTTACTAAGGACATATTGATCATATCTAGTAATGAAGTGTTAACCATGGGTAATGCTTCTTTAAAGGGATACTTCACCGATTTAGCATTAAGCTTTGTATCAGTAGAAATATGGTAGTATTTTTGAATGACTGTGCTTCCCTCCCTCATGTCCCCCTGAGGCCAGAGATCTCTGTATTGTGGGTCTGGAAATAAATCTTCCGATGACAGAAAATGAAGATTTTTGTTTCATTGGAAGATTTTTTGACCAGAGGCAATGGACTACAGCCAGTAGTAGGAGCTACTTCTGCATGTTTTCAACCCACCCACAGGGTTTGAAAACCCTTGTCTTCTCTGAAGATTCCCGAACGAAAACGAGCGTCAGTCATCTTGAATCCTCGCTAAGCAGTAGTCTCTCTCTCAGCAGCAAACTTTTAAAACAATTATGTGCATTCAAACTACCGCACATGTGTAACACTGGGATATATTGGTACAGATTGGAGAATATGCAGGACACTTTATTACAGATGGAATACTCAACACACTACGTGAGCTTCGCCTGCTATGGAGACTAGCGGTGTCGTTCGATGCATCTGGCCGGTAAAGGGACATCATCAGCGGGGAACGCGGAGCGAGTGCCGGTGGAAAGCTAACGCTAGCCGGCCACCTGTTCCATCAATCCATCTTGCAAGTGTCCGCTCATTACAACAAACTGGACTACATCCAACTTCAACGAAACTCCCAACGCGAGTTCAGAGACTGCTGTGTTTTTGTTGTTGTGGAAACATGGCTGAACAACAGTGTACCGGACTATCCAGAGTGATAGAGAAAGATGGCTCTGGGACTATCCAGCTACCAGGCCGGCTGCTCTGTCGCCGGGTAAGACTAGTGGAGGAGTGCTGTGTTAACACGGACTGATGCTTGTATCCAACTAACTGCTAATTGCTGGAGGAATTTGTGACTTTTAAATGCCGACCATTCTACATTCCATGCAAATTTACGGCTGTGTTTATACTCTGTGTTTACAGCCCACCAAGAGCTAATGCTAGTAGCTATGTGTTAGTTGAACTTTACGGAGCCTATAAATGTGTGTGCACTAAATGTACCTTGTTTCGTATGTCGTTTTTATATAATGTTTTTATATATTTTAATTGTGTAACCACTTGAGCCACGGTGAAACGTTTCGTGTATATGGTTGAAATGACAATAAAGCACATTGAGTTGAGTTGACTGTCTTACTGTGTGTCTGTCTGTAATCGGTAGGCGTGGCTTGGGAGTAGACTCTAAAGCAGCGAAGCAAGTGCATTCTGGAATTTGGTGTCTTTCATCCACATGAGCCAAAAACACATTTTCTGGCTTTTCTTGGCCTAGAAGCCATCAATTTCTAAAACAAATTTCACATTTCTACTGCAAAAGTGACACAATTTAAATATATATTCATCTTTCCAACGGTGAAATATCCCTTTAAGTAGCCTCGTTGGGATGGGGTCTAAAAGACAGGTAGATGGCTTAGCTGAAGAGACCTTAATTGTTAAAGGTCTATAGGATAAAAGCAGTCTAAGTATATGTCACGTCTTGTCATTCTTTCTAGCAGTCCTACTTTTAAAGGTGAACCGTTAGAAGTTGAGGGCAAAAGGTGATGAATTGCATCTCTAATTGTTATAATTTTATCATTAAAGAAGCTCATGAAGTCATCACTACTCAGAGCTATAGGAATAGATGGCTCAATAGAACTGTGACTATCTGTCTTCATCTTCAGGATGAGCACTGTATACTCTGACTGCAGCAACGCAAGTTCAAATCTCAGCGAAACCTATATCACCTTTATGGTGATTACAAGACAGAATGCAAAGTGTGTATCGATCATGTAACTCAAAGCCTATCACTTCCTGTTAATACTATCAAATAATGAAGCTCCTTCAAGTTAACATGAAGACCAGGTGACTCCTCAACAGGAGTGAAGCATCTGGGTGACAATGCAGAGCCTGCTTCCACGGCAACCAACAGAAAGAACTGGGAAACATATGAGGAACAAACGAGCAGGATATGGCAATCGTGGATTTGGCGCCATGGAAAGAACCCATGCCAAACAAACTAGTTGACCATTGCTTTTCAAGCCAATGTCAAGTCAGTCTTCAAGTGACAGATTGGAGCTGCATTTCCTTAAAAGAAATTAGCTAGAACACTGTTGGACAGGGCTCGTTGGTCTAGGGGTATAATTCTCGCTTAGGGTGCGAGAGGTCCCGGGTTCAAATCCCGGACGAGCCCAAAGGGAAAATTCTGGGTGATACCAGATTCCTAATTTGAAGGTCACTTAAGAATCAAGTCCACCACGATGTTGGAATCTAGGCATGTTTCTACACGCTCAAAGGAGAAGAATTGGTAACAGACAATAAAGCCAATACTCTTTTCCTAATTTAATCCAAAAACTGAAGACTTTTTTCTCATCACCGATTTGAGTTTCAGGGTATGGCTCTCGTTTGTCGTTGGTCTAGGGGTATGATTCTCGCTAGAAAGCTCATATGTGTTGATTAAGTCACAGTTACACACAAAGCTTTTTCATTACGATTCTGCTGTCACTTTTGATTGAAATATTCAAGTACGGATTTTGGTAAAATGTTTTGCGTCAAAAGTATTGTGTTGTCAAATGTAATCAGAAAGCTGAATCTGGCAGTGGAGCTATGGAAAGAGCCCATGCCAACCCAACTACTTGACCTTTCGCGTTCAAATCCCGTACGAGACCAAAGGGCAAAATCTGATTGATACCGAATTCCTAATTTGAAGGTCACTTAAGAATCAAGTCCACCCACACGTTGGAATCTAGGCATTTTTTGTCACGCTCAAAGTAGAAGAATTGGTAACAGACAAAAAAGCCAATACTCTTTTCCTAATTTAATCCAAAAACTGAAGACTTTTTTCTCAGCAGTCGATTTGCGTTTCAGGGTATGTCTCTCGTTTGTCGTTGGTCTGGGGGTATGATTCTCGCTAGAAAGCTCATATGTGTTGATTAAGTCACAGTTACATACTAAGTTTTTTCATTACGATTCTGCTGTTATTTTTGATTGAAATATTCAAGTTTGAATTTTGGTAAAATGTTTTGCGTCAAAAGTATTGTGTCGTCCAATGTAATCAGAAAGCTGAATCTGGCAGTGGAGCTATGGAAAGAGCCCATGCCAAACCAACTACTTGACCTTTTGCGTTCAAATCCCGTACGAGACCAAAGGGCAAAATCTGATTGATACCGAATTCCTAATTTGAAGGTCACTTAAGAATCAAGTCCACCCACATGTTGGAATCCAGGCATGTTTGTTCACGGTCAAAGTAGAAGAATTGGTAATAGACAATAAGGCCAATAATCTTTTTCTAATTTAATCCAAAAACTGAAGACTTTTTTCTCATCACCGATTTGCGTTCCAGGGTATGGCTCTCGTTTGTCGTTGGTCTGGGGGTATAATTCTCGCTAGAAAGTTCATATGTGTTGTTTAAGTCACAGTTACACACTAAGTTTTTTCATTATAATTCTGCTGTTACTTTTGATTGAAATATTCAAGTTCGAATTTTGGTAAAATGTTTTGCATCAAAAGTATTGTGTCGTCCAATGTAATCAGAAAGCTGAATCTTGCAGTGGAAATATGGAAAGAGCCCATGCCAAACCAACTACATGACCATCCGCGTCCAAATCCCGTACGAGACCAAAGGGCAAAATCTGATTGATACCAAATTCCTAATTTGAAGGTCACTTAAGAATCAAGTCCACCCACATGTTGGAATCTAGGCATGTTTCTTCACGCTCAAAGGAGAAGCATTGGTAACAGACAAAAAAGCCAATACTCTTTTCCTAATTTAATCCAAAAACTGAAGAAAAAAGTCTTCAGTTTGCGTTTTCAGGGTATGACTTTCAGGGTTTCAGGGTATCTTGCAGTGGAGCTATGGAAAGAGCCCATGCCAAACCAACTACTTGACCATTCGCGTCCAAATCCCGTACGAGACCAAAGGGCAAAATCTGATTGATACCAAATTCCTAATTTGAAGGTCACTTAAGAATCAAGTCCACCCACATGTTGGAATCTAGGCATGTTTCTTCGCGCTCAAAGGAGAAGCATTGGTAACAGACAAAAAAGCCAATACTCTTTTCCTAATTTAATCCAAAAACTGAAGACTTTTTTCTCATCACCGATTTGCGTTTCAGGGTATGGCTCTCGTTTGTCGTTGGTCTAGGGGTATGATTCTCGCTAGAAAGCTCATATGTGTTGATTAAGTCACAGTTACACACAAAGCTTTTTCATTACGATTCTGCTGTCACTTTTGATTGAAATATTCAAGTACGGATTTTGGTAAAATGTTTTGCGTCAAAAGTATTGTGTTGTCAAATGTAATCAGAAAGCTGAATCTGGCAGTGGAGCTATGGAAAGAGCCCATGCCAAACCAACTACTTGACCTTTCGCGTTCAAATCCCGTACGAGACCAAAGGGCAAAATCTGATTGATACCGAATTCCTAATTTGAAGGTCACTTAAGAATCAAGTCCACCCACATGTTGGAATCTAGGCATTTTTTGTCACGCTCAAAGTAGAAGAATTGGTAACAGACAAAAAAGCCAATACTCTTTTCCTAATTTAATCCAAAAACTGAAGACTTTTTTCTCAGCAGTCGATTTGCGTTTCAGGGTATGTCTCTCGTTTGTCGTTGGTCTGGGGGTATGATTCTCGCTAGAAAGCTCATATGTGTTGATTAAGTCACAGTTACATACTAAGTTTTTTCATTACGATTCTGCTGTTATTTTTGATTGAAATATTCAAGTTTGAATTTTGGTAAAATGTTTTGCGTCAAAAGTATTGTGTCGTCCAATGTAATCAGAAAGCTGAATCTGGCAGTGGAGCTATGGAAAGAGCCCATGCCAAACCAACTACTTGACCATTTGCGTTCAAATCCCGTACGAGACCAAAGGGCAAAATCTGATTGATACCGAATTCCTAATTTGAAGGTCACTTAAGAATCAAGTCCACCCACATGTTGGAATCCAGGCATGTTTGTTCACGGTCAAAGTAGAAGAATTGGTAATAGACAATAAAGCCAATAATCTTTTTCTAATTTAATCCAAAAACTGAAGACTTTTTTCTCATCACCGATTTGCGTTCCAGGGTATGGCTCTCGTTTGTCGTTGGTCTGGGGGTATAATTCTCGCTAGAAAGTTCATATGTGTTGTTTAAGTCACAGTTACACACTAAGTTTTTTCATTATAATTCTGCTGTTACTTTTGATTGAAATATTCAAGTTCGAATTTTGGTAAAATGTTTTGCGTCAAAAGTATTGTATCGTCCAATGTAATCAGAAAGCTGAATCTTGCAGTGGAGCTATGGAAAGAGCCCATGCCAAACCAACTACTTGACCATTCGCGTCCAAATCCCGTACGAGACCAAAGGGAAAAATCTGATTGATACCGAATTCCTAATTTGAAGGTCACTTAAGAATCAAGTCCACCCACATGTTGGAATCCAGGCATGTTTGTTCACGGTCAAAGTAGAAGAATTGGTAATAGACAATAAAGCCAATAATCTTTTTCTAATTTAATCCAAAAACTGAAGACTTTTTTCTCATCACCGATTTGCGTTCCAGGGTATGGCTCTCGTTTGTCGTTGGTCTGGGGGTATAATTCTCGCTAGAAAGTTCATATGTGTTGTTTAAGTCACAGTTACACACTAAGTTTTTTCATTATAATTCTGCTGTTACTTTTGATTGAAATATTCAAGTTCGAATTTTGGTAAAATGTTTTGCGTCAAAAGTATTGTGTCGTCCAATGTAATCAGAAAGCTGAATCTTGCAGTGGAGCTATGGAAAGAGCCCATGCCAAACCAACTACTTGACCATTCGCGTCCAAATCCCGTACGAGACCAAAGGGCAAAATCTGATTGATACCAAATTCCTAATTTGAAGGTCACTTAAGAATCAAGTCCACCCACATGTTGGAATCTAGGCATGTTTGTTCACGCTCAAAGGAGAAGCATTGGTAACAGACAAAAAAGCCAATACTCTTTTCCTAATTTAATCCAAAAACTGAAGAAAAAAGTCTTCAGTTTGCGTTTTCAGGGTATGGCTTTCAGGGTTTCAGGGTATCTTGCAGTGGAGCTATGGAAAGAGCCCATGCCAAACCAACTACTTGACCATTCGCGTCCAAATCCCGTACGAGACCAAAGGGCAAAATCTGATTGATACCAAATTCCTAATTTGAAGGTCACTTAAGAATCAAGTCCACCCACATATTGGAATCTAGGCATGTTTCTTCACGTTCAAAGGAGAAGCATTGGTAACAGACAAAAAAGCCAATACTCTTTTCCTAATTTAATCCAAAAACTGATGAAAAAAGTCTTCAGTTTGCGTTTCAGGGTATGGCTCTCGTTTGTCGTTGGTCTGGGGGTATGATTCTCGCTAGAAAGCTCATATGTGTTGATTAAGTCACAGTTACACACTAAGTTTTTTCATTATGATTCTGCTGTTACTTTTGATTGAAATATTCAAGTTCGAATTTTGGTAAAATGTTTTGCGTCAAAAGTATTGTGTCGTCCAATGTAATCAGAAAGCTGAATCTTGCAGTGGAGCTATGGAAAGAGCCCATGCCAAACCAACTACTTGACCTTTCGCGTTCAAATCCCGTACGAGACCAAAGGGCAAAATCTGATTGATACCGAATTCCTAATTTGAAGGTCACTTAAGAATCAAGTCCACCCACATGTTGGAATCTAGGCATTTTTTGTCACGCTCAAAGAAGAAGAATTGGTAACAGACAAAAAAGCCAATACTCTTTTCCTAATTTAATCCAAAAACTGAAGACTTTTTTCTCAGCAGTCGATTTGCGTTTCAGGGTATGTCTCTCGTTTGTCGTTGGTCTGGGGGTATGATTCTCGCTAGAAAGCTCATATGTGTTGACTAAGTCACAGTTACATACTATGTTTTTTCATTACGATTCTGCTGTTATTTTTGATTGAAATATTCAAGTTTGAATTTTGGTAAAATGTTTTGCGTCAAAAGTATTGTGTCGTCCAATGTAATCAGAAAGCTGAATCTGGCAGTGGAGCTATGGAAAGAGCCCATGCCAAACCAACTACTTGACCTTTCGCGTTCAAATCCCGTACGAGACCAAAGGGCAAAATCTGATTGATACCGAATTCCTAATTTGAAGGTCACTTAAGAATCAAGTCCACCCACATGTTGGAATCCAGGCATGTTTGTTCACGGTCAAAGTAGAAGAATTGGTAATAGACAATAAAGCCAATAATCTTTTTCTAATTTAATCCAAAAACTGAAGACTTTTTTCTCATCACCGATTTGCGTTCCAGGGTATGGCTCTCGTTTGTCGTTGGTCTGGGGGTATAATTCTCGCTAGGAAGTTCATATGTGTTGTTTAAGTCACAGTTACACACTAAGTTTTTTCATTATAATTCTGCTGTTACTTTTGATTGAAATATTCAAGTTCGAATTTTGGTAAAATGTTTTGCGTCAAAAGTATTGTGTCGTCCAATGTAATCAGAAAGCTGAATCTTGCAGTGGAGCTATGGAAAGAGCCCATGCCAAACCAACTACTTGACCATTCACGTCCAAATCCCGTACGAGACCAAAGGGCAAAATCTGATTGATACCAAATTCCTAATTTGAAGGTCACTTAAGAATCAAGTCCACCCACATGTTGGAATCTAGGCATGTTTCTTCACGCTCAAAGGAGAAGCATTGGTAACAGACAAAAAAGCCAATACTCTTTTCCTAATTTAATCCAAAAACTGAAGACTTTTTTCTCATCACCGATTTGCGTTTCAGGGTATGGCTCTCGTTTGTCGTTGGTCTAGGGGTATGATTCTCGCTAGAAAGCTCATATGTGTTGATTAAGTCACAGTTACACACAAAGCTTTTTCATTACGATTCTGCTGTCACTTTTGATTGAAATATTCAAGTACGGATTTTGGTAAAATGTTTTGCGTCAAAAGTATTGTGTTGTCAAATGTAATCAGAAAGCTGAATCTGGCAGTGGAGCTATGGAAAGAGCCCATGCCAAACCAACTACTTGACCTTTCGCGTTCAAATCCCCTACGAGACCAAAGGGCAAAATCTGATTGATACCGAATTCCTAATTTGAAGGTCACTTAAGGATCAAGTCCACCCACATGTTGGAATCTAGGCATTTTTTGTCACGCTCAAAGTAGAAGAATTGGTAACAGACAAAAAAGCCAATACTCTTTTCCTAATTTAATCCAAAAACTGAAGACTTTTTTCTCAGCAGTCGATTTGCGTTTCAGGGTATGTCTCTCGTTTGTCGTTGGTCTGGGGGTATGATTCTCGCTAGAAAGCTCATATGTGTTGATTAAGTCACAGTTACATACTAAGTTTTTTCATTACGATTCTGCTGTTATTTTTGATTGAAATATTCAAGTTTGAATTTTGGTAAAATGTTTTGCGTCAAAAGTATTGTGTCGTCCAATGTAATCAGAAAGCTGAATCTGGCAGTGGAGCTATGGAAAGAGCCCATGCCAAACCAACTACTTGACCATTTGCGTTCAAATCCCGTACGAGACCAAAGGGCAAAATCTGATTGATACCGAATTCCTAATTTGAAGGTCACTTAAGAATCAAGTCCACCCACATGTTGGAATCCAGGCATGTTTGTTCACGGTCAAAGTAGAAGAATTGGTAATAGACAATAAAGCCAATAATCTTTTTCTAATTTAATCCAAAAACTGAAGACTTTTTTCTCATCACCGATTTGCGTTCCAGGGTATGGCTCTCGTTTGTCGTTGGTCTGGGTGTATAATTCTCGCTAGAAAGTTCATATGTGTTGTTTAAGTCACAGTTACACACTAAGTTTTTTCATTATAATTCTGCTGTTACTTTTGATTGAAATATTCAAGTTCGAATTTTGGTAAAATGTTTTGCGTCAAAAGTATTGTATCGTCCAATGTAATCAGAAAGCTGAATCTTGCAGTGGAGCTATGGAAAGAGCCCATGCCAAACCAACTACTTGACCATTCGCGTCCAAATCCCGTACGAGACCAAAGGGAAAAATCTGATTGATACCGAATTCCTAATTTGAAGGTCACTTAAGAATCAAGTCCACCCACATGTTGGAATCCAGGCATGTTTGTTCACGGTCAAAGTAGAAGAATTGGTAATAGACAATAAAGCCAATAATCTTTTTCTAATTTAATCCAAAAACTGAAGACTTTTTTCTCATCACCGATTTGCGTTCCAGGGTATGGCTCTCGTTTGTCGTTGGTCTGGGGGTATAATTCTCGCTAGAAAGTTCATATGTGTTGTTTAAGTCACAGTTACACACTAAGTTTTTTCATTATAATTCTGCTGTTACTTTTGATTGAAATATTCAAGTTCGAATTTTGGTAAAATGTTTTGCGTCAAAAGTATTGTGTCGTCCAATGTAATCAGAAAGCTGAATCTTGCAGTGGAGCTATGGAAAGAGCCCATGCGAAACCAACTACTTGACCATTCGCGTCAAAATCCCGTACGAGACCAAAGGGCAAAATCTGATTGATACCAAATTCCTAATTTGAAGGTCACTTAAGAATCAAGTCCACCCACATGTTGGAATCTAGGCATGTTTGTTCACGCTCAAAGGAGAAGCATTGGTAACAGACAAAAAAGCCAATACTCTTTTCCTAATTTAATCCAAAAACTGAAGAAAAAAGTCTTCAGTTTGCGTTTTCAGGGTATGGCTTTCAGGGTTTCAGGGTATCTTGCAGTGGAGCTATGGAAAGAGCCCATGCCAAACCAACTACTTGACCATTCGCGTCCAAATCCCGTACGAGACCAAAGGGCAAAATCTGATTGATACCAAATTCCTAATTTGAAGGTCACTTAAGAATCAAGTCCACCCACATATTGGAATCTAGGCATGTTTCTTCACGTTCAAAGGAGAAGCATTGGTAACAGACAAAAAAGCCAATACTCTTTTCCTAATTTAATCCAAAAACTGATGAAAAAAGTCTTCAGTTTGCGTTTCAGGGTATGGCTCTCGTTTGTCGTTGGTCTGGGGGTATGATTCTCGCTAGAAAGCTCATATGTGTTGATTAAGTCACAGTTACACACTAAGTTTTTTCATTATGATTCTGCTGTTACTTTTGATTGAAATATTCAAGTTCGAATTTTGGTAAAATGTTTTGCGTCAAAAGTATTGTGTCGTCCAATGTAATCAGAAAGCTGAATCTTGCAGTGGAGCTATGGAAAGAGCCCATGCCAAACCAACTACTTGACCTTTCGCGTTCAAATCCCGTACGAGACCAAAGGGCAAAATCTGATTGATACCGAATTCCTAATTTGAAGGTCACTTAAGAATCAAGTCCACCCACATATTGGAATCTAGGCATTTTTTGTCACGCTCAAAGAAGAAGAATTGGTAACAGACAAAAAAGCCAATACTCTTTTCCTAATTTAATCCAAAAACTGAAGACTTTTTTCTCAGCAGTCGATTTGCGTTTCAGGGTATGTCTCTCGTTTGTCGTTGGTCTGGGGGTATGATTCTCGCTAGAAAGCTCATATGTGTTGACTAAGTCACAGTTACATACTATGTTTTTTCATTACGATTCTGCTGTTATTTTTGATTGAAATATTCAAGTTTGAATTTTGGTAAAATGTTTTGCGTCAAAAGTATTGTGTCGTCCAATGTAATCAGAAAGCTGAATCTGGCAGTGGAGCTATGGAAAGAGCCCATGCCAAACCAACTACTTGACCTTTCGCGTTCAAATCCCGTACGAGACCAAAGGGCAAAATCTGATTGATACCGAATTCCTAATTTGAAGGTCACTTAAGAATCAAGTCCACCCACATGTTGGAATCTAGGCATTTTTTGTCACGCTCAAAGAAGAAGAATTGGTAACAGACAAAAAAGCCAATACTCTTTTCCTAATTTAATCCAAAAACTGAAGACTTTTTTCTCAGCAGTCGATTTGCGTTTCAGGGTATGTCTCTCGTTTGTCGTTGGTCTGGGGGTATGATTCTCGCTAGAAAGCTCATATGTGTTGACTAAGTCACAGTTACATACTATGTTTTTTCATTACGATTCTGCTGTTATTTTTCATTGAAATATTCAAGTTTGAATTTTGGTAAAATGTTTTGCGTCAAAAGTATTGTGTCGTCCAATGTAATCAGAAAGCTGAATCTGGCAGTGGAGCTATGGAAAGAGCCCATGCCAAACCAACTACTTGACCTTTCGCGTTCAAATCCCGTACGAGACCAAAGGGCAAAATCTGATTGATACCGAATTCCTAATTTGAAGGTCACTTAAGAATCAAGTCCACCCACATGTTGGAATCCAGGCATGTTTGTTCACGGTCAAAGTAGAAGAATTGGTAATAGACAATAAAGCCAATAATCTTTTTCTAATTTAATCCAAAAACTGAAGACTTTTTTCTCATCACCGATTTGCGTTCCAGGGTATGGCTCTCGTTTGTCGTTGGTCTGGGGGTATAATTCTCGCTAGGAAGTTCATATGTGTTGTTTAAGTCACAGTTACACACTAAGTTTTTTCATTATAATTCTGCTGTTACTTTTGATTGAAATATTCAAGTTCGAATTTTGGTAAAATGTTTTGCGTCAAAAGTATTGTGTCGTCCAATGTAATCAGAAAGCTGAATCTTGCAGTGGAGCTATGGAAAGAGCCCATGCCAAACCAACTACTTGACCATTCACGTCCAAATCCCGTACGAGACCAAAGGGCAAAATCTGATTGATACCAAATTCCTAATTTGAAGGTCACTTAAGAATCAAGTCCACCCACATGTTGGAATCTAGGCATGTTTCTTCACGCTCAAAGGAGAAGCATTGGTAACAGACAAAAAAGCCAATACTCTTTTCCTAATTTAATCCAAAAACTGAAGACTTTTTTCTCATCACCGATTTGCGTTTCAGGGTATGGCTCTCGTTTGTCGTTGGTCTAGGGGTATGATTCTCGCTAGAAAGCTCATATGTGTTGATTAAGTCACAGTTACACACAAAGCTTTTTCATTACGATTCTGCTGTCACTTTTGATTGAAATATTCAAGTACGGATTTTGGTAAAATGTTTTGCGTCAAAAGTATTGTGTTGTCAAATGTAATCAGAAAGCTGAATCTGGCAGTGGAGCTATGGAAAGAGCCCATGCCAAACCAACTACTTGACCTTTCGCGTTCAAATCCCGTACGAGACCAAAGGGCAAAATCTGATTGATACCGAATTCCTAATTTGAAGGTCACTTAAGAATCAAGTCCACCCACATGTTGGAATCTAGGCATGTTTGTTCACGCTCAAAGGAGAAGCATTGGTAACAGACAAAAAAGCCAATACTCTTTTCCTAATTTAATCCAAAAACTGAAGAAAAAAGTCTTCAGTTTGCGTTTTCAGGGTATGGCTTTCAGGGTTTCAGGGTATCTTGCAGTGGAGCTATGGAAAGAGCCCATGCCAAACCAACTACTTGACCATTCGCGTCCAAATCCCGTACGAGACCAAAGGGCAAAATCTGATTGATACCAAATTCCTAATTTGAA
This sequence comes from Zingel zingel, assembly GCA_023566125.1. NCBI lineage: Eukaryota > Metazoa > Chordata > Actinopteri > Perciformes > Percidae > Zingel > Zingel zingel. The sequence continues at coordinate 32,571,290 of CM042324.1, forward strand.
GGTCACTTAAGAATCAAGTCCACCCACATATTGGAATCTAGGCATGTTTCTTCACGTTCAAAGGAGAAGCATTGGTAACAGACAAAAAAGCCAATACTCTTTTCCTAATTTAATCCAAAAACTGATGAAAAAAGTCTTCAGTTTGCGTTTCAGGGTATGGCTCTCGTTTGTCGTTGGTCTGGGGGTATGATTCTCGCTAGAAAGCTCATATGTGTTGATTAAGTCACAGTTACACACTAAGTTTTTTCATTATGATTCTGCTGTTACTTTTGATTGAAATATTCAAGTTCGAATTTTGGTAAAATGTTTTGCGTCAAAAGTATTGTGTCGTCCAATGTAATCAGAAAGCTGAATCTTGCAGTGGAGCTATGGAAAGAGCCCATGCCAAACCAACTACTTGACCTTTCGCGTTCAAATCCCGTACGAGACCAAAGGGCAAAATCTGATTGATACCGAATTCCTAATTTGAAGGTCACTTAAGAATCAAGTCCACCCACATGTTGGAATCTAGGCATTTTTTGTCACGCTCAAAGAAGAAGAATTGGTAACAGACAAAAAAGCCAATACTCTTTTCCTAATTTAATCCAAAAACTGAAGACTTTTTTCTCAGCAGTCGATTTGCGTTTCAGGGTATGTCTCTCGTTTGTCGTTGGTCTGGGGGTATGATTCTCGCTAGAAAGCTCATATGTGTTGACTAAGTCACAGTTACATACTATGTTTTTTCATTACGATTCTGCTGTTATTTTTGATTGAAATATTCAAGTTTGAATTTTGGTAAAATGTTTTGCGTCAAAAGTATTGTGTCGTCCAATGTAATCAGAAAGCTGAATCTGGCAGTGGAGCTATGGAAAGAGCCCATGCCAAACCAACTACTTGACCTTTCGCGTTCAAATCCCGTACGAGACCAAAGGGCAAAATCTGATTGATACCGAATTCCTAATTTGAAGGTCACTTAAGAATCAAGTCCACCCACATGTTGGAATCCAGGCATGTTTGTTCACGGTCAAAGTAGAAGAATTGGTAATAGACAATAAAGCCAATAATCTTTTTCTAATTTAATCCAAAAACTGAAGACTTTTTTCTCATCACCGATTTGCGTTCCAGGGTATGGCTCTCGTTTGTCGTTGGTCTGGGGGTATAATTCTCGCTAGGAAGTTCATATGTGTTGTTTAAGTCACAGTTACACACTAAGTTTTTTCATTATAATTCTGCTGTTACTTTTGATTGAAATATTCAAGTTCGAATTTTGGTAAAATGTTTTGCGTCAAAAGTATTGTGTCGTCCAATGTAATCAGAAAGCTGAATCTTGCAGTCGAGCTATGGAAAGAGCCCATGCCAAACCAACTACTTGACCATTCACGTCCAAATCCCGTACGAGACCAAAGGGCAAAATCTGATTGATACCAAATTCCTAATTTGAAGGTCACTTAAGAATCAAGTCCACCCACATGTTGGAATCTAGGCATGTTTCTTCACGCTCAAAGGAGAAGCATTGGTAACAGACAAAAAAGCCAATACTCTTTTCCTAATTTTATCCAAAAACTGAAGAAAAAAGTCTTCAGTTTGCGTTTTCAGGGTATGGCTTTCAGGGTTTCAGGGTATCTTGCAGTGGAGCTATGGAAAGAGCCCATGCCAAAGCAACTACTTGACCACTCGCGTCCAAATCCCGTACGAGACCAAAGGGCAAAATCTGATTGATACCGAATTCCTAATTTGAAGGTCACTTAAGAATCAAGTCCACCCACATGTTGGAATCTAGGCATGTTTTGTCACGCTCAAAGTAGAAGAATTGGTAACAGACAAAAAAGCCAATACTCTTTTCCTAATTTAATCCAAAAACTGAAGACTTTTTTCTCATCACCGATTTGCGTTTCAGGGTATGGCTCTCATTGTCGTTGGTCTGGGGGTATGATTCTCGCTAGAAAGCTCATATGTGTTGATTAAGTCACAGTTACATACTAAGTTTTTTCATTACGATTCTGCTGTTATTTTTGATTGAAATATTCAAGTTTGAATTTTGGTAAAATGTTTTGCGTCAAAAGTATTGTGTCGTCCAATGTAATCAGAAAGCTGAATCTGGCAGTGGAGCTATGGAAAGAGCCCATGCCAAACCAACTACTTGACCTTTCGCGTTCAAATCCCGTACGAGACCAAAGGGCAAATTCTGGTTGATACCAGATTCCTAATTTGAAGGTCACTTAAGAATCAAGTCCACCCACATGTTGGAATCCAGGCATGTTTGTTCACGGTCAAAGTAGAAGAATTGGTAATAGACAATAAAGCCAATAATCTTTTTCTAATTTAATCCAAAAACTGAAGACTTTTTTCTCATCACCGATTTGCGTTCCAGGGTATGGCTCTCGTTTGTCGTTGGTCTGGGGGTATAATTCTCGCTAGGAAGTTCATATGTGTTGTTTAAGTCACAGTTACACACTAAGTTTTTTCATTATAATTCTGCTGTTACTTTTGATTGAAATATTCAAGTTCGAATTTTGGTAAAATGTTTTGCGTCAAAAGTATTGTGTCGTCCAATGTAATCAGAAAGCTGAATCTTGCAGTGGAGCTATGGAAAGAGCCCATGCCAAACCAACTACTTGACCATTCGCGTCCAAATCCCGTACGAGACCAAAGGGAAAAATCTGATTGATACCAAATTCCTAATTTGAAGGTCACTTAAGAATCAAGTCCACCACGATGTTGGAATCTAGGCATGTTTCTTCACGCTCAAAGGAGAAGAATTGGTAACAGACAATAAAGCCTCTTTTCCTAATTTAATCAAAAAACTGAAGACTTTTTTCTCATCACCGATTTGTGTTTCAGGGTATGGCTCTCGTTTGTCGTTGGTCTAGGGGTATGATTCTCGCTAGAAAGCTCATATGTGTTGATTAAGTCACAGTTACACACAAAGCTTTTTCATTACGATTCTGCTGTCACTTTTGATTGAAATATTCAAGTACGGATTTTGGTAAAATGTTTTGCGTCAAAAGTATTGTGTTGTCAAATGTAATCAGAAAGCTGAATCTGGCAGTGGAGCTATGGAAAGAGCCCATGCCAAACCAACTACTTGACCTTTCGCGTTCAAATCCCGTACGAGACCAAAGGGCAAAATCTGATTGATACCGAATTCCTAATTTGAAGGTCACTTAAGAATCAAGTCCACCCACATGTTGGAATCCAGGCATGTTTGTTCATGGTCAAAGTAGAAGAATTGGTAATAGACAATAAAGCCAATAATCTTTTTCTAATTTAATCCAAAAACTGAAGACTTTTTTCTCATCACCGATTTGCGTTCCAGGGTATGGCTCTCGTTTGTCGTTGGTCTGGGGGTATAATTCTCGCTAGAAAGTTCATATGTGTTGTTTAAGTCACAGTTACACACTAAGATTTTTCATTATAATTCTGCTGTTACTTTTGATTGAAATATTCAAGTTCGAATTTTGGTAAAATGTTTTGCGTCAAAAGTATTGTGTCGTCCAATGTAATCAGAAAGCTGAATCTTGCAGTGGAGCTATGGAAAGAGCCCATGCCAAACCAACTACTTGACCATTCGCGTCAAAATCCCGTACGAGACCAAAGGGCAAAATCTGATTGATACCAAATTCCTAATTTGAAGGTCACTTAAGAATCAAGTCCACCCACTTGTTGGAATCTAGGCATGTTTCTTCACGCTCAAAGGAGAAGCATTGGTAACAGACAAAAAAGCCAATACTCTTTTCCTAATTTTAACAAAAAGCTGAAGAAAAAAGTCTTCAGTTTGCGTTTTCAGGGTATGGCTTTCAGGGTTTCAGGGTATCTTGCAGTGGAGCTATGGAAAGAGCCCATGCCAAAGCAACTACTTGACCATTCGCGTCCAAATCCCGTACGAGACCAAAGGGCAAAATCTGATTGATACCAAATTCCTAATTTGAAGGTCACTTAAGAATCAAGTCCACCACGATGTTGGAATCTAGGCATGTTTCTTCACGCTCAAAGGAGAAGCATTGGTAACAACAAAAAAGCCAATACTCTTTTCCTAATTTAATTCAAAAACTGAAGAAAAAAGTGTTCAGTTTGCGTTTCAGGGTATGGCTCTCATTTGTCGTTGGTCTGGGGGTATGATTCTCGCTAGAAAGCTCATATGTGTTGATTAAGTCACAGTTACACACTAAGTTTTTTCATTATGATTCTGCTGTTACTTTTGATTGAAATATTCAAGTTCGAATTTTGGTAAAATGTTTTGCGTCAAAAGTATTGTGTCGTCCAATGTAATCAGAAAGCTGAATCTTGCAGTGGAGCTATGGGAAGAGCCCATGCCAAACCAACTACTTGACCATTCGCATCCAAATCCCGTACGAGACCAAAGGGCAAAATCTGATTGATACCAAATTCCTAATTTGAAGGTCACTTAAGAATCAAGTCCACCCACATGTTGGAATCTAGGCATGTTTCTTCACGCTCAAAGGAGAAGCATTGGTAACAGACAAAAAAGCCAATACTCTTTTCCTAATTTTATCCAAAAACTGAAGAAAAAAGTCTTCAGTTTGCGTTTTCAGGGTATGGCTTTCAGGGTTTCAGGGTATCTTGCAGTGGAGCTATGGAAAGAGCCCATGCCAAAGCAACTACTTGACCATTCGCGTCCAAATCCCGTACGAGACCAAAGGGCAAAATCTGATTGATACCAAATTCCTAATTTGAAGGTCACTTAAGAATCAAGTCCACCCACATGTTGGAATCTAGGCATGTTTCTTCACGCTCAAAGGAGAAGCATTGGTAACAGACAAAAAAGCCAATACTCTTTTCCTAATTTAATCCAAAAACTGAAGAAAGAAGTCTTCAGTTTGCGTTTCAGGGTATGGCTCTCGTTTGTCGTTGGTCTAGGGGTATGATTCTCGCTAGAAAGCTCATATGTGTTGATTAAGTCACAGTTACACACAAAGCTTTTTCATTACGATTCTGCTGTCACTTTTGATTGAAATATTCAAGTACGGATTTTGGTAAAATGTTTTGCGTCAAAAGTATTGTGTTGTCAAATGTAATCAGAAAGCTGAATCTGGCAGTGGAGCTATGGAAAGAGCCCATGCCAAACCAACTACTTGACCTTTCGCGTTCAAATCCCGTACGAGACCAAAGGGCAAAATCTGATTGATACCGAATTCCTAATTTGAAGGTCACTTAAGAATCAAGTCCACCCACATGTTGGAATCCAGGCATGTTTGTTCACGGTCAAAGTAGAATAATTGGTAATAGACAATAAAGCCAATAATCTTTTTCTAATTTAATCCAAAAACTGAAGACTTTTTTCTCATCACCGATTTGCGTTCCAGGGTATGGCTCTCGTTTGTCGTTGGTCTGGGGGTATAATTCTCGCTAGAAAGTTCATATGTGTTGTTTACGTCACAGTTACACACTAAGATTTTTCATTATAATTCTGCTGTTACTTTTGATTGAAATATTCAAGTTCGAATTTTGGTAAAATGTTTTGCGTCAAAAGTATTGTGTCGTCCAATGTAATCAGAAAGCTGAATCTTGCAGTGGAGCTATGGAAAGAGCCCATGCCAAACCAACTACTTGACCATTCGCGTCCAAATCCCGTACGAGACCAAAGGGCAAAATCTGATTGATACCAAATTCCGAATTTGAAGGTCACTTAAGAATCAAGTCCACCCACTTGTTGGAATCTAGGCATGTTTCTTCACGCTCAAAGGAGATGCATTGGTAACAGACAAAAAAGCCAATACTCTTTTCCTAATTTTAACAAAAAACTGAAGAAAAAAGTCTTCAGTTTGCGTTTTCAGGGTATGGCTTTCAGGGTTTCAGGGTATCTTGCAGTGGAGCTATGGAAAGAGCCCATGCCAAAGCAACTACTTGACCATTCGCGTCCAAATCCCGTACGAGACCAAAGGGCAAAATCTGATTGATACCAAATTCCTAATTTGAAGGTCACTTAAGAATCAAGTCCACCACGATGTTGGAATCTAGGCATGTTTCTTCACGCTCAAAGGAGAAGCATTGGAAACAGACAAAAAAGCCAATACTCTTTTCCTAATTTAATTCAAAAACTGAAGAAAAAAGTCTTCAGTTTGCGTTTCAGGGTATGGCTCTCATTTGTCGTTGGTCTGGGGGTATGATTCTCGCTAAAAAGCTCATATGTGTTGATTAAGTCACAGTTACACACTAAGTTTTTTCATTATGATTCTGCTGTTACTTTTGATTGAAATATTCAAGTTCGAATTTTGGTAAAATGTTTTGCGTCAAAAGTATTGTGTCGTCCAATGTAATCAGAAAGCTGAATCTTGCAGTGGAGCTATGGAAAGAGCCCATGCCAAACCAACTACTTGACCATTCGCGTCCAAATGCCGTACGAGACCAAAGGGCAAAATCTGATTGATACCGAATTACTAATTTGAAGGTCACTTCAGAATCAAGTCCACCCAGATGTTGGAATCTAGGCATGTTTCTTCACGCTCAAAGGAGAAGAATTGGTAACAGACAAAAAAGCCAATACTCTTTTCCTAATTTAATCCAAAAACTGAAGACTTTTTTCTCAGCAGTCAATTTGCGTTTCAACCTGTCTGGCCTTGGAATGCCCTGGGTTCCCCTAACAAGATTGGGAGGAAGCAAAAGTGGAGTGAAGCATCAGGGTGACAATGCAGAGCCTGCTTCCACGGCAACCAACAGAAAGAACTGGGAAACATATGAGGAACAAACGAGCAGGATATGGCACTCGTGGATTTGGCGCCATGGAAAGAGCCCATGCCAAACAAACTAGTTGACCATTGCTTTTCAAGCCAATGTCAAGTCAGTCTTCAAGTGACAGATTGGAGCTGCATTTCCTTAAAAGAAATTAGCTAGAACACTGTTTGACAGGGCTCGTTGGTCTAGGGGTATGATTCTCACTTAGGGTGCGAGAGGTCGCGGGTTCAAATCCCAGACGAGCCCAAAGGAAAAATTCTGGTTGATACCAGATTCCTAATTTGAATGTCACTTAAGAATCAAGTCTACCACGATGTTGGAATTTAAGCATGTTTCTTCACGCTCAAAGGAGAAGAATTGGTAACAGACAATAAAGCTCTTTTCCTAATTTAATCCAAAAACTGAAGACTTTTTTCTCATCACCGATTTGCGTTTCAGGGTATGGCTCTCGTTTGTCGTTGGTCTAGGGGTATGACTCTCGCTAGAAAGCTCATATGTGTTGATTAAGTCACAGTTACACACAAAGCTTTTTCATTACGGTTCTGCTGTCACTTTTGATTGAAATATTCAAGTACGGATTTTGGTAAAATGTTTTGAGTCAAAAATATTGCGTTGTCAAATGTTTTGTCACGCTCAAAGTAGAAGAATTGGTAACAGACAAAAAAGCCAATACTCTTTTCCTAATTTAATCCAAAAACTGAAGACTTTTTTCTCAGCAGTCGATTTGTGTTTCAGGGTATGTCTCTCGTTTGTCGTTGGTCTGGGGGTATGATTCTCGCTAGAAAGCACATATGTGTTGATTAAGTCACAGTTACATACTAAGTTTTTTCATTACGATTCTGCTGTTATTTTTGATTGAAATATTCAAGTTTGAATTTTGGTAAAATGTTTTGCGTCAAAAGTATTGTGTCGTCCAATGTAATCAGAACGCTGAATCTTGCAGTGGAGCTATGGAAAGAGCCCATGCCAAACCAACTACTTGACCATTCACGTCCAAATGCCGTACGAGACCAAAGGGCAAAATCTGATTGATACCGAATTACTAATTTGAAGGTCACTTCAGAATCAAGTCCACCCAGATGTTGGAATCTAGGCATGTTTCTTCACGCTCAAAGGAGAAGAATTGGTAACAGACAAAAAAGCCAATACTCTTTTCCTAATTTAATCCAAAAACTGAAGACTTTTTTCTCAGCAGTCAATTTGCGTTTCAACCTGTCTGGCCTTGGAATGCCCTGGGTTCCCCTAACAAGATTGGGAGGAAGCAAAAGTGGAGTGAAGCATCTGGGTGACAATGCAGAGCCTGCTTCCACGGCAACCAACAGAAAGAACTGGGAAACATATGAGGAACAAACGAGCAGGATATGGCACTCGTGGATTTGGCGCCATGGAAAGAGCCCATGCCAAACAAACTAGTTGACCATTGCTTTTCAAGCCAATGTCAAGTCAGTCTTCAAGTGACAGATTGGAGCTGCATTTCCTTAAAAGAAATTAGCTAGTACACTGTTTGACAGGGCTCGTTGGTCTAGGGGTATGATTCTCGCTTAGGGTGCGAGAGGTCCCGGGTTTAAATCCCGGACGAGCCCAAAGGAAAAATTCTGGTTGATACCAGATTCCTAATTTGAAGGTCACTTAAGAATCAAGTCCACCACGATGTTGGAATCTAGGCATGTTTCTTCACGCTCAAAGGAGAAGAATTGGTAACAGACAATAAAGCTCTTTTCCTAATTTAATCCAAAAACTGAAGACTTTTTTCTCATCACCGATTTGCGTTTCAGGGTATGGCTCTCGTTTGTCGTTGGTCTAGGGGTATGATTCTCGCTAGAAAGCTCATATGTGTTGATTAAGTCACAGTTACACACTAAGCTTTTTCATTACCAACTACTTGACCAGCTTTTTCAAACCAACTACTTGACCATTCGGGTTCAAATTCCGGACGAGCCCTAAGGGCAAAATCTGGTCAATACCAAATTCCTAATTTAAAAGGTCACTTAAGAATCAAGTCCACCCACATGTTGGAATCCAGGCATGTTTGTTCACGGTCAAAGTAGAATAATTGGTAATAGACAATAAAGCCAATAATCTTTTTCTAATTTAATCCAAAAACTGAAGACTTTTTTCTCATCACCGATTTGCGTTCCAGGGTATGGCTCTCGTTTGTCGTTGGTCTGGGGGTATAATTCTCGCTAGAAAGTTCATATGTGTTGTTTAAGTCACAGTTACACACTAAGTTTTTTCATTATAATTCTGCTGTTACTTTTGATTGAAATATTCAAGTTCGAATTTTGGTAAAATGTTTTGCGTCAAAAGTATTGTGTCGTCCAATGTAATCAGAAAGCTGAATCTTGCAGTGGAGCTATGGAAAGAGCCCATGCCAAACCAACTACTTGACCATTCGCGTCCAAATCCCGTACGAGACCAAAGGGCAAAATCTGATTGATACCAAATTCCTAATTTGAAGGTCACTTAAGAATCAAGTCCACCCACATGTTGGAATCTAGGCATGTTTCTTCACGCTCAACGAAGAATTGGTAACAGACAAAAAAGCCAATACTCTTTTCCTAATTTAATCCAAAAACTGAAGACTTTTTTCTCTTCACCGATTTGCGTTTCAGGGTATGGCTCTCGTTTGTCGTTGGTCTGGTGGTATGATTCTCGCTAGAAAGCTCATGTGTTGATTAAGTCACAGTTACACACTAAGGTTTTTCATTACGATTCTGCTGTTACTTTTGATTTAAATATTCAAGTTCGAATTTTGGTGAAATGTTTTACGTCAAAAGTATTGTGTCGTCCAATGTAATCAGAAAGCTGAATCTTGCAGTGGAGCTATGGAAAGAGCCCATGCCAAACCAACTACTTGACCATTCGCGTCCAAATTCCGTACGAGACCAAAGGGCAAAATCTGATTGATACCGAATTCCTAATTTGAAGGGCTCTTCAGAATCAAGTCCACCACGATGTTGGAATCTAGGCATGTTTCTCCACGCTCAAAGGAGAAGAATTGATAACAGACAATAAAGCCAATACTCTTGTCCTAATTTAATCCAAAAACTGAAGACTTTTTTCTCATCACCGATTTGCGTTTCAGGGTATGGCTCTCGTTTGTCGTTGGTCTAGGGGTATGATTCTCGCTAGAAAGCTCATATGTGTTGATTAAGTCACAGTTACACACTAAGCTTTTTCATTACGATTCTGCTGTTACTTTTGATTGAAATATTCAAGTACGAATTTTGGTAAAATGTTTTGCGTCAAAAGTATTGTGTTGTCCAATGTAATCAGAAAGCTGAATCTTGCAGTGGAGCTATGGAAAGAGCCCGTGCCAAACCAACTACTTAACCATTCGCGTCCAAATCCCGTACAAGACCAAAGGGCAAAATCTGATTGATACCGAATTCCTATTTTGAAGGTCACTTAAGAATCAAGTGCACCCACATGTTGGAATCTAGGCATGTTTGTTCACGCTCAAAGTAGAAGAATTGGTAACATACAATGAAGCCAATAATCTTTTTCTAATTTAATCCAAAAACTGAAGACTTTTTTCTCATCACCGATTTGCGTTTCAGGGTATGGCTCTCGTTTGTCGTTGGTCTGGGGGTATAATTCTCGCTAGAAAGCTCATATGTGTTGATTAAGTCACAGTTACACACTAAGTTTTTTCATTACGATTCTGCTGTTACTTTTGATTGAAATATTCAAGTTTGAATTTTGGTAAAATGTTTTGCGTCAAAAGTACTGTGTCGTCCAATGTAATCAGAAAGCTGAATCTGGCATTGGAGCTTTGGAAAGAGCCCATGCCAAACCAACTACTTGACCATTCGGGTTCAAATCCGGGACGAGCCCTTAGGGCAAAATCTGGTCAATACCAAATTCCTAATTTAAAGTTGGCATTAGAATCAAGTCCACCCACATGGTGGAAACTAGGCATGTTTGTTCACGCTCAAAGTAGAAGAATTGGTAACAGGCAATGAAGCCAATAATCTTTTTCTAATTTTATCCACAAACTGAAGACTTTTTTCTCAGTCGTCGATTTGTGTTTGAAACTATCTGGCCTTGGAAGGCCCTGGGATCTCCTGACTCTTCTTGCAATTAAGATGAAATGCCAGGTAAGTAACGTGCAACTGAGAATGGTGTAAGGAAATGGTCATTGTGCTGGAATCCGTTATTTTCACATCTTCTCTAAAGTCGAAGAATGCGTAATGGGCAATATAGCCATTAAACCTTTCTGATGTAATCTGAAATCTGAAGACTTCGCTCTCAGAGGTCGATTTGCGTTTCAGGGTATGGCTATCGTTTGTCGTTGGTGTAGGGTTATGATTCTATCTTCAGCTGCGAGCGGTCCTGGCTTCAAATTCCAGACGAGCCTTAAAGGCAAAGTCTGGTGAATGCCAAATCTCTAATTTAAAGTCCAGTTTTTCTAATTTAATCCAAAAACTGAAGACTTTTTTTCTCATCACCGATTTGCGTTTCAGGGTATGGCTCTTGTTTGTCGTTGGTCTGGGGGTATGATTCTCGCTAGAAAGCTCATATGTGTTGATTAAGTCACAGTTACACACTAAGCTTTTTCATTACATAAGGCTTATTTGTTCACGCACAAAGTATAATAATTGGTAATAGGTAATGAAGCCAATAAGCTTTTTCTAATTTAATCCACAAACTGAAGACTTTTTTTCTCAGAAGTCGATATGCGTTTGAACCTATCTGGCCTTGGAAGGCCCTGGGTTCCTCTTCTGGCAATTAAGATGAAATGCCATGCATCTTCTCTAAAGTTGAAGAATGGGTAATGGGCAATATAGCCATTACACCTTTCTGATTTAATCCGAAAACTGAAGACTTCACTCTCAGAGGTCGATTTGCGTTTCAGGGTATGGCAAATCGACTGCTGGGAAAAAAGTCTTCAATTTTTGGATTAAATTAGAAAAAGATGATTTGCTTCATTGTCTGTTACCAATTATTCTACTTTGAGCGTGAACAAATATGCCTAGATTCATCTGGGTGGACTTGATTCTAAAGTGAGCTTCAAATTAACAATTTGGTATTAACCAGATTTTGCCCTTAGGGCTCGTCCGGGATTTCGCATGGGCTCTTTCCATGGCGTCAAATCCACGAGTGCCATATCCTGCTCATTTGTTCCTCATATGTTTCCTAGTTCTTTCTGTTGGTTGCAGTGGAAGCTGGCTCTGCATTGTCACCCAGATGCTTCACTCCACTTTTGCTTCCTCCCAATCTTGTTAGGGGCACCCAGGGCATTCCAAGGCCAGATAGAATCATACCCCTAGACCAACGACAAACGAGAGCCATACCCTGAAATGCAAATCGAGCCTTTAGGGCTCGTCCGGGATTTTTAACCAGGACCTTTCGCACCCAAAGCGAGAATCATACCCCTAGACCAACGAGTCCCATCAAACAGCTTCCTAGCAAATTTCTTTTAAGGAAATGCGGCTCCTCTGTCACTTGAAGGCTGACTTGACATTGACTTGAAAAGCAGTGGTCAACTAGTTGTTTGTTTTGCACAGGCTCTTTCCATGACTTCACCCAGATGCTTCATCCCACTTTTGCTTCCTCCCAATCTTGTTAGGGGAACCCAGGGCATTCTTTGCAACTTTGAAGGTAATTTGCTAACACTAGCTAGCCTGAGCTAGAAGCCTTGCTTTGGTGTTTTAAGTCATGACTCCGTCCTGCTCCAGGTTAATCATTCTTTAAATAAAGTTTAATCATGTCTATATACAGTACCTCTCACTTCATGCTAGTAGATAGTAATGCTATGTAGCAGAGTAATCATGGCAAGTGAGAAGCAGCCAAAGCTAACTTTTGAGAGCATTTTAAGCTTTGTGGCTTTTTGCTGGACGGCGTTCTGAGCCAGGCAGACACAAAGCTGACAACTTCACAGATGGAGATGGCCTCATACGTATACACAGCGGACCGCTGTGGACTTGTGTTCATTGCACGGACACGCAAGGACTCGTTCATAATGAATCAGCAGTCACTCTGTGAGTAGAGAATCCAGTCTGCAGTGTAGTTCAGACACTTCACTGATAAACCATAGATTGGTTTTATGGTCAAAGATAGTTTTTGTATAATTAACCCTTGTGTTGTCCTTCTTGTCACGGCGACTTCGGGGTCCCGGGAACCCTCGCTTATTGTATTCCACGTCACCCGCTCGCCTCGTCCCTCGGGGTCCCCGGGGACCCTTGTCTACTATTTGAATTCATTCCCATGTCAACTACCGCGGCCTGGCCCTTGGGGTCTCCGGGACCCTCGCCTATTCAATTGCATTCTTGTCTCGCTACTGCCCTCGTGGCAGCCTCGTCCCTCGGGGTCCCCGGAGACCCCTTGTTGCAGTTGAAAGTCGACATCGTGGTGGGGTGGTTTTTTAAAATTTTTTATTTATTTATTTTTTGCGCAGCGCAGCGTAAAGTCGAAGCTCAAACCGGCGCCGCGCGATAGCCAAGAGGCTACTGGCTTGCACAGTCCGCGCAGCAGAGCCGCGTGCATCTCCCGCAGATGTATCTCTTGCAGGCCCCGCACACAGTGTATGTCTTGTTGTCCTTTGTCTTTGGACAGAGCTGACACCTCTTCCTCCTGCTGGCCACTTGGGGCGCGGTCGGATCCGCGTCGCCGTTGTCGTCGTCGTCATCGTCATCGTCAACCTCGCCGCGCTCTCCAGCGGCCGCTGCCCTGCTCGTCGTGGCTTTGACGAGTGCCGCGGACGCTTCGGTGCAAGCCAGACGCCGCCGTCTCTCGATGAGCGGAGTCATGAGCGCCCTGCCCAGCTGCTCGAGGAACACGCGCCTCCTGTAGAGCTTGCGGCGCATACACTGGGGCCTGAGCTCTCGCCAGAGAACAAAGGCGTTGTAGGCGGACACGTCGAGGATGTTGTGGAACACGGCGAGGGGCCAGCGCGCCGTCTTCCTGCGGCAGCTGTACGTGCCAACGAGCTTGTCCAGGTTGTCCACGCCGCCCTTGGTGCTGTTGTAGTGCAGGATGATGTCGGGCTTGGCGTCCCTGGTGGCGCTGACGCACGCCTTCCCCGTGTGCAGCGTGCTCAGCAGCACCACGTTCTTGTTCCTCTTGGGCACGTAGGACACCAGGGTGACGGTGGGCGTGAAGGCGAACCGGGACGAGAAGAGCGCACGGTCCTTGGTGGCGAGCAAGGCGCGCGGCAGCTCGGGCTTGTTTTTGCGCATCCTGCCCACGACGGTGAGGTGCCTCTCTATGAGTAGCCACCGGGCCAGCTCGTAGGAGGTGAAAATTTTTACAGTTCTGATTTCCAGAACTGTAATCTTCTGAAGGAGTTTGTAGTAGTCCTCCATGGAGAAGGAGGGCATCTTGCTGCTAAATTAGTTTTAGCTACAGTAATTGTAGGACAGGCTTGAGCTACTGGTAGGCCACGCTCAAGCAGAAAAATGTTGAAATATGGCAATAGCCTACTACGTCTACAAAAAAAGTATAGTCCAGTGATTTATAAGTATCCAAGAGCCGCTGCTCATAGTTTCTCTCAGAGGAAAAGTAAGATTATCAGCAGAAATATGCAAGCAGAGGCAGGAGCAAGCAGCAAAGTGTCTGCACTGTAGGAAGCAGGAAGCAAGCATAAGAAGGAAGCAGGAACATAAGACGGATCCAGGAACGTAAAACAACAACAATGAGGCTAAGAGGTTGAGGATCAGCAACCTAGAATTTACATAAACATTGAAATATTTTTTTATTAAAATATGCTCAATTATGTGATTTAAATACTGATAAGAATTTGGAGAAAGAACAACAATGGCGACGTAAACATAGCAAAAGATATGCTTTTTTAAGGAAAACAGTATTAAGTGGATAGAGTACAAGAAAGCCAAAGGCTTTACAGCAGCATTGAGCATGTTCCTGCTATCAAGGAGAGCTTTAAGGTGACGATATGATCACCTACCTCAGGATCCAGGAACGTAGGAAGGAAGGAGGAACTTAAGACGGATCCAGTAACGTAAAACACCAACAATGAGGCTAAGAGGTTGAGGCTCAGCTAAGGTAAGATAAATGAGGCTAAGAACAACAATGAGAGTATAAGAGACATTTTGCGTGTTGAGCAAATGTACTATGAACCCTTCGGTAGGCCTAGCCGCAATTGCACGACAGTGAGTTTTCTATGCAGGTTATTGAGATTTTAACTCAGCAGAGTCTGTGCGCAGTAAAGACAAACAAAGAAATGTGTTTCCGCCGAGTTTCGAACGGGGGACCTTTCGAGTTTCCACTACACTACGGAAACTGATGAAAAGTGGTTTTTAGCATGTTCGTGGGGAACTGTACCAATCATATTTTACTGCAAATGTTCAAAATGCCATTTGACATGTTTATTTTTGACACATAGATATGTTAAACAGGATTCAGTCATAGCTGCTGTGTCCTGGTTATAAGTGACAGTGAATATATAGTAAATCTAAATGTTTCTACATGTATTCACTGTAGCCTAAATGCTGTAATGGCTCCACCTAGCGAGTGCCGTGCCAAATCTAGTACTAGGGCAATCCTCGTTAGTATAGTGGACAGTATCTCTGCCTGTCACGCGGAAGACCGTGGTTCGATTCCCCGACGGTGAGATTTAGCTGTCTGCTGCTAATTATTTACCAAGGCTACATCGATACTTCTACGTTTGCCGGAATAGTGCGGATACTAGGCATAACCATAGCAAAAGATATGCGTTTTCTATGAAAAAAAGTATCAGAGTGCATATAGTACAAGAAAGACTTAAGGTTTACAGCAGCATTGAGCACGTTCGTGCTATCAAAGAGAGCTTTAAAGTGATGATATAATCACCTACCCCAGGATCCAGGAACGTAGGAAGGAATGAGGAACGTAAGACGGATCCGGGAACGTAAAACAACAACGAGGCTAAGAGGTTGAGGCTCAGCTAATGTAAGAACAATGAGGCTAAGAACAACAATGAGAGTATAAGAATTACATAAACATTTAAATATTTTTTATTAAAATATGCTCAATTATGTTATTTAAATACTTAGGAAGGAAGCAGGAAAGTAAGACGGATCCAGGAATGTAAAACAACAACAATGAAGCTAAGAGGTTGAGGCTCAGCTAAGGTAAGAACAATGAGGCTAAGAACAACAATGAGAGTATAAGAGACATTTTGCGTGTTGAACAAATGAACTATGGACACTTCGGTAGGCCTAGCCACAATTTCACGACAGTCATTTGCGCTCTGTGCCAAAACTTGTCGAGATCCACAAATCCCTAATAACACAGTAAGAATTTGCCAATACCTCAAAATTTGAGACCTGGGGTTTCCAAATTGCTATACCACAGCCTCAAAGGACTTACATACGCTACCAAGATACAAATCCCCCAGGGTAACAATTCCCTTTTCCAGCCAGTCCCTCCAAAAGACGTAGGGGGGCATTCGATCTGCAAATGGAGAACAGATGAGCGTTAACTTCACCTTAAATGAGATAGGATTGGCAAAGCCTATGTTTGTGTATGCAGTAAGCAGTTAGAACCAGTGTTTAGGGCAAGATTGTATCTTAATTGTGTGAAAGTCACGCTGCCCGCACAAGCTACGTAAGCTGTTTGTCGCTCAGTATGAAGACAGATGGGAATCCGCTGTTAGGCAGGCTGCGTCATTTGCAGCATGATTATTGTGCAAATAACTTATTGTTTTGGGCAAGATTGAAATTATAGCAAAGAAAATGTAACCATCGGAAAGAATTCAGGATGGCAGAGCAGTCAAAGGTGCTGCTCTGCCATCTGACTGTGTTTAGGTCACAGTCTCCCCTGGAGGCCTGGACTTTTGATTGAAAAGCTTCTGATTGAACCATGTTAATTTCAAAATGCACAGGGTTTTGAAGGATTCTTACTTGTGTATCCTTCACAGCTGCAGCTCTATTTGCGCAGTTACACGGCAAAGTTAAAACTGTCCCTGCATTGGCCGAGAATTGAACCCGGGCCTCCCGCATGGCAGGCGAGAATTCTACCACTGAACCACCAATGCTCACTGCATGTACCCTCTGTGGACTGCCACGTCCATTCTTCAGGCAAAGTTGAAACCTGGCCTCCCTCCAGGCAAGAGTTCGACCACTGAATCGACAGTGCTTAACACTAGCACCGCCGGCCACTTTAGGGGTAGGCCTACTATAACCGCCAAGTCTGAGGCCCAAGAGCATCTGTATCATTTTGTTTGCGCTGATGGGCCATTACCGGGCCATCCCTTTCTATCACTATTGCAGTTGTTTCCATCTCTAAAGCATCAACAACGTGTCCATACGCAGCCCCCCACACAACATACACAGCCAGGTAACTGATCTAACAGCTTGAACCACACAAAACTAAGCAGTGTAAAATGTGCTAGTTTCACATGGTCTCTATTTTTAGAAAATACATGTTCATGCTGCTACCAAACGCAGTAATAGTCCAGTCATTTGCGCTCTGTGCCATCAGTTCAGTCAACAATCAACAGTCAACACAAAACCTCATAGGTCTCGTTGAGCAACTCCCACCAAATGTCTTTTTTTCATGAAAAAATGTAAGAACAATGAGGCTAAGAACAACAATGAGAGTATAAGAGACATTTTGCGTGTTGAGCGAATGTACTATGGACACTTCGGTAGACCTAGCCACAATTTCACGACAGTCATTTGCGCTCTGTGCCAAAACTTGTCAGGTGAAAGAAAGTGCATTTGCTCTGTTTTTATAATTAAAATGTTTCATTCATTTTTTTAAACAGAATACAAACATACAAGTTAAAACATAAACACATCACCGCAACTCACAACTTCTTGTGTGCTTATCAATCCCGCTTAAGATTGACCCATCTCCCAAAACAAATAGCCTAGTGCTGAATGGAACCAATCAGACATAGGTTATCCTGCGTTATCCTAGGTTATCCTGTGTACCAGTCCAAAATTCCTGGATCTTGTCAGAGGACAAGAGGACATGATTTAATTGGCCATTCCCTGTCTTACATGTCCAACAATTTTGTGTGTCTTCCATTCAAAGTCTAAACAATCTCCAATAGAAGATGTGTGATCTTGAACTGAATGAAAAATGTATGTAAAAAAAAAAATGTAACTGAAAAACTATGTCACAAGATGTGAGGGTGTGCCTCACATCTTGTGACATAGTTTTATTAGAATTCCTACAAATTGTGTCCCACTCCTCATCATCCATTGTAATATTCAGATCCCTTTCCCATGTCTTCTTGAGGGCCGATCAGGCTCCATCCCACAGGTTCTCAATGAGCATAGAATAATACCCAGAAGCCTTATCCCAGGTAACAATTTTTGGTTCCCAGAACGTTCTGGGAATGTTCGATTTTGGTTGCGGGAACAATCCCTGAATGTTTTTGGTTAGTTTTTGGTTCCCATGGAAAGTTTTCCAGGCGTTTAGGGAACGTTAGTTTTTGGTTACATCGACCCTTCCCAGAACGTTCCCAGAACGTTACAAACTTTAGAGAACGTTCCACTAACGTTCCCCTACCGTTGTAACTGTTAGAGAACATTCCCCTACCTTTGTAACCCTTAAAGAACGATCCCCTACCGTTGTAACCCTTAGAGAACGTTTCCCTAACGTTCCCCTACCGTTGTAACCTTTAGAGAACGTTCCCCTAACGTTATTTTTTACATTCCACTAACCTTTAAAAAACTTTAACAACCATGGTACCAAAAAATAAAACAAATATATATATATATATATATATATATATATATTTATATAAAAATCAGAATCAGTTTTATTGGCCATATAGACATATACTGTACAATAGAAACAACATACATATAGGCACATTAACACAATATATTGTATAAATGTAGAGAGCAAAACGCATATTGGAATGATAAAGTATGGAATGTGTAGGTGAATGGCCAAAGTGGACATGACCCCACTTATCAGAAGTTCAGGATAGTGATGGCAGTGGGAAAGAAGCTGTTCTTGTGTCTGGTTGTTTTTGTGCGCAGGGATCTGTAGCGCTTACCAGAGGGGGGGAGGCAGGAGGATGGCAGCAGTATAGAAGATGGCCAATAGCTCTCGTGGTAGGCCATGCTTCCAGAGTTGCCGTAGGAAGTACATCCTCTGCTGAGCCTTTTTAAGGATGGCGTTGATGTTGGACTCCCACTTCAGGTCGTGGGAAATGATGGAGCCTAGAAACTTGAATGAGTCCACCTTTTGACACTGGGCTGTTGGATATTGTGAGGGGGGGGGGGGGGGCACTGTGGGGTCCTCCACGTCTGCTGCAGTCAGCGCGGGGAAGTTTTTCTGGGAGGCTGCTAGAGTAGCAAGTAAAAGCAAAGTTACAAGTCAAATTAAAACCTCTTATCAGCCAAGCTAAGCATAATACTGATGTGAACAATAAAATATCCCATGCCTGTTATAACTCTGCAGATTGTCAGGTCCTGGAAGGCCTTCTTTGTCTTTCTACCCCGCTGGCTATACGGTTTTAGAACGTCATTGGTTCCCACTCGCAGTAGCATGCGACGGATGGCAGTACCTCCGGTCGAACCTCCAAAAGGTTGTCAGGAAAAGTTTCTGTAAAACATAAAGAAATATAAATTACACATGTAGAACAAATTGGAGAGCTTGTACAATATCATTTTGTAAGAGAAGTCAGTTCAGTTATAATGATATTTGAATTTATGCAATTATATAGTGTTATCTTAGGGCAGGGTAGGGCCACTTAATTACCATTTTGTTCCTCCTCTCGTGTTGACCGAGACTCCTGTCTAACTCCTGCAGCTCGGTGACTGTCGAGCAAGGCGACAGCAACACGTCATCGACTGGAGAAGAGGGAGGTGACTGGGAGCTCCTTAAGAGCATGAGCAGCTCATCCATCTTTTCCTCAAATGTGTCAATATGCTGTACCATGCGGGTAATGGATGTCCTCATGACTATGGAATAATTAATGGTTTAGTTGTTATACATTATATACTTTCATATGTGAACAATTTAAGTGAGTCTTCTTGCCTCTGTGTGATGAGTTTACAACAACAAAAAAGTTAAGACACTCTCAAGTTCCTTGTCATGAAATTGTATTTAATTGGAAATGGAAGATTCAAAGCCCCTGTACCTTCAACAGGGTCCCAAGATGAAGTGACAGGCAGAGCTTGTGTTACAATAGACCCATCCAGCTCACGGCGACCGGCTGGTTTCCTGTGTGGTGTTGACTCATATAAAAAGAAAGTAGATATGAATATTGGTCAGTTCATTTATGGTAGGTTTCTTGCACATGCCATTGCAAAAGATGAACCTATGCTGTTACATTAAACAATCAACAAAAAAACACTTACACGCAGGTGGTGGAGGCAGTAACATCTGCTGACCTGAAAAAGGGCAGGCAGGGACAAACTCATCAGAACAGTCACGTGATATGCACCATGTTGAATTTCAGTAGTTCCATGGTAGGAAATATGACTGACTTTTAATTAAGTTGTGAATAGCGATTAGAGAACAGCGAAGGGCAGCAATACGCCATAGATGCGTCTAGTCTGCTGGAAACAAAAAGAGGAAATATGACCCTGGTTTCTTAAACGCATGCATAAATGTTAACTTACGGACAGAGGTTGCAGACACACGCTCAGTCCTGAAATTCTTTCTTGCTTGTGGAATGTATCTGAAATAAAAGACCATACAATTTGTACTGATTGAAAAAAATAATATTTGAAGTGTAAATAATAATACATAGTCTGTACTTGAGGTCTTACCATGATTATCTAAATAAACGATGGATGTATTTAGACAACCAAGGAGGTGTAATCATTATGTCCTAGGTTAGCCTGCAGTTTCATGAACACAGCTTCTCTTAATACATCCATGGCTTTATGTCTCATCCACGTTTACAGGCTTGACAGCATATCGCCCTCGGATGTATCGTAAGATAAGTGTTAAACCCTAAACCCACATCGGCTCTTAGGGACACATAATACATTACGTTAACGTTAGCTAGCTACCTAGCTCCATTGTTGCTGTATAATGCTGGCAACCATGTTGGAGCTTTCTTTAAGTTGTTTACCAAAATCTCTCACCTTGTTATCCAGGTTCCTTATGGTGGTTAAAACATTACCGGGGGAAAGCTCAGTCTCTGTGGCCAACTTTGATGTATCCATGGGGCTAGCAGCGCTCACGGCATAGCTAGCTGTGGAAAGCTAACTTGTTTCCCGCGTTAGCATTCGGGTTAGCAGTCTTAGGCAGAGAAAAGTCTTTACTGTTGACCGCAAACAACGTCTTTCTTGGTATCTTCGTGCTACCTTGCATTATAACACCGTCGGTGAAGTGTAGTCGGGATATGTTTTAGTCAATGGCAGTATTTCAGTTCGAATTTGGGACCAAACAAACGGATATTTGTCTGCCTTGTTCGCCAGGTATGTATATGTGTTGTATACGGAAGTCAGGACAGGACTTGAATCGGTCACCTGAAAGCAGAGGCACTGTCTTCCCCCTACTGGCGTGGGGGTGTAACGGTTGGATTTGTACACTGAACTGAGCCACTTGTTAGAAGTGAAATGAAAGAAGTGAATTTTAGTTGTGAAAATCGTTCTATTGATAGATTCTTGTTCTAAGTATTTTTACCTAATAAATTATTGTTTTTAACAAAATTGTTATCAGCCTAAAAATAAATATATTTTCTTGCACAGTGCAACCACAGGAGAACGTTCCCGTTGGTTGGTTCCCTTAACGTTTAGGGAACGTCATAACCATGAGGGAACATTCCCTAAACGTTAGTTCTTGGTCTGGTTCGAACAAACCTTTAGGGAACCAAAAACTAACGTTCCCCAACGTTCCCTAAACGTTCTGTGTTAGCGGGGTGGTTGTCTCCTTCATTATCTCCTGTGCACAGCAAAACACAATGTATATCATAGAGTAATAGTCAAAATATAGTCACACTGTCATATAAACAGTTAGTTATTTTAACATCAATTTGTAATTTGTATTTGTAATGACTAACTAACAGCACTATAAATGCACACTATGAAAGAGTCAAAGAAAGCACAATACCAATGTCTGCAAGAGAGATGTGCAACGTAACGTCATCACAGGTAAACTTTACTGTAGACGCTGACATAAACATAACGTTACATGAAAAACATGAATGTACTAACGTTATTGTTAGCTAACATTAACGTTACCTTAGCTAATTAAACAACAGTTTGAACCTGTCAATCCTAAAACAACTAACAGTGTATAACAATAGTTTGCCCATATATACAACGGAGACACGTTAATTTAATACTTACGTTTGATAAGATGACAGCTTGTAAAACGACAGAACAGTTGAAAAAACACCGTATATCGAAAAAAACTCTGTGCACTTTATTTCTGCTGCTGCTGTCTATGATGCGACGTCTGTCACTGTAAGGAAACAAGGAAAAAAAGGCTCTCCTTAACTTTACCCACAGGGGGAAACAGCGCCCCCGAAATCCAGCTTGTGGCCACAAATATATGACAGCCGTAGTTTAAAACTTACCATAGAGAATGAAAGGTAAAAGTTAAGAGAATTAAGCCCTAATGTTCACGCGAAAGGTCCGAGGAAGACCGGGGATCGATTCCCCGACGGGGAGATTTAGCTGTCAGTTAATTATTTACCAAGGCTACATCGATACTACTACGTTTACCGGAGTAGTGTGGATACAAGGTCTAACCATAGCAAAAGATATGTGCTTTTAAGAAAAAAAGTATTCGAGTGCATATAGTCCAAGAAAGACAAAATGTTTACGTGATAACCACTACACTACGGAAACTGATGAAAAGGGGATTTTAGCATGTTCGTGGGGAAAAGCACCAATCATATTTTACTTCAAATGTTCAAAACGCCGTTTGACATGTTTACTTTTGACACATAAATATGTTCAACAGGATTCAGTCATAGCTGCTCTGTCCTGGTTATGAGTTCCAGTGAATATATAGTAAATCTAAATGTTTCTACATGTATTCACTGTAGCCTAAATGCTGCAATGGCGCCACCTAGCGAGTGCCGTGCCAAATCTAGTGCTGGGTCAGTGGGCAGTCTTCGTTAGTATATTGGACAGTATCTCTGTCTGTCACGCGGAACACCGGAGTTCGATTCCCTGATGCGGAAATTTATATATCGGCTGCTAATTATTTACCAAGGCTACATCGACACTACTACGTTTGCCGGAGTAGTGTGGATATGAGGTCTAACCATAGCAAAAGATATGCGTTTTTAAGAAAAAAAGTACTCGAGTGCATATAGTCCAAGAAAGACAAAAACTTTACAGCAGCATTGAGCATGTTCCTGCTATCAAAGAGAGCTTTACAGTGACGATATGATCACCTACCTCAGGATCCAGGAACATAGGAAGGAAGGAGGAACGTAAGACGGATCCAGGAACGTAAAAAAAAAACAATGAGGCTAAGAGGTTGAGGCTCAGCTAATGTAAGAACAATGAGGCTAAGAACAATAATGAGAGTATAAGAATTACATAAACATTTAAATATTTTTTTATTAAAATATGCTCAATTATGTTATTTAAATACGTAGGAAGGAAGCAGGAACGTAAGACGGATCCAGGAACGTAAAAGAACAACAATGAGGCTAAGAGGTTGAGGCTCAGCTAAGGTAAGAACAATGAGGCTAAGAACAACAATGAGAGTATAAGAATTACATAAACATTTAAATATTTTTTATTAAAATATGCTCAATTATGTTATTTAAATACGTAGGAAGGAAGCAGGAACGTAAGACGGATCCAGGAACGTAAAACAACAACAATGAGGCTAAGGGGTTGAGGCTTAGCTAAGGTAAGAACAATGAGGCTAAGAACAACAATGAGAATATACAAATTTACATAAACATTGAAATAATTTTTCATTAAAATATGCTCAATTATGTCATTTAAATACTGATAAGATTTTCGAGAAAGAACAACAATGGTGAAAAGTAAGTCCAGGGATTTATTTGCTTGGACCAACCACGAGGTGGAACTGCTACTGAAAGGCATGTGAGCTTACCTAACCGATGAAACTGACTGACATGGGTGTCAGCATTCGTTTCCAAAGTTCTCCGCTTCTGCCTGTACAGACTACAACGCAACCCTGCAGTTTTCAAACTTCAACGGAGTGAGCAATGTTTCCAAATGTCTTTGTGTAAGGGTCGCGGAAATGCCGTAGTAGTGTGGATACAATGCCTAAACATAGCAAAAGATATGCGTTTTCTAAGAAAAAAAGTATTAGAGTGCATCTAGTCCAAGAAAGACTAAAGGTTTACAGCAGCATTGAGCATGTTCATGCTATCAAAGAGAGCTTTAAAGTCATGATATGATCACCTACCTCAGGATCCAGGAACGTAGGAAGGAATGAGGAATGTAAGACGGATCCAGGAACGTAAAACAACAACAACGAGGCTAAGAGGTTGAGGCTCAGCTAAGGTAAGAACAATAAGGCTAAGAACAACAATGACAGTGTAAGAATTTACATAAACATTGAAATATTTTCTTATTAAAATATGCTCAATTATGTTATTTAAATAATGATAATAATTTGGAGAAAGAACAACAATGGCAACATAAACATAGCAAAAGATATGCATTTTCTAAGAAAAAAAGTATTAGAGTGCATATAGTCCAAGAAAGACTAAAGGCTTACAGCAGCATTGAGCATGTCCGTGCTATCAAAGAGAGCTTTAAAGTGATGATATCATCACCTACCTCAGGATCCAGGAACGTAGGAAGGAATGAGGAACGTAAGACGGATCCAGGAACGTAAAACAACGACAATGAGGCTAAGAGGTTGAGGCTCAGCTAAGGTAAGAACAATCAGAATCAGAATCAGAAAGGGCTTAATTGCCAAGTACGTTGCACATACAAGGAATTTGTCATGGTGCTGTTGGTGCATGTCACACATTCAAATATAAGAAGGATAAAAAAGAATATCAACAATATAAATATAAACATATACACACAGAATGTATTAATAATGATAAAATAAGTAAATAAATAGTAAATTAAGTTAAATAGTAGTAAAAAGGAACGCTACAGCAGAGAAGGTACAGTGGCATGAGGAGCCAGAGGTGGGGTGTGGAGAGAGTCAGGGTGGTTTCCGGGCCTTGTTAATAAGGCTAGTGGTGGAGGGGAAAAAACTGTTCATGTGGCGTGTGGTTTTGGTCCTGATGGACCTCAGCCTCCTGCCAGAGGGGAGTGGCTCAAAGAGTTTGTGTCCGGGGTGGGAGGTATCGGCCACAATCTTTCCAGCACGCTTCAGAGTCCTGGTGGCGTAAAGGTCCTGGACCGGCGGCAGATTGCAGCCAATCACCTTCTCTGCTGACCGAATGACACGCTGCAGTCTGCCCTTGTCCTTGGCCGTGCTAGCAGCGTACCAGATGATGATGGAGGATGTGAGGATGGACTGAATGATGCCTGTGTAGAAGTGTACCATCATTGTCTTTGGCAGGTTGAATTTCTTCAGCTGCCACAGGAAGTACATCCTCTGTTGTGCTTTCTTGACGAGGGAGCTGCTGTTCAGCTCCCTCGGTCAGGCACACCAAGCTGGGAGAGCTTCTCCTGAAGCAGAGCCGGGATGATGGTGTTAAAGGCAGAGCTGAAGTCCACAAACAGGTTCCTGCCGTAGGTTCCTGCGGAGTCCAGGTGCTGGAGGATGTAGTGGAGGACCAGGTTGACTGCATCGTCTACAGACCTGTTGGCTCTGTAGGCAAACTGCAGGGGGTCCAGGAGGGGGTCGGTGATGGCTTTGAGGTGTGAAAGCACAAGGCGCTCAAAGGACTTCATAACCACAGAGGTCAGGGCGACGGGTCTGAAGTCATTAAGTCCTGTGGTCCTTGGCTTCTTGGGAACAGGGATGATTGTTGAGGACTTGAAGCAGGCTGGCACGTGACATGTCTCCAGTGAGGTGTTGAAAATGTCTGTGAACACTGGAGACAGCTGATCAGCGCAGTGCTTCAAGCTTGATGGGGAGACAGCATCCGGTCCAGCAGCTTTCCTGGGATTCTGTCTCCTAAAGAGTCTGTTGACGTCCCTCTCGTGGGTGGAGAGACTCATCACTGAGGTGGGAGGGGCGGTGGAGGTGGAGGGGACCTTTAAGGAGGGCATTGTTGGGGGGGCCCAGGACCTTGTTCAGGTGGGCGAGGTGGAGGTGATGTACAGTGGCTGTAGCTGTAGGGAGGTGTCGTGGGGGATGGTGTCAGGACTGTCCTTTTGTCTTTCAAATCGACAGTAGAACTCGTTCAGGTCGTTGGCTAGGTGTCGGTCATTGAAGGAGTGGGGGGTTTTAGGCTTGTAGTTGTAGTTGGTAACATAGCAAAAGATATGCTTTTTTAAGGAAAACAGTATTAAAGTGGATATAGTACAAGAAAGCTAAAGGCTTTACAGCAACATTGAGCATGTTCCTGCTATCAAGGAGAGCTTTAACGTGACGATATGATCACCTACCTCAGGATCCAGGAACGTAGGAAGGAAGGAGGAACGTAAGACGGATCCAGTAACGTAAAACACCAACAATGAGGCTAAGAGGTTGAGGCTCAGCTAAGGCAAGAAAAATGAGGCTAAGAACAACAATGAGAGCATGAGAATTACATAAACATTTAAATATTTTTTTATTAAAATGTGCGCAATTATGTTATTTAAATACATGGGAAAGAAGCAGGAACATAAGACGGATCCAGGAACGTAAAACAACAACAATGAGGCTAAGAGGTTGAGGCTCAGCTAAGGTAAGAACAATGAGGCTAAGAACAACAATGAAAGTATAAGAGACATTTTGCGTGTTGGGCGAATGTACTATGGACACTTCGGTAGGCCTAGCCACAATTTCACGACAGGGAGTTTTCCATGCAGGTTATTGAGACTTTAACTCAGCAGAGTTTGATTGTGCGAAGTAAAGATGAACAAAGAAATGAGTTTCCACCCAGTTTCAAGCGGGGGACCTTTCGCGTGTTAGGCGAACGTGATAACCACTACAATACGGAAACTGATGAAAAGTGTTTTTTAGCATGCTCGTGGGGAAATGAACCAATTATATTTTACTGCAAATGTTCAAAATGCCATTTTACATGTTTATTTTTGACACATAGTTATGTTAAACAGGATTCAGTTATAGCTGCTCTATCATGGTTATGAGTGACAGTGAATATATAGTAAATCTAAATGTTTCTACATGTATTCACTGTAGCCTAAATGCTGCAATGGCGCCAACTAGCGAGTGCCGTGCCAAATCCAACATTCGGGCGATCCTCGTTAATATAGTGGACATTATCTTTGCCTGTCACGTGGAAGACTGGGGTTCTATTCCCCAAGGGGAGATGTAGCTATCAACTACTATTTATTTACCAAGGATACATTGATACTACTATGTTTGCCGGAGTAGTGTGGATACGAGGCCTAACCATAGAAAAAGATACGCTTTTTTAAGGAAAACAGTATTAAAGTGGATATAGTACAAGAAAGACATAGCTTTACAACAGCATTGAGCATTTTCCTGCTATCAAAGAGAGCTTTACAGTGACGATATGATCACCTACCTCAGGATCCAGGAATGTGGGAGGGAAGGAGGAACATCAGACGGATCCAGGAACGTAAAACACCAACAATGAGGCTACAAGATTGAGGCTCAGCTAAGGTAAGAACAATGAGGCTGAGAAGAACAATGAGAGTATGAGAATTACATAAATAAATAACATTTAAATATTTTTTATTAAAATGTACTCAATTATGTTATTTAAATGCATAGGAAGGAAGCAGGAACGTAAGACAGATCAAGGAACGTAAAACAACAACAGTGAGGCTAACTTCAGAAGTTATATGAACTCTACCTCAAAGTTATCTTCATCTGAAGAGCTGTAATCAGGGTTGAGCAGTTGTCATCCTGCTCTGACACTTCCTCCTCGCTGTGTGATGAAAGGGTATCAATGACCTTTTGTACACTAACATGCATTGTCATATTAGAAACTGAATACATAATATGAAATAATGTTAAAATAAAACTAATAATGTTGTGCTGTGTATTTCAGTATCTGTAAGTGAAGATGGCACCCCCAGTAATCCGCATCGTCAACCCAGAGGCCCCTGCACACCGTCAACAGGCCGTACTGATGGCGACTAAAGAGGCCCGTTGCTGTCGGGAGAAAAAGATGGTCTTCCCTCAACCTCCACAGGAGCTGCTCTTCCAGGACAGCGCCCTGACACACGCAGAGAAGCTCCTTCGAGCAGAGGGCACCCCTGCACCGTTGTGTCGGCTGTGCCTGGGAAAGCTGCCAGTCCCTTTTGGCCAGTATGACAATGCACCCTTCTACTGGCTTGTCGCAAATTATGTGGGACACATGAAGTAGTAAGCATATTATATTCAGTACCATTGTTGGCTGTGCATTTTTTTGATTGCATGTTTAAAATAAATATCTGTTTACACAAAACTACTTTATTCAGTGTTTATTAATTATCTATGCAAAATTTTCTTTACTCATCATCTTAATTGCAGTTTAACTCATGATGATGATGGTACTAAGTTGAAGTAGGGTATAAGTACCATATAAACCCAGAAATAACTATTCATTCTACTATACTACCGTTTTTTACTGTGTGATGTTTAACCTACTTGTCACATAAGTAGCACTTTTTAATGTAAGCCAATCAGATTTGTCAATATTAAGTTATTGAAGCACATGTATGACATGTGCCTGCTGATCCCAAGGTGCAATAAAACTGAAGATATATCTTAAAATATTACTTAAGAACTACTTTTTCTTTTGAAATCAAACCGAGTTTCAGCATGCGAGCACACAGACCACATGCTCTGTCATTACAGTAGCTGCAGTGTGGTTCATACAGGGAGTGTTTACAGGGAGGGAACAATGTGAAATCTCTCATTTCTGCAATGTTCACACACTACAAATGTGTGAGCACAACATCAATTAATTACATAAATATATATATTACAGACAATACAATTTCAAATCGCGCCACAATTATACCAACAACAAAAAGAAGACTCAGGTATTTGTATCCTATATCACGCAGGGGCAGGAGTAAGTCTTGCGAATATGTTACAGAGTGGAGACAGGAGCCTCCAGCATTTTTCAGATGGATAAATGTACATAGATATGAAGGAAGCAAGAATTGGCAAGGCCAGTGATTAAGTTTCCTGATTGACTAAGCCGGCCAACCAGCACCAGCACGCAGGGAGCAATGGTGAGTTAGGGCCTGAGATTTGAAATAAACCTTAGTGCTCCATGGTGTCTAAGGAGTGAAGCCATTAATAAGATGCATACGTATGTTAAAACATCGCCACAGTCAATCACAGATAAAAAGTAGCAGCAACAAGCTTAGAAAGAAAAGCATGACTATTTCTGCAATAAAAACCAAGCTTAACATTACAAGGCATGTTGGAAGTTTACCTTTTTTCTGCATTAATAACAAATCAAAAAAGCTGGTCACTTTTTCAAATGCCATTTATGAAATTAAAGTGACAACAGATATAAATCGGTTATAAACACCGAGACATTAGACTTTCATTTTATCTAAAATGTTCTCACTTTAATTGGGGCAGTATAAATTAAACATCTGAAAAGCGATGTTGGTGTGCTTAATAAGCACGTTTACCCTATATGATTTCAGCATGCTTGACAAGCACCAGTCAGAGGTTGCAAACCCACATCGGAAGGGAGAGGTGGGGAACCGGTGGGTGAAAGACCTCCTCGCTGAATACGCTGAGAGCTTCCCACAAATCTCCTGTCACCTCGAAGCCAACATCAACAGGCGCATCTACGGCCAGAGGATCGCACCTTCCAGGAGATGTGGGAGCTCTACAGTCAGTACAATAAACACATAGACAGGCCAGGCGACTACAGCGAGGAGCAGAGGGAGGTGTAATGGTAAAATCACATATAAGCATTTATTCTTTATAATCCTTATGTTTTTATTCAGCACATTGCATTTTCATACACCAATATAAACGACAGTTCATGTGCATTCCTGCATGTGGATTGGAGGTTGTTTATACTTCAGAGACTGAGAGTCTCAGAGGAAGGTGTATGCCCTTCGTGTGAACTGATAACCCACAAGAAAGTACTGGACCTATATCTGACTTGGCGTCAGAAAGAAAGGTCTAGAAGGTTACTATCTTTATTGTTTGTAAGAATGTGCTCAAATGTCACTCCCCTTTTCTCAATGTGCATTTAAGCTCACTCTTTCCTTCTACTCATTTGACGAATCATTTACACACTGAGCTACGTGCTTCTTGTGAAACTGTATTCCTCCTATTTTGCAAAATATATCTTTTAATAAAATACAAAAACCCAACTTGGTTTTAGTCTCAGTTCTGTCTTATTTGTTTCATTTTACTAAACTTTGAAATCAACATCTCCCCCCCTGCTGCAAAGGAAACTTCCACAACAGAAGTAATACCTCCAATTCTGTGAGGAGATGGCTCAACACACCAGTCACCCACATCACCAGCGTGCAGATGAAGAGGTTCTGAAAATATATCAGTGACAAAGAACAAGTAAGTGTTGATTTGACTATTTATTTGTCATGAAAGAAGAAGAGCTAATAGCTACTGACTACAATTAGTTAATTTGTTTATGATATGTTATGCAGTTTTGATAAATGTGTATGTTTGCTTTTGGTATTTAAAAACCAGTAAATCATAAAATGTAGATAGTTACATTACATTTGTGGTCCAGCAACCGCAGGCAAGCCCCTCCAAGAAGGATCGCTCCTTATGGCCAGGTGATGATTAGATTAAGTAATACTTTATTCATCCCACAATGGGGAAATTCACTTGTTACAGCAGCAGTTTATGCACAATAAAAACAAACAACCAAACAACCAAACAACAGGCAAACAGACAATGTGCAAAAATTACTGAATGAATGTAAAGTGCCATTATTTAAAAAGTATTGTAAAGTAAAGTCAGGTGGCCATAGTACGAAAAATATTGTAATGTAAGTAAGTAATTGACGTGAAATTAGATTGAATAATATGTAATTAAATAGCATAGCAAAAGTAATTAATCGTAATATAAATTATATTGAAGTGCGACCATAATATAAATAATATTGAAAAAGTAAGTACTCGGAAAGGAAAAATATAAACACAGATAATAACAATAAAGATATACATAGAGCCATGGTGAGTGGTGGGTAATTGAAACAGGAACAGAAAACTCCAACATTATCTGGTGGTGCAGGTGTTGTAGAGTCTGACAGCGGCTGGGATGAAGGACCTGCGGTACCTCTCATTCTTACACCGTGGGTGTATCAGTCTGCTGCTGAAGGAGCTGCTCAGGCACCCCACAGTGTCATGTAGGGGGTGAGAGGTGTTGTCCATGATGGATGTCAGCTTAGCAAACATCCTTCTCTCCCCCATCTCCTCTATGGAGTCCAGAGGACAGTCCAGGACAGAGCTCGCTCTCCTGATCAGTCTATTGAGTCTGCTCCTGTCCCTGTCCGAGCTGCCCCCTCTCCAGCAGACCACAGCATAAAGGATGGCAGAGGCCACCACAGAGTCGTAAAAAGTCCTGAGGAGAGTCCTGCACACTCCAAATTCCCTGAGTCTCCTCAGCAGATGGAGGCGACTCTGGCCCTTCTTGTAAAGTGCATGGGTGTTATCAGTCCAGTTCAGATTATTATTTAGGTGAACACCTTGGAATTTGTAGCTCTCCACTACCTCAATGTCCGATCCCTGGATGCTCACCGGTGTGAAGTGGGATGTTTTCCTCCTAAAGTTGACGATCATCTCCTTCATCTTGCTGGTGTTAAGCTGAAGCTGGTTGAGCTCACACCAGCTGACAAAGTCCCTGATAACCGTCTTGTATTCCAGATCGTTTCCCTCAGAAACACATCCAACAACGGCTGTGTCATCGGAGAACTTCTGGATGTGGCAGTGGGTGGTGTTGTGAGTGAAGTCTGAGGTGTAGAGGGCGAAAAGAAATGGGGAGAGCACCGTACCCTGAGGGGCACCTGTGCTGCAGAGCACCACGTCAGACACACATTGATGGAGCCTCACATACTGTGGTCTGTTGGTGAGATAGTCTGTTGTCCATGCAGCCAGGTGTTGGTCCACTCCAACACTCTCCATCTTCACTCTGAGCAGTGAAGGCTGGATGGTGTTAAAAGCTGTAACCCAGGCTGTGGAAGGTAAGTAATATCATAATCATAATAAAAAAAAATTATAATACAAAAGTACTTTTTGCCCACAAAGTCCCCCTCCCCAACTAAGGGCCAGGATTGTCCCATGGACTCACCTCTCAGTGACTCACCCTGTAAGTGATACTCACATTATATGCAAACAATGTAAGAGAATGTAGGAGAATTCTTTTTTATTTTATTTAACATGTTTTTTAAATTGTTTTCAAGTTTCATTATGTGTGTTGCAGGTGGAGATAGAGGGCTGGGTGCGTCCATGGAAAAGCCCCAATGGCATTCCATCTGCCGACATCACCTGGTTAAAGGAGGGCTGTTCACGCCTGTCTAGGTGTACAGAGACATCACCGGTCTTCTGAGAAAGAGACGGGTGATGAAGTCGGACCGGATGTGGTTCTACCCGCCAGAACCTCCTGGATATGTCAGGGGGGCTCTCCCGAACCGAAGACAACATACAAAACAGCGCTCCTTCATGTTGGTGCCTACGTAGAACAAAGAGCTCACATCCTTTCGTTCTTGCTGCCTGGTGGAAGAAGGCTGGTCGTCTTCAGAGGATGAAGAGGAAGGGCTCTCACCCCTTCATATTTGCTGCCTGGTGGTAGAGGGCTTGTTTTCTGCACAAGACAAAGGGCCCTCACCCCTTTGCCTGTGCTCCTTCATGATGGTAGAAGGGTTGGTGCCTCCACTAGACGAAGGTCTCTCACTCCTTCATTTGAACTTCTTCGAAGAAGAGTACATATCTCCTGAAGACCGAGGTCTTGCAAAGAATTTTAGTCCAAAAATGGATCTAAACATTTTCTCGATGATTTCTCGTTTGTATACTGGCGTTGTGAAACTTCAACACACACAGAAATTACTTCACTGATAATCACATTATTGTTTCAAGCAGCACACTAAGAAAGTTATTTTACTTAACTAAACCGTCTAACTATCCATGTGTGTGCAACAAGCACAGAGTCAAAACAATTAAAAGACAACTGTACAGTAAACATTTGGGCTACTCAAAGAGCTATGCAAATTGCAAATTACCATTTTCTATACTTGTGCAAAAAGTCATCCTTCCTACATTCTTCTGTTCTCCCATACATGCCTTACAAACACTCATTCCTACTTCCATAAGCATCCATGCATTCAGTCATAAATAAACATTCATTTATCCATTCATAAATATCCATACATTCAGTTACAGTATAAACATGCCTTCATCTCTCCATTCATATCCATACACACATCCTACCAGACTCTCGAACATTTAATTTGTACAGAGAGTCTGGCCACTCTCCATTGACAAGTGTTAACTTCCTTGAAGGCGGGTACTCTGTTGAAGTTTAAAACTATTGGATCTGCCCAGAGCCACTCTGGATCTGCCACAACCAATCGCTAACGTTTGGTCGTGAGTCACAAAGACAATAACATTAAAGGATAATGGCTTTATTCTGGATTCATTGAGTAATTGTGCTTAATGAGTTGTGTAATTGTTGAATATATCATATTTGCAGTTGTTTGTACTGTTTATTTGAATCAGTAGTCTAGTGCTAGTGATGTATCTAACTTGATTTTACATAACAGGGTTGAGGTTATATAAGCATTATTACACAGGGAGACCAAAGATGGGGGGAAATGGCTTAGACCTATATATATATATATATATATATATATATATATATATATATATATATATATATATATGTACTTGACTATGTTTAGGGACACTTTTACATCCAGATTAATGTATTGTTTATAGATGTGTATATGAAATTTTGTCTGGGACTTTTGGGGTATTTAGCTTATGACATACAAATATTTTTTTTGTTGACTTCTTTCATTCTCAGTGTGTAATCTAAAGGGAACTGTACAAAATAATGAATGAAAACAGTCATAGCTGTAATAAGCTAACGCTTAACTTTTTCGGTCAGAATAAACTTCCTTTGGTTTGTCACTACTTGAAACGTAATGATTTATTGTTCATTTATCATTTTTGATAAGTGTGTGTTTAAGTTGTATAATTTGGAAATCACAATTACCCAGAGCCCAAACTGACACTGTTAAGAAGGACTTGCTACTTTATGTTCGGGGTAACGGGGATCAGCCAATCAGCGCCTTTGTTTTGGGGTTACAGAGAGGACACCTGTTTGCGCTGGCTGATAAGTTTCGTTTTTGAGTTAGTACAGGTAGATATTTCTGGGGTGTATCGTTGTTGTCTGTGTCGCCATCTGTGCATGTGTGCGTTCAGAGACATGTGAGTACGCTGGTATAAATGTTTTTTACATGTGTATTTTCGGTCCCTTAGGTTTATATGAATGTTATCTGTTCTGGGATACTCAGTTGAAATGCAGTATGTTAGCATAAATTTCGCTAGCAGCATGCTAATGCCTAGTATTATAAGTGTTACATTACTATTGTGCTTATGTGTGTACTCACATGACACTGCACTATTATTATCAGAGTGTTTACCATAGTGTGTAGTAGAGAACTGTGTTTGTGTTGCTGTTACTGAGACCCAGCAGTAAGAGGGCTGCTGATGTGTGTTATCTGGTATATTCTTTGGTTATTTGATATAAGCAGCTATAGCTACCTAAAGTAAAAGTTATACTAATTACCATTTATTAGCCTTACTAATTGCATCCTGTCAGCACTGTTGTTTTACTTATATGCTGATATTTCCCTTTTTTTGTTGTTTATTGTAGAACCACACATACACTCATGAAGACAGACAATCATCTGCTAATAAATCTATTGAAGAGCATCAGAGCATTTGACTGCATTCTTACCGATGCACCACAGTGGTCACTTATTCCCAACCAGCTACAGTTACAGTCCTAGTTATTGATTCTCCATTACAAATTGGTCTTTCGAGCCGGATTGTGTGACTGCTGTGTGTGAGGATGTTACCATATGGTAGAGGTGAGGCAACGCCACTTCCTGATACCCGCCCAAGACATCAGACACGTCTGCCAACCTGGCTTGCTGACTATGACGTCTCCGAGAGCCTGTTGTGGAGAGACCCCCCAGGCTGCAGCACTCTCCCCACAACCCTCCTATCAGATGCAGGAGCCCTACTACAGTACTGAGAGGATAGACCAGATGTTAACGCGCACCTCCCAGCTCTTTGATCCATGGAACCAGACTGGTGCTCGCCCTAAGTATCCCAGAGAGTCAGTGTTCTCGGGACCCCATTATCAGAGCACCCCAGACCCACTGTTTCACAGAGTAGACCCAGGGGCTTCACCTGCAATATTAGATGAGCTGCAAAAGATCAGGGAGGATAACCAGAGGCTTCAACTCACCGTAATGGAGATGCAAACACAGCTTAATTCAAGCAGAGTGTCAGATGCATCACATCCCACTGCCCTCCCCCCCGCAGATTACAGCGCGCACGCTCAACCAGTAGTGCTCGCTGCTGCCACTAGCCCATCAAGGCCCACACCACAGGTTACGGCCTATAATACATTAGCGCCTGTGCATGTGCCCAGTAAAGTAGAAGTGGACGATGAAGACTGGCCCCTTCCCCGCCCTCCAGTGGCAGATGATGAAGAGACGCCTCAGCTATCTACTACCACACTGCCCACAGAGTTAGTGGCAGAGCTGATGACATGCCTTAACCCTTGTGTTGTCCTTCGTGTCACGGCGACTTTCTACCAGCCTCGCGGCCTCGTCCTTCGGGGTCCCGGGGACCCTGGCTTCTTTTGACCCTACACATTTCCTAACAGCCTCGCGTCTTTGGACAGAGCTGACACCTCTTCCTCCTGCTGGCCTCCGGGGCGCGGTCGGTTCCACGTCGTCTTCGTCTTCGTCGTCATCGGCTTTGACGAGTGCCGCGGACGCTTCGGTGCGAGGCAGATGCCGGCGTCTCTCGATGAGCGGAGTCACGAGCACCCTGCCCAGCTGCTCGAGGAACACGCGCCTCCTGTAGAGCTTGCCGCGCATCCACTGGGGCCTGAGCTCTCGTTGCCCGTGTACTTCTGCTTGTTCCACGCGTAGCTGGACGCGGCGTCGCAGGCCACACAGGCCACACAGGACTTGAGTCCGTACCTGGCGGGCTTACTGGGCATGTACTGGCGGAAGGAGCATCGACCTTGGGTGGACGACGAGACGAGAATGGGGAAAAAAGAGTGAAGATGACACAAAAATTACAAAAACACACACACACACGCACAAACACACACACACACACACACCGCGAAATGGAACCAGCTGCTCGTCCACGGTCACGTCGGGGCCCGGGTTGTAGAGGCGAGGCAGCTGCCGCGCCCAGGCGTACAGTGTGACACTTAACCTTGGGCTAATTAATAACTGTAGACAAACTAGTCATTCCAAGACAGCGCATGCTTCATTCACATATATTTTATAAGGCGTTAAACATTTTTGTGTTTGATCATTTCAGCCAGTTCGGGTTACACGGCTCCCTTGACCTGGACTGGAGCTCGAGGTCCGCCCCAGTATGCCATTACTCGTGGACAGCTAGAATTCCTCATGTCATGTGGATTCAGACCGTCGCAGATGGCGGAAATTTTAAATGTTTCTCTAAAAACCGTGAAACGGCGCTTAAGGTGAGTTTCACTTGTATGAAAATTGTGGACTTGTGGAATTTTTTGCTCAAACTAACTTTTTGGCCTTGAGTTTGTGTCCTTTTATACCAGGTATAAATGGAACCCCCCAGTGTAGCTGAAGGATTATTTGAAGGTTGACATTTCTGTCAGCACTTGAAGGCAGCTCCATTTTTAGGGAAAAAAGGGATGGTTCATATGGAGGATATATTTATTCATAATTTAAATTCAAAGTCCAAAAATAGATCAAATTAAAATATTATTATTTAACAATGCTACTAGGAATTGAATTTAGAACAACAAAAGCAAAGTGGAAATGTAAAAAGTAAAATTTAAAATGCAAAGCTTAAATATAAATGCTCTAACTGAAATTTCCAATTGAAAGATGATATTTTTTTTAAATAAAAAAAGAGAAATTCAAATATGAAACTCAAAATGTGAAATGGAAAAGCTTAACTGGAAAATCAAATTGGAAAAAAAGGTTAGCCTTTGCACCTTTTTGAATTTGAAATTTTATATTTTGAATTTAACATGTGGCAAATGTCCCTTGTCATTTTAAGTTTCACCATTTCTATTTGGATTTACCATCTGGCATTTTTAAAGCATATGCAAATGAGGAGGTGTTGCCCAAAGGCTGGTGGAGGGTCTGAAACAGAGGGTGCTGAGGCACAGCAGGGGGAGCTGACGGCTGGGAAGCACACTGTCTGAAACTACTACGGCGACAACAGAGCAAGTTGAGGGAGCAAAAACTGAAAAACTGAAAAAACTGACTCTAGTAAAAGTATAGAGGATTTGAATGCTAATAATGTTAGGGATAATGTTAAATGAGTCGGTCATTATTGGAAACCCCAACAGGCTTTTGCAGGACCCTAACGCATTATCCAAGTTATTACACGGCTATTCACTACAGAAATCAATACTGTGACCCAAAATATTGATTTAAAAATATTTTTGTTTTATAAGATAATCAGAAATGCAAATATAGAATCACCCAGCTGTTGTTCTTTATTTTTTCAGACGCTTCAAGCTTTCTCGCTCCACCTCCTATTTGGACGTAATGGACGTCATCCTGGACGCCATGATTCAGGATCTGGTAGGAGGGAATGAAAAACTTGGTCCAGAGTCGGTCCGTGCCCAATTGAGGGCAGAGGGTGTCCGAATCCAGAGAAGGAGAGTGAGGGAGAGTATGGTACGAATCAACCCAAGAGCGGCTGCCCTTCGTGCAATGTCGCAGAGGCTGCACAGAAGGTCTTACCGGGTGGCGGGATCAAATTCTCTGTGGCACATTGATGGGAATCATAAACTGATAAGGTATGCTAATCGGCTTTATCTTACTGACAGAACTTATGCTAGTAGGTTGTTTTGAGTTGCAATCCACTCTGACATAATAAAATAATGAAGTTTCACCCTTAAAATTATTTTTATATAAATTACTGACAAAGTGTTGCCTTCAGGTTGCAAGGTCCCGTTTAACAACAGCATAACTATATCAAAACATCAGTTTACAAACTCACACAACTTGTGCAGAAGTTATGTACATAGTAAGGTTATAGCAACAACTTGTTTGGGAAATACAGAGTATGCGACTGGATCATTGAGACTTAAACTACACACACACACACACACACACACACACACACACACACACACACACACACACACCCCGAAAGATACGTCACCTTTGCAGCTTAACACTGCAATGCCAGTAAGGCAGACACAGTTTTCTAAACTTCACGCAGACAGCGTTTTCTGCAATATAATGAATGTCACTTCCCAGACAGACAGGCACCACAGTGTTCTCTATGACCAGGAACAAGACAAAAGCGTTCCTAGCCTCTGGTGACAGGCTGGAGGTTGAATGGCAAGGTAGCTTTATTTCTTTAGCACTTTTCAGGAACAAGGCAATTAAGTGCTTCAGATAAAACATTATAGAGCAAACAGTCATGAAAATAAAACCGCCTAAAAAGAATAAGATGCAAATACATTTTACAGTGCCCTGTAAGAAATACATTTTTGGTTAATAAGTCGTAGGGACAGGTTTGGGAGGAGTGGGATGCAGCAGTTATTAGGATCTTTAGAGGTTAGTTATACAGAAGAAAAGACATTTGAGTTTGTGGTAAACCTTTCACAGTGCTCATTTTTCATTTGGTGACTTTCAATTGAATAAAATATTTTTTGCAGTCCTATTTCTACATTTAAATTTTCTTTAAAATGTGTTGGTCTCATTCTCGAGAACCCCAATCTTGTGTCTCATCTCGTGAGCCGATTATCTCATCACACTCCTAATATCCTTTTGAAAGGTTAGGGCATCACCTATTGTATGTTAAGCGGGACAAACGACTCTCTGCATGAGTTTTTGGGCCTTTTTTAGGGAGCTGTTTCCATTGCAGAAAGTGATGTTCAGGACACTCCATGTTGCAGGAGTAGAAATGTCTAAGAGTTTGAGAGATAGAGGGTGCTAAACAATGCCTACCAGTAGTGATGCAGTCGATTCTGGCATTTTTTCATTTTGAATTTACACTCTTTCCTTTCAGTCGCCACCAAACACAAAGCACATCTGATCCTTCTCTTTGTCTCATGTAACCCAAATCCCAGGATTCACATTTGCTATAGCACCTCATGATGTTTTTATTGTTTTGCATATCAACCAAATGTTTGTTTTGATTTAGGTGGAGGATAGTTGTTCATGGCAGCATAGATGGCTACAGCCGCCTTATTGTGTTCCTCCGTGCGTCCAACAACAACCGCAGCAGCACTGTGTTGGAGTACTTCATGAGTGCAGTGGCCAAGTATGGAGTCCCCTTCGAGGGTACGGACTGGTGGCGAGAACAATGACGTTTGCCTGCTGATGAATGTCTTTCGAGGTTCTGGTAGAGACAGTGCCATAAGAGGAACAAGCACACACAATCAGCGATTGAAAGACTCTGGGGTGACAGGTGGCGTGGAGTTATCAATGTTTACCATGACCTCTTCCGTTTTCTTGAGAGAGAGGGTATAGTGGACCCTGATAATGAAATGCATCTCTGGGCACTGCAATATGTATATTTACCAAGGATCAATAGAGACTTGAATGCCTTCACGAACTAGTGGAACCACCATGGTCTAAGGACAGAGAGGCACCAGTCCCCCTTGCAAATCTTTGTTAGGGGTTGCCTAGCACAGCAGATACAGCCAACCACAGCAATCAGGGATCTGTTTGCAACTGAGCCCTTGGAAGTTGCTGGTGAGACAGACGGCACTGCGGGAGCAATGGATGGTGGCCGTGCTGAAGCTGCAGGGACTGGGGGCGCGGCTGCAGGAGAGCCCCCTGATATCGACTGGCCTGAACGAGTGCTAGTGCCTCAGACACGGTTTACACTGGACGCTGTGATGACTCAACAACTTGAAGAACAGTTTGACCCTCTTGAAGGCCAAAGAGTAAACCTTGGAATTGAAATCATCAGAGATCTCATTACTTACCTGGAGTCCCGAAATATACATTGAAAATAATTTTTGCTTGCAACAGACTGTTTGTGTTAGTGAAATGACTGAACAAGCAAATTATTTTAATTTTAATTTTTTCTCTCTTACATTTAGTTTGGTGTATTTTTTGTTTTTCTGCAACCAGTCTTACTCATCAATGTGATTTTGACAAGTAACTTTGTGACTTTTTATTGCCTAATCTATTTGCAACCATAACACATTTGTTTTGTTTCAATGTTTGTTAAATGTTTTTGAATAAATATTTTCATATTTTGAGTCCATTTTTTGTATTTCCATTTCTTTTTAGTATCTACTTAGGAAATGCAATTGTTAAAACAAAATACTACACATCAAGTCAGCATTGAAATGTGTGTTATTCAGACATATTTACACCTGTGCTAGTAATTAAACCAATCACCACTATGTTAACCTTTTGAACTGACTCATATATGACACAGGAGTCAAGATGGATGGGGTATTTGTAAGTATTTTATTTTGCAATGGGGCACAACCATTCAGTTCAGGAAGATAAATAGATTGCTTGCTTCCACCACATCATGAAAATCATACTTTGTTGTAGGTTTCAAAAACTTCAAAATTGCAGACTTAAGTTTGTGCTCATGTTGTAATCCTACAATAAAATTACATTTCTATTGAAATAAAATATTTACAATAATGCCACAACCACAATGTGTAACAGTTAAACAAAAACTAGAATAGATTCTATAGAATAGAAATACATGACAGTTTATTAGAGCGAATAATTTATATAGTGTCCTCTGCTGCCACCCTCAGGAATGTTAGAGCAAAGGTAGGCAAACTTGTTTAGCTCAGTCAACAAGAAGAAATAAATGCTTTTTAAATGATATAACTATACTCCACATACTTTATTATACAGCCATATGAATAAATAAGAAATAAATAGTAAAATAACACCCAAGTGCATACTGGGGATTTACGTTCAGCTTCTCAAACAAAC
This sequence comes from Zingel zingel, assembly GCA_023566125.1. Taxonomy (NCBI): domain Eukaryota; kingdom Metazoa; phylum Chordata; class Actinopteri; order Perciformes; family Percidae; genus Zingel; species Zingel zingel. The sequence goes on from CM042324.1 coordinate 32,612,031, forward strand.
AGCAAAGGAGATCAGTGTTCCTCAGGAATGTTAACAAGAACAAAGGAATGCTTATTAAATGCTATAATTATACTCTAGTTCACATATTTCAACATATATTGATATGTAGAAATAATAAAAACTAAAATAACACCCAATGTGAATACTATTTTCTTTAGGCTACTCAAACAAGATGCAAAAGAGATCCGTGCTTGATTAGTGTTGCCTGACCTCCTTCTTTACTGATTGGGTGATTAGAGTTCAAATCTATTGGCTGTGAAAGCCACAGGGCGGAGTTGATTATCAAAACGCCACCAGGTGTCTAATAAGCATCTGGTGGCGTTTATTAAAACGCCTGGTGACGTCATACGCGTGGTGGCGTTTAATAAACGCCAGGTGGCGTTTATTAGACGTGTAGTGGCGTTTAATAAACGCCAGGTGGCGCCACAAACGGCGTTCAGAACGCCGTGCGAATTGTGACGAAATGTGACCCTTTTGGCGTTCCATAACCCTCTGACTCGTGCGAGCGTTAAACTCCTTGGTCCATGTTTCAAGAGGTGGGTTGCCGACATCGACTTTTTTACGTGAGCCGATCCCCGCCCTGGTGACGCAACGCAGTAGGGGCACACTGAGGACAGTCCGCCCCGGGTGACAGCTGCACCGGGAGCAGGGGGCCCCGCCACTCCCCGCGGGGAGAGAGGGCGCAGCGAGGGTTATTGAGGTAAAAGTCGCATCAAATCCGCCTTGGTTGTTCACACTGCAGCCACATTGAAAAAAATCAGATCTGGTTTTGATTCAGGACCAGATATGGAAGTGGCCTGAATCTGATTTGAAAAAATCGGATCTGGGCTAGATTTGAGCCACTTTTGCCTGCAGTCTGAACGTAGCCTATGTAAGTCTCTTAACAATTTTTTATAGCATGACTCCATTCTCCTGTTCCAACATGCAAGGACAAAGGGCAGTCACTGCTAGAGTAGTACAATGGGAAGTTTAACATACTCATTTAACATACATATAAGGTACTGGTGACATAATAGTAAATACTATACGCTAAAAATATTATACCTGTAGTACCTTTGGTAGAACAGGAGGTGGGAAAAAAGCATGATTGGATGCTACAAGACTACACAGGAGCAGGAGGACATAAAATAAGCTGACAGAAGAGGAGTTTACCTGTTTTCTCCATCCTTTTGAGCTTGTCTGCTGGTCGTGCAGTTGAGGTGCTTTGAGTCAAAATGTCTGGTTGTTCTTCTACACCAAAGAAACATATCACATCAGTAGTATGTACAATTAGCCATACAGACAGATACATTGATACCAAAACCCTTACTACTTACTAATACTAATTCATTTATCAACTAGTCCACTGATAAAAAATTATGATGCAACTATTTTGATAATCAATTTATCTGAGGCATTCAAGCAAAACTGCAAAAAAGTTGATAATTCCACCTCTGATGTGATTTATATTATTATATATTTTATATACAGTACTGAATATATTTGATGTTTTTGACTGTTGGGACAAAACAAGACATTGTAAGATGTCACCCTGGACTCTGGGCAACTGGGATGAACATTTTTCATTATTTTCTGACATTTATAGAAAAGAAATCAATTTATTGAGAAAGGAGCCCTGGTAACTTCATACCATCTGTGTCTTGAGTTGGTTCCAAAGACTTCTCAGTGAAGACGTCTGCATCACTTTCACTGACTTCAGACTCTTGTACAGCTCCCACTTTTGAACACAAAGCATCTGTTTTGATCAGCCCAGTCTCATGGCAGTTTGTGAAATGGTGACGTTATTTAATCTACTGATTTGTGTACAGGGACACGTTTTTCTGTGTTTTATAAATATTACATATTTATATTTATTTTAAACTAATGTATTTGAATGGGAAGCATATTACGTGATAACACCACGATTATGGTAGCGATTAGTATTGAAAAGCCGAAAATCCGCATAAGGAGGTTGGCTGAGGTGGTGGATGGGATAAACAACACAGGACTTTTCACCCCGGAGACCAGGGATCGCGTCCCGCGTGTGGTAGTTCCTTTCCGCGTTCTTCTTCTCCTAACCACAACCGTCCCGTTGTCGAAGCGCGTCCCGTTGTTGTCGATTAGGGTTAGGCCGTTGTTGTCACCGTCTACCGCGTGTGGCATCCCCGTTGTTGCATCTCCCAGAGCAGCCCCATGTCATGGCAGTTGTTGCCGGCGTGCAGCGTTTAATTTCCCCGTTGTTGTGTGCCCCAGAGACCACGGATCATGTTGTCACCATCTCCCCCAGAGCAGGCTGCAGCCCAGTCGCATGGCGGTTCCTGAAATGGTAACGTTCCAATTTTGTGGTGACCAGCACGAAATAATGTAGAAAATCGTTTCCCTGTACACGAATCAATAGATCAAAATAACGTCACCATTTCACGAACTGCTGTGAGACCGGGTTGGTTTTGAAAGAACAGACAAGACATTTTGTTAATATTAAACTCACCTCATACTGTTCACATACTAAAATAGCAAGTATAACAAGAAACACTTTATTCTTCAGTATAAAATGTATAAAATATGACAAAGCTATTTTTACTCACTTTCTAAGCCTAAATTCATCTCATCAAGAGATTTGCCTTTGTAGACCTCAGTTCCAAGTTCTATTGCCATGAGGAGCTTGCTAATCTTCGCAAGCTGAAGTGTGTTCTCTTAATAGCCGGTAATATTCACGATGAACACGAATATCATGTCCCATGAATTTAGCAAGTTGATCCAACTCATTTTCTTTCAGATTCATAATCTGACTCAGTAGCCACCTGTTTCCTCAGGTGGGTTGAAGTGAGTGTTTCAGGCTTCTTTGCCCCACTTGCAGCTGCATACTTCCTCAAACGGTCTGAACCTCGGAGATGGGATTCTGAATTCTGTCTTACAAAGACATACTCATTGCTGTCCAAAATGTAATTGTCCTCACCCCTTTGTTCAATGAGGAAATCAAGCTATTTGGTCATCTCCTTGGTAAGAAGCAAAGGCACTTCACAACCCCTCTTCCCTCTGATCACCAACCTGGTAAACTCGTGACTCAAATCTCGTTTGAGTTTTGAGAGGCACTGCATCACATCCACATTAGGTTCTTCTGTGCCTCTGTCCCTGTACGTCAGCAGAGGTCATTTTGCTGCCTCACCTTGCCGTCTCTGGTTAAAAAGTATGAATTGTGAGAGAAGGCACAAACTGAGAGTCTTGTATATCGGGGGGTTAGGTCCTTGCAAGAGTTTTTCTTTTGCCTCCTCCTCTGTGGACTTCAACACAATTCATGAAGCTTCCTCACATCTTCTGTGAATGGGATCATTTCTTTTTTGTTCCATCTGTCCTCTTCTAAGTTTATTCGTTCACGGCGGGACACAAAGAGGTCCCACTCTGCAACTACCAAACCCAAGAAGCTCCTTACTCTCCCTGCAGCTGCTTCATCTTCTGCCTTTACATGTTGCGCAATCACAATGTCACATACTGCCTTCGATGAGTTTCCTAATTTCAAAGCAAGAGATGGTGTGTCATACCTGGACTTGGACTTGGTGAAACCAGATGCTTTTCTTGCTGCCTCCACAGCTAAACTAAACTTAGGTGGCACCAAAACATATTTTAGTGTCCTCAACTTGTGGTCCAGGGACTTGGCAGCAAGTACAAATCTACCCAACTCCCTCATCTTTTGACTCGCATGCCCATCTCTTGATCTATCGCTCCCATGTTTCTCCAGCAGTCTATCACCAAATTCACATATGAGTGAGTGATGTCGTACTTCGAGGGACACCTTATCAATAACCATTCTGCTAACAATGTTTGAGCACCTTTGCGATGACTGTCCTCTGTATGGAAGAAGAGATGAAGCAGCCCTTTGAACTCTTCTTTTTTCTTGGACTTCACTTTTGGCTCACCCATTGCTTTACGGCACAGTTGGCTGTGTCTCCATAGTTCATCTTTTATGAAGAAGCCATAACACATGTTACATGGCAAATAATCTTCTGGATCTGCATGTTCTGAAGGCTGTCTGTAGGTTACTATCTCTGTCTTGTCCCTTCTGCAACACCTCAACGTTGTGAAAGTAATTGCCTTTCCTGCGAAGTTGCTCTAGTATTTGGCGACGTTTCTTTGATGTTGGTGGAAGACATTTAGCTAGGGCCACTTCTTTTTCATCACCATGTTTACGCTGTAGATGCCGTGCCATTTTACTTTGTGGTTTTTTGCAGTATACACAGTAATGTTGCCTGTCCCACTTTCGTTTTTCTCCCTTGACACAGCATTTTACAGTAACTTGTGACATACCCTCATTTTCATCCATACTGTCAGCACTGTAATCAGGGTCTGTGGCAATGTTGTCTGTGTTGCTGAGCTCCTTATCTGCATCAGTAAAGTTTTTGTTAGCTGAAGTTGTGTCAGCGTCACTGATTCTCAGTTTATCAGATTTCTTCTTGAAAAGTAACTTTGTGTTAGAACCTTGAAAACTAAAAAAAGTCACTGATTCTTGACAGTCGGGACACTGAAACTTTTTTTTTAAATACACACTATATCAATTAGAGTTATATGTTTCTGCAGAGAAAGGTCTTAGCTATTTAACCATGTAAAGGTACAGGTTCTAAATAAAAACATTTTTAACAAATGTTTCCCTTCAGATCTGGATTTGTGTCAACTCCGTCAGACACACTAAAAAGTATACAATTTTAATTCTTCCAATCCAACAAGAATCTAAAGTTCTGAAGTATGTTATAATAGTGTTTAGTGTTTAGTGTTGTAAGAGTGTTTAAAAAATACAATATATAACTTAAGTTGTGATTTCACACTATTCTGAAAACCCAGATTTCTAAATATTTGCATTTTCAAACTTTGATTTTAATTTCAATATTGTAAAAACAAATTCCTTAAATAAATAAGACATAAGAGGATGTAGATCAGATGGTCCTTTATTACAAAAACAACATAAACTGAAGGAAGAATAGTTTTTTTTCCCAAAAAATTAATAAAAACATACATCCGAAGCTGTTGACGAAGATCTGACGCTGTTGACGAAAAACTGACGGTGTTGACAAAAAATGTGTGTGCATTGCTGATTATTGAACAAATGTGCTCTTTAAACACTACTACTAAAATGACTCCTTGTTATTAGAGTATTGAACTTACTGTAAAGCAAACTATAATAAACATATTGCACATACACCGTTTCCAACTATTATAAGTTACACCGTTTCCAACTATCAAAAAAAGAATAAGGGAAACCAGGGGCCCTCCTCCCTCCCCTACACCACTTCCTGCTCTCCTTTTTCTCATCCACCTCTTCTCCTCTTCCTTTCCTCCTTTGTAAGTAGTCATTTACTTTAAAGTGGCATGTGTGTGTGTGTGTGTGTGTGTGTGTGTGTGTGTGTGTGTGTGTGTGTGTGTGTGTGTGTGTGTGTGTGTGGGTGTGTTGGATGTGTGATTGCCCTGCACTGCCTACTTTATACTGGGTGTGATCTTAAATTGACATTCCTTGTCAACAATACTGCAACACATAATCTGTAGCTTAGAATCAGGTTCAATTAGCTTACTTAATATTTAATTTTTGTCTAACCTTATGCCTTGAGCAGCAGGCGTCGGACATGCTCACGCTCTATGAAGTCCATCACATCAGGGGCTATGCTGTAGATCTCTCGTGTTCTTAATTGGACTGGTGATGCATTTCCCATTAGTTTCACTATAATGTCTTCAAATGGGCAGAAACAGACATCCTTTGTGAGAAGCTTACGCTGATACTTTGCTGTTGGACCATGGGGATGCAGAAACTCCACTTTCACATCTTGATGCTCAGTATCCACAGCAATGGTCTTGGCTAGCCACCAGTGGTCATCATATACTACTGCTAGCCAGTCTCCATTATTAAGGCTGCTAACAGTCGTTACTGTCACAGTACCCTCAGGACTTTTCAGAGGCTCCTCATCCAACTCCTCCTCTATCACATCTTCCATTTCCATATCCTCTTCCATTTCCTCTCCCATCTCTTTTTCCATCTCCTCCAACAACATGGCCAAAGGTCTTTTCTTCCCTGCCCTCCTTGTATCACTCTGCTGTTCCTCTGGGTAGCCATGGAAATAGAAGGTATCTGGGCAGAAGCACTAGCAAACCAACGTCTTGCTGGAAAAGCAGGATAGTTGTCTGTGCTGGATCCTGTTCTCATGTGGGATGACCTGGTGTATTTGCCTTGTTGAGGGAACCTGTTTGAGAGGATGCATGAGAAGTGTATCGTATCTTTGCATGTCTTCTTCTGCAATGTGGTACAGCTGAATGCTCTTCAGACTGTTTGAGACCTTTTCAAAGAATGTGTGTCCATCTGTCACATCATTTCCTCTAAGGACCAGGTTGTCAGCTGTTCTTTTCACTGATCCGCCAATGCCGTCTGGTGCGCCCTTACCATGGGAAGTGGGGAAGAAGTTCCATGTTGCTCTTTCAAACACAAGTGTACAAGACAGAAGAACAAAATTAGTCTTGTTCTTATACTGTTTACTTGAACCATCAGACCAAAAGTGCACGGTGGTAACCTGTGGATGTCTTGTTTTGATATCTTTTAGGACTGGATCCATGTGTGTCCAGATTGCTGCAGCATCCTGTCTCTTTGACTCTGAAAGTGTGCAAAACCCTGCCTTTCCACCCGTAATGTAATACATTCCGGTATGTAGCGTTATCTGTGGCAGATTTTGTCCAAATGGCAGGCCTGTACTTCAGATTGATACTTACATCTCCAGGATTTTGAAAAGTCAACGTGAACAATTGCTGTACTTTCTTCACAAGTCTCAATTGTGTTTCTGTATGCTTTTGACTGGTTTTGCACTAAACACACATGTGTTGTGGTTTCATTTCTGAGTATTTGCTCATAGAGTTTGATGAGCTCTGATAGACTGCCCCTGTGTTGGACGAGTTCAGTGTTGATGTGGATACCATTGACTGTGTCTTCTTGAACTCTCTCCCACTGCTTCCACTGAACATGGATTTTGTCTTGCTCTTGGGTTGTAACTGTACCTTTGTTTAGACATCGTGAGCAGGTGCGAAGAAGGCAGGACTCACTTGCTGGAGAGCAACAAACTAATTGAAAACTGTCATCCAGACTTCACAACACCAGACGTTCTAAGGACCTCAAGCATTAAGTATGCATTTTCATGCTTTTGACACAGACATGTCTTCCGATCAGATGCTTTTGGTGCTGTAATATAGAATAGCTTCAGAGTACAGAAAGAAGAATAGCTTCACAGTGGGGTTCCTAATGAGGAAATCAGTGTGGAGGTTGATCATGGAGTCTGCCAGGATCATTCTCTGCTGCTTCATCTTATTCCTAGTGATGGTGTCAGTCTTATCAGTGGTCACACGTGCAGAGTTCAGGAAGAAATCCTTAACAGTCTCTGTTATACCCTTTAGGAATGTTGGCTTTTTCTTTGTCTGTTTGTCTGTTTGTTCTTTGTTTCTTTCCTCTCATTAACTTGTAGGTCATCCCAAACTGGTGGACTTGGTGAAGGAGACGATACTTTTTGAGAATCTTGCCTGATTACACACTTAGTGCTGGTTCCTGACGCCGTGGCCCAGGAGTTTGTATGTTTTTCTTCAGCTCTCTTCTGAGGATGTTGTGGAATAGAAGGGCTTTCTTGATTTTTGGATTCCTAATGTTGCTTCCTGATAGCATCTTCTTTGTTTCTGTGCCTGGGGAGTCAAGTGGTGTTTTATTTGCAGCGTTTCTTCTTCGACATATTTTTTGTTTGTTTCGTTGCTTTGTTACCTTCTTAAGCTTCTCTTTCAAAGTTTTTTATTTCTCTTGATGCCTTTTTCTGGTTTTACTTCTCTCCCTTTCCTGTCTGAGAGACTATCTGCTGTGTCTGGCATTGTATTCTTGAATATTCTGATCTTGCGGACTATCTGGAGGGGTGTGTGCCTCCAGCACTGCATCTTCATTGGATCTTTTCTGTCTGGACCTTTTCTGTGCCTCTCTCCAATACTTTCTTCAATTCCTCTTTGCCCTGTCTCCCATCTCGTCTATTAGTATTACTTTTTTTTTCTTTAACTCTCTTCTTCCACCTTTGTCTTTCCTTCTCTTGCAAAGCATGCTTGCTCTCTTGGTCACTGTTTATTGTTCTCTTCTCTTTCGTTGGTACCCTCTATTTCTTCTCCTTTGCTCCTCGACTGACAATTTCTGTCCAGCCATGCTTTCCTACAATACAAATTGAAATAATGAAAAATGTACTTGAATAAGACTATAGAATCAGATTTTTATTTACTTGACATGATTGATTGACTGATGGATGGATGTAAAATCCTCAAGGTGCGGTATGTAGTTTTCATAACCAGATGTTGTGAAAATCTACACACTGGCTTCTCATCTCTCTATCTCTGTCTCTACATATATAAATATATATATTAAAGTGCTGGGAAAGTTACACGTTACACAATAATAAGAAGACCACTGCCTGCCCATTCTCTACAAGTCAGATGCGTATGGTTAAATAATGTAATGCATGCTATGTATGTGCATTTATGTGTAAATAAAACCCTGAAATAACATTTTAACCCTTAAATATTATATTCACACATTAAGAGGTTATTGGTGGATTTGTCAACTCCGGCAGCTTACAGGTCAACTCTGTCAGACATAGAACCTGACGGAGTTGATGTCTGACCGAGTTGACGTAAGGGCATGTATTTTCCCACCAAAACATGTATTGTACACTGCAGCTAGCTAGTTTTTCCTCAGTTGCTAGCTGTCCCAATAACCTCAATAAAATGCTTAAATTCAATCCACTATGGTTTAAAAAAAGTATCTTAACAGAAAGATGGTATTGAAATGGTGTAGCTGTGACCATAGGAATATTGACATTGTTTGTCTAAAATATAAAAAAATGTAAAACGTACCAGAGCATGTGTGGTAGTGTTGCATTTACCACAGGCAGGGATATGAAAAGTGGTCCTCAGGGATATGGCTGACCATGCTATTTCCTGATTTAATGAGCTTTATGAAAAAATCGACAGAAACTGAGGACACAACTTTAAAAGGCAGATTTTTATGGAACATATTGTTTGACGTTCACTTCATGCATTGCTTTTTATATTTATACCCCTTCTTTTTTATTTGATATATATGTTTTCACAATTTTAGAGCTTTTTTAAAGTTTTTTGGGATGGTTAATATTGTGACCTCTTGCTGAGGACAAGTGCAATAACATGGACCTTCTAACCACAGACCATACATTTAAACAAATTTTCCCCAAAAAGATAAAAAAATATATTCTAAAAATCACATAGGTATATACAATTCCTATAGATTTAAATTTGTAAGCATGTCAATCATGATGAATTTCTTAATTTTTGATATAAATTAGACTTTTCTATGTGGGACATGTTTTGTCCCAACTCTCAAGAATCAGTGAACTGTTATGGCTGCCACCGGCACCCTCGTGTGTGTGGATGTAATTAATTGTGCTTGATCTGAGATGCAAAGCAGGCTGTGCCATTCTGTGCTCTGGATTGGATGGACAAGGGAAGTCCCGCCCAGTTCCTGGAGGAGGACGCTGATTGGTGTGGCATACCACCTCTACCGCTGCTGAATGAAGCCCACCTCCTGCTTAAATAGCCTGATTGATTGCAGCCCAGTGCAGCTGCTAGACCAGATTTGTTTGTCGAGATGTATGAGAGTGTGAGGAAGTGGGCCAGGGTTGAGATTTAAAAACTGATATTCTTCTTGCATCTAACAGGTTTGACTTTGTATAGTGACATTAGGTTCAGGGGTGCTGTGTGCATTTTGTTTTTGTTTTACCAAGTACCTTAGTTAGAGAGGATTTTTGTTTATCCTTTTGTTTAATATAGTTGTATTAATAGTCTTCCTTTTTGAGGATCTCCTTTTGTTATATTGTTTTTGAGTTACACACTACTCATCGGCCCATTTTTCCTGTTGTAAGTTCTTTTTATATATAAATATATTGGCAAAAGTTATTCCAATTTACATGAAACTTAGAATGTGTGGTCTACATGTGATGTTGCTTCTGCCAGTACCTCCGACTGCAAGAAGGCGAGGGCCCGTTCATCGCTGCTTGCAGCTTTAATTATTATTAAGGGTCCAAGCCCGAGTCTGCAAGAACCGGCAATAGCAAAGTTATGCCATTCACACAGCAGGGCTGTGGAACCTTATTGTTTTTCTACTGATTAATCATCATCATCATCATCATCATCATTTTTCTTCTCCGCCTAAAACTCAGACTCCAGCCTAAACCGTACATGGTGGGGCGTTGCCATTTTCAGGACTGGTCCGAAACTCCACAAGGACCTCAGGCGCAACAATTCACCCACTTCCACCACTAGGTGGCGCTATAGCAGAAAAACGCGTTTGGCCCTTTAACTCCCACACCGTACACCTGACATTTAAAAACCATGTATCCACGCGTTCCCTGGATCCAACTGAATCACGTCATATAGGCCACGCCCATTTCCACCTAAACCTTTATGCGTGAAAAATCGCGATTTATCAAAAACATACTTTTTCGAACTCCTTCTAGACCGTGCAACCGATCGGCACGAAGTTTTGCAGGCAGCATCTACAGATGGGCTTGACAGAAAGTTAATGAAAATAATTTTGATAGGATAAAAATTGCGCATATTACGCACAAACAAATTTGTGTAGCTAACTATGAAAACACCAACTTTGCCATATCTCGGCCAAAATAAATGACATCAACGCCAAACTTTAGATTCCTGTGTCCTGCCGTGACGCTCTGAAGGTCACACACACGTTTTACGAAAATTGTTCACTAGGGGGTGCTACAAGTACAAAAAGTTTATATCTCAAGAACTGCTCATCCTATTTTTACAAAATTAGTTGGGTACCATCTAGGGCCACTCCAGAGGCCAACCCTAGAGTGGGCTACTGAGGGGTCAAAGTGGGCATGGCCTATGGGACCCAAGTCTAGATTCATCACTTACACTAATGTGAACAAGTTTAAAATTATACATGTGGAATAGTAGATGGCGCTATAGTGTTTTTTTGCCTTTGAGTTTAGTTTATTTATGGAAGGGGACAGCGCAAATTAATAAAACACATGATTTCCCATAAGCCAAAAGGCTATTTTTCATCTGTAGTCCACTTTAACTCCCACATTACACATTAGAAAACCTAACATCCACGTGTTCCTTGAATAAAGCTGAATCACATGATATAGGCCACGCCCATTTCTGCTTAAAAGTTTTTTTGCAATATTGCGCAATGCACAAAACCAACTTTTTCGAACTTGTCCTAGGCCTCGCGACCGATCTGCACGAAACCTGGTACATAGCATCTGCAGATGGACCTGACCAAAAGATATTCAAAGAATTTTGCTACATTAAAGTATGCACATTTGACAACCAAACAAATTTTCCTGGTTAGCTAGCACACACATCATATCTCGGCCAAATTAAATGTTATCAGCAAAGAACTTGAGATCCTTGTTCAACATCCCACTAAGAAGTTCTCTGCCAAATTTGGCGAAGATCAGCCTTAAGGGGGCGCCATAATCAATGTTTATTTCTTTTGGCCAATAACTCAATGCATTTAAATGGGAAATTTTCAATTGCAATATCTCTGCCACAGTAAATGCAATCAACACGAAACTTGTGATTGTCGTTCGGCATTCCGCTCTGGGGCTCTGTTCCAACTTTGGCAAATATCGGCCATTAGGGGGCGCTATAATCAATGTGGACAAGTTTTGGCCCTTTTACTCAATCAATGTTACAGTTTTTTCTGATTGCTTAAACACATTCTTTGTAACTATTGGCTATTTTTGCAAAACTCTACACACAAATAAGAAAACCTTTCACCCAATTATCAAAACATTGTAGTTATCTTGCAAAAGCGAACACAGCTAGATTAACTCTTCACACCTTCGTAAAAATTGTGTTTTCGTATCAAACAGTAAACACAAGCCATCATCTACTAAGCACACAATGTGCCAACTACACACTGATGGTTTGAATACAAAACACATCTGGCTTTTGCTTTCTCTGTGTACAGATTTCAATTTGAGGTCATACTTTTGTCATAGTGTCATGTAAACATACAAGGATCCAAACTTCAAGTATTGGTGTTTATTCACACTCATCAAAACCAAGACAAAGTCAGAACACAAAATAGTAATTTCACAAAAAAACAAAACAAGTAAAAGACAATCAGCCTACATCATGTCGTCTTTCTGGGTCCGGCCACAAAATTTCGTCCACATCGCATGCGATATCCTCCAGTCCAAGGCACCGGGGAAAATATCTCCTTGAATGCCGTATCCAGGCCTGACATGATGCCTGGTCAATATCTCCACATGCCTCCTCCATTGCCTGTAACAGGGCTACCTGTTGATGAGGATGACGGTCGTACACTTTCCAGCGCCAGGCAGAGAAGAACTCCTCGATGGGATTTAAGAATGGAGAGTATGGAGGGAGGTTGAGTGCCATGAAGAATGGGTGGTCTGTAAACCAGTTGCGGACCAAAGCAGCCCTATGGAAACTAACATTGTCCCATATGATGACATATCGGGTATGCTCTGGTCTCTGAACAGTGAGCATGTCATGTAAGGTGTCCAGGAATGCAATAATGTGTGCAGTGTTGTATGGGCCTATGGTTGCATGATGGTGAACAACACCATTTAGGCTTATAGCTGCACACATGGTTATGTTACCACCACGTTGTCCTGGGACATTGATGATGGCACAGTGTCCAATAATGTTCCTGCCACGTCTCGTGGTTTTACTGAGGTTAAAACCGGCCTCATCTACAAAAAGTAGCTCATGTCCCATGGCATCTGCTTCTAGTTCCATCACTCTCTGGACAAGACAAAACAAATGCAACACACCAGGCCCATGCACAGCACTACAGTATGCACTTCCAAATTCAGAACCAATGACACTATAGCTTACCTGCACATAGTCATATCGCAGTTGCTTTACACGTTCTGTGTTTCTCTCGAAAGGAACTCTGTAAATTTGCTTCATTCTTATTCTGTGGCGCGCAAGTACACCACTTAGTGCAGAAATGCTTACACTGTGTATATTTTGAAAGATGGTGTCATTATCAATTATGCACTGCTGTATTTCGCGCAGTCTTATTGCATTATTGGCAATCACCATGTTCACTATATGGGTCTCTTGCTCTGGAGTGAACATTCTTCCTCTGCCCCCAACATCTGGACGTCTAGCAATTCTGTAAAGTAACAATTTCAGTATTTTTGCATGTATGGTACTGTTGTGTTTCTCATTAGAGTATGGCAGTGCTACAAAGTACTTACCGATTCTCATTTCGAAATGTCCTAATGGCTCAAATTAGGCTGAACCCGTTGGCCAGCTTCCCTCAGGGTCATCCCATGGTTGATGACATGGTCCACTATTGTAGCTCTGATGTCATCAGTTATTCTATCACTTACTCTTCTTACCCTCCCTCTTTCCCCTCCTCGTCCTCTTCTTGCTCCTCCTTGTCCTCTTCCTCTAACTTCCTCTAACCCTCTCGCTTCTTCAACTCCACGTCCTCTTCCTCCAACTTCTTCACCTCCACGTCCTCTCCCTCGGCCTTGGCCTCCTCGGCCTCCTCTGATTCTTACTCTTCTCACTCTTACTGCTCCTTCCATTGTACTCCACACAGACAGCTTACCTGTGGCTTATTTATAGTGCTTAGGCTGATTGCAAAGTGAACTAATTATCTGAAACAGTTTTCACATGTGAAAGTGTGCCAGACAGTTGGCAAAATAGTGTTAATGATAGCCATACATGTGTGTGATTTTGCTAGGAGTGTGTTGGAAATTTGGTAATTGAGTGTAAGCAGTGAGTTGTGTTTAAAGTTCTGCAAAAAGAGTGTTGTGCAGTGAATTGTGCCTACAGTTTTGCAAAGTGTGTGTTACAAAATTGCAAACTGAGTGCAAAGCAGTGTTTGTGCTTTTAGTTTTGCAAACTCAGTGAGTGGTTTTGCTATACGTGTTAATAGTTTTAGAAATTGTGCTACAAGAATCACGATTAGCGCTTAAGCATTCAGAAAAAACTGTAATGTCATTATATAATATAGTGCTAACAATAACAACTCTGCACACACAATAAGTTCTTAAGTTAACTATTACCAACTGTATTGAACCAAACAATGCGCTCATTAGACGTGACTGGTGATGTGTACGTGGATAGGCACGATTTTAAATCACTGTAATAAATTACTGTTGCTAACATATTTCTTTCGGTCCAGGTTTATATAAGCCTATTTATTGATTGATTTGTTTTCTTCTAATGTTAATCTGGTATAAAGTTAGTGCTGCATATTATGACCGCTCTAAAAGCTTGGCTGTTTTATAGGCTATATTTACTATTACTTTTGGGTCACTTGGCCAACCTGTCTTTCTTTTAATGTAGATATTCAAACGGAGAAATGAAAAAAGGAATTTCAAAAAACCCTCAATCGGACCGTTATTTGAATTGTGTTTAGTCGTTTTTCGTTTTTGGATTCAGAAACCAAAAACGGGAGAACGGCTCTTTTTTTTTACCGTTTCTTTGTTTTTGGTTTGAAACGTCAAACGAAAAACAGCTGATTTCTCGTTATTTTGTTTTGTGGTTCAAACGAAAAAACAAACTATCAAAACGTACACGGACCAATGAGGCACTTTTCCGTGTTTTTTCACCTCGCCTTCCTGTCAAAAGACAGACAGTGCGTCTGTCCAATATCTCTGCTAGATAGACCCTACCTTTTCCGGTAGAAGTTAATGCTGTTGTGTTTTGTGATTTGTTGAAGTGTTTTCCTTTTTGCTGTCGTGTTTTTCTATTTGCCGTTGTGTTTTATGATTTGTTGAAGTGTTTTCATATTTGCTGTCGTGTTTTCATTTTTGCTGTCGTGTTTTTCTATTTGCCGTTGTGTTTTATGATTTGTTGAAGTGTTTTCATATTTGCCGTTTTGTTTTATGATTTGTTGTTGTGTTTTTCTAATTTCTGTTGTGATTTGCACTTCAGGGCCACCGTAGATTATGGACTAAGAGACTTTCGGCATGTGAGGTTGCGCATCAGTCACAATTTCAGCTCATTTACCCAGTTCTTCACGCGTAAGAGGCAAGTCCAAGTTTCACACAAAATTGTTTGTATGCAATAGGCTGTATGCACGCATCACTTCCGCATTGGCTTAAGGATGCTTGGACATTTCCGGTTACCGGAAGAAAACATTAGACAGTGACAGTAGACCGTTATGATGGCAGAGATGAAGTTTACAAGGTGTTTGCTGGAGTTGCCTAAAGTATCTGTTAATAATATACGGAGGGTCGTCCGGGCATCCAGTACGACACCACGTAGCAAATTGGATAAAGGCTTCAAATTTTACGTTTCTTAATTTTTTTGAAACTTTGAAGGTAATTTGCTAACGCTAGCTAGCCTGAGCTAGAAGCCTTGCTTTGGTGTTTTAAGTCATGACTCCGTCCTGCTTCAGGTTAATGATGCTTTAAATAAAATTTAATCATGTGTATATACAGTGCCTTGAACTTTTCGACCTTTTGCCACATTTCAGGCTTCAAACATAAAGATATAAAACTCTAATTGTTTGTGAAGAATCAACAAGTGGGGCACAATCATAGAGTGGAACAAAATTTATTGGACATTTCAAACTGTTTTAACAGATAAAAAAACTGAAAAATTGGGCATGCAAAATTATTCAGCCCCCTTAAGTTAATACTTTGTAGCGCCACCTTTTGCTGCGATTACAGCTGTAAGTCCCTTGGGGTATGTCTCTATCAGTTTTGCACATCGAGAGACTGAAATTTTTGCCCATTCCTCCTTGCAGAACAGCTGGAGCTCAGTGAGGTTGGATGGAGAGCGTTTGTGAACAGCAGTTTTCAGTTCTTTCCACAGATTCTCGATTGGATTCAGGTCTGGACTTTGACTTGGCCATTCTAACACCTGGATATGTTTATTTGTGAACCATTCCATTGTAGATTTTGCTTTATGTTTTGGATCATTGTCTTGTTGGAAGACAAATCTCCGTCCCAGTCTCAGGTCTTTTGCAGACTCCATCAGGTTTTCTTCCAGAATGGTCCTGTATTTGGCTCCATCCATCTTCCCATCAATTTTAACCATCTTCCCTGTCCCTGCTGAAGAAAAGCAGGCCCAAACCATGATGCTGCCACCACCATGTTTGACAGTGGGGATGGTGTGTTCAGGGGGATGAGCTGTGTTGCTGTTACGCCAAACATAACGTTTTGCATTGTTGCCAAAAAAGTTTGATTTTGGTTTCATCTGACCAGAGCACCTTCTTCCACATGTTTGGTGTGTCTCCCAGGTGGCTTGTGGCAAACTTTAAACAACACTTTTTATGGATATCTTTAAGAAATGGATTTCTTCTTGCCACTCTTCCATAAAGGCCAGATTTGTGCAGTATACGACTGATTGTTGTCCTATGGACAGAGTCTCCCACCTCAGCTGTAGATCTCTGCAGGTCATCCAGAGTGATCATGGGCCTCTTGGCTGCATCTCTGATCAGTCTTCTCCTTGTATGAGCTGAAAGTTTAGAGGGACGGCCGGGTCTTCGTAGATTTGCAGTGGTCTGATACTCCTTCCATTTCAATATTATCGCTTGCACAGTGCTCCTTGGGATGTTTAAAGCTTGGGAAATCTTTTTGTATCCAAATCCTGCTTTAAACTTCTCCACAACAGTATATCGGACCTGCCTGGTGTGTTCCTTGTTCTTCATGATGCTCTCTGCTCTTTAAACGGACCTCTGAGACTATCACAGAGCAGGTGCATTTATACGGAGACTTGATTACACACAGGTGGATTCTATTTTTCATCATTAGTCATTTAGGTCAACATTGGATCATTCAGAGATCCTCACTGAACTTCTGGAGAGAGTTTGCTGCACTGAAAGTAAAGGGGCTGAATCATTTTGCACGCCCAATTTTTCTGTTTTTTATCTGTTAAAAAAGTTTGAAATATCCAATAAATTTCGTTCCACTTTATGATTGTGTCCCACTTGTTGTTGATTCTTCACAAAAAATTACAGTTTTATATCTTTGTTTGAAGCCTGAAATGTGGCAAAAGGTCGAAAAGTTCAAGGGGGCCGAATACTTTCGCAAGGCACCGTATTTAGGTCTCAATATTAGTTCACCAGGTAGTTTTCAAATGGGTGTGAATGAGCTGAGAGACAAATCAAGAAGAGCATTTTATGCAATTAAAAGAAAAATCAAAGCAGACATTCCAGTTAAAACTTGATTAAAAATATTTAAATCAGTAATAGAACCCATCGCTCTATATTGCAGTAAAATATGGGGCCCGCTCAGTAGACATTTAAAATTTACTGACTGGGACAATCACCCAATTGAGAAATTCCATGTAGAATTTTGTAGAAACCTTCTACACCTACCTAGACAGTTGCATCATCTGCAGACAAAAACAGAAATACATGACCTATTGGAAAGACACTACTAAACGTCAAAGCAAAATGGATTGTTACCTATCCCTAAACCGAGAGTACACAGTAGCTGAATACTTGAGCACCACACGTGAGCACAGACTCAGAAAGACTCTGAGGAGGTACAGGCTGAGTGGGCACAGTCAGGCTGTGGAAACCGGTCGCCATGGACAGACCGGGCTGCCTCGAGAAAACAGGCGGTGTCAGCTCTGTCCACAGAGACAGGTGGAGACAGAGCAACACTTCCTGCTTCAATGTAGCACATATACTGACATCAGAACTCAGTTCCTTACGAAAATTAAATGGAAACTCCCAGATTGTGATACACTCAAGAGAAAATAGTGTGAGCGCTGTAGAAGCAGCGAGATATGGGAGTAATGCACAACAACATGTAATAGCTGCAGTTCATCTCCCCACAATATTGTTATTTCTGACATTCATGCCAATAAAGCAATTTAAATTTGAGAGAGAGAGAGAGAGAGAGAGAGAGAGAGAGAGAGAGAGACCGAGCATTATCCCCTATTGGGCTGGCCCAGAATCTATTAGCGACAACAGATCAGAGTACAGTGACACAGTAAGAACAGGATCCGTGCCATGAAGACATTATGAAGATCAGACCACAGGTCAGTGTCACTCTTCTATTGCTCCATCCACATGTTGTAGTTTCTGGATCAGACAGACAAGTGGCCGGCAGTAAGATGATCAAGCAGCCGGACGAAGGAGGGTTTCCTCTCAGGGTGTCCCAGTTATTGTGTGAGATTATTGCTATTCTGTTGGTGGTCGACAGCACATTGAATCTAACATCTGTTAATACAGCTGATAGAATATCTCTGCTTAACAGTGGTTTATACTTATACCTCAAAAGTACTATGGTATAAAGGCTATACTCAACAAATATAATTTGGGACAGGGGGTGCCAACTGTTGGTGTTATTATGGGTATTTTGTGACAGTTTTTGTCATCTATTTTTCGATTTTATAGTCAAAAACTGAGAAAGTTGTTCAGTGTTTTTATATGTTTGAGTGTGGAAAAGGCTATAACAGATGGTAAAAAAACATGTTTCAGGATCACATCAGGTTGAGGGATAAGCATGAATCTATATCCTTGTTATTATAAACAGATCCCATCAAAAGACTAAAACCATTATTATTTGAGTATATTAGTGCGTCTTTCAATACTTCTCACTTCTCTAGCATATGTTGCTCAGCTAAAAGTGAAGATGTAAATCTAAAAAAAAAAAGAAGAAGATGTAGTTTAATTTAAAAAAGGGCTCAGGATATATTTGGGGCCAATTTTCAACCGCAGATTATTCCACATTTGTGAGTACAATATTGGCCTGAATACAAGATGTTTTTCTTCTTAGATATATGTCTAAAAAAGTGAGTTGTCTTATGTTCGGGGTCAAGATTTTTAAATGTCAGTATACATTTACAACAGCAGATGGCGGCAAAAAGCCATCCACCTGAACTGCACCCAAGATGATGTTCTATGGAAGGAGCCAGAGGAAAAGCATTGCAGTGACGACAGTGAGAGCCAACTGCTGATCAGGTCGCATATTTCTGTCCAAACCAGAGAGTAGTAGTTTTTTTTAATGTCCGAACCCGACAGAGATACTCACAAGTCTTTGAGCTAGAGTCCAAGTCAAGTCTCGGGTCTTTGAGCTAGAGTCCACATCTTTAGCATTCAGTGCTTCTTTTGTTTGGGCCTTGTTGTAATGAAGTTTTAAAGCCAAAGCTTCTGATGCAACTGCCGTTGCGGTCAACATCTTAGTTGTCCTTTCTCACATGTGGCCCACGCAGAAGATATACGTTACGTGTTACCTGGTGGGTTAGAGCAGTGTTGTTGGAGGACTGCAGGGGGTACGTGAAATTTTTTGTCACTTTTGTCGCCCTAGTTTTGCCTTCCTTCTTTCTACTGTGTGTTTTTATTACTTTTTTTGAAGTTTTGTCTCTTTTTTCAAAGATTTTGTTACTATTTTCGACCCATTCTTGCCTTACTTCCTTCATTCTACTGTCTTTTTCCAAGTTTTTTTCACCTTTTACCATTAGCATTTAAATGTTTTCCAGGTACAAGGCTGTTGTTAAGTAAATCTATCGCTGACATCGCTGTATTGTTCCTCTTTATATAGACTTTTTTTTTCTTCTACAAAACATTATTTGCGCTGGTTAGGGGGTACATGTCTTAAAAAAACTGTTCAAAGGGGGTATATTATTGAAAAAAGCTTGAGAACCACTGGGTTAGAGGTTACGCAGGGAGAGGAATAACATTCAGCTCATCAGACGTTTCCTAAAAATAAAGATTGTTCACAAGTTCTGCATCTCGGGTCCGAGTCGAGTCTGAAGTCGTTTCAGGACGAGTCTCAAGTCGAAATGACTGTGTGTGCGACTTAAAGCTTAACTCTCACCAAAATGCAAACTAGGGTCTTTTGTGAATGTACCCGAGTCAAACTTTTGTTTAAAAGCATATTTAGGACGGAAACTTTTAAGATTTACGGTATTTTCATTTTTCGCTCAAATGGCCAAAGACAGGGCTGGAGTCTCTGGTGTTACAGTTTAAGTGGTAACTGATTACCTGGTGACATTCTTTGAGATGTGATGTATGCGTGGCATGATGAACCCTGTCCTGATAACCAGGAAATACGTTCCCATTATTTTCTTCATGTACATCTTGCATTTTTATATATATATATTTTTTTTTTATAGAAATACAGTTTTTAGCTAAAGTACCTGAAGCTCATCTCAGTTTCAACTACTGACTGTCACACTCCACTGTAAAGCTGAGGGAACTGATAGGACTTTAGGCCGTCTCCACACTGACAACATATTGCAGGCAGAGGCCTCAGGCCACAACATGGCACTGTTTTATGTCCGTGTGTCCTGAAGGCATCATGAGGCTCTGTTGTGCTAGAAGGGGGGGGCGTTCACACATACTCATGCGCGCTACCCGTGCGGAAAGTAGGTTTTTAGAACACATCTGACATCATGCTCATCGATTGGTTTTGGTTTTCCTCCAAAGGTTGTACATTGAGAAGATGAATCACTCTGTTAGTGAAAGCCATGCCCTAATCCTCGGTTGGTAAAGTGGTGTTAAAGGAACAGTTCATCTAATACAAAATAATCTAATCTAACTAGAAATCGCGGAATCTCTGTGCATTTGTGTGAGTGTCTCTTGCTACATCCCTAGAAGGGCGGGTGGTGATGGCGCAGTGGATCTGACACATGCCTTTGGTGTGAGAGATCTGGGTTCAATTCCCACTGCGACACATCAACCAATGTGTCCCTGAGCAAGACACTTAACCCCTAGTTGCTTCAGAGGCGTGCAACCTCTGACATATGTAACAATTGGAAGTCGCTTTGGATAAAAGCGTCAGCTAAATGACATGTAATGTAATGTAGAAGGCTAATTGATTGTGGTTCAGGCTCAGCCTGCGCCAGGCTCAGCCTGCATGCCCTAACCCCCCCCCCCCCCCCCCCCCCTTGCCCACATCGCTACCTGGATGAGAGTATTTAGCGCGAGAATGGCAGGTGTGTTGAGTGACGTCAGTGTGTGGTCAGGCTAGGAGAGCGAGTGGTCTCGGAGTGAAAGTAGCGGGAGTAACACTGGCTTTGTGAGGAAAAAGCGAGAGGGAAAAGAGATAACAAAGGTAGTGCAGACAATGTAAAGTGAGTTAACAGTGAACAATAAAACAGACACGGTGGTTTCATCTGTAGTTAATACTGCCAGAGCGTCGGCCCTAGAGGGAACGTCTCCCCTGCGCTTCCCGACCACGGTATGGGAGCCTCAAACAGCAAAGGTGGAACACAGGCTGTTAGTTAAATGAAGTTTTGTTGAGAAAAAAAATGACAGGGACCAAGGATTCGGCCCGCTCCAAAGAGGCACTGCACTAGTCCAAATAAAAAATCAACTGCTAGTGATAGCTAGCTATGCAGAGAGTGCTAGGTTCTTTTTAAAGGCCTATAGAGGACAGACCTGGGGGCAATTGGAAATAAAAATTAATACAATTTGACACAATAAGTATTTTATTAAAGAATATGAGAACAAGATAGCTAACAATCTGACCAAGTGTGCTACAGACACATTTCAGTCTATTCAAACGTAGGCAACTGAGGAGAAGGGGTTGTAGCCGATTCTGTGGTCTGGCACAGACCAGTGGTCACAACCACTAGGGGCGCTAAACACACTGGTCGCGACCAGCTCATCAGTGGTCGCGACCAGTTGCTCTGTGGCACGGACCAGCTGGTCTCTGGCACAGACCAGTGGTCACAACCACTAGGGGCGCTAGAGACACTGTCATCTGCCTGTTGTCTTGACCAGTTACTGAGTGGTCTTTGGAGTAGTTATTGTACATTTAATACACCTTCTCCCCTTTCTTATTGTGTTGGCAACACTGTGCTGAATACATGTAAAAAAAATAAAAAAATAAAAGTATTTATCTTTTGTCTGTAAAATATTATTGATCATTACTATTAATAGAAATCATAATACCAATGATTAAATTATTAGTCATAGTTGTACTATCGACTATGCAGGCCCGTGTCTTCCATCATCAATGATCAGGACCACTTACCCTAACTCTTTTTTTGAAGAGAATTGAAGATTAATTTTCAATTGGTTTTTCGATCATGCCATGGCTGCATGGCCACTGCCTTTAAACCAATGAAATGAAGGAAACGGTTGGTGATTCAGTTCCTGGCCAATCAGGAGCCATTTCCAATTTTAATGCCAGGTGTGATCATATTGATCATATGCCGTATGCTCATTCTAAAACCACGAAGAGCGGCAAATATGGCCTAGGATATACTTTTCTTGGATTCCTTTGATTCCCAGGCCCATTCCAAGGATCTGTGTAAGTAATCTTTGACTTTTATTATGTTTTCATTGTTATTCTTCGAGATATGCTATACGTGATCAGACTCTTTTTAGATTTGAGCCATCTTGTGTGTCTTTGACTAATAGCCTAACTGAAATGTCATTGAATATAAGCCCCAAATGTATAAAAATAATAATAATAATAACAATACTAATCATAATATATCTGATATAGTGTATTTTATAGACAAACGATTATGATCTCTGATATTTATCCAGCTAACAGTGCTGCCAAAACGACAAGAAAGGGGAGAAAATACTAAAGCCGCTTCACAGACCACAGGGACCACAGGGCAGACCACTGAGGAGCTGGTCGCGACCAGTGTCTCTAGCGCCCCTAGTGGTTGTGACCACTGGTCTGTGCCAGAGACCAGCTGGTCCGTGCCACAGAGCAACTGGTCGCGACCACTGATGAGCTGGTCACGACCAGTGTGTTTAGCGCCCCTAGTGGTTGTGACCACTGGTCTGTGCCAGACCACAGAATCGGCTACAACCCCTGCTGCAACTGAGGTTTGTTACCCAAGAGGTGAATAGTATTGGTCTTCTTTTCTTTTCTTATATCTTATCTCTTCTTCTTTATTTCCAAATATCAGTAGGCCTGCCTGTGGATAAGCTAGAAAAATGTGAAAAATTCACAAAGAGAACTATTTACGTTAGCAAAAATGGTTCACAGTGACACAGCGAGGTCTGTGGATCATAAAAAAGTATGTTAAAACTGGCGTTCCAAAAGGCTTTTGCCCTAATTTGGTGCAGAGTGAGACGTCGTTACATCTTCTCATTTATGCTATCTCTTCCACTGCCTGGCACCTGCTGTCAGAGTCAAGTTAGCCAAAATTAGCAGTAGGCTAATAGACCAGATGTGGTTATAATATTTGTAGTATAAATTAAACTTAAAAAAATAAAGTGAAACCCATTTGGACGTCTAGTTACAATATTAATAAGGTTTTCACACGTTTAAAATGCCCAGTGGAATTATTGTTTGCATAGGAAACAGTGCGGAGAAATAGCCAAATGGGTCTATTTTGAAAGTCATGACAGGAAATGCAACTGCTATTGTAGCTAACTTGACCTTCTGCAGCAGAGGCAGAGCAGAGTGAGAGCTGAAACGTTACTGACCGGAGGCGCTCTCCTCTGAACGTCGGTTTCATTTTCACGATGAGTTTTAATGTCAGCACACAGGGCGAACAGCTTTGGGGAAGACAGTGCCAGCCATGCGCTGGCACCATGTTTTGAACCCCAAAAACCGCATTTTAGGGGCGTCCACAGACAAATCCCATTTACAGGCATCACCTCGCCAGGCGATGGAGGTCCTCCGTTAAGGGCTTGGGGGAACCAAACTCTGTCGGAATTTCGCCAAAATTACGACGGGAATTAAGTACAGCTCCCTGTCTCCCGGCAACGGGAGAGACCACCTGCCGGTCGTGATGTCTCGTGCCAAGGAGCGGCTGAAAGGCGGGAATGAGACCAAGGACAGTGTCACTCTGCTGCCGTGCTTTTACTTTGTAGAGGTGAAATCTATCTATCTATCTATCTATCTATCTATCTATCTATCTATCTATCTATCTATCTAATCTGCTGCCATGCGTTTACTTTGTAGAGATGGAATCTATCTATCTATCTATCTATCTATCTATCTATCTATCTATCTATCTATCTATCTATCTATAGGGGTGCAAATGGAAGTGACTGGTTGGCAGGCTGCTGTCTGTTTGATTTGGTTGGCTGACTGGTCACTTGGTTTAAGGATGCAAGCTATCACACTTATACCACTATCAGGTTTAATGATGCTAATAAATATGAAGTTATCATTCTAGATACTGTAGGCTATTCTCTACCAAAGAGCCAGCCCGGCTGTAATGGTGCAGTTTGATAGCAGTGATACTGAGCATCTGTATTCCCCTCCTGTAGTGCCTGTTTACCCTGTTCTTTCCTCCTGCAGCCAGTGACACTGCAGTCTCCACATTATATTAGGATATTAGGATTCCTTGTGTATACAACAATTTTGTGTGGCAGGATGCAATGTTTTATACAGCTTGTCCATTAAATGCAAGTGCCTCATCAATGAAGTAATCAGTCAAAACAGCTTGGAAGACAGCCACAGTGTTTATAAACGACTGTCAATGACGACACAAATATGAACATTTAGGTTTAATGCCACACTAACACAATTTCAACTAGGGCTGGGTTAAAATAATCGATTAGCCAAATAAAATCGGATCTTCTTTTTCAGTCAAATATAAAAATATTTATTTATTACTTTTTTGAATGAATCCCAGGATAGGCTACATCTTTTGGTTATAACACTGTTATGTAACCCAAACAATGTAACACAAGTACACAGCCTATGAAGTAAACCTTTATTATCATGCAACATTGTATTTTTTGCTTAAATGAACATGAAAATTGACAACATTTATCATCATCTAGGCCTGCACAGTATACCGTTTTTTTTTATCGTCATCGCGATATCAACTGGCGCAATAAACATATTGCGAAAGACACTCAGACATTTTTTCTGTTAGTTAAAAGAAAATATCGGTAGAAAACTGCACTTTAAAAATCATTCTTTTTTAAGTGGTGCCTTTTATATTCAATACAATTTTCAATTTGTTAAACTAGTACAGTGCTGGTTGAAAATGTGCCTGTTTGGAACGGGCCGATTGCTTGGTATTGCTGCTTGTAGAATTCTTCAAAACCAAATTGTACCCCAAAATTACTTACAGAAGGACCCCAAACCACATAATATGCAACTCCACTGCATAGCCTACTACTGACTTATAGTGTAGGCTATGTCACTACCTTACTACATCAGAGGAAGACATTGTGCTACTATATTTACCTGACAGAGAACGTAGCAGATTCAGAATTTAATCACAAAATATCACATTAAAAATGTGGAGTAATCAGGCAGTTGCCTCATGGACTCATGGTGGTGTGCTACCTATCCGGCCCGTTATGAGAGCCAATCAGCACATATCTGCATTATATCAACAAGCAGAACTAGCGAATAACCTACAGAGACCATCTCCCATTTAGCTTCGGACTGTTCTGCCACGTGTATGTTAGTCATATATGCGTGTGTGTGTTACAGTAAGAGAGAAAAAACACGGCAGTGTGCATCAGTGTTCCTCTATGTTGATTTTGTAGTGGCAGCCCACCATGGCAAAATTTCTGCCACCACGGTATCAGAAATAGGGCTGTACAAAAAATTTAGTCGCGGTTGCCTTTTAAATTATCCTGCCGACATAATGCACCCTCCGTTGGCTGCTGCTCACATTGCAATTTAACAAAAGTAGAACTATTCAGAGGTTATTGGACCCGTTCAGTTTAATTCCACATACTGTTGTATTAATGTAGTTTATTGTCAATGATCTTATTTATTATGAAACGAACCGCTCCACAGACCTGCCCCCCACTGCTAATGTGTGATGTCAATGTAAGCAATCCGCTGTTGCTCCGGGAAAGCCAAAACAAGTTTGGTTGTTAACGTCATATCCAATAATCATGTAACGCAAAATAGTCAAAGTCAAAGCCGTTGAACCTCCCCGCGAGAGCGTTGTCAAAATGTTTTTTTTTTTAAATTGCTGCAGTCAACCTAGGGGAAAGACTGTTAAATACATTAAAATATTATGTGTTGAGTACTTTATTGTGATTGTAGTAATCTATTGGCTGTAATAAATGTATTGGCCAGGTTTTTGGTTTTTGTGAGGGAGATATACGTCATAGGCATAACGTTTCAGGTACCCTGGTAATAGGTAGGGCTGTGTATTGACAAGAATCTGGCGATACGATACGTATCACGATACATGGGTCACGATTCAATATATTGCAATTAGTGCTGCCGCAATTAGTCGACTTAGTCGACGTAATCGACCATTAAAATAAGTCAACGGCAAATTTTTTAGTTGATGTCGTCGTTTTACTATTGACTGCCTATTTATTTTTGGTCTCCCGACTCAAACGGCTCGCTGTAATTCACCTCCACACCAGTCTGTGCGCTGTGCGCGCCCTGCTGGTTAATCTGCTCTCTTTTTTCTTCCCCCTCCACCCCGCCATCACTGTTTTGATTTGAAAAATGGCAGAGGCTTGTAAAAGAGTGGTCTGTAACTTAGCTGTACGAGTTGAGCAGAGGCTGCACAGTTTGACCAACGGGCAGTGGTGCGGGCAGCGGCGCGGCCTCGGCACACCAGGCCGCCGGATGGTATTGCTAAGAACTTGCAATGTATAACTATTATCAGATCGGCCCTCGCGGCCTCGAAACACTACCGGCCCACCGAGAAAAGTCCCGACTCCGCCTCTGAACGTAAGTATATGATTATTAATGAAACGGCGAGCAAGTCTGTACTGTTTATTAACTCTTGATAAGTACAATGACTGTCTTTGGATGTTAAACAGGCTACTTAGACTTTTTCAGTAATGTTTTAAACCCCGCCATGCACGCAAGTGTAAACGCGAGCAGCTACACACTGCCTGCGTGGTGTTTCTGTAGTGTGTCAGCTGCGTGGCTGCTGCGTGGATTTTTGTCTTTACACACCAGAAAGGTGTCAGACGCGGCGCTGCTGCTGCTAGCCTTGTCTGTACACGTGTATGTTTCTTGATTTACTACACTCAAGCAGTGGTATACTTCATGTTAAATAAATATATACTGATTTGATTACAGCAAAGACAACATCGGCAGTATTGACAGCAAAATAGGCTACAGAATATTTTGTTCTGTATTGACAGTTATAAATTTAAGTTATTTATATTGTTTATGGCACAAGTGACATTTTATGTTTAGGCCCTAAAGTTGAGTTCAAAATAAAAACAATTCACTTGATTTTTTTTAAATTAGTCGTTAAGATTAGTCGACTAATCGGAAAATTAGTCGAAAGATTGTTAGAAAATTAGTCGTTAGTGACAGCAATATATTTCGATACTGTGCATAAGGCGATATATTGAGATTTTAGTATAATTTTAGAAAAACTAAAATTTAAAAAAAGACATGATGTTCATAAAAGTCAAAGAAGTTTACTTTAGGCAAACAATTCAGTACACAGGAAATCAAACTGCCAGTTTGGGATTGTGGTTCACAGGTTCTTAGTGAGCGACTGTTTATATGCTAAAGTAGGCCAAAGTTCAGCCATAGCTACATTGTTAGCTTCTAGCAAAAAGTAAAGCAGTAGGGGGTTTAAACACAACATAAAACGTGAACCACTATCTTTTTTTTTAAAATCGATATTGCCTTTTTGAAAATCGATACAGTATTGCAAAATAAAATATTGTGATACTCAAGTGTATCGATTATTTCTTACACCCCTAGTAATAGGCGTATGATTCGTTTTTTTTTTTAAATGGCGGTATTAACGTAATTAGTTATAAGTGGTAACAGTCAGAGCCAAACTTACACAACAGTTGCGATGCTCCTGTATGCTATCTGCTCGTGCTCCAGGAAAGTGAAGACAAGTTAGTTTGGTATATTCAGCAATCATGTAACGTTGGATGTAACGTTGGAAGCAGGAAAAAATCTGTCAAAGCCGGTACCCACCCTCCCCCCGCTGCTGTAAAGCGTTCTGCGTGTGGCGTCTGCCTGACGTGAAAGACACACGCACATACATACATACACACACGCACACATAGAGGCGTTCCGCTTTATTAGATAGATAAAAGAAATAAATGATTTCCTTTTATTTATTTTAAATTCAACAAGCAGTTTGTTGTATTTTAGCAGAATACTGAAAACATTCTTGCAATATTCAACAATGTTATTGCATATTTTTCTCATATGGTGCAGCCCTATCAACTTCAATAAAAAAACAGCATTAATCATTAACAAAAACACAGCCTGTTCAATTTCTCTGGCTTTAGACGGCTAACAGCCCAGGGTGTTTGGAGTTGCTATGGCAACACTTGACAGCTGCCGCTAGCATAGTTTTAGCTTAACAGTCCGACCAATTATCACTTATGTAATTACAATTTGGCACATCTAAACAAAATCAACAATTACCATCAACAGTTATACCGCTTAGGACCTTATCTTATGTTAGCAAACAAGTTATGTACGGATTAGAAAAATAAAAGCCCAAATCCCCAAACCACAGTCCTAATCTTAACTAGTTGTTTTGGTGTCTAAACTTAACTGTCGTAGGACAGTCACCTTTTGTCGACTAAAGTCCTACCTATTTGATTAAGAGAGTCTTGCTTCGACCAATTAGTGTACTGGAAAACTGTACTGGCATTCTCATTCTGTAACAAATACAGACAGTTGCTTTACATAATATTCAGAAAAGAGTGCATTGATATGGTTTAGAGTTTAGATTCTCTGCCCGAGCTCGAGCCCGGACCCGACCCGACCCTCGGGCCGGGCCGATATTTTACGACGCTATAATCGGGCCGGGCCCTTGACCAAGCATTTGTGTTTTTTTAATCATTACTTTATTAGCCTTATTCGGTGGGTAGCAAGCTATGCCTCTCCAGCTTCTCCCATAGCTCTGGGTGTAGGCTATGTCCTGCACTGACTTGGGTGTGAGGTAAACTGTGCTACATCGTGTCTCCCCCATCTGCAGCACTGTTGTCGGCCAGTGCGTCAGCATGCAGACCGTGGCGAAGGACAGTATTAATTAGGTGATCGAGACAAGAAAGTCTCCTATATGGTTCCAGGGCTTTGATTATGTTGCTGCCTTGATCTGTTACCCACACTATCCGGCTGAGGGAGCTAGGGTAGAGTATTTTTTATTTTTTTTTTTATGTTTCTCATTTGGATCCATTTGCGATCCATTCCATTCTGAATAAACAAATAGCCCAGTTTACATGCTTCGTCCTTGTTGCATTACCGGTATTTATTAAAATAATTCTAAACAGGAACTGCGAACGAGGCAAAATCCCCGAGACTGCAGTCGTGTGAAAGTACTTCTGGAGTGATTCTTGCCTGCCAGGCTGCTACTGTTTGCACCCGCGTGCATGCGCCAGGGCAACGGAAAACTGCTTGTAGGACAAGTGCGAGAGAGAAAACCCTCTAGGATAGACATTTCTTGCTACCCCACGAGATACGGCCGGAAAAGGTGAAGAGAAATGCTCTTAGCCTGAAACGACCCACACGCCGAACCCGACGCAACACAGAAAACACTAACGCATACCAACAACTACTAGTCACACTCGCACTCTCGTCTGAAAATGCAACTGACAGAAGTAGGAGAGAGAACAGATTTAAAACATGGTAGTCATGCTTTGAACATCTAATTGGTATACAGAACCGTAACAACCACTGCCCAGCTGATCAGTTAAAGAGAAGAGAGATTACGTAATTGAAGTCTCCCTGACAGAATTTACGCTGAGCTACATTAGCAGTTACCTTATTTAAGTCACTCCTACATTTTTTTAACTGCCCCATACGGTTGTGCCCTGTTCATACTAATCAAATGAAGTGGACTTTGTTGTCAGATGCAAAATCCCCCTTCCCTTACTGCATTATACCATTACATTTAAAATTCTGAATTGTTACCTGCAGAATTTTGTATAAAAATATTTGCAGTACAATGAATATAAGAAGTCTGCACCTCTTTCCGCGCGTGCACCACCCACCCCAGGTCAGCTACCACCACAAATAGAATCTAATTATGTGGGAAACACTGTAATATGATAATTGTCACAGGCCTGCTGAGTAGGCGGTGTGATCCGGTCTCGCTGTCAGTTTTAAGCGGTTTCACGTCAGGCAGAGATGCAGTGGGTTTTTAGGAAATAATTCCTGAGGTCCGGACCAGGTTACATTATAGCTGGCTAGGGCCATGTCTACAACTGACTCTATGTAGCTACGTGATGAGATTACAGTACGTAGATATAACAGCAACTTGTAGAGTAAGGTTTATGGGTGTACGTGTACAGCTATGCATAGAGTCAAACACACTTGCAATAATGGTTACAGACAGCAGATTGCCTTAAAGGTTTTTACTAGAAGTTATTGTGAAAGTGTGAAAAAAGTATTGGCCAACCAATATAATGATAGTGATTACAAATCAGAAAATGGAGAGTTAGACCAAAGGTATATGTTCAAATTAGTTAGTAGGCTTGAGACGGTGTAAACCACATTTTACCACTAGGTACCGAACTTTAGTAGTTTGTTGGTTTATAAACAAACATAACATTTAGGGATGTACCGATCCGACTTTTTCAGTCCCGATACCGATGCCTGGGCTTTGTGTATCTGTCGATACCCGATGCCAATCCGATACTGTTGTTGAATTAATAATAAACTGTATACCTTCCACCTTATTCCTTCCTTCCACCATGTGGAAGAGACTAAAGGCACCAGACCTTCCTTACTAAATTTACTTTCCTAAGACAAAATAACATAGATGTAATGTATTGAATTCTTATTTATTTGTTATTTAAAAAACAATTGTACATTCAAATCAAAAATATAATGTAATCAAACTTCTTAAAATACATTTAAATAAATAACAATAATGGGCCTTTATATAGGTTTATAATGGCTTATTCCACTGTCAGGAGTACATAGAATATCACAAAAACATTTTAATGTCATCATGTTTACTAAAAGCTTTGCTTACTAAAGGGTTTGCTTGGCTCCACAACATTATACAATAACGTTATATGAAGGGGAATGCATGAAACAGTTACAGAATCTAAACTATTTTTATTGTGCAAAGTAGTAAAATAAACTTAAATTGAATGAATACACATAAAACAACTTTAACATTGTTTCCCTTTCAAAACAAAATAGTTGTAAGATAGTTAACACTACCTTGGCCACAGGTAAGTTAGGTTGTTGTAGAAAAGTGGGCGACTGAACGTAGCTACTCTGTCAGCCTCCTTCGGTGTTTGGATAATGTTAGCAGGTTGGCGGACGTATTTCAGCGAGGCAAGACATCTTAAATCCAGTGTTTTAATCATTGCTCTGAACCCGTCTTTCTCCCGTCGTTCTCAACGGTCTGTAGCGGGACCGCCGGTGGATTGCGTTCATAATGTTGCTCCGCTGCATGCTTGAAGTGACATGTCTTTAACGTTAGCACGGCCGAGTAACGTTAGCGCAACCAAGTAGCTAATGTTAGAGCGACGGGCAACAACAGTAGCTAAATTATGTCCCATATTTTAGAAACAAAAAACATTTCGGAATAACAGACGGCTCCTCTCTTGAGCATACGTTGTTGTGGTGTATGTCCGGTCTTTCTTCATCCTCTAACTTTCTTCTCTGTTCTTGAATGTGCAGTAGCGACCGGAGCCTCTCCCAGCTTAACTGACTGTTATGCTACCTGGCTACCTGGTAAGCTAGCAGCTATAATTTTACCCAACATGCCGTTTGGTGGTGTACATTTGTAAATGCAAAATTATTAGTGTTAGAAATTGTTTAAGTCACAAATTGTTTTGTGCTATGGTGTTTTATCCTGCTAAAGAGAGTTAGTTGTGGGTTATTAATTGTTGTATTATAAAGTTACTACCATGAGTGAGAAGGGTACGCAGTTAACATAGGTCCCGGTGCTGCTATGGAGGAAAAATAAAAATAAAAATGTTAATAAGCAGTATGACATTGAAATTAACATAATAGCATAATATCGGTTCGTTGCACCCCTAATAACATTATGTTAATTTCAATGTCATACTGCTTATTAACAGTTTTAGGCACACTATTGGAAAGTTTGGTGCTCTAAGCTAAACATTTAAGACTTTTACACATTAAATAAAGCTCCACTACACTGAAGTTAACGTTAGCCCCCAAATAAATGTAGCAAGCTAAGCTACAGCAACATGGTGTCACAGCACAACCAACCTTGGGATTTGCTCACTCTTGTTCTGTCTAGGTTTCACAACAGAGCTTGTGCTCGCACATGTGATACTAGTAACTGAATGTTTAGCTGCCCGACTGAAAAGGTGAGAGGCATACCTTCTCGATTGACCGTTCATTTGTAAACAGTTAGAGGCGGGGAGGGAACATAAACTTGGTAAAGGGGAAACGCTGACTCTGTCAGAATCTCAATCCGTCTGTTCACCGCCACATGTTCCAGTCCGAGCTCCCTCCCTCTGCTTCACTTCTGCTTTGTGAGCTCCTTGACGTAGATATGTCAGCACCCACTCCAGCCGCGGGGCCAATGAAAACCCACTGCTGAATTATGATGTGACAATGGCAAAAGAAGTTTACTACATCGGTGCAATTTTTTAAACACGCATGTATACGACATACACGTCCGTGTTTAGCGATGGCATTGGTAGTAGATTCAACTGTAGTTTTATTTCCGACTTTAGCAAATATTTTTTTATATATTAGACCTATATCTTAACTTGCACTCTTTCTTTCTTTTGTCTTAGATTCAGATTTTGCTTTACTTGTGCATTGTTGTACTTGTTTTGTCTTTCTTTTAGTTATTTAATGATCGTGATGGTGCCTGAGGCAATGCGGATGCTAGGGGTACATGATATATC
This sequence comes from Zingel zingel, assembly GCA_023566125.1. NCBI lineage: Eukaryota > Metazoa > Chordata > Actinopteri > Perciformes > Percidae > Zingel > Zingel zingel. The sequence goes on from CM042324.1 coordinate 32,644,714, forward strand.
GACTCAATATCGTTATCGCAATATCACGTTGTGCAATATTATATCGAAAGCATCGCAATAAGAATGCAATATTTTGTTGCGTCCCATCCGTTGGCTGTGTGGCTTAGTTGTGTTTGATTTAGAGCCCGCTTGAAACGCTATAATGATCATGTTTCATTGGCCAGTTACCGTGCCACTTGCACGTTAGTGCATGTCAGCGCACAGGGCCACTACGTGACAAACCCTATGGAGCTTACCACGTGTGTGCATATTTTGAGAGAGTAACAGTGTAAGTGAAGAAATAGATAGACAACAAAATGGAACGAATCAGAGAAGCGAAATAAAAGTTGTGTCCTGTTCTCTTTATTTATTTTATATTGTACAACCAGTAAAACATGTCCTGTTCTGTAGACATGGTCGTTATTTATTTATTCATGTTTTACCAGTCCAATATGACAGTAAGTTGAAATAAACCTTGTATTGTATTTGTTATGAATTTATTTTGATGCGTTTTCCCATAATTTTTTTCATTTTACATGTTTAAAAATATAAATTAATATCGATATCGCAATATTCATAATAAATATCGCAATATCACATTTTGTCAATATCGTGCAACCCTAGCCGATGCCAATGACTACTTCTGTTATTGTTGTGCGCATGACTAATAAATAACCTTTAACCTTCAAACCCAGAAAGCTCCGCTGGGGTAAATGTAGCTTGTATCTACTGGATCAATAAACAAACTAAGCTACTGAGAAGCAATTTGATTCAGAAAACAGTAAGGCTATTGAAAAAGTAGTTAAACTAGTAACGCTACTGCCCAACACTGCTTGCAATACAAGATGGATTAAGCGCGGTGACGGCGTCAGCACAGGTTGCTGATGTCGCATACTTTTTAATTTGCCAGAAGGCGTCATATTGACAAATGCCACTTTAACCCGTTTGCATAAAATCGCTGAAACTGGTGAAACCAAAAATTGCCCCAACTCTATGAGTTACTACAGTAAAAAGGAAACTGAGTCACCAAGGTATAGACAAGCTTAAGATTAAGTCCCCATAGGAAGTACAGCACAGTAATTCATCTATATTCATATAGTCGCCATGAGTAAAATACATATCAAGTATCCCAACAGTGACTGAGCAGTTACCGATCATAGAAAAACTCAATAAAGGAACATTGACAACAGCTGTTCCTACACGTAAGGATCCAACAAGGGCACATCTGGCAAAAGGCTTGTACTCTACCAATGCCAGTTTAAACAGCGGCCGTGCCAGCAGTGATGGCTACTGTATAAGAAACACCCAACTAAAGTCAACTGGTGGTGGTAGAATAACGCTCCATGTGTGGTTATAGGATCAGATGATATAGCAGGGCTCGACATTAACGTTTTGAGGCACTTGTCCTTTGGAGAAGTACATTTGCATTTCATTTGTCCCTGCACAAAAGTCACTTGTCCGGGTAAAGATTTATCATTTTATAATTATTTTTATTTTGCTATCGCCATGAGTGACAGCTTTATTCGGCTTGTTTTCTGTCAACGATGTGGCGAGGGGGTAACGTTAAGGCGGAGTTAGCAAGCTAACGTTAGCCAACCAACACTGGCTGGCTGGCTTGCTGGTTCCGCCGTGCTTTCATGCTGCATCGCTTACAGAGAATGAGCTGAACAATGGGCTGGGTCTAACTTTAGCAGTCCACTGATCCGCTGCCGCTGGGTCTAACGTTAGCGGTCCGCTGACCCACTGCCACTGGGTCTAATGTTAGCGGTCCGCTGACCCACTGCCACTGGGTCTAACGTTAGCGGTCCGCTGACCCGCTACCACTGGGTCTAACGTTAGCGGTCCGCTGACCTCCTGCCGCTGGGTCTAACGTTAGCGGTCCGCTGACCTCCTGCCGCTGGGTCTAACGTTAGCGGTCCGCTGACCCGCTGGGTCTAACGTTAGTTAATGTATTTGTTTCAAATAGGTAAAATAAAAATCGGTAACATAGACGTGATGAGTGGCACATAACGTGAAGTAACATGGCATTTTATTTTGTTTAAGTTTTAACTTTTCCAGTGGGGCAAGTCAATTTCTCTTCCACTTGCCCTACAAAAAAATCCACTTGTCCCGTACAAGCCGACATGCCTTAATGTCGAGCGCTGATGTAGTGTCAGCACTACTGCCACCCCTTCAAAAATACAGAAAACCTATGGTGCAGCCGTAACTGTTTGAAAGAACCTTTACTGTTACTTTCGGTATTTAAATAACATAATTTAAATTATGTTGAAATCTTTTAATTGTCAGGCTATCCTGGCTTGTATTCACCAATGTACAGAAACAACAGTAGCAAGGAGGCTTGGGGAAGAGAAGTGGAACTACAGTTTCTGGTAGGTCTGGAAATCAGATACATTCAGAGTCGTTATTTAGAACTACTAAATAATACTCGTCCATTGGCTGTTTGTGGCCAGGAAACAGACTGCAAAACCAAAACCAGTGTTCAAAGGAAGGTTAATGTGGATGCAGCTTGGGCAGTGGGATGGAAGGTAGAGAGAACACTCAGTCCAACTCCCACTCCACACCACAGTGTGCAAACCGGTTGATATTAAGTTGATATTTCTCAGCTGACTGATACATATCTTGTGATGTGTTGGGTGGTGATGGAGTGTTTCCCTGCCTTCTGCCCATTGCATACACTAATTCATGGATGAATGACTGATAAGGAAAAAACCTGTTGGCACATAGTTTTTACTGATTTGATGCTTTTCTTAAAATGTTGCCGTGTTAACTGAAAACAGAGTGCACGTTTAAGGATAGTTTCAGCTTGGCCTTTTTTCCCAGAAGCAACGATATTGAAGTCTGTATCAGTATTGGTTATTGTTGGAAGATAGGGCTGAATTTTCTTGGCTTTGGCATGAAAACATTCTGAATCTATCATAATTATTGTGTATTTCCTTTCTTTCCCTGACAGAGCTGCTCCTCCTCTCCTACATTTTCTATCTCACATACTGTCACACCATCCTCCCACCAACTGGCTGCTAGGCAACCTGGCCCTTTGAATGGGGTGTATTTTTACATCTGTGTGTTGAGGGCTAGAGACTTAAGAGGAGAAAAACATCCCTACTGTAGCCTGGTTTCCTCAGTGTGCACATTGGCCACTAAGGCTTTGCTTGATATGTCTTCAAAATGATCAGAACGAAGTATTCACTTCCTCAGATAAGCATGATATAGTACACCAGTGTTTCCGTTAAGATTTTTTTTAGCAGTGGGGGCAGGTCTGTCCTAACAGCAACCCCCCATTACCCTATTCAATATTGTTGTATAGAATTGTAATAAAACAATACTATTTCTCATCCTATTTTATGGTACAACTGGTTTTCCTAACAAATTGGGCCTAGGCTTAATACCATATCATTGTGCAAATTTACTTAACTTATACCTAGTCCTAGGTCAGGGGTCATGAGGGCCAGAATACAACCAGCATCATCATCAAGAATGAAGACGTGAACATAAAGATGGCATCATTCACGTGCATATTAAGTAACCACGTTGGTTTGTTTTGGTCCTATAATACATTCATAAATGCTCCAGCAGAGAGGATGGTTAGTTTAGCCAGCAGTTAAGTTTACAAGAATTTGTCCAAATTTCAAGATTTGAGGCAAACTAAGATAAAGTTAGACTACAAACCGACAGCTTTTGTTTTAGCTTGGTTGTCAAAATTCGCTATTTAGAGTAGAGTAGAGCTGTTTTTGTTTGTGTAAACAGCGTGGTGGATAAGAGTGGACTGACTAGACAGATCAGATTTAAATATATCGCTTCCTACATGTGTATGCCTGTAGACAGGTGAGTGGGTATTGATACGTATTTACTTTTAGGTTTTATTGTAGCCTACTTACAGTAACGAGCGTAGCGGTATCTTTCCCAGTCAGGTGCATGTGCTGCGTGTTGTAACACATCTCTGCTGTGTGTGTGTGTGTGTGTGTGTGTGTGTGTGTGTGTGTGTGTGTGTGTGTGTGTGTGTGTGTGTGTGTGTGTGTGTGTGTGTGTGTGTGTGTGTGTGTGTGTGTGTGTGTGCGTGCATCGCTGTTCAGAATCCCGTCTATCTTCCAAAATGTAACGCTTGTATCCAAACGAAGTGTGCTTGAAACTGCAGGTCATCCAATTATAACGACCTCATCCACATTGTCGAAATCATTTAGATGAATGAGCCATTACATTGAGAATCTTTTAGATAACAGGAGCCTATGATTTACTGTAGCAACAACACACTGTAGTAACAACACACTACCTGAACGCCTTTTCTAGTCTCCCGTTTCACTCTCCACAACGCTGTCTTCGGGCAAAAAGTCACGTTGTGAGATCGATAACAGTTAGCTACAAAAAGAAATCAAGGGACATTTAGAATAGATAAAAATGTGCGATTAATTGCGAGTTAACTATATATTTTAATCGTTTGACAGCACTACTATTTTAATTATTTAGATAATTAAAAAAATATATATGTAAATGTAAGGTAGTAGCCTGGAGTAGGCCACTAGTTGTCACTGTTGCAATGACTTTTAAAAGAAAAATAGAGCCATTTGAGTTTTTTGTCCCATACAAGACACAGTAGTTTTGGTGGGTAGTTTATGACTTCATATTTCATTTGATCATTTATTTTTATGTTGCCAATTTATTCTTTTCAGGATGCTGTTGTATAATATTAAAATTATGTTTTTTGTAAGAATTTATACCAAACAAAAAATGTTTTCTTGAGTCTGTAGAATATTATATGTATTTCCAGACCCACAATACAGAGATCTCTGGTCTCAGGGGGACATGAGGGAGGGAAACACGGTCATTTGAAAATTCTACCGTGTTTCTACTGATACAAAAGCTTAATGGTAAATCGGTGAAGTATTCCTTTAAAATCCTGACCCTCCAGTAGCATGGCCAGGGCTCCTGCTTCTCTGACTGTATTGGGGTCAAAGTCACCTGAGTCTTGTATGCTCTCAAAACAGCGAATGAGATCCTCTGTGTGCGGCTATGAAAGTTCCATCTGACGTTGCTGGATCTTGGCAGTCTATGGGCAACCACTTTATCCAGAAAACATGTCCGCTTTGGTGACTTGGAAAAAAAGCTGGCAAATCCACCAGTGTTAGAAAACAAAATTCTCACCTTGGATATGTGAGAGGTGGCCTGCTGCATTATCAGGTTGAGCTGATGTGCGTAGCAGTGGATGTAGTGGGCATTTGGGTACACATCTTGTATTTTCCTCTGAACACCTGAAGTGGCTGGCACCCCTCATATGCCTGGCAGATGAGCTTACTTTTCTGATCCTCAGGAAGGATAGTAGCAAGATGCTCTTTTAGGGCAGTAGCAATTGACTCAGCTGTAGCTGACTGCAGAGGGATGAACTTAAAAAATCTTTCCTGCACGTTGTTTTTGTCGGCTCCACAAAATGTCACACAGTCTATTATACTGGACACTGTTGGTTTTTTTGTCACCTCTTCGTTGTGCCTTCTAATGCCAATCCTGTAGCCTTCATCTAGTTGTTCAGCAATGCTAGCTCTGCAAAAAAAACGTTAGCTTCGTGCTATTATCAAGATGGCTGATGACGTTTGCATTTTTGAGATATGTTTTAGGTCTCTTACCCCCGTTGTTGTCCACAAAACCTCAGTGCCGACACTTTAATATAAAAGGCATTGCTAACATCACATCCAGCCAACTCCGTTTCGCATAACAAGAGAGGGTGAAGCCCCGGGTGTAGCTTCGCCCTCGGTCACTGGCCTCAGTCTGCTGCTGGATTTGGAAATCTGGTTGGTCCGCTCCGAGATCCTTAATCCTCATTTTTTCTTCCAGCGAACGCCTTGTGAAAGTTTTTTTTTTTGTAAATGAGTGACAGAATTCCAGCTTCAGGTCACATGCTGGCATTAAGGTTGGGTACCGTTTGGATTTTTACGATTCCGATGCCGAAACGGTACTTTTAAAACGATTCTGATTAGGGCTGCAGCTATCGATTCTTTCTGTAATCAATTAATTTAGCACTTAATCGATCGATTAATCGATTAATGGGATATTTTTTTAATTTTTAAATTTAAATTTTTCATTTTTTTTTACGTTTTTAAACAACCAAAATTAGACCTATATGTAAATATTAGTTATACTTAACCTATTTTCATTTATATATTTGATTATAATGTCACACAGCTCTGTTACACTTATGCTATTAGATCGTTGATCAGCCGTTTCTCCGTGGAGAGAGAGAGAGAGAGAGAGAGAGAGAGAGAGAGAGAGAGAGAGAGAGAGAGAGATGCGCAACAATCAGCTGTTTTTCTGAAGGGATAGTCAGCGCGTCAGCTCAGATCGTGGTCACCACTACGTATTTTCTTGTCTTTGATTTTGGTAGTTGTTGTGTTTGATGTAGTTTCATCGTCCATACGACTCTGTGATTTACTTTTGTCGGTCCTCTTCGTGGAATGGATGATTAAGTTAGACTCCATGTTATCTGTTGAGATGCTAAAGCACTGACGTCGTTCTATTATTGTGGTAAGCTAGTTTGATTTTGTAGTAGAAACACTGTACAGAGTTTTAGTTTTAATTAAGTTTGAAATGATTCCAAACTTTGGACCCTTCCTGTGGTCTCCTCCAGCCGGTCTCTTCTCTCAGCCCTCACTAGTTACCTCTGGCATGTGTCGCCAGCAGCAGGCTGAGCCGTGTCTGGTGTGCGACAGTAGCGGAAACACCGTCCGTCAGCGATACAACGTTAGTAACATTGATTTAACCAAGCTTCGAGGCAAGTCATTTTGCGTTGAGGATTTTTTGTAATCGAATTATTCGAGTTATTCGAGGAATCGTTTCAGCCCTAATTACGATTCCTAACCGATTCCTAAACCGATTCTTGAAAAACTGAAAAATGACATAAAAGAAAAAGGCTTTTTTATGGAGTTTTTTTAAATTGAAAATTATTTAAATTGAACAATATGTTAGCGTTTTAAAGTACTTAAATATATAATAAGTAAACCTAAGTCACCTAACACATAACTACAATAATTTAACAAATAACAGTTACACTATTAACAAGTAACAACAAAATAAATGTTGAGTTGGTATGCCAACCAGCTTCAAACTTTAGCAGTTCTTTTGCAGAAAAAATACCATATTTGCCTTCTCTGGCAAGATAAGACACCTCTCCTGACTTATGGCATGTCCTGCACAGGAGAAAACTCTCTCAGATGGTGTCCAAGAGGCCTGGACACACAGGTATGAGTTTGAAAGGGCAGACAATTTGGGGAGGCTGTCACGCCTCCCCCACCACCAGGCTCCAGGGTCTTGTCCTGAACGATAGACCAGCAGAGCAAGTGTAATATGTTTACTAGCGATCACGTGCAGTCAATGAATGGTTAATATGATTTTACGTCCGTTTTGGTGAGCCCAGAGGGAAAATATGGCATTTTAAAAGTAGCCTACATTTACAATAGCTAGCTAACAGTAGACTACAGAGAAAGTGTGATATTTGTATGTCCGTTTCGGAACGTGTACAAAAAAACGTCTATCACCAGTGATTGTAGAGTGCATGTCCGAGAATAGCGCGGACACGCGCTTCACACCGCGAGCGGGCACGAGTGAAATGAGGATAACAGCAATCTCAACCAGCACAAGCCCTTGTGTCACTTGAAGGGCAGCGCCGCGCTGTTGAAGTACCTTCCCTCCCTCGGTCCCTCTCCCCCCTCCGTCTTACCCTGAAAATTCACCTCAAAACGCATCGAAAATGCAAACACAAGATTTTTGTGGAACGTCAAAGGGGAATAAAGACTAACAAGACCGATAACAACATTGAACACTACACAAACAGTAATTTATTTTTTTCATTTAGGTGATTAATTTTTCATAGTGACACAGGAGGTGCCGGAACATGTTCCGGCGTGTTCCGGCTCAAATTAAGCCCTGAAGTGAAGGATATTAGAAGCACTTTTCTAGTGAGGGCTGAGCGTTACTGCGCAGCCTCCAACTGAGCTTGAAGACGTAGATGTGACGTGAGCAAACCTGTCTGAAAGTTGGAAGTCTTCTGGTAGCTGTGCCAAGAGAAATCTCAATCATTCCCAATGTTGCAGAGACAGAGAGCGTAAGTATATGTAAGGAGATAACATAGGCACAGGCTAATTATTGCTAAGTTAAATGCTAGTTAACATGTGAGTCGAAACTGCCTGCGAGCTTCTCTTGTACTGTACTACCGTACCTTCCTCGACACCTCGTGATACTTTCGAGCTGTCGCAGCATGTAAAAGGCCACACGAAAGGCCATACATTGGATTTGGTGCTCAGTAAGGGTCTTAGAATTGCTGGTGTTAATGTTACGGATCTAGCTCTGTCTGACCACTACTGCATTTTCTTTGATGCAGTAGTTTCTCCAGTGATTCACACACAATCTAAATCAGTAACAAAAAGGTATATTACTGACGACACCAGTCTTACTTTCATGGAATTGGTATCTAATAAATAACAGCAGCAGGGTCTCTAGAAGATCATCTCAATCAGTTTAATTATGAAATACTCGGGGTACTTGATGTTATAGCACCTGTTAGGACTAAAATAAGGTCTGGTAAACAGAAAGCCCAATGGAGAAATGCCCTGATAGTAGCTAATCAGAAGAAAGAATGCAGGAAGGCAGAACGAAGATGGCGAAAAACGAAAACACATATTGACCATGAGATCTACAAAGATAAACTCTGTCAGTACAACACTGCTACGCAGTACGAGGCAGTCCCACTTTTCTGGAATTATTAATGATAATATTAATAATACACGTGTGTTATTTGCCACTGTTGATAGGTTAACTAATCCGTCCATGCAGTCGTGCCCTGACTTTGTCTCAATTAAACAATGTAAGGAGTTTGCCAAATTCTTCAGAAATAAGATTGAAAACATAAGATTCAGTATTAGCTCCACTCTGACCGGAAACATTGACACTTTATCACCCCATACAAAAGTAATGGTCTCTATGTCATTAATGCTATTAATGATAAAACACTCGCAGAAATCGTGCAGAATCTTAAGCCATCCCAGTGCTCTCTAGACATCATGCCTGCTAGTTTCTTCAAAAAAGTTTTCAGTGCATTTGCAATGGATTTGTTGCTTATTGTAAATGGCTCGTTACTCACAGGCAGTTTCCTTGCATCCCTGAAAACTGCAATTATCAGACCCCTTCTGAAAAAGAGAAATCTCGATGCCTCCATACTTAACAACTACAGGCCTATCTCGAATCTGCCCTTCGTAAGCAAAATTATTGAGAAAGTTGCTTTTAATCAAATCAATGAGTTCCTGCAAAAAAATTACATCCTCGATAGCAATCAATCTGGTTTCTGTAAACATCACAGCACAGAAACTGCTCTCATAAAGATTCTAAACAACATTCGCATGAATAATGATGCTGGTAGTTTGACAGTCCTGGTGTTATTAGATCTCTCTGCAGCTTTTGACACTGTCGATCACACAATCCTTCTGGATAGATTAGAAAACTGGGTGGGGCTCTCAGGAACTGTCCTCAGGTGGTTCAGGTCATACTTAGATGGCAGGGGATATGTAGTAAGGATGGGCAATCTCGAATCTGAGAGAACGACCATGACATATGGAGTTCCACAAGGATCTATCCTTGGGCCCCCTCTATTCAATTTGTATATGCTTCCTCTTTGTCACACTCTGCAGCACCATACGATTTATTATCATAGCTATGCGGATGACCAGATTTATCTTGCACTCTCATCAAATGACTATGCTCCTATAGACTCTCTATGTCTTTGTTTTGAGAAAATAAAACAGTGGATGCAACAAAATTTCCTCCAACTAAATGAAGATAAGACTGAAATAATAATAATTCTGTTTGGTAACAAAAAAAGAAGACTGTCACTTACTTACCTTGACTCTAGAGGACTAAAAACGAGTACCAAAGTCAGGAATCTTGGTGTAATAATTGATGAAGACCTAAATTTTGGTCATCACATTAAAGCGGTAATTAAGTTATCTTTTTGGCATCTCAAAAAAATAGCGAGAATCAGAAACTTTGTATCAAAACATGATCTAGAAAAGATCATTCATGCTTTTATTACTTGTATGGTAGACTACTGCAATGCGCTTCTTAGTAATGCTCCTAATAAGACCATAAAACAGCTGCAACTCATCCAAAATGCTGCTGCAAGAATACTCACATACACCAAGAGGAGAGAGCACATTACCCCAATTCTCAAATCACTGCACTGGCTTCCGGTTAAATTCAGAAATATTTTAATTACTTTATTTGTTTTTAAACTGTTATGCCTTTATAATATGTTTGTCTTCTCATGTATCTCAATAGTATATTTGTTGTTATTGTTTCTGCCTGTAAAGCACTTTGAATGACCTCTGTGTATGAGAAAGTGCTCTATAAATAAATTTGCCTTGCCTTGCCTTACTATGCGACAGTAAGTCGCGTGGTTATGACACAATTGTTAGCCTATTTTTACAAAAACGTCTGCTACGGAGCCATAACGTGAGATGCAAGGTAATGGAACCTTTTATACATTGTCGTGTTTCTTTAGAAATAAACAATGGACAAATAAAGCCTTTAAACGCTTCAGATGTGAAGTTATTCGCTGTCAAAGTGACGTCAAAATGAATGGCAGTCAATTGGATGCTAACGGCGGGTGAGTGCTTGTTAGCATCAAAATGGCGCCATAGGAGCTATGCGTTGTGGAGAGAGGCTTACCCCCTTGGAGTATACGTGGACTAGTGTGTTCTTCCCTCTAGTAGCACAATCTACATGCTGGAAAAAGCTGGAGAGTACAGACTTTAAGGACGCCTTGTTAAAGTCCCCTGCTACAATATGTATCCCCTCCGGGTGATCGCGTTGCATCAAAACGCTAAAAAAAAAAAATAGTATATCATTCATTTCATTCCAAACCACAGTTGACAAACCTCCAGGTGGAGGCGGTGGAGACAGGCTCGGACATACACACCACTGTGGACTTGTCTGTCTCGCAAGCGGTTTCAGGAAAGTGGCTGCATGTGTCCGACAATGCACAGAACATTAACGATACAAGCCTACAACTGTCCGCGGACACGGAGTGCGCATAGTGTGTCAGAGTTGCACCAGTGTTTGTGTGTGTGTGTGTGTGTGTGTGTCGGCCCACCCCCACGAAGCTCTGACCTGCAGAGGAGCAGAAGCTGCACCTTCGCCAAAATGAAGACTGAAAAACAGAACTATTTTGGTACAAACATTTACTCGCCATTTGGCAGATAGCCATGTAGATAGATTTAATTTATTAATTATATATTATTTAAATTTAATATTTAGTGTTAAATAATTGTTAAGTGTAGTACGGCGTCTGTAGTCTATCGCACAAACACTCGAGGAATGCTGCAAACATTTGAATTACCTGGGAGAACATACGTGTCACAAACTACAATTCCACAACTGTACAGTAGCATGAAAGACGACATACTAAAGGAGATCAAAGACATATTGTGGATATTTAAAATGTCTTCAGTTCCAGTGTTAAATATTCTTTAGAAATAAAAGTGTATTGATCTTTGAAAAGGTGTACCTGCATTATTATGCCATTATCATTATATTAGATGAAAATGGTCTCGGAACGACAATATTATCGTTTATCGCAATAATTTCTGGGACAATTTATCGTCCAGCAAAATTTGTTATCGTGACAGGCCTAGAAACAGCCTTTCTTTTACTGTGTATGGAAACAGCTAGCTAACATGATCCTTACCTAGCTACTGCGCATGTGCGACTACAAACAAAGATAGTACAGAAGAAGAGATGTCTCACTCTGTAGCTGAAACAGAGACCTGAACACAGAGTGAAAAGAGGATCTGCAGCAGTGAGAGCGAGCTGTGCAGTACAACAAAAATATGTTTTTGGAAAATTAAACCATGTAAACCTATTCTGGTACAACCTTAAAATACAATTGAGCATAATATAGGAGCTTTAAACCCAGGAAAAAACCCAATATAATTGTTTTCATTATATTGACATTCATTGTTTTTTACATGAATAATCATAATCATAATCAAAATGAATTATCAAATTGGTCAACATTTTACAGTGTGAAACTTGTCAGTGCTCCCTCATGACAGACAATCTAATAAACAGTGTTTCTAAATGTCCTCAAACATATCTTTGATATTTTTGATCTGGTATTCCTTGTTACGTATTATGGGATTTAGTGTTAAAGATGAATGTGTTGATATGTTGAACATCTCCACCATAGAGCAGCCTGACAACACCGGGAAAGTCTGCTGTATTAAGGTCTTTTCACATGGGGAGCGATTGATGTTGCTAGTAATTCATTTTTAATGAGAAGCGATCGGGCAGGTAGAGACCTGTGAAGGCGTAACAGTAGTCAAGTCTTCTGAAAATAAAAGTAAGGTGATAGTAGGCTGACTTTGTAATTGTCTTAATGTGGCTGTTGAAATTCAGGTCTGAGTCTAAGAAAGTTTAAGAAAGTTCTGGCACATCCAATTATTGATTTGTTCAACTACTATGGTTATGTAAATGTATGTTGTCGTCATAACTGTGGTAACTTATTTAGTTGTTTCCATAACCAGTTGAATCATGTAGATGTTAAACAGAAGAGGCCCCAGAATGGAGCCTTAGGCAACTCCGCCCGTCATATTTGTCTGTATGTGTAATTGTCTTTACACATAGACACAAAGTACTCCCAGTTTAGACATGCCAGTAAACAGCTGGAAGAAGTTGTCAACATAACGTTACTTGAGTGAAATCATGTAGTTCCTTTTTAGATACAGTTTGCTTTATTTGCAGTTGTTTCTCAAAAGCGTCATGTTAGTGTCCTTTCTCTCACAGAAAGAGTCTTTGTATCAGAAAAAATCAGTTTTACTACTGTGAGTCCATTCAGCTTTAAAGGTATCACACATAGCTAATGAACAATTTGAAGATACATTTCACATTTTGAAATGTGCATCTCAGATCACATTTTCAAAATATGAACAATAACGTTGGCGTCGGTGGACTTATTTGATAACATTAGCTATTGTTACCTCCGCTAAGGGAAAATCCAGCAAATGGACGGTAACTTAGTATACCATTACCTGAAACAGGTGATTTCAGCCCTCATTTTACACACAGTTTAGCAACAAAACAACATGCTTGAGGGATCATTAAGTTTTTTCATGTTGGTTTTGAGCAGTATGCACCCCCACTAACCCGAAAAAAGTTACATAACAAAACGTCTCCTGCAGCGGGGAGTCAGAGGCAGAGGGACCTCAGGGTTCACTAACATTAGCTTCTGTCTCATCTTGGATCAGATAAACAGTAAATTCATAAAATCCAGTGCCCATAACCTATTTTCCAATCTACTGTAGCTGTCATAATTCACAGGACCCGCGGGAGTGCATCTTTTTACGTTGCAGCTTTTGTCACTGTTTGTCACCTTGCCTGAGGAGAAGCTGCTGTACTCGCGTTGTTGTTTATTTGGTTGTCATAACTTCACGGGTGATTACGTCCTGTCACTGTTCCAGTTGCTCACCCTTAAAACGGGAGAGAGCGCGGATGACTGTTCACTTGAGTTCAGTGGAGCAGACAGCTTTGCAGAGTTGTGTAATTACGACTTCATGACTTTTTTTTTTTTTTTTTTACCAACAACTTTTTATTGTTTTCACAACATAACAGAGAAATACAAAGAAATGCAATTACATGTCTTGAACAAACATGTCTACCCCCCCACCCCCACCCTCTCAAGTGGTTCCAAATCTTGGTTGGGAATCAGGTCAATGAATTAGTCCATTCTGGTCCATTATATAGAAAAAAGAATAAAACAAACATATTTCTGTAATCTTAGGTACTGCAAAGTGCCACTGTATACATGTCCCCAGGCTCTTCCATCACATGTGACAAATCTGTATACATGTCCCCAGGCTCTTCCATCACATGTGACAAATCTGTTCTCAATACATAGCAAATGAAGGGGTCCCAGATCTGGTGAAAATTATGTTGTTGATGTTTTATTGTATATGTAATTTTCTCCAAGGGGAGAGTTGTAGATAGCTCAGACAACCACCTGCTTACACTTGGACTTCTGGTGTTTTTCCATGAGAGGGCTACTACTCTCTTTGCCATTAACACACTTAAGTCTACAAATGTTCGTTGATATTTCTTACTCTTGAAATTATCTGGGTATAGACCCAATATAAATAACTGTGGGGCTAAGGGTATTTGAATCTGTAAAATATTTTGAATACATTTTATTTCTTGCCAGAATTTTTGTATTTCTGTACATTGCCAAATACAATGGAAAAATGTGCCTTTTTCCTTCTCACACTTAATACAAACATCAGGTATAGCACTGTTATATCTGTTAAGTTTTTCTGGAGTGATATACGTTCGCATCAACCAGTTGTACTGTAGTAATTTCAGGCGAGTGTTAGTAGTTCTTGATTGTGCTTTAGAGCATGCCTCCTCCTGCTTTTCTGTTGGGATTGCCTCCTGTAGATCCTCTCTCCGGCCGTCCTGCAGATGTTTTTGTACTTCCATCTACTAGGCATCTGTAGATTTTGGATATTAAATCCCTCCCTAAACAATTCACGTTCATTAATTTTTCTATGGTAGACATTTCAGGGATGCATAATGTTTGATTTTGGTGTGTTCTAATGAAATTTCTCAACTGTAGGTATTTTAAAAAATGATTATGGGGTATGTTAAATTTATCAACCATTTCTCCAAATGTCATCAGCACCTTTTGAGAAATGTAAAGGTCTCCTATTTTTCCCAGCCCCTTAGTAGCCCAAGATTTAAATCCCCCGTCTGTTTTACCTGGAGGGAAGGAGTCATTTCCCCATATCGGGCTGAAGACAGAGAGAGAGGGCATTTTTTAACTTGATGCCAAATTACAATCATATTTTTCACAATAGGGTTTTTTTGTATTCTTTTTAAGGATTTTTGTTCTTGCTGAGTACAGGTATACTGGGAGGGGCAAACTTAGCTGGAATTCCTAATTGAGCTGCCCAATAGTACCAGAGAGGGTTGGGACATTTAAGCCCCCCTCTGTCATAAGGTAAGTACAAAAGTGACAGTCGTGTCTGGGGACGTCCATTATTCCACAACAATCTAACAAACAATCTTTTAAGTTGAGTGAACAGGTTACTTGGAGGAGGAAGTGGAAGATTTTGAAACCGCGCCTGATATTTTGATAAAGTTGTGGGGAAAATCTTGCCACTGCCAGTGTTTAAGTGGATGTCATTAAAGACTTTAACAAGTCTCAGTGCTGTGGTGTGGTTGAAAACCTGACTGGAAGGCATCAAAACTATTGGTTAGTGACAAGAAAAGTTGTTATAAAAATAAATTGTTAAAAAAAAAAACAAAAAAAAAAAACACTTTTTAAACGATTTTACATAAAAATGGAAGGTTTTATATTGTCCTATAATTGCTCATTAGTGACATGTCTGGATTGTTCTTTTTTAAGAGTGGCTTGATGACTGCAGTTTTCAGGGCCTGTGGGAAGATACCAGAAAAAAGAGCCCAAAAATTGTGAGACGAATGTAGACGAAAAGGAAGAGAGATTTAATCTTAGTTTTTATTTTATGCAAAACATTTTAGTCTCGTCTTTTTTCGTCAACAACAATGCATGTGTTAATTTAGTCTTAGTCAACGTTTTTTGGTCATTGGTGCAGTCTCGTCATCGTCTCGTCTTAGGCATGGAAAAAAAGGTCGTTGACGAACATATTTAGTCTCGTCTGATGAAATTAACACTAACGAGAAGGTGCAAAAAGATGCACAGCCTCAAGTTCCAAACACATCATTGACACAGCCAACCCTAAAACAAGTGCTAGAGAAAACCACAAAATGGACTGTAAATGATTCTAAATGGACAAACTCCTGATGGAGATGATAGCCACTGACATCCTGCCTTTTGCAGTTTCTGAGGGTGCAGGGTTTAAAGAGGGTTTTGGCCAAGGCAGAGCCGAGATACCCATTAAAAACAGAGAAATTATTCCGTACAAAGAAGGTGGTCGAGAGTTATACAGGAGACGTAAGCAAAATAAAGAAACTGCTGTCAGTTGAAATTGCAGGAAACAGCATTTCTTTTACCTTTGCTGTGCTGTTGTGACAATAAAACAAATTTATTATTTTTTAATTTTTTTAAATATATAACGGCCGATATATTGGAACATCTGATTTTTAAATCACCAAATATTTGTATCGATATCGGCCTTAAAAATCCTTTATCGGTCGGGCTCTACTACAGTATAATAAAACACATTTCACTCCAAATGGAGTGTTTGAAATTCCTCCATTAGTGATGTCACTGATCGAGTATAGCCCATTGGTGCTGCCTGAGCAAGCACAGCTCGCCCAGTGACTTGATGAATTTGGTTGACCAATCAGAGCAGATTGGGCTTTTCAGGAAGGCGGGCCAAGAGCTCAGAGCTCAGAGCAGAAGGAACTGCAACAATGTGCAGTATGAGAAAAATGTTTTTTTGAACATTAAAGCATGTAAACATATTCTAGTAGTCTCCAAAATTACAAATATGATGTTAAAAATGATTATAATAGGGGCTCATTAAGGCAAAGCAAGGCATCTTTATTTGTATAGCACATTTCAACAAGGCAATTCAAAGTGCTTTACATACAACACTAAAAAACAGTTAAAAATATAAAAACAGATAAAATACAAGAATACAAGTTACTGTGTTTTTCCAAATCCTACCGAGACATAAGTCCTTTAACCCTTGATATATTCTTAGGTGATAGTAGGCTGACTGTAATTAGTCTTAATGTGGCTGGTGAAATTCAGGTCTGAGGCCATGACTACCCCAAGATTTCTGTCTTTGTTCAATGTTTTTAACACTGTCGATTGCAGCTGAGTGCTGACTTTCAATCGTTCCTCTTTGGCTCCAAAACAACCACCTCTGTTTTTTCTTCATTTAATTTAAGAAAGTTCTGGCACATACAATCGTTGAATTGTTCAATGCACCTACTCAGTGTGCATATTGGACTATAGTCCCCTGGCAATACGGTTATGTAAATGTATTTGTCGTCCGCATAACTATGGTAACTTATTTTGTTGTTTTCCATATTCTGAGCCAGTGGAAGCATGCAGGTGTTAAACAGAAGAGACCCCAGAATTGAGCCTTGGGGAACTCCACACGTCATATGTGTCCGCTCAGATGCGTAATTATCTATAGACACAAAGTCCTCCCTATTCTTTAACTAGGATTCAAACCAGTTTAGTACTGTGCCAGAAAGTCCAACCCAGTTTTTCAATCTGTCTAGTAGTATATTATGGTCGACTGTTTCACATGCAGCATTGAGGTGAAGTAATATTTATACTGAAATCTTGCCACTGCCAGAGTTTAAGTGGATGTCATTAAAGACTTTAACAAGAGCCGTTTGCTGTGGTGTGGTTGAAAACCTGACTGGAAGGCATCAAAACTGTTGTTTATTGACAACAAAAGGGTAACTTGTTCAAAATGGAAGGTTTGATATTGTCCCATAATTGCTCATTAGTGATGTGTCTGGATTGTTCTTTTTTAAGAGTGGCTTGATGACTGCAGTTTTCAGGGCCTGTGGGAAGATACCTGAAAAAAGAGCCAGAAAAATTTTAAAATGTTTTGAAAAAGCCTCCAGTCCTCTAGGTCTTTATAGTTGATTGCATACAATTATGTCATATTTTGCATGGGACACTGTGACAACATATATCTTGAACTTGATATGCAGGCACTGATTGCTTGTCTTATTTTCTGAATTTTGTCAGTGAAGGAGGCAGCAAAGTCATTGTAGGCCTTGGTAGATAAAGGTTTAGATGCTACTGGTACTGGAGGGTTTGTTAACCTATTGGCAGTAGCAAACAAAGCATGTCAATTATTATTATTTTTGGTGATAATGTCAGAGAAGAAGGACTGCCTTGCATTCCTCAGTTCCAAATTATAAATGCAAAGTCTCTCTTTATAGGTGTCAAAATGGACCAGGAGATTTGTTTTTCGCCACCTGGGTTCAGCTTTTCAACGCTCTTTTTTTCTGTTCTTACCAGCGTGGCATTTCTCCATTGAGATCTTTTCTTTACCAGAGACAGCTTTGACCTTAGTGGGAGCAATGGCATCAATAACATTTGTAATTTTAGAATTTAAATGATCTCCAAGCTCATTGACTGAGACCCAAGAGAGGGTAGGTGTGGAGGAGAAAAGCTGAATGAATGTTTCAGTGATATACCGTTTTCTGATTACTTCTGTTTGAACACTTGTGTGCACAGAGATAGTGCCGTTTAAGAAAACAGGAATGATCAGAGAGAGCAACATCAGTCACCATAACCTTGGAAATGTTCAGACCCTTGGAGATAATCAAGTCCAGAGTGTGTACCTTATTGTGTGTTGGCTCCGTCACATGCTGAGTCAGTCCATAGTTATCAAAAATACAACACAGTTCTTTGGTTTCTCTGTCCTGGGGGTTGTCAACATGAATGTTAAAATCACCAGCAATACCTACATAGTCAAAGTTAATACAGATTATAGAAAGCAGTTCAGTAATGGCATCAAAGAAGGTTGCACAGTATATAGGTGGCCTGTAGATGTTTAGAAATATAGCTTGAGAGGAGGAGCTCAGCTGAAGAGCCACATATTCAAAAGAAGCAACATTTCCATAAGATATTTGCTAGGGTTGGACGATTTTGGCTAAAATCATAATCACAATTAATCGAACAAGTTACCTCGATTACGATTATTGAACGATTATTTAAAAAAAAAACTTTTCTTATACTGTAAATATACACGGTTATTTTTACGCGGCGGCCGTAATATGTTTTAAGGGGAAAGTACATTAACACTAGAACGGACATGACGGTCATTTTGACCGTTTTGAAATTTATATGTGTAATAACTTATAAAAAATACAATCCTGCTGCTGCCTGACTTTTCCTAAAATAGTCTGTATTTTAATTTAAAATTGTTTTTATATACATTGCACAAAAGGCAAAGAAAATACAATTACTTTTACCTATTTCGGCCATACACGGTCATATTGACCGCTCGGATTTTCGCGGTATTTTAGTTTTTCGCGCGGTTGAAGATGCATCTTGGTTGCTTAGTAACTACCATAGTCTCTGTCAGAGAAACGTAACTAGCGGTCTCGGGTAACAAGTGTGGGCATCACCAATGGGCCGAAAGGTAACGTAGACTACTACGGCGTGGATGGACTCCGTTCTGAATCAGAAGGCAAACACCGGGTGCTCACTCTGTGATAGGCGCGGAACACGTAGATGGCCGGTGGCTGTTTACATGTTCATATAACTTTATACATCCTCGAACTGTCTGGAATCATTACACACATCCTCTCCAAGGAGTGCACCAGCAGTAAAATTGTCCAGAGGAAGTTCATGCAGCAACTGGCAGAGCAGAGGAGCTGAGAGTGGAGTTTATGGAGGAAAAAAGGGCAGCGACGCACGGTCCGAACAGCGCTGCGCACCGCAGCAGACACCAAAACGGAGTCAGTGCCAGGTTAGGTTATAGCTAAAAGTTCAAATAAGATACTTTTAATTGTTATTTGGCTGTTATGAGTTAAGTTGAATGAATTTCCACACCATATTTTTCGGGATATGAATGTATGAAATAATTACGGTTTACTAAGCCATGATATTAATTATTGAAACACGTATTACTACTAAAATGTATAATTAAACTAATTTAAAATGTACATTTTGTTGTAATTACGTTTTTCTAAAGATGTCCTAACACAATACATAATACAATATCGCAATTAGGTATTTATCATGAGAGATTATAGAGTTTGGAATCTGGCGGTCAAAATGACCGCTCACGGCAGTTCTAGTAGTTATGGAATTCCAGCATTTATAGTGTTAACACACAGTGGGCAGCCGCGGAAATATTAATAGGATTAAAAGACCGAAATAACCGACTTGGTAAAATTACGTCGGTTATAGGCTCTGAATTTCGGTTTCGATTATTTTTCGATTAATCATCCAGCCCTAATATTTGCTTACATTGCTGGTAGGGAGTAGTATAAAAAGCCAAAAATCCGCATAGGGCGGTTGGTCAGGGTGGTGGATGGGTCAAACAACACAGGACTTTCACCCGGGCGAGCGGGGATCGCGTTCCGCTTGTGGCGTTTTGTTTCCCGTAGTCTTCACAACCGTCCCGTTATTGTTGTGCGTCCCCAGCGACCGTCTCCCGGCGTGTGAGGCGTCCTTTCCCTGTAGTGTTTTTCCTAAACCCAACCTCCGCCATGCCGTTATTGTCGCGTGTCCGCCGCGGCCGTCTCCCAACATATGAGGTGTCCTTTTCGGCCGTCTCCCGGCGTATGAGGCGTCCTTTCCCCGTAGGGTATTTCGTGCTGGCCACCACGAAAAAAAACGAGAAAAACGTCCCTGTGAACACATATCAATAGATTAAAAATAACGTGACATTTACACAAACTGCCGTGAGACCGGGTTGTACATTGGAGACACTCACACATTAATACAATACATAATTTAAAAAGCAACACAGCCTACAAGGACTGCTGAGGGGCAGTAAAGTGTGGAGTGTGGATGATTTTAAGCCGACCCACATGTTGATAATAGTGCATTTGTTTGTGTGTGTATATATATGCCTAATATACTGTATATGTATGTATAGTTCTTTTCATACAGACATTGTAGTGTTTTACACTAAAATAGCCTATAAAGGCTATAGCCATACTGTGTATGTATAATATAAATATAGGCCTAAAAATATGTGCGTGTGTAAATACAACAAATAAAAGTGTACATTCTCATCACATTTTGCCATGTTGTGAATTTAATTCAAAGTAAATACAGAAGTTGTCATGAACACTGTTCTGCTTATCTGACAGATATAAAGTACAGCGTGTGACAAAACATTGAACAGCTGATGCAGCTGTGCCGCACATCATATTTCATTGACATTGCTTTTAAATGACGGCTCCGAGGAAAAGATGTCTCATGTTTGTTAAAAATCTCCTGTGGGCAGGAGTAAGATGCAAGCAGAGGAATGGGGGATGCACAAAGTGGGAATTGGGAAAAGGCTCAGGAGTGCTAAACCTTATATAATGGTGATGTACAAAGCTGCCACTTAAACAATGACGACATGTAGCCATTACGCTGTTCACAAACCTGCAGACCTTGTCTCTCTCCTGGACTGGCAGCAGCTGTTCCATCTGCAGCGCTGGGTGAGGCAGTGAATGCAGTGTAGAGGGCAGGGATGACCCTGGGTCATTCAACTGCAGGGACTGGTTAGAGAAGATTTTTACACCTCAGAACAACCCAGATATCATCCACATCCCGGTTGGTCCTCATGGTCTCCACAAGCCGCCCCGCTGGACTCATGATCCAGACTCTGGCTGAGGATTGAAACAATTGCAATTGCGACTGATTCATCCTGATGCAGGGTAGTGACTAAGGGTGCTTTCACACCTGCTTCATTTAGTTTGGTTAAATCACACTAGAGTTTGTTTCCTCCCTCGTTTGGGCAGGTGAGAACGCGGCAATCACACTCGGGTGCACCGAAAGCGGATGGTCTCGGTACGCTTTCAATCCAACTCTGGAACAGTTCGTTTGTGGTTTACAGATTTACAAACTCATCATCTGATTCGGACCAAAGCAAACGAACTACAGTAAGCCCACAGGCAGTAAAAAAAACGTGTTAGTCTACAATTTAAAACCTACATTAAGTGTTAGTGTGTTATCTTAACTTGTTCTTTCCAAGAACAGCAGGTGGAAATAAATGTGAGCCTTAAATCTGGCACATTCATGGATGGAACTTGCTTATATGTGGTAAGCAAAAAATACACATCAACATCACTATGGTCTTTGACAGGCCATGTTACAGTAAGGTTAGGCTAGCGTTACAGACTGACAGCAGCCCCTGTGTGTATCAGTATCAGAAATAGAATGACAGGTGGCCGGGTTAGCTCAGTTGGTAGAGCAGGCACACGTATATAGAGGTTTACTCCTCGATGCAGCGGCCACAGGGTGGACTCCGACCTGCTGCCCTTTGCTGCATATCATTCCCATTCTCTCTCCCCTTTCATGTCTTCAGCTGTCCTGTGAAAATAAAGGCCTTAACATGCCCCAAAAAATAATCTTTAAAAGAAATAGAATGACAGTAGAATAAAAATTCCCCTTGAAATCAACATAGCAGGATTGTCAGAGCGGCGGCCATTTTTATGTGTACCATTGTAGCGGGCTAACTCATTCTATTTCTACGGTCAATGCACAGTGCCTTGGCGCCATTTTCTTTTGAACTAGTCAAATGACCAAGGAAAACAGTCTGTTTTGTTCTCATTCCTTTTCTATGGTCAGTTTCCTCATGTAGCAACAGACACATAATGGAGAACAGAATGGGAAATGTTCGATGTGATACAAAATAGAGCATGAGCATAGAGCTGTGAATGGAAGCTAGTCATTTCTAGGGTTCTCCTTCTCCGGAAACAACATGATATCAAAGAGAGGGTTAACTTCTCCTGCTACAGCTTTCTCACCGTAGTCAGAAAGCACAGGGGAGACACTTTGTTTCTCTCACTATGACTCTAGAGTTGGTACTCGCTCCGAAGCTAATCACCGTCACTCTCTCACTCGCTCTACCACACACTCCCCACACACGCTATTCTCTTAAAGTATAAACTTCAGGCCACTGGAAGTGGAAGTGGCCATTCTGTGGCCACTTCAGGAGTGTGCGTTTTAATTATTTTCCTTGTCCCACAGTGATACAAAAATACATTTGCCAGTGATTATCTTACTGCATATTAAGGGATGAAATAAATCCATGTCATAGCCAAGTGGCAAGTACTTAAGTAAAAATACTGATTCCCCAAAGTTCAGTTAAAAAATCTTTAGAATAATATGCAAATTCACCGTTAGATTAATCAATGACAAAAATAATCATTAGGGACAGCCTTATAGAATAGTGCTGTGTCAATTATGTAGTGTGGCACTGTTCAGTCCCTCCAGGATTTTGCGGCCTTTTTTTGAGATTGTTGCGGCCCAAAATGGCTGATTTTGCGGGAGCTTTTGTAAAAAAATGCGATAAAAGTTGCGATGTCTTTTTGTTGCAATGAAGTTGCGGGAGACAGTAAAAGTTGCAAAAAAAGTTTCGATTTTTTTTGTATAGTTCTTTAAAAATAAAAAGGAAACTTGTTTCGGGGAGAATAAATGTACTCTGGGCTGAGTTTTCCTAGGAACCTTACCAAAAAGGCTCAGGATGCTGCAAATGTTGGTATAATATGAAAATGGCTGGTGGATTTAAAACAACAAATTATAATTTATTGAATGAATCAAATCTGAACATATGTGTCAGTGGCTTGTTGATCTTTACAATGTTAGTTAATTTCCTATCCTATCCTGGCCTGGGACACACATTCATATGGTTTGATAAAGTAACGTTAGTTATTGGACTTTAACTTATCATTGCAATTACAATAACGAGCGTAGCTGTCCTCAATTTAGGTCATCGTGTCGTCTCATCGCCGGTTTTTCCTGCATCCACCGTGTGTGTGTTTGTGTGTGTGCGCGTCAGTAGCGGGGGAACTGTATGAGCAGCAGCCCCGCCCGCTGCAGACAGCCAACAGATTGAAACAGCAGCCGCTGACTTTAGAGAGAAAAAAACGTCACAGCGTACATTGATGTTAAAATGTATACAGGCAGGACGGTCTGAAATGTTTTGCACGGTCTTTCACTGTACGTATTGTTGCTAAATGTGAGATGTTTGAGTCTCGTCTTCATATCGCAAACAAGCTCTCTCTCACTCCCGCTTGGTGAGTGGCACTCAGAGTCACATTATACTGACATAAAGTCTGGCACATGGGACTGCTGGGATTGGTTGAAGTCGTGGGAAACTCCGGTTATTGGTCAAATTTGCGGAAAAGTTGCGGTGATTGGTTGAATTTGCGTGACATCGCGAAATCCTGGAGGGACTGACTGATTGAGGGAGTTCACTTGGCCTGTTCAGCACCATCACTGACAATCAGTTGTCGCTGTCCGCGGTGCTGAAACATTTGAACTTGACTGGCAAACTGTTTTCTTTGTTCTTCAATACAAAGTTGTCAAAAAATGTGGCTTTTCTCTGTGTTTTATTTGACATATAGGCTTACTTGGCACACATTATAACATATGCATTTATCAGCTATTTTACCGTTTTTTAAAACTGTTTTAATTTAAAAATGACTTGGTAGCAGAGGGCCCTGTGATGAAGCTCCGCCCCCACTGTGCTAAGAGCCTAGCTTGCCCCTGCCCCCACCACTGCCTTATTTAGAACTATTATTTTATCATTTTTAGGCCTTTATTTTTTCGTGACATGTTAATGGCAATGCAATTACTGGGGGCGCTGTTTTATCTATTGCATTTTAATAGTGTCCGCTGTACAGCAGGTTCAGTCTTTAAGAAAGTAAAATTGAGTTTGCATTATCATTTTCAAATGGTTAAGAATGTAATTGAGACCTACATATTTAAAAATTAGGCTTCATTGTTTATATTGAATTTACTTTTGAACATTGTCCACTGAAGAGCAGGTTAAGTCTATGTTAATGAAAAGACAAAAGGAGTTTGCAGTTTCATTTTCATGTAGTTATCAATTGCATTTAAATTTGAATTGTGACCTAAACATTGCTTGTTTAAATGGAAAATTAGGCTGCATTGTTTATATTGCATTTGCATTTGAATATTGTCCACTTTAGAGCATTTTAAGTGTTTGAAAATGAAGTCAAATGGAGTTTTCATTTAAATTTTCATATTGTTATCAAATTGCATTATCATTATAGTCATTTAATGCCCATACAAGGATGTGAAAATCAAAATTGGATTATTGCATTTTCATTTAAATTTTGAATTCAGGCGGGCTTTCAAGCATGTGTGCTAACTGTGACACTGGCTCAGTCTGTCATACCCACATGCTTCAAGAAGTCCACCATCATTGTTGTGCCCAAGAAAACAAGACCAGCCTGATTGAATGACTACCGCTCAGTGGCACTCACCTCTGTAGTGATGAAATGCTTTGAACGAGTCAAGGATCGTCACTGCCCAGCACAGTGCACCCATGTCTAGTGGCCCTTTGACGTCATATTTTGACGTGCTTGGTCGGGACTCTCTGCGTCACTTTTTGACGCTCTGGGGTGGTACGTACGTTTAACTGACATGGGGCACAATAACGGGACAGTTAGGTTTAGGAAAAGTTGGTGGTTGGGGTTACTAAATGTACGTTTTAGTGACACATGGGACAAGAATGGGACACAAACCCCGGTCTTCTGGGTGAAAGTCCTATGTTGTTTGACCCATACACCACCCCACCCAACCTTTGAAACACTTTTGTACTGCTCACTGCCTTTATCTCTCTTTATACTACGTCATCTTTCAGCGCCGCGGTTGAGCTGCTGCTCTGCCCGGTGTGTTCAATACAGGTGCTAAAGGGTGATTTTTGCGTTGCTGACGCTGAGAGCCACTGACCAGGCTTAATTTTTTTACGAGTTGGGAGTGAGAACGGGTTCACAGTTTGCATACCGTCCCAACCCATCAATGGAAGATACCATCGCAAACATCCTCCACACCATCTCACCTGGAAAAGAAGGGAACCTGTGTAAGAATGCTGTTTATTGACTACAGTTTAGGGTTTAACACCATTGTTCCCTCCAGGCTAGTCACAGAGCTCAAGGAGTTGGGATTAGACACCTCACTGTGCATGTGGATTCTTGACTTCCTGACAGTTAGTTAGATATTAGTTAGTTTAGTGTCCCCGTGGGGAAATTAGGTTGCAGCAGAAATCACAAGGCATTTTTAACAACAAAAGACAAGAAAACAGAACAACAAGGCAGGCAGACCCCAGGTGGTGAGGGTGGGTGGACACACCTCTTCCACCCTCATCCTTAACACCGGAGCACCCCAGGGCTGTGTTTTGAGTTTCCTGCTGTACTCACAACTCCAGGTTCAGGTAACTTTATTTGTACCCATAGGTAAATGTGTTGCACAGTTAAAAAGTGCAGGGCAACACCATCCAATACCATCATAAAG
Organism: Zingel zingel; assembly: GCA_023566125.1. NCBI lineage: Eukaryota > Metazoa > Chordata > Actinopteri > Perciformes > Percidae > Zingel > Zingel zingel. The sequence goes on from CM042324.1 coordinate 32,670,665, forward strand.
TTTGCTGACGACATAGCTGTGGTGGGCCTGATCACAGACACCAATGAACAGGCCTTCCTGAAAGAAGTAGAGGACCTGACCTGCTGGTGCCAGGACAACAACCTACTCATGAATGTCAGCAAGACTAAAGATATGGTAGTAGACTTTGGGAAGAAGCAGGGAAGGAACTACGCCCCCCTTAATGATGAGGGTTGACAGCTTTAATTATCTTAGTGTCCACATCAGCGAGGGTCTGATTCAGTGGTAAGAAAGGCAAGGCAGAGACTGTTTCACCTCAGACGCCTGAGGAAACTCTGGGTATCCCCTCAAATTCTGAAGAACTTTTATTCCTGCATCATTGAGAGCATCCTGTCAGACAGTGCCTCCAGGATTTTGCAGCCTTTTTTATTTAGATTGTTGCTGCCCAAAATGCCTGATTTTGCGGCAGCTTTTGTAAAAAATTACGATAAAAGTTGCAATGTCTCTTTTTTATTTGTTGTGATGAAATTACGGGAGACAGTGAAAATTGCAAAAAAAGTTGTAATTTGTTTTGGTATTAAGAAAACTTTCAGGGAGAAAAGAAAAACTACTCTGGGCTGAGTGTAAGTAACATTAACAAAAAGGCTCAGGATGCTGCAAATTTTGAATATGAAAATGGCTGGTGGATTTATGACACTAAATAATAATTTACAATTGAATGACTTAAATTTGAATACATCCGCCAGTGGCTGGTTGATGTTCAAATTGTAAAATGAAAAAAACTTCTCATCTTTGTCTGGGACACATTCACTTATAGTTTGATAAAGTACTTACTGGCCTTTAACTCTATATTGCACTTACAATAACGAGCGTAGCTGTCCTCAACTCAAGTCATTGTCTAATTACCGTCTCGTCTACTATTTCTCCTGCATCTACTGTGTGTGTGTGCATGTGTTTTTTTCGTCATGGGAGAACTGAACAGCAGCAGTGGAAGTTGCGGAAAGCTCCGGTGATTCGTCAAATTTGCGGTGAAGTTGCGGTGATAGGATAAAATTGTGAGGTCACACCAACTTCACGGAGATTGGTTGAATTCACGTGAATTGGTGCAATCGCGACATTGCGAATTCCTGGTAACCAAGGTAAGGTTCTCCCTGTTGAGGTTGGGAAGAAGGTATCAGATACACCAGGCAGCACTGAGAGGCTCAGGAGGAGCTTCTACCCTCAGGACACTAGGATCTTATGGACACTGCCCAAGACTACTATATGAATCATGCACAAGTTGAAGGAACTGATGTGGTTCCATTTCACTGGAATTGTACCTTGTATGTTTTCATGTGATAAATAAAATGAATTGATTCATTAAATTGGAATATTCAGGCTAAATTCTAGTACAACTCATTGATTTTAGGTAACATTTAACATTTTTGAATTGAAAAAATTTTTGTAAAAAGAATGTTTAAATTAGCAGCAGGGTATCACGTTTTGGTATCAGTACAGAAACGTAGGTGTCACATCGGCATAAGTATTGACAGATTGAATACCCAGTCCTAATATTTTTCTTCTGATGAACATTAGATTTTTATTTAAACTGTTTTCCTAATTCTTTTGTATTGTTTCTTTACTTCAGCTCCCTATCCTGGCCTCCTCTGTTGTCAGCCTTTATTTCCTGGAACTGACGGATATTTTCCAGCCGGTGCATTCTGGGTACAGTTGTAATGACCGCAGTCTGTCTCTGCCCTACATCCTGCCCAGACAGGAAGTCTGCCCACTGCCTCTGCTCTTCAGCTTGGCCTTCGCCGCTCCAACTGCCACGGTAAGTAAACCTTCACACTGGACCTGACTATATGCAATATGTACATGTGGCTAACACATTGAGTATGTTTACATGTACACCAATATTCCACTATCATGTTTGATTTAGGTCATGCAAATAGCATATTCAGTCTGGATATTCAGAATAAGGCTTTTTCTGAATTTAGCATTTTTCCGATTTAAGGATCTGACACACCAAGCCGAAGGCCAGGAACTAGTGGCGACGAAGGCCGACTGTGGCCTCTTGTCGGCCCTCGTCGCCTTTGTCTTGGCAAAAAATTAGCACTGGAACACACCGCAGAGACTACAGCCGACGGCCAAGTAGCACATACGTTCTGCGCCTGTGTGAAAGGAAATAACTCCATACCAGCAGGCGGTGGTAATCTATTCGTCATTCAACAAGGGAAACCGAATAACGTTGCTATGATACCCACAACAAACAGCGTTTGCTTGATCAGCGGCAGAACCGAACAGAGCCTACGGTCCCTCTGCTTCACTCCCCTGACGGGAAGACAACGGACACGGGGAGATGGCTAACCACACTGTCCCTCTCCCTGGCTGTCATCCGTTCTCTCTGCAAATAATTCTCCCTACGGTGGGAGCGACCGAACGGCCTGCTGCTGGCTCGTTAGCTAACGTTAGCTTGCTAATTTTCTCCACCCAACATGCCTTCATCCTACAGTGGTTACAAAAAATTAGCCAAACAAAATTGTCACTCATCTGGCGATAGCAATTTGCTTTCCTTCGCTTTGACAAGAGCGTATGAGTTAAACATTAAGTTCTTACATTTGACTAATTCAGAGTAGGGTTGGGTACCGAAACCCGGTCCCACTATGGAACCGGTTCCTACGCAAACGGTAGTATTCGGACTGGATTAGAACGCAAATTTCGGTTCCGACTGAAATATTTCCCCTCCGTCGCTGCGGCAGACTCTTTTTTTCTTTCCCCCTTTTCTGCCGAGTGGCGCGCGTGCCCGCGCTATTCTCGGACACGCACTCTACAATCACTGGTGATAGACGGCTTTTTGTATGAATCGGCCGAAAAAAGGCAGACAAAGGCCGACACTTGGCGACAGTGCGGGACACACAAACTAGGACGACGGTCGGTCGCCGTTGGCCCAATTAGGACTGACGGCCGATGGCAGGCTTGGTGTGTCAGGGCCTTAAGACGTGGGATATTCCGGTATTATTGTAGTTTTAGAAGCATTCTTTGGACATGTAAACAGGGAAAATGCGTCTCAATCAGGGTTTTTACTGAAGTTTGTGACAGGTCACGGGCCAGTTTGCGTTGCAATGGTTGTCATACACAAACCCACCAGCCAACAGTTTTCAGGGCTGTGGTAGAACTGCATGGCTAAAAGAAAATAAGGAGAAACACAGCTACTTTTAAACATTATCAAAGACTTGGATATCAACAGGTTTTTGGATATGAGCTGACCTTTTCAAGAAGCTGGTTGAAGGAATGAAAGAGGGATGCTGTGTTCACATGCTCCAACAAGTCCACCAATGTGGCTAAACGAGCACCTGACTAAAAAGATACGTCTTTAGCTGCTTTTTAAAAATATCAACAGAGGCCGCCGCTCTTAAAACATGTGGCAAAGCATTCACAGTCTAGGAGCCGCTGTTTCAAAAGCTCTGTCACCATTAGTTTTCAGCTTTGAGCCAGTTACAGATGATTTACTGAGGCAAGTAAAAAGGGAATTACAATAATCCAAACACGAAGAAACACAGGTATGTATTATCATTTCTGACTCAGCATAAGATACAACAGGCCTGAGTTTTACGATGTTTCCCGCAGCAACAATCAGAAGCTCAGATTTGTCAGCATTTAACCCTCTGAGGATGAAAGACTCACCAGCGCCTCCAAACGATGTTTGATCAAATCCATACTCAAAAAGAAATACTACAAAATTTAATTTCATACATTTATTATAATCATATCTAAGACTTTGTTAAACTCATTTCAAGCACCAAAACGTTTTCATACAACACATCATAAGTTAAGATTTGTTTTCAAAAGAAATTTGAGGAATTTCAAAAAGTTTTAGCTTCAGCGCCAAATTATCTCTTTACACATTGCTCTAGAAAACATGTGGGTGTCACTATATGGGAAGCTGAGTTTTTTCTGAACATTTTGATGTGAAACACACACAGTTATATTTGCATATACCCAAAAAGGTGAATTTAAGAAGATATGTGAAAATGCCCTTAGACCTCAGAGGGTTAACTAAAGCAAGTTACTAGCCATCCAGTCCTTAGTCCTAGCAGACAGACAATCCTGTAAAACATTTAAATTAGCAATCTGGTCAGGTTTAAAAGTAAAATTAAATTGTGGCCGGTTTGGATCAGTGGGTAGAGCAGGCACACATATACTGAGAGGTTTATGCCTCGACGCAGATGTCCAGAGTTCAAATCCGACCAGTGACAATTTCCTGCATGTCTTCCCAGGCATAAAAAACTTCATTTTCTGCATTCTGATACAAATTTATGGTGTAAACATCTTAATTTTATGTCAAGGAAAATACAAAATTCTGAAGGTAACAATTCAATTCGTAATTCATCCGTAAGGGAAGGGGGCTTTTGCATCTGACAACAAAGTCCAGATCATTTGATAAGTATGAACCGGACATAACCGTATCTTTTCCCCAAGGAGCACGTTTTGCTGCTCAGTTGAAAAATGTAGGAGTGACTGCTATTACAGTTGTAGCTATTTGTACAAAAATACAATAGTGTTATGAATATAAAACATTATGAAGTGTAATATTTTCTATTTTGAAATATTGATAAATTGTCAGTGACTTTGAATAGCCCATAGGCCTACAGTAGTGTAACGGACCGTCCCTACAGTTCGGCAGGCATATAATACGCGGATTAATTGCAAATGTAACCATCATAGTGTGAAATACAGTTTAACTGATGCTGTCGCGTGAACGGGGCTCAGCAGAGAGGCGGAGCGAGACCACGTCGCTGCATATTCATGGTAGGGAGTTCCTACCAGTTGTGTAGGAACCGGTTCCATAGTGAAACTGGGTTTTGGTACCCAACCTTAATCGCCGATGGTGTGTGTGTGTGTGTGTGTGTGTGTGTGTGTGTGTGTGTGTGTGTGTGTGTGTGTGTACGATGTGTGTGTGTATACGATGTGTGTGTGTGTGTGTGTGTGTGTACGATGTGTGTGTGTGTACAATGTGTGTGTACGATGTGTGTGTGAGCATGCTCGAGTCGCGTACAGCGGGGTGGGGGCTTCTTCAGTGTTTATTTGGAGTTGCATTACTGACTGGACTGAGATATATCTGTTGAAGCAATGGCACAAAACACAATGAGAGGTATTTTATGTTATTATGAGAAGTCAGTTTTCCACTCGCCAGAATTTAATCTAACTTTAAGCTTTATTTAGCTACCGTCCCGACAGGCTATCATGAAATGGTCGGCACCACATTCCTATCTTTATTCAAGAGCGCGTTCTTTCAGTTTGAAAGCATTTCTCATTTATTTCACGTTCAGATTTTGTAATAATTTCTCTCAAAAGCTTGCTCTCATACTCAAATAGCCATTGCTCACGCTTGTATTTGCTGTGCTTCTGCTCAAACTTTCTGCTCTGATTCAGATATGTTGTTGCTTGGGCAGATTTCCTGCTCCCAGCTTCAGCCCTTCTCATCGCACTCAGGCTGCTTCTGTGTGCTTGCGAATCTTCTCTCGGATTTCTCCTGCGCTCCTGGATTTTTTTGTGTTACAACCCTGTCAAAGTCCCCCAACCAACAGAATGCCAGGTGTAGTGTTGACCAATTTCCTGGTTTAACAGGCTGCACTACAGTAAAGTGATGTCATTTTCTGAACTTACCATACTGTTCTTGCTGTTATTTTATTTGCCTTTACCAAGTATAGTATATCAGTATATCAGTATATCCACATTACTGATGATTATTTATCAAAAAATCTCATTGTGTAAATATTTTGTGAAAGCACCAATAGTCAACCCTACAATATCTATACCAAAACAGATATTGATATAAGTGTGACTGTATTTCACACTTATTAGTGTGAAATACAGTCACACTGTTGGGGGATTCCAACAGCGGGACGTACAACTGTCTGCCGCTAGAGCTACGAGTTAAAAGACACAAACTAGCACTATGGTCACTGCTGTTGCTGGAAAACAACACAGACGGGACTAAATGTTGCGTTTACTTAACACTGGTAAACCTCATGATGCATTCAAAGTGATTGTAAAATACACTTTTCTCATCTGTTTTTTGTAGTTTAACAGAAATTTACTGGTGAAAAAAGTTATTATTGTTGTAAGTTATTGGTTTTACATTTATAATCAATTATTAAAATGTCCCCCTTTTTGTGCTGAGCCGTAAATTGATCTGATCCGTGACTCAAAACTGTGATCCGATCCGAACCGTGAGTTTTATCATCCGTTGCACCCCTAATCGTAATATTTTATTTTCTTCATATGACCCAGCCCTATGTGTGCCGTTATGTGTGCCAATAATGCTCCAGAAATATTTCATTTATTCAGCGGATCAGTGAGACAAATTGGTGATGTAGCATCTGCATTGCCAACAATCTTTTTTTTCTGTGCAGATTCTTATAGGAGAAGCCATTCTGTACTGCTATCTCTCCAGGAGGTCATCAGCTACACAGACTGAGGCCAACATCAACGCTGCAGGCTGTAATTTCAACTCCTACATCCGCAGGGCCGTCCGCTTCATAGGTGGGAGAACACAATATACACTACTGATTATATGCATTTTCTCAGTAACTGAAGCACAGAAACAGAAAAAACAAATGACAACAGGCAACAGCTGTAACAGTAAAGATACTTTAACACATGCACTGCAACCCTGAGATTATGTAGACATTACCCGGCAGAGCTGTACGTGACAACGCAAATGTCTGAATCACTCGATCAGACATCAAACGGTGTTTACCCTGCCAACTCACTATTACAAAATCTGTGAATTTTCCGAAAGCGCTGTATCTGTGAAAAATTACAGCAAGCGAGCGCAAACCTGGAAGAAAATATACAAAATCATCAGACACATTCAAGGAATGGCTCTGTGAAGCCGTGGACTCGGCGTCATGTCCTGTCTGCTGCACGCTCTACCCAGCAGCACCCCTCGTCTCGAGTATTTCCAGAAGGTGGGAACCAGGGGTTGATGCATAGGCTGTATAAATGAAGCATCTGGATGGCCCCCTGGTGACTGGCTGCAGTATAGGTCATAAGCCCCGCCCCCTCCATGTTAGCGAATGCTGGTGGGATGTTGTTATAGGCCACCAACAGTCAGTATTTAGATAATTTATGTTAAATGATTGAAATAGTATGTGATGTGAATAATTAAATTTATCTCCTGGGAGACATGAACATTAATTTACTTTCATCAAGCTGTCCACTAAAAAATAAACTTCTCACTGTAACCAGTGCCTGTAATCTGGTTCAGGTCATTAAAGGGATATTTCACCGCTGGAAAGCTGAATATATCTTTAAATTGGGTCACTTATGTAGTATAAATGTGAAAAAAAATTGATATTGGTGCCTTCTAGGCCGAGAAACACCAGAAAATGTGTTTTTGGCTCATATGGATGAAAGACACCAAATCCCAGAATGCATTTGCTTCGCTGCTCTGAGTCCACTCCCAAGCCACGCCTACCGTTTATAGACAGACAGACAGATAGTGAGATGGTCAACTCAATTCAACTGTGTTTTATTGTCATTTCAACCATATAGCTACACGAAACAACGTTTCACCGTGGCTCTAGTGGTTACACAATTCAAATATATAAAAACGACATACGAAACATATTATATGCTCCGTAAAGTTCAGCTAACACATACTAGCATTAGCGCTTGGTAGGCTGTAAAACACATTGGAGACGAGACAGCAGGTCTCATATTTCAGAGACTGCAAAGTTATAGATTGTTTGTCGGGCTATTTCGTTATTAAATTCACTTCTGAGACTTTTTTAAGCGAGAAATCAACTATATAAAGCTCAAATATGGGTCGTTTTACAAAAATGTATGGCTAATTGCAAATTTGGTAAGACGTGTCGGACTTTAGGAGCTCCACATAGTCTGACGAGAAAGCGGCAACCTCCATACCCAGTGAAAGTCACTGTTTCTCGGTGACCGGGGGTCGGGGCTCTGCGGAGCTCCGGAGCTGCAAGCTAGGCAACACTTTCGGCATAACTCGTAAATCGTATATTTACAGTTTGAATTTAGTCACTTACATAACATATAGCTGCAACTGTCCCTCCAATCCTATGTGTACAGATAGCAGCCAGTTAGCTAGCTTCATTTTCGGCATAAATTTCGTTTGAATTTCGTCACGCCACTTACATGACATATACCTCAAGGTCTTATAAAGCTAACAATGGTGTTCGATTTCAATTTAATGACTTTTTGTGAGCAGTTGGGGTTTCGTTAGCTGCGACTGTCACTCCAATGGACACACATGATATGCTCCGTAAAGTTCAGCTAACACATATCTAGCTACTAGCATTAGCGCTTGGTAGACTGTATCACCGAGTATACAAATTTGCGTGTAATGTAGAATGTAACTGTTAAATACCGACCAAACTCCACCAGCAGTTAGCAGTTAGTTGGATACAAGCACCCCCATTTCTGCACCAGGCAGTCCGTGTTAACACAGCTCACCTCCACTAGCTAGTCTTACCCGGTGACAGAGCTAGTAGAGTAGCTAGACTGGTAGCTGGATAGTCCGTAGCTGGATAGTCCGATACAGCAATTGTTTCCACAACAACAAAAACACAACAGTCTCTGAACTCGCGTTGGGAGTTTCATTGAAGTTGGATGTAGTCCAGTTTGTTGTCTAATGAGCGGACACTTGCAAGCAAGATTGATGGAACAGGTGGCCGACTAGCGTTCAACGTCCCCCGCTGATGATGTCCCTTCACCGCCCAGAGGCGTCGATCAGCACCGCTGGTCTCCATAGCAGGCGGGCGAAGCTGTGTCGAGTATTCCATCTGTAATAAAGTGTCCTGCATATTCTCCGATCTGTACCAATGTATCCCGGTAGTAGTTTGAATGCATATAATTGTTGTTCTAAAATTTCCTTCGGGATGAATACATCTATCTATCTATCTATCTAAAGTTTTGATGCTGAGAAGCCACTAAGCTACGCGAGGATTCAAGATGGCTGACAGTCGTTTTGGTTCGTGAAATTTCCATGGATGTATTAAGGAAATTTTGGAGAATGCCGGAGTCCAACCCCCTATGGGCTATGCGGAAGTAGCTCTTAGTACTGGCTGTAGTCAGTACTAAAAATCTTCCGATGACGTAAAATGACGTCATCGGAAGATTTTTTTGCAGACCCACAATACAGAGATCTCCCCTCTCAGGGGGACATGAGGGAGGGAAGCACAGTCATTCAAAAATACTACCGTGTTTCTACTGATACAAAGCTTAATGCTAAATTGGTGAAGTATCCCTTTAATCATCCTACCAGGGTATTCAAGAACAGTACAAGAAGTATATCATCCACATGCATTGATCACATTTACACTAATGCTGTAGAATTGTGCTCAAAAACTGTATCGGTTCCCATAGGATTTAGCGATCATAATCTAGTAGAAATATCCAGGAAAGTTAAAGTTCCAAAGGCGGGGCCTAAAGTAGTGTTTAAGAGATCATACAAGCAATTCTGCTGTGAGTCGTATGTGGATGATGTAAAATATATTTGTTGGTCAGATGTGAGTAAAATTACGGACCCAGATGCTGAACTTGAAGTATTCATGAAACTGCTGCTATTATTGGCTACTATTAATGAAATAACTACAACCCTCAACAAAGAGTTGCAGATAGCACTAGAATGGGTTACTTACAATAGACTATTCCTAAACATGTCAAAGACCAAAAGCATTGTATTTGGTACAAATCACTCCTTGAGCTCTAGACTTCAGATGAATTTGATGCTGAATAATGTAGCGGTTGAGCAAGTAGAGGAAACAAAGCTTCTTGGTATTATCTTAGATTGTAAACTGCTGTGGACAAGGCATATAGATTATCTTGTTGCAAAGATTGCGAGGAATATATCTGTTATAAAAAGATGCTCTGCTTTTTTAACACTACACCTGACCAAACAAGTCCTGCAGACACTAGTTTTATAACATCTAGATTATTGCCCAATGATATGGTCAAGTGCTGCAAAGAAAGATCTCCTGGTTGAAAGTTGCGGAGAGACTTTCAGCATCACTCCTGGCTTTTGTTAGAAACATTAATGAATTGAAAATTCATTAATGTCATTAAATAGTCATTAAATAGTCAACTTACATTTAGTTCTAACACACATAAATACCCCACCAGACATGCCACTAGAGGTCTTTTTAAAGTTCCTAGAGCCCCAACACAATCAATGCAACGTACAGTATTGTATCAAGGGATGGTTGCTTGGAACTCACTTCCAGCAGAGATTGCCAAAGCGCATAATAAATTAAGCTTTAAAAAAAAGTTAAGGAACATCTAAGGGCCCTAAGACTGTAACCATAATTTGTACTTTGTCTATGCATAGGAATGTTGATAAGTAAACAAAGATGTTGTAAGAATTAACTTTGTCTATATTCTGTGCTTATAAGATTCTGCATGGTTTAGCTCCAATGCCCTCAAACAATTACTCTAACAGCTCATGGTGACACAAGACAAACACAATATTCAACGAGGGGATACTGGTATATAAAGCATTGCTCAACATCTTCTCTAACTTTTTCAGTTACATGAACAAAACAGTTTTAGTCAGTTTAAAACTGATGTTAAAAAATATGTCATGTTGTCGATCAGGTCTAATGCCTCTCTGAATGTTTACACACTGGTCTGTCCTACTAGCCTGGCTCCGCCCTCCCGTGTACTTCCGCTCAATTTTCATTTTCCTTCAATACTCCGTCTGGGTTTGCGGTATATTCTTGGGTTTTCTCTGGTCAAATTTTTACCGGTCCAATCAGCGAACAGAGGGAACGATGACGTTGAGGTCGTGCGCTAGTTTTGAGTTGTAGTTCCGTAATGGCGGTGGAGAAAGATGAGGTCCGTTGTGGCAATGCTGCCGAATATCCAGAAGTTAAAGCCCGAGCAAGAACAATCTTTGCTGAGTTTTGTTGGTGGCCATTATGTTGTGGCCCTCCTCCCCACGGAGTTCGGGAACAGTTTGATTTTCCAACTCGCTCCGTTAGTGGTGAAGGAGTTGGCTAGGGCAAACTCTAGCGATGCTAAGCCGATAGTTGTTGTCGGTCCAACCTCTTGCTGCACATGCACATGACATACGTCACGACCAAACGTTAGCGATTGGTCATGGCAGATCCAGAGTGGCTCTGGGCAGATCCAATAGTTTTAAACTTCAACAGAGTACCCGCCTTCAAGGAAGTTAACACTTGTCAATGGCGAGTGGCCAGACTCGCTGTACAAATGAAATGAACGAGAGTCTGGTAGGACCAGGCTACTGTCCTACAAGTGTACATTAGTGTTATGTTTTGGATACAGATGTGCACTCTCAGGGACAACAGATGGAAATAAGCATTGTGATACATCTAGTGCAAGACATTTACTGTACACTGAAATAAACCAATAAATGCTTTGGTGTGTCCCTTTAAGTCTAATAACATGCCACAGCTTGTTACCACTTTATGTACAACTGTTTATTTATCTACCAAACAGACTGAAACTCAACTTCTACAGTAAATTATTTATTTATGTAAAATAAGCAAATACCACATACAATAATTATGAACCACCTCTGCCTGCTCTGTCGCTGGTGTGTGTGTGTGTGTGTGTGTGTGTGACAGTCAGCCAGCGAGCTCGTTAACGTTACGCCCGCAATCACAGTGGGCTCTGTGAGCATGGCTGTCCGTCCGGCCAACCTGGTAGGCACTATCTGGCTGTCGTGTCGGTTTATGGCATTTCTTAAATCAGCGTTTGACAATCTGTTTTCGTAAAACTGCTCATAGTCAAACTTTACACTGTTGATATCTCGCCTAGAAAATCTCAGAAGTGAATTTAGTGATGAAGTAGCAGACGAAAAGTGTAAAAAGTTGTTGACCACAACGGCAAGCCGTGGATGTTGTGACTGTTCCGGCGCTTTGCATTGTGGGATACAGTAGGCTAGATAGACTGATTTTTTTGGGCATACAGAAGATGATGCTTTTGTTTGCATATTGCATACCACATGCTACTTTTTGAGCAAATCAGTATGCACTGCTAGTTTAGTAGGTCCACATTGAAAAGATGACATTGCTCGTTTGCGGGGGAATTGGCTTCAAGGGATATTTCACCGTTGGAAAGATGAATATATCTTTAAATTGGGTCACTTATGTAGTAGAAATGTGAATTTTTTTTTTTAGAAATTGGTGGCTTCTAGGCTGAGAAAAGCCAGAAAATGTTTTTTTCGCTCATGTGGATGAAAGACACCAAATCACAGAATGCACTTGCTTCGCTGCTTTAGCGTCTACCCCCAAGCCACGCCTACCGTTACAGACAGACAGTGAGACAGTCAACTCAACTTTAGACTGTTTTATTGTCATTTCAACCACTAGTACAGAGCCCGTTGAAAATGTGCCTGTTTGGAACGGGCGATTGCTTGGTCTGTGGTATTGCTGCTTGTAGAATTCTTCAAAACCAAATTGTACCCCAAAATTACTTACAGAAGGACCCCAAACCACTTAATCCACTGTATAGCCTACTACTGACTTACAGTGTAGGCTACGTCTACATCAGAGGAAGACATTGTAGGCCTACCTACTACTTTATTTACCTGACAGAGAACGGGGCAGATTCAGAATGTAATCACAAAATATCACAATGAAAATGTGGAGTAATCAGACATTAGCGTCACGGACTTGTGGCAGTGCGCTACCCACCTGGTCCGTTATAAGAGCTAATCAACACATATCTGCATTCATCAACCACCAGAACCGGACTGTTTTTGTGTGTGTGTCTGCGCGCAGAGAGAGAGAGAGAGAGAGAGAGAGAGAGAGAGAGACTCTTGTGGCAGGAAAAGAGTCAAGGGCTTTAACACCCCCCGCTGTTGTAAAGCGTTGTCTGTAGCTGGTTGTGCTTTGCATGTGTGGGATTCTGAAACGTCCTCAAATTCGGGAATTGTCGTTTGTTTATTCAATGTCAAAGACAGTCCAAAGTAGTGCTACTTTGCACATTTTTGTGGGTCTGAGGTGCATTTCACATTTTAGCTGCCAAAACTCTGCTGCATTCTTCGACCCTCTATGTGTCTGGTCCTGCTGTGTGCAGTGTGAGAGGGGGAGTAGCCAGCGGCTAGAGCGGCAAAAGCCAATGTGTGCTTCTTTTACTGACGATATCTTTTGCATTTCTTATCCAAACAACGTCAAACTTGGCACTGCGCTTACTCGTGCCCGTAGCAAGACATGTCAAGTTTGAAATCCATTGGACTAACGGTTCGAGAGATATGCGAATAACACACACACAGACAGACAGACGTTCCTGCAATTTATAGATAGATAGATAGATAGATAGATATACACAAAACAATGTTTCACCGTGGCTCAATTGGTTACACAATTAAAATATATGAAAACGACATTATATAAAAACGACATACGAAACAGGCTACATTTAGTACACATGATATGCTCCGTAAGGTTCAGCTAACACATAGCTAGCTACTAGCATTAGCGCTTGGTGCAAATTTGCGTGTAATGTAGAATGGTCGGCATTTAACAGTCACAAACTCCACCAGCAGTTAGCAGTTAGTTGGATACAAGCACCCCTATTTCTGCACCAGGCAGTCCGTGTTAACACAGCTCACCTCCACTAGTCTTACCCGGCGACAGAGCGGTAGCTGCATAGTCCATAGCAATTGTTTCCACAACAACAAAAACACAGCAGTCTCTGAACTCGTGTTGGAAGTTTCGTTGAAGTTGGATGTAGTCCAGTTTGTTGTCTAATGAGCGGACACTTGCAAGCAGGATTGATGGGACAGATGGCCGGCTAACGTTTGTTTTCCACCCGCAAACTCGCTCAACGTCCCCCGCTGATGATGTCCCTTTACCGGCCAGAGGCGTCGATCAGCACCACTGGTCTCCATAGCAGGCGGGCGAAGCTGTGTCGAGTATTCCGTCTGTAATAAAGTGTCCTGCATATCTCCGATCTGTACCAATGTATCCTGTTGGTACACGTGTGCGGTAGTTTGAATGCACATAATTGTTGTTCTAAAATTTTCTTCTTCTTCTGGAGTCCAACCCCCTATGGGCAGGTTTGGAAATATGCGGAAGTTGGATTGTAGTCCATAGCCTCTGGGCAAAAAAGCCTCTTATGACGCAAAATGACGATTTTTGCGTCATAAGAGGCTTTTTTCCAGACCCACAATACAGATCTCCCCTCTCAGGGGGACATGAGGGAGAGAAGCACGGTCATTCCAAAATACTACCGTGTTTTTACTGATACAAAGCTAAATGCTAAATCGGTGAAGTATTCCTTTTATTTTGTACAGGGGGAGGAAGTGGAGACGTATGAGACTATAAGTTCATATGTGAAAATGGCTTAACATAAGAATGTACTGTCAGAATATGAATGGACACAGAATAAATACACAATAAATGACATTTTAAAATGCAAAGTGTCACACGGTTACATGTTGTATTGATCCAGTGTTTGCTGCTGTTTTTCACAGGTGTGCATATCTTTGGCCTGTGTGTGACAGCACTGATAACTGATATTCTCCAGCTGTCCACTGGTCAACATACACCCTACTGGTTGGATGTGTGTAAACCCAACTTGACCCACATTAACATGTCCACTTGTGATGAAGCTTTTATTCTGGAGGATATCTGCTCCGGACAAGACACTGGGCTCATCAATGCTGGGAGGTAAGGCAAAGTGTGTCAACTACTGAGTGTGTCAGAGGTTGTGTGTGGGTGTTTCTGGAGTCACACGCACGCACACACACACACACACACGCACGCACGGACGGACGGGTGTGGCAATGTACATACGTGATCGCTGTTCTCTGTTCCTCTTTTAAAGTGAATGTGCTCTCGATAACTTTGCTGTAAACTAATTCAACCCAAGCGCTCTTTTGTGACGTGGTTGATTACGTTACTGTTTATCATCTGTCCATCGTATAAAGCCCGCCCTGACAATTTGATTGGTCCGAACAGCTCTGGTTCGAGCATAGTTGCTCCACAACGGATCAAGTCCAGACTGAACTTCCCAACCTCAAATGTTGTGGGCGGGGCTAAGTTCAGCTGGCATCCAGGTTAAAAGATAAGGCTTGTTTTATTTTTAATGTTTGGACTTTTACATTGTACATTGTATGTATTGTACATTGTTGGTCTATTTAAGCACCAAAATAGCTCGTAGGTCTGTGAGAAGGTTGAGGTAGTCCAGCAGTGCTGCTGCAGCTTATCAGCCTTGTGTGAAAAAAAAAAAGTATCATATTGAACTTTTAAATTTTTTTTAAGATATTTACACCGTACCAGGAACACCAGGCTCCAGACAATACAGCCTTCAGGTTCATAGGTACACACAAACCTCTCCACCACGATTGGGTGATGGTTTCCGGAGAGTAACAATCAATGCAAGATAAATGTTTTAAATCGCCATTAGAAATTCTGAAAGTAATATGCTACTGTAAAAGATAGATTACAGTTTTCACATTAGGTAATACACATTAGGTAAAACAATGTGATCAATAATGACATCCTCTACAACCATTTGGCCAAATTAGTTTTTACAGTATTTACAGTAACCTCTCTGGCTTTGCTGTTGGTACATGTTGGTGGCACACCAACATCTTCTGTGCGCATGCCATGCCCATGATCTGCCAGTGTTCTATCATCTCTAGTGGCGCCACCTACTGAATGATCTCCCATTGTTAAGTGCACAAAGCAATTTAATAGCATTACAGGGCCGGGTGGTGTCAATAAAACAGCCCATCTATGTGACGTCCTGTTGTGTTCTTAAACCTCCCAACAAAGCATAAAAGGACTTTATATTTCACAATTACTGTTTTCGGTCAAATCGTTTATAGATTTCGATGTTTCCGACTGCAGTTGAAAGCAGCTTTAATTCACAGGAGAGAGAGAAAGAAAAGAGACGAGTGAGACATAGCACAGTGCCTGATTGTTGCAGGAAACATTAAGCTATTTCACAAAGTCCCGGGCAGTTCAGTGCTTGTGTTTTGTTTTTTACCCTCATAGTCTTTTAAAACTTTCTTGTGGCAGCGATAGAGGCAGTGATGTTTCCTGTTTCCTGTACGGGATTCTCACACCGCCTCAAACCATAGCTCAAAACACACCGACATGTCTGATCTCCATTTATATGACTAGTCACAGCAGCATGATGTCAGGTTGTGTTTCCCTAAAAGTTGAGTCGGTCTCAACTTTTCCCCGCAGGCCTGCTGCGATTTTTTGAGTGTACCCCTGCGGCAAACCGAAGTCCAAACGCACTTTACCCATTCAAAATGAATAGAAAGACCTGTGTTTTGCAGGCTGTGTGAACCTTAGACAGCAGAGGCACACACAGACCTCTCTAAATCTCATAAATGTAACATTTTACCAAAATACTGCACACTTGTGTACAGGCCAGCAGGCTTTAGCAGACTGATACAGAATGTTCTGTGCTTCTCTGAACACCAGACTGCTGAGCTGCTCCACACACATTGTTACTCTGTACTGTGGAATTAGCTGGAGTAGAGCGGGCGTTCTCCAGATGCAGCTTGAGCTCCTTCAGAAATGTCAGGATTTTTTTTTAAATTAATTCTCTAAACACGATGTCCTCTGCATGATTATATTTTTGTTCTGTGAACAGTATTATTGCGGGGAAATGTGTTTATGTAAATGTGTAAACAGACAAAACAAACATTTTATTATTATTTTGTTAATTATTTGTTCATCATAAAATGTGTGTGTGGGTGTGGGTGGGGTGGGGGGTGTGTGGCTCTTTCATGATTCTCTGATCTTTTTCTTGCAGCGCCTGATGTAAATATCCTTAGGCACTCACTCATTGCAGTTTGCAGTTGTGACATTTATGTGCATTCAGTATGTAATGAGATATGATTTACTGAATGTAACCTGTTTGATCATTTTAGTGATCTAAACAATGGGCATAATAACTGACTAACATGCTATTGTACTACAAGCTACTATAGCCATAGCCTTACTTAATGTATCCCATAATGGACCTCTATGTATTTGGTAACATATTTGGGGAGCTGTGACAATGTCAAGGTGTCCTGGACTCTGAGAGTCCGCTGGGAAGGGAACTCGTAATTTCCCTCACACGCACACACGCACGCACGCACAGGTCTAAGTTTCTTTAAAAGCCAGCTGACTGCTGCAAATGAATATTCAGTACTGTCCTTAGCTGTCTGATCATGAAAATTACCAGACAGAAAACCTTCTTTCTTTTTTCATCATAGGAAGTCGTTTCCCTCCCAGCATGCAACTCTGGCTGCCTTTGCTGCTGTCTACATCTCAGTAAGTGGTTCCTATACACCTCCTATGTAGACTGAGACAATGTCACCTAAAACAGAAATGACAGAAATATTTATGTTGTCTAGGTTAATGTAAAGTTGTCGTTACAAAGACCTCGACAGGTTGTTCTGTCTTGCTTAATGTCAAGTTGTCATAACACAGAGATTGTTGTCTGTTGTCAAAGACATCTCGGACAATGCTAACTTTGCATTAAAATTGTCATAATCTACCGAATGACAATTAAAACAGTCATGAACACTCAAAATGACTTCTTTGTGTTCATAATAGGTGTCATGTCATAATAATGACGGTGTCATGTCAGTCTTATGCACACCCCTTCAAATAAAGTGTTACCAATATATTTAATCACAAGTGTGGATTGAATATGATGTCACTAATCTGAGGTGTGGGATTATCTGTTCTATATTAACATTATTGATCCTGACTGGCTCTCTGTGTGTGTTTCAGATGTACTTCAACACGGTGCTGACAGACTCTGCCAAGCTGCTGAAGCCTCTCCTGGTGTTCTCCTTCGTCATGCTAGCCATCCTGGCCGGGCTGACCCGGATCATCCAGTTCAGAAACCATCCTGTCGATGTCTACTGTGGATGGTTACTGGGAGCTGCAATTGCCTTTTATCTGGTAACACAGTTAGCCACTCACAAGCATTTTCATCTTCAGTATATAGGGTTCTTGTGTAGCTTAAACTTAAAAGCTTAAAACGTTTCTATAGAAATCGATGAGAAAATAAGACCTACCTTAGTAAACATTTTCACAATGGGTTTATGGTCTCAACCTCAAGTTTCAAGTCTTCACCAATACAGCATGATGTTCATTTAGTAAATGATGGTCCCATTTTTTTTTTTTTTATTATATTTTATTGGAGATTTTTCAAAGTTTACACCATAACAACACATACACAACCAACCATGCACCTAGCTCTTATCGGGATAACAGGATCTATATTCATGTACATGTACACACACAAACCTATACAAATGTACACACACATAAAACCTTGCTTAAGAGAGAGGAGAAACCCCCCCCCCGCTTTTTACTTGAATCATTACAGTAGCATGAATCAGTTACTCGGTAGACCTCTGGATGGGAGATTCTCAAGGTAAATTGTCTCCATAGTTTGTAGAAGCTCTGAATTTTGCCCTTGTAGGCGTATGTTAGTTTTTCCATGGCTAAGCAGTTGGAGAGGTTCTTAAACCATAATCCCACTGAAGGTGCCTCAGTGCTCTTCCATGAAGTAGCAATACAGTGTTTAGCCTGTAGTGAGCATACACTGATTATTTTTTTATGAGCACTTGACAGTCTTGTTTCAATTGGAAAAAGACCAAGGATGAAAATCTTAGGGCATAGAGGTAGCGTCACAAGGTAATGTCAAATGATGGTCCCATTTATCTTAAAACAGACAATAAAGCAGGGGATGCTTTAGCACCTGTCAATCAGGACAGAGGCTTAGCAATGCTAACTATACTAACACTGGGGACATTAAAATAGACCTCAACTTGTTTTTGACTGTTGTCCGTGTTTTCATCTTAAATTCTGACCCTTTTAGTGTGTGTTTTCAAAGTTAACTGGAACATGGTGGTCGCCAAAAAATGTCTTGTTCAATGTTCTGCCAACCAAGCTAGCTAGCTACTGCTAGCGATAGCTGGTAACCTAAAAGAAAGTTTGTTGACTTTCTGTTCTGCCGTACATGCAGATGAACTTCTCCAGTACCCAGAAGTAGAGGGCTGCATTGGGATTGGGTCCCGCCGGGTTCCGCGGGACCCAACGCAAATCTCGGAGCGGTTGGTTTTAACTTTTCTGCGGGCGGGAGCCTGCGGCTAAAAAAACCCACTGCAGGATCGGGTTGTAGCCTGCAATCCCCCCACACCCGCAGAAACCATAGATATACATATATACTGACTGAGTATATGCTGTATAGCCCATCTATGAGCAGACACCAGCGTGTCTGAGCCTCCCAGGACGGGGAGCTCTGAGCCAAGGCTCCGTCCACCGTCCGCTTGCTCCCTCATCCTCAGCTCCTTCCTCCCCGTCTAACAGCAGCAAGCACCTGTCTTCTTTGCCTGTATCTTCTCCTTATTAAACTATAAAATTACGTGTTTTCTCATGCAGGACGGGAGAAGACACAACATCAATGCATCTCTATTATTGTGCGGGCATAAATTCTCAGAGTTTTGCGGGTGCGGGCGGGAGTGGACGTACATATTGCGGGAGCAGGCGGGAGTGTAAGGGCAGGGCTCTACCCAGGGCTCTACCCAGAAGTCTGTGTTTACCCGCCGGTAAATCTCCGCTGGATGACTGGCTTCAGAAGGGTTGAAAATGATCATCATCTTAATAGTTTAATTGGAGATCCTTCATTAACTAATCACCTCTCGGACCCCAACAACCCATGGATAATTGGCTCTTTGACAGCATGGGGTGAAATACTTAAAAAGTATCAATTGAAGAGAGAAACTGATAGGTTTAAATGGTTTGCATATGATCCAGATTTTGTACCGAATAACTATGACACAAGGTGCAAAACTTGGACAGAAAATGGACTTACAGCATATTGCACACTCTTAGATCAGGGTAAAGTTCTGAGTTTCCAGGACCAAAAAGAAAAATTTGGACTGCAGAACCAGGATCACTTTAGATATTTGCAAATCAGGGATTTTATGAGCAAGAAATTCCTTAGGAATGTTGCCTCAGGGAGGGATGACATTCTTAACATTTTTCAAAGAGCCTACAAGAATGTCTCCCTCCAAAAGATAATATCCAAACTATACTCAGCTCTTCAAAACCTTAAAGGTGATCATACTTTGGATATCAAGGAAAGATGGGAAGCAGAGGGAGGCTTTACAGTCTCACAAGAGGAATGGGACAGGACTTGCAGACAGCAGTGGTCAATGACAAGTTTCCCCTTCTGGAGGGAATTCAGTTGGAAAAACGCCACTCGATTCTTTTGTTCTCCAGCACGAAAGACCTACTATTCAAAGCAGACTGCCTGTTGGAGGTCCCGTTGGAATACTTTAGCAAATCATTTTCATATTTTTTGGAGCTGCCCCCCTGTGACTCCATTTTGGAGAGAGGCTCTTGGGGTTCTGGAGGCTGTTGGAGGAAAATGTTTCTAAATTTCAAAGTCATGTACCTGTGTGATCTGGATGGATTTGAATATGCAAAGCGAGACAAATACCTTTTGAGTGTGTTGTTAGTGGGGTGTAAAAAGGCTTTGACCAGAAAATGGCTTAAGAAAGACAAACCAACAATACATGAGTGGATTGATATAATTTATAATATATACGTTATGGAGAGAATTACATTCAAACTACGGAACCAAACTGATATTTTTGAAGAGAACTGGTCAAAATGGCTTAGATATGTGTCAACTGTAAGACCTGACTTCATATAGATCGCAAAATAAGGTTGAATCCTGTTAATAAGAAAAAAAATTTCCCTATTTTCGAGCAGCATCTTTATAATTTTATGTATGAAGTGCTTATGTTAACTGCCATTTTACTTAATGCACAAATCCTCCCTTCGTCATGTCTTGATTCCTTTATCAAGAAACGTTTTTTTCCCTATTTTCAAACAGCATCTTTATATTTTTATATATGATGTGCTTACATTAACTGCTGTTTTATTTAATGCACTTATCCTCCCCTCGTCATGTTATGTTGTATGTTTCGTGCCCAGATGGCACATAAAAGAAAACTAATAAAAAGTAAATTAAAAAGAAAAGAAAATGATCATCATCAATCATTATCTCCTTTTGGACTAATTCTGATTTCATAGTTCAAAGCTATTTAACATTTCTTTTAGACATTAGTCCCCACAGCTACAGGATAGTGCTCAGTAATCTTAATGAACTGTTCTTCAACACTTCCTCAGACGGAGCAGCAACAAAAGCTTCAATTTCGGACATTTGGACTTACACAACAGACCAACTGTTCACGCTGAAACAGGGCCAGACAAGCAGTGGCGCTTCACCAGGCGTAATATGAGGGCGGACCCGCAGCCGGTTTCGATTTCCCCACTATCTAAACACACAGAGACCCACTAACTACGCTCCCACCTAGTCTTCATGCAGCTACTTGCACAGTAGTTATGCATTAAAGCCTGATGAACCTAGGGTGACCAGATGTCCCGAAAAATTTGAGACAGTCCCGAAATCCAAGCAGTTATCCCAAATCCTGCCGTAATTGTCCCGAAAAAAAGGTAGCTATAGTCTGATTGAACATTAAAAACTGTTGCTGCTCATTGGCTGCAACAGTACGTAGACGGCTAGGTGCGAATTTTGATAACACGCATTGCTATTTTTCATTCATTCATTGTTGAAATGGAGGCTCAGGCTGGTGTCCCGGGACCCGACGAACATGTAGCTAAAAAGCAAAAACATTTCTGCAGGTACCGGGAGGACTGGGTAGGGAAATACCCCTGGATTACTGCACTTTTACGTGGTGCAAAGAAAGCATTTTGCAATGTATGTAGGAAGGAGTTTGGTATTTCACATGGGGAGGGAGTCAGACGTCAGGCTGCATGCTAGCAGCAAACTACATATAGGCTAACTAACACCACAACTGTACCTACAGACCAACATTTTGGTCTCATCCTTCTTTAAGCGGGAGGATGACTCCATGTATAATAGCTGCTGCTGAGCTGATTTTTTATTATCGGGTTTACATGACAGACAGTTGAATTCCTGAATAAAAATAATAAATCATTTTGGTGCGGAGTTTGGAAATTTATGCACCCCCCCGTCTTGTCCGTCCTGAATTTTACCCATTCTCATCTGGTCACCCTACCTACGGTCAGTTGTTCAAAACCTTTCTTTTTAGTAAACTCTGGGTACACAAACAATGTTGTCAATGCTTTCGTTAAGGTGTAGAGCCCCTGGTGATACTTGGAGCAAAGTTTCATGTTGTGTCGAGCCTTCTTAGTGTTTTAAAAATAGCTATTTTGAGGCTAGCATAAAAGTGCCCCTAGCTCTCCTATTCAAAAGGCCATTTGACCAAAAACATTTTGCTTTAACTTGCAATCGTTTCTTAAAAGCATCAAATGTCTTACAATAACATTCCAAGATATAGTGTCCTTCCTCTCACAGTCTTTGGATCAAAATTAAATCAGTTTTAGTTCATTCAGCTTTACAGATATCACACATAGCTAATAAACAATTCCAGATAACGTTACATAACACATTTTGCAATGTGAATCTCAGATCACATTTTCACTTAAGTAAACGAATGATTTAATGTCACTGCTCATTTTACATACAGTTTCACAACAAAACAAAATGCTGAGGGAACATTACAAAATGTTTTAATGTTGGTTTTCAGCAGTATGCACCCCCACTAACCTGGAAAAAGTTTCAAGTCCAATATGTAATACTGACAGCTAGCGTTTAAAATGGTTACTGCAGTCCCAATTCGAAATACTGAAAATAGTCGACTCCCCCAGCCCCTCCTCCCCAGCTTCGAAGTTCATGGGAGTTGCCAGGTTGATAAATCTAAACCCAACGTCACACAATGTCAATGTTAGCTAGATGCTAGTCTCGCATTGACAGACATAACTCCAGAACACAGCAGGGTTACTAGATGCTGCTATGTTTACGGTTATAAAAGCCTGTGCTCTCGCAGAGCTCTGTACCCGGCTGACAGTCACTTTTAATTGACTAACCGTAATAAGAACGACCGCTAAAAAGACCGCAATCTTTCAGAGCTGTGTGCCCGACTGACAGCCATCTTTTCTCGGCTTAACGTCACTGCGACAGCCGCTAAAAAAGACTGTGACCTCGCGGTCGTCAGTACTCAGGACACAGTCAATGTCTGTTGGCTACGGCCGCTGAACAGAAGCGGGGAACAATTTCGGGCAGGAGGGAGATTGTCGGTACTACTACTTCCAGACCCGTTATACAGCTTGTCTATACACTACAGCAGTCAGTACATTACAAATTATGGTTGCATGCCAGTTTGTAAGAAAGTGGGACTCATCTTACTGTCCAACATATCATACACCTTGAAGCTGGCGATGGTAACGTTAGCCACAATAACATAACAACGTTACATACATTGCAAAGCGACCTGTAGAGAACACTATGCCCCAATCCAACAATTCAAGCTATGGGGTGTTTTGTCAAAGTTAAATTGCATGTTTCCATTATAAGGAAGTCAAACGGTTTCTGGCATATGACATGGGTCCTACGTTAGCAGTTAGCCTATATTAGCATGGTGGCGTTAGCACCAGTCAGGAACACTTCACCGGCTGTGTCTAAATTTTTTTTTCCGAATAACTAACTGGAGTACTCTATAATTTAATGCGAGCACATAAACGTTAGCCATAAAATAAATTAATGAAGCTCAATGCTTATCTGTTCAGGAGGAAATTAGTCAACTCTGTGTCCTTTTGGGCTCTAAGCTGTCTCCATCTTTTAAATGCATCGCCAATATTAATCCGTGATTTACCTCGTCTGTTGTTATGCAACCATTATGCAAAATTAGAGCAGGCAAAATGAATCCATCTCCGTTGATCCTGTTCGTTTGTTTGCTGCTTCCATGGCTGTAGCGCGGTGGGTTTGCGTTTTTACAGGTGTATCTGGCAACCCGGCCCGGCTGTCAGAATGGGCGGTTGATACCAACACACAGGCCAAAACACAAACAGACATTCCGACACAGAACGAAAATTTCAAAGGAGAAAATACTGGCTTTAGCATTGTTGTCAGAAAAGATAGTATTTCAACTTAGCATGTTTCCTTAATATCTGATGACACATTGTGGTCAGTTTTTGATTAAATATTGCACCTTTAAACAATAACGTTAATACAGCGTGTCGGGTGAATACAGCGTCTCCTGCAGCGGGGAGTCAGAGTCAAAAGGGACAGTAGGGTGTGCTAATGTTAGCTTCTTGTCTCATCTGGGTACTGATAAACACTTAATTTATCCAATTCAGTCCCAAAATGTATTTGTTTTATTTTCCAAGCTACCATAGCTGTCATATTTTACAGACCAGCGTGAGTGTGGTTTCCAGGGTAAATTAGCTGTTGAGGCTTTCGCCGTTGTTTGTCACCATTGACATATATAAAATGGACCAACAGATCCCGTTGCTCTGGACGGAGACCAGTGAAGGATATTAGAAGCACTTTTCCAGTGATGGCTGAGCGTTACTGCGCAGCCTCCAACTGAGAGTGACGACGTAGATGTGACGTGAGCAACCTGTCTGAAAGTTGTAAGTCTTCTGGTAGCTGTGCCAAGAGAAATCTCAATCATTCCCAATCTTGCAGAGACGCAGAGCGTAGGTATATGTAAGGAGATAACATAGGCACAGGCTAATTATTGCTAACTAAAATGCTAGTTAACATTAGTAATTACACTTAAACAGCTAATGTGAATCGAAACTGCCTGAGAGCTTCTCCTGTACTAATTTCTCTACTATGCGACAGTAAGTCGCGTGGTTATAACACAGTCGTTAGCCTAATTTTACAAAAACGTCTACTACAGAGCCAGAACGTGAGGTACACGGTAATGGAGCCTTTTATACATTGTCGTGTTTCCTTAGAACTAAACAATGGACAAATATAGTCTTTAAACACTTGAGATGTAAATTTATTCGCTGTCAAAGTGGCGCCAAAATGAATGGCAGTCAATGGAATGCTAACGGGAGGTGATGGCTTGGTAGCATCAAAATGGCTCCGCTATGCATTCCGGGGAGAAGCTTACCCCCTTGTTTGTCACTCTGAGACTTGTGCTGTTGTTTATTTGGTTGCCATGACTTCGTCAGTGAAGACGTCCTGTCACTGTTCCAGTTGCTCACCCTCAAAGAGGTGAGAGAGCGTACGACCGTTGCCAATATTCTGATAATATGTGTCTTTTTTGCAGCTCAGGTAAACACTGTTGGGTAAACTGAGATCTGAGATCTGTTCCAAGTTAGTTTGTTGTGGAAAATATAGCTGCTTTCCAACCCTGTGGCATGCTGCAGTAACTTTCACCTAATTATTCCTTGGGTAATTATTCTGTGGTGGCATTCAGGCTAGTAGTACTCCACAAAAATTTAACAAGGTTGTTCAAGTTCATGCCAGCTGTAATTTAAGTAATGTGGCAGTTGATTTTGCCTTTTGGAAAGTCTTGAAATCCCAGTGGGTTGTGATATTTTGTTCCAAAGTCAGACATGACATTATATAACAACAATATATAACCCAAGCAGACGCCTAAAGGATGATACATTACAAAATAATGGATGAGGCCAAAGCATTTCCTCTGTTGAGTTTGTCATTTTCCATTTTTGGCTATGACAGGCTACAGTGTATTATTCAGTGCAGTTGCATGAAGTAGACATATATGTGTGGAATCTGGTGGCTATTTCATACCTCCCACACACCATCACCCTCAGCCCACACACACTCGGATAAACATGTCCAGCATACCCGCAACACACATGAGCATAACTGAAGCCGGTACACACACACACACACACACACACACACACACACACACACACACACACACACACACACACACACACACACACAACACACACAAAACACACAACACACACTCACACCCACGCACACCGCCCCGTTCAGCCGCCTACACCCTTGTTGTTGGGCCTCATCCTGCAGGAGGAAACGTTGGCTGCAGATCTGTGAGGCTGTGATCCGGAACACTAACTCTACATCAGATGATGCAGAATCAGTCCTTAACACAGTTCAAACACAAAACATTTCACCAGTGGAAGTTGCAAGATTTGAGGATCGATAAACAACGAATTACCGCTGCTAAAGGTTAACTCAGCCAGTAGCACTAATCCGCCTGTCTCCTTGTCCCTACGTGTCGCGTTTAACCTGAGGATAAGACTAACTTGCCTGAGTGAGTGTAGGTCTTCCCTAATTCTAAAGGGGTAGTACGTTGTCAAGATGATTGCAGGGCTGACGGAGGTTTTACAACCCTGTCCGTCAAGGGACAAAGTCTAATGCCCCCATTGATAGGGGTATCTGTAACATACAAAACATTTGCCTAAATAGCAACCTTTTCTAAAATACTGCTGGTACTGTGGTGTTGGCGCTTCACATCTGATGCCTGCAGTGCGCCATGGAAGCATCAATTAAGACGCGTCAAATGAGGCGTGTCAATTATCGCTTTTAGTGCGTTTGGGCCTAAAGTGTTTTCCGTCGGAACGTCTTTCTCCCAGTGTTTCTCTTTTTTTCTGTCTGTGGTGTAGCGATGGTTGCGTTTGAGGCCTTTCCTCAAACTTCTCATAGGAGCTCTGTCATCATCTAACCATGAATGTCCCAGACAGACATGCCTACCGGCTTACAACTCAAAAGACAATAAACAAATTGTTTATTATCAACAAATGGCTACGCAAAGGACGATGTCGTAACAGTATCATTACAGATGCATTAACATGTAAGCATTATTTTAATGTTGTAGCTGGTTGAGGAGGATTTACTCTTGGGTCATTTAATCTGAGGCCATGGTTCTTAGCAGGAAACCGATGTTAATGCCTACTCAGTGTAGGGAATGAGTCCTTACCCAAAGTGAAGGAGATGTAGTACCTCAAGGTCTTGTTGCCAGTGAGGAGACAATGGAGCAGGAGATTGTCTGGAGAATCGGGGCAGCGGGAGCGGTATTGAATTCGCTTTACCATACCATTGGGACGAAAAGAGAGACAGGGAGGTTTGGGGTCCCCTGCTAGAGCTGCTGCCCTGGCGACCCAACCCTGGATAAGAGGAGGAAGATGGATGGATGGACTGTTTCATGCAGTGCAGTGCCTGTTCAAAATGATTGGCCTCCTATATTGCTGCTTGTAGCTTTGTCCAGAACCATTGTACCCCAAAATAACTTCCAAAAGGCCCCCAATGAATGATTATGAATGCAGCTTTGCAGTTACTCCTCAGCGGAGGATGTGGGCGTGTTTTGCATTGAGCAGCAGGGAGAGAGGTGTGTGGGTGGGGGCTCCTGAGCAGTGCCAGCTGAGTTGATTGACACAGCTGGTGCTGGTTGACTAATTATACTCTCCCTTGATGCAGTAGTGTGCTGGAACCTCGATTGCACACAGCAGAGACAGACAGCCATGTTGGCTGATGGATTTCATTTACTATTGAACTGTTTGCTGAATTGTGTCTTGAGTATTTGAGCAGCGTGATGTGCGCCAGGAAAGCCGGGCAACCAGAGGCACACGGGGAAGCTGGGAATTTATGTTGGAAATACTGTATGTGTGAGCAAACTTGAGAGTAAAAAGTGCCTTCATATTAAGTGGACTGTGTTTGTGCAGAGAGAACTCACAGTGGCAG
The DNA here is from genome assembly GCA_023566125.1 of Zingel zingel. Lineage (NCBI taxonomy): Eukaryota > Metazoa > Chordata > Actinopteri > Perciformes > Percidae > Zingel > Zingel zingel. Next base: position 32,698,166 of record CM042324.1, read on the forward strand.
CGAGTCTTGCAAGACTATTCATTTACAAACAGATATATAAAGTTAATTGTGTGTAGGTTAACCTCCTTCAAATGCTTCTTTACATGCAACCTAAAGTACTTTGATGTTCAACAGATCATAATCAATTTAGTTTAGCTAAAATGCAGAAATATGCCTAATCTTAAAATGCCTGTTTTAGTAATAATATTAATAAAAAATATTTGTGTTTGGGCCATCAAATTACGATACTGTATAGCCTCAATAACCAACTCCAGCTCAACCAATAACATATTGCAACATTTCTGGAATCATGCTGAAATGTGATGTTATTTTTAAGTTACATAAATCCTACTGTAACTTCACAGAATTTGCCCAGTCTAACATAATTTATATTTTTTTATAATTTATACTCTTTATTGATCCCCAATGGGGAAATTATAATTTCCACTTCGTTGTTATTACACACTACACTGCCTGAAATACACACACATGCTCAGGTCCTTTTACATGCACTAATGGAGAAATGTCAGGGTGAGTGGGCTGCGACTGCTGAACAGGCGCCCTGATCGGTTCAGGTGGTGGGGGGGGGGAGGGGGGTTCGGTGCCTTGCTCAAGGGCACCTTGGCAGTGCCCAGGAGGTGAACTGGCACCTCTCCAGCTACCAGTCTACTTCCGTATTTTCGGCCCAACAGGTTGGGTTGCATGTTCCCAACCCAACTCCCTATGGACTGAGCTACTGCCACCCCCCATAACATTAGCGCAACGTTAACGTTACATTGCCAGTATAGATGATTATAGTCTTATTTTACATCCATGACAGAAGCAAAGCTTGGCTGTGCTGCTCAGTGGTTCCTGCTGCTGACGGTCAACTGGCAGCATGGTCCCAAATAATGTGGTTAACATTTATTTTCCAACATCATTTGTAGTATTACCAATTTAAATTGTAACACTCTATTAAGTTTTGACTTCGTTGCATGCAGGTTTATTGATAATAGCTCCCCTATCTGGGCGTCTTGCTCTAAGGCTAATAAGCTAGTTAACATGCTAATAATGCTAACATACAATGTTGAATTAAATAATATTTCACCCACAGAAAGAACTGGAGAGTAGACTTCTTGGAGGGTTTGTTAGTACAATTAAACGCACAGAAATCCATATTATGCATTGGATATTTGCTTGAAAATTATTCGAACGGCAAAAACAAGGCCGGGAGGTCAAGTACAGTGATTCGACTTAGCTGAACTGATGGGGCCACTTAGCAGAGGTGCGGCCCAGGGCTAGCCTTGTGTCACTACAGCCACCTGTCACTCAAAGTGGCTGTTCTCTTAATTATGCAGAACTTGAGCCTGAATATAATTTAAAAGGGTGAGTTATAAAAAAAAAAAAAAAAAAACTCCCAAGTTGTCATGAAGAGTGAACTAAGCTATAGAGACCTAAACTGTTTTTTTAACCACGTTGTAAACATTAGGGGTGGTGGGAAAAATCGATACAGGATAGTATCGTAATATTTTCCGTGGCAATACTTTATTGATACATAGCCGCCAAGTATCGATCTATTTTTATATGTGTGTTGGTCAGTTTGTCTGCTTGACAGTCCCATTTTGCAGCAATATAATTAAAGTGTCATGAACAAACAGAGAAATGTATCTTATTAGATGAAATAGTTGACAAAGTTTCCTTTTAAGGGCCATAATTTGACATTGGGGAAGTAGGTAATAAATTGCAAGGTAATAAATAGCAATATATCGCAGAATATTGCAATATGTTTAAAATCGCATTAATATCGTATCGTGACATAAGTATTGTGATGATATATGGTATTGTGAGGCCTCTGGTGATTCCCACCCCTAGTAAACATGTTTAATTCTGCTGTAAAAACTTGGCCATTTTAACATAGGCGCATGTGGGAATTGACTCGCTCCTGGAGCCAGCCTCAAGTGGCCACTCGATGAACTGCAGTTTTTGGCACTTCCAATTTCAAGTGTATCTCGCTGCAGCCTGCGGGAAGGCGTGGCTTGACATCAAGCCCCACCCACATCCAAGTCAGCCCCAGAAGCTCATGAAAACAGGGCTTTCATCGGAGCAGTCTTACGTTATTTCCAAACCACTCTTTTCGTTTCAAAATCGGAAATCAAATAATCGAATAATAAAAAGTACACAGGCCCAATTACAGTTAATTGTTGTTGCATGAAATGACGTTTGTGTTTAACCTACATCAGTTTCTGTCACCTAATATGAAACAAGAGGCTATATCAGCTTTGCTACCGTCTTGGTCCGTTTGAGTGTATGGGGAGTGACGTAGGGAAAAAGAAATGACTGACTTGGATGTGGGCGGGGCTTGACATCAAGCCCCCGCCTTTCCGCTGCAGCGAGATGCTCCTCTCCAATTTGGCGACATTGTTCCGCACCGGACGTTGACGCTTTATGGTATTGCTACAGCTCTGTATCGCATTGCCCTATTCACAAAGCCATCGCTTTGAAGCAACCCAATCATTTCAGAAATTTGATCCCTCAAGGAACTAAACTCTGCCAATACACATCACATCACTGAATATAGGACACTGTAACTTCTGTTTCACTGAGCTTTTAGTAAAGGCTTGAGTGTAGGATTGAGCAGCTGACATGGCAGCCACCTGAAACTGGATTTGCCAAACTGTTTTTTATGCCTATGTCTGCTGCATGCTCTTCTGTGTTTCACTGTGTGTGTTTGTATGCAGGGTGTGTATGCAGTGGGGAACTTCCAGCCCAGTGAGGATCGGTCCAGAAGTCGAGCACCTACACCCACCCTGAGAGAGCCCCCCCTCTCCTCCTTACCCAATGTCAGCCAATCAGCAATTAGCAACAGCCACCAAGGTAAACCTATGCCTGCCAGGTGTATCTTAGATGGCATCCATAATGTGTCAACTTCCAGAATACATTTCTAGAAGAAAATGCTACACATAACCCTAATAATGATATGTACAGAGGTCCTTGTGGTTCAGCTTTGCTCTTTCCCAAAAGTCTAGCTTTTGGCATGCTAATGAGCACAGTAACACTGTGTACCAACAGTGCAATGACATCAAACAAAGTGAAATGACATAAAAACAAAGGAGAAAATAAATAGCTGACTTTCCTACTCACATCTGACCTTAATGTTACTCATAGCTCAAGACAATACAGATTAGTGCCGCCTGCCGTTATGGAGACTTATTACGTCTCGTCGCTTTGGTGTGTTCGAGGCACTTTTTTGACCAACTCGGGGAGACTGATCAGTCCAACTGCCTTTTCTGCCGACGTTCGGCCGTCTGGTCGGTGTGTAACTGCCTTTAGAGCCACTTAAGACATTATAATAATACTGTTTTCACAGGCCAGTAGTTGTACTGATCCTGAGTGCCCCTTTAACTTGTAACGTAATACACCTTATTTGAATAAAAATACTTGGATGGAAACCAATTAAAGCAGATGTGACATGAACTTGTGATGCTGCTTCTCTGATGTCTGATCCTAATATTATGACTCTGATCAAACCTTTGCCGTTTTCAAAACCAAGCAGTCTTGACAGTTTTAATTTAGTCATTTTTTTTTTAAATTTTTCTAATGATGACTTTGATGGCTTCAAATCATCCCCTTTTTAACTTGACTTTAGCAGTTTGACCTCTGCCTGTTATCCACTTGCAGGTCACCACACGCTGGCTCCCAGCCAACCAGAGCCCATCATCACCAGGACCTCTTCCCACACTTTGTCCCCCAACAGACCAGAGCCCATGCTGACGCGAAGTGCCTCCTACCGAGAGCCGTCTATGTCCAATTTGAAAAGAGCTAGTGCTGAGGTGGAGGTGATAACCCCATCCAGTCCCCTGGGCAACCATGACAACATGATGACCTTCAGCAGCAGCACACTGCCAAGGTAAATATTTTTAGTGCTAGTAATAAGGGACCATAATGTGCTCATGTTTAACTGTCACAATCTGTTTCACCTGTATCATGAGTTTACCTGATTATCAAGGCAAATGTATGAAATGGGCTACTACAATTTTGAAATATGTATTTTACATCCAGTAACTTTAGCATACAAATATAAACGACCATAAGGAGAACTACATAAACAAAAAATGAGCAATATTAAAAAAAACTAATATTTTCCAAAATTAAATAAAAAAAAATAAAAAACACAAACAACAATTTCGAGCAACAAAGACTAAATTTCCTGCATTCCCATACATTTTTAGGCAAGAATTTATGGTAAAAGTCTTTATGTCAAGGAAAACAGTAGTGTAATGGACCGCCCCTATGGGTCATGCGTCTGAACCGCGGATAAATTGAAAAGTTTAATCATCATAGTGTAAAATACAGTATAATTGCTGCTGTTACATGGTCAGGGCAATGCCGGTAAAACTGTGGTTTTCCCGCGTATTCCTGTACGGCTCGCATCAGGTGTTAAAACCAAGTATACCAAAACACGGAATTGGACTATTTAACGACGTTTGCACAGGTTATAAAACCTGTCTCAATTTAATATTGATAGACAGCGGAAGGTTGAGAGGTCTGCGCTCGTCAGCAGAGGCTTCTCGCTGCTCCGCCACTCCCCCGGGGCAGCATGGTCACCGGGAGAGTCCGGTACAGCCTTACTCTGCAAATGGAGATCCCACTAGCGCTAGCTTCACAGCGGAGAGTTCAGATCCAGTACTCTCAAAAACTCTAGCTAGAGTTAAAGACATTTATGAACGTGATTCCCGTTTTTTTAAGAGCAATAAAGAGGTTATTTAGTTTATTATCTTTCCATAAGCCAATCAACATTCCCAAATGCCTGGAAATGTGCAGTTGCAATCACCCATTTTCAAGACCGGTGAACCAACTGATGCAGCAAACTATAGACCCGTTAGCATCCTGCCAATAGCATCAAAATGGAAAGGTGCTAAGAGATCAACTGCTGGACACACTTTGCTGTTTTTCAGCTGTTAGAATGCAGCTACTATAGTTATCAGTGGACAGTAATTGAATATAGCAGCACTTTCTACCGTCAAAAATTAAAGATAAAGACTTTCAAACCAAATACTACCCAACCGGATATGTTTCAGCAGTAATGTGACCCGAAATTGGGGAGAAATGAACATTGGCAGCCAAGATTGCAGGTTTCCCTGCTATTAGCAGGGAGCTAACATTCAAGATTCAATATTCAAAAAGCTTTATTGCCTAATATGTTGCCATGTTAGAACATTTTCTTTTGATTGAAGGCAGAGTGTGTGTGATGTGTCAGTGGCATGAGTTTTGTATATGTATTGCATTGGGAATGAAGGATTTGTTGTATAATGACTTTTTATACAGAGGCACTCTGAACCTTCTTCCTGATGGTAATAGCTCAAAGCTATGGTGGAGGGGGTGGTCATCCTGGATGATGAAGTTGGATTTTCTTTCCACTGCTTCTATATAAAGATCTAGATTACCATAGCATTGGACAGTAATGGAATATAGCAGCACCTTTAACTGTCAAAAATGACAGATAAAGGCTTTTAAACCAAATACTAAGTAATGAGACCTGAAATTGGGGAGAAATGAACAACATTGGTAGAAGTAACTGGTACAGTAACGTTAGCCTAAAAAAATGCTCGAGTAGCCTGCCTGGAGCAGATGACCAATTATAGCAAACCAGCTCCGAGTTACGTGACACAGAGCCAAGAGTAGAAAAAAACGTTGAAAGCGGAGCGTTCAGAACATTGGGAAATCTGAGCTTTTTGCTCACAGGGATTTCTCTGAAATACTTTTACCTCATTATTTGAAGCTTTGGCCACGTTTGATGTGAAAATCTGACATTGTAACATTAAAGATATGATAGAAAATACGTAAAAAATGGGTTCCCTCTAAACACTGAACTGTAGTCAAAGAACAGTAACCTTACGTAGCTTCCTTCTTTTCCGTAGGAGATAGGGTGGAGGATGTGTGCTATGGTGTGGTGTGTTCCGGTGATTGATTGGGCTGATAGGCAAACTGCAGTGGGTCCACTGTGCTGGGTAGTGAGGAGCAGATTTGATCCTTGACTCATTCGAAGCATTTCATCACTACAGTGGTGAGTGCCACTGGGCGGTAGTCATTCAGTCAGGCTGGTCTTGTTTTCTTGGGCACAGCAATGATGGCAGACATCTTGAAGCCTGTGGGTATGACAGACTGAGCCAGTGACAGGCTGAATATCATTGCTAACACCGGTGCTAGCTGGTTAGCACACAGTCTGAGGACCCACCCACTGATACCATCAGGTCCTGCTGCTTTCTTGAAGTTCACATGTTTGAAATCCCTCTGAAGTCATGCTCAGAAATAATAATAATAATAATAATAATAATAATAACTTATTTGTATTGCACCTTTAAAAACAACAGCTTACAAAGTGCTTTAACAGAAGAAACAAAAGCATAAACAAAACATAAATATACAGAGCACATCAGTACACATACCTATACATACACAGCAAAAGATGAGGCAGCTCTAAAGGACAGAGGAAGTAAAAAAAAAAATTCACAAGTAGATCAAAGATAAGTGGAAATAGCAAGTTACAGTAGGACAGTCAGTAATGCAATGAACAGAGAAAAGGCAAAAAGATAAAAAGACGGCATCACATGAAAGCAAGTCTATAAAAATGTGTTTTAAGAAGTGATTTAAAAGAAGTCACTGATTCAGCAAGCCTTATCTCCTCGGGCAGGTCGTTCCAAAGCCGAGGCGCCCTGATCGAGAAGGCACGATCACCTCTGGTTACAAGTCTTGAACCATGGATGGTTAGAAGGGCCCTGCCCGAGGATCTAAGGCTGCGAACAGGCTCGTATGGGGCAAGCATCTCCGAGATATAGTTGGGGGCCAGACCCTGACGAGCCTTGAAAGTGATCAGTAAAATCTTAAAATCAATTCTAAAATGGACAGGGAGCCAGTGAAGTGAAGCTAGGATTGGAGCAATGTTTTGCCGTCTGTTAATACCAGTGAGAAGCCTGGCTGCTGAGTTTTGAACCAGCAGGAGGCAGGATAGTGATTTGTGGTTGATGCCGGTGAAAAGAGAGTTGCAGTAATCTAGAAGTGAGAAAATGAGGGGAAAAGGGACTACTTTTTCCAGGTCATGCTGTGACAGTATGTATTTGATTTTAGAGATGGTTCTGATATGGAGGAAGCAGGACTGGACAACGTTATTGATATGTGGTGTGAAGGTGAAGTCTGGGTCAACAATTACACCTACATTTCTGGCAGTGGGTTTGATGTTACTGGATACTGGACCGAGGCTGATGGGCCTAGGGATGGTGTTATGTGGATTGAACAGTATTATTAATTTGGAGGTGTTAAGTTGGAGAAAGTTATGGCCCATTCAGCGGTTCACATCTCTGATGCAGTCTGAGTCAGTCTGAGGGAGATAGGTGTGAGAGGTGCACCCACCCATCAATTAACCTCTGCTCCAGCTGTTTCTGTTTGTTGGCTGCCAACAAACTGTCCCTGTAGTTTTGTTTGGCTCCTCATCTAATTATTTTTTATTTGAAAGACAGAAAGTATCAGTGGAAATGCTTTGGCGCTGGGCCATTTTCTCTATCGCAAAATTTCGAAGCGCTGTGGTACACAGTGCATTGGCTTTGAAAGAGAGGGCAGGAGGGGATTTGATTCTTCATGACTAGCATTCTGCCACACTCCAGATGCCACTTTGTTTCTAACACTGGCCTCAGCATTTCCAAAAGTTAGTCCAAATTTAGCCACACACAGCATGAGTGCTTTCTACTAGCTCTGCACAGATAGTAACAGGATCCAATAGGATTGACTACAGTATGTTTTTTTTGTTTCTTTTCACAGAAAACCTGGCTCCAGGAGTCTGTCATCAGGGAAAGCATAATTTGTGCTTTCAAACTAATTTTTCATATGCAGAAATTACTAAGACATATATTCGATAGCACAAAATGTTGAGAGAACATTTTATTAATTTACGTGCATGAAAAAGTGAAAACTATTTTTTTCTTCTCTCCATGACACCCACTGGGCTCTGTTAATAATCTTCTATCATAAGTGTTGTGTTAGCTAAACATATTGCTGTGGTAAGCATGTGGGTAACTTGCCTCACTGGTCAGCAGTGTACAAATGCAAGTATGAAAACACTTCAATAAAATGCTGATGGATGCTTGCCACAATAATCTTATATTCTTCAATACATTTTGTCCTGTTGCGCTTAAAGTTTATTTGCCCCTTCCGCCAGGTCCCACGGAGGCTCCTCATTGGAAGAGGGTCGCATTCCACGCCGTCACGCCTCCATCCACGCATCAATGGACTCAACCCGATCCAAACAGTTGCTCAGCCAGTGGAAGAATAAAAACGACAATAGGAAGCTGTCCCTGCAGGTGATGGATGGAATTAGACCAGCCTCCTCCTCATCTCCTCAGAGGAACATGGAGCTGCGCTGCTCCTCTGAACCTTCTGCCATGGGCCTGGAGGCAGAGCTCCGAGGTGGACTACACCTGCCTTCACTTATCGCTTGTCAGGAAACAGAGCTGCGTGCTGGGGCTCACATTCCAGTTCAATATATGAAACTAGCAGCAAGCTCTGTTCCTATGGCCAATCATAATCACCAGACCCATAATGGCAGCAGTGGAATGGCTGGTGGGGCCAGAGTGTCTATCCAATCCCGGCCTGGATCCTCCCAGCTGGTTCACATTCCTGAGGAGGAAAACCTCACCAGCAGGGATCAGGAGAGTGAATCAGAGGACAGCATTATGGATGGAGGTGGGTCAGTGAGGGAAAAGTGGCTGAGAGTGGCTGAGAAGACCACCATCCCCTGCAGGCCACTCAGTGCTGGAGGACAGCCTCGTCTTATGCAGGTTAATCATTCTTTTTCTTTACCAACTTTACCTTTTTAATCTATATGTCTGTTGTGAATCAAAAGCAAGTCAAGTGTTGTTAGATCACATTAGTGGACATGACATTCATTTAAAAAAAGGTTTTTGTCTAAAGCGACATACATTAATTGCATTCATACTCCATAGGTATAAGACCTAGATCTTATCAAAAGTGTATCCCTCTCAGACAAACAACAAAAAAATGTTCGGGAGTACTAGAGTTCAAAGGCCTTTTTGTTATTTATTCTAAGAAAGTGCTAGCATGGGGGAGGTGAGAATGAATGAAATCTTTATTTTGAACGATTAAAATAAAATTTATATACAAACAAATAAAAAAATATAAGAAACATTTTTTTCAACATAACACTCGACCCGTTCGAAAATGGATAGAAGCTGTAGGCTTATCAGGTCCTACCCCCAGTCTTTACTGCATCTAAATCACAGTCAAACAAGATAAATAAAACAGATTATTTCAAATAATACAAAAATACTACTCCAATTTACGACCTACTTTATCTAGATATTAAGTTAGGAAAGAACAAACAAAACAAAAAACAAGCAGCAGTTACATCAGTTTAACTCTCTTTCCTCACTTCTGTACTTTTCAACAATACATCTTTTGTACCTATTTTTATATAGCAACATGTTTACAAGTCCTTTGTTTGATCGATGCATTCAGACTATTCCACAAAAGCACCCCACACATCGAAATACGCATACTTTTACACTATACTGTTTCAAATTTAAAAACCCCTCTCAAGTTATAACCCCCCTCTCTATCTGCAAAGTTTTTGTAAGTTTCCAGGCAGCTGTTAGTTTTTTGCTTTATGGATTAATTGCGCAGTCTTAAAATCTATCAGATCTTTAAACGTTAAGGTATGTGATTTTAAAAACGGCAAATTGGTATGCTAATGATGTCCTATATTGTTTAATTTTCTAATTGCTCTTTTTTGTATTGTGCTTAGTGATTGTAAGATGGTTTTGTATGTGTTGAGCCAAACTTCAACACAGTAATTTAAATACGGTAATACACAAGTGAACTATTCAAAATATAAAGCGCTTTCTCATTCAATACATGCCTTGCTTTCCCCATTACTCCAATACTCCGTGCTACTTTTGCTCTAACATGTTTAATATACAGTAGGGTTTCCAGCAGATTTTGTAATCAAGAATCACACCTAGTTTTCATACACTTTTCTATTTCAACATTAATCATTACTTTTACTTGTGTATGAGTTTTGCGGTTTCCAAACAGCATACGTTTGGTTTTATCTAAATTTAATGATTTTTCAAATTTCTGCTTTTACCACCCGCAAAAGCGGCTGCAAATTACCCCAGAACAGAAAATTTTAAGAGGTTTGTCACCCTACATATGTCATTTATATACAGAATAAATAATTTGGGACCCAAAATCGACCCCTGTGGGACTCCACAACTGATACCCAAGCTCTCTGATCTCAACTTCCCTATTTGCAGAAATGTAAGTCTGTTACTTATGTAACTTTTCATCCAATCAATTACAACCCCTCTGATACCACACTTTTCCAGTTTATTGATTAATTATTGGTGATCAACTGTATCCAGTTTTAAAACAATCTATAAATACCCCAACTAAATATTTCTTATTATCCATAGAACTGTTAATGTCTTCAATTAATTCCATCAATGCCATGGATGTAGATCTGCTCTACCTGAATCCATACTAGACTATCAACTAACAATTCATGCTTCTCAATAAAATTATCCAATCTATTGACATACAGTTTATCTAATATTTTAGAGAACTGCAAGCGGCCTGTAATTAGGAGATTGATTTTTCTCTCCAGCTTTGAATAGTGGAATGACTTTAGCAGTTTTCATTTTACTTGGAAGACAAATTACAAATACAAGTTAATGGTTTTAAAATTGCACCAATGACTTCCTTGATTAAAGCTATATTAATGTCATTCCCCTGAAGGAACACACGCTTGTCCATATTGAGGTTTAAGGGATGCCCTGACATCCACACTAAGATATCTGCCAGACAAGCAGTGAATGAATGAAGTGATGGTAATTTATTTGTGCTTTAGAACGTAATCAATGTGAAACAATAGTAAAATAAGCTTTATTTCTCTCTGTCTACTGTACAATGACAAATACAAGTACAAAACAACTGGTCCACAAAACGAGAGGGGGTTGTAGCCGATTCTGTGGTCTGGCACAGACCAGTGGTCACAACCACTAGGGGCGCTAAAGACACTGGTCGCGACCAGCTCCTCAGTGGTCTGCCCTGTGGTCCCTGTGGTCTGTGAAGCGGCTTTAGTATTTTCTCCCCTGTCCTGTCGTTTTGGCAGCACTGTTGGCTGGATAAATATCAGAGATCATAATCGTTTGTCTATAAAAAAACACTATATCAGATATATTATGATTATTATTGTTATTATTATTGATTATGAAGATCCGTGTGGTCAGGACCAGCTGGTCTCTGGCACAGACCAGTGGTCACAACCACTAGGGGCGCTAAAGACACTGGTCGCGACCAGTGGCACAGCGGTCATGACCAGCTTCTAACTGGCACAAAGGGCACTAAAATTACTGGTCCTGACCACCTCCTCTGTACTACTCATACAACTACGACTAATAATAATAATTTAATAATTGTTATTATGATTTCTATTAATAATAGTGATCAATAACATTGGATAAACAATCTATTATGGCTTCTCACATTAGGCGTTTCTACTAACACAGTGAGAAACGTGAAAAGTTGTATTAAAAATAAATACAAACAAACACTCCACAGATCACTCAACTGGTCCAAGCAACAGAACAGATCACAGAGGAGGTGGTCAGGACCAGTAATTTTAGTGCCCTTTGAGTCCAGGCAACGTAACTCATTTTGGAGCCAAAAATAGAACTAATTGTAAGAGAATTTTTTTCAGCATAGATAATTTCTATAATGTGTCCAGAACAACATACTAAAAGTCCTAAGAAATCCTAGTTGAGGAAATATGTTTAATTCTCATCAATCCAAGATGTGTGCCAGTAAGGCCATACAACAATACACCCCAATGGGGCTATTTTTTTCCTTTACTCCTATCAAAATAAAACTTTATAAAATGAAAGTATCCATGATAAGTACAAATTTTTGTATTACAAGTTTCTTTGAAAATTAATTTGAATATGTAAATGAAAGTATACATGAAAATTAACATTTTTATTAAAAACAGGGGCCAAATAACTCACACATTCATGTCTATTCAGTAAGTTAACCTATGCATAAACACGATAAATTTGAAGTCACTTGCCACACTTACCTGGGTCACTTGCCACAAAAAGACTTACAGTGCCTTGCGAAAGTATTCGGCCCCCTTGAACTTTTCGACCTTTTGCCACATTTCAGGCTTCAAACATGAAGATATAAAACTGTAATTTTGTGTGAAGAATCAACAACAAGTGGGACACAATCATGAAGTGGAATGAAATTTATTAGATATTTCAAACTGTTTTAACAGATAAAAAACTTGGGCGTGCAAAATTATTCAGCCCCCTTAAGTTAATACTTTGTAGCGCCACCTTTTGCTGCGATTACAGCTGTAAGTCGCTTGGGGTATGTCTCTATCAGTTTTGCACATCGAGAGACTGAAATTTTTGCCCATTCCTCCTTGCAAAACAGCTCGAGCTCAGTGAGGTTGGATGGAGAGCGTTTGTGAACAGCAGTTTTCAGTTCTTTCCACAGATTCTCGATTGGATTCAGGTCTGGACTTTGACTTGGCCATTCTAACACCTGGATATGTTTATCTGTGAACCATTCCATTGTAGATTTTGCTTTATGTTTTGGATCATTGTCTTGTTGGAAGACAAATCTCCGTCCCAGTCTCAGGTCTTTTGCAGACTCCATCAGGTTTTCTTCCAGAATGGTCCTGTATTTGGCTCCATTCATCTTCCCATCAATTTTAACTATCTTCCCTGTCCCTGCTGAAGAAAAGCAGGCCCAAACCATGATGCTGCCACCACCATGTTTGACAGTGGGGATGGTGTGTTCAGGGTGATGAGCTGTGTTGCTTTTACGCCAAACATAACGTTTTGCATTGTTGCCAAAAAAGTTTGATTTTGGTTTCATCTGACCAGAGCACCTTCTTCCACATGTTTGGTGTGTCTCCCAGGTGGCTTGTGGCAAACTTTAAACGACACTTTTTATGGATATCTTTAAGAAATGGCTTCCTTCTTGCCACTCTTCCATAAAGGCCAGATTTGTGCAGTATACGACTGATTGTTGTCCTATGGACAGAGTCTCCCACCTCAGCTGTAGATCTCTGCAGTTCATCCAGAGTGATCATGGGCCTCTTGGCTGCATCTCTGATCAGTCTTCTCCTTGTATGAGCTGAAAGTTTAGAGGGACGGCCGTGTCTTCGTAGATTTGCAGTGGTCTGATACTCCTTCCATTTCAATATTATCGCTTGCACAGTGCTCCTTGGGATGTTTAAAGCTTGGGAAATCTTTTTGTATCCAAATCCTGCTTTAAACTTCTCCACAACAGTATCTCGGACCTGTCTGGTGTGTTCCTTGTTCTTCATGATGCTCTCTGCTCTTTAAATGGACCTCTGAGACTATCACAGAGCAGGTGCATTTATACGGAGACTTGATTACACACAGGTGGATTCTATTTTTCATCATTAGTCATTTAGGTCAACATTGGATCATTCAGAGATCCTCACTGAACTTCTGGAGAGAGTTTGCTGCACTGAATGTAAAGGGGCTGAATAATTTTGCACGCCCAATTTTTCAGTTTTTTATCTGTTAAAAAAGAAATATCCAATAAATTTCGTTCCACTTCATGATTGTGTCCCACTTGTTGTTGATTCTTCACAAAAAATTACAGTTTTATATCTTTATGTTTGCAGCCTGAAATGTGGCAAAAGGTCGAAAAGTTCAAGGGGGCCGAATACTTTCGCAAGGCACTGTATTGATTGCACAATTTTGCCTCCATTTGCTTTCTAAATTCTTTTTTTTTAATTTGCGAACAATCCTTACCTAATGACATTCCCCCACAGATAACATCAGAAGAAAGTCAGAGTAGCCATCTTAGTCATTAGTAACATGGTGAGATTACATGTTGCTACCTTGTCGTGGTGGGGAGGCTTGTGTGCCTCCGTGACCCTGAAGACTATACTGGTGGGGATTATTACGGAGCCCCCCTGGTCAAAACAATTAATTATAACTATCTCGTGGCCTCAAGATAGTATCTCCTGGCCTCAAGATAGTATCTGCTGGCCTCAAGATAAGTGTATATAAAAGGAGAATGCACAATGGAGCAGCTTTAAAAATTATATATATAGGCTATAAAATATGAAGAATTATAAAGGACTATGGATATGCAGCCTACAAGATTTACATTACTGTATTAACAGAATTGTGATGAACAGTACTAGTAAATAAATAGAAGCAGAACTGCAGCAAACTATATTGCACACTGAATATTAAAACAGAGAATATTGCACATAATGTGAAGTATTGCACTACACTACAGGGTCCAGTTTAATGACAAAGGGTCCATGTGTCAGACACTTTACTATCTTGAGGCCACGAAGATAGTATCTTGAGGCCACGAGTTACTATCTTGAGGCCTCAAGATAATATCTCGAGGCCACGAGATACTATCTCAAGGCCACGAGTTACTATCTCGAGGCCACGAGTTACTATCTTGAGGCCATGAGATAGTTTTCTCAGCCAGGAAGTTTTCAGGTTAGAGGTCAGTCTAAAAGCATCATTGCCATCTCCCATTGGCAGTAGGACGATTGGATGAAGATTGGGCCAATGTATTTGTCATACATATGAATGGTGTTTCTGCCTAGGCAAATTAGGACATATTCAATAAGTGTGGAGCTCATGTGCATATTCAAATTAATTTCAAAAGAAACTTGTAATACAAAAAAAGTTACTTTTCCTGTATACTTTTACTATGTAAAGTTTTATTGTAGTAGGAGTAAAGGAAAAAATTAAGCCTATTTGGGTGCATTTTGGGCATATTCAATTAGTGTAGTCATTTGCATATTCAAATTTATTTTCAAAGAAACTTGTAATACAAACATTTTTACTTTTCATGGATACTTTCATTGTGTAAAGTTTCATTTTGATAAGAGTAAAGGAAAAACATAGCCCCATTGGGGTGTATTATTGCCTGGCCTTATTGGCACACATCTCAGATTGAGGAGAATTTAACATATTTCCTCAACTAGGATTTCTTAGGACTTTTAGTATGTTGTTATGAACACCACATAGAAATGATCTAAGCTGCAAAAAATTATTTTACAATTAGTCTGTCGTAAAACGCTACTTTGCCTGGACTAATTTGTGCCAGTAAGAAGCTGGTCATGACCGCTGTGCCACTGGTTGCGACCATAGACTGTTGCGACCAGTGTCTTTAGCGCCCCTAGTGGTTGTGACCACTGGTCTGTGCCAGAGACCAGCTGGTCCTGACCACACGGATCTTCATAATCAATAATAATAACAATAATAATCATAATATATCTGATATAGTGTATTTTATAGACAAACGATTATGATCTCTGACATTTATCCAGCTAACAGTGCTGCCAAAACGACAGGACAGGGGAGAAAATACTAAAGCCGCTTCACAGACCACAGGGACCACAGGGCAGACCACTGAGGAGCTGGTCGCGACCAGTGTCTTTAGCACCCCTAGTGGTTGTGACCACTGGTCTGTGCCAGAGACCAGCTGGTCCTGACCACACAGATCTTCATAATCAATAATAATAACAATAATAATCATAATATATCTGATATAGTGTTTTTTATAGACAAACGATTATGATCTCTGACATTTATCCAGCCAACAGTGCTGCCAAAACGACAAGAAAGGGGAGAAAATACTAAAGCCGCTTCACAGACCACAGGGCAGACCACTGAGGAGCTGGTCACGACCAGTGTCTTTAGCGCCCCTAGTGGTTGTGACCACTGGTCTGTGCCACAGAGCAACTGGTCGCGACCACTGATGAGCTGGTCACGACCAGTGTCTTTAGCACCCTAGTGGCAGTAACTACTGGTCCCTGCCAGAGACCATGGTCCCGGGACAGACCACGGAATTGGCTACAACCCCTGCTGCAGAAAACGCTTGGTTACGTTGTAACCTTGGTTCTCTGAGTGAAGAGACTCCAACGTACATATGGAATAAGTAACGGTGTAACTTTTAGTAATACAGGAGAGAAGCCAGTTATCTGAGTTTGTTACAAAACCTTTGAGTGCTCGGTTTTCATTTTGGGACTTTCAATTGACTTTCCAGTCTTATTTCTTCATGGAATTTTTCTGTAAAATAGTGTTAAAATCTTGTCTCGATCTCGTGAACCCAATATCACTTGAATGTGAAAGTGTGTCCAAACTTTTTTATATATATATATATATATATATATATATTATAATCATGACACATGTGATTATTTTTAACCATTTAATAGAGCAATTGACAATTGAAAAAATAAAATAATCAATAACAAAATAGAGTAACTACATATATAAATAACTACACGCTATAACGTATTAAGTAAATACCAATCATTGACACTCACTAAATACCTGGTTTGTTATGTTAAACCTAATTTAGAAATAGTGAATCCATCATTCATAAAGTATGAAATACAATCATTAAAGACATTATAGATGAGCTTGTTTATCAAGAATAAAACATGTATAGCTGTGTTTATGAATACCATACTGATGTGTAATAATGTAGGAACAATGCTTTATAAATCTAATCTGTAATCTGTACTAAAGGTGTTTTGACTTTTTGCTGAGCTTTAACCACGTCCCAGTCTTCATCAACAGATGGGAGTTTATTGACTTGGCAACTTGAGTTAGTTTAAAGATAATTGTTGCCTCATCAACTTCTCTGATGAGAACAAGAAATCCCAGAGCTGTGAGCAAAACGTGAGCTTACAAACAAATAAACATAATTTTTATTTTGAACGCATTTTGGTTCACTGACCGGTAATATTCTAAGACATAAATAAACCTATTATGCACCACAGATTAAATACAAGCATTTACATGGCTAAATAGTGATGGAGTGATGTTGATGCCCTGACATTCCTGTGACTGTAATCCTGATGTGTGTAATATTGATGAGGTATTTGCTGTATTTGCCAAATGCAGTGGTGTTGGAAGTATTTCAAGATGTAACTTATATCTTTGACCTTATAGAGTCATTGTGCTTTCAAGCTTATTCAACAGTTTGTAACGTTATGAGATCAGGAATGTATTAAAGTCAATATAAAATGTATTTATTTATATAATATAATTTCAATGCAGGCTGTGTGTTTTGTGTAGAGCTTATAACCTTTTTGTTAAAAGGTTCTTAGTTGTAGCAGTAGCACTCCACCTACAAGAAGAGAAGTTATGTAATGAGTAAGTATCTCAGCAGCAAAACAGCTCACATTCCACTGTCATCCTCCTATTCCAGGTGATAACCTTATCCAAACAGCAGGGTCTGCTACACTCTCCTCGGTCGGAGGATGGTGGATCCATTCGGTACCGAGCCTTGACAGACCAGGACCCATCACCACCAGCCTCTACCACAGGAGCAGTGGGAGGAGGTCTGTACTGCTCATAGTTAGAGTATATTTATACATACAGTGTGCGATATGTGAAGAAAGCAGAGGGGGGGGAATGTTTTTTGATCATGCACAACCAAACAAAACATGCAAGAATTAAAACCCCCTTTCAATACCATAGACATAGCCACCATTCAGGCATGCCAAAACACTTATAGTTCAACTTCCATATTCAATGGAAAATAATTTCAAAATTAAATAGTACAACGTGGTGTCAACACAGCGCTTTTAAGCCGGAGAGCGCAGTTCACTTTGCGTTGAAAACAAAACACTTTCCCGAGGAAACACTCATTCGTTCGTCCAGAGTGTTTTAATCCAAACCACCATATTTTTTCTAAACTATAGTCGTTTTGGTGCCTAAACTTAAAGGAGAATTCCGGCCAATTTTTACCTGAATCTTGATCACTATATACAGTACTGTGCAAAAGTCTTAGGCAGGTGTGGAAAAAATCTAAAACATCTAAATCACATCAATATTTGGTGTTACTAACCTTTGCTATATATATATATATATATATATATATATATATATATATATATATATATATATATAAATGTGTATATATATAAATGTATATACAGTGGGGAGAACAAGTATTTGATACACTGCTGATTTTGCAGGTTTTCCTGTGAGAGACGGAATCTAAAACAAAAATCCAGAAAATCACATTGTATGATTTTTAAATAATTAATTTGCATTTTATTGCATGACATAAGTATTTGATCACCTACCAACCAGTAAGAATTCCGGCTCTCACAGACCTGTTAGTTTTTCTTTAAGAAGCCCTCCTGTTCTCCACTCATTACCTGTATTAACTACACCTGTTTGAACTCGTTACCTGTATAAAAGACACCTGTCCACACACTCAATCAAACAGACTCCAACCTCTCCACAATGGCCAAGACCAGAGAGCTGTGTAAGGACATCAGGGATAAAATGGTAGACCTGCACAAGGCTGGGATGGGCTACAGGACAATAGGCAAGCAGCTTGGTGAGAAGGCAACAACTGTTGGCGCAATTATTATAAAATGGAAGAAGTTCAAGATGACGGTCAATCTCCCTCGGTCTGGGGCTCCATGCAAGATCTCACCTTGTGGGGCATCAATGATCATGAGGAAGGTGAGGGATCAGCCCAGAACTACACAGCAGGACCTGATCAATGACCTGAAGAGAGCTGGGACCACAGTCTCAAAGAAAACCATTAGTAACACACTATGCCATCATGGATTAAAATCCTGCAGCGCACACAAGGTCCCCCTGCTCAAGCCAGCGCATGTCCAGGCCCGTCTGAAGTTTGCCAATGACCATCTGGATGATCTAGAGGAGGAATGGGAGAAGGTAATGTGGTCTGATGAGACAAAAATAGAGCTTTTTGGTCTAAACTTCACTCGCCGTGTTTGGAGGAAGAAGGATGAGTACAACCCCAAGAACACAATCCCAACCGTGAAGCATGGAGGTGGAAACATCATTCTTTGGGGATGCTTTTCTGCAAAGGGGACAGGACGACTGCACCGTATTGAGGGGAGGATGGGTGGGGCCATGTATCGCGAGATACAACGACCCAAAATACACAGCGAGGGCAACTAAGGAGTGGCTCCGTAAGAAGCATCTCAAGGTCCTGGAGTGGCGTAGCCAGTCTCCAGACCTGAACCCAATAGAAAATCTTTGGAGGGAGCTGAAAGTCCGTATTGCCCAGCGACAGCCCCGAAACCTGAAGGATCTGGAGATGGTCTGTATGGAGGAGTGGGCCAAAATCCCTGCTGCAGTGTGTGCAAACCTTGTCAAGAACTACAGGAAACGTATGATCTCTGTAATTGAAAACAAAGGTTTCTGTACCAAATATTAAGTTCTGCTTTTCTGATGTATCAAATATTTATGTCATGCAATAAAATGCAAATTAATTACTTAAAAATCATACAATGTGATTTTCTGGATTTTTGTTTTAGATTCCGTCACTCACAGTTGAAGAGTACCTATGATAAAAATGACAGACCTCTACATGCTTTGTAAGTGGGAAAACCTGCAAAATCGGCAGTGTATCGAATACTTATTTTCCCCACTGTATATATGTGTATATATATATATATATATATATATATATATATATATATATATATATATATATAATAAAGAAAATGTATTTGAAATGGAAAACGTTATACTTCTTGAGGCAAGGCAGCTTTATTTTTACAGGACATTTCAGCAGCAAGGCAATTCAAAGTGATTTACTTAAAACATTAAAGACCAGTTAAAACAATTAATAAAACAATAAAACAACCTCAATAGAATAAGACATATATGAAATAACAGAATAAAAGTGACAGTGCAGTGTAAGTGTTAACAATTATTAGAAGTGGCCAGTTTATCCCTCCTAAAAATGTTATCATAATGATGAATGTAAAATATTATTACTATTATTACTATTATTATTATTACTGTTATAAAAAGATAAGTGGTTGGCTTTCTTGATTCATTGTAATTGGCAAGCAAAGAAAAACATTTTTCACACAAACCCCCCCACCTCTGGGTGAGACTTGGTTGCGCCCAACCCTTCTCAGTGTTTTCTAAGCAAACTACTGTCAGTACCCGATCGGTGCGCTTCGTGAGTAGTAGAGAAGTGTAAAAGACCGGTCCATAGTCTGCGCTTCTTTCCAGAACTCGTATTTCTTTCAGAGGACTTTGTGCAATAAATCCATATTCTTAGATCTAATATTGATAGTCTTTTGTCCATATCTTATTCATTTTCGGTCCTTTTATTGTCATTAGCTGTGATGCTAAAGCAGTTTTAGCTTTCCCATGATGTTTTGAAAGTTTTTGACCAATCAGAGGAGTTGCTTTCAGGGCCCATGAAATAAAGTCAGAAAATTACATATTTGACCGACCCACAATGCTGCAATATATAATATTGATTTTCAAACCACCCTCGCCAAAAATCTTTTTCCTTATTGTTCCTGTGTGATTTCAATACATTTCTGTGTGATTCAGTTTCCCTTTAGTTTTTTCTTTTTTACAGTCATATAACAATGTATACATCCATGTGGCATACATATCCTGATAGCCCAGGTAGTATAAAATAAATGATGCCTATAATTTGATTGTGCATTACAGGGTTGAGATTATACAAGCATTATTACACAAGGAGACCAGGTGGACCAAAGATTAGAAAAAAATGGCTTAGGCTTTAGAGGGTTAAAGGTCCAATACTGACAGCTATCGTTTAACGTAGTTACTGCAGTCCAAATTCAAAATACTGTCTCCCTCGGCCTCTCCTCCCCAGAATCGAAGTTCACGGGGGTTGCCAGGTTGCGAACGCTAACCAACTTACCACATTGTTAATGTTAGCTAGATGCTAGTCTCACATTGCCAGGCATTACTCCACAGCGCAGCGGGGTTGCTGGATGCTGCTATGTTTACGGTTATAAAAGCTATGCTCTTGCGGCGCTCTGTACCCGGCTGACAGTCACCCTTTTATTGACTAACCGTAACAACAATGACCACTAAAAAGACCGCGACTTTGCAGAGCTTTGTGCCTGACTGTCCAGACCCGTAATACAGCTTGTCTTTACATTATACATTATGCTTGCATGCCAGTTTGTAACAAAGTGGGAATCATCTTACTGTCCAACATATCTTAACTAGGCTGGCGATAGTAACGTTAGCCACAATAATATCCCATAACATAACGTTGCATACGTCGCAGAGCGAACTATAGAGAACGTAAGCTGTGTCCCAATCCAACAATTCAGGCTACACGTTGCTTTGCCAAAGTTAAATTGCATGTTTCCGTTAGGGAGGAAGTTAAACTTTTGACAGTTTCTGTCACATGTCTGTCACAGTGGTTGTAACCAGCTGTGGCCCTTTTGCCCGGTCCCCGGTAACGTTAGCAGTTAGCTTGTTAGCATGGCGACGTTAGTCACTTCACCGGCTGTGTCTAATATTTTTGCGAGTAACTAACTTGAGTACTATATATAATTTATTGCGAGCATGTCACTGTGTGTGAATGTCTATCTGAGGAGCAGCTGGCACCTTTTATGGCAGCCTCAGCATGAATGGTAAATGGTTCTTGTACTATGTAAAAGCGCTTTGAGTAGTCGTTAAGACTAGAAAAGCTCTCTATAAATACAGTCCATTTATATTTACTTTAAGACAAAATACATTAGATTTTGATAACCAGAAATAACTGGAGATTAAAATGGTAAAGGATACTTCTGGTGACCTTTTTTTTTTTTGTCCAGAAACCACAAATCCCACAAGTTCCCAAAAGACAAAAAGACCCGGGTAACACAGTTTAAGAGGTGTGCATAAGACCAACATGACACTGTTATATGTATATTGTATATTGCTGCTGTTATACGTATATTGTATATTGCTGCCGCTGCTTCAGAAAGTCGTAATTACACATCTCTGAGCTATCTGCTTCAGTGAACTCAAGCAAACAGTCTCTCTCATCTTTAAGGGTGAGCAACTGGAAGTGACAGGATGTCATCACTCATGAAGTCATGGCAACCAAATAAACAACAGCGCGAGTACAGCATTTTCTTCTCCTCTTTTTCTCCTCCTTCTCTCCAGTGTTAAGAGTTCCAGCCTTTTTCCTAATGTGAGTTTCCTAGTGTTTTTGGTGTTCTTGGTTTTGCCCTGACAGTACAAAGTGACAAAGATATGGACCCAGCAGAGCAACATCCAACCACGCTGGCAAACTCTGCAAAAGCTTTTGCAATAAAGCTTTTGAAATATGCAGTGGTTTAAGTAGAGGCCATGGGTGAGTCTCTTTGTTCCTCAACTTGCTGTCGTCCATTTGACTGTCCACCAGCCTCCAAGCCTGCACTCTGGCCTACTCTTAGCCAGCCTACCTCCACTATCTTTAAAGCTTGGCTATGTGAGTCTGCAGCCAGCCTGTCCTGAGCCTGCTCCAGCCCCTAAATCATTCCTGGGAACCCAACTGTCTCTGGGAGGTCATTGAAGCATCACCAAAACTTCCAGGCTTTGTGGAAGAAACCCAGTCTTTCTTTGGGCCATGTTGCCACCCTGGCAAGCCGTTCCAGAACCCGTCCTGTCAGCCTCTGGCCTGCTAACCGCCAGCCTGCTTCCCAGGTAGCTAGCCCCATGCCTGCTAACCTCCAGCCTGCTTCCCAGTCTGCTTTCCAGTGTCCTGTGCACATGTAACAGTCCCGGCCTCCTGTGTTGCGACAACCTCAGCTCCCCCACAGCCGAACATCCCAAGAGTTAGGGTTATTCCCCCCAAGGACTCAGAGGGTGAGCATATTATTAAGCTTTTTTTGCTCACTAAATGAAGAGGCTCCAGCCCTGGCTTAACAACTGGTGCTAGCTGAGGCTAGCTGGGAGGCTACAGAACATGTGATTTCCAGTTGCCATCCTCTCTGCAAGTCTGTCAGCAGCCAATCAGCCTTTGTGCCTCTAGCTGGTGAATTATCAGCCTTCCAAGCCTCAGCTGGCCAGCAAACCAGAGTTTCCTCAGCCCAGATGTATGATTGACATCCATCCACACCCTGAACCGAGCCAGATTCTGGGATTAAACGGATACCTGCTACTGGTTCCCAGTCGCCGGTCCAGCTGACACCTATTCCTGTTGAGCAGTGACTTTCCCAAGGTCCTATCAAGCTGCAACACTTCCAAGTTCCTCCTGAGTAGCTGCTGCCAAGTTCTTCCTGAGAAGCTGCTGCCGCAAGTTCCTGAGCCGCGGCAATTACCAGTTCCTGTACGGCACCGTCATCAGTTTCTTTCTCCTGTTTCCCTGGTTCCACAGTCTACAGTTCCTGATCATGGGCTGACCTCGAAAGGGGTTCCGTCTTTGTGGTCATCTTCTAGTGGGGTCCCACCTCTGTGGCCATGTTCCAGTGTTACTACATGTTCCAGTGGGGTCCCGTCTTCATGATCGCCTTCCAGTAAGGTTCTGTCTTTGGGGAGGCATCCCAGTGGGTCTCGTCACTTCCTCCAGAGGGGTTTTGTTGCCGTCTTTGTCCTCCAGAGGGATCCAATTTCTGTCACTGACCTCCAGAGTGGTTGACTCCTTGATCAGCCTCCAGAGGTGCTCAGATTGTCTGCCCTGCCCTCAGGTTATCTGCTTGAAGCCATCAGCTCTGCCCTGCCCTACCCCCAGACCATCTGCCTGGGGTTCCTGAGCCGCGGCAATTACCAGTTCCTGAGCGGCACCGTCATCAGTTTCTTTCTCCCGTTTCCCTGGTTGCACAGGCTACAGTTCCTGATCATGGGTCCCCGGGCTGACCTCGAAAAGGGTTCCGTCTTTGTGGTCGTCTTCTAGTGGGGTCCCACCTGTGGCCATGTTCCAGTGTTAATCCGTGTTCCAGTGGGGTCCCGTCTTCATGATCGCCTTCCAGTAAGGTTCTGTCTTTGGGGCGGCATCCCAGTGGGTCTCGTTACCTCCTCCAGAGGGGTCTTGTCGCCGTCTTTGTCCTCCAGAGGGATCCAATTTCCGTCACTGACCTCCAGTGTTATGGTTTGGGAGTTTTTTTCTTATTTTGGTAGTCTGTTTATATGTTTTGTATTTTGCTCAGTTTCCTGTGTTATTTTGAAAGTTCTGTTTTCTTCCTTGTCTTTTATGATTTTACTTCCTGTCTTGTGTTTTTCCGCTTTTTTTGATTACTGTGCCCAGCCCTAATGCGATTCACCTGTTTTCCAGCCCTTGTGTCACCTGTCTTGTGTTACCTCATTACCCTCTGTATTTAGGCTGTGTGTTTTCCCCTTGTCCTTTGTCAGATTATTGTGTTTGTGTGTCTGGTCTCCTGTTGCTATTCCCGTGTGTTCTTTGTCTCCTGTCGGTATCCCAGGGGTTTGTTCCTGTCCGGTCCAGTCTATTTGTTTTTGTGTAAGTCTTCCTTTGGTCTCTGTGCTCTTTTGTTATTTTATTCGGTTTTCTCTTTTTGCATATTGGACGTCCTCAGTTTCTACCTCTTGTGTTTCTTTTTGCATTTTGGCTTTTTTGGATTCCTGTTTTGTTTGTACCCTGGATTTGTTTGTGTTTTTGGTATTAAATCTTCACATCATACTACTTCTCAGTTTTTCCGCCTCTGCATTTTGGGTCCGCATTTTTCTCCACTCATTCTCCAGAACATAACATCCAGAGTGGTTGACTCCTTGATCAGCCTCCAGAGGTGCTCAGCCTGTCTGCCCTGACCTCAGGTTATCTGCTTGAAGCCATCAGCTCTGCCCTGCCCTACCCCCAGACCATCTGCCTGGGGTTTCCTGCTCCGCCGCTGTTATCCCTCATTTGTAAAGTCTGCCCAGCCCTGATTTGTTTTACCTGTGTCTAATCACCCTGGTCTCCCTGTTTATTTAGTCTTTGCGGACTAAATACCTTTGGTTACCTTTTTCTGTTGTCAGTTCGTCATCTCTCCCAGTGAGTACTGTCCCAGACATTTTCTTCCTAGTGCTTTTATTTTTTTCAAGTGTTTAATTTTCCCGGTTTTGATTTTTTTATATTTTACTGCTACGTGTTGCCTTACTGCCTTTCTGTTGTAAGCTGTTTTATTATTAAAGCACCAACATGATTGGCTGCTTCCTCATTCATTCTGTGTCTGGATCCAAAACTGTTTTTCTGCAATGCTGACACTAAGAAGTATTGTGTGTGTATCAAAGCCTGATATATTTTCTTCCTCTGTGTCATAGAGCGTCATTGTTGTCCAAACTACTAAAACACATAAATGAGACACACTGTTGCACTGGGTGACATTTTCTTTCATTAAGGACAGGAAATCAAAAAGTATTTGAGAGACACACTGACCATAGTATATGTTTGTGTTTTCATGGGATTTCTTGCCAGTAACAGAAATATAGAATGTTGCCACTCCTAAACTTGGAGGGAACAGTTAAGCATTCAGGGAAACACATTTGTTACTTTCCCAGATTCATCTTTTGCAAAACCTCATCTCAGTGTGTCCGGGACATGCCGCAAGGTGGTGTATATGGACAATAGTTAGTTCTTTGCAATGGCAACATTACAAATGAAAATGGCAATGCTCTGACCATCCTGCTATGTTGATTTGAATGGTAATGTCTGTTACTCTGTCATTCTATTCCTATGATTTCACCTTTGTGCCTTCACACGTACAGTTAGGAGTATTTACTTTGGCTTGTTGGGAAAAGAAGCTAGCTTAGTTCTATACTTTATTCCCAACATTAGACTAAATACGGTCTGGAAAGTAATTGGCAAGGAGTAATGTATCAGATTCTGGACTCTGTTTAGTGGCAATCACAGCACTGTGAGTGCTGTGCCTTTAGATGTACTGTTTTGATATAAACATTCAAGATGATTATTATTTTTAGTAGGAGAAGATATTTTTTGAGTTATTGATCATTTGTCTTGTTCTGTAGGAGGAGGTTTGGAAAGAAGTGGCAGCATAGTCCGTGTTGAAGCCCACCCAGAGTCCAGATCAAACAAACCTGTGGTGAAACCTCCAAGCACCGATGGAAGTGGCTCCTGGCGATGGAAACCACCAGAACAACGAGCCTCACTCAGGCAGTCAGCTTTCACCCTCAACGACCTGAACAGACACACTGACAGCTGTGATTCGCTGAGGGATGGAGGGTCAGTAGATGGGCGGAGGAGCGTTGCAGGAACTGAATCTGAGAGTGAAGCGGGAGGAGACGGAGGGGGAGGAGGAGACGGAGGAGGAGGAGACGGAGGGGGCGTGGGAGGAGGTGTATACACAAACCATCCACATGTTGTACACCCTTTACATCCTTTACATCCCAGTAATCCCAACAACTTCCAGCACCCCAATTTTAACCCCAACAATCCCAACTATAATAACATTCACTTTAATTTCAACCCCAACTCTGCCAATTTCAACCCCAACTCTGCCAACTTCAACCCCAACTCTGCCAACTTCCTCTCCAACTCTGCCAACTTCAACCCCAACTCTGCCAACTTCAACCCCAACTCTACCAACTTCAACTCCAACTCTACCAACCCCAACATGCCATTCACCCCCACTGTCACCTTTGCTCCTCCCTTCCACCCCCACCCGCAGGCCATCACCACCATCAGGGTCACCCCAGTGGAGGGGACGGCTGCCAGCAGCGACGGTGGCTCAGACTGCCAGTCGGTTACCTCCTCCAGCCGTGAGTCCACCCTGAGGAGGAAGAGTGGCTCCCACATCGTCCATGTCCCAGATCGAGGGCCCACCCCCGATCTCCACAACAACCACCGCCTCTGTGATGACAGTAACCGCCTCGACAACGAAAGCAGCAACCGTTTCCACGAAAACCTTCGAAGTTTTCAAGAAAACCCCATCCACCCTAACCATCCAAGCAGGCAGATGCAGGGGATGTTTGTTCGTCCTAGCCCAACGCCTCCCCCTACCTTACCCCGCCCCATCCTGACTCACACTCCGCCTCCTACTCTGGGGTTGGCCTATAAAGAATGACATGCTCAGTGTTAAATAAATCCATCTATACCTGTGATTAAATGTCCTACTTGACCTGGACAAAATGTCAATGGAGATGCTGCATGGGCCATTCCGAACTTCAGTTCGGGCCAAATATTAAAGGAAATTTGGTTAAATCTGTCCACAAAAAAGTGCTAGTCCCACCCTCAACCTTTTACCTGGCCAATTAGGGCACATTATATAGCCAATTATGTCTCCCCCCCAGCACCCCAGCTGGTTTAGTACCCAACTAAATAAATGTTATGTCTTACTAGGAGACATACTGTAAGCTTTTTAAAAACAATTAGCAAGAGGTTCACAATCCTCTTTCGGTCAAAAGCTATGAGAGTATTAACACAATTAGCCATGCCTACAAGCTCCAACTGGCCAATAAGAAATTACTAGTGAGGGCCCACGTTTAGAGTAGTGAGTTCGATTCAACAAGTTTTTTTCTGGATACACTGTTCAGTTTTTTGTAAATGTAATGCATTGAGTGAATTTGCTTCATAGGCACAAGGATAATGAGCTTAATAAACTGCTGACCATTTGACTCACTCAGAAGGAGAGACTCCATCCTCCTTGCTTTGTCCCATACCTCCCTGCCAGCAAGGTTGGATTCAGCCTAATGACTCTGCCCACCTATCCTCTGACTGCTAGATCAGCTGTCCATGGGATAACATTCTTTCCACAACATGTATACATACAGTATATTGTCAACTCTCATGCTTCTGTCAAACACAGGTAACAAAATCAATATATATATATATATATATATATATATATATATAACTTTACTGTGTAACCACATGCCATTAGATGGACGTGTGTATTCAAAGTTCATAACTGTGCTGTGTTTGTATATAGGAATGTGAGTGGCCACAGTGGAAATTAAACCCACAGTCTTTATTGTGTCTGGGCTACACACTGGGCAATAACAGTATCTCTTAGGTCATGGTGGTATTGTGTTTGTGTTGGATAAGAACAATATCATGGGACTTTGTGTTTAAATATAGTGCTCTATTTTTTACCTGCTGTGTTTTAATGATGTGCAGTATATGAATATGAATATGATTCTGACTGTGTAGTTGCTGTACTGTACACTGGCACATACAGCATTTGAGCCATCTGAACAAACTTAGACCATACACAAGTCCAAAGACTGAAGGAAGTCAAGTTTTTTCTTTTTTGTTTGGTTCATTTTATCAGCTCATCATGTCTCCCAGTATTAAAGAATGGGTGTATTTACTATTGAGTTTTAGGGCAACTGTTGGGGAAAAAATAAGTTATTTATTAAATAAATTATATAAATTATTTAAAGAAATAATTCTAGCATATTTTGAGAAAAAGATTGCAAGTTTATGAGAAAAAAGTTTGGTTACACTTGAAGGTATCTACATAAGAGTGACATTACACTGTCATGAACGTGACATAAACATAAACAAGTCATAAATGTTTATGACATAACGCTTCTTTTAGTAAGTGTCATTCATTTTTTGTCATGACAAGTTATGGTTAGGGTTAGAGTTAGGGTTCATGTGTCATGTGTCATGACAGTGTCATGTGTCATGACAGTGTTATGTCACTCTTATGTAGATACCTTCAAGTAAAGTGTTACCAAAAGTTAATATTCTCTTATGTAAATAGATGTGATTTTACAAAAAAACTATATAAAAAAAATGACAATAACAAAATGTAATTTAACAAGAAATTACAATAAATGAATACGGTCATTTTAGAATAAAGGTATAAAATACACAAATGTTTGTCATTTTGAGAAAACAAAAGGCATAATATTAAAATAAAATAAAGTGTAATTTTACTAGAAAGTGCAATATTACAAGAATTGCTTAAAGCTGCAAACAAATACAGGACTCGTGTCCCGTTTGAAAATAAAAGTAAGCGGCGTGTTTGTATAAGTTCACTGACTAAGTCACGTTCTGCATCACGTGCGTATCCGGAAGTAACGTCTGATTTTAACCCAACCACCATCTTTTTCTAAACTTAACTGAGATGTTTTTGTGTCTAAACCTAACCAAACTGCAACAGTTTCACAACATTAACAACTTGTTTGAACCTGCAACTGTTACATTTAGATTTGAAAATGGAAAACGCTCCTGCGGGTCGTATTAGAGGGTAGGATTGAACCGATCAGTATCGTCGTATGACCGTCGTACTAAACATTTTGTAACATTTTCCAGAGCATGTCTGCTTTTTTTAGCCTTGCTCTAACATCTGTGATTAAACAGTGCAGATTTCTGAAAGCTACAACTTTAGATCCTCAACAACCATCAGTTTGGCTGAGTTTCTCTAAACTTTTTCTCTAAACTTTTTCAAAATATTGTGACTTTTCTAGTAAAACCGCAACTTACTTCAAATGTTAACACTTTGTGAAATAACTTAATTCTTATACTATTTGTCCCTCTTTCCCAGTTATGATGTAATATTCCTCACTGACTTTGCTTTGGTATTTGCATGCGTTGTTGAATTCATGATGTGATTTTTTTTTTTTTTTTTGTGATCAATTTTTAAAAAATTTTATTAGCACCTTCAGACATACAAAATAATTGATGTAGAAAATATTTTGACATTTCTACTCAATGAATGTTTGAGGAAAAGAAAAACATTGTTAATACTACATTTTTATTTGACTGTTTACTGATTACCAGAAACAACACACAGTGTTTGGACATTACTCATCATTTACATTCTTTGTTTAACTTAAGTGCCATCAAAAGATTACTGTGGCTGTGGGCTAGTCGCATAGAGATTCAGTCAGTGTTTTGATGCTAATCTGCCTGGGAACATAAAGATCCTCAAGTTTGGATCCTGTCAAGTTTAAGAAAGCACAATTACTGCAGCGTGATGACAGTGTCAACAGATGGATATTTATAGCTATGTACATATTTTTATATCTCTGTAAACTCCCACTTGTGGTCAGATGTCCCTTTGGATTATTGTATAGGTGCAAGGCCATGGTGAAGATTTTGGTGATGATGTTGCTGCTGATGGCGTTGTGAAGAGACTATTCATATGTTTTTAATGGAATACGCAATAGCTGAGTGGAGAGGACTTATATTCTAATATTTCAACATGTATTATAGCGAGTATTCTAGTTAAACCAGCTGGTACGTCAAGTTTATATGGTTGAATGTGACAGTTGCTACTCAACTCCTTTACATGTGTGCGTGTGCTCATTTATTTTCTACCTAACAATAAAGAATGGACACAGTTAAATCAGATATAGAGTCAGCAAGAAACACTGACCATGTTTGATGAAAATAATTCAAAAAGGCTTTTGTGCCTCTCGTGGTCATCAGTGATCTAGTTTTATGTTTTTGGGTTTTATTAATATCATTGTTCATTTTAGCTGGAGGTTTAGAGAGAACAGGCAGTAGCTGGTGTCAGCTTTATTTGTATAGTACATTCAGCAAAAAGGCAAGTCAAAGTGCTTTACATAAAACATTGAAGAGCAGTTAAAAACAATTAAAAATTTAAAAGCAGATAAAATAAGAGATTTTAGGCTGCTAGTATGGGACAATGTATAAGCCGTTGCTCTATACACGTAATCCATTCACAATCCTTGCCGTTCCCGGAACGGGCCGGTCCCACCGGTCTTACTTTTTAATTCTCTTTATATGCTTATATAGATTGTCATACAGTTTCAACAATGCAACTTCAATATAAGAAATGAACAATTGTTTAAAGAAAGGCAGCATCAAAAAGAAAGGTCTTCAGCCTTGATTTAAAAGAACTGAGAGTTGCGGCGGACTTGCAGTTTTCTGGGAGTTTGTTCCAGATACATGGAGCATAAAAACTGAACTCTGCTTCGCCCTGTTTAGTTCTGACTCTGGGGACAGAAAGCAGACGTGTCCCAGACGACCTGAGAGGTCTGGGGTGGTCATAGTGTAGCAGCAGATCAGAAATGCATTTTGGCCCCAAATTGCAATGTGTGACCCTGCAAGATCCCCAGTCTTTACATATTATGACAGCCTTTAAAATTGATTAGACAATCATCTCACATCTAACCTTAAATGCTGTGAGATGGTGCCAGACTGTAAGATGATGTCAGACTGTAATATTGTCAAAGTCTGTTCAAAGTCTTCTACTATATGGTAGGCATTACTAAACGCAAGCTAAATTGCTACATATTTCTAGAAGACTAACCTGGGAGCACTTCAACACACTGCTGCATCACATTATCAGGTCATGAAGAAACAAGAGGATTTCATGATTATGCCTGCAATTTAAATTGCAAGCAGAGAAATTGCTATTTGATATTTCCCTCAAATAGTTTTAGTCCTAACTGCAGCAGACGTAGAGGAAGCACAGCAATACTGAGGTAACCAGGTGAAGTGCCATGGACACTTAACATGAACTGGCTGGTTTCACAAGAATTTTTAGTCAAGTTTGTATATACAGAAAGACTTTAACATTTTTTAATTGTCTACACATAACCCACCCCCTAACGAAAGCTGCTTTACCTGCCTGAACCTTTAGCCAATATTTTCTTATAACAACCATGGCAGGATACAGGTGTGCTATTAATGTAACACCATCCAGAGGAATGTAATGAAAACTCTCATTTAATGTGTGCATCCAAACATTTTGTGAATGAGGCCTTTTGGTTTCCAGCATATCATATAAGGATGTTCAGTGAGACAGGGTGTGTAACATGAATACTGTGATACAGTCAGACAGTCCCTGTAAAAACAAATTGCGTACATGAATGTGTTATTCCTTTGTATAGTGTTGGAGACAGAGAAGTATATTTTGATATGATCAATGTTGTGGAATGTGTTATAACATGTGATCCAATATTTCATGTAAAAGGCATGTCAGTGGATTATAATTTCAGTTACATACGCTACTCAGTACAAATATTTGAAAGTGAATATCTTAGTTTCAAAATTGTACATTTGAGTATAGTTGTATGTGCTTTTAGCAAGAGCAACTAAGAACTATGTTTTGATTGAAATGTTATTTGCTGAGCCTTGTTAGATATGGTGTGGTGGAAAAGAGAAGTTGATTTTGGATACTGATGTGTGTTTGCAAGGGAAACCTTTGGATTGGTAAGGCGTACAATCAATAGTCAAAGTATTGGCAGAATAACCTTAAAAAATGTTTATGTGCATAACTAATTCAGATTTTTAGTATTCTGATTTAGTATTTTTCCAATTAAGAAGTGACATTGTCACTTCACTGAAGTTTTTGCATTGGTAAATTGAGAACCATGCTCCCTGGCGGCCTGCATCTGTGCTTAAATATGGTTAGAGTAGGAGGAGGTAGCTTATAATCTCAGTGTCCAAGCAATCTGTGTGCCAAGTGAGTACAGTGATTACAATTACAATTACAATACAATTTTACTGGAAGAATGTCCCTGCGCCTGATCATCTGTGAAGCCTTCGCACAATGTGTTAGCTAGCTGCATGATTCTTTCAGCTGGTAAACCCTGGAACTATCCCTCATACTGTTATATGAAATCATCATATAATATGTTTATAAAATTGGGTTGAACTAGCTGATGTTGAAGTGAGTCTTAAGTTGGGAATACACTAGTTCAAATGTGCGTCAGTGTTTATTAGCTCGCTTGCATACAAATAGTCCCTGTTGTTTGTTATGCTAGCATACATAGCTAGCCTTTACATACTACCTATTGTTATACAATGAATGGCTTCCTGGTCACACCACATATATACCCGTTTGTTATGAACATCAGAATCAGATGAATGTGATAACAGATAACTACTTAATAATTATGTCATATTTATAATAATCAGTTATTTTGTCTTTTACTTTATTGAATCTCTATTGATATGATATACAGATATTTTTGATTAGGGTATGTGAAAAAGATTTGTTTTATATCTGCTTGTCAAATGTGTTGTTAATTGCCATGGCAACCATCTGCACTCCCATGTGTATGGTTGCATGGTTGGAATACTTAGAGTTAGTGAAGAAGGAAGTGTTGGTTAGCCTAGCTTAGCATAAAGACTGGAAGCAGAGGTAACCTGCTAGCCTGTCTCTGTTTGGAGTTCAACCTCTGAGACTACAAACTACAAACCGGTGGACACCACAAGAGCAATGAAAACATGAACATTTGTAGTTACGCTCTTGTTCAACTGTTCTCTTGGAAAGAATTTCCCAAAATGTTGCACTATTTCTTCATGTGATCAAGACAGTGGACTGTCGTAGAAAACTGTCCAGCAGGACTGTTACCATGTTACTGCAATGCTATTATATATTATGTCATGTAGATCTAATAGGATCCACAATGAGTGGTTACAGAATATGATACAAAACTGATTCTTATTGAATTCTTGGTGTAGGTCTCGGTGTTTTTTTCTATCCGATTTATAATCAGTCAACATGATCTACTAGCTGTTTATAACGATCAACAGTAAGGTTTGCTGTTTCTATCGCTGTACATAGACATTTGTATCTTTATACTCATCAGTATATAGCCAGCTTGGGTTGTAAGCTTGATGGAAAATGCTAATGTTTAGCATAGACTTGCTAGAAAGGCTGTAATTAAATTTGTAACTCCATTTCTAGGTTTCAAAGGACTGAACCCAGGCCTCACATCTGTTGGTACACTACAACGCTTCTAACATGTTAATAGAAAGTGGTTGTAAAACAGCTGCTTTCATGTTAATTATGTCACACACACACACTATACATGTCCTTGTTGCATTCATTAAGATCTCATCTGAAGATTTCGGTCATTCAAACAACTCTGAGTTGTAGTTTAAAACTTTTAAGGAACAGGAACTGAAGGCTCAGTTAGCAACGATTAGCTCTGTTAGCGGTTAGCTCCGGATAGCTCCATTATAAAGATATGGAGTGGAGGAGACTGCCGCGGAGAGGGGTAACAACCGAACTCTGATAAATGACGTTCAGGGAGCTTTCACAGCAGTGTGGCCGCAGCATTTCTACGGTTTGTTAATACAGTTAATCCCACGGCAAGACCACCAGCAGCAAGTTACTACTAACTATAGCCTCTGAGCCTGAAGTGAAGAGTTGGCGCCGTCATGAACGCGGAGCATGACTTCACAAGGGGGAGGAGCTGGAGGCCGCTGGTCTGTGTGTGCTGTAAAAAAAACATTGTTGATTTGGAAAACGATGTAATTCGGATGTTATCAACCTGGGCGGGTTTTAATCTACCTGGGCGGTGCACCCAAGTTAAACCTATGTATGGGAAACACTGCACACACACACCAAACATTCTGCTGATAGCTGTAGGAAACATTGACTAGCTATAACTGCAGTTTGCTTGCTTGCTGCAGGACCCAGACATGTATCCATGGTTACCACCATTTGTGTGAATGTTAGTGTTCTCTGCAGCTGTCAGTGGACTGTGCAGCCTGACAAAACACACTCTGTGGAGTATAAATGAGTGGTAAATGAGATAAATAAAAAGCTTAAGGGCAAAAAGCAGAGAGGAATAGTCATTTGATTGAGACAGCTATGATGTCACACCTTATATCCAATGAGTATTAATGGTATTCAATCTGTGTGTGGTGACTCTCAGTGGCTATGTTTCGGTGTACGCTGATGACACACCTGTATATTTGATTCTGCCGTACAGTACATGTGTTGCATTGTTGGCTGGCTTACATACACACACTGAGTAACTCTGAGAAGCTTTCAGGGTGCCACCATGCCCCCTAAATATTCTAATTTGGGGTGTTTTTACAGGCACAATTTCCAACCAAAACCAGTGATCTGTCTTCACAGTGTGCATTAGCTAGCTAGCACTCAAAAAAAAACATTGTTTATCTTAATTTTAGTGTTGTTTCTACATGTTATCTCCTTTGTTAATTCATATTAGCACTCTGAGCTAATAAGTCCAGACTTAAACTGGGATGCAAGTCTGTATTCAAAGTGTGTACATACTGAACAGCATTCTGGGACTGGAACACATACGCTTCACATAAAGCCACAATCCACTTTTTTTCCATTTTCCTCCTCCGCGCACTGTTGGATGGAGCATTGGGACTAGGATTATTTAAGTGTGCCGTTAAATTTGGGCTAGCAGGAGTATGTTGAGTGCTACCTGCAGTGTGGATGGCTGAACTGTTACATTTGAAATGACTCTGTGAACGTGTACAACAGTGACAGTGTACTGATGATGACAGACATCCTTACGTTTCTGTTTTCCAGTGGTGTCTCTGTAACAAAATAAAAGTTTGATATCAAATCTTTCTGTCTCCGTTTGTAAATATTTAATTTCAGGTTGTTCTCATGAACCATTCATACATATCACTACAAAAAGGCAAGGCACTGTAATTCGTTTGTATGCCACATATTTATTACTGTCAGCACCACATTAAGGTGCTGCTGTATAAGAGAGGTCATAAAACAAGCGGGGGAGCAGAGTTTGTGTCCTGTTGAGAACATAAGACCGAGGAAACGCGTGTTCGTGTCCTGGGAGTACTGCAAATCACCATTTTTTTGTCATTTTGGTGCCTAAATTTCGTATCCATGATGCTCACTTTTTGTCAGCCAAACTCAACTGTAACAACCCCTGAAAGGGCCGACAGCTCACGGTGCTCTGGACCCGGCTCACAGTCCCCTTTTCTTGGCTAAATTTAAATGTAAAGACCGCTAAACTTGTGACATGTGACCGGTCGTCACTTACAATGACATTGAGTCAGTTTTAAAGACAAAACAACACAGAAAAGATCATAAGAAAAATAGAACACCAAACACAGGCCTTTCACCCAGGATCCCGCTTGTCACGCATGCTATAGTTGTTTTTTTCTTTCCTCCCGCGTGTCACAGAACCGTACGCCCACCCACGACCCTTACCTAAACCCAACCATCCCGTGCGTCCCGCATGTAACGGAACTGTACGCCCACGCACGACCATTTCTTAACCCAACCATCCCATAGTTCCCGCATGTCACAGAACCGTAAGTCCAACCACATAGGCAATAGTCCCGACCAAGCGCGTTTACTTATAGCACTAAAGGGACGGCAATAGTCCCGACCAAGCGCGTTTACTTATAGCACTAAAGGGACGGCAATAGTCCCGACCAAGCGCGTTTACTTATAGCACTAAAGGGACGGCAATAGTCCCGACCAAGCGCGTTTACTTATAGAGCTAAAGGGACGGCAATAGTCTTGACCAAGCGTGTTTACTTAAAGCGCTAAAGGAGACTTTTAGCATCAATAAGAATGACAAAGGCACCTGACCAAGCGTCCATATTTTACAAGATGGGTGTGAGAACGTGTTGTAGTGTGGTAGTTTTCCCAATAGGAGCCTTATACATTGAGAGGTAACCGTGAGTATCACGTCTTTCTTGGAGAGAAGACCACCCAACACATTTTTTATATAAAGTACAATGTGTGACATAGACATGGCCGGTTATGAATCTCAAGACAGAGTGATAGACTGAGTACAGAGATTTAAGAGTTGAAGAGGATGCTTGTCTATAAATCACATCACCGTAGTCCAAGACTGACATGAAATTTCACTTCACTATTTTGTTTTGCCCCAACCAATCAGCAGTATATATTCTGCAACCATGACAGTTAACTTACTACAAGTGCAGCTGGGGAGACAATTTCTTGTCTCTATTTTTAATGGATTTAGCTACAGGCAACCAGCGCAACTCAACCACCTAAGAAAAAGACTCTAACACATTTAACTACTGCAATGTTTTTAGCAGTCTTTTTTATTCAATTTATTTACAGACAATGAACCTGTTTGGATGCAAGCTCAACACACTGACTGTGTTTGGAGAGATAAGCAAAGACCTTCATTTAAGTTGAAGCAAATGTGAGAATAAGCGTAAAAACTCACGACATGTAAGCCGATATGTGAATATCGACACAAAGTTTGCACGTTCAATCGCATCAAATTTTCTCTTAAATCGGTTAGTGGATGGAAACAAAGCTAGATATATGACCTAGTTATGTTTATAGTTTATTAAGGATCCCCATTAGTCATCACTGTAAGGAAGAAGACTATTCTTCCTGGGGTCCAACACAAGACAAACATAAACAGATATTATTAAGCAGCATATACAGTGAGAAAAATAAGTATTTGAATACCCTGCTATTTTGCAGGTTCTCCCACTTGGAAATCATGGAGGGGTCTGAAATTGTCATTGTAGGTGCATGTCCACTGTGAGAGACATAATCTAAAAACAAAAATCCAGAAATCACAATGTATGATTTTTTAACTATTTATTTGTATGATACAGCTGCAAATAAGTATTTGAACACCTGAGAAAATCAATGTTAATATTTGGTACAGAAGCCTTTGTTTGCAATTACAGAGGTCAAACGTTTCCTGTAGTTTTTCACCAGGTTTGCACACACTGCAGGAGGGAGTTTGGCCCACTCCTCCACACAGATCTTCTCTAGATCAGTCAGGTTTCTGGGCTGTCGCTGAGAAACACAGAGTTAGAGCTCCCTCCAAAGATTCTCTATTGGGTTTAGGTCTGGAGACTGGCTAGGCCACGCCAGAACCTTGATATGCTTCTTACAGAGCCACTCCTTGGTTATCCTGGCTGTGTGCTTCGGGTCATTGTCATGTTGGAAGACCCAGCCTCGACCCATCTTCAATGCTCTAACTGAGGGAAGGAGGTTGTTCCCCAAAATCTCGCAATACATGGCCCCGGTCATCCTCTCCTTAATACAGTGCAGTCTCCCTGTCCCATGTGCAGAAAAACACCCCCAAAGCATGATGCTACCACCCCCATGCTTCACAGTAGGGATGGTGTTCTTGGGATGGTACTCATCATTCTTCTTCCTCCAAACACGGTTAGTGGAATTATGACCAAAAAGTTCTATTAGAACAAAAAAGCATGACCCTAAAGAGCTGAGAGGTGAATATATTGCCTGAAAAGAAGCGGGCTATATACATGGATGAAAGAGACGAAGGTTCTGGGTTCGAATCCAGGTCGTTCCGGCCTTTCTGTGTGGAGTTTGCATGTTCTCCCCATGTTTGCTCCGGGTTTCTTCCCACCATAAAGACATGCATGCTAGGTAATTAGGACTACAGTTGAAAATTAGCCGACTAGCTAACACTGGCGCATTTACAGAAATGTTGATTAATGTGCATTGTCCTAATCAAATAAACTTACAAACTAAACTTAAACGGGAGGGAGGTAGAGAGAGAGAGAGAGAGACAGAGACACAGAGAGAGAGACGAGTAAGAGAAGCAGACAGAAAGAGAGAGAGAGAGAGAGAGAGAGACGGGTAAGAGAAGCAGACAGACAGAGAGAGAGAGACGGGTAAGAGAAGCAGACAGAGAGAGAGACGGGTAAGAGAAGCAGACTGAGAGAGAGACGGGTAAGAGAAGCAGACTGACAGAGAGAGAGAGATGGGTAAGAGAAGCAGAGAGAGAGAGAGACAGGTAAGAGAAGCAGACTGACAGACAGAAAGAGAGAGAGACGGGTAAAGGAAACAGACAGACAGAGAGAGAGAGAGAGAGAGAGACGGGTAAGAGAAGCAGACAGACAGAGAGAGAGAGAGACGGGTAAGAGAAGCAGAGAGAGAGAGAGAGACACAGGTAAGAGAAGCAGACTGACAGACAGACAGAAAACTGGACCCTGTAGTGTAGTGCAATACTTCACATTCTGTGCAATATTCTCTGTTTTAATATTCAGTGTGCAGTTCTGCTTCTATTTATTTACTAGTACTGTTCATCACAATTCTGTTAATACAGTAATGTAAATCTTGTAGGCTGCATATTAGAGGGCTGCATTGGGATTGAGTCCCGCCGGGTCCCAACGCAAATCTCACGGGAGCGGGCGGTTTTAACTTTGCTGGCGGCTAAAAAAAAACACTGCGGGATCGGGATGTAGCCTGGAATCCCCCAACGCCAGCAGAAACCATAGATATACATATATACTGACTGAGTATATACTATATAGCCCATCTATGAGCAGACATCAGCGTGTCTGAGCCTCCCAGGACGGGGAGCTCCGAGCCAAGGCTCCGTCCACCGTCCGCCCGCTCCCTCATCCTCGGCTCCTTCCTCCCCCTCTCTCCCTCTCCCTCATCCTCTGCTCCTTCCTCCCCCTCTCTCCTCTCTCCCTCTCCCTCGGCTCCTTCCTCCCCGTCAAACAGCAGCAAGCACCTGCCTTCTTTGCCTGCATCTTCTCCCTATTAACCTATAAAATTACGTGTTTTCTCATGCGGGACGGGAGAAGACACATCAATGCATCTCTATTGAGTTTTGCGGGTCCAGGCGGGAGTGAACGTACACATTGCGGGAGTGTAACACACATGTTGCAGGTGCGGGCGGTAATGGTCAGAAATTCGCCGGGAGCGGGCGGGAGCGGGATGAAGAAAACAGTCCCGCGCAGGGCTCTACTGCATATCCATAGTCCTTTATAATTCTTCTTCATATTTTATAGCCTATATTTATACTTTTTACATGTATATACTTGTAAAAAGCTGCTCCATTGTGCATTCTCTTTTTATATACACTTATCTTGAGGCCACGAGATAGTATCTCGTGGCCTCAAGATAGTATCTCGTGGCCTCAAGATAGTAACTCGTGGCCTCAAGATAGTAACTCGTGGCCTCGAGATACTATCTTGAGGCCACGAGATAGTATCTAGAACTATAACCGCATAGGGAGGCTGTGTTGTGGCTACACACCTTCCCCCGCTGGTCTAGGCTAACGCTGCGACACCTTACTTCCTAAGTATGCGTAAGCTTTCTATAGGGAGAAGCAGTGATAGGATGGGGGTGCGCCATGACTGAGGCTACACACCCACTCCCGCCGGTCTAGGCGCACGCTGCAACTCCTCATACCCTAAATAGAGTAAGCTTTCTATGAAGAGAGGCAGAGATATGGAGGAGGTGTGTCATGACTGTGGCTACACACCTTCCCCCGCCAGTCCAGGCGAATGCTGCAACTCCTAACTTCCTAACTATAAGCTTTATCGAAGAGGAGAGTTTTAAGTTTACTCTTAAAAGTGGTGATGGTGTCTGCCTCCCGAACCCAGACTGGGAGCTGGTTCCACAGGAAAGGAGCCTGATAGCTGAAGGCTCTGGCTCCCATCCTACTTTTAGAGACTCTGGGAACCACAAGTAACTCGGCATTCTGGGAGCGTAGTGCTCTAGTGGGACAATAAGGTACTAAGAGCTCTTCAAGATATGTAGGTGCTTGACCATTTAGAGCTTTGTAGGTCAGGAGAAGGATTTTAAATTCTATCCTGGATTTTACAGGAAGCCAATGCAGAGAAGCTAATACAGGGGAAATATGATCTCTTTTCTTAGTTCTTGTCAGAACATGCGCTGCAGAGTCTTAAGAGTTTTATTTGAGCATCCTGATAATAGGGAATTACAGTAGTCCAGCCTGGAAGTAACGAATGCATGGACTAGTTTTTCAGCATCGTTTTGAGACAGGATGTTCCTAATTTTGGCAATATTACGAAGGTGAAAAAAAGCTGTTCTTGTGGTTTGTTTTAAGTGGGCGTTAAAGGATAAGTCCTGATCAAAAATAACTCCTAGATTTCTGACAGTAGTACTGGAAGCCATGACAATGCCGTCCAGAGTAATTATATTTTCGGATAATGAAGTTTGGAGGTGTTTAGCACCCAGCACAATAACCTCAGTTTTGTTTGAGTTCAACTTCAGGAAATTGTTGGTCATCCATGATTTTATATCTTTAATGCACACTTGCAGTTTAGCTAACTGACTGGTTTCGTCTGGCTTGATTGATAAGTATAATTGGGTGTCATCCGCATAACGGTGAAAGTTAATTGAGTGTTTCCTAATAATATTGCCTAGAGGAAGCATATATAAGGAGAATATAATTGGTCCAAGCATTGAGCCTACTACAGCCTACTACAGATGTAGTGTAGAAAAGAAGTGACCAGTGTTAGAGTGTACCCCTATGGTTGGTTTATGCCTTAAAATAATGGCCAGGATCTCCGGGAAAAGGCACGATTTGTGTGTCTCCATTTCAAACATCACTGCAGGTTGACTGCTTTTAGCAGCAGAGGTTGATTGTGGGCGACAATATTGTCGTGGTTAGCTCGCCGAAACTCTACTGTCGAAGTTGCTAGCTGGCTCGGCAATGTTAGCTAATGTCCGCTAGCATACGTACATACGTAACTATAGCTTTGTGTGTAACGTCACAAAAACCCATCCATCTCGTAGGAGCGAAGCTTAATATTTAATTTAATAAAATAATGGTACAAAAGGAGCACTAACGCCATAGTTCTTATGTTGACAACGTGGACACAGATATAGGAAACTCCGAAGGCAGTCGTAATATTTACCTAGCAGGCTAAGGCTAACGCTGTTGCGCTAACGTTTAGCAAACGTCGGCGTAGCATTAGCTAGCTAGCTGTCTAAACTTGTGAAAAGTTGAACAACATCCCCGTTCGAGCTGTGTTTCACTTTCCCTCCAATATTATTATAAACATAATAAAGACACCAGGATTCGCTCGAGACCAAAAGCCATATTTGGAAAGACCAGTAGCAGAGACCGAGACAAGTCCAAGTCCATAGAAAAACAGTCTTGAGTCCAAGTACAGCCCTGTAATACCATAATTAAAATATTATAGTTATATTATAGCAAAAATGAGCCTTGGTTTGTGCTCTCTGGAAGAGAAAAGCCCACTCCCCGGGTCCGCAGGCTCCCCAGAATGTCATTTTTCAGCTCGTCTTTTTTGGTCTGTACAACTTTCGGTGGGGGCAAATGAATGTCAAATGCGGACGGAGTCATGGTACTTTGAGCCGTGGAGGGCACAGATTCTGGCTCTGAGGCACACTTGAGTGCTAAATACCTGAACTGAAATAAAGACATGACGCCACTGACAAGCGAACCAAGCTGCTGAGTGGGGGTCGACACCACATCGCTGGTGATGTCTGTCCATTTGTCCGCTCTGTCAACTTTGCCAGCTGCTGATACAAATGTACAAGGGCACGGTTTGACTTCTTGAAGCACGTTTTCAAATGATTTTAAACCCAATCTCACAATTTTGGTTGACACGCTAGTGTTGCATGGGCAAATAATCGACACATTACACATGTCCATCATTGTAAAAGAACGAATAACTCTAACTTACTCTCATACACATTACATATTTGCTGTGCATATTGCGTTCTCGCCACCTACTGGCGACTATTTAGAACACAACAAAAGTTACCAGTGCTATTGTACGAGACGACAACGATTGTCTTTGTGAACGACCGTGTAGATTTGTATTATTTCTTCCCCAAGCTCATAAAATAAATTTGGTTTGCACATAAATTGACCGGGTCGGTCGGAAACCGGAACCAAACAATTAATTTTGTTATGCCTAGCTTTCCTCCATTTTTTAGGAAGCAGCGACTGTATTGCGTTTTGCCTGTAAAATCGTGTCTGTGTTCTTCATATTTATGTAGAATTATAGTTTGCTCTTCTTATGTAAAATATCGGGCTCTGGTAGATGTTTGCTGGATTGGGAAACCCTGGGTTGATTGAACTAAATTTAGCACAAAAAGTAAGGAAATTTGTGTTTGGTAGATTATTTCTCTGTGGTAACAATGCTTTTTGGCAATAAATCTTATACCATTGGAAATCTTGTTTAGTTCCCTTTCAAATGGTGCCCCATTTGTAAGGAACATGCATTTGTGTATGTGGGTTGCGCCAATGAAAAATTTGCCAAATCTTCTCTGCCAATGCCAAACATCATATTCTGCCATTGAATCGTTTGGTGTTTGGTGGATTGGATGATTGAAGTTTGAAGAAACAAGACATATTGGCAATTTAACAATT
This sequence comes from Zingel zingel, assembly GCA_023566125.1. NCBI lineage: Eukaryota > Metazoa > Chordata > Actinopteri > Perciformes > Percidae > Zingel > Zingel zingel. Next base: position 32,740,714 of record CM042324.1, read on the forward strand.
TATTCATTTCACAAACGGGAGCCTCAGTAGCGTGTGGAAGAACCATACACAGCCACAACAGCCTGTCACCAGCCTGGTCACACGCTGCTGTGGGATGGAATCTCATTCTTCAACCAGCATTTGTTGTAAGTCAGCCAACGTGGTTGTGTTGGTCACTCGGGCACAAACAGCACGCCCAAGCTGATCCCACAAGTGCTCAATGGGGTTGAGGTCAGGACTGCTGGCAGGCCATTCCATCCTCTCCACTCCCACATTCTGGAGGTAGTCTCTGATAAACCCTGCCCTGTGGGGGCAAGCATTGTCATCTTGGAGGATAGAGCTCTGTTCCAGACTGTGGAGATATGGGATTGCCACTGGTTGCAGAATCTCATCTCTAAATCAAGCACCTGATTGGCAGCACCTGGGGGTACCAGAAGCTCAAAAAAAGTGTCAATAGCAACAGCAAAATAACCTGTATGGCAATGGCAGAGAAGATTTGGCAAATTTTTCATGGGCACAACCCACATACTCAGCGCTGCTGCTCATCCCACAAATGCATGTTCCTTACAAATGGGGCACCATTTGAAAGGGAACTAAACAGGCTTTCTAAGATGTATTGCCAAAAAGCATTGTTACCACAGAGAAATAATCTACCAAACACAAATTTCCTTACTTTTTCTGCTAAGTTTAGTTGTTAACAACCGTCTTGACACAGCTTGACCGCGGTTGTTAGGTTAGGTGAAGCCAGGTAACTGAAATAAATCCAAGACATGTTGATCTTGATTCATAGTACAGGCCTCTGTTCCGTTTAGTCTTTGTTATGTCCTCGTCATTGTCGGGTGTACCTGCTTGTTCCGGTTTACCTACCCCTTGTAAAGTATTTTTTTGCCTTTTTGAGTTTAGTTGTTATTTTGGAGTTTCACTGTCTGTGAGATGATATAAAAGAGCTACAGTAAACAGCGTGATAAGCTATACTATGACTCAACCCATCATTTTAAGAGAGTTTAACTAGTTGGATGGCTGCAGTTACTACACTGTAGTGGAGACAACATGGGGAATAATGACTTAAACATGCACAAATTAAAGATATTACATCCCCCTTATAATAATCTTACAATCTCGTTTTACCCAAATTCACCTCCTCTGTCTCTGCCTTGCTCATTCACCGTCAACCGTGTTCCCCTCATTGCTGTGCAAACCTGCAATCGCTGTTGAGTTTCCATGGCAATGACATGAAGGGGAGCATATAGCCCAAACACACTGGGGTGGGTGGTAGAGACAAAGATGTGCTTTATTACACATAACTGAGTAGAAATGCAATGTATGTGTGTTTAGGCCATGCATGTCTATATAGTAGATTTATGTTTGCACACACACACACTGCAGACAAAGCTTTGATCGGTCAGAAATTCACCATGGCAACTATGACTGAGAGCTCAGCATGAGTTAAGCACCCATCAGCACATACACACAGAATGGAAGAGAAGTGTGTGATCCAGTCAGGACAGCAGACCAACCAATCAGTGTTCAGTTCTGACAGCCAACTGCAGAGGCTGCTGTACTGTCTGACGGGTGTGCACAGACTCTTTGAGGGCAATACGCCCTCATACCTAAAAACCAAACAGATTAGGGCAATTACCTTCCCAAAAACAACATATAAGACGTTTCTACATAAATGTTGTGAAATGGCTGCACAGTGACCATTTTAAACACATGACACATGTTTAGGCAACACAAAATCCTTATGGTTAGGAAGGGTTATAGTAAAGAGATATTTTTCTTTGCGTTGGCTTCCTGTAAAATCCAGGATTGAATCTAAAGTCCTTCTCCTGACCTACAAAGCTGTTAATGGTCAAGCACCATCATATCTTAAAGAGCTTATAGTACCCTATTGCTCCACAGCACTACGCTCCCAGAATGCAGAGTTAATTTTGGTTTCCAGAGTCTCCAAAAGTAGGAAGGGAGGCAGAGCCTTCAGCTATCAGGCTCTTCTCCTGTGGAACCAGGTCCCAGCCTGGGTTCGGGAGGCAGACACTGTCACCACATTTAAGAGTAAGCTCAAATCTCTCCTCTTTTTTTCTTATAGTTAGGGCTGGCTCAGGTTTGCCTTGGACCAGCTCTTAGTTATGCTGCTATAGGTTTAGACTGCCGTGAGACTTCCTATGACACACTGAGCTCCTCTCTTCTCTCTCTCTCTCTTTCCATTTGTGTGCATTCATGTCCCAGTAATGCATGTTACTAACTTAGTTCCAGGGAGCTTCTTCCCAGGGGTCCTTATGCTTTATCGCCTTGCAGATTTGGTGGTGCAGGTTAAACCTGGGTCGTGTTTGCAGCTGCTGCCATGGTCCTGCTCGATGCCCTGCACTGCTAAAACTATTATTTGTAGTCATAGTTCTATTATCTTTTTATTATTGTTACTATAAGTGCCACGGCGCATCATACCAACTGCTATAATTATTATGAATCATATTTCTGTATATCTGTATCACTGTCTCTGTGTCCCAACAGGCAGCGGCAGATGGCCGCCCACCAAGAGCCTGGGTCTGTCCGAGGTTTATGTCTGTAAAATGTTTTTTCCTCGCCACTGTTGCACCAAATGCTCTTGGGTTAAATTATAGAGTGTGGTCTAGACCAGAGGTTTTAAAATTGGGTGAATGTGAGCTTCTCCTTACAGTAGGTAAGGACAGCCTAGCCCCCCCTTCCCCGAAATCCCGTCCGTCTGCCCTAACCCACACACGCGTCTGCAGTAAATGCCATCTTTTGTGTTCCAGGCAGTGATGAGTTTCAATAACAACTGATAAAATGTAAAAAAAAAATGATATTGTACTTGAAGACATTTTATTTCCACAACTTTTTTTAAAGTGCATTCATAAACAATTATTTGCAACAGCAAATAATTTCCAACTTCATGCAGGCCTAATTGAGGCTACTTTTAAAATCACTGAACATCAGTAGGCCTATCCACAAGTCAACAAAACATGCTTAACATGTGTAATCGGCACCAAAGCTACCTCAGACAAGACACCCGACGGCTGAAATCAGCGCGGTGTGTCTGGGCCTTAAGCGCACATTTGAAGGAGATGCACATCGTCTCTAACAAAATCAGCACAATGAACAGCTCTCTGATCAATGAACGGCAATGCTCTTTGTTCACGGAACACTTAACATTTAACAGTCAACTGCATTGAAGGCATGTTATCAGATCGAACAGATTGACATATTTTCATCACATTTTTCAACAATTTCAGCCACATTAAACCTCAGAATCAAACAACAAACAACATGTGCCATTCACGTCATTTGGGGTACACGAGCGGCATCAACCCTATGGCCCAACCAATTTATGCATTCAAGACAACACAACGTTGAGTTTCAATTTCCACAGTGTCGATTTTAGACCCATTTTATGAGCTGAGATGAAATTTCATCTCAGCCCCCTTAAAAATGATAATCATTTTAGTACTTCAAGTTAGAACTTGCAAACTTGTCTGTTAGTGACAGAGTACAAATAATTACAGGTTCAAAAGAACAGGTTTAATATCCTGTGTCGCTGGCTCGATGGTGTTTTTTGCCTCCAACGGCGCCTTCCAGGCAGCTAACCCTAACCTTAACCCTAAACATAACCATTGCCGCGCTGCCTGGGAGAAGACGTTGGGGGCAAAAAAACAAAGACCATGTCGCTGTCGCCAATACTATGCAGATGTAACCCTGTCATGGAAAGTTTTTTTTATTTGTTTATTTATTATTTACACCTCATTATGATTTCATTTGATTCTGGTAGTCGATAAAGGGGCTTTCATAGTTTTGATATGTTCAATATTTTGCATTTATGTATATGTATATATAATAATAAATACATATATCCATTGTTATCCAGTGAAATTACTGATTTGGAGGGGGGTTCAGGTTTAACATTTTTGCAATGCACTGTATCTGTGTCACATTCTCATTAGGGGCTGAGGCCCCCCTAAAGGTCTGATCCTAGATTCGCCCCTGTTCAGTGGGAACAGTGAGGCCGTGCTTTTGATGCGCAGAGGTGTTCGATGCGGGGCTGCACTGCAGAGAGAAATAAACGCAAGTCGTCCTCCACCTGCAGCCTTGATCTGTATTTGTTTTTAATCAGGGTCAGTGTGGAAAACCAACACTCACACAAGTAGGTGGAGGTGAAGGGGATTAGGACTTTGATAGCCTCAGTGGAGATCTGGGGGAACTCACTCTCCACAGACAACCAGAAACGCGTGATCGGCATTTCTCCCAGTCTCTGCTTCAAGTCCATATTCGAGCTGAGCTCGACCAGGGCCTCCTCCTGCAGGCTCAGTCCATCACGGAGTGTGGCGGGGAAAGAGAACGGATTTCTCACCCACTGATTTCCCATTGCGTCCTCTCCAAAATACTCGCCAAACTGGTCACGCACCCATTCAAATGCGCAATGATGACCGGTTGGACAGAGTGAAGAGGCAGCCCTGTCTTCTCCGCAACATCCTCCGGGGTTGGGAACATTTCCACCGAATCTCGTTCAACACCAGCACACCACTAGTCCAGCTTTTTCCTGAACCCAGACACTTGGTCGTGTGCAGAAAAGACGTGGCACTCTTTGCCGTGGAGAGAAGTGTTGAGGGAGTTGATCCTATCAAAGACTTCGGAGAGATAGGCCAACATAGCAAGCCAGTTCATGTCTGCCAGATGTTTTGCCAGTGGGGAGTTAATCTCGGTGAGGAAGAGGAGGACTTCTTCGCGCAAATCGCATAGCCTGGTGAGGACTTTGCCCCGAGAGAGCCACCTGACCTCGGAATGAAGGAGCAGCTGCTGGAAGTGAGCGCCCATCTCATTGCAGAGAATTGAGAACAGACGGGCGTTTAAGGCATGCGATTTAATTAGGTTCACAATTTTGACAGCCTCATCAAGAACGGCACACAATTCTTGGGGCATCCTTTTTGTTGCTAAAGCCTGGCGATGGATAATGCAGTGCTTCCAGACAGCCGCAGGTGCAACTGCCTGCACCTGTTTTACGAGACCGCTGTGACAGCCAGTCACTGCTCTAGCCATCAGTGCATATCTCACAACACCGGCCCCAGTCAAGGCCATTAGCCTGGTAAAAGTTATTCAAGGCCTTGAAAAGTTCATCAGCTGTTGTGCGGGCGGGTAGAGGAACGCAAAACAAAATAATCTTCCTGCACACTGAGCTCTTTGATAAACCGAACGTACACCATCAATTGAGCACAGTGTGCGACGTCAGTGGACTCATCCAGCTGAATGGCGTGAAAGGGGCTTTCACGAACAGCGTCCAGGACCTGCTCTTTGACATTACAAGCCATGTCTGATATTCGTCGCTGGATGGTACTGTCAGAGATAGGGATCGTGTCAAGTTTAGCAGCAGCTGCTTCTCCCAGCATCACTGTACACATATCTCTAGCTGCAGGGAGCAGCAATGTTAATAGTGCCAAGCGACTGTATTATGCTTTTTTGTGACTGCAAATCATCACGCTTCCTCTCAAAAAACTCAACTGGTTTGATCACTAAACTTGTATGCTTAGTTTCAATGTGACTCCGAGGTTTGCATGGTCTCATGCTATCATTTGCTAGCACCTCCTTGCAGACCACACACTGCGGCAGCGGTGCGGCCTTGGACCCCGACCAGGTGAAACCTAACTTTAAGTACTCAGGATCATGTTTCCTACGTTTTTTGCTAGGTCCTGTCTCCTCCCTTAATGCTGCCTTCGGTTGACGTGGGACAAGGAAACGATGCAATTTAAAGCTAATGCACGCAATTACCGATATAGAGCTGAAAAAGATTTGTACAGATGTGCACCGTTATTTTTTCTTCATGTGTCGCGCCTCCCCTGTGACTCTTTGGCGCCCCCCAGGGGAGGCGCGCCTCACCTATTGAGAACCTCTGGTCTAGACCTACTCTACTGTAACTACTGTAAAGTGTCCTGAGAAAACTCCTGTTGTGATTTCACACTATAAATTAAATTTCATTGAATTATGATCCAAAGTAGGTAGTCTAAATTGACTAACCAGATTGTCCCAGTGCTGCCGAAATTTACACCGGATGTCCCTCACCTTCCGCTTTCTTTGTGTTTACATTTAAGTCCAGTCGCATTGAGGAATAGCAGCCGGAACCTCTGAGCTACCATCTAACGTTACATGCTAAAAATGGCAAAGTTTTCAAAGAAAATTTGGATGGTGCAGGTCTGCCTGGTTCTTTCGGGGAATGATTGTAAAGATTTACTAAGAATATGTTTATGGCATTTCCTCTCTAACTGGAACGTTTTAGGACCGATTGGTGGGATTGCTGTGGACACACAGTGATAAACTGGTAAGAGCAAATGAGGTTTAACCATGTATCCAGCATATTTAAATAGCTCACGTTACTGTATCGTGCCAACAGTTAACTTCATTTAATATTGTATGTGTCGTTTTTTTTTTTTTTTGCTGGGTGCAAATGTGCTACCTAAACGAGTTTTTCCCCAAGACTATTTAGGATAGCCATCGTCACTTAGCACCGCCCAAGACGATTGCTTTTTTCTCCTATCCAGGAGTGTATGCTCCTGTTGCCAGACCGTCCGTGCAGTGGGTCTGGCAATACATGACTTTGTGCCAACTTTGTTACCTCCCACAGCAATATTTTGACTACCGACACATTTAGCCTTACTTACAATTAAGAAGTGGAGTTAGATTAGATCTGCATTTTGGATAGAGTGCATACTTGTTTTGTAAATTTGAGTATGTGTAAATGTAATGTACATGTGCCTGTGTGTACATCTAATCCTAAAGGATTATTAGGAACACCTTACTAATACCGTGTTTGACCCCCTTTTGCCTTCACAACTGCCTTAATTCTTTGTGGCATTGATTCAACAAGGTGCTGGAAGCATTCTCTCAAATGTTGGCCCATATTGATAGGATAGCATCTTGCAGTTGATGGAGATTTGTGGGGTGCACATCCTGGGCACGAAGCTCCCGTTCCACCACATCCCAAAGATGTTCTAGTGGCTTGAGATCTGGTGACTCTGGGGGCCATTTTAGTACAGTGAACTCATTGTCATGTTCAAGAAACCAATTTGAAATGATTCGAGCATTGTGACATGGTGCATTATGCTGCTGGAAGTAGCCATCAGAGGATGGGTACATGGTGGTCATAAAGGGATGGCCATGGTCAGAAACAATGCTCAGGTAGGCTGTGGCATTTAAACAATGCCCAATTGGTACTAAGGGGCCTAAAGTGTGCCAATAAAACATCCCCCACACCATTACACCACCAGCCTGCCCAGTGGTAACAAGGCATGACTGATCCATGTTCTCATTCTGTTTATGCCAAATTCTGACTCTACCATTTGAATGTCTCAACAAAAACCGAGACTCATCAGACGAGGCAACATGTTTCCAGTCTTCAACTGTCAAATTTTGGGTAGCTCATGCAAATTGTAGCCTCATTTTTCTATTTTTAGTGGAGATAAGTGGTACCCTCAAGGTTGTGTTGTGGCTTCATGAATGCTTTACTGCATACCTCGGTTGGCCCATTCTCCTCTGACCCTAGCATCAACAAGGTATTTTCGCCCCCCAGGACTGCAGCATACTGGATGTTTTTCCTTTTTCAGACCATTCTTTTTAAACCCTAGAAATGGTTGTGCGTAAAAATCCCAGTAACTGAGCAGATTGTGAAATACTCAGACCAGCCCGTCTGGCACCAACAACCACGCCACACTCAAAGTTGCTTAGATCACCTTTCTTTCCCATTCTGACATCATCAGTTTGGAGTTCAGGAGATTGTCTAGACCTGGACCACACCCCTAAATGCATTGAAGCAGCTGCCATGTGATTGGTTGATTAGATCATTTCATTAACGTGAAATTTAAGAGGTGTTCATAATAATCCTTTAGGTGAGTGTATGTGTGCATTATATATATATATATATATATATATATATATATATATATATATATATCAATCATAGTGTTCCTATGCACTATTTATTTCTGTTATTTTAACATTGGCACTTATGTTTTTGAGTTACCGAGCCATGGGACCAAAGCTAGAAGCAGCAACAGTTCTGAGGCAATTCAGTCGCTGCCAAAAAATGATTGAATTTGATACCCAGCCCTAGGCCTACTGATCATTTATGTATTTACTGTGCTGTTTCTTATGTTTAGTTGCTTGTTTTTTAGCTTCTGGTTCAGGTGGCAGGTGTACCTTGTTTTCATTTGTGGTATGGAATTTTGTTGCTGTTCATTTTCATTCAATATTATGTTTGTCATGGCCCTTGATGTGATTTGATGCCTGCTGCAGGTTTTTTTTTAAAGATTATTTTTATGGGGCTTTTCCGCCTTTAATGGACAGGACAGGTGAGAAAGGGGAGGGGGGAAGACATGCAGGTCGGAGTTGAATCCTGGACCTCTGCGTCGAGGCATAAACCTCTAAATATAAGTGCGCCTGCTCTATCCACTGATCCAACCCAGCCACAGCACATCACATCTTATAAGTAATGTAGGCTGACGTTAACTAATGTAGTCCGTTGTAATGTCTGTGTAGAACTGCACCTTATTTAGTTTAGTTACATTGTTATTCTCAGAATCACTTTATTCGCCAAATGCGTTAGCAGACACACAGGAATTTGACATGGCAATCAGTAACACAGAACTTGACAAACAGTAAATGCGCATAGCTGCATGGACATGCTTAAAAACAATCAATAATAAAATAGTCTATTTTATTATTGCTAATGCTAACCAGTAAATTGACAGCAGCATTTCTATTTAAGTTTCAAAATTTCAGTTTACGTTTTAAAATTGCATTTTGAATGTCCTTTTAAGTTAAATAAAATAATCTTTTTCATTTTGTATTTTTAAATTTTCTATTCTATTTAATTTGGACTTTACATTTTAAATATAACCATAAATATTCTCCATATACAGATACCGTAGCCAAGCAAGTAGCAGTAGACCTTTGTCTACTGCTACTTGCAGTACATGTACAGTCTGTCTGTGTCCACATAAGCATGTGACGGGCGGCAGGACCTGTGCAGGAGAGAAAGACGAGCTCCAGACAGCTGGGGATATAAGAGCAGGCAGCACCGGAACAAAAACAGGGACACATTAGCGACAGTATGATAACAACATTCAAAACACACGGTTCACTCAGCGGTTTCTGTGACATGAGAAACTTGAACCTTGAATGAATACATGGTTCCAGTCTGTAATCTGGCTCAGGACACATTCCCGTTCTCACCGCTATAAGAATGTGGGCACCTGCGGCTCCAACCACCTCCGGATGTCGATCTCAGTGCATCCTCAATGCATCCTGAGAGAGTTTTCACCTGTACTTACAGCAGTGTACTTGTGATCTGATCACTCGGATCAGATTTTAATACTAGGTCAAAATGGGGCCGAAGAAACAACAGCCAAACTGTTTCACACAACACAGTTTGGTTAAAAACAAAAGGCCATACTCAGATTTTGAGCATCTAGTTTACCTGCAGCTTACACAGCCATATCCTGGTTGAGTACGTTTTTAACTGTAACAAAAAAAAATAACATTACAAGACAACAGCCAAGTTTCATTTTGCAGTGTCCAAATCACGGAATTAACATGAAGAAAACAATTTTGATTTTAGTCATATTGTGGCGAAAAGCACCAGGTGACTAAAACGTTAACCCTGTAAAACCATTTGTATCATATTTGCTACTCAAATTTGTGAAACCTCTATCTCATCAAGTTGATCAATAATTTCCTTAAACACCTGTTGTATATAATCTGATACATGTATTCTGCCCTCTAGTGGATTATCATTCCACTACAAGCAGTGGAAGGGCTTTTTTTTTTACCTTTTCAAAATGGCTGCGGTCATTAAATCCTCCACACACTTTTGGCAGGGAACAAGTTGCTAATTTTCAAATAATTACAGTAAGAATAACATTTATATTACTCATTTTTTTAAATAAATATCTTCTTTATTGAAACAATCCATAATTACTTAAAAATTATATTTATATTACAGTTAAATCGTGTTAAATGTGTGTATCAAACTGATACTGCAGGTATTTAAGGTGCTTTATCCCTGAACTTTCAAGTCACATTTTTATAATGTAATCTACATCATGCCTACCACTATACAAACACACACTATTTTGATGATTTAATTAATGTAATTAATGACAAAAATGCCATCCTAAAATACATTTTGGGTATTTTCAAAATAACAATAACATAATCGCTATGCTATATCGACCAATTTGTGTAATTTTAGATGTCAAAAAGACTAGAGGGAGAAGAAGTACATTGAAAATGTCATCAGCATGATAGTGTCAGGGTGAAGGCTTGGACCCAAATGCAGGAAGGCGAGGAGAGTGCAGCAGTTAGAAATAATAGTAATTTAATGAAAACACAAAAAGACTTACAAACTTGTAAGCAGGGCAGGTGAGAAAATCCAGAAACACAGGTACACGGAACGAACATGGAAAAATCCAGGAGAACAAAAAGACAGCAGCAAACAGAACAGAACTCTACACCAAAGATTGACGACGAAAAACAAATGACGATCCACCAACAACAGATACAGAAAGCACAGGGACTAAATACACAGGGTAATGAGGAAATGAGGGACAGGTGACACTAGGGCTGGGGAACAGGTGAAACACAAGGGAGGGAAAACTAAAGACAGGAAGTAATCTAGACAAGACAAGGGAGACAAGACGGACTTCAAAATAAAACAGGAAACAGAACATAACAGAACTCACAATCATGATGACAGATGGTAGATGGCAATTCAAGTGACATGGAGTAGTTAGGGGATGATGATGATGATGAGAAGGAGGAGGAATGGACTCCTAAGGCCATGCATGATGATGGAAGTTCATATAGCAGTGATGAGGAAGACTATCAAGATGAAAGTATAGCCCATACAAGCATGGAAGTTGAGGTCCCAAAAACTAATTTTTGTACCTAAAATTTCCATTGTTGTGAGCAAAACATTGCCTAAAACACCCAATGTATCAAACATGATACAAAAAATAAATCATAAACATAATCATATGGCAGAATCTTTTTGGGGGATTTTGTAAAAAGGTTTAATAAACATCTAAATTCCAAAAAAATTGAATTTTCTGGTTATTTTTTCATGTGTCAGGGTTTACAAAATGCTACATTTAGGTTCCGATGCCACAGTATCTTCTGTTTAATTGATAGTGTTAAGCTCTTGGAAAATTTATCACACTACACCAGTTCTCACATCCCGTCACTGTTTCGTTGTTCAACATCTGACTTAAAAGCAAGTTCTCATAATATAAAAATCATTCCATTGTCTCACAGCCCCCTCTTGTGGACTTGTGAAGCACATGTTAAGGTCCAACATTGACAGCCTGCAGTTCAGGAGTAACACAGACTGTTGTCCTGCTTCAGCCCAGCCTCCACTAATGTAGACCCAGTGAAGGCTCTTGTTATCCAATCCGAATTAGGGCTCAGTGTGTCTGTGCTAATGGCATTAGTCATGTTGGCATGGCTGTTTCAGTGTGTGGCTGTCTTGTCTTCGTGGTTATAGGTAAATAAATGACACATTGTCATAATGCCTGCACACTACAATACAATACCCAACATTAATTCAAATGTAGAAAATTAGAACAACATTTAAAGGGGAACTGTTATATAGCATTTTCAGGTCCATACTTGTATTTTGTTTTGTACTAGGACATGTTTACATGCTTTAATGTTCAAAAAACACTTTCTCATACTGTCCATGGCTGCTGCACCTGTATTCACACTCTGTATGAGACGCTCTCCTGGAGCGCCTGTCTCTTTAAGCCCCCCACCTGAGAAAGCCCAGTCTGCTCTGATTGGCCAGCGTGTTTCCTGGAATCTCTGCTGCGCTCCAGTTTTGTTTCACTAGTTACTGCTAAGCAAAGCAGAAGGTCTATCCAGAGCCTCCTATGTCTTCTCCTCTATAGAGGTCACCAAACATAAAATCATCAGATTAGACAGGCTTCTCTTAAATTTTATCTGGAAAAATAAACCCCACAAAATCAAAAAGACGTCATGTCTCTGCGTCTTACAGAGGGGGTCTTAATATCCTTGATTTTGCCTCTTTCAGCAATACCATCACAATCAACTGGGTTCAACGTTTCCTAAAAATTCCAGATAGCTAGTGGAACATAATTCCTAACTTTCTGTTCCAAAAAGTAGGTGGTCTTAACTTTTCATTAATTCTGTTGGTAAACTTCCGATAAAACTGTCACACTTTCATAGGCAAGCTCTTCTGTGTTGGTCTCTTCTTTATAAGCACAATTATTCCCCTCACAAATGTTTTTTTATGGAATAATGCCAATATCACAGATAGAAATACATTTTTGTTCTATGAACATTGGTTTAACTTCAATTCAATTTATAGTATCAAATCATAAGAGTTATCTCAAGACACTTTACAGATAGAGTAGGTATATACCACACTCTATAATTTACAAAGCTCCAATAATTCCCCCCAAGAGCAAGCATTTAATGTCACAGTGATGCAGAACTTACTTTTCGGGAGAACAGAACTCAGACAGAACCAGGATCTTGGTGCCACTATTGACGGTTGGGGGTATGATGAACAGTGGCAATTATAATCGCAATAAAGATAATGGAACTATGACTAGAAATAGTAGTTGTAGCAGTTTATGGCATAGCAGGGCATTGCAGGGTGTAGCAGGGCACTGCAGGGCATAGCAGGGCATTGCAGGACGTAGCAGGACGTAGCAGGGCATAGCAGGGCGCAGCAGGACCACGGCGGCAGCTGCAACCACGATTTAGGTGCCAGCCTATCCAAGGAAAAGTGCGGGGTGAGAAAACATAAGGACTCCGGGGAATTAGCTCCCCAGAGTTAAGTTAGTAACAAGCATTTCTGGGACATGAATGCCCACAGATGGAAAGAGAGCTCAGTGTGTCCAACGGCAGTCTAAAACTATAACAGCATAACTAAGAGCTGGTCTAAGGCAAAACTGGGCCAGCTATATATTGATGCAAAATATTTGCAAGCGATTATTTTGCATTTTCGTGTCATTCATTCGTCACACCCCCAGTGTGTAAAGGCCTTTACTTTTCATAGGGTATACTGGAATTTTCTATATATTGCATCTGTTGCTTGTCAGTATATGTCTAATTCTGGGTTTTTTAAAGGGCAATTCCGGCGCAAAACGAACCTAGGGGTTATTAACAGATGTGTACCCACTCTGTCGCTCTCTGGGACATGTTTTCATGCTAATCGAATGAGTTTTTAGCTTGAACGACGCTAGCGTGGACCGCCGATTAGCTTACAACGCTAGTATTCGGGGCACAGGGAACGTAAAAACAAATCGCTATTTATACCACTAAAAAGGCTCAAAATATCACCACACCTCAACGGTAGCATAATGAGGGTCCTAAATGTTATCCGAAGCATTGAGAACTTTGTAAGTGTACAGACAGTTTATTGAAAAGATAGATTATAAAGACACTCACGTTCATGTTTACATGCCGCCGCCGTCTTGGAAACCAGTCATGACTTACAGCTGGCGATGCAAACTAAAATCAAAAGCAGTTTGCTCAATATATCTGAAATAATCGCACTCTGCATAACTTGTCTAGTGTACTTACTCAGTGGATAACTGTCCATCTGGTCCCTCCAGACTAGGTCGCCGAAAAAGTTTCAAGTACAGCCCTGGAAAGGGGAAATCTTCAGACAAAACACTGCGTCTCTTGGGCATCGTGACGCAACAGGTCCCACTCCGTGCAACACAGACACTCCTGTTCGGTGGCCATAGCTTCACAATGTCCGCAGGTACACCACCAGTTTCCCGAAGTACGAGGCTGTGTTGCAGCATTGACTACTGGTTGCTCTCTCTCTCTCGTAGCCCTTTCACGGAGCTCCCGCAGCTCTTTGTTCAATAAACTGTCTGTACACTTACACAGTTCTCAATGCTTAGGTTAACATTTTGGGACCCTCATTATGCTACCGTTGAAGTTTGGTGATATTTTGAGCCTTTTTAGTGGTATAAATAGCAATTTGTTTTTACATTGTCTGTGCCCCGAATACTAGCGTTGTAAGCTAATTGGCGGTCCGCGCTAGCGTCTTTAAAGCTAAAAACTCATTCGATTAGCATCAAAACATGTCCCAGAGAGCGACAGAGTAGGTACACATCTGTTAATAATAGGTTTGTTTTGAGCCGGAATTGTCCTTTAAGGTTTGCAGGGGTGAGGACAGTTAAAAACTACCATTTCATACAGCAACGTGAAAAACAAGCAGTATAAAATCTACGATGTTCCTGTAGAATAGATTTTTATTGTCATTGTTTCACAATAACGAAACAGTTTACAGTACCAGCGCTCAGTTTGACAGTATAAATAACAAACAAACAATAGAACGTATGGATGTATGTTCTATCGTACATCGACTTATTTGCAAAAAACTCCCTTGACATTCCCAGAAACTCTCATCCGTTTGGATACACCATAAAATGCCTTGGAAATGTTTCAATACAAACAAAACTCTATGGCTGCGTTCCGATCCACAGTGTACGTAAATGGTTCTCCCTGATCAGGGAATATCAGTTAAGGGAACTTCACTCGACAAATTCTTCCATTCGGAACACCCTGCACTAACACAATATCACTTCCTCTATTGTTACCCTCGTAACTTAAACACCTTGGATACGTTGCTGCTACTGTGGGAATTTTACTCTACTAAACTAAAAAATATTGAAACAAAAACTGATACCATTACAAACCTTGTTCTATTGTAATGTATGTAACTTGTGAATTCATTTACAAAATGTACCCTGTTGTTTTTAGCGAGACAGATAGGTAATCTTGCTTGCTAGCTTCAGGCGAAGTGATAAACCGTTGCTCAGTTCTTCCCTACACACTTCACAGTTCCCTTTGAACGGAGCCGGTTTGCTCCCTACGGTTTGGAATCTTACTTAACGTGGCGGAATATGCTACGCAGTCCATTTCGCAGGGAACTACTAGGCGATGGGAACGCACCCTGTGATCTGGTACCTTTTAGAACAAAGACCAAAACCATCACTCAAACCGCTTTTTACAACTGCTTGACTACTATTACTGTTTTATTCTACACCATGCATATACTCTTGAACCACATAATTTTCACAGCCTGTCCTGCTTTTTAGCCTCCGTTCTGAAATGCCTCGTAGGTTAACTGAGCAGATGTTTATTATTCATACTGTGTGATGAAACCAAATAGGAGCAGAAGACACGAATTCAATTGAATTTGACATGACTGTCACAGTTACACAAATTAAGTAACTAATAATACGTTTCCTAATAACATTACTCACTGTATCCCCATCACTACAGTATGTTGGATGGAAAAGGAATTGAGCAGGATGAAGATCTGGATTGATGAAAATAAGCTAACATTGAATTTAAGCAAAACAAAATGTATAATATTTGCTTGATAAATGGCATATAAATAGCCAACAAATTAAGTTGGAAACCACACATAAATTATATCAAAGCCAACATATCCAAATTAATAGCAATACTGACCTAATCAATCAAGCTTCCCTGTATACGCTGTACTGCTCCTTCATACTCCCATACATGACCTACTGTGTGGAGGTATAGGGGAACACATACAAAACAAATACACTTTCAATCTTTATCATCCTAAAAGAGCTAAAGGAATTATACATAAAGCCACTTACAGATAACCAACAAATGCATTATTTATTCAACTAAAAACACTAACATTTCAAGATTTGATTGACAACAAAACGATTCAAATTATGTTCACAGCAAATAATCACCAACTGCTGAGAAGTATCCAGGGGCTGTTTGAACTGAGAGAAAACACATCTATCCAAAGTATTTTGTTCTGTCCAAGGTATTTTGTTCTTGTTTTTGTCTGAAAGAGTTGATTTGTTCAAGCCGACTGAGTTAAACATGGACACTGATGGATGCGAATTACATTTCTATTATGAATAATGAAACTTAAGAGGGGGTAGGACTAGAACAGTTCTCAACTTCTTCCTACCCCTTTTGAACGTGAACAATATTATTTAAGTTGCTTATTTGTTGCTTATATGTTGCAGATGATCATGTTTGTTTTGATTATAAGTAGGGCTGTCAGCATTAACTCGTTAATCGCGATGCGATTAAGGGCCGAGCATAACGCGTTTTTTTTAATCGCCTGCCGCTATTTATTAATTTATTTTACACTTCACGCGGCTTCGCGTCATGCCTAACAACGCCCCTTAGCTGTTCTAAAATCACTAGAATCTAGCTAGGCTACTATTTTGACCTTTTGCTGCACCTTTACTTATCATAAAGCTGCCATACTTCCTCGTAACACATCCTGCTGCTGCAGGATGCAGGCATGATGGAGAAAGACAGCAGCAACACAATTCTGAATGGTGCTTTTTATTTTCCAAAACTCCCGGACGGCTCAGTAGACAAGTTGAAAGCCATATGTACATTGTGTAAAGCCGAACTAAAATATCACTGAAGCACGTCAAGCTTGAGCTACCACCTAAGAGCTAAGCATAGTAGTACAGTTAATGTTACTCAGGTTGATGCTACCGGGCTCAGGCAAAGCACTATTTTGGAGAGTGCTACTTGCCGACCTGTGGATGAAACCAAATCCCAACAAATTACTACAGCTCTTGCCAAATGGGTGGCAACTAACTGCAGACCTGTCAGCATCGTAGAGGACTCGGGTCTTAAAGACAAAACTACGGTTGGCATGTTCTGAATTGTGCAATAATGACAGATTCACACATTTTTCTTATGTTCAGTAAATAAATAATAAACAAATACAAATCTTAAAGTCAAGTTCATAAAGCAACTTTCTTTGCATTCATTTGATTCCCAATCAAGATACACTGTTAAGAATTGCTTTCCATTGTTAATATGTACTTAAAAACAGTTCTGAAATGCAAAATAATAGAATTTTAGTCATGTGATTAAACATGCGAGTAATCGCAATTAACTGTAGAAATTAATCGTTTGACAGCCGTAATTATAAGTTTTAGTTTGTATTTTTATTTTTTCAACATGATCAATAAATTGACTGAATAAAAAAGTAAAAAAAAAAAAAAAAAAAAAGTTAGCTTTTGCTCTTGTAACTTCATTCATTATGTGTCACATGCCTGAGATTTGTGACACACCTGCCAAGCCTCTGTGTGCACTGCACTGTTCCTGTAGCTGTGAATGTGTGAACAGGACCTGACTGAAAAACAGAGCATGGCTCTCAATGGTTTGATCAAGGTTTAGAAATAGCAGCCAGCATTGAAAAGTAATGTCACCCAGAGAGAAAAAGACTAGATCAATTTGTTTTTACACTGCTACTGTGGTCAAAATGTCATATTCACAAAACCAACGTTAAAGAGGCAAACATAGAAAAGGTTCAGCCATTGTGAGTTTGTCTCCTCTCTCTTAGAAACTTTTTTCTTAAAGATTGTTTTTGGGGCTTTTCCATTTATTTAATAGGGACAGTGGATAGACAGGAAAGGGAGGGGGGATGACAAGCAGCAAAGGGCCGCAGGTCAGATTCGAACCCTTGCTGCTGCAAAGGACTCAGCCTACATGGGTCGCACACTCTACTGGGTGAGGTAGAGATCGCCCCCTCTCTTAGCTACTTGCTGCATTTGTGTAATGGTGACTATGTCAAACTAAAAAAAATTTAAAATGTGGGTTTGATCCATGAACGTACGTTTTGTTTTTGGTCATTTATTGTGATCTATATGTTGACAGATGACAAAGTAAATCATTCTGCAGAAGCATGTTCACACAGTTCAGAGCACACGCTGCAGTGTGGTGATACCACTGTCCAATGATGACAGGCACAGCGGGCTCCCATGTTGCTCTGATTGGCTACATGCTGCTTCTGTGTTGGGTTGAGCAGGTGCGAGACCCTCTTCTGATTGGTTGATTGGTGAAGCTATGACTGACAGATGGTGGGAGGACAGGGACTGTCTGTCCACAGATGGGCTGGTCCTGCCATGGAGAGACACGAAGTAAGATCAGATGTTTTTGAGCGAAAAAAACATAGTTCCATGCTGAACTCTTAAAGGGGGGAGATGCTCGGTGTCTAGATGGTGTCCTTTAAAATGAATGGCTTTCATTTCTCTGAGGCATTTAAATCTCAATGAAATTCTTAATGGATACATTTACATGGACACTAGTATCATGTAACCTGACTCCACCAGATGGAATGCTTCGCATTTTGCTCAGCATATCCATCTGGGAACTTTCAGTTGGAGAACTTTTGGGAAGGGGCGAAAATACTGGTTAGCTGATTGGATAAACCATCTGTCTATCACCACCTTCTTCACAACTAGCGGAGCCAGTAGATATATCAAACTCTTGCCGAAACTAGTCGGAAGAAGAGCAAAAACATCGTTTCCTCCGAGAAAAGCCTCCAGTGGCGTTTTGTGTTCCAAAGCAAATTACCCACTATATTTCGCCAAACACAGACGTCGTGGGATAATATTAGTCCCGTGTAAGTCGGTATTTCTGCAATTCGGGTCGTATTGGCTTTTGGCAAATGTCAATGAATGTTTTGACAGAGCCGTGACATAATATGTGGGTTATAATATAAGTAAATTTAAAGGTACTCTAAGCGATGTCACACGTTTTTTAGGCTACAACATGTTTTGTCACATACAGCAAACATCTCACTATCCGCGAGCTGCCGGTCCCCTAAACACACTGTAAAAAAACGCGGTCTCTGTAGACAGCCTAGGGTCCACACACACCATCAAAAACAAAGTGGTCCAACCTGGACCATGCAAACATACACAAACCGTGTTCCAGTGTTCAGCCAATAACGGACTAGAAGGATTTGGAGAGGAGGGGGGTGTTAGTGTGCTTTAGTACCCACCATATTACTGAGTTAGCTTTACGGGGAGGTCATATAGACCTTTTTCACGGCAGACATGTTGACATGTCATAGTAGGTAAAGCACAGGTGTATAAAAAACCATTAATGATGGCTGCATTCCACTTAGGAGAGGCCCTGGTATTGTGCATGCTGACTCACTGAAATAGCTTACTGGGACACTTGATGGAATTGAGCCATTGTTACGGTTATCAATTTCAGCGGTGCTTTTCCTACGATGCCAAGTCAAAATGTCTGAAAAAGGTCCATAGTTGCATAGTCTGTATCAGTGCTGTAGTGAAGACCACCTAAACCGAGATCAAGTCATTACGAAGACGAGTGTATCGAGACAGAGACAAGACCAAGACTTTGAGGGGTTGAGACCTACAGTATACAACTAGCTAATATGTATAGCGAATATTCGTGAATATGGTGAAGAGATTTCTGAAGAGTTTTGGTACAATAAATAAAATGTTATTACCAACGACTTGGCTGACATCTCCCAGACAGCCAGAGCTTCTTTTCCTGTCACCTACATTTACTTAGGGAGTGCGTGTAATGGGAGGCAGGAACGGTGGTTTACAGTAACACATTTCAAACTAGAATTGTGGCAAGTTATTGGTTGCATTTGAAGCGGGGAGTTTTACATGCAATCACAGTAATGATGTTAACACATAAATCAGACGATACACAGGCAATTTAGTGATATCCCTGCAGTTGTGGTCTTGACCGGTCTTAAAATAAAATCCTGAGTCCTCTTTATCCGAGACCAAGACAATACAGAGTAAAAATGTGGTTGATTCCAGGCGAGACCTTCGAAAAGTGGTCTTGAGTACTACAACACTGGTTTTTATTACTATCCCATTCTCCTCTGAAAGTGAAGTGACTGTGCTACTAAAAGGTTTCCAGTACCTGTGAGACAGAGGCTAAGCTGGTTGATCAGGCCTCGCTGGGAGCTGGATCTAGACTCAGGCTTCCAGTCTGAGGAAGGACAGAGGACGAAGACTGGCTAGAGGTTTGAGGAAGGGGTAGAGAGGTGGAGCTGTTCTGGGGGAGGTTGGGGGAAGAAAACAGTGACTGATATAAAGTGTGAGGGGGTGAGGCATGGATGAGAAGGGGTGAGGCAGTAAGCTGGAGGACAGTGGATTCTGGGAGATGTCGAAGAACTTGATCTTGGTTTTCATTAGACTGTTGCTGCTGGGGGTCAGTGGATGGTGACTGGTCTGTGGGGGTGGCAGTTGGGGACAGGAGGGGGGAGGAAGGTACGTTAGGGGGTGATGTCAGGGTGCTGTAGGAAGGCGGGATCATCTGCATCTGCCTCTGCAGCAGCTGCATGATCGTCCCCACGTCTGCTAACATACGACACTCCAACCTGGAAAATGCACACACACACACACACACACACACACACACACACACACACACACACACACACACACACACACACACACACACACACACACACACACACACACACACACACACACACACACACACACACACACACGTTTACAGCGATACAGTATTGACATATACCAGACTGTAAGTCTGCGCTGCTGCATGATGTATCTGCTACAGAGAAAGTGTTCACTACTAACAGACCTGCCAACCTTGAAAAACTTTTCTTAGTAGCAACTTATTGATTTATTGTTGAAGTTCTGGTTCATGAACACGGCGGCATGCACGTGGAAAAAATGTGCCATTACCGCTGTCTTTGATGTCATTTTGGCTGGTTGGGCATCAGTATAGTGTATCCTTTAGGCTATGTTTAGATGTAAACGATCTGAAGAGAAAACACAGATTTAAACTCTGGAGGGTGGTTTCACTTTTTTGGTGTTTTTAAGCCCCAAAAACGCCATCGATGTTTACACAAAAGGCACATCTGATAAAATATTTTTACATTTTCACTTGTGAGCATATTTGTGTAAACACGGCCTTAGTTCACATGCTTACCAATCACTTCACCTGGTCCTAAGACATAGTAATTTCCCCACTCACCGCCATCGTTTGGAGTTTTTTCGATACCGGTACTTGAACAGATACTTTTATGTAAAAAGATTTCAATATATATTTTTATTTAAAAAGGAGCACTGTAACGGGATACAGTTACTCATAATTTGTATTCTGAATCCGTAACGCCGGTGCATGTATTCTGTTACTCCACAACATTGTCCTTGGGATGTTTTAATCCAAAGTACGATCTTTTTCATGAACGTAATTTTTGCTGCCACATAACGCTCACTTTTTCTTGCCTAAACTTAACCGTAATCTCCGCCAACTACCACTGACCTGACGGAGCACCACGACCGGCAGCTCGCGGTGCTCTTGCAAGGTGTTTTTTGTTTGCATCTCCACAGAGGCTGACTTTGCTTGAGTTGTTTCTTGAGTTGATTTTGTTGCTTTTAAAAGAAAAAACTAATTTTTGGCTGTTAAGGGTCGTCACCTTCTCCGCTAGTTACTACGAAGGAGCTTGCTACAGTTATGCTGCATTCACGAGACCATGGAATGGTTTTATTTGATTATTTTTTGGCCTTTATTTCCACAGGACACAGACATGAAAGGGGAGAGAGAGGGGGAATGACACGCAGCAAAGGGCCGCAGGTCGGAGTCGAACCCGCGGCCGCTGTGTCGAGGAGTAAACCTCTATATATGTGCGCCTGCTCTACCAACTGAGCTCACCTGGCCATGACACCATGGAATGTTAACGTACGTTACTCAGCAACTGGTGAAAATAGGGGCAAGGTTGCGCGACTAAAGTTAAAATGAATTGAGGAGAGGAATGAGAAGCGAATTGCCTGTATGTGTGAAAACAGCTTTATCTCGCCCATCTTTTTTTTTGTTATATATAGCATAATTATATAATTTTGCCATTCTTTCGGGGGGGAGGGGGGGCGCGAGTAACGTGATTAAACATAAATGATCCAAATATTATCCTGCAATCGAACTGGTGGGAATGCTGCAATGCCAATATTTTATTTTGACACAAACATGGGAAAATAGGGTCCATGTAAAAAAAAAAAAAAAAAAAAAAAGTTTAATATCAATATTGCAATGATGAATAAGCTGTGTCATATGGCAGCTGTAAATAAGTAACCCTTGCTTTTTAATCAGCTCTTTGTCACGGTATGATGTATGTGCAGAGTCACTGGCAGGCTGGGGAAATTGTCTCTGTGCTCATTTAAATCTCAGCTTAACACAGGATTTTGTGACATCACAACTGTGGGGAACCAATCATGGTCCTGTATGCAAATGACACAAGTGTGATGTGGAAATGTGCAGCCACCAGTGCACATACACTGAGAATGTACTTCACTGTCAGTGAAGTAGGTGACATTTTGGGTGCAATTAAACTTTTGAAATGAACAATATTTTTATGTCTCTTTTGTCAATGACAAAAAAAACTAATCTATAGTAATTCTGGACCAAACACAAAGTAATATAGATATCTAGGCACTGTTTGGATGTAGGTGTGACATGCACCCAGAGTTTAGGCTGTTACAACTATGTTGCTGGTATCATGGTGTTTGACTTCAAATGTGACATACAGTACATGTTAAGTTATCGCCACTCCTGAGGAAGACACTGACCGAGCCCTTTGACCCACCTGGTTATCTGCTGCTGCAGTGCCTTGAGCCTCTTCTCTAACTCCACCTTCTGCCTCCCAGAGATGACGGGTGGAGGAGAAGGGCTGGAGGGACCGTGTGGGGAGGAGGGCAGGTCAAAGAGCTGCTGGGAGGGGGACACCTCCTTGGAACTCTCTAAGCCCCAAAACGTAAAGATGTTGGACGCTCCTGAGAATGACCCGGTCCACACACAGATACACAGTGAGACACACAGAGCCAGGTGCAACTATATGGAAGTAAATCAGTTTCATTGGATTTTGAAATTAAAAAGACATTGAATTTCTAGCATTGAATATTTATGCATTGAAATGATGTACCTGAATTCTTTCCCTCTGAATTTTACCCTTCAAATTTTCACCTTTATTTTTCTAAGTTCATAAATTCAGAATCAAAAACTCAATGTAAAAAAATTCAATATACCCAATTCAGATGCAACATATAATGTATTAAATAATATAATTTCAACTTGCTCAAATTCAACAGGCCAAATTCAGCTGCAAAATGTAATGTTTAAAATTCAGTGTTAACATCCAGGAACCTAAGGAAAAGCAATCAATTCTAGAATCTAGATCTAGGAGTTTGCCATAGTAGCTGCAGTCAACAACTGGAAACTTTTTACAATTTTCGTCTGCTATTTCACCACTAAATTCACTTTTGAGACTTTTTTTTAATGGGAGAAATCAACTGTGTAGAGTTTGAATATGGGCAGTTTTCCGAAAATCGATGGCCAATTGCACATTTACTCCGATCTCGTTGGACTTGATGTGACAGCCAGCTGTTGGCAGCCTGGATCACTCGCTCGCCAGCCGGCCAGCCAGGGATGCTCACAGACCCCGCTGTCAGCTGGAGCTCTCTCTATTTCCTCAATCGTTTGTTTTAATAACAAAACACAATTATCCATATAAGATAAAATGGCAACCTGTGGCTATCTACCTTTCAGAGTTAAAAGGTCCACAGGCAAAATATTCAGATACATGATTTTAATGCATAAATATTCAGTGCTAGAAATTCAATGGCTATTTAATTAAAAAATCAAATGAAACAGATTTACTTCCGTACAGTTGTTACCACTATACACTGAATTTTTCCATGTATCTGTGCCTTGAATGCATCTTTGTACTTGCCTGTTAAAGGGTTCCAGGTCTTCTCTTTCCTGTCTGTGTCGGGACATGTTGCAGTGTTTGTGGCAGCAGCAGCATTAATCATGGAGGTCCCCTCTGATTCCTTCCCTTCATCGTCACTGGAGAACACAAACACACAAGAACCGTGGGTTTGCTTTTGTAATGGCAGAAGTATTTACCTATGTTGTGTCTAAGTGACTGATGGGAATCTGACATTGGTACAGTATTAAGCGAGATCGCTGCAGGCAGCAGCAGCAAAACAAGCTACAATGTAAGTTTGTAGCTGGACAAATGTCCAGCTTGTATTTACCTTCACAAAAGTGCTCGTTTTGCCACTGACAGGCTCAAATTATTATTCTAAGTGTCTGACAACATTATGGAAAGGATCCCTACAGAGATAGACCTTTAAAACCTCTTTGAGACCTTTCTGTTTAACCAGAAACAGCTCTGAAGTCGCTAGCGCTCAACCAACCTGGTGTATTTTACTATGCTAAAATTACTGTTTATTTACATAGTCTGGTGGGTTTAGCAAACGCAATTTTGCGGATGTTTTTATGTAAAAAAAAAAAAAAAAAGGATCTTACTCTTTAACAGAAAGGTCGACCTCCGTAGAAATCCTTTCCATAATGTTGTCAGACACTTAGAATATTAATCTGAGCCTGTCAGTGGCAAAACGAGCACTTTTGTGAAGGAAAATACAAGCTGGACAATCGTCCTATTAACTTACATTGTATCTTTTTTCGCCGCTGCTGACTGCAGTGATATAGCTTAATACTGGACCAATGTCAAAGATTGATGTTCCCATCAGTCCCTTAGACACAAAAACATAGGAAAATAGGGTCCAGGTTTAAAAAAAAAAAAAATGGTAGTTACCCTTTAATGAATGAATGTTTTATGGGAGGGAAAGTCTTACAGCGTATGTTGATGATCATCTCTGGCATGTTGCTGCTCCCAAATACTGTATCTATTTCCACATGTGTAGGCAGCACTCTGTCTCCCCGCTGACATGGTGTCACCTGCAGCTACAGACAAACAAACAGTCACTGTGAGTTTGCAACCTGAAGAAATGAACAAAGTTCAGAAGCTGACTGGTGCAAGCAGCACAAAAGTCAAGTCAAAGTAAATCTCAAGTCGTTGCTATTACGTCCCAGCTCAAATCCAAGTTCTAAACTTTGTGTTGTGAGTGCAAACCAAATCATTATGCACCCTTGAACAAGGACATAAATCCCAGGGGGGTCGGGGGGGTCAGGACCCACCCCTTCTCAGGGTTGTCCCCCCCCTAGAAATATCATTAAAACAATGCTGTGTATTGTAAATAACATAATGATGTATACTTAAAATATCTGTGTAAGTAGTAAAACAATACAAACCCCAAAAAATGCTTTTTAAGTTTAGAAACATTTTGAGTCCCCCCTCCCTTGCCTCACAGTGGTTTGGTCCACTGCATGCTGTACGTTAGGAATCAGATCTGCACTCGACTCACAGTCACAGTCACATCGGGTAATGACAGGTATGTAGTAAGTAGGCGGTTCAAGGCTATTTTATTCACATTAAACATCGGATGAAGTTGTTCTTTTCTCAAATAGAAATGATGCTGAGTAATTAATGAATTAGTTATGACAAAAAGTTCGCTATGTTAGTGTAATATAATGTAACGTTAGCTAGCTTGTTTAATAGCTTGTTGGACAGAAATGCACCCACTACAACTAACGTTACCACGGCGATAAGCCTAATGTTATGTGTGTGAACTGATATTAGGGTTAATGTTGAAGATCTACAGTTGAGTTTGAAGTGGCTGATCAGTGGGTTTGCTGCAGTTAAATATATATCCTCTGTCCCAGACGAAACCTAATATTTATGCGGAGAATGCAAGTATTTTTGTGGCTTGTGTACACATGTCCTCTACGAGTATAATTGTGGCTGTATTATTTGTGTCCCCTTCAAAAATTGCTCTTCAGAAATTTTATGTTTATTGTCCCCCCCTACTGTTAGATCAGATTTACGCCCATGCCCTTGAACCAATTTAATGCATGTTAAAATCAGATTAAGCTTCAAAGATTTATTTGTCACATAACTTCAATATGTTCAGTGTAATGTGGGGGTGGCATATTCTACAGAATGTACTAATTGGCTGTGTAGTAATAATGATTAGAATAACAGTACAAAGTAAGGTTTGAAACAAATATATAGGATAACATGTATGTATTAACAATTATATTTAAAAATCACTCAAGATCAAGATGGTGCCATGTCAACACATTCTCACACCCATCTCGTAAAATAAGGATGTTTGGTCAGGTGCCTTTGTCGTTCTTATTGATGCTAAAAGTCTCCTTTAGCGTTTTTTGTAAACGCACTTGGTCGGGACTATTGCCGTCCCTTTTGATGTAGTTATGTTAAGGAAAAGGTCGTGGGTGGGCTTACGGTTCCGTGACACGTGGGAACTACGGGACGGTTAGGTTTAGGAAAGGGTCGTGGGTTGGCGTACGGTTCTGTGACACGCGGGAGAAAAGAAAAAAAACGACTATAGCAAGCGTGACAACGGGACACAAACCCCGCTCTCCTGGGTGAAAGTCCTGTGTTTGACCCATCCACCACCCCAAACAACCTCCTTATGTGGAAATTCGCCCTTACATAGTACTCACTAAATCCTATCTAACTGCTG
This sequence comes from Zingel zingel, assembly GCA_023566125.1. Taxonomy (NCBI): domain Eukaryota; kingdom Metazoa; phylum Chordata; class Actinopteri; order Perciformes; family Percidae; genus Zingel; species Zingel zingel. The sequence continues at coordinate 32,766,945 of CM042324.1, forward strand.
CTCTCCTCTGTGCGTTACACAAACACGCTGAAAAACGCCTTTTTCGTTGCATCAGACGCTGACAGCCACTGTCCAAACTTCCTTATTTTACGAGTTCGGAATGAGAACGGGTTGGCCATGTATGGTCGCCTTGGTGTGTTGGTGCACATTGTTTTGTCTTGTTGTATAGATTCAGGTTTCTGTTGCGGTACCCAGAGCGCTTCCACTAAAGATGACCTCATAAACCAGGGAAACGACACCAGTGTACTTAATTTCCACTTTTCTCGCATCTTCCATTACCTAGGATATTTCTTTACAACACATGTTCACTAACTAGCTATTGTGGAAGAAAAACAGACTTTTCTATATCTGCCGTTTTGTGCGTCACGGAGACGTGGCTCTGTAAACTACTCCCCCCAGGAGTTCGCTTCATTCAGTCTGGTCGGTGTTTACATCCCACCGCAGACCAACGTGCAGGAGGCACAGCGGGTGTTCACCGACAACATTATGTGTGGGGAGTGGATAACGCAGACTCTTGTTATTGTCCTCATTGACTTCAACAAAGGTAACCTCAGCCATTAACTCCCCAAATACAGATAAATGTCCAATTGGATGATCTTCAGACGTGTTTGGACTGTACAGACTGGGATGTTTTCAGGACTGGTAACAACAGCTTGGCTGACTACACAGAAGCCATACATCAGCTTCTGTGAGGACAGCTGTGTACCAACACGTACCACACGGTGAGGTACAACAATGACAAGCCCTAGTTCACAGCCAAACTCAAGACAGCTGAGGTTGTTGAAAGAAGAGGCGTTTAGGAGCGGGGACAGGGACTGGTTTAAAGAGTCACACTGTTACACTGTCCACTCTCTGTAAATCTGTCTCAGGTAATCTGTACTCTCCTTTCTTATAAAAATCTATGGTCAGAGGTTGTGGTGTAGCGTAGTCAGAGCCTCAAAAGATAGGCGGCAGACTTCTTGAATTCCAATTAGCGCCGATTTATTTACAGGGTGCCAACACATAAATGAGAAAAATGCAAAAAACTGCAAAACTATCAAAAGAAAACTGGAGCCAAAACAACAAAATCTACTATCAATCTACAAATGACACAAAGCATGTATTTGTGGCAGCATGGCTTCTTGTCTATAATCCATACCAAAAGTCAGTAAAGAACGTGTTTGTATCAGCATGGCACTGCAAGTGCCACTGCCTTTATAGGGCTCTCAATCTGCACTGGACCGCACCAATATCTTCCAGCAGTAAGTCTACCAAACACTTCTAACCTCACCAAAACCGGGACAAAGCAAGACACAGTTTATACTCATTTACACATATTAAGACAACTTTATGAGGGATGTAACTCCTTCCAATTACCCCTCAAATGCATTAACCAAACAAATGAGAAATAACTACACACATAAAACCCCCATCACTTGGTTCTGTCTCATGATGTCAGCTATGACATCATCAATACCATAAATACACTAGAAATGCTGGGTGGCTCCTCCCCAAACATTCCTGCAGGGTGGACCAAACAAAGGTACAAGGAAAGGTGAATATGAAATAAACAATTAACTCTTCAAACCTGCAACTTAATACATCTAACTGAAACTAGACTGTGGTGGTGTTTGCCTTAAATTAAACCAGTGCTCAATGTGAAAACAATCGGGATAGTAAGTCCTGAAATGTTACACAAAAACAACGGTAAAATTTAAGCAAAACTGAAAATGAAAGAAACTACAGCAATGTATAAAAAAAAACATGGACAAATGTACACAAGCACCAAGGGACAAGTGGTGAGTGCATCACCCACTTTGTCACAGAGGTACATGGTGTTACCTGTGTGTGTGGAAGAGAGTTTGTGTTTTCTTTGTGGTCTGCTTAATCCTTCAACGACCGAGTCTTCTTTAACCAGAAAACCCACAGCTTCATTATTCACCTGCAGACAGGAAGAGGGAAGTATACGTGAAGGTAAAGACAAGAATAACCATAGATAGATAGCGGCTAGAGGGGGGAGTTCAGAGTCCTGATGGTTGGAGGGAAAAAAAACCTGTTTGAACGTTTAGTCTTAGTGGACAGTGACCTGTAGCGCCTCCACCGAGGGAAGAAGCTGGAAGAGGTGATGAGCAGGATGTGGAGGAGATGATCATCTCTGCTCGCTATACGCTGTGAGTATAAGGGATTCATATAAGGGATTCTGAGGGGAGTGGTTTACCTATGATTTTAGATGCTTTGTTAAAAGTCCCATGGCATGAAAATTTCACTTTGAGTTTTTTTTTTTTTTACATTAATATGCGTTCCCCCAGCCTGCCTATGGTCCCCCAGTGGCTAGAAATGGCGATAGGTGTAAACCGAGCCCTGGGTATCCTGCTCTGCCTTTGAGAAAATGAAAGCTCAGATGGGCCGATCTGGAATCTTGCTCTTTATGAGGTCATAAGGAGCAAGGTTACCTCCCCTTTCTCTGCTTTGCCCGCCCAGAGAATTTGGCCCACCTATGAGAGAGAGGAATCATGGCTTTCAAACAAGGAAATTGGCAGTTTTGCTGCGTTCATGCCACCTGGGAATAACAGGGACCACCCCCGTGATTACTTTGTTTTTCCGACTGCCAGCGTTCACATGGTTGGATGTGTGTTCTTCTTCTTCTGTTATATTGGCGTTTGGCATAACAACTTGTTGCATGACTGCCACCAATTGTTGGCCGTAGCCTAGAGCAGGTGTGTGAAAACCTGGAGGCCACAATAACAAAAGATTTGCTGCTGTTTTCTTATACGAGCACAGAAACAGCACATGGACAGGTGTTTGTTTGTGTTATCTGCAGGACAACCAACGGGAAAGGACACGGATAAGGTGTTGTTTTTTTATACATGGGCCTATTTATGAATAATTTGAAACATGTTATGTTTTTTGGCAGAGGCATTTGTCCACAATAAACTGTTTGTCATTGAAATATGTTAAGTGAAACAACGTCGCCTACATCAAACGTCAGTTGTCAACAACGCGTCACCAACTGGGAAACTATTATTTTTATATAAAAATGAGTTCATTTAGGGTTTTGCCAGCTTCACTGAGTATGACTGTTAACCCTGGTTAAGGTTAGAGGTTAAGGTTAGACAATGACCTCGAATTACAGCAAGGTTAAAGTTACTTTTGTCTTAACATTGTATTGAGCATTCACATGTGAATCCCATTTAAATAATTAATAGTCAAACTCAAATTCAGCATACCTCCGATGTAGTTTTGACCAGTCACAATAATAATAGAGTAGCTGGAATATGAGTAACATACATCTCTGAGATTGAAGGTGATTTCCAAGTTGGACCAGAAATATTCACAAAATTCAGGATACATGCCCAGAACCTGCAGACACAAATACCAGGAAATCAGTACTGTATGTGTAAAAATGAATAGCACAAATAAAAAACTGATAGAGAAAAAGACTGATGTTTCAGTTAATTTTGATTATTTGATTACACGCGATACCTCCAGCATATCCTCTCTGTGTATCTTGTGCAGATCACAGTAGGTCAGAGCTCTGACATCAGCTCTGGATTGTCCTGGCAGAGCGTACTGATTGATGGGCTCTCCAAAGATATCATTCTTCCCTGGAGGAGAAAAAAACGTAGACAGGGTATGAGTATAGGGATTTTTGTGTATTTTACATTAATGACTCTACGTGGGTCTTCCCTGGACAGCTTTATGGAGCCACTAGCATAAACCTGAGCTTCATGCATGCACCTACCCAGTATAGCTACCACCACGTCTCCTTTGAGGATCTCTATGGATCCTCTGGAGATGAAGTACAGAGCTGATATCAAGTCTCCAGCATGCACTAGGGTGTCACCAGGAGGAGCGTGGGTGGTCTTACACCTCATAGCTAGGGCCCTCAGACAGCCCTTAGTGGATCCTAGACACCAGAACAAATACAATATGTTAGTCCAATGCTACAAAAACCAGGCTTCTTGATCTTTTCTCTAAACAGGTTTAGCATATATTTGACCAGTGGCGGAAGAAGTACTCTGAGCTTTTACTTATGTAAACATTGCAATACCTCAGTGTAAATGTACTCTGTTACAAGTCAAATCTTACTTAAGTAAAAGTACACAACTATTAGCATCAAAATATAAAAGTTCTAAAATTAAAAGTACTCATTATGTAGAACGGTACATTTCAGAATATGGTACTGGATTATGATTATTGATGCAGTAATGTGTAAGTATCACTAATGTTGCAGTAGGTAAAGGTGGGGCTAATTGTAACCACTTTATATACTGCCGGGTAGCTTATACCCGAAGTTCCCAACCTTTTTGGTCTGAGCTCCCCACATCCCTGTCAGATGAACTCACGTACCCCTTCATCAATTCACAATGTATGGCTTTCTAAATATATAACACTATTCATTATATAAAAGTGGATAGTGCTGTACTTGTTGAACCGTCAATTAGATTGCTAAATGTTTCAACCATATATCAATTATTTTAAGCTGATTATTTTAACTTTTTAGCCATTACTTTTAGCTATTTATTCCTACTATTTATTGATTACTTTTAGCTAACAATCTTTTTAAACTTATGCGCTCACTAGTTAACTAACTTCAATGCACGCTTACAAAATAGCAACATGTAGTGTTCAGGTGTTACAGCTGATATATTCTTTTAATCAAATCATAATTTCTATTTTTTTTTTCTTCAAATTAGTTGAGCTGCTTCACAATCAATGCAATGCAGAAGTCTCCCCCCTAGGGTACAAGTACCCGTGGTTTGGAATCACCCAAAGTTCGAAAATTGCAAAGATTCCCTTTAGGTATATTCCAGAGTCATTGTTGTGCAGGAGCAGTAAAGGTAAGCTGTAACTTAATGCAATGCCTAAAACAGAATTTTTATGGAGGATAAGTATTGTGGAAGCTGATATTAAACACACTGCAGAGTCAAATTGTAATTTGTGTGTAGGGAACAACAGGTCTGTTTCCTTATGTCTCAAAAATTCTGATTTGGTTTAAATGTTTAAGTTTAAACCATGTTTAAATTTACTCTGCTGTGTTAAAGGACGTAAGGGCGACTAACAAAAATTAGTTATTGTACGTTATTTAACATAATAAGGATATACATTATTGAGAGATCCAGATGAGCATTGCGTTGTAGCTGGTGGAGATGAAGCAAATTCTAGCTACTCTGTTAACTACTTTCAACCCAGTCTCACTGCAGTTCGTAAAAATGGTCATGTTATTTAATCTATTGATTCGTGTTCACGGGGATGTTTTTCCTCGTTTTTTTCGTGGTGGCCAGCACGAAATTTGTAAAGTAATGTATTTCAATGGGAAGCATATTTCGTGATCACAGCACAAATACGGTAGGGAGTAGTATGAAAAGCCGAAAATCCTCGTAGGGAGGTTGGTCGGGATGGTGGATGGGTCAAACAATACAGGACTTTCACCCGGGAGACCGCGGATCGTGTCCTGCGTGTGGCTTCCTTTCCCCGTTGTCTTCCTAATCACAACCGTCCGTTATTGTAGCGCGTCCCCAGTGGCCGTCTCCCAGCCATCTCCCGGCGTGTGAGGCATCCTTTCCCCATTGTTTTTTTCCTAAACCAAACCTCTGAATAGATGGTTACCATTTTGTTCTGGCCACCACGAAAAAAAAACGAGATAAACGTGTTGTTGTACATGAATCAATAGATTAAAAATAACATGACAATTACACATACTGCCGTGAGACCGTGCATAAAATTGAATTAAGTAAAAAAAAAAAAAAAAAACTTAAACTTGTATTTACAGTACAGTACTTGAGTAAATGTGCTTACTTTGCACTACTGTGTGATACCTAATTGTGTGCATAAAAAATCCCCTTCATGTGTAATGTGAAATAATATTACCTTTAAAAGCCTTAAAGTTTTGCAGCAGTGACCTGTTTAGGTGGAGACAAATATCTGCCTGGAGACACTCTGGGAAACCTTTTAAAACCTGGTGGAGAAGTAGGGATGGATTAATACCTTAACTACAATCAGCATGCAGTCTGTAATCAGAAAAGGATTTATTTTACATAATTAACACAAGAAATTTTCCTTGGTGGTTGGTGCATACATAAACAAACATATTAAACATCAATATGAAATAAACAAATATGTAGAATATCACTGTTTAACATTAAGAAAGAGTCTGTATGAAATAGTGCAAAAATGTTGAGGGATGTGCAAAAGTTCAGGATATATAGAATGTGCAGAGGACAGATATATAGTCCAGGATAAAGGATTAAGATTCAATGTCAGTGGGGGTCCGGGTTCTCGTTAACGAAGCTGACTGCAGAGCAGTGAGTGTTTGTTCTGATGGACCGTACCCTCCTGCCAGAGGGGAGAGGTTCAAACAGTTTGTGTCGAGGGTGAGAGGGATCGGCTACAATCTTTCCTGCCCGTCTCAGTGTCCTCGAGGGGTACAGGTTCTGGAGGAGTACAGGTCCTGAAGAGGTCTCAGCAGAGCGGATGATATGCTGCAGTCTGCCCTTGTCCTTGGCGGTGGCAGCAGCGTACCAGATGGTGATGGAACAGGTGAGGATGCTCAATGATGGTCGTATAAGTGCACCACCATTGTCTTTGACAAGTCAAATTTATTTAGCTGCCGAAGGAAATACATCCTCTGTCTGTAACCATGATCCCGTAATAAAACCCAGGATAGAATCATCCTGAGTAATATCACCTCTCTACAATGATAATCTGGTGGTTGGTAAAGTGTTTACAGCTGCAGATGAAATTACAGTAAGCATTTCTTTGTGGGAACTAGCTGGTAACAACATCTCTGTTAAATAGATGTGTATGTGTCATAGCTGCTTATGACTTGTTTTGATATGAATAACTATACTTTAATTGCAGGTTCAATAGATGACAGCAGCTCACTGGGGATTATTTTGCACCATCCATTTTTTTTTTATTTATTTAACCTTTATTTAACCAGGTAGGCCGTTGAGAACAGGTTATCATTTGCAATGTCGACCTGGATCCATATCACTGGCGTTGACCACTCAGTGCTCTAGGCTTTAACTAGTACTTTGTTTAAGAATGTTTAAGAATGAACATGTATTGAATTAATGTCTTTTTCCCAGAGGCTTGAAATTCTTGTGTTGACCTCGGGGTCACAGTGACCCGTTTTAAATTTTTGTTTTATATCAGAAAATATGTGACGTAGAAATAAGCGCTGAAAATGTGTAGAAGAAAACGTTGGAAAAAGCAAAAACTAATTATTAAAAAAAGGTGTAAACGATGTCAGAAAAAGTGTTTTTTTTCAAGGTTGAAGGGAAGACAACACAAGGGTTAAATTCCATCTTAAGTAACAAAACATGCCATGACCAGTCTTCTGTATATCTTCTGTATTTGGTATGCTTGCTTTAACACTTCACTGAAGCTATATTTGATTTCTACTGTGGAAAATCATTGGGGCCCAAGGCAAAAATTAGAGGCTGGGTACTCTTTCCTCCCTATTATCCTCATAGCAGTCATGTTTGCGCTTAACCAGCCTGCTTTTCAGCTGCACTGTTAAGTTGCCAAACCATGCTGCGATTCCATATCTGATGATGCTCTCCAGGATCGCCTGGTAGAGCATTAGCATGATCTGGCTTCTCACTCCGTTCAGTCTGTTGTCTTAAAAAGTACAGACACTACTGCAGTCAATTTCATAGGTGGTCAATGTGTTTTCCAGCAGAGAAGATTGTCAATGTTGACACCTAAGTATTTGTGTTGTGTGTTGAAGACCACTGGCTAATGGTCATTCACTTGCCTTAGGTCAAAGACCATCTCCTGTGTTTTTGTGACATTTAAGATAAAATGGTTGGTGTCAGACCACATGATGAAGGTGTCTCTCTCATTGTGGTACACATCACATAGATTTTGTTTGTGTAGTATCCCACAGTGGTGATACCTTAATGGCTTTTTGTCAAATACGTTCAGAGCCTGTTTCTACAAAGATTCTAAGGGTCTAATTGTTGTTGGACTGGCCTTCCCCCAACAGGTAATACAGTATGAGATGTGCAAGAAAATGTGTGTCTGCAAGGCCATTGATGTAGAGACTAAAAAGTAGTGGACCTAACACAGATCCTTGAAGTACACCCATTGTGCACTTCAACTAACTAGAGCACACAAATTTGATTTTCACACACTGTATTCTGTTGGATAGGGATGACGATATCCAAGCAAGTGTATTAGACGAAAGTTTGAACTTGGCAAGTTGAGATATAAGAATGTTGTGATTAACGGTGTCAAAGGCTTTACCAAGTCTAAGAATAAAGCTCCAACAACTCCTCCTTTGTCAAGATGTAATTTAATTGGCTCGGTTAGGTGTAAGATGGCTGTTTCTGTTGAGTAGTGTTTTCTAAAACCAAACTGGGCAGGGTTTAAGCCAGGGTTGCAGCTGGTAATGTGGTCAGTTGTTTTATGACCACTTTCTCTGCAACCTTAGAGACTACTGGCAGTATGTTTATGGGTCTATAGTTACTGACTACATGGCGGTCTCCAGATTTGAAGATGGGAGTCACAATTGCATGTTTCCTGTCGTTGGGAAAATAACTGTGCAATGGTAAGGTTTACTAAATGAGCAATAGGGGAATAGAGTAGCTGCATTTCTTTTAATGAACACTGTGTTCTGATGGAAAGCATCTCTGCTTTTTGAGTTCCTTAATGAGCAGATCACTTTCTTTACTTCGTCACTGACTGTGTCTAGGTTGAAGCCCTGCCCGACAACATTCAAATTGCTTTTCTGTCCCATAAATTTGAAATTGTTTCCTAGCTCCTGAACAGATTCAATAAAAAAAATAATTAAATGTAGGGGCAATTGTAGCACTGTCATCTATTGTCTTGCCCTGAACAGTGAGCTGGATGTCATGTGAGTGATGTTGAGCTCTCCTGTCAAACTGTTAATACTTTTCCAAATGTCTTTGCTATTACCTTTAGCCTCGTTCATAAGTTGAAGAAAAAAACGTGACATAGTTAAACTCAGTTCTTTAATCACTTTGTTCCTTAGACCTTTATAAGCCAAAAATGTTGGTGTCTCTTTTGGTCTTAATGGCTTAATTCTCTGGATTTTCACAGTGAACTTATCTCTGACAGCACTGATCTTTGATGTAAATAACTGACAACTAAGGATTGTGAGGATAGTATGTCACTCCAGTCCATATTGTTTAACTCATTGTCAAATATGTCTTGTTTACTTTTAGGTATACAGAGAACATTTGTGTGGCGTGGTATTAATGTAGTGTTCGGAAATATTTTTTTTGGTTAGTTTCCTTGACACCAAAGTTAAATTGTGATCTGACAGACCGGTTATCAGATTATAACTTTTTGTTATCCTTATCTGTTATCTTATCCTGATACCATCTTTCACATACAATAGTACCCTGCCCCCTTTCACCACAGTCCTGTCTCGTCTGAAACATTGGTACCCAGTCATTGTGAAAACACTGATGGGAGTAGAATGTTGTAACCACGTTTCAGATAGGCCCAACAAGTCCAAGTTTGAGTTTCCCAATAAATGAGTCAGCTGTTCAGTCTTTGAGACAATACTTGTGACGTTAAGGTGACCACCGAAAAGTCCCCTCGGTTTTAGCTTTGGGTCCCAAATGTTTTGAATGAGCCCTGTTTTTTAATAGCGGGATTAGTGCACCTCGCAAGTCAGGCTGAGGTTCCTCTGTTAGCGCCAGCGTTGTACTAACCAGTTGCCGGTTGAGAGGGGTCTGTTTGACGGGATTCACAGTACGGTTGGGCCTATTTTCTTGTGAGGGTGCAGCAGACAATGTTTGGACCTCACCACTTCCAGGTGTACATGGACAGGAGCATTCTCCATACTGTACCTGGGGTGACTCCTCGATAACAGCAGCAGTGGTTGTAGTATCCAGAGCAAGGAGCACACACTCTGCATCATTGGAGGAAAGCGCCACATCAAGGACGCCGCTCCCCAGACAGAATGAGGCAGCCAGGATACTCAATTTGCTATCGCTGTCCCCCAGCCGCAATAGGTGTCCGTGGGGACTTCCACATGCCGACGGATGCATCGTGAGAGCAGAGTGGTATCTGGAAGTACGGGTCCCTGAGGTAGATGATGGCAAACCAAACATCTGCCATGATGGTTTGGACCATCAACATCTTGCATCCCAGAGGGTGAAGGCACTTTCTTGTTAATGAGATTAACAATAGGATTACATCCGCTGACCCGCTTAAGGTACAGAGATTCTCAACCCTTTAGCACCTGGCACTCCTGGAGAGGCCTTCAGAAATTTCCTGTGCACAGCGGCGGCCTTCTGCGCCCGCTGAGAGAGGCAGGCACAGAAAAGCCTTCGTCGGCATAAGCAGAGGTCACAGGCAGGACAAAGGCCCTGCCTGGGGCCTTTGCCTGCTCCCTTATAATGTCTAGAAACCAGGCCCTGGATGCCAACCAAAGCATCAACAGTACAAAGACCCCAGAAAAAGAGCTCAACATCAGTGACAACCCATGTGCCTGCACCAAATGGGATCTTCCCAAGAGGAAGATCACCTGGGCGGAGCTATGGAGACTGGAGCCCTTTGGCATCTCCTTCCTGCTGAGATCAGTGTATGACACACTCCTAACCCCAACAACCTTGCACAAGTGGGGCATGAGAGAGGACCCATTGTGCAAGCTTTGTGGGGAGAGGGGCACCATGGCACACATCCTATCCAGGTGTAAAACAGCACTCACCCAAGGAAGGTACAGGTGGCACCATTACAGGGTGCTCATGACACTCGCTAACCCCTTAGAGCAGGAGAGGAAAAAGAAACGCCAACCACTTCGGAAAACGACATCAATCCAGTTTGTAAGGAAGGGGGGAAAGACACCAACCACAACAACAACAAGAACCAGTCTGCTACAAAAGGCCCAATCATGGGAAATTAAGGTCGACCTGGGAGGAAGGCTGCAGTTCCCCCAGTTTGTCCAGACAACCCTGAGGCCAGATGTGGTACTGTGGTCTGAAGAGGCAAAAAAGATCATCCTCATAAAAACTTACAGTCCCATGGGAAGAGGGTGTGAAAAGGCCTTTGAAAGGAAGAGAGCCAAATACCAAGACCTTCTGCATGACTGCAGGGGGAAAGGATAGCAGGCATGGCTGTTCCTGGTCGAGGTCAGCTGTAGAGGATTTTCTGCTCAGTCAGTGTGGAGAATGCTCAGAGCCATTGCAATGACAGGGAAGGAGAGAAAGACAGCAGCTCGCAGAATGGGGGAGGCAGCGGAAAGAGCCTCTTGCTAGTTATGGAGCAGGAGGGAGGAGTTGAGCTGGAAGCCAGGAGGGGAAGATGGGCAGTGACTTGGCCATCACTGCTGACCCACCATCGGGAGGGTGTTGCGGATAAGGGTCGAAACACCCAATGAACGATGGGTACCGCCTGATGACATCAACCCCTCCTAGCCAAGGCTACATTCACTTAAGGTAAATGAAGGTGAGAAGCATTCGGATGTATTTGTAATCTCTTTATTTCTTTGTTCTTTATGCCAGAACTTACAGCGCCTTCTGGCACCTGATTTCTCTTTTAAGAGTCAAGTGGCGTAAGTAGAGATACATAATGGCTCCAGATTAACCCAAACAGATCTCTGTAGCCATAACTGCCAAGCATTAAGCTGGGGGGAGAAATAACAGAGACAGGGCTTGATCCATTGAAGGGAGCGGCCCACAGGCAACCTGTTCCCTAGGACCTAGACCACTTGAGGGTGGCTGGCGGTTAATCAAATTATGTACACACAAGGGCTTCAAAATCAGGCAGGACTGTCCTCCACTCTGAAGTGTGAACTGTGTAGGGAAGAACTTAGTCTATATCAACAACGTTCCACTTCTGGGATTGCTCTGTCGCCGCTGGAATTTTAAACTCTGGTCAATTTATGAGGACTATGGTTAACTGCTCCTCCACCATAGAGGAAGTGATATCTGCGTTGGTAATGTTGCAGGGTGTTCCGAATGGAGGAATTTTGTTGAGAGAAGTTCCCTTAGCCGACTTCCATGAACAGGGAGTAGGGAGTACTTTTATGTACTCTGTGGAACATAACGCAACATTTTTTGGTTTTAGCCAGCATCCGCAAAGTTTGCTTGGATAAAAAGTGATGAAAATGAGAACTGACAGCGATGTAGAGGAAAACATTTACATATTGACAGCAGAGATGTGATTGGCTGATAGAAATTGTGGCTAAATCTGGTTTAAAAAGAGTAAATAAAATGAAATCATCCAATTACGATAAACCAGTTGCCAAACTATGAACCTGTGCCTTTTGGCGCCCTGTGGCAGTTACCACATTGCCTTGTTGGCAATCCTGCCTTTTTTATAAAATATTATGTTTTATGGATCCTTTTGGACCATTTATGCCAAGATCAGCATTATAATTTTAGTAGCTTTGAAACTTTGGGATCTTAAGCAGACTATTAGCTAAACAGATACATTAGCTAACAAACAAGCTAACACTGTCTGAACACACATTAGATTTAGGGTGTGACTCAATCAAACTTTATTTATATTGCACCTTTTAAACATAAGTAAATGCAATTTAAAGTGCTGAACAGTGATTGAAAAACATCAGACAAAAAACGGATAGAAAAACTGATTTAGACAATCAGTTCTCTAGTAACCCATGTCTATTCTGTTGAGTTAACTGACAGAGAAAGTTTAGTATCCCCAGAAAGTCTCCCATACTCACAGCGTTCATGTCTATCCCATTAGTGTATGACCATGCGTGTTGGAAGTACTCTTCTAGCCGCTGCTTCAAAGGGTTGGGGATCTGGTGAAAGCGGATGAACTCTCGAACTCTCATCATCTGGGCATGGTAGCGAGCCGTACCAGAGTACAGCCGCTGGATAATGGCTGAGACATTACCAAAAATACTGGCATACATCAAAGCTGGAGAAGAGACAGAAACAGAGACCTTCATTCAGACATTTATCATTACCAAGTTTAGTGTTTAATTGTCTCGCTTATTAGGGCACAGAGAACAAGAAACTGACACAAACAATGATACAAATATTAAAGACATTACGCAATACAAAGCATGCCAGCATAAATACTAATACCATTATTGAATGTTAAAATCTGTCTAAATTTTATAACAGATGCAAGATATCATCTCTTATCTGTTCTCAAATTATCAGTACATAAGCAATGTGCCTATACACTGAGGGCCAGATTTACTAAGAAAATGCAAGCTGAAAGAACAATTAGCAGTATAAAGTCTCTGTCCGGCAACTTGAAAACGGAACCATTATAGATAAACAACACTTTCAGAGACTTTTATAAATTGCTATACAACTCAGAATATACAGAAAACAGTAAAGAACAGAATACATTTCTTAAAATTTCGGACTATAGATTTGAAATTTCTTCAATGGTTACGATTATTATATACAAACCCGAATGCTGAGATTTTAACTAATCGTAACGTTTCGCGACCATTTAGTTTACAAAGATGCACCCAACAGGGGTGCTCCTTGTCCCCAATGTTATTCATACTAGCGATTGAACTCCTAGCCATGGCCGTGAAAGTACATACAGGACTGTCAGGCATTACAACTGGGAGGATAGATCATCTTATCTCTTTATTTGCGGATGATATTATATTTTTCTTGAAAAATTCTCTGAGTTCTCCAAATATAAAATTAACAATCTTAAATCAGTTTTAATGTTTCTTAATAAGGACGAAAGGCGTAGCCCCATCGTCAATACTCCATTTGTGACGACTACCGAAGGTTTTAAATACTTGGGTGTTAAGATTACTCCCGAACTCAGTGACATAGTGTCAGCAAATTATAACCCCCTGACAGACAGAGTAAGCGAAACACTGGCTCGCTGGTCCAATGTACCTATATCTATGATCGGTCGAATAAATATAATAAAAATGACCATTCTCCCCAAATTCTTATATTATTTTCAAACACTTCCACTGCCACTACCATACACTATTATACTTACCCTATAAGAGGGGAGGTCATCAACTTCCTAATCTCAGGTGGTATTATATGGCCGCCCCAACTGACTACAGCCTCATTATTTCTCTTCAACACAAGAAGAGTGAGCACTGAGCAAGGGTCTGTCCCAGCTTTACCACTGAATTTGTATCTTTATTCTTCAGATATTAGAAACTTGAAAAAAGGTACAAAAAATCCTTTTCTTAATATAATTTTAGTTGGCATGCTGCACACAAGCATGTTGGTGGTATACCTGCGCTGTCTCAATTTACTCCTATTTGGGGTAACAAACAGTTTGCACCTGGTAAGATAGATAGATAGATAGATAGATAGATAGATAGATAGATGGAATGTTTAGGTTACTTCAATATAAATGGTTGATAAGGATATGTGTCACCCCTGTCAAGTTACATCATATGTCTGCTAATATTCCAGATGTTTGTTCGAAATGTGTGGATGAAAGGGGTACTTTGTTTCATTGTCTTTGGGAATGTCCAAAGATTAACATCTTCTGCAAGGATGTCATAAAATGTTTGTCAGAGCTGTTCAACATGGAAGTCCCTTTAAATGCCAAATTATGCATACTTGGTATACAGTATATCCAGAGAACTTTAGACAAACATGGCTATTGCACTGTGCTGGAAGAGTATGGACGCTCCATCATTACAGATATGGATAAAGGGGCTTTCAGACTGTGTTGGTCTGGAAAGACTGACATACATTGCTAAGGGCAAGAGTAAATACTTTTTTCAGCTCTGGGAACCATATATGTGGATCATCAGAGATGGAAATGTAAGCCTTACCTGAAAGGAAGTTGTGGGCAACAAAACTATTTTTATCTTGCTATATAGGACTGTCTGATTTTTGTGCAAGTTAAGTGTGTATGGGTGTGTGTTTGTGTATTTGCAGACTGATCTCAAGAAGTGGCATATGTATGACAAGCCAATTCGTATGCCATTTTGGCGTGTTATCAAGACGCATGATCGTGTTTTAGCCTGTTTATCAACGCCGTTTGGCCTCCATTGACTTAGATTACCTTGCGATTGTGTGTCAATTCACGCCGTAGCGAGTAGTATGAAAGGCGGAAAATCCGCACAGGGAGGTTGGTTGGGGTGGTGGATGGGTAAAACACAGGACTTTCACCCAGGAGACCGGGGATCATGTCCTGCGTGTCACGTTTCCTAAACCCAACCGTCGCTTTCTTCTTTTCCTAAACCCAACTGTGCTGTTGTTGTCCCGCGTCCCATTATTGTTTTCCTAAACCCATCTGTCCCGTTCTTCTTTTCCGAAACCCAAACCGTTCGCCGTGATGCTAATTCCTCGAGCAGTCTTTCCTGCTCCGTCTCTGTGTCGCTCTTACACTGTTTCCCCTAGTGTAGGATCCCATCGTCACATGCCAGCAAGCTACCATGATGTATGTCCTCATTCTCAGTACGGCGTAGACATACACGCAGATAGCTCAAAATACAATGTGCTGTATACGGCAGACATACACGCGGATAGCTCAAAATGCGTATAGATAACACGCCACTTGGCTTTAGAAAGTGGCGTGTATTTTTACGCGGTCATGATGTCACGTTGTCATGTGGGTAGAGATGTATGTCTAGGTAATGTTTGGTCTGAAATGGCTGTATTGTTATTGTATTCCATTCAAGTTTATGCAAAATATTGAGAACATTTTATTAATTAATTAATTAATTAATACAATTCTAATAAAGATATTGGGCAAAAAAAAAAAGGCAACAAGGTTTAATTTCCCTTGTCTGAACCAAATGAACCAAACTACAGGTGTGAAAGCACATTTCGAGATACACCAGGACAGAATGAGCATAGTGTTAGTTTAGGCAGGGTACGCTTGCATCTGCTAATTGGCATCATATGTTTCATTTATGCTTCACATTCACTGGCTCATTCAGATCAGCTGACTAGTCACATCCAGTTGTAATTAGCAGGTGTACAGCTCGGCCATTACAACCCGACACCTCTCACTGCTGCAGCAGCTCCCGCCACCTCACCAACCTCCTATTTGTGCTGAGTATTTTGTATTACTTATCCCAGCAGAAACATTGTTGCTACTTGTTGCTTGAGAACCTTATTATCTGAACTAACTGCCGAACCATTTGTTATAAATGGTCGTTTCCTTGACATGAGTGTCTAAACTATGCTACAGTAAACTTCAAGTCAACACATTTACTTAACTACCTTCTGAAACATTTTAAACCAAACTGCTGTCACTTTAGCTTCACTAGTTTTTCTGAGATGGCCAAACTGTTATTTATTTTTTGTAGAACTCACCGCCAATAAGCATGACGCAGATGGAGAAGATCTTCTCAGAGTTGGTGTTTGGGGAGACATTCCCAAAGCCTACACTGGTCAGACTGCTGAATGTGAAGTACAAAGCTGTGACATATTTATCTCTAATGGAAGGACCTGACCCGATGATGGAGTCATTGTACGGCCTCCCCAGCTGTTCACCAAGATTGTCCAACCAGCCGATCCCAGCCGAGGTCGACCGCTCCACATTACCTATGGCATACCTAGGGCAGGAAAACACGTAAATGCAGAACTTTTAACACTGCCTCCTGAAAGACAAGTGGCAATGCCTGAAAAAAGCTTAAAATTATTATTTTTACCATTGATTCTCTGCACTACATTTAAGCCTCTGAACACCCACACTGGTGATTTCAGTTATTCTGGCTGATTAGACTCAGGCTGAAGGTGGGCCGGAACGTCGATGGGTATTTAATTGGTCACAAATCTTTTCTGTTATGGTTTTGGTATTTTGGTCTTGTATTTTGTTCCATTTCTGTTGCCTGGTTTTGTTTATTTCGGTTGCCTGTATTATTATTTCTGCATGTTCCCTGTGTTTGTATATTTATTCTGTATATTTCTGTTTAGTTATCTCCTTGTCTATTGTGTTTCCCCTGTCTTGACCGTGTTCTGTGTATTGTGCATTTTTTGGTTAATTCCTGTATTCCCTGTTGTATTGTGTCAAGTTTCTGTGTTTAGGTTATGTCATGTTTCCTGTTTGTTTTTCCCAGTTTCCTGTTTTACTTTGATAATCTGTTTTCGATCTTGTCTTGTCTAGATTTACTTTCTGTTTTCCCGCCTTGTCTGATTGTCCTGCCCCGCCCTAATGTGTTTCACCTGTTGTACCACCTGTCCCTCATTTGTTCATTACCTCTTGTATTTAACCCCCGTGTTCCTTTTGTCTCGTGTCAGATCATTTTGTATTCCTGCGCCGTCAGTTGTTTGCCTGTATGTGTATCACTCTGCGTCCTGCCCTTTGGTTTTTTTCTGCCTTTGTTCTGCTGTTTGTGGTATTATTAAAATCAGTGAGTTTTCGCCATCTCCTGCCTGCCGTCTCTCTCTCTCTCTCTCTCTCTCTCTCTCTCTCTCTCTCTCTCTCTCTCTCTCTCTCTCTCTGCATTTTGGGTCCACCATCTCCAGCCCCCCTAACACTTTTCTACCAACAGGAATGATAAAGGTGCAACAAAGCTAACAAGAGACCCACACCCACACAGTCCTGGGACAAGGTCCAATCAGCCAGAAAAAAAAAAAAAACACCTGGTTGGTGGCCTTTAAGCATTTTAATTCAGATATGTATATGTAGTGGTGTGTGCAGACGTACAGGTGCACTCTGTTGGCTCTTGAAGACACCTCTATAGTTTCAATTTAGCTAGACCAAGACCAAACCCCCTTGTTAGCTGAGCTTATTTAAGGCACCTGTGCTATCATGGCTAAAAAATACATCCATTCTGTTTTGTTTCTTTTAAATGTTTTTTTACGTGGTATTTTTTAGGCCTTTATTTGATAGGACAGCCCAAACATTAAAGGAGAGAGAGCGGGGGAATGCAGCAAAGGGCTGAAGGTCAGATTTGAACCTGCGGCCGTTGCGGCAAGGACTGAGCCTTCGTACATGGGGCGCACGCTCTAGCCGGTGAGCTGCCCAGGCGCCTCACATCCATTCTGTTTTTGCGAGACATAGCCTACTATGATTAATCATGATACAGATCACAAACTTTCTAAATCAGAAACTCATGCAGCTGATGACCAAGCCTCATTGAAATGAGTTTGCAGGTATTTATGATGTGTAAAATGCAGTAGGAATACTTTTATTAAAAATGTTTGTATAGTGCCTTTCATACAAGAAATAGGCCTAAAGTACAATAAGGAAATTGCATGACATAAGCAGACATAGAATGAATGTAAACACGGGCATAGAATGCCATAATTAATGGAAATAAGAAAAGCAGTGCTAAGCCTACAACTGGCGGTGGATCTGTATGTTCGGGCTGAAAGTGAACAAGGGCAGGTGCGTTCCATTTCAATGCCCCGCTCCTGCCCCGCCCACTTTCCCTCTGCTCTCCAAGTGGCCTTCGTACGACGTATGCTCTTATGTCATACCAAGGGCTGAGGGGAAGTGAAGGAGGGCATGTTGAAACACTAATGAAACGCAGCTATGTCCTGGGGTGGAAGTCCCGGTGGCGATTCTGATGGCGATTCCTCCCTTGCCACATTTAATATACTGTAAATGTTCATCTGGTCAGATTCATGCCAAAAGTATTTTTTAATGCCTAAAATATCGATGGCTCTTTTCTGGTACTATGCTTCCCTGTGTGTGTGAGTGAGATAAAAACACTGCAGGATAAATTTGAGTAATGTACCAGATGCAGGCCAACCAGTGGGCGATGAGGGCGAAGGTGCACATGAGGAGGAAGAGCACAGCTGCACCATACTCTGAGTAACGGTCCAACTTCCTGGCTACGCGAACCAATCGCAGTAACCGAGCTGTCTTCAGTAAGCCAATCAGTGTGGTGGTCTGTTAGGAGGACGGGACAGAAATGTGAGTGAGCAAAAGATTTAAAAAAAAACCCAATATTCAATACATAAGGAGTGTTATCCCTAGTCCCTAGCTTCCAGATGTTTTTTCTTTCTACACTCTCTCTCTCATGCTCCATGTTTCCCAACAATCCTAGCTGTCTTTCTACCCCACTATCCCACTTTTTACCCAAACCTCCATTTCCCACTTCACCCTCCAGTCTTCTTTCCCTCCCTCCTCCCTACCTCTCCCTCTGCACCTGCCCTAACCACCTCCTCTCCTGAGCGGTAGATGAGGAGGTCAAAGGGAATGGCTGCCACCATGTCAATGAGGAACCACCCTTTGAAGTAGTGGACAGCAATCCGAGAAGACATGCTCACCACCTGAGGAGACAAAACCCAACCAGTAAGCTACATGTATCAGCACATTTAACAGCACACAGTTGAACTCCAAATCCCACAACATTGGCAAATAACAATAATGACATGGTTATATCGTGTAGAATAAGTTGGCTATTTTACTTTGTATATTTGTGACATTATAAGTATGTGCATGTTTTAAGATTTTCTACAAAAAAAACAATTGAGTATAGAAGAGAATACTATACAGAAGAATAATATATAATACAAAATTACTTATTTTAATAGCTTTATCAAAGATTTGAAAAATCCTTGGCTGTGCAATTACAAAATAATGAATCAATGGATAAATCTATATATTTGAAGGTCAAGCAAAAGAAACGCCTACTAAACCTATTTTCTTATTACAAAAATTTGACAAATTTTGATTTATGTCCCCAACAGAGTTACGTCTTTAGATGAGGACAGTGGTGTTGTCTAATGTATTAGTGGGTATACTGTGTGTGTGTGTGTGTGTGTGTGTATATATATATATATATATATATATATATATATATATATATATATATATATATATATATATATATATATATATATATAATATGCATTTTTTTTTTTATTTATTTATTTTTGTTGCGTATCATTGCACATTTTTAAGTGGGTATATGGAAATCCTGGAGATTTCTTATTGGGTATACTGTGTGTCATGTACACTACACCACTGGTTGAGGATCCATAAAAACAAGTTTGTGAAAAGAATCTATGAGATCCCTACTTTATCTGCATCCACAGCAGACCGCACTCTGATCAGCACCTTGGAGACTACTAATATTCGCTGTAAATGAGCCAGTGGGTCACTGAATTTGTCAATTAGTCATTCACACACAGAGAAAATAAGTAGATCAGTTAGTTAGTCAGTCAGTTAATCAGATCAGTTCACCTCATCATTGGAGTTGACATATGTGGTCCTGAAGTTGATGATGATGTCAACAATGAACATGATGTCCACTATAAGATCCACAACATTAAGGGGTGAACAGGAGTAACCACAAGTCTGCATGGCTGCCTCCTCCTGGTCACTACAGGGAAATAGTAAGTAAGTAAGTAAGTAAGTAAATAAGTAAAATGTATTTATATAGAGCTTTTTACAGATACAAATCACAAAGTGCTTTACATAAAACATACAATATGATACATATTAAAACAGCAATAAACAACAGTTAAAATCACAAAGTAATAATTAAAAAATAAAATACAAAACAAAGTGTGAACAGGTCAACCAAAGGCCTGTTAAAATTAAGTAGGTCTTTAACTGTTTTTTAAAAGAGTCAACGGACACAGCAGATCACGTAGGAGGAGGCAGAGCGTTCCAGAGTCTCTGTGATACCAACTCGAAGGCTCGATCACCATGGGTCCTAAGATGGGTGCGCCCTGCAGTGCCCTGCTACGCCATGAACTACTGCAACTACCATTATCTTTATTGTGACTATAATTGCCATTGTTCATCGTACCCCCAACTGGCAACGTCAGACACCGCCCACCAAGAGCCTGGGTCTGTCTGAGGTAAGGAAGTTTTCCTCACCACTGTCAAACTTAATGCCTACTCTTGGGGGAATTACTGGAATTGTTGGGTCTTTGTAAATTATAAAGTGTGGTCTAGACCTACTCTATCTGTAAAGTGTCTTGAGATAACTATTGTCATGATTTGATACTATAAATGAAATTGAATTGAAAAATTGAATTGAATTGAGGAACAATTAATGGAGGAGCGTGCTGATAAATAAGGTTCCAGTAGGTCAGCCACATATGCACATGACTGACCGTGTAAAGCTCTCTATGTGACAGTGAGAATCTTAAACTAAATCCTATATTTGACAGGGAGCCAGTGCACAGACTTGAGTACAGGGGTGATGTGAGACTGTCAAGTTGGCATTGTGAGTAGCTTTGTGGCAGCGTTTTGAATGGACTGAAAGTGATCAACAGCAGACATATTGAGTGCAGAAAGTTGCAGTGGTCATTGCTTGAAGAGATAAATGCATGTGTGAGCATCTTAAGTTCAGCAGTAGAAACAACGGATCTCAGTTTGTTATGTAATATTTCTCAGATAGAAAAAACAAGATCTGAGGGCTATTTCACAAAACCAAGATAAGGGATTAAGCCGGGATTTCCCAGTGATCCTGGCTCAATTTAGCCTTGACTCGGTTTCACAAAAGCAGAGGCACCTAAGCTACCATGGAGAATTATTCTGTACAGCTAGCCTGGTCCAGAACAGGCTAACAGCCAGGATTTATTAGGGCCTTTTCTGTTCACTCAGCATTGCTTTTACCTTATTTTTATCAGCCTCCATCTTTAAATTAGCCAAAGAGGGACATACCTCAGCCTTTCGAGCTTTTACACTCAGTGGCACCGTGACGAATGCCAGGGGGAGATTACTTGCGACTGCCGGCAGATTTGAAAGCCTGTTGAAGATGGAGGATCACACCATATTCTCGAGGACATGTAACGGCGTCGCCTCGTCATCTTTGGAGAGTGTCTCTTTAGTTTTTCTTTGCCTAGGCGGTCTCACCGATCCACTGCCACCGGCTCTGTCTTTTGGTTTTTCTTTACCTTTCCCTCGCACCTCCGTCACATCAACTGATCTCTGACTCTTCTCACGGAAAAAAAAAGTAGCCTTCGTTGTAAACATTGCCTTACACTATTTATCTCGTACAATATGCAGAACGGACAAAGTCGTACTGGAAGCCATGTTAATCTTGGCATCCGGCCACCGTAGGAGTTAACACGCTCGGAATGGGAGGGCCTAGAAAGTAATATTCAGTTGGTTGTCGTATACAATTTCACCGCTAGATGGGAGAAATTCTTACACAATGTAGCTTTAAAGTTGTGACCATTATTTTTTATAATTATTCATGTGACAATGTTACTGTATGAAGACTCCTGTTCATATTGTTAGTAGTTTGATATATGTTGGCAGTTGTTGAGATAATTAGAAAAGGCTGATAAAGTTGCCAAATGGGTTTTAAATGAAGTCAGTTACTAAGTACATATGTGTTTCTATAGTGGACCAATGCACCTTGAATTATTTTAGTTGATAATTCTTTTTGTTGTATTCTTTAACAATAAAGCATTCAATAAATTGGCATTCTTAGCACACATTTTGTGTTGTCCAGTAAACTGGGACTATAATTTGAGAGGATTGTACAATTCTAAGAACATATCCTAATTACAAGTACAATCCTCCCAAATTATAGTCTTAGTTCACTGAACCAATAACTATATAGTGTAGACTACTGTACATTCATGTAACAACAGGGAGAGGACACCTCAATGGTTTTTTACCTTATATTTTGCTGGGGAGAAATAACGATAATGAATATACTCTTACAGTCATGTTTACAGTGTGCATGGAATTTAGCACTTAATTATCTTTATAGTTTCTAGATTTTAGAGTCCAATTTCTTCAGTGTCTTTCTTTTCTATGTCCATATATACAGGTGTTTGGTGTTTTAAGTCCCCAACGTCGTCTTCCAGGAAGCGCTACCTGGAAGGCACTGGGATTAAGCAATGGTTAGGGTTAAGGTTAGGTGCCTTGAAGTCGACGGTCGCAGCGCTGCCTTGAAGTTGACGTTGGGGGCTTAAAACACCATCGAGCATCTATACGAGGGAGCAAAGCATATAATATGTAAAAAAGGAAACTCTGCCTCTATAAAAAATTTAAAAAAAAAACTGAGAAAAAGCGTGACAGATAATAGCGCACCGAATGAATGATAATCTAAAAATTTACATTTACGAACTACTGCTCTTACTTAACTGAAACCATTCACTGAGCCACTTGTCATTTGCAAAAACAAACAGTTGTACACTTTTTATTAAAAGCGAGCAGTGGAAGTTAATATGACTTAGGAAATTTATATTTTAGCCCATGAGAGAGAGGGAGAAACAGAGTGAGAGAGATATTTATGAATCATATTCTAGCGTAGTAGAAAATTGATCTTCATGGTAAATTTCCTGAGTAACATTATCTTCTGCTCACTTTTAAGGCAAAGAGTACAACGGTTAATTTGTGCAAATGATTAGGATCCTAATCCTTGAATGGTATGATTATGACGGTTTCAGTTTAGAGCAGTGGTCAGTTAATGGATATTTTTACGCTACATATGCATTCAGTCGGTTTGCGATTGTCTGCCACGCTTTATCTCGCGGTTTCATTACAGCGGCCGTGTTTCTTTTTTTACAAACAATGTGTTGACACGTTATCATACTTCCACAAGAAGCTGCTGCTCACTCTGTATAAAGTATGAACAATGCGTATTCTCCATTTTAGCATCAGTAAATTTGTTATCGACCTTGTGGTCTGTTAAGAAAAGCCGTAAACGCGCATCCGACTTACTTCATCCTAGCTCAACCTAGTCGCTACTCCTCAGCCTGGCTTGGCCTTCGAGAAACGCACCAAGCCAGGCTGCACAAATTAAACTAGGTCAAGCCTTGCTTTATCAGTTATCCTGGATTTATAAATTCTACTTTTTTGCAATAACCCCCGGGTCAGCTGCTTTACATGTGTGTCAAACAACGTAGACTTATCAAACATCACCCCTAAATTGTGCAGGTAAGAGCGGACAGCAGAGGAAAGAGGACCAATACATTGCATGATTGTGGGGACGACCTTTTCTGGAGCAACTATCAGAACCTTTTTTTAAGATAATTTTTGGCCATTCAAGGCCTTTTATTTATACAGGACAGCTGAAGACATGAAAGGGGAGAGAGAGGGGGGAATGACATGCAGCAAAGGGCCGCAGGTCGGAGTCAAACCAGCGGCCGCTGCATCGAGGAGTAAACCCCTATATAGGCGGCTGCTCTACCAGGTGAGCTACACAGGCGCCCCAGAACCTTCAGTCTTATCAGTATTGAGCGGTGATAAGTCTATATCTACGACGTTCCACTTCCGGGATTTCTAGAGTGCAGTCGGAAATTCCGCCCCATGTCCTTCTTTTCGGCTGGATGTCCGTAACCTTCTGCTTTCTTTGTGTTGGCGTTAAAAACAAAGTGACATTGTATTCATTTGTTCATTTCACTTATTTTAGAACATATTGTTGGCTGTGGTTTGTTTTGCTCAGTTTGTTTTATTTCGTTTCGTTTCCATGTCTTTTAACGCACTCTAACAGATTTCATGTTAAAGTGATGGTTTGGAATAATTTCACCCTAGGCTGCTTTGCACCTTGACCTCGAGCCAAACAACCCCCCATAAGCTTTTTTCCCTTGTTAATGGGACAACACTTTATTTGAAGGGGTGTGCATAAGACTGACATGAACATGAAGGAGTCATTTTGAGTATTCATGTTGAATTATGACACTTTTAATGCAAAGTGCAAGATGTCTTTGTCATGACAACTTGGCATTAACGAAGACAACAATCTCTGTGTTATGACAAATCACCTCTGTACTGCATTCACTGTCTGCAATCACTGTTATAACTTTTAAGACATCTTAATGACAAGTCCAAATGGTTCCACTTTACTTGATATTATGAATATTATTCATGACACCGTCATATAAGCATTTTATAATGATAATCAAACTTTATGACAGGTCCAAATTGTTTCACTTTACTTGAGGTCAAGGAAAAATATTCATGACACAATTATAATGCTCTCATGACAGCCAATGTAAAAACCAACCTCTTAATGACAGTTTAATGTAATGTTAACACATAAAGCTAAATAGTTTTATTAAAGTTTGATAATTGGGCCTGTCATTACGTATTTATGACAGGTTATGTTGTCTAGGTTAATGTCAAGTTGTCATTACAGAGACATTGATAAGTTGTATTGTCTAGTTTAATGTGAAGTTGTCATGACAAAGACATCTCGGGCAATGCTAACTTTGCATTAAAAGTGTCCAGAGATGGGAAGTAACGAAGTACAAATACTTTATTACTGTACTGAAGTAGATTTTTCAGATATTTTTACTTTACTATTTATTTTTGTGCCGACTTTTTACTTTTACTCCTTACATTTTAACACGAATATTGGTACTTTCTACTCCTTACATTTTACAAAATTGGCTCGTTACTTTAGTTTCAAATAATTTCAGTGGAATTACCGTTATTATTTTTTGCGTCATCAATACCGAATTCAATCTAATTGGATGGGAATATACGTTGCACTTCCACACCACTACAAGACGACCCGACAGATTTGGCAGCATTCATTTGCATTGATGGCGGTAACTTTAGCACATAGTAGTACGGATGGCGACATGATTGAAAATTAAGAAAACTGAGATCCCAGAGATTCGGTAGATAAGCAGCAAAACATTCAAGGCTACTTTTACTTTCATACTTTAAGTACATTTCCAAGCCTGTACTTGTACTTGAGTAAAGAAGTTAAATCAGTACTTTGACTTTTACCAGAGTAGTTTTTAACACAAGTATCTGTACTTCTACTTGAGTACGGGAACTGAGTACTTTTGCCATCTCTGAAAGTGTCATAATTTACCGAATGACACTTAATGACAACAGTCATGAATACTCAAAATGACTCCATGTTCATGACAGATGTCACGTCATTATAATGATAGTGTCATGTCAGTCTTATGAACACCCCTTCAAATAAAGTGTTACCGAATAGTTTCTAAGAACGCGTGCACCAGCTCTGACGCCCTTTCAAATCAATTTTGCTTATATCATCCACCCAAATAAGTTATTTACACAGTCCCTGTAGGCTTTTGCTTTTTAAATGTTGTATTTTACTATGTGGTGTGTGTGTGTGTGTGTGTGTGTGTGTGTGTGTGTGTGTGTGTGTGTGTGTGTGTGTACTGTGTTTTCCTTAACGATGAATAAAAAGAGAAGCTGCTTTCAGTGATTGTAAACTGTTCCAGGCGCGCAATATTTAAGCAGCAAAACTTAAAACTGTAATTTGACAGAGAAAACAGAACTCATCTTTTAGCTTCTGAAATAATCATAGAAGTAACACTCATGACTGCTGTCCTCCGTCAGACAAATAGGAGGTAAACCAGTCCAGGGCATTCCCTGTTATGTTCGCCCTTTTCTGCAAACTACTAATAAGAGTGGAGTGGTCAACAGGGTGGAAGGCTGCACTGAGGTCATGCAGCAGCAGTACCGATCATTCCCCAGCATCTTAAAATATAATTTGAAACCCTAAGCAGATCAGTTCCAGTACTGTGTCTCAAATGAAAACCAGACTGGAATTTATCGAAAATGTCATTGCTGTCCAAGACAAGTTGTTTACATACAAGTTTTTCTAGGAACTTGGAAATAAAAGGAAGTTTAGAAATAGGTCTATAGTGACTGGGCAGCAATGGGTCCAGCCTTGGCTTTTTTAAGAGTGGCTGAATAATAGCATGTTTAAAATAATCAGCTATTCAAAATGAGGAGTAAAAAGGGTCCTAAGGAACTAAAAACATCTTGGCTGGGACAATGTCCAGGAAACTAGAGGAGGGCCGCATTTGGGGGCAACTTTATTTGTCCAAAACTCTGTAAATTAAGTTGTCAAACTGGTCTTATAATTTTTATGACATTTTAATTACAAGTCAAACTGGTTCCACTTTACTACAGGTCAAGGAAATTATTCATGTTCATAACTAATGTCCTGTCTTCTGCACACCCATCAAATAAAGTGTTAAAATGTGTCAAATAAAGTGCTATTTTTCAAGGGCACCGTCCAAGATGACTTTTTGTCCCCTATATTAGTATGTTGCCTCTTGCAGTCAGACCATTCTCCAGTGCTGATACAGCCCTGTAGAGATAGGTCTGGTAATGTGAGATTAACATAATCTAAATAATTTATTAATTATTTTATTCAGCCTGTATAAGATTAAAGACCCAAAAAGTAATCACCAAAAATTCTGATGTTTTGCTCCTAAAAGGTTAATATAAATAATTAAATATCCAGTTTGGTTAAGGAAATGGAGTCAGATCTCTCCATTCTCTCTGGCGAGATGTTGCGATGTACCCCGACAATGCCCCTCCAACCAAAAGGTATATGCAGACGTGACACCATGCTAACTGGTTATCAACCTTCATCAGCCCTGTTATTTTAGCATAGTTTAGAGGGCAGCAGGGGAAACCTAACGGCTTCATAATTAACTCGTGCAGCTCAGGTGAGCATTAGTGTTGTGTGAATTTCCACCAACCTTAGTAGAAATGTAGCAGAATAAGGAGTGAATATGGCTGTATAAATGACTAAGAGCAAAATGACCCAGTCCCACACAGCTTTGAATGGACTGTAGTGAAGGATGGTCCACTTTTGGATCCTAGGAGTCTGCAGTTTATACTCTGGTAACACATCGTCACCCAGAGACAGCACCTACAGGAGAGCGAGAAAGAGAGAACCGTCTGTTCATTCACTCGTTAATCATTATTTACACCTGCATGAGGCTACTCTGTAGCCCCACAATGTGTGCTATTTTTCTGCACTCATTTATTTAGTCACTTCTATTTGTGACTGTTGAGGACTACAGTACCCAAGATTATGCTGTGAGTCAGTACACTGCTGACTTTAAGATCAAATGGAGAAGAGGAGAACCTAAGAATGCACCAATGTTAATCTTGCATTGCCAGACCTTCCTCCACAGCGCTGCGGAGTAGGGTCTGGCTAGTCAACACAGCATTCCGGGATAGGAAAAAACGTGCTCTGGTTTATTGGCATTTCTTTAAACCAATCACAATCGTCTTGGGTGATGCTAAGCGCGGAGCACTGGTGGCACTGCAAAATAGTCTCGGGAAGGAACATGTTTTGGTGGTTGTTTTAGTCGTGCAACAGAAAACTCAGATTCGACAGATAGTCTAGCTAGCTGTCTGAAGTAACCCTGCAGAGATCTGAGGAGCAGTTAACCGTAGTACTTATAAATCCATCCGAGTTTAAAATGCCAAATCAAAGAAAGCGGAAGGTAACAGGACATCCGAAAATGGACATCCGAAAAAGATTGACATCCGGCGGAATTTCTGGCAGAACCAGAGCAATCCCGGAAGTAGAACGTTGTGGATATAGACTACACCAATGTCAACCTCTCTTTTGAGGTTTTACAGGCATGACCAACTGTGAGAAGACCCTGAGGCCGACCCAGCTGGAGGGATAAGCTATGTCAGAAAGTCTGACCATGAGGAATGGTGCATGTGGCTGTGTAGGACATGTACTGATATCAGAGCTTTTGGGGCTGCAGTAGCTCAGTCCAAAGGGACTTGGCTTGGGAACCAAAGGGTTGCCGGTTCAGGTCCCCGTGCAGACCAAGTACAGACTGTGGACTGGTAGGTGGTAGAGAGGTGCCCTTGAGCAAGGTGCCCCAACAGCTGGGGCATGTCATGGGCAGCCCTAAACACTGACACATGTCCATTAATGCATTGATAAGGTCCTGTCTGTGTATTTTCAGCCTGTGTGTAATAACTAACAACAGAGTGAAAATCTTCCCCTTTGTGGCATAAAGTATGTCTTAATCTTAATATACTCCAACACAGAAATCTGATGCAAAGGTCTGTACTACATGGCGTGTCTGCATAGTGGACATGTTCATACATTTGTTGCCGTATATAGTTTGTACAGTAGTAGAAGAAAGTTCACAAAGTTTAGCCTGCTGACAATGGACAAAATGGATGGATAGATATACACACAGCTGGTCTATTTAGTTTAGAACAGAAACAGAGTGCGAAGTCATCTATACTAACCTGGGTGACCTTCTCAGTGACATGGTGTGTTCTGTCAATCAGTTTGCAGGGAGGTCTGATTTCACCAGGATGTAATGCCACAAAGGCATCTGTCTTTGTGTCCAGTAGGCTCTGGGTCCTCTGCTGCATGCACAAACCACACATAGACATTATAATTATATATATGGACATCATCAACATAAAAGCTGAAGAACATTCTTAAAAAGGAGTTACACTCACAACTGAGATGTCATTGCGCCGCCTGCTTTATACCACAAATCTCTGACTCATCTCAAAACCTGACTACCGACCCATTAAAAATAAACTCAGAGTTCTCTTCCTTTTACTCTACGCTCTACAAATCACAGCCCCCTCCTGACACCTCTGTTATGGACTCTTTTCTTAATAACTTAGATATTCCTACTATAGGTGAAGAACTGGCAAAACGCTTAGACGAACCCCTGACTGGCAGAAATTACTTCCTGCATTTCCCAAATGCAGAGTAATAAATCGCCTGGCCCAGATGGTTATCCAGTGGAGTTATTTAAGAAATTCTCTACACAGCTTGCTCCTATACTTTTAGAAGTCTATAATGATTTTCTAGAACAGGGTGTTTTGCCTCCGACACTCAATCAAGCTTTGATCTCTTTGATATTAAAGAAAGGTAAGGACCCTAATCTATGCGGTAGCTACAGACCCATAAGCTTGCTTAACAATGACGTAAAGCTGCTGGCAAAAGTGCTGGCGCGCAGACTTGAGAATTGTCTTCCTAGTATCATTTCAGAGGACCAAACAGGTTTTATTGTTGGCCATCAGCTGTCCAGTAGTGTGCGTAGACTTCTGAGTGTGGTTATTTCTCCCTCTGCCTCTCCAACTCCAGAGATGGTGATTTCTTTGGATGCAGAGAAGGCGATCAATCGCGTAGAATGGCAATACTTATTTACAGTTCTACACAAATTTGGTTTTGGCCCCAAATTCACCTCTTGGATTCGCCTGTTGTACTCGGCCCTTGTAGCTAGCGTTAAAACAAATTCTGAAATATCTTCTCCCTTCCCTCTCACACGTGGCACTCGGCAGGGATGCCCACTGTCACCTTCACTATTTGCACTGGCCATAGAACCCCTGTCTATAGCCCTTAAAGGCTCCCCAACATTCTCAGGTATACTTAGAGGAGGCATGGAGCACAGAGTGTCATTGTATGCCGATGACTTATTGCTGTACGTACAAGACCCTGTAAGCTGAGTTGATGAAATAGTTAACCTGTTGAAGACATTTGGTACTTTTTCAGTGTACAAACTGAATATTGCTAAGAGTCTTTGCTTCCCTGTTAATCAGTCTGTCAATCCATCGCTCTGGGAGCTCTGCCCTTCTACCTTTCCCTCAATGGTTTCAAGTATCTAGGCGTTAATATCTCCCACTCTCTAAACTCCCTTCATAAAAATAACTTCATAAAACTGACTGAAAATATCAAACTAGACCTTCAAAGATGGCGAACATTACCCCTTTCACTTGTTGGCCGAATTGAAACCATCAGCGTGAATGTTCTACCTCGAATACTTTTTCTTTTTCAGACCCTGCCTCTTTTTCTTCCCAAATCTTTTTTCAAATCTCTGGATACCATTATATCGTCCTTCCTCTGGGCTGGCAAGAGTCCCAGGATTCAGAAAGGAATTTTGGAGAGACCCAAACTGGCAGGAGGTTTTGCCTTACCTAACATGTTGTTGTATTACTGGGCCGCTAACATTCAGATGCTAAATACATTTATTTAGCATCTGAATGTTAGCCATAGCCCAGACATTATGTGGTGTGTCATGGAAGCAAATTCTTGCACTTCAACCTCACTCCCTGCATTACTTTTTGCACCCCTTCCTAGGCGGCCCTTCCAATACACCAATAATCCTGTTGTTCTCTCCTCACTGAAAATCTGGAAACAATTTAGGAATCACTATGGATTAAAATTGCCTTCCGTCCTCACTCCCATATGCAAAAACCACCTGATCTTACCCTCAAGCGTAGACAAAACATTTGCGCAGTGGAAGAGGATGGGCCTGGTCTCTTTTAGTGACCTTTATGTAGATGAGACCTTTGGAAACATTGCTGACCTTTCCACGAAATTTGGGATTTAAAAAATAAGTCTATTCAGATATTTCCAGTTGCCCAGTTTCACCAAAACACAATTTACTTCATTTCCTACGATACCTGAAAAAACTTTGTTAGAAAATATCATGTCCTCCTCAGTATCACAAAACAGTATCTCTTCAATCCATGGTCTTCTTTCATCTCAACTCTCTCCTGTTTTAGGACTTAAGGGTGCCTGGGAAAGAAAGCTAGGTCTCGCATTGGATGAGGTCTGGTGGAGAGAAGCTTTACTTAGAATTAACACTACCTGTATTTGTGCGTGTATGAGTCTCATTCAATTCAAAGTGGTCTTCAGACTTCACTACACTAGGACCAGACTGAAAAAACTATTCCCTGATACAGATGAATCCTGCATCAGGTGTTCTCAATCCCCAGCAGACCATACACACATTTCTTTCTCCTGCCCTAAGCTACACTCTTTTGGAAATCCTTCTTTGACATACTCTCTACAGTCTTTAATATCTCTGTGTCACCATGCCCCTTGATTAGTATATTTGGTGTGCCTTCTATTATGGGAAAACTTACTAGCTACCAAGCTGATGT
This sequence comes from Zingel zingel, assembly GCA_023566125.1. Lineage (NCBI taxonomy): Eukaryota > Metazoa > Chordata > Actinopteri > Perciformes > Percidae > Zingel > Zingel zingel. Next base: position 32,798,376 of record CM042324.1, read on the forward strand.
TGTTGCATTTGCTGCTCTGATAGCCAAGCGTCAAATACTGCTACAGTGGAAGAGCCCAAAGCCGCCTAGCACAAATTCCTGGTTAGAAGCAGTAATGTCCTTTTTACACCTAGAAAAGATCAAACATACTGTCAGAGGATCCCTGAAGAAATTTCATAAGACCTGGGACCCTTTCCTTTCTTATATGAACCATCTATCCCTCACCATCGGTTGACCCCCCCCCCCCCCCCCCACGCCCCCTTTTATTTTATTTTTTTTTTTTTTCCTTTTCTTTCTTTGCTCTTTATTTGTTTATTTATTGTATTTTACGATCTGTGCACTTACCTATTTTATTTAGTTACCTATTCAACTTTATTTTCCTTTACCTATCAGTACAACTCTGTGCACCACAATGGATAGGACACTGGGACGGGCCGAGAGGGAAGCGGGAGGGAGATGGGTGGGTAAGTTAGTTTGATGGAAGATACATGTTCAGTATGCGGTTAACGGGATAGACTAAGAGGGAGAAGGCGGATTGGTACGGGTGGGAATCTTTGTGTTCTGTTTAAAACCAAGAAAAATGTCAAACCAGCTTCCTTTGAACATCACGGATACAATCTGTAATGTTTGTAATGCTTTTTGAGGTTTGATTAATAAACATATATTTGAAAACAAACTTTTTACAGTTGGTGAAATTTTAAAATAAAAGGAGACAGAGAGTTTTTAACTTTACGGATCAAACGGAGCCATGTCATGTTCCCTGTCATGCGTAACCGGAGTTGAAGTAACGTCTGATTTGAACCCAAACCACGATCCTTTTCTAAACTCAACTAAGTGGTTTTTTTAATGGAAATTTCTTTGTGCCTTTAGGTCCAAACAAAACTTCTCAGGTATTAAACAAAAATCACTAGCAAAGAAATTGTCATATCAAAGGTAAAACTTAAACATTTGTGAAATTGTAAACTATTGGTTTATTATTTGTATAATATGTCATTTTGTCTACACTTCCCTTTGCTTCCTACTCACTAATACGTCTTTTGCTCTCCATCACATTTGCAGTTGTGCTTCCAATTTTCTCGTTTGCGCTTCTAGACTCTTTGTTTCCAGTTCTGACACTCTGGTGTGGGCTGGTCTTACAGGGGTGCGTCCCTATTAGCTAATGAGGTTTTTGAGGACACTTGAGTGACAGCTCAGTGCACGACCTGACGTTTCAGTGCAGCTAACGTTAGAACGGGTTGAGAGGACACACTAACACAACATTAAACAACATTACTGTATTCCTACAAGATTAATAAAGTGTAAGTATTAATCATATATGTTGTCTTTGATATACGTAGCTAGCATGGTTACTAGACGTTAGTTGTTTCGTTGTGTTAAGTTACAAGAAAAGCTGTGTAAGTTAGCATTTAACGTTAACTGCTATCTATACTGATTGCTAGCCAAATAGCCTACTGTACGTTAGAGTGTGTGTGTGTGTGTGTGTGTGTGTGTGTGTGTGTGTGTGTGTGTGTGTGTGTGTGTGTGTGTGTGTGTGTGTGTGTGTGTGTGTGTGTGTGTGTTTTGGCTGGGCCTGTTTCTGGTTAGATAATGTTATATGTATATTAGGGCTGTCAGCATTAACGCGTTAATCGCAATGCGATTAAGGGCCGAGCATAATGTGTTCATTTTTTTTCACTTCACTCGGCTTTGCGTCGTGTACCGTTTTAAAAGTACCGCTTTAACACCAGTATCCAAACCAAACAATACCCAACCCTAATATTGATTCTAGATTCAAATGTGTGACTAGATTAAATATATAATAAACAAATAGAAATCTTAAAATTAAGTTCATAAAGTCATTTTCTTTGCATTCATTTGATTCCCAATCAAGATACACTGGTAGTAATTGCTTTCCATTGTTAATATGTACTTAAAAACTGTTCTGAAATGCAAAATAATAGAATTTTAATCATGTGATACGATTAATCATGATTAACTATAGAAATTCAATGATTAATCGCGATTAAGAAAATGAATCGACAGCCCTAATATATAGTATCTCTTACATTACCAGCAACCAAAACATAGTGAGGTCAAAGGTCAGAGCCTGTGACAATATAGGAAATGATGATGAAAAAGAGATAATGAGATTTTACAGGCTAAAGAGGATAACTCAAAGGTTTCACCCAGTGTTGATTCAGAAATTTGTGTTTGTTAGATTATTTCTCTGTGGTAACAATGCTTTTGGCAATAAATTTATACCGTTGGAAAGCCTGTTTAGTTCCCTTTCAAATGATTTGTAAGGAACATGCATTTGTGCAAGGGCGTATATCCCAGGGGGATCGGGGGGGGTCAGGACCCCCCCCCTTCTAAGGGTTGTTCCCCCCTAGATATATCATTAAAACAATGCTGTGTATTGTAAATAACATAATGATGTATACCTAAAATATCTGTGTAAGTAGTAAAACAATAAAAAACCCAAAAAAAGCTTTTTAAGTTTTTTAAGTAGAAACATTTTGAGTTCCCCCTCCCTTGCCTCACAGTGGTTTGGTCCACTGCATGCTGTACGTTAGGAATCAGATCTGCACTCGACTCACAGTCACAGTCACATCGGGTAATGACAGGAATGTAGTAAGTAGGCGGTTCAAGGCTATTTTATTCACATTAAACATTGGATGATTTTTTTCTTTTCTCAAATAGAAATGATGCTGAGTAATTAATGAATTAGTTATGACAAAAAGTTTGCTATGTTAGTGTAATATAATGTAACGTTAGCTAGCTTGTTTAATAGCTTGTTGGATAGAAATGCACCCACTACAACTAACGTTACCACAGCGATAAGACTAATGTTATGTGTGTGAATTGATATTAGGGTTAATATTGAAGCTCTACAGTTGTGTTTGAAGTGCCTGATCAGTGGGTTTGCTGCAGTTAAATATATATCCTCCGTCCCAGACGAAACCTAATATTTATGCGGAGATCATTTTATAATTATAATATGACCGCGTGGTGAACCTATGAAGCTAATTCATATTTGATGAGCTTTACCAGTGGCTCACTAATTTACATTATGATCAGCTTATTTAACAAGTGTACAAAAGAATTTTATTTCTTTTATATGGGGACACTTTTTCAGAATAAGTCATTATGTTTAAGGTATTTTTGTGGCTTGTGTACACATGTCCTCTACAAGTATAATTGTATTAGTAATTGTAATAGCTCTATTATTTGTGTCCCCTTCAAAAATTGCTCTTCAGAAATGAAGTTTATTGTTTATTGTCCGCCCCTACTGTTAGATCAGATTTACGCCCATGCATTTGTGCGATGAGCAGCAGCGCTGAGTATGTGGGTTGCGCCCATGAAAAATTTGCCAAATCTTCTCTGCCAATGCCAGCAGTTTATTCTGCCATTGACTCATTTGGTGTTCGGTGGATTGGATGATTTAAGTTTGAAGAAACAAGATATGATATATCTTTATATATATATATATATATATATATATATATATATATATATATATATATATATATATATACTGTATATATATATATACTGTATATATATATATATATATATATATATATATATATATATATATATATATATATATATATATATATACACATACAGACTTGCTCAAATTTGTTGGTACCCTTACAGCTCATTGAAATAATGCTTCATTCCTCCTGAAAACTGATGAAATTGAAAGCTATTTTATCATGTATACTTGCATGCCTTTGGTTTGTCATAGAATAAAGCAAAGAAGCTTTTTTCTTACTTTCTAAGTTTATAACGCCCTGCTACGCCGTAAACTACTACAACTACTATTTCTAGTCATAGTTCCATTATCTTTATTGTGTCTATAATTGCCGCTGTTCATCACACCCCCAACCGGCACCGTCAGACAACCGCCCACCAAGAGCCTGGGTCTGTCTGAGGTTTCTGCCTAAAGAAGTTTTTTCCTTACCGCTGACACACTAAATGCTTGCTCTTGGGGGAATTACTGGAATTGTTGGGTCTTTGTAAATGTGTGTGGTCTAGATCTGTAAAGTGTCTTGCGATATCTCTTGTTATGATATGATACTATAAATAAAATTGATTTGAATTGAATTGTTTTATACACAGTTTAGTGGTTTGTGTCTCAATGATGATGTTGTGATTTTGCCTCAGTAGAACAGGGTGTTCTGCACTGATGCAGATGCAGTAGCCTACCTGTTGGTTTATGAAGCTAAAAGTGGTTAGCAGCTTGCAGATGAACTGTGAATGCAGAGAATTCCGTTGCTTTGCTGTTTATAGTTACATATTTCCTTTGTTAATTGTTTTGTGGCTGTGGTGGGTAATATCTGGTATTCTTTCCACTTACATCTCTGTTGATGCTAGTTTCAGTTGTAGTATTGGCTGTCTCAATGTGTGTGTGTATGCCATATCACCTTATTTGCGTGTGGATCATGTATGGCACTAAATACATTTTTCCAGTAAAGCATAATGATTAAGGGGGGCCTCACACAAAGAGCAGCCCCTGACTGTATGAGTAAACATGTAACAATGTTTTAACTGTCGAGCAACCAGGCATCTCAATCAATAGAGCTGCAATTTGCTGTTTAGGAAGATTATGTCATTGATGTAATACCTAAATGTGTAACGATTAAAGCGTATGTAGAAAATGTAATATGACTGAGCATAGGGCGAACATGGAACATACACATGTAAAAGTGCTGTGTGTGTGTGTGTGTGTGTGTGTGTGTGTGTGTGTGTGTGTGTGTGTGTGTGTGTGTGTGTGTGTGTGTGTGTGTGTGTGTGTGCGCGCGCATTACCTGGCTGTTGGTCAGGCAGCATGAATCAGTGTCTGATGTCCCAACTGGCACACTGCTCTTTCTAATGGTTCCCATACCAGCTGAAAAAGAGGAGAGTTGCATTGTAACAGTATTTAAAAAAAAAAATCAAATAAAAAAACTACTGATAACCCCAATTTGTGGCACCAGTAACAGTACAATGAAACAACATGATCAGTGTTTTTGAGTGTGAAAACATTGAGCGTCCCTCTGCGTGTATTCCTTAAGATATTTCATTATTGGATAGAGGAAACTGAAGTAGATGTGACTTGGAAGTGACTTTAAGATACCTCCATGTGTGCTCTGTCTACAGTTTAATTTGTCTTTATTTTCATTTCCAATGTCAAATGACAAACTAAAAAGTTGAGTTTACCAGAGAGAATGGGCCTATTTCCAAGATTTGATGTAAAGTGCCATTCAGCATACTTTTTCATCACTATTATGTAGTCATAGTGTTTGTCATATTGTTTTCTGTATGTTAATTGTTTAGGTGGAGGCTGTAAATGAGCCCATTTCTGACTCTCCATGCACTGCACGTTATGTTATGTTTGTTTTATTCGTCATTTTAAATTGTGCAAAATATAAAACTAAAACGGATGAGGAGGTAGATTTCAATCTGAGTGAGTGCCAAAGCTGTGTTGATAAACTGGTGATACGGTAACATAGTTCATCAATAGGTAAGTATTATGCTTTTTTATGGTAGAGTCAGTACTAGTGAGCAGAAGTTCTGACGTTTTATCATTATACACTTGACTTATTAATTGGCTTGTGTACTGCATTTGGTATATATATTTTTGGTATAGGTAACATTTTCATTAATGTGGATACAGTATACTGTATTTTAAATGAGCTACCTTTGATGAGAAGAAGTCTTTATTAATTATTTAGTAATTTCACTTCTTTTGAAGGAAAAAAAACACAGTAGTACTTCTATTGAGGAAGGTGTTTAGATGGTAAGTTTTGATTTTGTAGTATTTGTTTGAGCTTATTGGGACATTTTCAGACAGAGTCATTAACATGTGTGCTGCATACAGGAGGGGGATTGAACTGGATTAAAGGCAGTGTTGTTCTCACCATTACAGCTGTGTCTCAGCTGCCGCGTCTTTTCCCAGTAACTCTGCCCACTCTTGATAGCATCCACTGAGGAGGAATGTTTTAATGTCCCACGGATGCCATCTAACCTGCTGGAAGGATGCTTGCTGTGGAAAGAAAGGACAACCCGGTCTCACGCCAGTTTGTAAATAGTCACGTTATTTTGATTTATTGATTTGTGTACAGGTCACGATTTTCTCGTTTATTTCGTATACAGGTCACAATTTTCGAACGTTACCATTTCACGAACTGCCATGACACTGGGCTGCTCTGGGGGATGCAACAACGGCGAAATTATACACCACAACGGGGAAATTAAACACCACACGCCGGCGACAACAACGGGACCGCCACACAGGGATGCGATCCCCGGGCGCAGGGACACGGTCCGCGGTCTCTGTGGCATGCAACAACGGGGACATGAAACGCCACAACGGGACGGTTGAGGTTAGGAAAAGAAGAACTGGGAAAGGTACCGTCACACGCAGGACACGCCGACAACAACGGGACAGTTGTGGTTAGGAAGAGAATAATGTGGAAAAGAACTGCAACACGCCGGACGTGATCCCCGGTCTCTGGGATGAATGTCCTGCGTTGTTTGACGCCATCCCGACCAACCTCCCTACGCGGATTTTCTGCTTTTCATACTACTCCCTACCGTTGTCGTGCTGTGATTACGAAACATGCTTCCCATTTAAATACATTAAATTAAAATTCATAATCACCACACCAACGACATAATCGTGTCCTGTTCACGAATCAATAGATTCAATAACGTAACCATTTCACGAACTGCCATGCGACTGGGCAGGAAAGGACAGTCATCTTCCTTTCTCCTCTCTTCTAGACATAATGTACATTTGTGAGCAGGGCGACAGACCTCAGTACTTTTTGACACTAAAAGGAGATCCAGCCCACAAAGCTGTACTTAATACATCCGTTAGTGACCCACCTGATTTTGGTCTGAGATCTTGTGCACCTAGTACAAGCACTCCCTCAGATCCTCGCAACAACAGCAAGAGGAGGGAGTTGGTCGTGATTCCTATCACCGTTTAAAGACTAACGCAGTTGCAGACTATGCTGAGATCAGGCTTTATTCATTTGAAAGTTGGATATATCTAGCCACTGTCATGAGTGAAAGAGGAAAAAACATGGGCTGTTACTGTGATTTGGTCAAAAATCTGAATAGAAAAAGGTGATCGGGGCTGCGGTCGAAAAGTAAAAAAAAAACCTCAAAAAATGACCTCCTATATCCTTTATTAACCACTTTTTCTTAACCCCGATGGTAAAAGTCATGAGGTCAAGGAAAGGTGTGATGGACAATTCAAAAGGAATTAGGAAAAGAGAACCGCGGTGCTAGGAGAATCCGACTGCCCTTACGTCCTTACACTCGGCTGTGTGATCATGTGACGCCGGATGTCATTGACGTGGGTCTGCTGGTGAAGCTACACTGTTCTGAAGGTGGACTACAGAATGGCATCATTCTCACCGGGTTTTTTTAAGGCTGGCTCAATAAACGTGGACAACCTGGAAGAAAATATTACTTCATCACCAGATTTATGTATGCAAGATAAGCACAACGTGCAAGGCCTATGAGCCTACTATATGTTATAATGAAAGAAAGAAATTACTACTACTACTACTAATACTAATAATAATAATAATAATAATAATAATAATACATTTTATATGTAACGCACTTTATATTTAAGCAAATGTCAAAGTGCTACATAGAAATGCTAAGGAGAAAAAAGTATTAAAACTAAAAGAAACAACAAGGACAAGGAAAGGGGTAAGAAATAATGAGAACAATATTCTCTAAACTGTGAACACAGCGGAGCTTTCCACTGCTGCTGTGCGCATTTACACACGAGAACAGCAGTCAGCAGCGTAACTCCATTGATTATTTCAGAAGCTAAAAGTGACGTTATGTTTTCTCTGTCAAGTTTATAACCACAGTTGTTAGTTTTGCTGTTTAAATGTCCCACAAATGTCCTACAGTGGCATTACTGCACTTATGGAAACATTTACAGTTACTGAAAGCAGCCTCTCTCATCATTACAGTAAATCTTTAAACGTACAATATGTAACTTTCTGCCGCTAGGGGTCTCTCAAGCAGGTTGGACTTTTAGTCATTGAAATATGTTCTCAGGGCAGCATTGCATCTTATTGGTTCTCTCATCCATCCAATCAGTGCCAGCAGGAGGCGGGACATGGATTATTTGAATTTTTTAGGAGGCGGGGCTTGGATTATTTGAAGGAGATTGTTGCAAACAAAAGGAGATCGTTGCAGTCAAGGTAATGTTATGTTTTATGTTGAACTGTATTAGAAAATGTCAAGATATTAAAGTATTTGGATTAAAGTAAAGTTTGTTTTTCTATCAGCCTGTTATTTAACTAGCTAGCTAAGTAATGTAAGTAAGCTAGCTCGCAACATTAGCTAGCTAGCTCTAAGAAATTACAGTATCATAGCTAATGTTAGCTTATATTCTATTAATAACCTTAGCCTGATGAAATGTGTAACTTTTACTGGCTATGATAGCAAGTTATGCTGCTCTCATTGCACCTTATGTTAGGTCTAGGGACATTTTTGCTGCGGTAGTCTTGCTGCTCTCAGGGCATCTTGTCATAGCCACGTGCTGGCTACATGCAACAAAATTATTGGCTACTCTTGGGGATACTTTGCTGCATATATTCTAATACTGCTCTCAGGGCACCTTGTAGTATCTGCATGAAACATGAATTGGCTGCTCTTGGGGCAACTTCGCTGCATGTATTCTAATACTGCTCTCAGGGCACCTTACCGTTAGAGCTGGGCAATATATCAATATTATATCGATATCGTGACATGAGACTAGATATCGTCTTAGATTTTGGATATCGTAATATGGCACAGATGGGTTTTAAAGGCTGCATTATAGTAAAGTGATGTTATTTTCTGAACTTACCAGACTGTTGTAACTGTTCTATTATTTGCCTTTACCCACTTAGTCATTATATCCACATTACTCATGATTCTTTATCAAAAATCTCATTGTGTAAAGGGCAACGTCGCTGCATATATTCTAATACTGCTCTCAGGTCACCTTGTAGTATCTGCTTGAAACATTCATTGGCTGCTCTTAGGGCATATTTGTTGCCGATTTTCTTATGCTGCGCTTAGGGCACCTTATGACATTAGGTTTGCAATTGGCTGCTCTAAGGACATTTTTGCAGCATACATTCTAATACTAGAATGCAGTACTAGCATATGGCGCTAGCATATAGCCTAGCTTGATGTCCATAAACAAATAGATTTTCTTTATAGTTTAGCTAGATTGAACGACATATGACAAACAGTATGTGTATATGAGATGACCCCACTTTGTATTTTTTCCTTGTTTGGTTAACCATGTTCCTGGGGATTTGGATAATTTTATGATAGAGACAATGGTAAAACCTAAACTGTAATATAACTGAAAGAACACCAGAAACTGGATTGTTTGTGTCAGTTTTTGCATCACTGTGTGTTGTTTATCAGAATTTAGTCTTCATTCCTTCATATAACATTAGTCTGAAAATTATGAATTAATATGTCTGTTTAAAAAGTTTTAACATTATGTACAATTAAACCACTATAATAAAGAAATGATATGCTTTCTTATTTGCTCCTTAAATAGCGGTTCTTTTTTGAATTAATACAAAGCAAACTGAACAGAAAAAGTATTTTGTTTTACTTTCTTTTCTTCCAGTTGGGGCTGAATGGCTCGACCACTGTTGAGCTACTGCATCATAGCAGCACAGTGTCGTTTATCACCAACCCATGAAAGCTAGAAGCCACCCTGCTGCTCCAGGTCTACTTACTGTATGGCTGGCTACAGACTACAACCATCTGCTCCAGATCTACCTACTGTACGGCTGGCTACAGACTACAACCATCTGCTCCAGATCTACCTACTGTATGACTGGCTACAGACTACAACCATCTGCTCCAGATCTACCTACTGTATGGCTGGCTACAGACTACAACCATCTGCTCCAGATCTACCTACTGTATGGCTGGCTACAGACTACAACCATCTGCTCCAGATCTACCTACTGTATGGCTGGCTACAGACTACAACCATCTGCTCCAGATCTACCTACTGTACGGCTGGCTACAGACTACAACCATCTGCTCCAGATCTACCTACTGTACGGCTGGCTACAGACTACAACCATCTGAAAGTTTGGTTTGTAGTGAACATCATCAACAGCTGCACTTAAAGTCTCTTGGGGTCATATGGGACTCGATTGTTCTCCATACTGCATCATACACTATATTATTTTACTGTTTTGTTAAATTAGTACAGACAACACTAAGTGTCATTACTTAATCACAGTATGTATTATTCTGGTGTACACTGTTGACTTGACTCCCTGCTATTGATTATACATCACTTTAACTTGCCACTACCTCATAACTTTGCCTTAATTGCTCTTGTATAGTTCATTTATCTTCTACTAGGTGTATATACCTCCTATTTAATTTAATTATTGTTAATTTGCATTGCAATACCTGAATTATCCCTCTTGTGAAGACTTATCTTTATTTTAGTTCATATCATTAGCCTGCTCACAACTCACCTGTACCTGGGTCATCTGTTTGCCAATATCAATGTTCCTGCTACAGTAAATACTACAGGCAAAGTGTACTGCTTCACAGGAGCACCATACTCTTTTTAGGTTTTGTGTCAAATATTGTGCAGTTTGTTATGAATTACTCATTGTTTTGACAAGGTTAATTAAAGCCATTTACCAAGTGTCGGCTCTGGTAAATTTAATTGTACTGTTTTTTTTTTATAAATGTTACAGAACATGAAAAAACAATTTGCCTTGATCAGGGTTTTAGTTTGTTGCAAATATGAACATGGCTTTAATAATCTGTATCTTATTGCTCTGAAAAACTACAATGATTTAAGAAATATCAGTGATACTTAACATTTATTGAATTGATTGTATATGTCGGCAGACATTAAGGCACCTATTCATGTAAGCAGAGAAAACAATAGTTTGTTCTTTCTTTTATCATTTGGATTATGCAGTTGATGGTGCAGAAACAGAAACTAAGAGCAGCAAAAGTGCAGAAACGGGTGAAGTCCTTGTAGATCTCTGGAACTTTGGGGACAGACAGATCCAGCAACTCTCCACTGTTGTCTTTGTATAGTGTGCTCCTATTTGAGACAAATTCATAGACATCAACACATAAGATATTAGGTGTACATAGCTTTGTTTAACATCATTACTATCTTACCTTACCTTCTCTGATTTGGTTTTGTGACCGTCATTTTCTCTCCCGGGCCTGGTTGTGCACCCTGTGAATTTAAGCAAGATAAATAAATGATAAGTGAATGTAACATGTGTGTGTAGTTTTAGTATTTGAATTACAATAACATTATTATCAGACTTGCTAACAAAAATGCCCTAAGAGCAGCCAATGAATGTTTCATGCAAATACTATAGGGTGCCCTGAGAGCAGTATTAGAATATATGCAGCTAAGTTGCCAAAAGAGCAGCCAATTCATGTTTGACGCAGATACTACAAGGTGCCCTGAGAGCAGTATTAGAATATATGTAGCAAAGTTGCCCTAAGAGCAGCCAATGAATGTTGCACTTAAATATGACAAGGTGCTCTAAGAGCAGTATTAGAATATATGCAGCAAAGTTGCCCTAAGAGCAGCCAATTCATGTTGCATGGAGAAACGGTAAGGTGCCCTGAGAGCAGTATTAGAATATATGCAGCGAAGTTGCCCTAAGAGCAGCCAATTCATGTTTCATGGAGATACTACAAGGTGCCCTGAGAGCAGTATTAGAATATATGCAGTAAAGTATCCCTAAAAGCAGCCAATTCATGTTGCATGCCGATACAAGGTGCTCTAAGTGCAGTATTAGAATTTATACAGCAAAATGCACTAAGAGCAGTCAATAATTTTGTTGCATGTAGCTAGCATGTAGCTATTACAAGATGCCCTGAAGAATTCCACAGCAAAAATGTCCCTAGACCTAACATAAGGTGCAATGACAGCAGCGTAACTTGCTATCATAGCCAGTAAAAGTTACACATTTCATCAGGCTAAAGTAATTAATAGAATATAAGCTAACATTAGGTATGATCCTGTCATTTCTTAGCGCTAGCTAGCTAATGTTGTGAGCTAGCTTACTTACATTAATTAGCTAGCTAGTTAAATAACAGGTTGATAGAAAAACAAGCTTTACTTTAATCCAAATACTTTAATCTTGACATTTCCTAATATAGTTCAACATAAAACATACCATTACCTTGACTGCAACAATCTCCTTTTGTTTGTGAAGAGTGATGTCTCCTGAGTCCTGAGATAAAAATTCAAATAATCCAAACCCTGCCTCCATGTCCCGCCTCCTGCTGTCGCTGATTGGACGGCTGAGAGAACCAATAAAATTCAATGATGCCCTGAGTACATATTTCAATGACTAAAAGTCCAACCTGCGTCTCTCAACCAAAACAATAGATTGTAAACACAGACGTTTGATGACGTAGGGAATTTGCGTGGAATTATGGGAGTTTTTATTGCTAAACACTCATTGATCAGAATGCATCTGTTCACGGACGAGTTTACCCATTCAAGTTTATTGACGTTACGTTTAGTAACGTTTATTCATGTCATGCTAATAAAATAGCTGCAGTTTCCCCAACATAATTACGTTTTTCTTGATTCAAACTGTATTGGTAGCTGGCTGACCAGTTAGCTAGTGAGCCAGCAAGCTAACATTAGCGGCTAACGTAAGCAGGTTTTACCACACTATGACAGTATATGTCACATGCCAGTGTCACCTTTTGGATTTTACCGGGCGGACAGGGTTTGTTGTAACGCTAGCTAGCTACTCAACGAGGCTGAGAGACGGGTGTGGGAGGGGATTGCAGGGGGAATCTCCGCGATGATGTTTGATGCCTGTTGTGCAGCAGCAGAACATCTCCCAGCTGCCCGATCTCCCCCTTCACTTTTCTGTTATCTTAACTATTCGTTTTGGTGCTTAACCCACCTGTTGTCGGGTTAATTTAGCTAGCTAGCTGTAAAGACAGCTAAACGCGAAGGGGGGAGAAATTCGGCAGGGAGGAGATTTTCATAACAAACACCGTTAACGTTTACGGAGATGCTAGGTAACATTATGGATGGCCAATGTTGTGACTAGGATGCCTGGGCTAGCAGACGAGGTGGCTGAGTGGTTAAGGTGATGCCTGGGTCTGATATTCTCTGTTTCCCAACGCTTCATAAAACTGCTGTTAGCGTCGAAGGCACCCGGCACCGGCTGGGGCTAACGGTAACTAGCTATTGCTACATGTCCGGGCTGTGTTGTCAGCTATCATCCCGAATGATGTCTCTTTGTGCCGGGGGAGTGAGGCAGGCAGACCGGAGTGTGCTAGCTGGCTAAATTAGCGTTAAATGAATCATCTATCTAGCTATACAGCTAACGTTAACGTTACTGGGGAACTTATTTGTGGGTTAGCGCAGTGCTGCTTTTATCCATGGTCAAAACAATCATACTACTAATAACTTTATGAGCGTGATGAACGATGTTGTAACCCTATGATGTTATCCACCAAGCATTAGCTAGCATGAATGTTAGCTACTCGTCAACCAGCACATACATTGTAGTAACATTAGGCTGGATTAATATTGATATGTATCAATAAATAAGGTTTCTGCTGTATTACGGTGTTGCAAAGTGGCATGTAATTAATCACAAAATGATGCATTTTGGCAGAAAAAGCAGTGTTACCAGTATTTTTTTCTGTCGTATGATTTACAATTACTCTCGAACGTAGCAATTTGCCGGAAGTAATGAGTAACTAGATGGTTAAAGGTTATATGACGCCACTAACGGGCGACTAAATGAAACGTGACGTGTCTGAAAATAAAATAACAGATTTCTCTGGGTTTGCCATTTGATGGAAACATTTGGGATAGTGTAACTACACAACTCAAAAAAAATATATAACATAGGTATGGTCGTTTTTTGACATTTTAATGCAGAAAAGTTACATATTGTACCTTTAAAGAAAACACTCATACATCACTACGCTACATCATTGGTCGGGACTATTGCCTTCCCTTTAGCGCTACAAGTAAACGCGCTTGGTCGGGACTATTGCCGTCCCTTTGGCGCTATAAGTAAACGCGCTTGGTCGGGACTATTGCCGTCCCTTTAGTGCTTTAAGTAAACGCGCTTGGTCGGGTGGGCTTACAGTTCCGTGAGACGCGGGAACTACGGGACGGTTGGGTTTAGGAAAGGGTCGTGGGTGGCAGAGCATGTGAGTGGAGTGGAGCGGGCGGGTCTGAGACAGAGCACAGAGCGGCATTTTTAAAAGGACGGAGCGTCGCTCTATTTCCCGCTCCAATTTCGCTCCGCTCACACCACGAGTCTGAAGCATGCTCAGTCAAGCCTGACCCAGAATCCATCTGTCTTGCACTGTCATCAACGGACTATTTTCATTCAAAACTAGGCTCAATAATGGAGTTCAAAAAGTACCTCAAAAAAGAGGTATGAGAAATCATACAGGTGTACTATTAAAAAACTAACTAACAGTGATAATGTGGTACAAGAAAACGTGATATACATGTAGATTTTTTCCTTTTTTGGAGGGAGCGGGGGGCGATTTGAGTGGAGCGCGAAGCAAACTGCGTTGAGCGCTGAGCGATAATGAGCGGAGCGGCCTGATGTAGCTTTGAGCGGGGGAGCGGAGGGGTGAACAGTTCCGTGAGCGATGAGCGGAGATTCTCACCGCTCCACTCCGCTCCACTCCGCTCATATGCTCTGGTAGGTGGGCGTACGGTTCTGTTACACGCGGGAAGAACGGGATGGTTGGGTTTAGGAAAGGGTCGTGGGTGGGCGTACGGTTCCGTTACATGTGGGAGTAAAGAAAAAAGCAACTATAGCAAGCGGGAGGAAAGAAAAAAGCGACTATAGTAAGCGTGACAAATGGGACGCGAGCCCCGCTCTCCTGGGTGAAAGTCCTGTGTTTGACCCATCCACCCTCCCAGCACGGAAATTCGCCCTTACATAGTACTCACTAAATCCTATCTAACTACTGCTCTCCCCAGTGCGTTGCACAAGTATGCTGAAGGACGCCTTTTACGTTGCATCAGACGCTGACGGCCACTGTCCAAATGTCCTTATTTTACGAGTTCGGAATGAGAACGGGTTGGTTCCTACATAATAATGTAGTCATATCTGTAGTGGCTTTTAACAAAACATATATATTGAAATGACGGGCGAACAGGTAACTTGTTTCAGACGCTGCTCTGGGATAAAAATAAACCAATGGCTGTGTAACTTTGGATTCAGCGATCCATTCATTCACAGTTGTGTAAACACATGCTCACTGTCATTTTACGCGTTGGAGAGGAGAGTAATGTTCTCACATTAACTGTTTATTAAACCACTCAAACAGTGCCATAAAGTACATACTCATTATTATTAGATGTGTTGCAATGTCTCACAGAAAATGAAATGTACGCATGGTGCATCCCTACAGGATTACAGCTCTTGGTGCTACTGCGCACCTTCATGTTCTGATTATGAATGGCGAAATGGTGATGCTTCACTTTAAATTTTGCTGCCGCAAGGACGCCATTATCCTTTCGTAAAGGATGGTCCAGTGTATCCTATGCAACAGGAGGTAACAAAGGAAGCATTGGAGCACCTTTCTTTATCAGTGAGACAATTCGAACGGCTCTTATTATGTTCGGCACTTAACTATTTCCGGGTCATTTCACTCCGTTAGGAACCTTCCTAAGCAAATGTGACTATTCGACTGTAGCCAGGGTTACAAAAGATAATGGTGGGGGGATAAAGTTCTCTGTAGAAAAAAAGTTAAACTTGCTCCTCTATCACAAGGCGTCCCCCAAGGATCGTTGCTTAGTCCTCTCCTTTTCATCCTTTACATCCTGCCACTCCGAAATATTATTCGCAAACATGGTCTCCACTTTCACTGCTATGCTGATGATGTCAAGATCTACATTTTCACCAAATCCATCACCACAGCTACATCCTCCACCCTGACCAACTGCCTCACTGATATTTAAACCTGGATGCAAACCAACTTCCTCCAACTCAACTATAATAAATCTGACTTGATTATCATCGGCCCAAAATCCCTCACAAAGAACACCCATAACTTCGGTATCCCTGTCAACAACTCCACCCTGTCGCCATCCCCACACATCCGTAACCTTGGAGTCATCTTCAACAGCAGCCTCACTTTTGAAAACCACATCAACCAAATAACCAGAACTGACTTCTTCCACCTCAAAAACATCACTCTCTGCTGCCAAAACTTTGATTCACGCCTTCATCACTTCCAGATTTGACTACTGCAACAGCATCCTCTATGGTCCATCTGCAAAAGCCTTAAATAACTCCCGTACTCCAGAACCTCCACTGACTCCCTGTTCCCCAACGCATCCAGTTTAAAGTCCTCCTCCTCACCCACATAGCCCTCCATAACTAGGCTCCTTCCTATCTCACAGACCTGCTCCACCGCCGCACAGAGTGCATTTGACTTCGGAGGAGACTTACTGCTAGACAGCTTCTCTGCCCACTCTCATTGGATCTGCTGCCTTAAGGTTAAATGACTGTGTTTGTTCTGCTGATTTTGCTCATCCTGCTGCCTTTTGCTGTTTGCTACTTGGTTTTGCTGGTCTTGTTGCTTGCCTCTTGTCTTTGCTGCTTTTACTGTGGGTTCTGCTGCTTCTTCTGCATCTTCGGTCTGTTTTGCTGGATTAGCTGTGACTGAAACTGTTTAGGGTAATCAGACTAGCTTAGTGTGAAGTGTGGAGTTGGGGAGTGGTGCTTAACGACTGTCCAGGTTCTTTGTTGAGTGATTAGCTAGGGTGGGGCCTCCTACACCAATCACCTACTTGTATTTAATATTGCCATTTGTGTGAAGTGGCAGCTTCAGCGCCAGTCTCATCGAACGAAGACTTGACGGACAAAGACAAAGGAGTCTACGCAGGAGTCTTTGTGGGAGGCTAAGTGGGAAGTTAAGTGGGCTTGATATCTTCTTGATATCTGATATCTTCCTTGCACTGCTCGGTGTCATTATCTGGAAATGTGCTGCTGTATCCTTTCGGAGATACTACAAATCTTGCATAAGCTCGCAACATTTTCGCAACCCAAACTCTCTTACCTACCCCACCCGCTCCACACACACTTGTCACAGGTGGCCTGTGGAACTGCCACTTGCAAGATTGAGTTCATCTCTGGCTTTGCCAGCCAGCAATCCCTTGACTTCCTTGCTCTCACTGAGACCTGGATTACACCAACCAACACATCCACCCTTGCTGCTCTCTCTTCCGCCTACTCTTTCACCCACACACCCAGACCCACTGGTAGAGGTGGGGGTACAGGCCTACTCATTAACCCCAAGTGCAGATTTTCTCTATACCTACTGCCATAGTTCACTCCACTGTCTTTTGAACTTCATGCTGTTACCATAACGTATTCGGTACAACTAATCATTGTTGTTATCTATCGCCCACAGCTGGATGTCCTTCTTTCAAACATCCCTGAAACTGGCCCTCAGCTGGTACTTCTGGGCGACTTCAACATCCAGACAGAGAAGTCAACTGACCTCTTAAATCTTCTCTCTTCTTTTGCCCTCTCACTCTTGCCTTCCCCACCCACTCACAAAGCTAGCAACCACCTAGATCTCATATTTACCATAAACTGCTCTACATCCTACCTCACTCCACACCATACCTTAGACTATTTCTTCATCTCTTACTCGCTCCCACTCTCCTAAGCTCACAACCATATCTCAAGAGACAGTATACCAGTCCGCCGCAACATTCATTCTCTCTCTCCATCTTCTTTGGCATTATCTACTTTATCTACATTATCTCTCACTCATGCCTCCCAATGCCACCACAGACACTCTCCTCTCTACTCTATCCTCCTATCTTGACTCTCTTTGTCCTCTTACTTCACGGCAGTCCTCCCCAGCTCCGTGGTTGTCTGACTCAGTGCGTGCTAAAAGATCAACTATACAGGCAGCGGAAAGGAAATGGCGGAAATCTAAACACCTATCAGTCTCTTCTTTCCTTCTTTGCTGCCTCTAGGATCTATCGCAGAACCTTGCCCACTCAAAACTGGGGTTCCTCAGGTATCAATCCTGGGTCTCCTCCTCTTTTCTCTGTACACCAACTCTCTCTGGTCTGTCATTTACTCGCACAGCTTTTGTTATCACATCTACGCAGTTGACACCCAACTAATTCTCTCTGTTCCGTCTGAAACGCAAGTAGCAGCACGTATCTTGCCGTGTCTGACTGACATTTCTTCTTGGATGTCCATACACCATCTGAAACTCAATCTTGACAAGACTGAACTCCTTCCAGGGAAGGGATCTCCTACCCAGGACCTGACTATAACAATTGACAATTCTGTGGTAGTTCCCACCCAGACTGCTAGAAATCTGGGTGTGACACTTGAAAACCAACTCTCCTTCACTGCCAACATTGCTGCAACTACCCGATTGTGTAAATACATGCTGCATAACATCAGAAGGATGCGTCCCCTTCTAACGCAGAAGGCGGAACAGGTTCTGGTTCAGGCTCTAGTCATCTCACATCTAGACTAAGGCAACTCCCTCCTGGCTGGCCTGCCTGCATGTGCCATCCAGCCCCTGCAGCTCATTCAGAACACAGCAGCTCGACTTGTCTTTAACTTCCCCAAGTTCTCTCACACTACACCGCTCCGCCACTCTCTTCACTGGTTATCAATTGCTGCCTGCACCCGCTTCAAGACACTGCTACTTGCATACACGGCCAAGAACGGATCAGCCACATGTAATGTAATGTAACAAACCCCCCTGCAACCTCCGCTCCTCTGATGCAAACCTTGTCTCCTCACCACTCAGGACCAAGCACCGTACCAGCCCCCTCCCTCTGGAACTCCCTACCCATACACATCCGTGACTGAATTTACCTGGACATGTTCAAAACACTCATCAAAACACACATCTTCAGATTAGCCTTCCACCTACAATAGTCTTACATATTCTTACTGATTTTATTGTTTTAATTGCTTTTAATATGCTTGTTTTATGTGTTGGTTTTATTGCTTCATCTGTTTTTAATGTTCTAAATGTGCTAGTTTTACTGTAAAGTGTCTTTGAGGATCATGTCAAGCACAATACAAGTAAAATGTATTATTATTATTATTATTATTATTATTATTATTATTATTATTATAGTAATAATAATAATAATAAATGTGCAATATATGGTATGGGAGTTATAGGGCAAAACACGTTTTCTTGCAATAGCGCCACCTAGTGTGCCTGAGGTCCTGGCAGGGTTCTGGACCAGTCCTGACATTTTTTTAATTGATTCCGTAGATGCATGCAGGTCATTGATGAAGCTGTCTTTAGTAGTTAGTTCATGTGTCTATTTGTCCGTCTTTTACAATATAATTTATTTTTGTTTACAAAAAATGGGATGCATTTCATCATTGTTGTTTCTTAAATGTTACTTTTATTTAGCTTTAGTCTTGTTTCCATCATGACAAAAAATTGTCAATTCATATTTTTTTTGCAGTGTTGACAAAATGACCACTGCTGTACAGTACCTGCTCAGCAGCAAACAGCAGGCAGGCACAGTCAGAGACTAGCTGGGGAACATAGTGGAGCGTTTAGTAGCTAAAGGGACAGATGTTTCCCTAAGGAAAAAACAAATCTTACAGAGAGGGAATATTGGACTGACATTTATCAGGTGGGCACAAACAGGACTCCAAATGAATGATCATGTGTAAATGGGGCAGATTGTTGTACAGTATTTAAACATTTATGAACACTTTTTATTTGTCGACAACTGTAACTCTTTCTGTGGGCAGCCATAAGTGGAGGCTGCTGTATGTAAGGGTTAATGCTTGACGAAGTGTCCATTGTCTGGTATTAATTGACAACGGTGAGGCATGAACCATCTAGTTCATTAATATCTGTCAAAGGACACTTCAAAGGGCGTTAACCCGCTTATACCATGGTCACTTACCAAATATGTATTTTTTTTTAAACCATTAAACAATTGAAATCTAAAGTTTTTCTAAACAAAAAGATTTGACCTAGAATAATCATTACCATCCCATAAGGTTCTTATGCAACGCAAACGTTGTTCCCTGCTCCAGGAAATAGGAAGGACCTTAGATAAGAGCAAGATGGCCAAGACGGGCACACACGCATGCAGTCTGGCAGATTCTGCGTGTTGTTTGTGCTGTTTGTCCAAACCAACAAAACCATCTAAGCCTAAATTCATATTGCATCATCATCAGTGGTTTACGATACTATATGCTGTGACTCTGCTCCTGCTGTCCATACAACATTGATTCAATAAAGAAAACACCTATGTTCTCAACTCTGTCTGGAGGAGTCAACACTGGTCCTGGCTTGACAAGCTCCAGCGGCAGTGCCCAGCAGACTAACACCTTGCCAGCGCAGATGGTCAAAATCCCCAGCAGTGGTGAGTCTCCAAAATTCCCATCAGTTTGTCACCCCACTATTCACTACATCCAACAGACCTAGGAATCCCGTAATGAAAAAACACCAAGCTACAAAGTTATTTCAAACGCTTAAAGGAGAATTCCAGCCAATTTTAGCTAACGGATAGCGGCTATCAGCTAGCAGGGAAAGCTAGCTACCGGCAGGATTGAGACAGGGACCAGGGTAGGTGAATTTAAACAATGTCTGAGTTGAAAATGCATCTTGTTGACACGTAAGGGCCCTGTTCATGTGGCACAGACATATTAATTGCATTTTGTGTCTGTTAAGAGGCACAAAGGCACTCTAAAACTTGCCCCGACCACTGCCGTTTTAGCTCAGTGGACGCTTGTATTACGTAGCTGCAGCTTCTCCGTGTTGCCTGCACTGATTTGGGTCGGCGTTTTTTCTATCGAAAGTACTTGCGTAGCTATAGCGATCAAGATTAACGTAAAAAATTGGCCGGAATTCTCCTTTAATCAAGCTAAAACTGTATGGGACCCTGGATGCAAAGCAAAAGGGCTGTTTGGTAGACACAAAAAACCCGGAGTATGACGTCCAAACGCGAACAACTGAAACATTTACTCAGAAATTCCAATATTGATTTCCTTGGTCTGACTGAGACTTGGATAACTTGTTCTTCTCCTGAGGCTTTAGTTACCATGCCAGGATACGATACTTTTAGGAAAGGGAGGGGAGGGGGAGTTTTATTAAATGTGAAAAGCACTATTAAATGCAAACAAATTGAATGGCCCAGGGGAACTGATATTGAATGTGTTGGTGTTAATATTTCACTGTCTGCTGAAATGTCATTTTCCCAGATTTGTATGTATAGAAAACCTTCAGCAAAGTTAGATTTCTATGATCAGTTAAAAGCTCTCCTCAATAACTGTGACTTCAACAAAGATGTTATCATAATGGGTGATTTTAACATAAACTGGAATGATAAGAGTGGAAGAAGAACCCTCAAGAACATTACAGACTACTATAATCTCACACAGTTAATTGAACAACCCACTAGAATAACTCATCGATCAGAAACCAGAATAGATTTATTTTATCACAAAACACACCTGAAAGAGTCACTAAGACACACAAAATTATGATTGGCTTGTCGGATCACAATATAATCTTATTTACCAGAAAGTTAGCAAAACAACGCTTTCATCCTTCAGCAAAACCCACATGTAATTATAAAACAGTCCCAATTGGTCAACAGCAGAACCTTTGGGTAGCTTTAGGAGAGGTGGAATGGGATACAGTCCTCTCTACAGGTGACACAGAGAGTGACAGTAACCAATTCACTTCAAAAATCAAGGAATCTCTGAGGCCCTTTCTCAAAAGGCGGAGCCAACCGAAATTAAGGACAGACACACTGCCCTGGCTAAATGAAGAATGTAGAAAACTCATGAAGGATAGAGACCAGCTACTGAAATGATCTATAAAATCAGGCCTCACGACAGACCGACAAAAATTTACTTCAATGAGAAACAAAGTAATAAAGACAATAAGGCAAGCTAAAGCCAACTTCTTCATCAAGATTATTGAGGAGGCTAAAGGGAACGGGAAAAAAATCTGGCAAAACATTAACAAACTGACTGGTAGAAAACAGAATCACAATAATAAAGAATTAGAACTGAGAATTAAACACCATAGCTACAGAATTAAACGCCTTCTTTATAAATTCTGTCAATGAAATTACCCAACTTTTCAAACCACCTGACTACACCCCTTGCAGTGTAAATCATACACAACCAGGTTTTTTCATAGACCAAATAACAGAAACAGAAGTGGAAAACATCATAAGGACAATGAAAGACTCCAAGGCTAAGGACATATGTGGGCTTGACACCAACTTCATGAAAAAGCACAAGGAGTCTCTCTTATACCCGATCACGCATCTGATCAACCTGTCCTTCAGACATTCAATTGTGCGTGAGCTTGGAAGGTGGCCATGGTCAGTCCCATTTTTAAATCAGTGGGAAGATCAGAAATGGCCAATTATCAGCCTCCTACCTGTTGTATCTAAGGTAGCAGAAAAATGGGTTGCTAAGCCATTGATTAAACATCTAAATATAGGCAGTAATCTATCACACCCCATGCAATTTGGGTTTCGAGCCCATCACTCCACAGAGAAAATCAAATGCTCCCTGGATAAAAGCTCTTATTTCGGTGCAGTGTTCTTGGACCTGAAGAGGGCCTTTGACACTGTAAACCATCATGTTCTTTTATCCAAACTACCTTATTTAAATTTTTCAGAGCAAGCTCTCCACTGGATGAATTCATACTTGTCCAGTAGAAAGCAATG
This sequence comes from Zingel zingel, assembly GCA_023566125.1. Lineage (NCBI taxonomy): Eukaryota > Metazoa > Chordata > Actinopteri > Perciformes > Percidae > Zingel > Zingel zingel. The sequence goes on from CM042324.1 coordinate 32,821,093, forward strand.
TGTCTGTGTTAGTAACACCAAATCCCCCCTTCTTGACTGTCCAGTAGGGGTCCCCCAAGGCTCCATACTTGGTCCAATTCTATTCTCACTCTACATTAATGACTTACCTGATGTATGTCAAAATGTTAACATCCAGATGTATGCAGATGATGCTGTAATTTACACACATGGCAAAAATTATCAGGAGGTTTCATCTACTCTTACATCTGCAATGGTCCACGTTGATGACTGGCTTACTAGGTCATGTCTCCATCTGAACACCAGCAAGACCGTCTGCATGGTGTTTTAAAAAAAAAACCACAAATGTGACACAGTCTAATGTGTTCCTTAGAGGAGCGGAGTTAAACTTGTAAAGGAATTTAAATATCTGCGGGTGACAATGGACTTTAACTTAACCTTCAAAAGTAATGTAAAAATGGTGACAAACAAGGTTAAATTCAATCTACAGAATTGCAAACAAATCAGGTCATTTCTCAGTCTAAGTGCGGCCAGAATGTATCTACACACAATGATATTCTCACACATTGAGTACTGTTTTACAAATTGGTCACTAACTAACATGACAATGCTTAAGCCTATTGAAGTACTCTTCAAGAGAGCCATTAAAATCTTGGATAAAAAAAGCGATATCATTTCATCACTGTAGCATACTGGAAAAACACAAACTATTAAGTTTTGAGAATTTTAAAATGTTTAAGTATGCCTGTTTTGTATATAAGGCTATACATCATCGTGCAGAATTGAAGAGTGGTGGTAGTACAAGGGCCTCCACCAAAGGGGGACTGTGTAATGTCTTTTAGGTGCACCACATTTGGACAAACTGTTTTGTCAGTAAAGGGAAATAAATATTGGAATAGCCTGCCCCCCAAAATAAGGAACTCAATTTTAAAACTCATTTAAAAATCTGGCTTTTAGAAAACCAAAGCTGCACTCACTTGTAACTGCCTCACACATTTCACTATGTGTGACATTCACATGTCCTGTTGTATTTTGTCTTGACTGTTGTTATTGCTGTGTTTGTCTTGCCTCTCAAACTATGAGGGTGTTGCATGCTTGTTTTTATGTTTTTCTTTTTGTGTATCTGCCTACGGACAATAGATGAAAATTAGTTATGGTGCTAACTCTAGCATATTTACATTGTGTACTTGTACTAATGTCCATTGATATGCACTGTCCCTATCTAAATAAACAATACATTTTTTTTAAAAAGATACGACTTGCCACCCTTAGCAATGGGAGATATTTATATAGTGCGCTCAGCTCGTAGAACTCTTCAGCTCAGACAGCTCCGAGCCAGGAAGCTAACGCTATGCTAGCAAGATTCAAAGTCAGTAACACTGTGTACAGTTGGCAATGAGTAAATATAATTTGACAGTATGTTTAAAAACAACACCAACTAGCTATCCAGCCATGTCATTGTCCCCAAAACAATATAACGACTTTTTCGAACAATTTTATCCGCGATGTGTAACGTTACTGTCGGCCGCAGCCTGGAGTAGCGACCTGAATAGTGAACAGGATGTGAGATAACTTTATTCGCTGTGAAACCAAGTACAGTAAGTTCAGAGGGGCAGTGTACCTTACTTCCTGCAGCTTGTGTGTTAGCGCCATCCTGTGGTGTTCAGAGGACAAGGCTCTGAAGCGGAACACAGTGTTGGAAATAACAGATTCACATTTCCTTTTTCTTTTAATGTAGCGCATTCATTTAGAACAGTAAACATATAGTTTCACCGGAACTCCTTTAGTAGGTGTCCTATAACACTTTTTTATGGACACCCTGCAGCCAATCAGAATCAAGTATTCTCCCAGACCATGGTATAAAATCTGATAATGTATGTAGTACAACACATTTGTAGTAATATATGTCTTCACAGGAGAAGTTATTATTGAATTTACTACATGATATTGTGTTATAAACCAGTTATTGAATGTTTATACACTGCTTATAAAAGCGTAAAGGGTTACCAGCTTATCAAAAGTTAATCACAAAAATAGAAAATGAATAGATTGACTTACTTTGGTGGAGCCTTTGAGGAGGCAAGTGGCAGGGCCAGTGTTGGGGGTGCTGATGCTGGAGCTGGGGGCACACTCCCTCCTTCTTCTCCTGCACTTGTATCCACCAGGAGCCCACAATTATATCCTCCTCTTCTCTTTCTGTCTCCCTCGCTCCTTCGCCTGGCTGCCAGCGAGCTGCCCCTCTCTGCTCCTCTTCGCCCCACTCTCATCCCTTCCTCCTCGTCCTCTTTGTCCCACAGCAGAAGTCCAGCTCCCGTCTCCTCCAGCTGCTGTCTCTCAGGAGGGGACAGCAGTTTGTCCAGGGCCACAGACTCATGTCCAAGGAGAGGGAAGTCAGCATGAGGAGCCCCTAGCTCTGTGTCCTGGGACAGGACCCCCGTCCCGGGGCTGAGGGAGCGCAGGAGGAGGCGCAGACGCTGCCGCCCAGCTGGATGGAGAAAATTGGCTTAGAAATATGCACCACTATAGCACAATATAAATGGAAAATGTTTTAAAACCTTAATTATTTCATTGCATACTGGTATACATTTTAAAGTACTTTTAGAGCCTCTGAAACCCCCACACATGTGATTTCAGTTATTCTGGCTGATTAGACCTTTGCTTAGGTTGAAGTTGGGCCGGAGCTTGGATGGTAATTTATTAGGTCACAAATATTTTCTACCAGTAAGAACGATAAAGCTGTCATTTGTCCCACCCTATCAGGTGCAACAAAGCTAACAGGAGATTAAAGAAGATAAGATAAAGATAAGATAAGCCTTTATTGTGTTGTGGTTTGCATATTTCTGTTGCTGTTTCCCGTTTTGTATACGTATTGGTGTGATTGGGTATTTTTCTGTTCTCCTGTTTTCACTGTGTATTATTCTGAATAGTGTATATTTCTGTTTCCTGTTTTATTTTGATAGTCTGTTTTCTGTCTTGTCTTGTCTAGTTTTGCTTCCTGTGTTTTCCCACCTTGTCTGATTGTCCTGATGTGTTTCACCTGCTGTATCACTTGTCCCTTGTTACCTCGTGTATTTAGCCTCTGTGTTCCCTTTGTCTCGTGTCAGATCATTTTGTGTGTTTTGTGTTGGTTCCTGTCGTGTTCCCCCGTATCAGCTCTAGTCAGTTCTGTGCTTCCTGTATTTTCCTGTTTTTGTGCTTCCGTTGTTTTTTGGATTCCCTTTTCCTTATTTCTGGAATTGTTTGTTGCCTGCTGAAGCCCTCAGGACTCCCTTGGTTCATTGTTGTGTTTCGATAAAATAAATCCTCAGCTCACACTTTCTCCTGCCTGCCTGCCTGCGTTTGTGTCCTATTATTCCCTGCCACGTAACATATTGTCTCCTATAGGAAAAATTCATCTTGGGCATTCAAGAGAAACCTATATAGAAACATAATCATACATTATCTCATTAATGTATGATTATGTCTCTATGTAAGTTAACTGTATGTTTATTGTGTGTTTATGCGCGATGTGTCGCCATTTCGTTTCTCTCAAATGCCCAAGATGAATTTCTCCTATATGAGACAATAAAGGATTATCTTATTTTATCTTTATTTTACACAAGATGCCAATAAACCAGTCTACACACCCTGTTCTGTGACGCTGGGGCTATTCCAGGATTTTTGGAAGTGGGGTGGCACAGGGGGGACCAATAATCAGTCAGGGGGGGCCTTGGGTGTGTGTGTGTGTGTGTGTGTGTGTGTGTGTGTGTGTGTGTGTGTGTGTGTGTGTGTGTGTGTGTGTGTGTGTTAAATAAAACACATTGCATTCAATATTAATTTAAGTAGTTTTCATTTTGAAAAAATTGTATATCTGAATACAAAACACTTTTTATAGGCTCAGTCTGCTTTTAAAAAAAAAAAAAAAAAACTAAAATTCCAGTGCTGGTATCACTATTTTGGATAGTCATCATGGAAACATTAATTGGTCATGTGACAAGGGCTGGGAAGATTGGCAGAACATGCAGCTAAATGACAGTACTCTGATCCAATGGAAATCACAATTGTCAGATTGACAGCACTCTAGCCCAGGGGTATTCAATTAAAATTCAAAGAGGTCCAGGTAGAGAAAATTTTCTCAAGCAAAAATCCGGAACATCATAATGTCTAACATGCCTTATTCAGTGCCATATATTTTGAGTAATTTAGTTTTACTGCGACCCGTCACAGGAAGTGCTTTTATTTTGAAGTAGCCTACACGGAAGTTGTCTGTTGTGTACTCTTGCTAGCTTACTGAGAGACCGGCTTTGAAGCCGGTCTACAGAAAGCCATTCCACTCCCTATTACAGTTTTTTACAGTTGCTAGGACGCATTTCTCAATACTTGGGTCAATTTTTCAAAACTCTTCACACAGTGAGTACAACAGAAGTATATGTGGGCTAAACTGTGGATAATTTATCATTGCTTTGGCACAAAACGCATTCAATGACTACATCTTTCAAATGACATTCATTCTTTTCTCACTTCAACACAACAACCGCCAAAACTCTATGTACCTACAGGCCAATTTGCACATGCTAACATACTGTTTTCAAAACTGTTAAACTTAAGTTCAAAACAATAATAATAAAAAACTGAATAAGACAGCAATCTGTTACATTTCTACAGTAATATTGTAATGAAATATATTTCGAATTGAAAAATTAAATGCTATGAAAAGAATTGGACAGTTGGACCGACCACAGCTGATTCTCAAAATGGCTGAACACCTACACAGGTGTTACTCTTTCAATTTCATTACAAAGGGAGACAACCTCAGAATAGTTTTATATTGTGACGTAAACATGGACCCAGAGAGAGATGGAGAAGTGGCTGAAAGAGGAAGAAGAGTGGCTGGGAGGGGGCGAGGAATTCATATGCGTGGTGGAAGAAGAGGAAGATCGAGAGCTGTAGTCTCAGATGAGAGCTATTGTAATTGATCATGTAATCAATCATGGTCTCTCAATGAGAGAGGCTGGTCAGAGAGTGCAGCCAAATCTTTAACGCTCAACAGTGGCATCTATTGTTAGAGTTTTCCGGTAAACCAACAGGTAACTTGTATTCTGCAAAACATCTGACTGAGCTGAAGTAAATAGAGCAAAGCCTGCAAACCCACTTGTGTGTAATTGCTTTTGCTTTTCTGCTTAGGACTCAACGGTTACCTCACAGAGATGGGAGGATGTTCACTGATGTGCAGGAAACTGCCATTGTTGATATGGTCATCAGAAACAATGGCATAAAACTCACTGAGATTCGCGACAGAGTCTTGGCAAACAACGTTACTTTTGAAAATATTCACAGTGTAAGCATGTAACTATTTCTAGAGTCCTGAAAAAACATCAGGTCAGGATGAAGCAGTTGTATACTGTGCCTTTTGAGAGGAACTCTGAACGTGTCAGGCAACTCAGGAACCAATATATCCAGGTAAGATCACAATACTGTAAAATACAGAACTGTTTTTGAACAAAACCAAACACATAGAAAGACATACATTTTAGGTATTGTATACTACTGCAATAGCCTAACTCTTATGTTGCCTTGTGGATTTATTTCAGAGAGTCATGGCGATTGAAGACAGGAAAACACCCCACATGTTCATCTTTGTGGATGAGGCGGGTTTCAACTTGGCCAAAACACGGCGACGAGGAAGGAATGTGATTGGGAAGAGAGCCACAGTGGATGTCCTGGGCCAGAGGGGTGCCAACATCACAATGTGCGCAGCAATATCCACTGATGGACTGCTGTTACAAAAACCACTAATTGGGCCATACAACACTGAGTGTCTCCTTGCATTCCTGCATGATGAGGGTTGTGCTAGTTGAGGAAAGGGATGCAGAGAGAAGAAATCAGCCAACATTTATAATTGTATGGGACAATGTGGCATTTTTATCACTCCCGTGCAGTCACCGAGTGGTTTGCAGCCCATCCCAGAATGGTGTCCTTTTCCTCCCACCTTACTCTCCATTCCTCAACCCCATAGAGGAATTTTTTTCCTCATGGAGGTGGAAGGTTTATGACCACCATCCACATAATCAAAGCAATGGATGCTGGATGCCTGGACATATCAGCAGAAGATTGCCAGGGATGGATCAGGCATGCCAGAAGATTCTTTCCTAGGTATTGCCCTAGATGTTATAAGATGTGATGTGGATGAGAACCTGTGACTAAATGCAGAAGACCGAGTAGATTAGCATTCCTATTGTATCTGTATCAGTGGATGGTGTGTATATAAATTCTTGTATTTTGGAATTACTGCAAATAAAAGACATACAATATATTGAAGCGTACTGCATCATGTCTGATACATTCCAGTAACATATATTGCAGTGAATTCTAAACAGTAGAGAGGTGTCCTTGTTTTACATAAGAAAACATTGTATAATGATACCTGTTGTTAGTGTATTTTAGGTCATTGTTTTGTGGGTGACAAAGTGTGTTTGTTGGCTGTCAACATTTGCTAGTGTTATGGGAGAAGGAGTTGATTTGAGACATGTATGAAGTGATTTGGTAGTTTTAGTGCATTTTGAATGTGAAATGAACTGCTGTGCCAAGCTGAAAGTTGGTTAGGAGAACTGTGTTAAGAGTTTTGAAAAAGTGACATAAGTATTGAGAAATGTATCCTAGCGACTGTAAGAAACTGTGAGCCCCATTGTACAGAATTTGGTTGCAGTTCCACCAGAGTTCCACTGGGGGTGATCGCGGTCCAGTGCAAAATGAATGGGACTCTGTGGAGCTAGACGGCTAAATTAATCTCTTTCGCCTGATTGTCGTTGAGAAATCTCATATTTGATTGTAGTTTTTGCAAGTTCAACATGTATTATAGGTCGAAAGTTGAATGAACGAGTACTTATGTCCTTTCGATTTCTTACAGGTTGAGTCGTTGTTGTCCATAACACGCTAGCATTCTGCTAATGAATGCTGATTGGTCAGTGAAGGACTGATTACGATCAGAGATCCCGCTTGACGGCATCCGAAGCAGAACCAGAATGTCAGAGTGAATATTGGTCTTTAAAACATTAGCAAACCTCTTTCTAGCATGTGTATTGACATGGAGAGCCTAACCTGTCAGCTGTGTTGTCGATGCCTCGAGAGAAATATGTGTATGACATCATTGACATTTTAAAAGGCTTTTTAGAACAAAAAAGCCACTTTAAAAAAATCTAACACCCAGCAGTGTGTGTTTTCTTAGCCTCCCCTTTCGATTGCAACATTCAAATTACTAGACAAAAAATGATATCCTGAGAAAAGTGGATTTTGAGGGGTATAGCTCCATAGAGTCCCATTCATTCTGCACTGGCCTGTGAGCGCCCCCTATACGGAACTCTGGTGGAACTGCAACCAGTTCAGAAGCCGGAAGCAACGAGAGAGTGCAACTTCTTCCCTTATTAGAAATTCTTTGCTGAGATGAACGTGAGATGCTAGATGCAAAACATGCATTACTTTCCACGGCTGCTATGATATTACGTGTAGCTAGCCTAAACATTAATTCCCGACATGTTTCTATCTGTCAGCAGCTCAGACACACTGCCGTCCGCGCTGATGTACCGCCATCTGTTGGGACACAGATGTTGTCCGTACCGTCTCTGATTCTGGCTCTGACCAAGGGAACAGTGACGGGACAGCTTGCTTCAATGCAGCGTAATAACTCCTGAAAATAATGTCCATCTCCCAAATGTATCTGTATCTGCAGTCATCTCAACCATCGAATACAGCTTTTTTTTTTTTCCTGTGAAGAAATGTTTTGCGGTGTTGGTGAATTCTTAAAAAAACAAAACACCACTAAATGTTGATTGAAAATGCGTTGTAACTCGTGTTATTGAGATTGTAACGGGTATAATATTACCGAAATTTAATTAGTGCGTTAGTTTTGTAACGCGTTACTCCCAACACTGGTGAAATGTGTATGATATGTGTGTGAGTGTGTGTAATATGTGTGTGATATGTGTGTGAGTGTGTGTAATATGTGTGTGATATGTGTGTATGCTGAGCGTGTGAGTGTGATATGTGTGTGAGATGTTTGTGACTGTGTGTGAGTGTGTGTGATATGTGTGCTGAGCGTGTGTGATATGTGTGAGTGTGCTGAACGTGTGACTGTGTGATATGTGTGAGTGTGCTGAGTGTGTGACTGTGTGTGATATGTGTGGGTGTGCTGAGCATGTGAGTGTATGTGTGTGTGTGTGTGTGTGTGTGTGTGTGTGTGTGTGTTTAATATATGTGTGTGATATGTGTGTGACTGTGTGTGATATGTGTGTGACTGTGTGATATGTGTGTGACTGTGTGATATGTGTGCAACTGTGTGTGACTGTGTGATATGTGTGTGACTGTGTGATATGTGTGCAACTGTGTGTGACTGTGTGATATGTGTGCAACTGTGTGTGACTGTGTGATATGTGTGTGACTGTGTGTGATATTTGTGTGACTGTGTGAGTGAAGTTTGAAGTTTATTTACTTCAAAAAGGGACTGTGTATATTGAACATTTCGAAGAATGTAAATATACAGGATTATAGCCAAAGGCTAATTTCCATCCTTAGTCCCTGACAGGTTGATGATCCCTATAAGTTAAGTTAAATAAATAAAACAAATCAGAGTAAAACATCATCAAAAATTCCATAAATTACAGATCAACAACAGAGGACAAATTACAGATTATTCCAGCTAATGACAACAGGTTTGATTTTGCAGAAGCCATTTTTTTAATGGTTTGGAAAATGAGGTGAGAGTTTATAATTCACATATTGCGCTTGGTATAGAGTTCCAGGTATTGGTTGCTCTAAAGGAAAAAAATTGCCTGGCCAAATGCACTTCTCCTAAAGGGAACAGTTCAGTTACCTATGGAGCCTGCTCTGGTTGTGCGTAACTGTGTGTGATATTTGTGTGACTGTGTGTGAGTGTGTGTGACTATGTGTGTAACTGTGTGTGACTGTGTGATATGTGTGTGAATGTGTGTGATATGTGCATGTCTATGTGATGAAACGTACCCAGTGGAAACCAGGGGATCGGCAGTACTCTGTGCAGCTCTCTGGCTGGGGAGCTGCTGGCTGCTCTGGGGTCAGTGGGAAGCTTAAAGTTGAGAATGAACATGATGACCAGGCCGTTTTCATTCTTCACAGGAACCACGTCTATTGCGCAGCTGAAACACACTCCTGCAGGGACACACAAGAGAACTATGACCGTTTTGTCCCTTTTAAACTGGCAAGAAATGTCAGTAGATTCCAAAGATTTCCACTAGATGGTGGTACCAGACAGAAAATGATTACTCTGCTGCTCATTATATACATTCATTGACATTTGCACCATTTTAAAACAGTGTATACCTTTTATAGTGAGCTGACGTCTCATTATTTAAATCTATCCGTAATGACATGACACTAAGAGATTTACATATTCTACAAAAAACTGCTTTTATGTACTGTATCCAATATTCATAATATTGAAAGACAACGGAAGTGTCTTTAGGATTTTTTTGGGAAGAGCATGGCCAACCTATTAATTTTTCTAAAAGGTTAGAACAACTCACGTGTTGCAGCACATACAGACTTCTTCTGAGTGTGCCTCTCAGTGCACAGTTTCACTTTTAGTACAAGAGGATTGCAAACAGCTGAGCAAGAAGCCAGTGAGCTCACAGCTAACGAATGCAAAGTATGACCACTAGATGGCTCTACAAAATATATAGAAAAAGAGAAAAGAATTAAAATAAAAAACATGGGTGTGCAAAACAGAAAAAAGGAAAACAAAAAGAGATATAACAAAATGTAACCATTTATCAGAGCACACACACGTCTGAACAATTACAAAAAAGGACTGAAATCTATTTCTTCTATTTCTATTTAGTCCTGGATAAGCTGTGGCCTCTATTTGGAATACAATGTTTCATCATAATTTCTGTCTATCACTATGTTCTTTTAGATGGCTTCAAGGTGTCTGGATTACTGTTATGTACTTTAAAAAAAGTGCTTAGCCATTGGTAATCCAAATGAGCTTTTCTAACAGCATACTTCAGTCCGTCAGTCGTCTCTTTGTCCGGCCTATGTAAAAACAACCACAGGTACAGGTGAGGTCAGGATAAGCGGTACACAACCAACGTAGTGTTACAGTTAATACATGTTTTGATGTCATACACCTTGTGAGTTTTAAAGTCACTGAATTTCTTGGATTCCTTCATATTAGCACAATGGTCGCAAAGGCCACACGTACCCTTAAAGTGATGGTTTGGAGTAATTTCACCCTAGGCTGCTTTGCACCTTGACCTCGAGCCAAACAACCCCCCATAAGCTTTTTTCCCTGGTTATAACGTCGGTCGAGTTAGCGTTATCAGCTGGTTAGCTTAGTGCTTAGCGCTAATGGATCCACGTTTGTATCTCGTAAATTACCCCACTAATAATGCCCGGAATGATACCAAACTTCTACAGTAGTACAAATAGTTTCTGTACTTATAAAACGAGGCATTAGAAAGTTTGTAACTACACCAGAAGTATATTTAAATAACACTTGCCTGGATACTCCTGTGTGTGATATGTGGATACTCCTCCATCAGGCAAGTGTTATTTAAATATGAACGGCTTTTCATAGTTTTATTTTGTTTCTGTTGACTTTGAATGAAGTGTATTTTACGATGCTAAAATTGCAGTTTATTTACATGTAGTCTGGTGGGTTTAGCAAACGCAATTTCGCGGATGTTTTTATGTTTAAAAAAATAATCTAACTCTTTAACAGAAAGGTCGTCCTCCTTAGAAATCCTTTCCATAATGTTGTCAGACACTTGGAATATTAATCTGAGCCTGTCAGTGGCAAAACAGCACTTTTGTGAATGTAAATATAAGCTGCACAATTGCCCTATTAACTTACATTGTAGCTTGCTTCACCGCTGCAGACTGCAGCGATATAGCTTAATACTAGACCAATTTCAAAAATTTGGTCAGTCACTTAGACACAAAAACATAGACAAATAGCGTCCAGGTTGAAAAAAACAGTAGTTACCCTTTAAGTACAGTACTGGAGTAAATGTACTGAGTGTAATCAGTGTGTGTGTGTGTGTGTGTGTGTGTGTGTGTGTGTGTGTGTGTGTGTGTGTGTGTGTGTGTGTGTTCTTGTTTAACTATATTCATGGGGTCCAAAAACCGGAAATACAGTATACTTGTGTGGTCCGACCAGCCTTGTGGGGCCAAAATGCTGGACCCCACAAGGTTAAAGGGATTTTTGAGGGTTAAGACTTGGTTTTAGGATTAGGGTTAGAATTAGGTTATGGTTAGGGTGAGGGTAAGGGTTAAGGTTAGGCATTTATTTGTGATGGTTAAGATTAGGGTAAGGGGCTAGGGAATGCATTATGTCAATGTGTGTAAAATCACTAGTAAATGCTTACACTATGTCACATTACTACATTATATCTGGTTATTGCACATTATCAGTATTTATTGCAGGAATAATCTGTGCTGAGCCATGCAGTGATCTCTGGGAAGTCACATCCTCCCTCCTCCGTGTCAGTGGTTTCAGCTTCAGCATTGTGCAACATCTTTCATAACCAAGTCAAGTCAACCAAGTCGCAATCGAAAATACATTTCTCTCCAACCTACGGTACAAAGTCCATGTACGAGTATGATATAAAAGATATGTAAGGCAAAACCAAACAGTATAGAAAACTAAATCGGTCAGAATTAATTAATCATTTTAACTATGTTTATACATATTTGGGGGAATTTCACACTTCTTTGTTGAACCTTGGTATAAATGCTCCTTTACCATTTGAACACGTTTGATGCTGTGATAATTAATGATAACTGATGACGACACCATGAAGGGGCTGTGAGGTTATGTGTGGCTATGGTACACGTGCTGCTGGTTACATTTGTGATAGATGTATCATTCAGTGTTTAGTGTAACATAGCACGCTGTTATTCCTGTAATGGGAGCAGAAACTCCTGGCATTGAAGGAAACATAGCTGTTAGTCTTTGAATCTTAGGAGAAATTCTACATGCACACTGACAACATACTGGGTGAGCTTATGTCTTCATTTCTTTAATTCAGTTCAAAACAGAGAAGCTTATATACAGACTGTCCTTTTGTCTTCTATTGACACAGGATTTATGAAATGCAGTGTGTGTGTGTGTGTGTGTGTGTGTGTGTGTGTGTGTGTGTGTGTGTGTTTGTCTGTGTGCATGTGTGAAGAACAAAGACAGGAGATGGTGGGGAGGGGTAGTGTTAGGACTAAATTGATAGCTAGGATGGATTAACGTAGCTACATGCTAACTTTTTCTACCTAAATGACATCTCAATGACACAGCTGGAAGACCATCTGCTATAGATTAAACACATGCACACACACACACACACACACACACACACACACACACACACACACACACACACACACACACACACCATAATAATCCATTGAGACTGAATCTTGAGCTGAACCAACCTTTCTGAATACTGAAGTTACTGCACTCAGGAGAGACTAGTTTATGTTTCCAAAAACTTTAGAAATAAATGAAACAGACTTTGACTCCATTTTGGATTAAGCACATCAATACCACAGGCAACAAGGAGGAGCATATCACACAACATGGTTAAGATATGTTTGAGACAAATAGTTGAGGACTGATTTTCCATGTAATCATGCTATTTTCTACAAGTTCTTGTTCTGGATTAGTCATCTAAAGTGTTATTGTGTGATCAGTGTTACTTTGTTAAACAGAGGCTGAGTAGCCTTTATTTATGGACCATGTACCACCAGGTTTGCTGATCTGCTCGGGGATTCGCAGGTGCTGCAAAGCATATCACTCCGCCCAAGTAGCAGAAGTAGCAGTGCTTCGCCTTTCTGAGAATTGTTCCCAGTATGTATACGGTTAGAAGATGGCTGTGTCTCATGTGACCTTGTTATTTGTACACGCTGTGACTATACAAATCACAACATGAAAATAGGAACATGTTGGCGTTATTTTGTCACTTATTGGGAGCAGTAAGCTAGTTGGAACTGATTACCTTCAGGATCTGTGCTAGGCTAAGCTACCGGTGGAGCCGTCGGACAGAGTTACAACACACACGGAGATGAGAAGGGTAAGTATGGACTTATCTAGCTCTGGGGGTTACGGTGAATAAGCTAAAGTCCCAATAAGTCGGCGTGTTCCTTTAAAGTTGGTTCAGTGCCAGGAGAAGTGGCAACACGTTATATTGTGGAATGTCCCCAAACTAAATCGTGCTTAGGCCCCCAAAAGTCTAGGACCAGCCCTGGATCCATCTAAAGAGGTTTTGTGGCTCTGTAACATCACGCTTCTTTCGCATTTGATACTGACAGACAAAAGTTCTAATTCATACAACCAGTTAAAGCTAAAACCTTTTTTTGGTCTTTGAACCAATGAACAATGCTGCTGGTTTTCTTTTCTTTCTCTTTTACAGACAGATACCTTCTGCAGACAGTGTGCCTTTAGGAGCAGTAGGATTTGGAAGTGAAAGACAGACATCGATAAAAAATAGGACACACTTTGTTTTGTAAATATAGCTTTTGTTTCAACAGCATTTCCATGACTATATTCCAACATGAATCCCCTGGACATCTTTCAAATAAGATGCTCCTGCACCCACCGTGGTAGTGGTGGCTTAGTTGTTTTCCCCAACTACCCAGATTAATCTATTCTAGTGTGTGTGTGTGTGTGTGTGTGTGTGTGTGTGTGTTGAGGTCATAGTGAAGGTCGGTGCCAGTATTTTGGGACGATGAGAGAAATAGGATCATAGTTTTCATTAGAGCATAAGTACCATATCAGCCCAAAGAAATAAAAAAACAACGGATTAGAGAATAATGGAAAGAGCCAAAAGATTATCCAGCCCTCACACGCACACACACACACACACACACACACACACACACACACACACACACACACACACACACACACACACACACACACACACACACACACACAGTCTCGCACCATGCTCTTGTGTCATTCTACCACTACCTCTCCTCCAGTTTCTTTCGCTCCTCTCTGCCTCTCATATATTGTTGCAGCTCAGATTAGCAACCAAATGGACTAGTTAAGTTTGGGAAAAAGATGGTGGCAGGGGCGGAGTGGGGCACTAAAATCCTCCAGGAAAATTCTGACCGCACCGGCCCACCACTGGCCCAACGCACCCCCATATATCAATAACACAAACAAAATGTATGTCAATTTAAAATACTAAATCTATTTTTTTAATCTGGATGAAGACCCAGATTATGCTATGTTTCTTTGTATGGAATTCCTCCATCTGTTCTAACGCCAGCCAAGTCTACGCATTTGGGAAGGACTTAACGTATTTTTTTGTATAAATCAAATTAATAGCATTGTATACATTTGGAGAAAGGAACTATGGATAGTGCCAATGCAATACAACACACCATTCAACCACCGGACAACCAGGCACTGTCAATACATTTGTAAGGAACTATAGATATTTAAGTGCAGTATAAAAAGAGCTGTGTGGGTGGATGGAAATGTCAGGCATCATGCAAGGATATATATCTGGGTATCAGACCAATAGCACTCCAATAGTTGCCTGTATGAATTTAGAAAAGGAAGTATAGACAATGCCAACCTAATAACACAGGTAATTAAATAACTGGAAAACCAACCACCTTTAGACTTGGGACGGGCAAAATAATTGACGATTTGAATCTCCTCCTCAGCTGGTCTGAATCTCCTCCTCAGCAGGTCCAGCCTTTATACTCTCAATTTCCACCTCAGTTGTTCCAACTTCTACACTTTCAGTCTCCTTCTCAGCTGGTCCAGCGTCTGTGCTCTCCACATCCCTCTCCTCATCTGTTTCTGTTCCTATCCTGGACCCTGAGGCTTCACTCTCCCTTGCACTGACCGACAAAGCATCTTCCTCTATGTCTGGTTAAGATGACATAAAATAAAAACAGCTATTATCAACAGTATTACCACTACATGGTTAAATGCAACACAATTACATAAATTATATATATAAATGAGTTGCATATGAATAATCCACACTTATGTTACACTAAGACAGCATAGCATGTCTTTCCAATGTCTCATTCTCCATATGTTGCAATCATTACATTTCCCTATCATATTTCCCTAATGAACTTCTGCATTTTGTTTAGCCTATACACTGCATTCTATCCTCTGTTGTACCTATAACATTGTGCAATGTGTGCACACCTGTACTTGTAGTCATGACTTCCCCTAGCATTGTCTGATCAACATCTCGCTGGGCTGAGTCTGAATGAATTCTGAGACTGTGTGGAAAAAACAGAACAGGCGCACATACAAATTAAACTTTTTACAGCATAATGATGATTGCGTTTTCCCCTGATAGTAGGCTGCGTGTTAGGGGGTATACAATGCACTCACACACCACCTAAACCATACAATTTCGAAAATCGTATGTCCTTTAGATGTGATTAAACATGCATTGCCAAAATCTAATCAAGCAAGAAAAAAAATACAATTCATTAGATTGTAAATTTGATGTTGACCTCATTCTCTGTATTACATTGGCTACACACTGCAATAGGCTACATTGCATTGCATTCTGTGCAGTGCATTCAACTAAATCAGGGTGAAACAGTCTCACTCACCGGGTTATACCACAATCGACATCCACACAATGACACAAACAACTCAATTTGGATAGAACAAGTTAAATGTATTTTGTAAAATTATTATTTACCATGAGTCTACTATGTTAACCCTGCTCGATGCATCACTTTGAATAATCTGTGGGCCGGGCCGCGCAAATTCATCAGCCGGCCGACTGGGGAAAGTCCCGATCGTCCCGATTGCCACTTTGGATGGTGGCTTGGTTTAAAACACACACTTTTGTTTTCCCCAGGAAGCAAACTCTGATCCCCGGCTTGAAAGCGCTGTTTCATGATCCACTCATCCTCCCTGACCTCCTTCCTACGAGGATCTTCACGTTCTTTTACAGCAGCAGTTAATATGCTGCTGACAGTTATAAATATGGGGAATACATACCAATTACAGAGCTTTACTTTTCACAGCTTTGTGTACCACTGTTTCATTAGAACAGGCTGTCTCCTGGCACCTGTTCTCCAGGTCAGTCACTTCCTCTTCTCTTTGTTATCAGAGGTCAGGCCCACCAACACTGTCAACTTGATCATGGTGTTGGAGTCAGATGGGGCCATACAATCCTTTGGGTACAGGAAGTCCAGCAGAGGGCTCAGGACACATCCTTGGGGGGCTCCTGTGTTGATGGTGACAAGGGATGAAGCGTGGTTGCCGACCTGCACTGCCTGAGGTCTGCCCCTCAGGAAGTTGAAGATCCAGTTGCAGAGAGCACATTGTTCCCCGTATTACTACTATTGCAGCAGCACTGACCAACCTGTTGCTGTGTGTAGGGTCTGGAGACATTTTTTTCCAGCACTAGCAGAGTAAAAAAACTTCAGATTTCAGCTGGTCATATGCTCATGCTGTGGAAGTGTGTGATGTAGGGGTCAGAGGTGTCCTCCTTATGTCGGAAAAGGATACGAATTGAAGACCAGCGGCATGCGATGCCACAAAGCAACACAAATGTCAACAAGCATATTCAACCACTGAGGAAAAGGCTTTTTAGTGTGTTATATAGTTTTTGTGTATGTAATAGATGTATAGAAGTATTAAAAAAACACATTTCACTCCAAACAGAGCTTTCTCTCCCACGGACAGCACTTTTTCTCAACTGCCTGAAAATGCCTCAATTAGTGATGTCCTGTTTGAAATTCCTCAATTAGTGATGTCTTTGATTGAGTAAGCCAGCCCAGTTTTTCATCTGTGCTGCCCATAGGTGCTGCCTGAGCAAGCACAGCCTGCCCAGTGGCTTGTTTGAATTTGGTTGACAAGTGTGAGAGTGACCAATCAGAGACTTGCCTTTTTTCCCCACCCCTTTACAACCTCTAAAAACAGTGCAAACTCGTGGTCTTAACGTAATGTAACGTTAGCAATTAGCAGGGTTAGCATGGCGGCATTAGCCAGGGATCACTTTACTGGCTGTGTCTTAATTGTTTTTACAAGTAACCAACTTGAGTCAATGTGAGTCCACGAATGTTGTAATTACATAAAATGTCCGTTCCTTGTAGCCGTGATAAATTTGCCTGAAGCTTAATGCTTAGCTACCTGTTCAGGAGGAAATTAGCAAACTCGGCGTCCTTTTGGGCTCTAAGCTGTCTCCATCTTTCAAATACATCTCCAATATTTACCCGGGGTTTGTTACGTCTCTGGTCACGCAACTGTTAGAAACATACTGCTTTTTTTTAAGTCGGGTAGAATCTATCTCTGTTGATCCTGTTTGTTTGTTTGCTGCTACTAACGGTACTGGGTTTACGTTTTTACAGGTATATCTGGCGACCCGGCCGGGCTGTCAAACTGGGCAGTTGATAAGAACACACAGGCCAAAACACAAACAGACATTTCATCAAGGAATGACAATTTCAAAGGAGAAAATACTGGCTTTAGCATTGTTGTCAGAAAAGATAGTATTTCAGCTTAGCATGTTTCCTTAATATCTGATGACATATTGTGGTAATTTTTTGATTTAATACAGTAAATATATTACATATTGCACCTTTAAATGTCATTTGCTCTAACCAGTGTATCGCCGTGTGTACGTTTTCTATAGCAATCCCACCAATTGGTCCAAAAACGTCCCAGTTAGAGAGTAAATGCAGTGAACATATTCTTTGTAAATCTTTACAATCATTCCCCAAAAGAACTAAACAGACCTGCCTTGTTGCACCATCAAAATGTTCTTAAAAACTCGACATTTTCAGTATATAGCTTTCTAGCTCAAAGTATGTTGTTGTTTCCCAAAACAAACAGAGTTTTGCAAGGTGATGGTCATCACACAACAGTGTTTTCTTTAATTTATTTAGCAAGAGTACAACATTTGGAGCGCAGGTTGGTTGGTTATCATGTAGAGCAGTGATTCTCAAAGTCCGGACTCTCTCTGAGTAGCCTTTATATTACTGTGCCTGTTGATTTTTGATATTACTGTGCCTTGTTGTTTTTAAGGTCAGTTTGTTGAATCCGTTTTTTAGGCATTAAAATCAATCAATGAAGATTGTTCTCTTTTTGTTAATGTTTTTTTCTAAAACTATACTGTAAATTATTTCCTAAATGTTGGAGCTGCTTAGGTTCCAAAGCAACCATTTTGGGGCAGACAGTGCCATTACTTTTGCACTAGTTTGGAATGTATTTTGAAAATTTCTGACACTTGGATGTATGTTGCTTTTAAAGTTAGAGTTGCATTAATTCAGGCAGAACAGATTGCAGTCAAACCGTGATATTTTTTCCACTAGGCTTGAATGTATTTTTTTTCTGACTGCCTTAAACTTGAATTAACAAACTTATTGCTTGTAAGTTTTATGCAAGCTTAATAGTAAATTGCTTATCACCAATCGTTCCTAATCTTTGACCTTGTATATAACTCAGATTTGGACCTTTGAATATAAAGTTTGAGAATCCCTGATGTAGAGGGATGTGGATGCCCCCATAAAGATGACTATAATAACCTGTTTATTTCATTCCAAACCCTGATGACAGAAACCAGGTTTGAAACCAGGTTTCTCGTTAACATGACGTTTAAGGAATTAACTTACTGCAGAAATCCGACTGTAACCCTCGTACGCAAGTGCATGTAAACACACTTTTGGGTTAAACTGATCAAGTCAATGTGTTAGTAATGTAGGTGATAGAAGTAGTTTTGTGGAATCCAGCTATAGAGAATACAATTTAGAAAATACAAATGAAAAAAGGCACCTTAAAACAGTAGTTGCCAACCTGTCCAATCATATAGCTGGATGGTACAACCATGAAACCAAAAAAGCAACAAATTAAGGGGAGCAACTGAGAGAAGAAAAATCTATATACAAACACACTACAATGCCTTGTAAAATATCTGTTGTTGCCTTATTCCAGCATGCAACAGTATCCAGTCTGCTAATCTTTCACTCGATTGCAAGGAGAAATGGATCCTCCCATCCTTCCATGGGGACCTCAGCCATTCAATTACATGAATACAGGGGAAGGAAGCTGTGAAGGTCCCTTTATAATCTGTGTGTGTGTGTGTGTGTGTGTGTGTGTGTGTGTGTGTGTGTGTGTGTGTGTGTGTGTGTGTGTGAGAGTGTTATAATAAAGACCCGGGAGGTTTTGTCTGTATGTGTGTCAAAGATTGTTAACCCACAGTTCCCATTAGGGCTCATTAGACAATACAGTATCTCAGGCTCTTATGTGCGGGGAAGGCCACAGTCTGTGGGCAGATCTTACCACACTGTCATGCACATTTGGCCAAATATTGGCTAAACGTACAATGTGACAAAAACCTCCAAATATGGTCCACTGACTCAACTTAAAGAATGTACTGAAAAGGAATATTTTTTTCAAACACAATGGCCCTCAGTTCTGAAACGAACGTACGACAGAAAACAAATGTAAAACCGGCATACGGTCATTTCCACGCAAAGCTTGACATTTATCAATATGGATGTCAGCGGAGACTACGATCAAATCTCACGTTAAGTTTAAACTTGCGTACGCAAGTTTTCGAGTCAGTGTGGACCTTCAATCAGTATAACAGGAGAAGGAGAAGTCATCAGTTGTCACTTATCGGCAATGGCAAATCTGGCTCTTTTAGAGGACCTCTATGCGCCGGTACAACAATGCACACATACGCACACGGGTAACGGTGGAGCGCTTCATCGGATTGATTAAGGGCAAATGGCTCTGTCTTGCATCAGCGGGAGGGACCTACTATACACGAAAAAGTCTGCAACATTGATTTTGCCTGTGGGGTTCTGCACACCATGCTAGAAAACAGGGTGCCATAAATGTAGAGATGGAGCCAGATGATCAGATGCCCAGAGAGCAGTGTCCAGCACAGCCCCAACTGGGGCTATACCAAGGAGACAGGATATTATTCCTCGCTTTTAAAAGGTATAGTGTTGTTTAGCAATGATATTCAATACAGGGAACATGACAATGCACATTTTTATTTATTCTTAGGGTTTTCGTTTCTCTTTTAAAGTGTTGATGGCCACAAGTAAAGTAAGTTTATTTCTGCCATTGACCGACATATTTCAGCTTGTTTTTCCAGCCCCTCTGCTCTCAGGAGACAGAGTCGGGGTGGTGGTCCAGCACGGGGGGCTCATGGTTGCTGGCTTGCCGATGAAAAAAAGTAAAATAAAAGACACTGCATAAACTCGGCTACTGTGTGATTATTTTAATATAGGTACACCTACATGTTGGCCTAAAGAATTGCAATATAAGCCTGTATACACTATTACTATTAGGACTGTAGCATACATATGTCAAGGATGTATAAATTAAATAAACTTCAGCTGGAGTCCGATTTACTGCGGCAAGGTGTTGACCGCATCAGTGATTTTTCTACAGCCTTTAATATCAGTTTTCAGGCTGCCAAATTATATACACGTTAGTGCAAATTAACCTGAGATATCAGGGTTTCAATATGTTCATGTTACAAATTGTATGTTTTGCGAGTTGTTTGAAATCATAAAAGTCTGCTCGCCCACTCCTGTACCAGAAATCAGATCACCCCAGTCCTTCAAAACCTCCACTGGCTCCCCATTTAACAACTAATCCAGTTTGAAATTCTCCTCATCACCTACAGAGCCCTCCACAACCTTGGCCCTACTTCCTCACTGACATACTCCTACCAAAACCTTAGATCTGCCATTGCCTCACCCCTTTTACCCTGTCCAAGCACTGGACCTGGGGGGGCAGGGCCTTCTCCATTTCTGCTCCCTCACTCTGGAAGTCTCTCCCCCAACAACTCAGACATTCCCCCTCACTCCCCTCTTTCAAAATCCCCTCATAGCCCAACCTATCTGAATCTACTTACTTGGTATTTTATCATTTTTGTAGTTGTATTGTTGTGTATAGTATAGTATATTTTCATTGTTTTGACTGTTTCTTTCATTGTTTTTATTATCATGTAAAGTGCCTTTAAGTACCTTTTAAAAGCGCTATACAAATAAAATGAATTATTATTATCATTATTAGGTAAATAATACTCCAACAAGCCCCTGCTGTGTTCTCTTCTAATAAAGGTAAGTAGAAGACTTGTTAATACCAGACTGCAGTAGTTGACACAGTGCACGTCCCTTTACTCTGTAGTAATACATATTGTATATAGTATAAAAAAGAGATACTCTCTCGTCGTAAGAGTTTAAGAGCTGTATAATAGTGCGTTGTCTACGGAGGTAGCTGAGGCACCGGTT
This sequence comes from Zingel zingel, assembly GCA_023566125.1. Lineage (NCBI taxonomy): Eukaryota > Metazoa > Chordata > Actinopteri > Perciformes > Percidae > Zingel > Zingel zingel. The sequence continues at coordinate 32,842,300 of CM042324.1, forward strand.
ACAGTTCTTAGAAATCCAGCATCAGCTCAGTCAGTTATGGTAGTAAGTACTATTGATCTGGCTGAAACTACTGCTTTGGGAACATTTGCGACTATTGAGGGTTTGGAGGTGCGTCTAGTGCTGTCCCGCTCTATTGGATGTTTGAAAGGACTAACCATTTTGATGGCTATGCTCTGAATTTCTAGTGAAAGGTGTTAATAGTACGTTCCTTTTGTACTCGGAAGTCGGAATTTCCAAGGTCAAAGTCGGAAACAGGTCCCCTGAATTCGGATTTCCAAATTGGGAAGTCTGAGCACCTCACACTACCCCGAGTTCAAAATCCAACATGGCTACTCTGTGCATCAAAGGTAGCGACAGCTGTAGTAATATACATGTACAGAGTGTATTTGTGTGTCATTAAATCAGTCGTACACACAGTACTTTCCAACCTCTATCTGTGGACATGTTGCTAAAGTGTTTATTTGCACAAAATACAGCCTAATGCATTGTTATCAACTGGTATTGCTAACAATGGCTAACCTGGATAGAGCAAACCCCATGAGATAAATGGAACGCACTATAATTTCCTTTTGGGAAATTATTTAGCTGGTAGACAGGTTGTGGTGACCCGCCTGTTGTCCCCAACTTCTTGTGAAGTGGCAGCGACCAAGGAGGAAGAATAATCAGAAGCTTTTTCAGTTTGTGTAGTCACCCAGTCCTAAGCTAAAGCTGTACCAGACTGTCCTGCGAACCATGATGTAATAGCCACAGGGCTCGCTGCAGAGGACCCACCCCCAGTTAACTTGGCCAATACAGTCGTTGCCAAATGGTGTGGTGTGAGTGAGCTGCCCATGTTGAATGAAGACACATTCATTGCAGCACAGAAACAGAATCCTACTTTAAAACCTCTAAGAGAAACAGCTTGTACTGATGAGAGGGTTGAAAATCTAGCTAAAGGGATTCTACCTCAAAGATGATGTGCTTATGAGGAAGTGGAGACCTCCTACTCGACCTGCTACTGACAAGTGGAGTGTGCATGAACAGATAGTTGTGCCTCGGGGTTATTAAGACGAGGTGTTACATTTAGCCCATGAGACCCTATTAGCTGACCACTTTGGTATAAGGAAGACTCGGGCTAAAGTCATTCTCAAATGGTTTCTTCAGCGTATCACCCACAGTCCCAGGGAGTATTCAAACCGGCTCATTATACATTAAAAACTATGATAAAAACATATTGTGTTCCGTTTCCAGGGGACTGTGATGTTGCTCTGCCATTTTTGCTTTTTGCCATGAGAGACTCTGTGAGTCTCATTAGGTTAATTTTCAGGTTCATAATTGTATTTAGAGGTTATATTAGAACAGGTTTACTTGGTTTAATTAAATAGTTTTTTGTTACTACACATTGCTGCAGCTCCTCTTTTCACCCTGTGTGTTGGTGAGCTCTCCGTTTTAGCTACCGAGTGAGGCATCACACTTCTATTCCATCTTTGTTGGGAGTCGCACATGCGCAGTACCTAGGTCAGCACTACAAGCCAGTCAGGAGCAGAGTGCCCCGCTAGCAGCTAGGAGAGCATTATATATATATATGTCTCTGAAGTAAAGGCTGGACTACAATAGAGCAGTTTGGAGCAGTTTGTGAACAGTGTTTTCTGTTGGAGATGGTAAGTCCCTTTGGGGTGGCCTTTGGGCTTTTTCACTTTGTAATGTCATGGTTGTGTATGTTCTGTTTCCTGTTTTATTTTGAAATCTGTCTTTTCTGTCTTGTCTTGTCTGTTTTACTTCCTGTCTTGTGTTTTCCTGCCTATTTTGATTGTTCTGCCCCGCCCTGATGTGTTTCACCTGTTGTGTCAGCTGTCCCTTGTTCGTCCTCGTTACCTCTTGTATTTAGTCTCTGTCTTTTCCCTTGTCTGTTGTCAGATCATTGTTTTTTTCGGCGTATGGTTTTCCGTGTTGGAGTCTTTTGTCGTCTACCCCTTTTGTTCTCAGTGTTCCTGTTACTTGATTATTCCTGTTTGGATTCTGCCTGTTCCAGTTTGGGATTCTGCCTGTTTCTGTTCGCACTCAGCCTGCTATATCAGGACACCTTTGTTTGGGTATGAGCTGTGATTTATCATTAAAACTTCTTACTAACCTACACTACCTGCCAGTCTCTGCATTTGGGTCCACCTCATTCTCCATAGCCATCACATGTAAACCTATAACATGCATAAAAAAGATATATAACCCAATACAGGAAAGGGAAAAAGCCAAAAAGCATAATATGAGCACTTTAAGGAACAGCTGCTACAATCTGAGCCAGTACCAATTCATTTACATTTTTGTTAATTTTAATTATACTATGAAATCATAACAAATAAGAGTTATCTCAAGACACTTTACAGATAGAGTAGGTCTAGACCGCACTCTATAATTTACAAAGACCCAACAATTCCAATAATTACATAACAAAAAAGGCCCCAAGAGCAAGCATTTAGTGCAACAGTGGCGAGGAAAAACTTTGTTTTAGGCAGAAACCTCGAACAGTCCCAGGCTCTTGGTGGGCAGTTGTCTGACGGTGCTGGTTGGGGGTACGATGAACAGTGGCAATTATAGTCACAATAAAGATAATGTTACTATGACTAGAAATAGTAGTTGTAGTAGTTCATGACATAGCATGGCATAGCAGGGCACTCCAGGGCGTAGCCGGGCGCTGAGCAGGACCATAATTTAGGTGCCACACTAATCCAAGGAAAACTGCGAGGTGAGAAAACATAAGGACTCTGGGGAATAAGCTCCCCAGAACTAAGTTAGTAACAATCATTTCTGGGACATAAATGCAAACAGATTGAAGGAGAGAGGAGTTCAGTGTGTCAAAGGAAGTCCCACATCGAACTCCCTATATAGGGAGTAGTAAATGATTTTGGACATAACCCAGGTCCTTGCTTCAATTCCATAGAGTGTGTCTGGTCTGAATGTCATTTTGTGACCCATGTACAGTTTTAAAGAAGGTAGGAGACAAAAATGTGGGATGTGATCAGCACTCCTGAGGGTAGGTGACTTGCTGGATGATCAACTAGCACACGTACCATCAGAGTGGCTGTCTAAGTTTAAAGCTTTGAAAGCTGAGTTCTCTCCCGTTTTCCAGGATGTCCCAGGGCACACGACTTTAGCCATCCACAATGTGGATGTAGGCAGTTCTACACCAATTAAGCAACATCTATATAGGTTACACCCCACTAAGCTAAAGAGACTACAGGAAAGTAAATGCAGTGACCAAAGCTGATGTACTGTGAATAATAATCACAGATCATAGGCCTATAGCGCAGTGTCCTGGGGATTATGTAGGTTATTATTGGATTTTGTATTTCTGCCGCATCCATCCACGGAGTTAAAAAAAAAAAGGTTTACGCTGCAAGCACAAAATGCTTCACGCTGATGTCATTATTACGTTACTTCCTGACAGGCAGACCCCAGGTGGTGAGGGTGGGTGGACACACCTCTTCCACCTTTCCATCCCATGCTTAACACCGGAGCACCCCAGGGCTGTGTTTTAAGGCCCTTCTGTACTCACACGACTCCAACACCATCATCAAGTTTGCTGACGACACAGCTGTGGTGGCCCTGTGAATGAACACACCAATGAACAGGCCTTCCTGAAAGAAGTAGAGGACCTGACCTGCTGGTGCCAGGACAACAACCTACTCATGAATGTCAGCAAGACTAAAGATATGGTAGTGGACTTTGGCAAGAAGCAGGGAAGGAACTACGCCCCCCTTAACGATGAGGGTTAACAGCTTTAATTATCTTAGTGTCCACATCAGCGAGGGTCTGATTCAGTGGTAAGAAAGGCAAGGCAGAGACTGTTTCACCTCAGACGCCTGAGGAAACTCTGGGTATCCCCTCAAATTCTGAAGAACTTTTATTCCTGCATCATTGAGAGCATCTTGTCAGGGATCATCACTGCCTGGTATGGAAATAACATTGAACAGGACCTGCAGAGAGTGGGTCGTTTGGCTGAACACACAATAGATGGTGCCCTACCCTGCCTAACGGATATTTACACCAGGCGCTGCAAGAAAAAGGCTTGGAGAATCATGAAAGATCCAAAGGTAACAGCCTCTTCTCCCTGTTGAGGTCGGGAGGAAGGTAACGGATCCACCAGGCAGCACTGAGAAGCTCAGAAGGAGCTTCTACCCTCAGGAGACTAGGATCTTAAATGAGGACACTGACTAAGACTGTTTTTAATGCATAAATTATAGAAACTGACAGGATACCATTTTACTGGAATTGTATTTTATGTGATTTCATATGACAAATAAATTGATTCAATGATTGATACATTGATTGATACACAGATGACTGCTGTCATATCACCTTTCCTAGTTGCAGTCAACACAGTTTTCTTAACAATGACCAAAGTCATTCTATAAGCTTAATCAATAAGTTCATGTAGTGTAACTGCCAGGTGAGATAAAGCTTAGACATGGTGGCCAATGACAAACAATCTCATGAATGATAGATAAAAAGCAACATATACTTGGGTAAACAACAACAAACTGTTGTTCCAGCCTTATGTCACTTGATGGTTGCCTTGCCAATTTGTTTTCCTCCATAATTGAAATGTGATGTAACACCAGTTTCTTGCTCTTAAGGTAAGACAGAACTGTATGTTAAAGAGAAAGTAATCAAAGTATGTCTCCTCTGTGTGACGTCTGATAATTAAAGTGATCTGGGGTCTCATTTATAAAACTGTGCGTAGGACCCTTACTAAAAGTGTACATACGCCCAAAAGCTAAAAATGGCGTACACCATAAAACATTCAGATTTATAAAACTGTGCGTACGCACACCTGTAAGCAATGTTGCCTTTATAAATCACAGATTACCCACAAGTGTGCGTATGTGAATCAGCCTCTTATCCCACCCTGTACACCCCCATTTTTATGCTGATCAGGATGTTCTGATGGCCTGGCCTGGCAGTTGTTCTTTACGCTGAATCATGACGACTGGCGAGGAAAAAGCAAAAAACTTCTCAGACGCTCAGGAATTGCTGCAAATTGAATTATAATTTCAGCCTGTTCTCCCACAGTGTAGGAAAACCTGATCTATAGACTCCCTATATTAATAATACGTCCAAAACGGCAGGCATTACGGCACTCGGGGACAGCTTCGATATACCAGACGTATATAATAAGATTTAACAGAACTATATATTATATCCAAACAAGCCTTAGCGATAAAGTTGAAGATTATATATAATATTTATATAAAACACTTAGCTGTCTGCCATTTCCCTCTGGAAACAGCTGGTTGCCCCCAGAGTGGCGAGGACCTATATTTGGACCGGGATGGCACGTTTTCGGCGCGTTGCCCTCTCTACTGGACCCATTTCAGTACCCAAGAGCACAGCTTTAGGGATGCATGATGGCGTATACTCCTGCAGTGCCAGCAGTGCCATCATGCAGCATTACGCACGGGGGTCACCACAGTATTTATATGTTTATAGGGGTGTCACGATTCTCAAAATCCTTGATTCGATTACATTTTCGATTCTAAGGTCACGGTTTGATTCAATTCTCGGTTTTAAAATTATTATTTTTTAAAGCACAGGTTGCTATGCCATTTTTAGACTAGACTTTTATGCAATATAATATCTGACCTTTGTTCGCAATGTACCACACTACATTGTCAAATTTAAAACATTTATTAACAACATAATGTAACAATAACATATATTCAGTCAATTGGAAACTTGACATTTTATCAATAAAGTTAATTTAAAAAAGCAGACATCGATTTGCAGCGGCAGCACAGCGGCTGAGCAGTAAGAGAGCAGAGAGGGCGACTCGGCAGTCCGCTAACTTGTTGCTCTCTCTAATATAACCAATATAAGCTGCTCTGTTTAGGCTACAAAACGTTCATGCAGGCTGAAATTCAACCGTGCAGTTTTGTTGGGATTAAGCTATTAGCAGAAGGAACCTCTGCTAGCTGCTAGGCTAATGTGTAATGGTAAACACTCAGAATATGGTACACGCACATAGCAGAGCTTGCAAACTGTGGCTTTTTTGCAACGCAAACATTGTCAACATAACTGACTGGAAATCCAAAATACTTCCACACCGGCGACTTTAGTGAAACAGGAGGGGGTTCAGGTTCTGTTGATGAGTCTTAGTGTTGACGAAATGACCGAAGAGCCAGTTAATTAACCCGACTCGTGTCACTGAACCGGGAGAATCGAGTGCCATACGTCAATGAACCGACTCACTCCTGTTTTTTTCTTTTACCTTATTCGTGCCGTTGTGTGTAGCTGGTATTCTTCTACTACTGTGTGTGTAGTAATCTAGCTCATTAGCACCTCCACTCAAGTGGTGGTGGTAGAATCAATCAGGAAATGAGCTACCTAGATCGTGCACCAGGCTACTGAACGAGATCGTAAGGACTGTAACCGAGGGTACTGCATGAGTCTATGTAATCAAACAGGTGTCTAGGTTCTCGGCAAGTTTGAGTTATCAACCGATCCCAGAAGCCTTTATTTCTCGTGCATCTTAGATGATTGTGTACATACAAATTCATAGACTACATTATCGATGGATATCACATACACGTTATGTTATCTTATGTTAAGTTAAATGTTTGTTACATGGTAGGTAGGCTGTCACCAGGACACAGCGCACCAGGCTACTGAACGAGACCGTAACCGTGCCTAGTGCATGAGTCTATGTAATCAAACGGGTGTCTAGGTTCTCGGCAAGTTTGAGTTATCAACCAATCTTAGAAGCCTTTATGTCTCGTGCATTTTAGAATTGTGTTCATGGAAATTCATAGGCTACATTACCAAGGGGAAAGTATTATATCACATACAAATACACGTAATGTTATCTTGGTAGTTATGTTAAGTTAAATGTTAGAAGTATTTTATGCTATCCTGTATTTCTGCTGGATTTAATCTTCATGACAATGTGGATGATATGGAGTGAAGAAATGTGCATGAGATATCAATACTTGAAAATATTCAGAGTGACTTCAGTTTGTGTTTTATAAATCACAACCTTTGCGTGGACATTGGCACACGCACATTTTCAGCCCCGTTTTGTGAGACCCCTAGTATGAAGATAAGTTGGACAATCGCTACATGTGAGAACTGAATCTATGAAAATCAGAGGTGACAGGATCATACCATCTTTAGTGTAGAGAGAAATCTCCACCTTCCTCTCCTCTGCTCCCAGCAGAGCTTTAGCCATCTGGGCCACCGCTGTTCTCTTGGTGTGAGGTCCATACAGGAAGCTGCAGGTGCAGGGCTTCTGTATGATCTCAGCTCTGGTGTAACCACACATTCCACAGAAAGCATCATTACAGAAAATGATGGCACAGTTCTCCACCTGTGCATTGGCAATGATAAACTTTCGATCTGTGGAGGAACAGAATAGAGAAGAAAGGAGGGATTAGGGAAGGGAAAGATTTTATTTGAATGTGTTGTGTTTTCATAACGTGTGTTTTCTTAATGTGTTGTTTTCTTAATGTGTTGTATTTTCTAGGTGTGTTTTCATAATGTGTTGTGTTTTCTTAGTGCGTTGTGCTTTCGTAATGTGTTGTTTTTTCATAATGTGTTTTTTTTTCTAAACCTGTTGTGTTTTCTTCAAGTGTTGTGTTTTCTAAACGTGTTGTGTTTTCTAAACGTGTTGTGTTTTCTAAACATGTTGTGTTTTCTTAATGTTGTTTTCCTAATGTGTTGTGTTTTCATAATGTGTTGTGTTTTCTAAACGTGTTGTGTTTTCTTCAAGTGTTGTGTTTTCGTAATGTGTTGTGTTTTCCTAATGTGTTGTGTTTTCCTAATGTGTTGTGTTTTCATAATGTGTTGTGTTTTCCTAATGTGTTGTGTTTTCATAATGTGTTGTGTTTTCCTAATGTGTTGTGTTTTCATAATGTGTTGTGTTTTCTAAACGTGTTGTGTTTTCTTCAAGTGTTGTGTTTTCGTAATGTGTTGTGTGTCATAATTCGTGTTTTCTAAACGTGTTGTGTTTTCTTAATGTTGTTTTCGTAATGTGTTGCATTTTCTAGACCTGTTGTGTTTTCTTAATAAGTTGCGTTTTCATGTGTTTTGTTTTCATAATTTGTGTTTTCTAAATATGTTGTGTTTTCTAAACATGTTGTGTTTTCTTAATGTGTTGTGTTTTGATTATGTTTTCTTCAAGTGTTGTGTTTTCGTAATGTGTTGCGTTTTCTAGACTTGAGGCCTATACTACGAGTCAAGATCAACATGCCCTGGATTTCTTTCAGTTACCCGGCTTCACTAACCCTAACAACCGCGGTCCCGCATAAGCTGTGTCATGACGGTGGTTAACAACTAGTTCAATCAACCCAGGGTTTCCCAATCCAGCGGCGCGTGCGTTCACATAATAGAGGCGGTGTTTGCACAGCATGACCAATCGCAAACATCTCCCAGAGACGCATATTTTAAACAAGAAGAGCAAACTATAATTCTACATAAATATGAAGAACACAGACAGTTTACGGGCAAAACACAATACAGTCGCTGCTTCCTAAAACAGGAAGGAAAGCTGGCAAAAAATAGCTGATGCTGTAGACGCGTAAATCACAACGCTTATCAATATCACTTCCACATCAGTCAAGCACAAGATCTGATAATTATAATTGCAACTGTGGCAGTTGTAAGCGATCGTGAGAGAAAAATATAAAAACATAATTCAAACCGATGTGCGCATTGGCAACACACGGATCAACAAGTCGACAAATAGCATATACGTAATTCCCTGCGCTGAAAATCTATAGGCTATCTTTCATAAAAATACCAATCAGGAATGTCAACGGGGTTGTCCGTCTCTAAATGTTTTAACTTTTCTGAGCGCACCTCTCTCTCTCTCTCTCCGCGCACCGAGCTCCACCTAATCTTCTAAGAACGGTGACGCCGTCATCAATCGAGTATTGATTGGTCAGTAGGCGGTGCTTTTACATCGGTTGATCTTAATTGTTGTGTTTTGTTCTAATAGGAGAGGGAAATAGTATTAACCTTAACCAACCGTACCGTTTGTAAGGAAGGAGTTCTACAGATTGAATCACAGAGGAGCTCTCCCCGTCATGACACACAGAAGTTATTGTCTGGGACTTGGGACGTACATTATTTTAAAAGTTTAGTTTTGAACCTGACCAACACCTTTTAGAGGGGATGAGAGTTCTTCCTTGTATATAGTCTTTGTTTGATGTCTGTCTGTAAAGTAGTGATATTTAGTTATGTATTTAACTCCTACTGTTTGCTTATGAGGAGTAAGAGGAAACAGTGGGTAATCATGCTCGCCCAGCTATTACGTTACTAACAGAGCTGCTTTGATGGCCACTAGATGTCACTGTAGAACGCCAGGACGTCAGATCAAGAGTTCTCCTCATGGAACCCTTCTTTTTTGTGATTAACAATTTTTAATTTTTAATTTTTTTAACAACATACAAAACATACAATTTGCAATATGAACATACCCTAAACAATCTGGAGAAGCGATGCATAATCTTGAACTGAATGAGGTGCACCCTCACATTCCGCGACATAGTTTTAATATCCCTACATATTCTGTCCCACTCCTTGTCATCCAGTGTAATACTCAGACCCCTATCAGGAAACCCTTATAAAAGTATATTCTAGTCTCTGTAGAACATACAGGATAACTCTCTAAACGTTCATGCTTAAAAACATAACGATGATGACAACAACCCCCCCCCCCCCCTCTGTAAGCCATTGATTTCATGTGGCAAATAAATGTATTTATTAGTGTTGTCAGTTAAACGTGTTATTAACGGTGTTAACGCAAACCCATTTTAACGGCGTCAATTTTTTTATCGTGAGATTAACGTTCTTTTTGGCCAAGCAAACTTTGTTGTTTTTTTTTTCACATGCTGTTGCAACAACTAGTAACGTTACAACACCACCTTCAACAATTAATGCTAAAGGTCTCTTCAGCAAAGCCTTCTGCCTGTCTCTTAGACCCCATCCCAACAAGGCTACTTAAAGAAGCGTTACCCGTGGTGAACACTTCATTACTAGATATTATCAATATGTCTTTATTAACAGGTTATGTACCGCAGTCATTTAAAATAGCTGTGATAAAACCTCTTCTCGATCCTGAGGTCTTAGCCAACTATAGACCTATATCGAACCTTCCCTTTCTCTCCAAGATCCTTGAGAAGGTAGTCGCTAATCAGTTATGTGACTTTCTACATAGGAATAGTCTATTTGAGGATTTTCAGTCAGGATTTAGAAAGCATCATAGCACAGAGACAGCACTGGTGAAAATTACAAACGACTTTCTAACTGCTGCTGACAAAGGACTTGTCTCCATACTTGTGTTATTAGATCTTAGTGCTGCATTTGACACTATTGACCATACAATCATTCTACAGAGACTGGAACACTTAGTTGGCATTAAAGGAATTGCACTAAGCTGGATCAAGTCCTATTTCTCTGATCGATCTCAATTTGTTAATATCAACGATAAATCCTCCAGGTACGCTAAAGTTAGCCATGGGGTTCCTCAAGGCTCAGTGCTTGGACCAATTCTATTCTCTTTATATATGCTTCCTCTAGGTAATATTATTAAGAAACACTCAATTAACTTTCACTGTTATGCGGATGACACCCAATTATACTTATCAATCAAGCCAGACGAAACCAGTCAGTTAGCTAAACTGCAAGTGTGCATTAAAGATATAAAATTTCCTGAAGTTGAACTCGAACAAAACTGAGGTTATTGTGCTGGGCGCTAAACACCTCCGAACTTCATTATCCGAAGATATAATTACTCTGGACGGCATTGTCATGGCTTCCAGCACTACTGTCAGAAATCTAGGAGTTATTTTTGATCAGGATTTATCCTTTAATGCCCACTTAAAACAAACCTCAAGAACAGCTTTTTTTCACCTTCGTAATATTGCCAAAATTAGGAACATCCTGTCTCAAAACGATGCTGAAAGACTAGTCCATGCATTCGTTACTTCCAGGCTGGACTACTGTAATTCCCTATTATCAGGATGCTCAAATAAAACTCTTAAGACTCTCCAGCTGATCCAGAATGCTGCAGCGCGTGTTCTGACAAGAACTAAGAAAAGAGATCATATTTCTCCTGTTTTTGCTTCTTTGCATTGGCTTCCTGTAAAATCCAGGATTGAATTTAAAATCCTTCTCCTGACCTACAAAGCTCTAAATGGTCAAGCACCTACATATCTTGAAGAGCTCTTAGTACCTTATTGTCCCACTAGAGCACTACGCTCCCAGAATGCAGAGTTACTTGTGGTTCCCAGAGTCTCTAAAAGTAGGATGGGAGCCAGAGCCTTTAGCTATCAGGCTCCTTTCCTGTAGAACCAGCTCCCAGTCTGGGTTCAGGGGGCAGACACCATCACCACTTTTAAGAGTAAACTTAAAACTGTCCTCTTCGATAAAGCTTATAGTTAGGAAGTTAGGAGTTACAGCATTCGCCTGGACCGGCGGGGGAAGGTGTGTAGCCACAGTCATGACGCACCTCCTCCATATCTCTGCTTCTCTTCATCTTACACAAAGATGGCGCCGCAGAATGGCGACACGGTGTGTTGGTGCGCTCTGTTTTGTTTTGTTTTGTGTTTTAACCTTGTTTCTTGCGATGGTACCCGCATCTCATTCACAAGTGAAGAGCTCGTGAACTTCAGGGGAACAACACCATCGGACTTATTTCCCACTTTTCTTCTCCCTTCACTGGAAATTTTGGACATTCTGGTCAAAGGTGCCTTTGCCAATGCAGCGAAAATGCAGCGAAATGGCGGAGGAGAGGGAAACGGGCCGGTGCGCTTGTGCGTCTCCGCCAGCGAGGATTACGCACTCCGTTACCTGGAATATTCCTCTCTAACGTGCGCTCTCTGCCCAACAAACTGGAGGAATTACAACTGCTTTTGGTGAGAAACAGCGACTTTTCTTCATCTGCTGTTTTGTGCTTCACGGAAACGTGGCTCTGTGGATTAATACCGGACTCTGCGCTGCAGCTGGCAGGCTTCCAACTCTACAGAGCGGACAGAGACACGGACCTCTCTGGCAAAACAAAAGGTGGAGGAATCTGTTTCTACACCAACAGCGGTTGGTGCAATGACGTGACAGTGATCCAGCAGCATTGTTCTCCTGACCTGGAGTATTTCAGGTCAGGAGTTTTACATCTCACCGCAGGCCAACGTGCAGGACGTGCAGCGCGTGCTCACCGACCAGATACTGTGCGTGGAGCGGACCATCCCGGACCCCCTAGTTATTGTCCTTGGTGACTTTAATAAAGGGAACCTCACTCATGACCTCCCTAAATATAGACAGCATATTAAATGCCCGACCAGAGAGGAGAACATTCTGGATCACTGTTACACCACAGTCAGGGATGCTTATCACGCTGTCCCCCATGCTGCACTGGGACACTCTGACCATGTCATGGTTCACCTGATCCCCGCCTACAGGCAGAAACTAAAGCTCTGCAAACCTTTAGTGAGGACATCAAGGAAGTGGACCAGTGAGGCTGTGGAGGATCTCCAGTCGTGTTTGGACTCTACCGACTGGGATGTGTTCAGGACTGCTACCAACAGTCTGGATGAGTACACAGAGGCTGTGACATCATACATCAGATTCTGTGAGGACTGCTGTATTCCATCAAGCACCAGGGTGAGTTACAACAACGACAAACCCTGGTTCACAGCCAAACTCAGAAGGTTAAGGCTGGGCAAGGAAGAGGCCTTCAGGAGTGGGTACAAAGACAGATTTAAAGAGTCAAAGTACAAGTTTAGCAAGGCAGTGAAGGAGGCTAAACGACGCTACTCTGAGAAGCTTCAACACCAGTTCTCAGCTAATGACTCTGCGACTGTCTGGAAAGGACTTAGGCAGATCACCAACTACAAGCCTAAACCCCCCCACTCCTTCAATGACCGACACCTAGCCAACGACCTGAACGAGTTCTACTGTCGATTTGAAAGACAAAAGGACAGTCCTGACACCATCCCCCACGACACCTCCCTACAGCTACAGCCACTGTGCATCACCTCCACCTCCCCCACCTCAACAGGGTCCTGGGCCTCCCCATCAATGCCCTCCTTAACGGTCCCCTCCACCTCCACCCCCCCTCCCACCTCAGTGACGACTCTCTCCATCCACGAGAGGGACGTCAACAGACTCTTTAAAAGACAGAATCCAAGGAAAGCTGCTGGACCGGATGCTGTCTCCCCATCAAGCTTGAAGCACTGCGCTGATCAGCTGTCTCCAGTGTTCACAGACATTTTCAACACCTCACTGGAGACATGTCACGTGCCAGCCTGCTTCAAGTCCTCAACAATCATCCCTGTTCCCAAGAAGCCAAGGACCACAGGACTTAATGACTTCAGACCCGTTGCCCTGACCTCTGTGGTTATGAAGTCCTTTGAGCGCCTTGTGCTTTCACACCTCAAAGCCATCACCGACCCCCTCCTGGACCCCCTGCAGTTTGCCTACAGAGCCAACAGGTCTGTAGACGATGCAGTCAACCTGGCCCTCCACTACATCCTCCGGCACCTGGACTCCGCAGGAACCTACGCCAGGATCCTGTTTGTGGACTTCAGCTCTGCCTTTAACACCATCATCCCGGCTCTGCTTCAGGAGAAGCTCTCCCAGCTTGGTGTGCCTGACTCCACCTGCAGGTGGATCACTGACTTCCTGTCTGACAGGAAGCAGCATGTGAAGCTGGGGAAACACGTCTCCGACTCACAGTCCATCAGCACCGGATCCCCCCAGGGCTGCGTTCTTTCTCCTATGCTCTTCTCCCTGTACACTAACAGCTGCACCTCCAGTCACCAGTCCGGCAAGCTTCTGAAGTTTGCGGACGACACCTCCCTCATCGGACTCATCTCTGATGGTGATGAGTCCGCCTACAGGTCAGAGGCTGACCACCTGGTGACCTGGTGCAAGCAAAACAACCTAGAGCTCAACGCTCTAAAGACAGTGGAGATGGTTGTGGACTTCAGGAAGAACCCAGCCCCACCTGCCCCCATCACCCTCTGTGGCTCCACAATTGACACTGTGGAGTCTTTCCGCTTCCTGGGAACTATCATCTCCCAGGACCTCAAGTGGGAGCTGAACATCAGCTCCCTCGTCAAGAAAGCACAACAGAGGATGTACTTCCTGCGGCAGCTGAAGAAATTCAACCTGCCAAAGACAATGATGGTGCACTTCTACACAGCCATCATTGAGTCCATCCTCACATCCTCCATCACCATCTGGTACGCTGCTAGCACGGCCAAGGACAAGGGCAGACTGCAGCGTGTCATTCGGTCAGCAGAGAAGGTGATTGGCTGCAATCTGCCGCCGCTCCAGGACCTTTACGCCACCAGGACTCTAAAGCGTGCTGGAAAGATTGTGGCCGATCCCTCCCACCCCGGACACAAACTCTTTGAGCCACTCCCCTCTGGCAGGAGGCTGAGGTCCATCAGGACCAAAACCACACGCCACATGAACAGTTTTTTCCCCTCCGCCACTAGTCTTATCAACAAGGCCCGGAAACCACCCTGACTCTCTCCACACCCCACCTCGGGCTCCTCATGCCACTGTACCTATTCTGCTGTAGCATTCCTTTTTACTACTATTTAACTTATTTTACTATTTATTTACTTATTTTATCATTATTAATACATTCTGTGTGTATATGTTTATATTTATATTGTTTATATTCTTTTTTATCCTTCTTATATTTGAATGTGTGACATGCACCAACAGCACCATGACAAATTCCTTTATGTGCAACGTACTTGGCAATAAAGCCCTTTCTGATTATGATTCTGATTCTAGAAAGCTAACTATATTTAGGGTATGAGGAGTTGCAGCGTGCGCCTAGACCGGCAGGGATGGGTGTGTAGCCTCAGTCATGGCGCACCCCCATCCTATCACTGCTTCTCCCCATAGAAAGCTTACGCATACTTAGGGAGTAAGGTGTCGCAGCGTTAGCCTAGACCGGCGAGAGAAGGTGTGTAGCCACAATCGTCGAACACAGCCTCCCTATGCGGTTATAGTTCTAGACTACCGGGGTACCTCCTTTGACACACTGAGCTCCTCTCTCCTCTCTCTTTCCATTTGTGTGTATTCATGTTCCAGAAATGCTTGTCCGTATGTTCTTTGTCCCCCCAGCACCATCATCTTGGATCATGAAGGCACCTACATCACGGTGGCAGCTGTCGCCGTGGTCCTGCCCTACGACCTGCTGTGCCCCATTACACCCTGCAATGCCCGGCGTCGACTTGCTATGTCCGGCCAACGCCCTGCCACGCCCTGTTACGCCCTGCTGTGCTCTACGACACCATGAACTATTACAACTACTCTAGTCATTATCTTAATTGTGACTTTTTTATTGCCATTGTTCATCAAACCCCCAACCGGCATCGTCAGACACCGCCTACCAAGAGCCTGGGTCTGTCCGAGGTTTCTTCCTAAAAGGGAGTTTTTCCTCGCCACTGTTGCAGTTACACATTCATGCATGCTCTTGGGGAATCACTGGAATTGTTGGGTCCTTGAAAATTACAGAGTGTGGTCTAGACCTACACTCTATCTGTAAAGTGTCCTGAGGTAATTCCTGTTATGATTAACACTATAAATAAAATTGAAATGAATTGAATTACTGGCCCACAGGTGAGGTAGTCAGTAAGGCCGTGCACAGATAGTTAATCCTAAGGATTCACTGTGCCACATGTATGTTTAAAATTAAAACGTGTATAAAATATAAAATCAAGCCAACTATTATTAGGCTATTTGAATAGTTTAGTATTCTATGCAAAAAAAATATGTATAAAGACTCTAGGCCACCCTACAGGTTATTGTTGGCCCAATTTAATAAGCAACTTGATTTTATACAGTAGCCTATATGTAGTAGGGGGTCCCTGCTCTATCTTTTATTCAGTTAAGGAGTCCTTGGCTTAAAAAATGTTGAAGACCCCTGGTCTAATCATTTCAGCTGGAATTGTAGGCTGTTATATGGTTGGCTAGTTTCATTTAAAAGAAAACATCAGATTTTATAAACTACATGTGTTTTGTGTGCAGTAATCTTAATGTGTAAAGTAACTAGTAACTAAAGCTATCAAGATGAATGTAGCGCAGTAAAAAGTACAATATTTCTCTCTGAAATGTAGCGGAGTAGAAGTAGAAAGTGGCAGGAAAAGAAAAGACTCAAGTAAAGTACAAATACCTTACATTTGTACAATACTTGAGTAAATGTACTTAGTTACATTCCACCACAGCTCCTCAGTTCATCCCAGATGTATAGAATGTAACAATGCAGTTATATTTAAAATGTCTCCTGCTGTTAGTGGTGAAGTCAAACACTTATATGACGGACCCTTGTACTTACTCTGTCCTTCGAACTTGCGGATGATGGTGTCCAGGAAAGTGTTCTGGGGCGCCACATGGCCCCGTCTCACCGGCATGGTCCCAACCTCGGGGGGCTCTGATTGGCTGGACCCCGAGCCCTATTGATCCGTCCAACACGCTGCTCTGTGTCTCAGCTGTTTGTCTGTCCTGGGCCTCTCCTCCTCTCTTTCTTTCTCCCTCTCTCTCCATCCTGACTGCACAGTCCACAATCTGAATCCTCGCCTCTGATTGGTCCGTGCAGCCGGCAGGCTACCTATCAACTAGCAGCCATTAGAGCAGTTAGTGCTGCTTCTCATAGTACAATATTTCATATTGCAAACTTCTTTATATGTGCTCTAAATCAAGCATGACATCAGAAAAAAAGAAACAATATAAAAACAAATTAAATGTGGGCTACCATAAAAAAAGGATTATTTGGTTTGGTTGGGAATTAAATGTAAGGCAGTTGGTAAATTCTTTCACTTCAGTGGAGTCGATAGAAAAACCCAGTTTTCAGATCCACGTTGATTCACAGCAGATACCATCATTTAACATGAATGCCCCCCCCTTCAAGGGACCACAATGGAAATAAGCCCCAGGGCTTTATTGTGTTATCCTGACTTTGTTTTTTTTAAATATATGGTGCAAAGCTCTATCGTATTTTATAACAAAAGGGTACGTACATGTGCAGTATGGATCTGAAACACCCATTCTATACAGTGGAGCACAATGCATTTCACAGGAAGAAACATCTTCATAGTATCATATAATATGCAGTCTATGTTCAGGTTATGGTTCTAGTACTGTAGCAGTAGCAGGGGTTCCATCATCAACACTCGGAGCAGAAGTAGTTGAAGATTTCTCTCAGCAACGAGTGGTGTTCATGATTCCAAATAGAAGGCCAAGTCCTACTTACTGCAGCCACAAAGTGACACCTACTGGCTGAATGTTGGAATGACAGTTTAAATAGTTGAGTTAATTTGGCTTAAGAAAATGTAAAAGGAAGGAGAAAGCCAGATAAATGTATCTAACTGTAGAGCTAATATGAGAGGACTTTACACCAATGAGCTTCCATGCTGATGATGAGTCCTGACTTACTGCAGATTGAGTAGGTGATACCCAGCTGATGCTTTCACACAGTTCTGTTTATAGTGACGTGCAGCTCGGCACAACAGCTGATTTCTAATCCAAAATGCACTGATGCAAGCAGAACACTTGATACACACCTCAGGATCAACTGGTACATTTGTGTCACTCATTAACAGCTAACAACAGGTAGCGTTACAATATGGCTCACTATTGACTGTGTAACAGTATTTTTTATTTATTTATTGAGCATAAACCATGATTCCATTCCAACTAAAAAAAGAAGTGCTCTTGTTTAATGCATGCTTTGTTCTGCCTGACTTTGTAAATTGATTAGATTCGGGTGGCAGTAGCTCAGTCTGTATGGAGTTGGGTCGGGAACTGGTTTGCTGGTTCAAGACCCCATACGGACCAAAATATGGTGGTGGACTGGTAGCTGGAGAAGTGCCACTTCACCTCCTGGGCAGTGCCAAGGTGCTCTTGAGCAAGGCACTGAACCTCCAACTGGGCGCTTGTAACAGCAGCAATCCCCTCATTCTGACATCTCTCCATTAGTGCATGTAGACGTACTGAGCACGTGTGTGTATTTCAGGCCTGTGTGTAATGTGTATTCTAACAACAGAGTGAAAACATTGTAATTTCCCTTGTGGGGTTAATAAAGGTATAAATTTAATTCAATAATTATTATAAAATGGGTTTGTATTGTCATGGTTCCCCTGAAAGTGGATACATAATCATCTTATTCACATTCAATACCAATACATAGTAATAAGAACCCACAGATTTCAATATAGAAAGTCAAAGTCTTGTGAGCGTTGTAAAGTGCGAATGGATTCCAGCTGCATGTATGTTAGAGCAGCAGGCTTTCAGAGTTTAATAAGGTATGAACTGAGAAATCAGTCTTCTCATAGACTTCTATTATACTCCATGATTTTAAAAACTTAATGTAAACTACCAGGAATACATTTTTTATACCAAAAAATTATAGCCCCCATCTGCTCAATGAGCTTTGATTTTCATTCGATTTTTGTCGTGTGTAGTTTGATGCCAAAGAATAACTAGAAAATGCATTTCCTGCAGGAGTTGCGTGTGGATGCTGAAATGAATCACAAGCATTGCTGAAAATGCAGAAATGTGAAATGAATTGCCTGAAAAATCAAATGTAATGCACTGCTGAAAGTGTCTGCATTACTGTACCTGAAGAAGCTACAGTATTAGCTGGAATATATACAACTGTAGTACTATCAAAGCTGGACCCTTGGCTGAAAGAAGAAATGCTTTGTACAAATATCATTCTAAACATTTTGGAAGAAAAAAGGATTGCTTTAACACTAGCAGCGCCAGGCATTAACCGCCAAGTCCGACGCCTATCTTTCAAGCTGCATAGTATGTTTCCTGACACCAAACTGCTCCTGATGATGTTACAAGATGCAATCCAATATAATATATTCATGGAGAACAGAAAAAAAACATAGAACAAATCATCACCACTAAATTCTGGAACTACAAATGATTTTTCTCATCACTTAGTTTACCTTTCAGTTTGACATTGGTGCTGAAGAAAAAGACATGTTTAATATTGTTTTTATTGCATTTTAATTGAATCAGCTTTACAAATAAAAAAAACAAAGACCCAATACAAAATCAATCCATCATATAAAAGGAACAGGGTGTATAAATGATGTGAAACTTAAGGTGGAGCTTTTGGTACAAACTGATTTTCATACATTTTAAATTTTTTGCCAAACATTTTTTCGAACATTCATCCAAAACACACATTAAAAGGTACAATTACAAGTTCAAAGGAGGCTTTTTCAAACACATGAACTGAATCTTAATACAAAACAAGGTTCTTCTCACTTACTCATTTCAGGGCTTAAACATGACTTCAGACCAATGACGGCAGCGCTGAACACTGCAGCGGCCTCACTGGAAGGGAACTTTGAGAAGTCTTTGATTCTGACTTTCCTATTGGTTCCATACATGTCTGACATGTGCTGTCACTGTTGCGGAGTGGTTATCATGAGGCATGCTGCTCCTGCTGCTCCACATGTTGCCTAGCAGCCAGACCTGTCAGCCCTGTGCAGTGTTACAGAGAGCATGGTCCACTCAGCACGCTGGCTGCTCAGGGATGGGACAGGAGGATCGCATATCAACACGACTGACTGGATTTCCCCAAAATTCTGTGCAGCTCTGGGGACATGAGGAAAGGCTTTTCTGAACTCCCATCATGCCTCTCCAAGTCGTCACCTTGTTGGACCGATACATGGATGGGATGGAAGCATGGCAGAAAAAGCAGGGATGTATGGATGATGATAAACGGGTGGATGGATGGGTTTGATGGAGGTGGAGGAAGTCAAGGGAGTTAAAGTTTGAAGATGTATGGATGGGAAGTAGATAGCAGAGTGATTTAAAATGAAATAGAGACAAACAGGGTTAGTTAGTGTTGGTAGATAGACACATGCATGCAAAGAGCACAGGGTTCACTCAAAATATTACAATTCTGTTCTACCTGGTGGAAACATTTAACCAAAGTATAAACTGTAGATTGGCAATATTTGGAGAAAAAAAAAAGGCATTTTAATACATGTTTACACTCTCTCATGGCTGTTGGATGAGAGAGCGAACCCATTTAAACCCATCACAGTCCATCAGTATATGATTATTATTCGAGTAATAGTAATGTTGTAGGGGAACAGCAGTGAGCGGGATGGTCCGTCCCTGCAGAGAGAGGTTGGCTGGGCAGAGCCTGCCTGAAGGATATCTACACCAGGCGCTGCATCAATACGGCTCAGGTAATCCCAGCTGCCGACAGTATGTGTCTAAGGCTCTGTGATCTGATCTGTGAGAAGACGGGCTCGTATCTGGTATTGATTGTTTAAAGCTATGTGTCAACAGTTAACTTCATTTAATATTGTATGTAGCGTTTTCTTTTGCGGGGTGCAAATGTTCCACCAAAACAAGTTCCTTCCCAAGACCTTTTAGCAGACGATTGTGATTGGTTTAATGAACAACCCAGACCTCACTCCACAGCGCTGGAGATAGAGCTAATGCAAGACCATACATGACATACAGTTGCTTGTGTGTGTCAGTATGGATATTACTGCATATCTGCAGCTGCTGCCAGATATTCATTCGTGACATGCTCCAAAGTTCACTTGCTCCACTATGCTGTATGTTAACAAATACAACTGTCATTCTCACTTAATGAACACTACAAACCTTGTGGTCCTATTGTGAAGGCATTATACATCTCAAGTATTTCAAGGTAAAAACAAATAACTATGTTAAAATAATGCCTGACCATAGGAGCCTGAACCTGTTTCAGTGCAGAGCATACCATTCTGAATCACTGTACCTGCACTACTTTATTTTTGTCTAAAAACAGTAATGATGGTGTTCACTTACAGAAGCAGAGGAAGAGTGTGTCAACACAGATGGCATAGACGCTGAAGAAACCATGAGCGATCAGGTAGGCACCCATCACCACCGTCTGACAGGGACAACAACACAGAATAATAATATATCATCATTTCCAATTCTTAGTGTTGTTGGCTTATAACATTCTTCTAAAAACTACAACGAATGTCTTAACAATGCACTTTATATATTTAATTTTTCTGTATTTCCATGTCCAGGTCATTGCTTGTTCGTATATAATTTATATTCCTGCAGATTACTGGTATGTGTGTGTGTCTGTCTGTGTGTCTGTCTGTATTCTGTTTGTCTGTGTGTGTGTGTGTGTGTGTGTGTGTGTGTGTGTGTGTGTGTGTGTGTGAATCTGACCAGCAGGGGGACCCAGTAGTAGTTGAGGTTGGGCTCCTCCTCCTGGATAACAGGGATCTTCCTAGTAAAGAAGAAGAATGCAACCACACCTGAAAAAAAAAATAAACACACACACACACACACACACACACACACTGCACACTATGCATTATATTCTCCGGAACATATAATTATATTTAGAAATGATATGCAGGTGAAACACTGATGTGAAACACAGAACATGGCAGGAGAAGAGTTGTCACTTACCAACTCCTCCTGCTATCAGGACTTTGCCCAGAAACAACAGGAAGTCTGTCACTCGGTCCAAAACTGCAACCCTATAGAGACAGAGTCATCATTTCTCTCATGTCCAGACCTACAGTGCCTTGCGAAAGTATTCGGCCCCCTTGAACTTTTTGACCTTTTGCCACATTTCAGGCTTCAAACATAAAGATATAAAACTGTAATTTTTTGTGAAGAATCAACAACAAGTGGGACACAATCATGAAGTGGAACGAAATTTATTGGATATTTTAAACTGTTTTAACAGATAAAAAACTGAAAAATTGGGCGTGCAAAATTATTCAGCCCCTTTACTGTCAGTGCAGCAAACTCTCTCCAGAAGTTCAGTGAGGATCTCTGAATGATCCAATGTTGACCTAAATGACTAATGATCAAAAATAGAATCCACCTGTGTGTAATCAAGTCTCCGTATAAATGCACCTGCTCTGTGATAGTCTCAGAGGTCTGTTTAAAGAGCAGAGAGCATCACGAAGAACAAGGAACACACCAGGCAGGTCCGAGATACTGTTGTGGAGAAGTTTAAAGCCGGATTTGGATACAAAAAGATTTCCCAAGCTTTAAACATCCCAAGGAGCACTGTGCAAGCGATAATATTGAAATGGAAGGAGTATCAGACCACTGCAAATCTACAAAGACCCGGCCGTCCCTCTAAACTTTCAGCTCATACAAGGAGAAGACTGATCAGAGATGCAGCCAAGAGGCCCATGATCACTCTGGATGAACTGCAGAGATCTACAGCTGAGGTGGGAGACTCTGTCCATAGGACAACAATCAGTCGTATACTGCACAAATCTGGCCTTTATGGAAGAGTGGCAAGAAGAAAGCCATTTCTTAAAGATATCCATAAAAAGTGTCGTTTACAGTTTGCCACAAGCCACCTGGGAGACACACCAAACATGTGGAAGAAGGTGCTCTGGTCAGATGAAACCAAAATCAAACTTTTTGGCAACAATGCAAAACGTTATGTTTGGCGTAAAAGCAACACAGCTCATCACCCTGAACACACCATCCCCACTGTCAAACATGGTGGTGGCAGCATCATGGTTTGGGCCTGCTTTTCTTCAGCAGGGACAGGGAAGATGGTTAAAATTGATGGGAAGATGAATGGAGCCAAATACAGGACCATTCTGGAAGAAAACCTGATGGAGTCTGCAAAAGACCTGAGACTGGGACGGAGATTTGTCTTCCAACAAGACAATGATCCAAAACATAAAGCAAAATCTACAATGGAATGGTTCACAAATAAACATATCCAGGTGTTAGAATGGCCAAGTCAAAGTCCAGACCTGAATCCAATCGAGAATCTGTGGAAAGAACTGAAAACTGCTGTTCACAAACGCTCTCCATCCAACCTCACTGAGCTCCAGCTGTTTTGCAAGGAGGAATGGGCAAAAATGTCAGTCTCTCGATGTGCAAAACTGATAGAGACATACCCCAAGCGACTTACAGCTGTAATCGCAGCAAAAGGTGGCCCTACAAAGTATTAACTTAAGGGGGCTGAATAATTTTGCACGCCCAATTTTTCAGTTTTTTATCTGTTAAAACAGTTTAAAATATCCAATAAATTTCGTTCCACTTTATGATTGTGTCCCACTTGTTGTTGATTCTTCACAAAAAATTACAGTTTTATATCTTTATGTTTGAAGCCTGAAATGTGGCAAAAGGTCGAAAATTTCAAGGGAGCCGAATACTTTCGCAAGGCACTGTATATGTTTGCAGGGCCCAGTGCTATGGTGGTTTGCCTCCTATCTGAAAGACAGAACATTTTCTGTCACAATAGGAAATTGCTCTTCAACCCTGTTCCCTTTAAATGTGGAATCCCCCAAGGTTCAATATTAGGTCCTCATTTATTTTCCTTGTACATGCTTCCCCTTGGCTCTATTTTTGAGCCTTTTGATCATTGTTACGCAGACGATACACAATTTTACATTACGGTTACTCCTAATGACACCTGCTCTTTAAAAACAATTTCTGATTGTCTAAGTGATATACAATGTTGGATGGCTGCAAACTTCCTTCAATTAAATATAAACAAAACAGAAGTGATTATGTTTGGCTCGCTTTGCTTTGTTGCCAGCTTAACCAAAGTGCTTGGTCCCCTCTCTGCAAACTTAAATGATGTAGTTAAAATATTGTTGTCTTCCTGGACACTTCACTGAACATTGACAAACAAGTCAGTTGTATAGTGAAAGGCAGCTTTTACCAGCTTAGAACCCTAGCCAAATGAAAACCGTTTGTATCCAGCCAGGACCTGGAAATAGTAATTCATGCTTTTGTCATCTCTCGAATTGATTATTGTAATTGACTGTATTTTGGTTTGCCCCACTCCACCCGTTACAGATTCCATATGGTCTAAAACACAGCCGCTAGACGTCAAGTGGTACAAGGAAAAGACAACACATCATAGTACAGGTATTATGCAACATGACCCAATCCAAATTGCAACAGAAACTCTTTCTAGTCTAGATCTAGTCTCATAAAAGTCTGACAACTAGGTGAATAGGGAAAATATTTTAACAAACAGATATCTCCATGAACCTTCCCCAGTTGATTACTTACATTAAGACAATATTTTTTTCTATTACAAGTTTTCTGAACTTTTATGTTTAATTATGCAAATGAGACATTGTCTAATTAAATATGTGCTAATTTGCATGAATAATGGTGTTTCAGTATTTTTCAACTTGGACCCTATTTTCCAATGCATTGGTGTCTAAGTGACTAATGTGAACCAAAATCTTTGACATCTTTTGAAATCTGTAGTCCAGTATTAAGTGTGAACGCTGTAATCAGCAGCCATGAACCAGGCTGCAATGGAAAATGCACACCGTCAGTTTGCGTCCACTAAAAGTGTTGTTTTTGCCGCTGAAAGGCTCAGATTATTATTCTTAGTGTCTGACAATATTATGGAAATGATCCCTACAAAAATAGACCTTTTTGGTAAAGAATAAATTCCTTTTTGTTTAATAGGAAACAGCCCTGAAATCACCATCACCAAACCCTCCAGACTCAAATAAATAAACAGTACTTTTAGCGTGTATAGAGCCAGCATTTATTCACATATAAATGGGTGAGTTTAGGGTTAATTTAAACCAAACCAGAGTGGTGATTGTTGGAATAATGGAAAGACAAAGCAATACAGCTACTGATAGTTTAATTTAGTTTCTGTCAACTTTGAATGAAGTGTGTTTTAAGATGACAAAAGTACTGTTAATTTAAATGTATTCTGGTGTGTATGAAATATGAAACATGCTTCTTAGTCATGGCTGTAGATGTGTTTATCTTTGTATTAAATGTTGTCTAATTTTCTTTTCTTTTTTTTTGAGCGGAGTTGCTTGGGAACGCAAAATGAATTTCAGTGTAAACTGACAATAAAGTTGTATAGTATGGTTCTCGGAGGGCAACTGCTCTGCTTAATTGAATGGCGCAATATGTATCTATCAGTTGTCTGAGCTGACCATAGACAGACTACGGAGCGGAAATAAAAAAACAGCTCAAACATTGTACAGCACTGAACACTTTAAAAACAGGCTAAAACCCTACTTTTTACTAAAGTCCATGAATAACTTTGTTGTTGTTGTTCTATGTTTTACTTTGGCTGGTGTGTGTATGCGTGTGTTATACATATTTTAAGTCCTGTATAGATCTGTGCACACACAGGGGCCCCTATCTTGCACCCGGCGCAGCGCGGCGCAAAGCCCAACGCAGAGCCCGACGCAAGAGTCTTTGCTATTTTAAGACCATACAGCGTCCACGTCTTATAAATAGCAAATGCACCTGCGCCCATCTTTGCTGGACTTACATGGAGGTGTGTTCAGGTGCATTCTTGGTGTATTGCTATCTTGAGGCAGCAAGAAGTGATCCCACCATTGACCAACAAAAACCTGGTCTAAAGTCAAAAGTGCAGCATTTCATTATTTTAACAGTGCATTATTAAAATGCGCCTAGACTCGTGAACATCGCAAGCCTAAGCACACACACACAGACACACAGGGATGCACAGCAGCACACAAACATCTAAAAGATCAAAAATAAAAATATTACAATGTGAAATAGTATTATGATATGATCTGCTTGCACGCTTTCATTTCACGCACGAGCAGATAAGTTTCTTCTTCTCATAATAGCAATGCGCCAAGGTACAAACGCGCCTGGCATTTAAAGGGAATGGGAGATGACACTCTGGTTTATATCATGTTATGCCCAAATCACAGCTATAATTAATTAAGCTACAAAGTAAAACCCTTTTGAACCATGCGCCCGGACCCTTTTTTCCGCCGTCAAACTAGCAAAAGTGGATTTGGACCAGAGTATGTCAAAAGTATTCACATTCATTACTCAGGTAGAAGTACAGATACCTAGGGTTTAAAAAGCCTGTAGAAGTTGAAGTATCAACTCAAGCTTGTGCTAAAAGTACTGGTTTCAAAACTACTTAAAGTATAAAAGTAAAAGTGATGTAAGGGGAAAAAAATAATATCAATATGCTTTTTCAAATTAGATGGCGAGTTTCGGAAACAATTAGCTCGTGGTACTTGGGTGCACAGAGCTCGCAGCGCATTCAAAAGGACTTGTTTTTGCATCCAACCATTTCGAAAAATTCTTCAAGGTACGGCCGTTCTTTTAGTACATCCATGGGTACAGGGATGTAGAAGGGTTGGCTGGTCTTCCTGGATACCAACCTCCTGCTTGGTTGGGACATTTCGCTCGAGTTGTCTGGAGTCTCTGCCATGGACATCTTCGTACTAGGCTACATACGTCTGCTACTTCCTTGCTGGAGTGTGACGTAATTTGTGTCATGTGGAGGTGCCATGGATCGCGTACAAACCAATAGGGTGTCGGAATGGTATGTGTCACGGTTTCAGCAGGAGGACCCAAATGCCTCTTTTCAGTGTAGAACAAACACGCTTTATTTTGACTCTACAACTTACAAACTCACAACTACAATCCTACAAATGAACAGGACTCTCACAGGAACAAACAGAGAGACGAACCGACAAGAGACAAAGGAACAGAGGGGTGTAGAAATACACAGACCAATCAACAGAGGATTGGACAAGACAGTAACGAGGAACAGGTGAGAGCAGAAACGGAGGGAAACTAGCGAGACAGGAAGTGCAGACCATATAAGGGGATGGGCGGCAACAAAGACACATGACAGACAGGTAACCACAGAGCACAGGGAAAACAGCAACAAGCACAAATCACAACACAATACACAAAATGGCCACAAGAGTGGCACAAAGGCAGTCAGTCACAGCAGGATCCTGACAGTACCCCCACCACCCCCCCGACAGATGCCTCCTGGCGTCCTTCAAAAGACCAACCCGGGTGGGTGGACGGGGTCTGAAAGGCGGGACTGGAACAGGCAGGCAGGAACAGACAGGCAGACTCCGGCAGGGTACAAGCAGATGGACTCTGGGCAGACTCGGACACAACCAAGGAGACAGAGACTTGGCAGACTTGATCACGACAGACTCGGACACGACAGACTCAGACGCGACAGACTCAGACACGACAGACTCAGAAACAAGCTTAGGGGCATAGGAACGAAGATAGTTATGGGCACAGTTACTGGGATGGTGACTCGGACAGCAATGGGAATGGAGACTAGGATGATAACAGGGATGGTGACTGGAACAATAACTGGCACAGGGACGGGGACAGAGACAGACACGGTGACAGGGACAGAAACGGGCACGGTGACAGGAACAGAGGTAAGGTCAGACAGGGACGGACGTTCACAAACGGGGGTCGAAGGACACTCAGACAAACACTCAGACAAACACTCAGGACCTGGGGTAGATAAGGGTGAAGACAGACAAACAGAGACTGAGATTGAGGGACCTGACTCGGGCAAGGGCAGGGCCGACTCGGGCAACCGGACCAGAGGCATGGCTGCAAGCGGGGCCGACTCTGGCATAGGTGAGAGGAGAAGCTGGGCTGCAGGCGTGGTGTCGGGCAACTGGGCTGCAGAAGTGGCGTCGGGCGACTGGGCTGCAGGCGTGGCATCGGGCACAGGAGCGGACTCTGCTGTGGGCACAGGAGCGGACTCGGCTGCGGCCACAGGAGTGGACACCTCAGGTCTAGGCACAAGATGCAAGAGGACCTCATCATTTAGAACTTCACCTCTTTCCGGCTGGTTTGATAGCCAACAGTGTTCCCCAGAATGGAGACTCCTGTGAGACCTGGATAGTGGTAGGACCAGGAGACAGGAACTCAGCAGGCTGGGGTTCTGGACTTGGAGTGGCTGGCTGGAGGTGAAGCCCCTGGCACTCAGGCCTGAAGCCAGTAGATGCAGGGACAGGGTCAGGCTGGAGGCTAGCAGCCTCACAAACAGAGTCACTGGAGGGAACAAGGAGGGACTGCAGATTTCTGATTTTCAAATTAGCAAGCTCACCGGCTAATGTAGCCATTCCCGGCACCTCAATCATCCAGGGCTTTGACAAAATGGCCCGTTTCATAAGGGAACAAATGGCATGCCGGCGCTCCATATCTGTGGATCTCACAAGTTCTGCATTAAGCCTGCTGAGGGTGTACTCCACCTGGCTTAGCTCCTCCATGTGGAAATCAGAGTCTGCTGGATCCATTCTTTGGTCGGTTCGTTCTGTCACGGTTTCAGCAGGAGGACCCAAATGCAAGACTCTTTCAGGCAGATGTGCAGAACAAACACGTTTTATTTTGACTCTACAACTTAAAAAACTCACAACTACAATCCTACAAATGAACAGGACTCTCACAGGAACAAACAGAGAGACGAACCGACAAGAGACAAAGGAACAGAGGGGTGTAGAAATACACAGACCAATCAACAGAAAGACAGAGGATTGGACAAGACAGTAACGAGGAACAAGTGAGAGCAGAAACGGAGGGACACTAATGAGACAGGAAGTGCAGACCATATAAGGGGATGGGCGGCGACAAAGACACCAGGGCATGAAGTTAACTTTTTTGACCACCAGCCACTGTGGCAGGTGGATTTTTAAATCTGCCACAGTGACTTTTTACCAGCCAGTTTTTTTTATTTTGCCTCATAAAGGTGAAAAACAGGACTTGCTGTGTCTCTATGATCCTATCCTGTCCTATTCATGGTAGCCTACTCGTGGACATTGCGCCATCATCAAGTGCTGTAGTAGGGAAGCCCGCCTTGATAATCCTGCATAGGGGCTCGGTGTTGGCTCATTACGCCACTGCATATAAGAGATGAGATGACTGACAAAATCAGGAGTAGCCTACGCGCACCACAACAACAACAACAAAAACACACGAGTTGTTGCAAAAAAATTTTTTTGTATAGTTCTTAAAAATAAAAAAAATTAATAAAAAGGAAACTTGTTTTGGGGAGAATGATAATTATTACTATTAATTAATTACTCTGGGCTGAGTTTTCCTAGTAGCCTTACCAAAAAGGCTCAGGATGCTGCAAATGTTGGTATAATATGAAAATGGCTGGTGGATTTAAGACAAAAAATATTAATTTATTGAATTAATCAAATATGAACATATCTGTCTGAAATGTTTTGCACGGTCTTTCACTGTACGTTTTGTTGGTAAATGCGAGATGTTCGAGTCAGTCACACACGTCTCGTCTTCATAACAGAAACAAGGAAATTAATTTGACCCTTTCTCACTCCCGCTTGGTCAGTGGCAGCACGGGGACTGCTGGGATTGTGTGAGTAATGAAAATGCGATAGGGGGCCCCGGCTGTCAATCAATGTCTTCCAGTGATGCGGGCCCCTGATTGGACCAGGCCTGTAAGCAACCGCGTACCCTGCTTACTGATAGTTACGCGTCTGAATCACTCAATTCTCATTGGCTACCTGCCAATGTGGCAGGTAGATTGACAGTGTTACCCGCCAATTGCAAAATTCACCCGCATTTGGCGGGTGGTCGGGTGTTAATTCCATGCCCTGCACATGAGAAGACAGGTAACCACAGAGCACAGGGAAAACAGCAACAAGCACAAATCACAACACAAAATGGCCACAAGAGTGGCACAAAGGCAGTCAGTCACAGCAGGATCCTGACAATATGTTTATACTTTTCATCCAACCACAGTCAAATCTCACTCTATCCGGATGGCGCGATATATCTGAATAGGTTTTTGTTTTTTTGAACGAGGACAAGCCGG
Source organism: Zingel zingel (assembly GCA_023566125.1). NCBI lineage: Eukaryota > Metazoa > Chordata > Actinopteri > Perciformes > Percidae > Zingel > Zingel zingel. The sequence continues at coordinate 32,871,905 of CM042324.1, forward strand.
AATGAAAACAAGCCGAACTGAAATATTTATTTTTAAAATGTAAGGAGAAGAAAGTACAGATAATTGTGTGAAAATGTAAGGAGTAGAAATAAAAAGTCTGCTGTAAAATAATTACTCCAGTAAAGTATAGATACCCAAAATTTCTACTTAAGTAAGGTAACGAAGTATTTGTACTTCATTTCTTGACACCTCTGCCCAAACGCACCTGCGCTTAGATCGTTAAAATAGGGTCTCTGTATAATTGCTCAGAGTTTTTGTACAAAGCACATTACAAAAGCATGTTACATTGATTTGTATGAAATGTGCTATACAAAATAAAGTTTGATTGATTGATTGATTTATTTATTGAACATTTCCCTCAACTTAAATAAACAAACAAAGCAATGAAAGAAAAGTGTCTGACTGAAACTAAACTAATGATGCTATCTGGGCACCATGATACCTTTCGTTCAGCACCACTGGGGGAACACTGTAACGGTCAGCTGCTAAACGGGCTGCAATGTAACCCTATAGGGCAAAGATTATTCTTCTATTATATACACTTATATCTAAGTGTCTGGCAACATTATGGAAGGATCCCTACAGAGAGTAAAGAGTAAGATCCTTTTTGTTTTTGTTTAAATGGAGAAACAGCTCCAAAATCACCATCGCCAAACCCACCAGACTCCATGTAAATAAACAGTACTTTTAGCGTGTATAGATCCAGCATATTTTCGCGCTAGCATGTCATCTGGAAGTTACAGACACTTACACTATAGACATAAGGGGACACATCCACCATCAGTCCACACAAACACACATCCTTACATGCGCAATTGCCCAATAACTTACATAGTAGCTTGTTTCGCAGCTGCCGACGTCTTGCCTGATACTGGACCTATCAGTAATGGCGTTTTTCCATTACATGGTACCGGCTCTACTCGCCTTTTTTGGTTTTCCATTACGAAAAAAAGTCCCTGGTACCTGCTAACAGGTACTTTTTTTAGTTCCACCTCCGTCGAGGTTCCACGCGAGCTGAGCCGATACCAAAGGTGACGTGAAAGCGGCAGACGGGGGTTTCCTGAACAAACCCGCTATTTTTAAATAGTTTAGCCAGCTGTGGGTTTTTTTTTGTTGTCTCCAGCTTCATTTGAAACAAAATGTGTCTTCTGGCTGTGGCAACAACAACACACCTTCGACATTCTGTGTGTGTGTCATGTTCATTGACATATATGGACAAACAGATCCCGACACTATCAAAGTGGCGCCAAAATGAATGGGATGCTAACGGGAGGTGATGGCTTGTTAGTATCAAAATGGCGCCATAGGAGCTACATGTTCCGAGGAGAAGCTTACCCCCTTGGTCGCGTTAGGTCACGGCAGTTTCCTGCGGCGCCAGCCAAGCTCGCCTCACGCATGAGGTGCTACTAAATCTGCAATGGAAAAAGGAGGACGGGGAACTGCAGCTGAGTCGAGTCGAGCCGAGCCGAGTAGAGCTGGTACTAGCAGTGGAAAAACGCCATAACAGTCACTTAGATACAAAAACATGGGAAGATAGGGTCCAGGTTGAAAAAAAAAAAACCAAGTTACCCCTTAAAGCATTGTTCCTCAGTGAGAGCTCGCCAGCGCTCTGAACACAGACAACATTATAGCCTACATTATTCACAGAGGCTAGGGTGAATTATTTCATTTTGCCTATCAGTTGCTTCAATTGAAACCAGTGTGTAGCTTACAGTAGGGCTGTGCAATTAATCAAATCCTTAATTGTGATTACATTCTGAGCTCCTTATGATCACAAAAACAGAACTCGATAAAACGATTATTTTGTACTTTACGTTTTGCAAGTAAACTCTTATTTTGTCTTCTGTTCTGAATGAAAAATATTTGGAAAAGTATTAAGGAAAATGTTACAGTTTAAGGTGTTTTTTCCACTGTTTGTTAAGATCAATAATTGCAACATCTTTCCAAAAGTCAATGAGTAATCGTGTTGAATTATCGTGATTTCAATATCGACCAATATAATCGTGACTATGATTTTTTCCATAATGGAGCAGCCCTAGCCTACAGTCACAGCCAGAGCCGTGTCTATGGGGCCTGTCTCACACACATGTGTTTACAGAGTTTCATTATCATAAACAGCCTCTCTTATAAAGGCCATAATAACTTCACAGAAATGTATCACACTTAGAAACTGTGATCAGAGAGAAGGAGTGAAGGCAGCCAGCCTCCTTACCTGACCACATTCCTCATCAGCAGGAAGAAGGCTTCTCTGGCTGAGCTGCAGAAGTTCTTCCCATAGATGGCCACCTGGTGGAGAAGGGACAGAACACAGCTATCATCAGAGGACAGCTGCTGTTCATACTACTCAGGCTAAAAGGCACTACCTTCACCAACTCACCATGATATAAGCATTACGGTTCATGTAGCGTATGACCTTCTCCAAACACCAGAAACAGCATTTCAGACAGTGCATGATGAACCTGGACAGGCTGTTGTCAATGCCTACATGGAGAAACATGTACAAGATCAGCAGTCATAGTAGTATTAAGGGATGTCACTTCGGTACCAAAATTCTGAAAACGTGACTGTACTTATTTTTCTACATTACTATAGGTGGGGGGGGATGCAATCCTTCCGGACCTGACGGGCAGTATATAAATGCTGAAGAAGAATGCTGACCAACAAGGAAAAAAAGCGAATAGCCCTTCATCTTTGTGCATGGTGCTCACTGACGGCTTGGCCGCATTCAGCTTCTGGTTTTACTGTACATCTACAGTGGCAGCGTTCCAAAATACACATGGAACTCCCAAACCACTATGGGTCTGTTTTTCTCTGCCGTTGTCTGTCACAGATTAGTCTTGCTTTGCCAGACCTTCCACCACAGAGCTGCAGAGGAGGGTCTGGCTAGTCCACACAGCATTCCGGGATGGGAGAAAGACGTGAAAATAGCATCGGGAAGGAACTTGTTTTGGTGGAACGTGTACGTTCAAAAGTTGTTTTAGTCGCGCAACAGAAAACTCAGATTGGACAGATAGTCTAGCTAGCTGTCTGGATTTACCCTGCAGAGATCTGAGGAGCAGTTAACCATAGTCCTCAGAAATCCACCGGAGTTTAGAATGCCAACACAAAGAAAGAGGAAGGTGACGGACATCCGGCAGAAAAGAGTGTCATCCGGCGGAATTTCCGGCCACACTGGAGCAATCCCGGAAGAGGAAAGTCATGGATATAGACTTCTGTCACAGAGGACTGAAGAAACTAGAAAATATTCACATTTAACAAGCTGACATCACACAAGTTTTACTTTTTTTTTCATAAAAAAAATTACTCAAACCGATTTATCGATTATCAAAGTAGTTGGAGATAAAGTAATTTAATAGTTGACAACTAATCCATTCATCTTTAAAGCTCTTTTATCAATTGCTATGAGCATCAGTCAACACTGAAGCCACTTTTTCAAACTCTTCACAACAATCTGCATTACCACCATGCACCCTAGCCAAACAGTTGATCTGAGCTCTCAAACTCTCCCTACACCACTGCTTCAGCTCTCACTCAGGAAACATCGCCACACTGACCTAAACAGCACTCACAACTGGGAGAATTACAGAAAGGAACTTTTATCTTTAAGGTTTAAAAGCTATTTCACATAAATCAGTAGTTATTATAGAATAACACCTTTTCACTTTATTGACTGTACTTAAGTTTATGTAACAAAAATGAATACGAAATTTGCTTCAATATCCTTTATGTTTTCTATATTTGGGCATATAGTCATTTACTTTGGAAAAAATAAAATGTTCAAATAAATCCTAAAATTCCAGAGCTGCAAGAATAATGACAATAGAAACAGGCTATAGTATAATGACTCATACTGTGCAGTATGTGAGGGCTGTCTGCAATGATTATTACTTAATTAATTTGTAAATATTCTGCTAAAATATATTTTATGTATACAAAATGTGCGATCATTGTTAGCATTTAAACAATGTGCTGCAGATATAACGTGATCTGCAGGTGGTGGAGTATGAATAAGAAAAGAGTTCATTGATCTTGGTGAATGTGGTCATTGAATGCGTTGTGTGTGAAAGCACTGAAAACGGATCCACAGTTTGGTCCACATACAAACTGTGCGCGCGCGTGTGTGTGTGTGTGTGTATGTGTGTATGTATGTTTGTGTGTTTGTGTGTGTGTGTTTGTGCGTGTGTGTGTGAGTGTGTGTGTCTTTCTGTGTATGTGTGTGTGTGCGGGCATGTGCGTGTGTGTGTGTGTGTGCGTGCGTGCGTGTGTGTGTGTGTGTGTGTGAGTGTGTGTGTCTTTTTGTGTATGTGTGTGTGTGCGGGCGTGTGTGCGTGTGTGTGTGTGTTTGTGCGTGTGTGTGAGTGTGTGTGTCTTTCTGTGTATGTGCGTGTGCTCGTGCGTGCGTGTGTGTGTGTGTGTGTGAACCTTTTAGTTTGTTCTCTAGGTATTCCAGTATGATTCGGACCAGTTGTGCGACTGAGAGAATGAGAGCTCCGAAGGCCAGCGAGCCTGTGTGATACCTGCAGACAGACAGAGCAGAGCGGCGCTCATTGGGACTATTCGTTATTACTTATTTGAATAAAAGATGCAGGCTGGGTGTGGAGTGTGTGCTGACCTGATAGCCCTGCTGAAAGATGAGAATAGTGGGCATGCTGGGATATCCTGAGGCTTCCTCCTGGCCCAGTAGTAGCTAGCAAAGGTCCCAGCCAGGGTGCACTGCTCCAGGGCCAAGCTGAAGTTGAGCAGCCAGAGGAAGATGAGCAGGTTGTAGAGCTGCAGCAGGAAGAGGTGGCGGTGATAGGACGTCTCGCCGCCGTAGAAGGCAAACAGACACTGAGAAGCCTGGCACAGTGCTGACTGGGAGATGTTGCTCCTGTTGAAGGTCTGCCAGAGAGGAGAGCAGAGTTATTAGATGATGATATCAGTAGAGCTGTAACAATTCAACATTTTGCAGTACAATTAATTGTCTCAGAAATAATTGAGATTAACAATATAATTGTCTCTTTCAGTCAAAAATACTTATTTATTGATTACTTTTTCAAACAAATTCATGTTTTGAATGAATCCCATCTTTTTAGTAATAACACTGTTATGTGAGCCACATAATGTAATAACACAAGTACACGGCCTATGAAGTAAACCATGCATTGTTTTTCTTAAATGAACATAGTCCTCTGACGGTGGTTATTTAATTAGAGGGGGGTTTGTCAGGCAGATTTCGGGCGAGAAACACAAGCATGTTAAATTTTTCTGGCTTGAGACGTTAGCAGGTAATTGCAGTTAAACAAAGAAACTGCAATTATGTAAAAAATAATTGCAATTAGACAATGATGTAATAATTGTTACCAGCCTAGATATCAGGTGACTGGGCTCTGGCTGCCTCCGGGCCCCGATGTTACCTAGCTCTGGTTCTGTTCCCCTTTCTCAGCTCAAACTGTGATACACTGACTCTAGTTTCATTACAAGTGTTAAAACTGCTCTCTGAGTTGTTTCTGCACTTTGGCTTTACAAACACATACCTTAACACTTTGTGCAATTTGAGCTTCATTTATTAATATAATATTCATTTAAGTGTGGCGACTGAGGTTGTGTGGTATGTTGATGTGAAGGGTTGCATTTATACAGAATGTGCGATAATTAAGTTTTCAATATATTAATTATGTCTAATAAAATTTAAAAATGAATAAATATAGTTGTCTTCCATTTGTTTTACAAACGTACATTTACATCGAGTCAAATATAGATTTATTTATTTTTATACTAAAAATTAAACGAGTTGAACGTGAGCTGTAAACTCTCTGTGCATCAGGTTCATGCTCTGTTTTGGAACTGTGTAAAACTGCATCGTCCCAACCAAATCAAATAAAGTTCAATAAAGTATAATTGTTTATGAGCACCTAGTCTATATCGATGACGTTCCACTTCCGGGATTGTTCAGGTGCTGCCGGAAATTCCGCCGGATGCCCTCTTTTTAGGCTGGATGTCCGTCCTCTTCCTCTTTCTTTGTGCTGGCATTCTAAACTCCGGTGGATTTGTGAGGACTATGGTTAACTGCTCCTCAGATCTCTGCAGGGTAAATCTAGACAGCTAGCTAGACTATCTGTCCAATCGGAGTTTTCTGTTGCACGACTAAAACAACTTTTGAACGTACATGTTTCACCAAAACAAGTTCCTTCCTGAGGCTATTTTGCAGAGGCATCGTCAATGTGTCCGGGGCTTAGCGCTGCCCAAGACGATTGTGACTGTTTTAAAGAAATGCCAATAAATCAGAGCAGGTTTTTCTCCCATCCCGGAATAGCCAGACCCTCCTCCGCAGCGCTGTAAAGGAAGGTCTGGCAATGCAAGACTAATGAGCACCTAACTTTGGGGATATTTACTAAGTGTACCACAATTTAAGAGGGAAGGTTTGTGAGGCGACATTTAGCAGACTGAAGATGCTAATGCAACATCCAGCATGCAGACCTCTAGTAAATATCAGCAAATGCAGTTTGACTGTTCAGCATCCTGTAAGACTATAAAAATCAGTCAACACACTTACTGTACTACAGCAACACTGTTGTAGGACTGTCATGAATTCAAAAAGCAGAAAGAACACCTTTGGTACCTCAGGGTTGCAGGTGCTGTTGATATAGGGACAGCTGACATCAGGAGACGTCACCTTGTAGACAGCCTGACCTGACGATGCCAGATACCTGGGTCACAGCGCTGGTTAAAGACACAGCTAACATCCTCAGGAAAACATTCATTTACTCAACGTGTCTAGGACTTTTTCAAATGAATGTGTCAGCTGTGAACGAGACCTGCACGTATGTGAAGGATACACGGCAGTAACGGCCCAGTAGGAGATGCAAACAGTCACCAAGAAAAAGGTGATGAGTGGAAAGAACAGCGTGGACATGATGTAACCGATGGCTCTGAAACAACAGAGACACCATCAGCCAGCATCTTACACCATACAATAATCACCATACAATAATCAGGGGTTTGGGATTTCATACTTGCTGGCCTCTCTGAGCAGGGCGATTGCCACTCGCACTCTCCTCCTCAAGAAAATCAACATCAACAGGATGGAAGCTTCTGCCAGTCCCAGAGACACCACTGAGACAGACACATGCACGCATGCACGCACACACACACACACACGCACACACACACGCACGCACACACACACACACACACGCGCACACACACACACACACACACACACACACACACACACACACACACACACACACACACACAGTACATGCTCTTCATATTTTCAGTTTCATTTGTTATACTTTTGCTTTGGCTTTACATCCCCCTCAGATGACTGTATGAAAGTAAGTTGTGCAAAATTATTTCTGATTCCCCTCAAATAATGTGGTCATCTTAGGCTGACTAAGTACTGCTTCATAAAAGCATCAATGATTAGCACAGCTTTTAAATAGCACCTGAAAAATGCAAAAATTTATTTTAAAGTTACAGAGGCCCTTTTAGGTGTTACATCTTCCATTTCAAAACACTGGCACTCAAAGTCCAAATCTGTATTTGACTGACTTCCTGTGAAATGTCACCACATGTCAAGCAGACACACTCACATAATATGATCCATGTCTGTGTGAGTTGTAGATAGACGTGCAGGTCAGTGTGCAGGCCGACTTCTACAATGGCAACTTCAGAGCCAGCTGTGTGTCTCAGCTGGGACAGCACCATGGAGCAGTACCACATACCTGCGGGCGCACGCACACACACATACACACACACACACACACACACACACACACACACACACACACACACACACACAGTCACACCTCTGCAGGGCCTGACAGATGTGTACACAGACAGATGTGTAGACAGACAGATGTGTAGAGAGACAGATGTATAGACAGATAGATGTGGAGAGAGACAGATGTGGAGACAGACAGATGTGTAGACAGACAGACAGGTGTGTAGACAGACAGGTGTGTAGAGAGACAGATGTATAGACAGACAGATGTATAGACAGACAGATGTGTAGACAGACAGATGTGTAGCGAGACAGATGTGTAGACAGACAGACAGGTGTGTAGACAGACAGATGTGTAGAGAGACAGATGTGTACACAGAAAGATGTGTAGAGAGACAGATGTGTACACAGAAAGATGTGTAGAGAGACAGATGTGTAGACAGACAGACAGGTGTGTAGACAGACAGCTGTGTAGACAGACAGATGTGTACACAGAAAGATGTGTAGAGAGACAGATGTGTACACAGAAAGATGTGTAGAGAGACAGATGTGTAGACAGACAGACAGGTGTGTAGACAGACAGCTGTGTAGACAGACAGATGTGTAGAGAGACAGATGTGTAGAGAGACAGATGTGTAGACAGACAGACAGGTGTGTAGACAAACAGCTGTGTAGACAGATCGATGTGTAGAGAGACAGATGTGTACACAGAAAGATGTGTAGAGAGACAGATGTGTAGACAGATGTGTAGAGAGCAGAGATGTTCACAAGTCATTTTTTGGAAGTCAAGTCTCAAGTCTTTGGCCATCTGTATTGTTAAATCTTATGAATTCAAAGCATGTCCTGTAGCTACCATCCATATCCCAGCATTAGCACAATACTTGTCACCTGTGACGATATATGCTAAATGTAACATCTCTGGGTGCGTTTTGAGATGCCTGATGAAGTTCAACGTTGTTGATCCGCCACCATTTATCTTGGTGCCACACACCTTGCATGTAACTGTTAGCTTACTGCCACTGTTTACGAAGTTATTGAAAGCAAAACTAATGACAAAAGGCACAACTCTGGGAGAACTTGGTGTCGCCATCCTCAATGCATTTTTTGATATGTGAGTGTGCGCACATAAGGCATAGCGCATGCGTTACGTTGCACATTATGGCGAAGGGCGGGGACATGTAGCTCGTCATACGTTTCCCCAATGTATATGCGCCAATAAAAGAAAATAGAAATACATTTAAAAAGCAATAATGAAAACAGGTTGTTGACGAGTCTCGAAGCTCGAGTCCGAGTCAAGTCTGAAGTCTTTTGGGTCGAGTCACAAGTCAAGTATGAAGTCAGCTGTTTGTGCGACTTAAGTGCGACTCGTGTCCGATTCTCAGACTTGAGTCCCCATCACTGGTCGAGAGACAGATGTGTAGAGAGACAGATGTGTAGACAGACAGGTGTGTAGACAGACAGATGTGTAGACAGACATGAGTGTAGACAGACAGATCTGTAGATTGACAGATCTGTAGACAGACAGGTGTGTAGACAGACAGATGTATAGACAGACAGATGTGTAGACAGACAGATGTTTGGACAGACAGATGTGTAGACAGACAGGTGTGTAGAAAGACAGATGCGTAGACAGTAGGGGTGTGCAAAAAACGATTCGAATTCGAATCAAGATTCAAGCTCTACCGATTCAAAATCGATTCATAGAATTCCAAAAATCGATTATTTTTTTTTTCTTTTCGTTTTGACACTATTGTCCTGAAATGACACTACTTCGCCATTCCCATAGATGCCGCTGCGTCAAATTCACACTGACGCCTGGGCACTCTTGTCATTATCAGAAAAAGTGCAGCAGAAGTAGTTTAGTTGGCGCAAACAATGGCTATGGGCAAACCTCACAGAAAGAATTATTCAACCTACTCCATCCTCATTGAAGGTGAGAGTTTTGGACACATTTCGGCTTTTATAACCTCGAAGGGAAGACGGATCTTGATAGGAATCGTGCTATATGCAGGCTTTGCAAAGTGAAAGTTAAGTATTGTGGAAACACCACAAACTTGAGAACTCACATGGTACGTCATCACCCGGAGATTAACATAAAAGACGTGGACGAACAACAACCTCAAGTACCGTGCCAGTCAACCAACGCACTCTTTCAAATCAAATCGAATCGTGACAGTTTCTGAATCGTACACCCCTAGTAGACAGACAGATGTGGAGACAGACAGACAGGTGTCTAGACAGACAGATGTGTAGAAAGACAGATGTGTATAGCCAGACAGGTGTGTACCCACCGTATGCCAGCAGCAGGATGACAGTGATGATGGTAGCCCAGAGCAGAGTGCCAGCTGTGAACCTCAGCAGCAGGATGAAGAGCAGACTAACAACCAGGGAGACCAGCAGACCTCTGGCACACATGCACAGATACAGCGTCATGTTAACAAGCCACATCCTGTCCCATTTGTTCCTCCAACCTCCACATGCTTCATCATCTTCCAATATTAGCATGTCGTGTAAAGCAAGCCTTTGTAACATTTACAGCTACTGTGGCCATAAAGCGAGTGTGTGACGAGTCATACGGTCAGTGATGTGTGCTAACATTAGCAGCCATACATACCATGATGTTATTTCTTCTTAGTTTCACTTGCTTTAAACATTTCAAACTTAAAGTTATAATCATGAGATTTTCATTAAATCAAACCCCATTTTGGATACTATTCATGGTCAGCATTTGTTCTGCAATAACCATTCACTGTCTTTACATTCTGCAGTTTTTAATGGTTTAATGTTTAAGGTTTACTCTCTGTACATCATTGTACTGCAGGCAATGTTCCATTGTTGTGCGTTTTTACTGACTATTTCAGTTTGTTTGGCTGCACTGTAAACAGATAGAACAGATAGAAATGTTTCTGATTCTTGTACTAGCTACAAACTCGCTCTGATGAACAGTGCTGGCACTGAGTAAATATCTGTTTGTGTGTGTGGTTTGTGGAGTTACATGAGTATCCATGGCCATGACTTGGCATAATCCTCCACTATCTTCATGCCTAGCTCCCTGGTGTCCATAAGTCCTGTTATACCCCTGCACAGAGAACACAAGACACAGAGAAATCCATGTACATCAGTTACATGCCGCATCTGCATACCAGAGCTCTGTTCCAAAAAGAGACATAACTTAAACTTTGCTTCTCTTCTCTTCTCTACTTCTCTTTATAGTCGTCAGATTCATATACCAACCCTTATAGAGCTGGCCTTGGACCAGCTCTTAGTTATGCTGTAATAGTTTTAGACTGCCGGGGGACTTCCTTTTACACACTGAGCTCCTCTCTCCTCTCTCTTTCCATCCATGTGCACTCATTTCCCAGAAATGCTTGTTACTAACTTAGCTACGGGGAGCTTCTTTCCAGGGGTCCTTATGTTTTTTCGCCCCGCAGTTGTCCTTGGATTAGGGTGGCACCTAAATCATGGTTGCAGCTGTCGGCGTGGTCCTGCTCCGCGCCCTGCTACGCTCTTCTACACCCTGCAGTGCCCTGCTACGCCGTGAACTACTACAACTACTATTTCTAGTCATAGTTCCATTATCTTTATTGTGTCTATAATTGCCGCTGTTCATCACACCCCCAACCGGCACAGTCAGACACCGCCTACCAAGAGCCTGGGTCTGTCCGAGGTTTCTCCCTAAAAGGAAGTTTTAACTGCCACTCAAGGCTTTTTTTCTAAAAGGGAGTTTTTCCACGCCACTGTTGCTCTTGGGGGAATTACTGGAATTGTTGGGTCTTTGTAAATTATAGTGTGGTCTAGACCTACTCTATCTGTAAAGTGTCTAGAGATAATGCTTGTTATGATTTGATACTATAAATAAAATTGAACTGAAGTTAGTTACTGTGGTAACTGACTCTGTTACCCTGATCTGCTCACTGAGTTTCTCTCCTCCCTCTTACAGAGCAGACACATTCACATACACCTTCAGTTTACTGAGGTCAGAATATACAGTATATACTGCTTGGATATTACTTTGTTCCTCAGGCGTATCTAAAGTTTATGCTACAGTTTACAGTTTATGCTACAGTACAGCCCAAATGCACAGTCATAAACACATGTAATAGAGGTTACAGTACCTGGCAGCATGTTCAAGTTCAGTCACAGTGTGGGCCATTTCCAGAGCATCTTTAAAGCTGGTTCTGTTAGCTACAGTCACAGTCCCATTCAGAGTGATGAAGTCTGGGAGACATCTCTGGAGAACTGAGACACACACACACACACACACACACACACACACACACACACACACACACACACACACACACACACACACACACACACAACAATCTTTTAATATTCAATATGAATGCATTATAGTTCCAAATTACATGTCATGCTAATACCCATCTGCACTGTGTAAGCACCATGGTATTCCACTGTCCTCTGAAACTGCAATAGCATCAAGAGACATTTCAACTGACTATTACAGTATATCTGAGAGGCAAGTTATTGTAATGATTTTGGTCAGCAAAAAACATCATTTTTGTCATGTGTCGACTTTTAAAATGTGTTTCTTTAAAATGTAAACGTTGACATAATGTGTTGAAATGATCAGTCGGCTGTGGAGGAGAGAGGTGTCTCATCCTTACATGGTCTACTTGGTACAATCATGGAGGGACAGTCCTCGTCTCGCAGAACCTGAGACACTGGCTGGAGAAACAGAAAGGAGGGTTAGAATAACAGTATGGATGAGTGTTCTGGTACTTTGTACAAAACAAAAGACGACAAACAAAAGCTTCCGTGAGGTCATCTTTGTTAGTTTGACAGCAGGATTACATCAAGATGCAGAGACAATCCTGGTCTAAACTTTGAGATTCTGTCCATTAAAGTTTGAAACAGGATCCACTTTGTGGGCCCTATCTTGCACCCGGCGCAGCGCAAAGCCCGAAGCAAGTGTCTTTGCTCGTTTAAGACCGACGCAATTGTCAATTTCCCATCCAGCGCCCACGTCGTTTAAACAGCAAATGCACCTGAGCCCATCTGTGCGCCCATGGGCGTGCTGGTCTTACAGGAAGGTGTGTTCAGGTGCATTCTTGGCGTATTAGCTATCTATAGCTATCTTGAGGCAGCGAAAAGTGATCACGCTATTGACCAACAAAAACCTGTTCTAAAAAATAACGATTTCATTGTTATTTTAACGCCTGCTTCACCTCGTGGAGTTTTGTAGCATAGTGCTCGTGCCATATATCAGTCCCTCCAGGATTTTGCGGCCTTTTTTTGAGATTGTTGCGGCCCAAAATGCCTGCTTTCGCAGGAGCTTTTGTAAAAAGTTACGATAAAAGTTGCGATGTCTTTTGTATGTTTGTTGCAATGAAGTTGCGGGAGACTCTCAAAAGTTTTTTTTGTATAGTTCTTTAAAAATAAAAAGGAAACTTGTTTCGGGGAGAATAAATGTACTCTGGGCTGAGTTTTCCTAGTAGCCTTACCAAAAAGGCTCAGGATGCTGCAAATGTTGGTATAATATGAAAATGGCTGGTGGATTTAAAACAACAAATTATAATTTATTGAATGAATCAAATCTGAACATATGTGTCAGTGGCTTGTTGATCTTTACAATGTTAGTTAATTTCCTATCCTATCCTGGCCTGGGACACACATTCATATGGTTTGATAAAGTAACGTTACTTATTGGACTTTAACTTATCATTGCAATTACAATAACGAGCGTAGCTGTCCTCAATTTAGGTAATCGTGTCGTCTCATCTTCGGTTTTTCCTGCATCCACCGTGTGTGATTGTGTGTGTTTGTGTGTGTGTGCGCTCGTCAGTCGCGGGGGGAACTGAGCAGCCCTGCCCACTGCAGAGAGCCGACAGGATTGAAACAGCAGCAGCTTACAGCGACTTTAGAGAGAAAAAACGTCACAGCGTACATTGATGTTAAAATGTATACAGGTTGGCAGGACGGTCTGAAATGTTTTTCAGGTTCATTCAGGTTATAGGTCAAATTTGCGGAAAAGTTGGGGTGATTGGTCAAAATTGTGAGTCGCACCAAATTCACGGTGATTGGTTGAATTTGCGTGAATTGCCGCGATCGCAACATCGCCAAATCCTGGAGGGACTGATATATGATCTGCTCGCGTGCTTTCACTCAATATAATAGCAATGCGCCAAGGTACCAACGCGCCTGGCTTTTAAAGGGAATGGGAGATGACGCTCTAATTGGTTTATTGCATGTTCCGCCCAAAACACACCTATGATTAATTAAGACACTAAGTACAATCCTTTTGAACCATGCGCCTGGCGCACGGACCCTTTTTTCTGCCATTAAACTAGCAAAAGTGGATTTGTACACACCAACGCAACTGCGCCATGCGCTTCACGCCATGTGCTTTGATCGTTAAAATAGGGCCCTGAGTCTCACTCTGTACTCTATGCTTTACATTACTGCATTTACTGTATCTAATCACATCAAGTACTATAGTAATTCCTGCTCAGTGTTCAACAGTGTGTTCAAGTTTCTAAAGAACAAAGGTACATAATGTGTCAGTATTGGTACCTTGTTAGGGTTATTAAAGCCAGGCTTACAGAACTGTCTGTAATATTCCCAGTAACTCTTGCTGAGTTTGTGTTGCAGCTGCATCTCAGTGTAGGTGGCAAACCTGTCTGGGCACTTTGACAAACACATCTGGAAGAAAATTAGACAGTACATTTGTCATTTGATTCACTACGGTTATGGACATATGGCTCTCACCTTTTCAATGCCAATGCAGATTTGTCAGGCAGCTAGTAAACATCAAGCTGCTGTCAATAAGTGTCCCTTTTTGTTGGCGTACAGTGTGACACATTCAATGCTGTTTTAATCTGACATGATGAACTGATGCTGTGCTACAGTAGCAGATACACATCATCATTATTGTTCATGGAGTACCTGAGTTGTGGGGCACTGAAGGTTGATGAGTATAGCCGGGTTGGCACATTTCAAGATGTTGAAATAGAATAAGATGGGTTTCTTCCTGCAAAAAAGTGTTCATGTTATATCACACACATGCAGTATATGATCATTTCTGCTACATACATTTAGCAGGGGCACACCGCCGGTTAAACATTTTTAGACATTGCCCACGGATGTCTGTTTTTTTTTCCAGTTTTGCTTGAGCGGCCTTTACTTTTCAGTAAACAAACACAACGTGCGCATCTTCTTCACTCGTGGGCATGGTCTTTTAGACATTATTGGCTACATTCATAAACAAACAATAATATCTTAATCACCTTGTCATATTGGTTATTACTAATTAAATTCAAGTTGGATTTAGTGCCATGACGCCGTCTGCACAGGTAGCTGATTTAGGCTACTTTTTAATTTGTGTAATTGAGTCTGTCATAATGACAAAGGTTCATTTGGTTTGCATAAAAACAAACTGGGTAAAGATCGTAGATGGGGCCAACTCTAGTATCCTGTAAAGAGATCTGATGTATAGAGTGTAATAACAGTGACTTACTCATTGGAAGTCCCTTTCTGACCACAGAACTGGCCATAGCTGTCTGTCGGATGGAGCACCTTCCTGGGGTCCCCATGTAACCAGGCTGGACACACAGAGAGACAGACAGACAGACAGACACACACACACACACACACACACACACACACACACACACACACACACACAGACAGACAGACAGACAGACAGACAGACAGACAGACAGACAGACAGACTGACAGACAGACACATATACACAGACACACAATCACACACAATCACACACACACACACACACACACACACACACACACACACACACACAGACACACACACACACAGACAGACAGGAAGACAGATCATTTAACAGAGAAACAATATTCCTGCACTTTAACATTAAACATTAAAGTATGCTAGTATGTAGCTCATTACTACAGTAAATAACAACATAAACTTGGTATTGAATATGTAAGAAGTGATTTTTAAGCGATACTTCCCACTAACAGTTTAAAATCTTTTTGACATATTTTAGGAAAAGAGGACGTATTCTAAAAATGGACTGATAAATATTGGTTGATTTCTTTATGACAGCGGCATGGAGAATCTGTCACAGATCTCCACACAAATGAATGAGGACGTCTGCCTTTCCTAACTCGTAAACCTTCTCATCATTTCACATTTATGTGTCTACATTGCAGTAAAATGCTTCATGTAATGAATGACATGAGTGTGTGTGGCACTGATGAAAGAAATGGGGGCTTAGTACATGAGACAGAAAGAGAGGGTGATGTCATCGAGAATGATGTCATCCGTGTTTGGTAGTAGCAGAGCTGGAGTGGAGTGATTCTAAGTGTGTGCGTGCGTGTGTGTGTTTAAGTGTGTGTGTACCTGTGAGTGTGACATGCTCTTAATACAACCACATACAGTACACAGGTGTGTGTGTGTGTGTGTGTGTGTGTGTGTGTGTGTGTGTGTGTGTGTCTGTGTGTGTGTCTCTGTGTGTCTGTCTGTCTGTCTGTGTGAGTACAGTGGGATTAGTGGAAGCATGTCCTCTTAGGGTGATGTCACCAGTAGCCCCCAGTAATACACTCACCCATCTGTGAGTAGTGAGTAGTGCTAGTAGGAATATAAGTGGTAACTTCAGAAATAGCATAAATAGATTGCATTGTTACTAGCAGGTTAGTATCACCAGAAAATTCTGGCTACAGCAGCCTTTTAAACCTTTTGCCTGAAATATCTCAAAATGAGAGCTATTAGTTCTATCCGTGATGGTTTCAATCCGCTGTTTGAAAAAATGTCCATACTGAAAGGAACTGAATCTTAGTCCTTCAATAGCAAAAATGGGATTGACGGACTGCCAGTTTGGACACAAGATGCAACATGCAGTCATCTGGCGGTAGAGCTTCTGAAGCCTAGCAAACCAACAATCCTCCAAACCATTCAATAATATACAGTAAGTCATTTATTCCTACCCTCTAATACGAAAATACATAAATAATTCCACTTGCAAGCCATTTCATGGTTCTTTCATTGGTATTGTCAGCCAGTTAATAATAACTTTATTTGTATAGCACCTTCAAAAACAGCTTACAAAGTGCTATAACAGAAGGAACAAAAGCATAAACAAAACATAAATATACACAGCACATCAATACACATACCTATAAATACACAACATAAGATGGGGCAGGTCTAAACAAAGACAGAGAAAAATCACGAGTAGATCAAAGATAAGTGGAAATAGCAGGTTATAGGAGAAAAGTCAATAAGTGGCGATAAAAAGATAAAAAGGCAAAAGGATGAAAAGATAAAAAGACGGCATCACATAAAAGCAAGTCTATAAAATGTGTTTTAAGAAGTGATTTAAAAGAAGTCACTGATTCAGCAAGTCTAATCTCCTCTGGCAGGTTGTTCCAAAGCCGAAGCGCCCTGATCGAGAAGGCACGATCACCTCTGGTTACAAGTGAGAATATGAGGGCATGGACTACTTTATCCAGGTCGTGCTGTGACAGTATGTATTTGATTTTAGAGATGGTTATGATATGGAGGAAGCAGGACTGGACAACGTTATTGATATGTGGTGTGAAGGTGAAGTCTGGGTCAAAAATGACACCTACATTTCTGTTAGTGGGCTTGATGTTACTGGATAGGGGACCAAGGCTGATGGGACTAGGGATGGTGTTACGTGGATTGAACAGTATTATTTCAGATTTGGAGGTGTTAAGTTGGAGAAAGTTATGAGCCATCCAGCGGTTCGCATCTTTGATTCTGAGACAGCAACCAGGCTTCTCAGATCGTTTGGTCTCAGTGGTAGGTATATCTGTGTGTCGTCAGCATAGCAATGAAAAGAAACATTATGCCACTGGATAATTTGGCCAAGTGGAAGCATATAAATAGAGAATAAAATTGGACCTAAAAACCAAAGGCTATTTGAGTTGTATAGGAAGTGTTGTTGCCTAGGTAGAGGAAGTTTTGTTGCCTATGTTGCCAGGTTCTGTTAAAAAGGTAAGAATTAAACCAACCAAGTGCAGTGTCGCTGATACCAACCCAAAGTTTAAGACAGTTAATTAAAATGTTGTGATCTATTGTATCAAATGCGGCCCTTAGATCTAAAAGAATTGAAATTGCGCTCTCTCCTCTGTCAGCGGTTAAAAGCAGGTTGTTGGTTACTTGAAGGAGAGCCGTTTCAGTGCTGTGTAAAGCTCTAAAACCAGATTGAAATTTCTCAAATAAGTTTTTGTGTGCCATAAAAGATAAAAGTTGTAAAGAGAACAATTTTTCTAAAACGTTTGATAAAAAGGGAAGTTTAGAAATTGGTCTAAAATGATTAAAATCAGAGGGGTCTAGGTTGGGTTTCTTTAAAAACAGAGGGAAAAACACCATAAAAAAGTAAATAATAAAGAGCTGTTAACAATGGATAAAATACTGGGTCCAACTGTGATAAAAACCTCTTTAAGAAACTTAAAAGGAATACAATCAAGGCAGCACATGGTTGGTTTAATTTTTGATAAAATATCAGATAAAAAGGACAGGAAGTCCTTATGTTCCTAGGGTTAGGGTTAGTACAGAAAAATGACTGAAGAGTGTTCTCAACAGTGGCTTTTTAAAGGAGTTGGGAGTCAAGTTAGTTATTCGGTTCATGCAATCAGTAGCTTTTCTTCTTATCTCTGGTCAGGCCCGGCATCTCCTCCACATTATGCGCTCTGCCCTCGGGGATGCATTCTGTGCTCCTCGCAAGGTCACTCAGCTTTCATGATTAACACATGAAAGACAGAAATACTAAAACAGAAATACTAAAACAGCAGTTTGGATGCAAATGGTTTAACAAAGAAACTGAAGCTAAACCGTTCTTAGCATAATTTTCCTAACAGGCGGTCATGCGGCCACTCAGGGTACTCTCTATGGTGCACCTGAAACTCTAATCCAGCTTTTGGCACTTGTACGTTACTACAGTACAGTGGTGGGGTGTAAACAAACACACTCACGACTAATAGCGCTACCGGGTAACTTGGAGAGGATCTACCTCAGAACCTCTCTCAAAACTGGGGTTCCTCAGGGATCGGTCCTGGGTCCCCTCCTCTTTTCTCTGTACACCAACTCTCCAATTCTCTCCTTTCCGAAGTCTGAAACGCAAGTAGCAGCACGTATCTCGGCCTGCCTGACTGACATTTCTTCTTGGATGTCCACACACCATCTGAAACTCAACCTTGACAAGACTGAGCTCCTTTTCCTTCCAGGGAAGGGCTCTCCTACCCAAGACCTGACTATAACAATTGACAACTCTGTGGTAGCCCCCACCCAGACTGCTAGAAACCTGGGTGTGACACTAGACGACAAACTCTCATTCACTGCCAACATTGCTGCAACTACCCGATCGTGTAGATATATGCTGCATAACATCAGAAGGATATGCCCCCTTCTAATGCAGAAGGCGGCTCAGGTTCTGGTTCAGGCTCTAGTCATCTCACGTCTAGACTACTGCAACTCCCTCCTGAATGGCCTACCTGCATGTGCCATCCGGCCCCTGCAGCTCATTCAGCAGCTTGACTTGTCTTCAACCTTCCCAAGTTCTCTCACACTACACTGCTCCTCCACTCTCTTCACTGGTTACCAATTACTGCCCGCATCCGCTTCAAGACACTAGTACTTGCATACAGAGCCACAAATGGATCAGCCCCAGCATACATCCAGGACATGGTCAAACCCTATACCCCAACCCGCCCACTCCGCTCTGCATCAGCCAACCTGCTTGCTGCCCCCTCACAGCGAGGGACAACTAATCACTCAACGAAGTCCTGACTGTTTGCTGTCCTGGCTCCTAAGTGGTGGAATGAGCTCCCTATTGACATCAGGATGGCTGAAAGCCTACGCATCTTCCGCCAAAGGCTAAAAACACATATCTTCCAACTGCACCTCGGATATATATATATATATATATATATATATATATTCGGTTTCAAAGCAAAGCAAACGGAGTCCGGTGCAATGCTCACTCACACTGTAGGGTTTAACCGAATATTCTCTGGTCCAGCTTAGCTAAAAGCTCTAAATGCGTCAGCACGTTAGTGTGTCGTTCACTCTCGAGCCTGTTTGTAACTGTTACCAATAACTTTTAATAATACTAATACTACATTTTATTGATAACGCACTTTACATTTAAAACAAATCTCAAAGTTCTACAGGGTAAAAGCATCAGTATAAAAGACATAAAAACTGGAGACTAAAAGCAGCAACCAGCAAAGTTAATTAAAAGTCATAGGTCTTGCTAAAAAGATATGTTTTTTTAAAACTCTCAGTAGTCTGAGGTGCCCTCAGATGATCAGGGAGGGCATTCCAGAGACGAGGGGCAGCAGAACAGAAAGCCTGATCACCCAAGGCGCTGAGCTTAGTCCTGGGGATGAGGAGGCGATTTGTGTTTGCAGAGTGGAGAGATTGTGTGGAAGTTAGAGGGGTTAGTAATTCTTATTCCCTTTCAACTGACTTTAGCACTTAGCTAACACACTTGACTGACCTGCTGTTACATATGTGAACTAACCATAGGCAATGTCTCTAGATCCAAACATGAGATACTTAATCTGCAATGTGCATGCAAAATGCATACAACAGGTGATGGTGTTCTGGCTCCCTGTCAATCTCACACTCACTGTCCCCTTCTGAGTTTATTTTAGTTTTCAGTCATAGCTTACCTACCATTTTATTTGTGTTATCCTGGTCATTATTCAGGAAGATCACTGCTGGCAATATTTATTTATTAAATATTTATTCATTGCTTTCTGCTATTGCCCATATTATTGTACACTGTATGTCATTGTGTGAATGCTGATTCTGCAGGATTCACAGTATTGTTATCCGATTCCTTAGTCTTCAACTTGAATATAATACAAAAACCATTCAAATATCAAAATGTTCAGCTCTTTAAACACATGACGGGACTTCTTCAACTTTTTTTCTGCTATTTATACTTTTTAAAACATTAAGCTTTTTAAATTTTTTATTTTACATTAAAGTCAATAGAGCAGTGGTTCCCAACCTGGGGTCCGAGGACCACTAAGGGGGGCGGCAAAGATCACAGGGGGGGCGCAATTCTTTATCTGGTTTGAGGTTGAGGTAAAACAAAAAAATATTTGCACATATTAAACAAATTATGATAATACACTAGAATATATAATGTATACAAAAGTCTGTATGAAAACTATATATTTTTATTCTTGCTTAAAATTGTAGACAGGCTACTTAGTAGGCCAAACCTCCGGGACCTCTTAACCTGTGGCCCTTGCTGTCATCAGGTCAGCTGCTAGCTGCTAGCAGCTATCATCCTCATTTTTCCTGCCGCCACGGCGTCACTATTTTATGAATGAAACATGGCAGGGAAACGTAAAAGTGCTGATAACTCCTCTGTATCAAAAAAGAAAGTAAGGCTCTATTTCGAGAGTTACCTCAACTTCGGTTTCGGGGGGAGGAGGGCTCAGCTTTTCTTAGACATGAGTGGGGGGGCGCCAAGGAAAAAAGGTTGGGAACCACTGCAATAGAGCAATCTTCAAATCCTCTTCAGGCTTCTTCCTTTTTGAAACGCTACTCCTCCCACATTCTTTTACTTACAGATGTCATTCAAACTTTACACTGTTCACAAAACCTTTAGCGATTACAGTTGTATTCAGCTTCATGATATCTTTTACAGTTTTCGTGGTATCACTGTTTAAGTTTAGTGTTTCATTCAGGCTTTTTCTTTGCTTATAATGGAGTGAGTATTGCATGACTTAGTGGGTGATGACATCACTAGAGTGGGAAGCCTGGGAAAATCGTCTTAAAACCTCTATAACTTGCTCTCACAATATTCACTTTTACACATTTTCCTACAACTTCACCTTTTTCTTACACATTGAAGCCGGCAATTCAGTGTAGTGACAGCTTTTCAGAAAACTTTAAAATATTTAACTTTTGTTTCATACATTTTTGGTGTTAAACATTTAAATGAAAGTTATACTAATTTAAACCATTCCCACTTTTCCAACTATTTTCAGTGCTTTACCTTGTTCTTATGCATTAAAGCCAGCAATCTAGTTTAGCTTTAGCAATTTAGCTTTTTAGCATTCACAAGCATTTTCTGCAGGAAATTCCTTGTTTTTTAGATTTGTCTGCAAATTACTACATTTTCAGGCTTCCTGTAAATGCTCATATTAATCATATTCTGCAATTACTCCTCATTGTATTCAGGTAAGAGGTGTCATACACATTGCATCATAGTCTACGTGACCTCATATACTGCATCATGATGTCACAATTATTGAATCAGCATTATTCAGGGTGTTTCTTTTAGGATAAGCACTGCAACTTCTGCTTCCAGCCAAAGCATTCATCTACCTCCATGAAACAATCTGGGCTATTGGTCCTTATCTGCCTACACCTCCTACATTCGCCCTAATGGTCACACTGTCCTTGTGAATCAAAGAGTTCACAAGCCCTAAATTCCTGTAAAGCTGGTGGTGGTGTCTTGTTCGATGGCCATCCCTCCTGCTGCTGCCTTCTTGCATTCTATCTGCAATAATTTAACTGCTGTCCTAGCAATATTCACGTCATTTATAATTAATGTGTTCTATTCTAGATGGTGACAGGCACTTATTGCTCTTGGTGTTTGTTTTCTGTGTCTTGGTCTGTATCTGGTCAACGTGACCTCAGTCATACATAAGGGTCTAACGTAGGAGTAATCCCCGAAAAGTGGAATATTCAATGCTTTGAGCAAAGGAACCTGATTCGACTGAATCTTCGCAGAGGCGTTATGAAATGAGGTTCATGCCATTTTGGCTATATAGGGGTGCTCAATGTCTGATTTTACATAGAACTACCTGTATCTCCCAAAAAGTTAATATACAGCATACTGTGATATACATATCAACATATAATGCTGTAAATAAAAATGTGCAAAAAAGAAGCTTTTAATAAATCTTTTTAAAATGCGTGAATAAATCCAACCGCCCCATGACAGATTTTTATTTCACTTTCCATGATCCGTGACCGATGGAGAAGCATCTAGGCGGCAGGGATTTAAACCTTTTTTTAAATCAAGGTTTATTTTTTC
Organism: Zingel zingel; assembly: GCA_023566125.1. Classification (NCBI taxonomy): domain Eukaryota; kingdom Metazoa; phylum Chordata; class Actinopteri; order Perciformes; family Percidae; genus Zingel; species Zingel zingel. The sequence goes on from CM042324.1 coordinate 32,894,645, forward strand.
ATTTTCAGTTATGAACAACACAGTTTATGCAGCAATCAACGGTCACGTAGATTTGAACAAAATCCCTCTCACCCGTCCCACCCCCAGTTAGCAGGCAGTTTAAAGTATTATGAATTACTAAGGGTTACGCACATCAACAACAAAAAGAGAAAAAAATAAATAAAAAAGTATAAATAAAAAGAATAAAAATATATATCGCGTATAAAGATAGTGGATAGAAAAAAAGGGTAAAATGCAGCAAGAATGAAATTCAAGCAAAGGAGGATGTAGGAAGGTCAACTGAAGTCAGATTGTATGTTGATCCCTTATAGTTAGTAACCGAGCATCTTACCCTTCTATAATGTCTAAAAAGGGCCTCCAAGTTAAGTAAAATTCTGTCATGGTGTAATGGATCTTTTCTACTCTCAGTGACTGCAAAACCTCCCGAACACAGTGCGCAAAGGCAGGAGGGGAAGCCTCCTTCCACTTGAACAATATTAGTCTTCTGGCTAGCAGAGTGGAGTAGGCCACTAGATTTGCCTGGGTGGCCTTTAAGTGTGCACCAGTTGGAACAACCCCAAAAATGGCAATCAGAGGCGAAGGTGTAAGCGAGCAGTGCAACACAGTGGACAAAGCGTCAAAGATGGATTCCCAAAATGGAATCAGTTTCGGGCAGGACCAGAACATATGGAATAGGTCAGCAGTGTCCTGTTTGCATTTGTCACATTTTGGATTCAGCTCTGGATAAATTCTCGACAATCTCTCTTTGGAATAATGCAGGGGATGGACCACTTTAAACTGGATACCACAATGTCTCATGCATACTGAAGAGGAGTGTATCCTTCGGACTGCCTGATCCCAAACTTCTTCGGGGATAGACATTTCCATATCCCATCGATTTTTAAGAGGTTCGACTGGTATCTTGCCCACCTTATTAATTGCGTTGTAAATCTAGAATAAGGTCTAATTGGGTTTTGGGGGGGAGAGCAGGAAAGTGACCTAATTTAGAGCGTGTAAAGTCCTGGATCTGTGAATATCTAAAAAAGTGAGTTTGAGGTAAATTAAACTTTTTGGACTGCTAGGCGGACAAGAGACCGTATATTGCAGGACCAGTAATATTGCTGGAAGTTTGGTAGGGCCAATCCACCCTTATCTTTTCCAAATGAATGAAAAGATAAGTTGGTCTAGCTAAGGGAAGAAAGATTTTTTTATGTAGACTGATACGGACTGGACTAAATAAAAACATGTAGGCAAGATGGTTATCTTAACTGCGTTTATGCGGTCTGCGAGAGATAAGGGAAGCCCAGACCAGTGTTCCAGATCTAATTTGGTTAGACCCAGAAGAGATTGGAAATTACATTTAAAAGGGTCAGCATATTGCCGTGTTACAACTACGCCTAGATAAGTAAACTTTTTAGGTGAGACCTTCAATGGAAGAGAGTCCAGTGAGCATTGTTCTGATGCAGCATTAATCAGGAGTAGTTCACTTTTGTGAATATTAAGTTTATATCCAGAAAACAACCCAAAATCTTTTAATAACTTTAAGATCTTAGGGATGCAGCTCATCGGGTCAGATACCAGGATAAGCAGGTCGTCCGCAAAGAGCTATACTTTATGTTCCTTATCTCTATGTGTACAAGGCTATAGCAAGGGGCTATATTGCTATTACAAAGAGTAGAGGAATTAAAGAGCATCCCTGCCTAGTACCTCTGCGCAGCTGGAAGGGAGGTGAAATGGTGTTGGATGTTTGAATTGAGGCCGTTGGAGAGGAGTACAATAATGTGACCCAGGAAATGGCCTATACGTCACACAGTCGAGGGGATCTTTACCCTTCTTAAGTATAATTGAAATTGAAGCTTCACATAAAGACGGAGGAAGAGAGTGAGCTCTTAATGCCTCGCCAAACATTTCAGCCAATAGCGGTGAGAGGAGATTTGAGAATGCCCTATAAAATTCCACTGGAAAGCCGTCGACTTCCCTGTCTGCATGGCTCTAACAGCTTTTGTTATCTCAATTTCAGAAACCGGCTCCTCAAATCTGTTCCCCCACCCCCATCGCTAAAGACACTTCACAATTCACTTTGTTGTGCACCATGTAATAAATGTGTGTGTGCGTGTGTATGTCCAGACTCGTTGCAGTACATTCTCTTGGAGTCTGATCAAAGAGGCTTTTCCCCCACTCCCACACTGTGTTGTGTGCGTGTGTTTGTTTGTGTGTGTGCGCGTGTTTGTTTGTATGTGTGTGTGTGTGTGTGTGTGTGTGTGTGTGTGTGTGTGTGTGTGTGTGTGCGCGTGTGTGTGTGTGTGTGTGTATAGAGTCACTCACCCACTATCCCCAGGGCCATATATGAGAAGATGACAATGATGAAGATCAAACAACATAAGATATCAGTGCAGCTTCTGAAAAGACAGAGAAAAAGCAATGTGAGAAAAAGCAAAAGAGCTTAGAGTTAAATGATGAAGAGGGAGAGAAGAGTTATTCCTCTTTAGGAAAACAGTGATAGATCAATTTTAGATGTAATATGAGAGAAAAAACAGATTTCCTCACAATCACACAGCTAAAAAGATGCAATTATAGATAAAAAATTATATGTGTGTCTTTGAGAAAATGTATGTGCGCTAGCACAGTCTTTGTGTTGTGTATGTGAAAGTGAACGTCAGTGAGGACTGTTGATGTGGGAAAAAATTGTTTCATTCTTCTCCAGATTCATTCACCAGAATTTGTCTTCATTTAAGACAGACATTCTGGTAATCATCAGGGTTATCTCAGAGTGTAGCCTTACAAACCAGTAGAGTCTTTTCAAAAAACAAGTTGCATTGTGGGAAGTGTTGGAGCTAGTGTTTTTTGGAGCTTGACTACTAGGGACTTAATGCCAGGCTATCTGTGCATCTGCTTTCACATGATGTTTTAAATGTGTCTCTCACAAGTCCTCATTTTATAAAGTGCATCCTGTAAGGTTGCATATTGTGGCAGTGGAATACACAGGTTTCCTGTTTACAAACATTACTGTGTGCGTGCGCATACCAGAGGCAGAAAGCCAGATTGGTAAGCTGGTCCACTACCGCAACAACCTTAAGTATTGAAGCTTTCCTTATTGTTTGTATTGTTTGTATATAAATAAAACGTGATTTTTGTTGGATCTGTTTGTCTGTCTTTAATTTTGCAGTGTTACTGTGATATATATGTATGGCTATAATTATCGTTTTAGGCTAATGTAATAGCCAATGTTAGCAGCAGGGTTACCCCTGAGTGTACCCCTATGGTTGGTTTATGCCTTAAAATAATGGCCAGGATTTCCGGGAAAAGAGACGATATGTGTGTCTCCATTTCAAAACATCACTGCAGGTTGACTGTTTTTAGCAGCAGAGGTTGATTGTGGGCGAGAGGGCGACAACACCGTCGTGGTTAACTCGCCGAAACTCTACTGCCGCTGTCTCGGCAACGTTAGCTAATGTCCGCTAGCATACGTACAGGCTAACTATAGCCAGTTAGCTTTGTGTGTAACGTAATAAAAACCCACCCATCTCATAGGAGCAAAGCTTAATATTTCATTCAATAAAATTATGGTACAAAAGGAGCACTAACGCCACAGGTGTTATGTTGACAACGTGGACGCAGGTATAAGAAACTCCGAAGGCAGTCGTAATATTTACCTAGCAGGCTAGGCTAACGCTGTTGCGCTAATGTTAGCAAAACATCGGCGTAGCTTTAGCTAGCAGTCTAAACTTGTCTTGAGTCTGGACCTTTAACTGTCTATGGTCCAGACTTGAGTACTGCAGCCCTGACAGGTAGATATCACTTAGCTGAAAAACTAAACAAGCCGCAACTTTTCTGATTGATACAATGGGAGCCTGACTCTTGCATATGACCCCAATCTGCACTTCTTATGGCTTGAAGCCATAACCTCCGCCGGTTTTGGGCAAAAGCATGCTTCCCCCTAGGTATGTTAAACATCAAGCACCCATCACTGGCTCTGTTTGTACAATTAACCACGCAACAACTCCTTGGCATTTTGACTTACGCTACGCTGCTACTACTAGCTACACGAAACACGTCTTCTTTCTGCCCCCTGGTTGCGTGCGCAAGCAGTGATGATGTTGCCAAGAAATCCATGTATAAGACATGCGCTAAACTTGGAAAAGCACCCAGATAGCTCAGTTGGTAGAGCGGGTGCCCATATATAGAAGTTTACTCCTCGACGCAGTGGGCCTGGGTTCGACTCTGACCTGCGGCCCTTTGCTGCATGTCTCTCTCCCCTTTCATGTCTTCAGCTGTCCTGTCAAAAATAAAAGCCAAAAATGCCCAAAATAAATAAATAATCTAAGAAGAAAAAACATTTTTGAATGAACATTAAGCCATTGGCTGGGTGTTTTAGTGTGGATGAGGTAAACATGACCTGCCCAGTCAACCCTCTTTGAGATAATTCACTGTAAATGTCAGCACATCTGTGACATTAACTTGTGTTTATGGTGATTTTGTATTTTATGTATACAGTATTTTTTCTGTATTAAAACACAATATAGGTGATCAAAGAGAGCAGCTCAGAGGACAGACTGTACAGCTGAAGACAAAGAGATTTAGCTGTTTTCACTTTGTTTAGCCTTATCCTGGAAATACAAATGAAGTGATTTAGTACATAGTAGCTAGAATTAGTTATCTCTACCTATTTGTAAGCAAAGAAGGAAGTATGGAGTTACCTTCTTCGGACTGGACCTCTGAAGGAAGGATCAAACTTGTGTGGTTCTCCTGGAAGAAACAAAAATACATAAAAAGCTTTAATGGATTTAGACCAAACCAAATCAAATCAGCACCTTGCAGGTGTTTAAATACTAAGAACTGTTCGAAACGCCTCATGAATAATTGAGGAAGAGTTTCCCTGCCCAGAGGAAGCCCCCTTCTGGAGCCAGGCACAGATGTAGGGCTTGTCAGCGAGCGCCTGGTGGCCGGATTTGCCACAAGTCACCCTGGGAACGGCTCTGGATCCCCCAGTCAGAGCTGGTTAATGACGCTCGGGAAAGGGAAGTTTGGGGTCCCCTGCTAGAGTTGCTGCCCCCACAACTCTACCCCCGATAAGGGGATTGTAGTGGCTATTCCGTTTCAAAATTATAACCACTGCCCCAGTGGTTTTAACGCACCTTTGTTGTTGATCCAAGCATGCGGTCGTTGTTTGAAAATAATAATTAAACACAAATATCCTACCTATAGAAATAAATCTTTATGATCCTACCAAAACGTTGTAGGCTAATGTTGCATGTGTGTGAATCAGGGAAAATAAACAATACTGATGGTTTCTTAAATTATATCAAATAAGATTAAATAGGATGACTAGATGTGGTTAAAAAACTGTTTGGTCTCAACTAAAGCTAGGACTTCCAAAAAACCCTCCACACGTGTTTCCAACTTCCCTTTATCAATTATACCACACCCACAATTACTATGGTATTTGCCAATCAGTGGCCTAGCTGTCAATCAAAATCAGTGGATCAGAACTATAACCAAAATATGGGAAGTCTTAAAATAATAACTATTGTTCTTTAAATATAAACAAAAACTGTTTTTTTGGCTCCTACAGGGATGACTCTGCACTGAAGTTTTTCATATCAAGCCTGCATCATCATGCTGTTTGTCAGGTAGCTCCAGTAGAACCTGTTCACTTCTGTTTCACTGTAAATGAAGCCAGGGTGGACACTAATATCTTCAAACAATGGCTGCATGGGCCACCAAGCCCTTAAATATGGTGGTCAAAGTACATTTTTAGTGGCCAAAATGCAAACCTCTCAAATTAAGTCGTTTTTCGCCCCCGTTCATGCCTTTGCCTCATGCAAGCTCTCCCTTCCTCCTTTGATCAAGCTACATTGTTCAACACACATGGGAAGCAGCTGACCAGATCTTGTTTTTTCCACTTAAGAAACATTAGTAAACTGAGATCATCTGGAGTTTCAACTGCTGAACTTGAGATGCTTATACATGCATTTATCTCATATCTTATTGTAACTCACTGTTCTCCTTACTTAGTATGTCTGTTCACAATCACCTTCAGTTAATCCAGAATGTGGCCTCAAGGCTACTCACTAGGTTAAATTCACGGTCTCACATTACCCCTGTTCTTGAGTCCCTTCACAGACTTCTTGTCAAATTTAGGATTCAGTTAATCCTTGCGTACAGATCTTTGCAGGGTCAGTCACCTGATCACCATATGTGGCTGAGCTACTTCAACCATATTTGTCCGATTGTTTTTATTTGCTGTCTGTTCCACGCAATCGGCTTGAGTGGATGTGGTGGATAGGTCAAACAATAACAGGACTTTTACCCAGGACACAAATGTTCAGTTTGAAAATGAAAGTCAAGAGAAAGTTATTTTATATTTAGAGAACAAACAGAACTACGTCATGTTCTACGTCTTGTGTGTTATTACTTTATTAGGTACGGGAGTGAAGTAAAAGAAATGTACTGATTTTAACCTAAACCACAAGTTTTGGTGCATAACGTTGTGAAACGGTCGCAGTTTAACCAAACTGCGACCGTTTCACAACGTTATCGGTGTCTTAAAAACGTGTCTTGGAAAACGCTCCTGTGGGTCGTGGTTGCACCAAATGCATGCTTTTGGGGGTAGTTGGATAGTTGGGTCTCTGTAAATTATATGTGTCTAGACCTACTCTATCTGTAAAATGTCCTAAGATAACTTAACTGTTAGGATTTGACACTATAAATAAAATTGAATTGAATTAATATTGAATTGACAGGACCAGGGTGCAAAATTAACTTTTTTGTCCACTGGCCAAATGGCTAGTGAATGTTTACCAGCCATTTAATAGATTACAATTGTTTTCTTTTGGCTGGTGAGTAAAGCAAATCTACCAGCCACTTGCTTATTTTAACAGCATTCGGCTAGTCGATAGTGCTAATTTTGTACCCTGGACAACGTAGGATTGTCAGGTAAAGATCTTTAGTGTGCTCACATAATTGTCATGTAATCTATCTTTCCACCTCTGTGCATTCATGTCCCATTAATGCATGTTTAACATGCATTAATTGGAATTGTGCTTTCTCGCCTTGCAGATTTCCATAGATTGTGGTGGCACCTGAATCATCTTTGCAGCTGCTGTCGTGGTCCTGCTCCTTACCCGCCTTTAGACCACCTTCAGTATCACTGACACTGTCCTCTCCTGGTTCATATCATAACTCTCCTACCACACATACGTTCCTACGTTCAGTAGTATCATTGAATCCAATTTCAACACAGTCTCTCAAGGTGTCCCCCAAGTTTTGACGCTTGGTTTACTCATTTTCATGCTCTACATGCTTCCCCCTTGTCACATCATATGCCAACAACATGGCCTCCATTTTTGCAGACGACACCCAGCTCTACAGCTCCACCAAATCCATTACTGCCGCAGTAAAACTGCCCTGGATGCAGGATAGCTTCCTCAAACTCGACAGCCACAAATCTGAAATCTGTCACATCCAGTTCCCGCTCTTAGTTTGTGTTTTGTTTGTTTCACTGACCTCCTGTTTTATTTTGTTAACCACTGTCTGTCTTTGTATCAGGTCACTTGCCTGTGTGATTACCCTCCCTTCCGTAATGTGTGTCACCTGTGTGTAATCGCCTTCCCCTGTCCCAGTGTATACTCACCTTGTTTCATTCATCAGTTGCCAGATTGTTGTAGTACCTTGTGTGTCTCATTCTCCAGCGTTTTTCCTAGTGTTTGTTTCCCAGTGTTTTTTGTAGCCCTCTAGCTTGTATTTTTGACCACGTCTTCTACCTGCCGATTTTGTACCTTTGCCTGGATTGTTCTCTGGAGAATAAAGCTCCATTACCGTTTTACTCTCTGCTCTGAGTTGTGCTTTTGGGTCCGCTGACAGTACAATCTGGCCAACATGGACTCAGCCGACTCCGAGGCAGTGAGAGCAGCACTGCGTGCCCAGGGTCAGCGACTGCATCAGCAGGAGGAACAGCTGGCCATCATGCGGAACAAACTCATGCCTATGGCTAATCGCCAGGAGAACCAGGTAGCCGGAGTTGGTGAACAGATCAGCCAGCTTGTTGCCCAGGTTCAGCGATTGACTGTGAGGGATCCGCCTGCTATCTCCGTTGCTGAGATCAGTTCCGCAGCCCTCGTAACCCCCGCGTCCTCTGGAGGGGGTTCTTCAGGAGAGACGGCCTCCTTCGCACCGTTTCCTCACCTTGCTCGATTGGAGAGGTTTTCTGGGGAGTCCAGTGACTGCAGGTTTTTCCTGATGTAATGTGAGTTACATTTTGAACTGCAAGCTGGTGCTTATCCCACTGACCGAGCTAAAGTGGCGTTTATCATCTCCCATCTCACCGGACGTGCTGAGGCGTGGGCGGCTGCTGAGTGGAGCCGTAGGTCTGCCATATGTGACTCTCATCTGTCTTTCACCCGAACATCCACGCAGATTTTTTAAAATATTACTCCTGGAAGGGAGGCTGCCACTGCCTTGGTTGTATAACGGCAAGGGAAGAGACAAGTTTCGGATTATGCCATTGAGTTTCGCACGCTGGCAGCTGAGAGCGGCTGGAACTCTTCTGCCCTTTTCGATGCCTTTCTACATGGATGAAGGACCATTTGGTTCCATTGGACTTACCGGCTGATCTGGATGTGCTGGTTGCGCTCGCCATTAAGATCGACAAACGCCTGCTGGAAAGAGAGAGAGAGAGAGACTACAGTGGAGCAGTTTCCCTGTTGGCCAGCCGAGGGTTCCTGTGTTCCGGTGTCATTAAATAATAAAATACATATTAAATAATGTAAACAATAATTTGTTCGTTGTTAGCTTGGTCTGTTGCGCAAGCGAGTTGTTTATGGCCAGGTTCAAGTTGTGCCCAAAGCAACTTAACCATGGCCATTTCAACTGACGGATGGCAGGAACAATATTCACAACATTGTCGGTAGTTATACAGGCAATTTGTTTCTCCTGTAGTTTCCAGTCGTTAATTGTCCCGCGCAGTGCTTCTTCCAAATTATCTGCTGTATGGCTTTCGGGCATGAAGCTAGTTTCTAAGCATTTGGACTGTGTCCACTCTTTAGTCACATAATGCACTGACACTGACATGTAGGGCATTATATTACAGCTGAATCACATGTACGTTGTCAGGGCCAAATATTCTACATCACCCAGTTCTTTCGTGATTTTACTTCTGACCTCGTTGAAAAGGTTTGGGATAGCCGTCTTGGAAAAATACTTCCGACCTGGCAGCTCGTATTGTTTATCAAAGGTATGCAGCATGGCCTTGAACGACGGCTTCTCCACTGTATTGAACGACACCATTTCTTTGGTCAGGAAGCGAGTTACCGCATCTGCCAACTGCCTCCATCTGTCGTCTGCCCATCTTTTGCGCTGATCACACATTCAATTCAATTCAATTCAATTTTATTTATAGTGTCAAATCATAACAAGAATTATCTCAGGACACTGTACAGATAGAGTGTAGGTCTAGACCACACTTTGTAATTTCCAAGGACCCAACAATTCCAGTGATTCCCCAAGAGCATGCATGAATGTGTAAGTGCGACAGTGGCGAGGAAAAACTCCCTTTTAGGAAGAAACCTCGGACAGACCCAGGCTCTTGGTAGGCGGTGTCTGACGATGCCGGTTGGGGGTTTGATGAACAATGGCAATAAAAACGTCACAATTAAGATAATGACTAGAGTAATTGTAATAGTTCATGGGGTCGTAGAGCACATCATGGCGTGATCTGCATGAGCAGATCTTGCACACAACTTCAGTCGTGTCCCTTGGCTGTCCACTCTCATCAGATCTAAATCCAAAAAATTGCCATATAGGCGAAGTAGTACCCATTTTAGCAACCAATACTAATGCCATTGTATCAACTCTTCTTAGGTGAAGCTACTTTTTTTTCCCTTACGTGCAACTTATTGGAAAGCCCCGCCCCGGATGAGTAATTAGTTGGGTTAGTTAAAAAACAAAATTATAGTTTTTAAGTAGAAAAAAATATTTATTTAACGAGAGAAATAAAAAGTGCTCATTTCGGTGCCACCTAAATGCCTGTGCTGCTCTCTGATACTGTGAAACGGACGAGGAAACAGAAACATCGCTGCATGTGACGCTCGTTATCACTTAGGCCGGCTACACACTGGCTGCGTGGTGTGAGCATGGCGTTTCTGTTGCATGTCAGCTGCGTGGACTGGATGTCTTTACACACCAGCAACAAGTCGGATGCGGCAATGCTGCTGCTAGCCTTGTCTGTACACATGTATGTTTCCCATTGATAAAATGAAATACAATGTTAAACATAAATATATACTGATATGATTACAGCAAAGACAACGTCGGCAGTATTGACGGCAAAATAGGTTATAGAATATTTCGTTCTATTGACAGGTGCAATATTAGAAAATCATTTTTTTTTAATTACATTTACATCAAACATCAACATGTCATTTACTAATATGTATTTGTGTCAAAATGACATATAAACATCTTTTCGTATTCTATTTTGCCTGGAAACGCTTCCAACACGCTCACATGTCGCGTGAAAAATAGGCGTCGGTTCTATTTCTAGCATGCATGCCCAGAGCCGCGGGAACATATTTTGAATTGGGGGTGCTGACAAATTTTCCAGAGTGATGTTTTCAGCCAAAGTCAACCACCACACACCAAACTGCATCCATCACAATTTATTGAACTGTATAGAGATTAAATTCATATAAATAGCCTATCCAAGACCGTAATTAGCCTGCCGTGGGCTACTGATCCCGAAACACCGGGAAATAATAGACCTTTATCGCTATTTAACCAAGTTAAATTTCTTTCATACTCATACTGTCAAGATGAAGACAAATTATATCTCTATTTATTAAAACAAAGGCACTTCGTGGTGTCAAAACAGTACTAAGGCTTCGGTAATAAAACTGGAACACAGGTATACGCTCCACAAGCGAAAAAACAAAAACAAGAATAAAGTCCAAAATCCAAGACAGAACAAACTAGGCATGGGTATTGCAGGATATAGGCACAACGCTACGACAATGGTACAGAATATGCCTACAAGCTCAAAAACGGAGCCACAAAACACAAGGGTAACACATCACTGAATTATATTAAATCAAATCAAAGTGAAGCAAGCCAGGCAGTCCTGACACAAACACTGAAATAGAGAAATGCAGCCTTACGTTTTTGTAGCACAGCAATAGCAAATTAAAGGCATAAAGATATTGGGCCTAATGTATCAGAAGTTCTTAATGCGTGTTAAGCTGGACCTAATAATTTTATAACAACAGTAGGATAATTAAAAATAGGTGTGACCTCATTCTGTTTTCCAATACGTAGGCTAAGTAGACTTTACAGGAGTGTAAAAAAACACAATTATCTCCAATAATTCGTATAAACTTTCAGTTGAACTGTTACTCAACAATTGATAAATCATGCCAATTTACTGCACGGCGGCAGCATAATAATAGTAAACCAGCGTTATTACTTTGTGTTGCCGTCATAACACAAAAAAAATAAATCCTCATCTCCAAAACGTCTACCAGGAAAAGTGTGACCCCGAGGCTGGCAGCACTGAGTTGACGTTGATGTTCCCTCTGCGGCTACCCTGGTGCTGCTAGCTTGGTTTACAAGATTAGCTCCCTCGTCTGTTGCTAGCAGGGTCGCTACTTCATTCAGTTCCAGTTGCTGAGTTTTCTGTCTCCTGTCTTTTACGCTTTTTAGCTTGTGGTTGATCTATAAAGAAATCCCAAATGCGCTTTTGTGCCATGGCTAGCTAACTTCTGTACTGTTGTTGACCAGCTGGGAAAGTTTCCACAACTGTCTTCACCACTCTTGAATGAGCGTCAGAGGCGCATGGTGCGCCTCGGCAAAATCGATTCATTCTAATCAAATTATGTGTTTATTTCTTACTTACCAAATTTTAAAATTTATTACATTTAATTTGTAATGAAAGGGATTAGGTTTATATTAATAATCAAAGTATTAAAAATAAATGTGTGTGTTTTTTTTTTATTATGGTTGTAGTAGTTTCTCCTTTCGCTAGGGGGTGCTGCAGCACCCTCTGCACCCCTAGTTCCCACGGCCATGCGCATGCCTGAGACGTGCATGTCACGTAGGCAGTGTGTAAGCTCTAACCTGTAAACATGGGAGCCAAAATATAAACTGACACGCCACGCAGCTGACACGCTCAGGCAACGCAGCCAGAGTGTAGCCGGCCTAACGCTATACTTGCAAGCAGGTAATGTTAGCTTACCTTTAGCTAGTAATTGGCATAAAAATGGTTAAAATGCAGACAGCTAAACAGTGTAAAAATGTGACTGTATTTCACTGTAGAGGATTCCAACACCGGGGCCTCCAACAGTCCATTAAAGATACAAACTAGCTGCACTATGGCCACTGCCTGCCGTTGTCGGACAAACAACACAGACGGGACAATGGTGCATTTACTTGAAACTGGTAAGTCTTGTGGTGCATTCAAATTTATTGTTAAATACCCATTTTCCATCTAGTGGTTATTTTTGTCGTTTACCAGCAATTTACTGGTGAAATAAGTTATTGTTATAAGTTATTGTTATTACATTTTTAATAAATCATTTCAATTTGACCATATGGCCTTAGCAATAAACAAGCTGTTCTTTAATGTTGCCGAGTTTTTTTTTTTTTTTTTTTTTAAATCTTTTTTTAAAGTATTGGTTCAGGCACCGTTTAGGCACCAGCATCGTTTTAAAAGTATTGTTTCAGCACCAGTGTCAGAAAAAATCCAAACGATACACAACCCTAGTAATTACATGACAAGAATCACAGATAGCATGACAATACATTGTAAGGTAGAAGCTACTCTTACACCAAGCTTAATAATGACAAATAAGGCAACAAACAACACTAAAAAACCCTCATATTTCTAGTGGCATTTGAATTTACAACTAAACTGAAAAAAACTAAACTTCACTCAAATTAAAAAGTTTAAAGTTACATACTGCTACTGTATCGTGCAGCGTAGACGGCTGAGGTTTACAGTTGAACATTTAAATTAGTCATTTATTCTGAAATGTGTTTCTTTGTCCTCCATCCTTCACAGAGACGCTGAGTGTTGAAGATGGAAATGGGACTATGCTTGTCAAGATTTAAACATCAGCTGCGTCATAATTCATAGTCACCCCAGCCCACACACACAGACACACAGACACACACAAACCTAATTGAGTGTGTTTGAGAAATGTGTGGAGTTTAGCCAGGTATTATCAGAGAGGACTTATCTTGCTTATCTGTTACACTCTGCCAAATCTCCCCCCCCCACACACACACACACACACACACACACGCACACGCACACACACACACACACACACACGTCTCTATTACTCAACATCTTTTAAAAATCTTTTTGATAAACCAGTGTACAGTTGATGTACAACCAGACAGGATGAGCAGAATAAACAGACCTGAGGTCAGCTGATGGCATTAGTGAACAGTAATGCTCAGCTAATCTTTATCCTGCTGCTGACCAAAATAGCCACAGTGTGCTCAGTACAAAGCAGCAACACCTCTGTTGGCGTGGTTGTCATAGGCTAATTTTAAACTTCTTCTCATTGACCACCTACAGTATCCTCCATGTTCAGACTAGACTGCAACATCTCCATCTGAAGAAGCCTCTTCTGAGATGGAATAATGTCAGTCAAGACTAAAGATGCTTACACACCAACCAGACTGTCGACCGTCGGCAGAAAAGGCAGTCGGGCTGATCAGTCGGGTCCCCGAGGTCCAAAAAAATGCCTCAAAACACACTGAGGCGACGCCGACTTGAGTGTACGCTCTTCCGCGTGCGCAAAACATAATACGTCTCCATAGCAGCAGGTGGCGCTTCTCTGTATTGTTGTATTGAAAACCGGCAGCTGATTGGACGAACGTGGTTCTTTTTTCTCTGGAAATTCACAGCCAGACTGTCATGGCGGCTTGTTCAGAATACGATCTCATATTGTACTAAAATAGTTCACCGAAACGTGTTTCTGAAAACATTTTAAGAGAGAAATAGGCCATGCAGTTGCTGAATCTGTCTTCATTTCAGATCGACAAAGGTAAGTTTAAAAGATTTTTGTCCGATTTTGAGAGGCTCATCCACTCGCCATTTCCAGGTGAGTCCCCACTGCCCTGTCTCCAACTGAGCATGTCGGGTCGGCCCAAATGAAGGCCGACGGCTCCTCGGACGGACGACGGCAAGGAACACACCGAACAGACTCGAGTCACCGACCTCGCCAGACGGTCCGACGGCCAATAATCGGCTCTGTGTGTCAGCGCCCTATGGCTGCGTTCAGACTGCAGGCAGATCTGATAAAAAAGACTGGCACTGTTTCAGATCTCCACAGCGCTGTGGAGTAAGGTCTGGCTACACCACAGATGCATTCTGGGATTGTAAATGCCAATAAACCAGAGCACATTTTTTTCCCATCCCGGAATGCTGTGTGGACTGCTGGAAGGTTCTGGCAAAGCGAGACCAGTCTTTCTGAAATCAATCTGGATACTGTCTGGATATGCCGAAAAGCTGATTTGGGCTGGCAGTCTGAACAAGTCCTAACTTCCCCTTTACAAATCAGCATTTAAACAGAAATCTACTGTACAGGAACTGTGTACTGTGCAGGAACTACCACAGAGGCGGTTTTGGAGTTCTCTGTCAGAAAACTCTACAGATGTGTAGTTGAGTTAAAAATGAAGGCAGAGTTTGAAGATGGGTGTGGTTCAAGCAAAGGGCCGGATGTAGGGGGGGAGGAAGTACACACTTACGCCCCTGGTGTGATCGTATCGCAGGATGGTCTCTAGTTTGAACGGGTCAGTGTTTAACACAAGCTTAAGAGATTCACACGTTTTGGTCTACAACATAAAAAAACATCAGTAAATACCCCACACAGGAATTTTAAAGCTTGTACGTGTCATAAAAAAAGTTGGTTGCTATCAAGTGGCTATCTGAGACTACAAATGCCATGCTAAACACGCAAAAACAGTTGGAAGCTAGTGGTGGTGACGTTGTCATCACTGACATATATAAAATGGACCAACAGATCCCGTTGCTCTGGACCGAGACCAGTGAAGGATATTAGAAGCACTTTTCCGGTGATGGCTGAGCGTTACTGAGCAGCCTCCAACTGAGCTTGAAGACGTAGATGTGACACGAGCAACCTGTCTGAAACTTGGAAGTCTTCTGGTAGCTGTGCCAGGAGAAATCTCAATTATTCCCAATCTTGCAGAGACGGAGAGCGTAAGTATATGTAAGGAGATAACATAGGCACAGGCTAATTATTGCTAACTTAAATGCTAGTTAACATTAGTAATGAAACTTAAACAGCTAATGTGAGTTGAAAATGCCTGCGAGCTTCTCCTGTACTAATTTCTCTACTGTGAGACAGTAAGTTCCGTGTTATGACACAATCGTTAGCCCATTTCTACAAAAACGTCTGCTACGGAGCCATAATGTGAGATACAAGGTAATGGAGCCTTTTATACATTGTCGTGTTTCTTTAGAACTAAACAATGGACAAATATAGTCTTTAAACGCTTCAGATGTCAAGTTATTTGCTGTCAAAGTGGCGCCAAAATGAATGGCAGTCAATGGAATGCTAACAGGAGGTGATGGCTTGGTAGCATCAAAATTGGCGCCATAGGAGCAACGCGTTCCGAGGAGAAGCTTACCACCTTGGTTGTCTTGGGACCATGCTGTAGTTTGTCTAAGGCCTAGTAGCTTTTTACTTCTGGCCATCGCATTTACGCTTCAGACATCATCAAGTCGTGTTCATTTGTGAAGATTATCTTGCTGAACAAAATATGTAAGTATCATAAATGTTTGTTAGCCACAATGTTTTTTGCAATGATCTGAAATCCAATGGAAAAAGCCTGTGGGCTCATTGTCGAGGGAACCAGGACAATAACTTTCGGGTTGGCCTACAAAAGTACAGTACGTCATCCATGCTGCATTCTATTATAGTGCATTGTTTTGCATTGTTTTACACACTATTTAGTATTTTTATTTTCTAATGCTAGAAATGTACCATTTAAAGAAATAGTAAAGGAGAAAGTAGTGCGAGAAGGGATCCACAAATGCACTAACACATACAAAGTAAGATATGATTCTTTGGACGTTTGTATAATCCTGTGTGTTCGCCACATGGTGCAGCCAGCACACACTGTAACAACAGACTCATTGCAGAGACAGCACATTCTAGACACGACTCTTTAATTATGTCAATCCAATTAGTCAAAGCATAGGCGTAGATTTCAAGGGGATGCAGGGGATATGTCCCCCCTCCCCCCAGTATTTAGAAGAGGTAGATTTGTTTGTTGTTGAGATGTACACGATTCCTAATAAAACATCCCAAAACATGTGTGATGTTTTGAATATGCAGAACGTTTTGAGGAAAATAGGAGAAGAATTATTTCTTTAACATATATAAAGATATTTGCACCATAAATTGTTGAGAGCCAAGCATGTGACAACTGTCCCCCTGACGTCACCATAACTTTCGTGGTTTCTGTGTGGGTTGTAATTAGTTAGGCTAATAAGATTACGCTAATGTAAAAATGAATATCAACCTATTAGTTTAATTACATTACTAATTATAACGCTCTATTATTGCGTGCCTCTCTATGCCTTATGGTCATAACACTGACATCCAATAATTATATTCCGACTGTTGTTTCAGACAGTAACGGACAGGGTCCAGCCTGCTCCAGGACTCACCGTAGTGGCGAACCGGCGGTGCGGCTCCAGCGGCGGTGTCGCTCTGCACGGCGGCGGGACTGTTCGGGCTGTACCGGCGGGGCGCCATGGCGCGCTGCTGGCGGTGGACAAAGGAATAAAGAAGCGTCTCGCTGTCTGTGGAGGTGAAGGTAGTTCATTCAGTGCTTCTCAGCTCCTCTCCTCTCCTCCCTCCCTTCTCCTCGAGACCACCTGCACGTTCCGATACGCTCGCGCTCTCTCTCTGTAGAGACGTCACGCCAACGTGTGTTTAAAACGCCAATGCTCCTGGTCAGCCATCATAGAGGACTTCTAGACTACTTAAACTAGCACATTTGTAATCCCTACTTTTGTGGTTCACACTCATAGGCTGTTACAGTCAGTGTTCACACTGCTGTATCTGGATGGAACCAGACTGATGATCATTCATCATAGGTCTCAGTATATTACGGGCTCCGTTTAAGTAAGAAAATTAAGTCTAGAAACCCTGACATGATAGCCTACTTACTAATACAAACTAATGGTCAAGACAACTGTCTATAAATCGACTTATCCAGCCATTAATTTATTTAGCAAACAGTGATTTCAGAGAGACTGACATCATTCCATTTGCATTTCATAAACAGGTATTAAAAAAACAAAAACGAATGGATGTTTGATTTTAGTTTTAAAATACAAAATTTGAAATTGAAATACAAGGCGTTTTTTTCCTTTTCATGGTCAAAGGGGAATGAGAGATATTTAAAAAATATGCTTTGATATTAATTTACTATTTTATATAAAAAAAAATAAAATCACTCGAAAATAGAAATGAAAAAATGCCTGTTTTTTTCATATTCAGAGACCGGATGTTGTCATTTCCAATGCAACAGCGCCAGTGTACCAGTGTTGCTTTCAGCACAGGCTAAAATGACTTTGGAACATAGACTGTTAATATTAATATTTACAGTCTATGCTTTGGAACCCTACTCTGATGATGCTTGAGTGGACTTTTGTTTCAAAATGTCCCATTTATTTATTTCCCTCTCCCTGCCTCCCTCCGACTCTCCGTCTCTTAGTACTGGCATTATGCAACATGAGCCCACACACATTGCAACAGAAACTTTTTCAACTGATCTAGTCTCATAAAAGTCTCCTCTATAACATAAAAAGTCCTAAGAAATCCAAGTGGTGGAAAGTATTGGAAAATACTGAAATCAGTAATGCTAGTTTCCCACTGCCAATGTTAAAGAGACACTACAGGTGAATAGGGAAAATATTTGAACAGATATCTCCATTAAACTTCTCCAGTTGATTATTTACATTAAGACAATAATCTCTTGTATTACAAGTATTCTGAACATGTATATTTAATTATGCAAATAACTGAGGCATTGTCTAATTAAATACATGTACTAATTTGCATAAATAATGGTGTTTCAGCATTTTTCAACTTGGACTTGAACATATATATGTTATAGAGACTTTTATGACTAATAAACGTTTGTCAGATTTTCTGTTGCAATTTGTGGGACATTCACTCCTTTTTTTTCCCCACAAAATGCTTGTACTATCTCCCCCCGCTGAGAGACAACTTCGCCGCGAAAAGAGTCGATACCAGCTCAGATAATAAGAAAATAATAGACTTTCAGTTCACGGCTGTAACGCTATTGTTACATTAACGTTACTGTTACAGCGCCAAGGTCTGATCCCAGCAAACTTTCTGTTGCTAACGTTGAGTTTGCTGATCTGGCGGAGAATCACAGGTGGTCAGATCATTGGGATCAGACCTCCGGTGCTTGGGTCTAATATTAGTTCCTGCCGTTTTCTTCAAGTAGCATCTAGCTAGCAGCTAGCCATCAGCCCGTTGTGACCATAGAGGGTTTTCACCGACGTAACGTTCTGAGTGGTAACCTAGATGCGTGGCCATATTGGAGGCACTCGGTGTAAACAACTGAATGGAGTAATGGAGTATTGTGCACTTTGGATACTTTAATACTTTATGTCTAAACAACAGTAAAGCTTATCAAAACGCGTCCAAGATGCAAAGGCATTGATGGACTTGGACCCCAAAAAAGGTGCGATATTTTGAGAAATTACAGTTTACTGGCGGTGCAGAAGTTGGCTCCCTCTTCTTGGACCCATGGCGACCCGGTGATTCTTCCTTCAGTTGCATATACCGATATAGTCAACTACCTGTTTTTTTCGCAGAGCCCATACACAGCGGAAGACCTTAACTCCGGATTCCCACTGAATGCAGAACATCTGCGGACCGGCTCCGCTGCGGAACGGCGGAGTGCTCCGCCGTTCGTCAATACCCACCAGGTCCGGATTTGTTGCGGCACGGCTGCGGCCATGACTGACAGCTGTAGTCACGAGGACCCACGAGATCTCGCGAATTCACGTAGAATAGAACCACAAAACCAACAACAGTTTGTTTCTATCCAGAGGAGTAGAGGGGAAACAACTCTGTGCTGTGTTTTCAAGGTGTAGTGCAGGGAAATATTATCTGAATTATGAAATATGATTTTATTTTGAAAATTAACCAGATTTTTATTTTGTTTCTGTGCTCGACTTCCTGTCCCGCGCTATCTGCCGTGTGCTGAATTGCTGCGGAACTCTCTGGTGTCTGGCAAAAATAGAAGCTCTGCGTATCTGCTCCGGAGGGCTGTGGACCGCCGGAGCTGGGACGGAGTCGGAACGCAGACGTTCTGCAGTCAGTGGAAATACACACATTGACTTTAATGGAAACCTAATGACTCCGCCAACGTTCCGGAGCAGATCCGCAGCCGTTACGCATCCAGTGAAAATTGCCGGTAAATCCT
Organism: Zingel zingel; assembly: GCA_023566125.1. Taxonomy (NCBI): domain Eukaryota; kingdom Metazoa; phylum Chordata; class Actinopteri; order Perciformes; family Percidae; genus Zingel; species Zingel zingel. The sequence continues at coordinate 32,914,121 of CM042324.1, forward strand.
ACAAAAGTTTGGAGGCCTATAACCAGATGGGAGGCTTGTTCGAGATGAGCCAGATCTGCGCAGAATCGATCACCGGCGAGCGCCGCCCAATGCATGCCGGTTAGATTTGTGTCCGATTTGATCCGACTTGATCCCGACTTGCTCTGACGACATGCACACGTGGGCAACGATAACCTCACAAGATCAAGGCAGCCTTAGTTTTTAGAGCTAGGTGCCGCAGTTGCTCTCCACCGACTGCAAGACCCAGGCGGACCCAGGGCATGCTGGGAAACGCCGGCCTCTCAGCTGATCTAACAGCTGATTGGTTCACAATCAACTCAACATGATGACGTTTTATATAAACTTTTTATTGATTTTGATTTGGAGGGATTCAACTGCTATTTGTCTGATTTAAAGGCTTATTCTGTACAAACCACATGTTGTGTGACTGATAGTGACGTTTAGAAGTCAGAGAGACTAAATCTGTTCAGATTATGGATCATCTACAGTCTGTTGTTAATTAAAATCGGCACCAGATCGCATGTAGAGCATTTTAACAGCTACTCTGTCAGAATAAAAACAACTGGAGACTGTGCAGGAGCTGATATATGGGTCTGATAACATGTTATTAAATCAGAATCGGACCACAGTGTTTCTGTCACTTCCTGTTCAGCCTGAAGGCTGCTGGAAACAGCAGGAAACTGTCCGACTTGACAGTGGATTTTTGTCACCGCCCCCTGCTGCCGCCGCCTGCTCTCGTCCACTTTACAGGCGAGGCGCAGTTCATCTCGAACAAGCCTACTGTGTGGATGGGTGAGGGAGACGCAGTACCAAGTCATTAACAACCAATGTGTTGTGAAGGCCAAAGTAAGTAATGCAATAACGTCTTTAATCAACCTAACCTTAACTGTATGATATCATTGCGATACCCAAGGTGTAGCCAAGTGACTCTCAATCGTTTATTTTCATTTCAAAGACCGAACAAGACAGATTTTTCCCTCGTAGCTTCTGGTTGAACTTTGCCAACCACAAGCGCCTCCTTTCCTCTGATAACTTCTGGCATTCCTCTCCCTGGTTTTTAATAACTTTTGGAAGTCGATAATATTCCAAATGTTTTTCTCGGTCTGACCTATTGGTACAACCTAAAACACGGCAATAATTAACCATTTTCCTTGACACCGTTCGGGATCTACTTGAGTGCCTATGCTTTGTTGTGATGCGGAGTACCTCCAATAGGGCGACTTCTGGTCTGTTGACACGTCGTGAAAACCCTCTATAGGTTGTGACCCAGGTCCGCGGTGCTGACTGATTCTCGTCCCTGTGCGAAGCTAGTGTGACCTGCACTAGCTAACATTAGCTGGGTATCAGACTAATCTGCAGAGCTTGTGTTTTATTCATGGGTGTATTAAGGTTTTATTTCCTTTGGCAGATAGTGAATGGTTTGATGCAATATGCCAGGGAGGCTAGCTAGTTGCTTTTAGTCTGAGTCTGTAAGATAACCAAACTTAATTTAAATATAATGTTCAAATAGGGAAAAAAACGTGTAAGGTTACATATAAAATAAAGTCCCCTGAAATAAATAAAAGTAAAACATATATTTGGGCTATTGAACTATATTGACAAATTTATATCTTTATATGTATTGCCTCATTTATTCATTTCAGGATGTAATTCATAGCCATATTTATGTATATTTATGTAAAGAGGTGCAAAATAATGGAGGATCAGTCGCTCAGGAAGTTGGGGTACAAGTTTCCCTCAACTGCAGAATCAGATGCTGCGAAGCGGAAGCTAACTTCATCATGGTGTCAGAGGAGTCCATAGACATTCTCTGGTACAGTCATGTTTTAGCCATTTTCAGCAAAAAATCTCACATTTCTTGTTGAAAATCCTCTTGCACCCCCACTTCCCTGTGATATGCGCACAGAGATTTCTGCACATGACAGGCCTTTTTTTCGCCATGTCTAAAATCACATCAGTAGGAATCCAAAGTCATTTTAGCCTGTGCTGAAAGCAACACTGGTACACTGGCGCTGTTGCCTTGGAAATGACAACATCCGGTCTAAGAATATAAAAAAATTTTTTTTTCTGTTTTCTAGTGATTTTATTTTTTGTTATATGAAATAGAAAATGAAAATCAAAGCATATTTATAATTTTTTTTGGGGGGGGCTTTTCCCTTTATTTGATAGTAACAGTGGATAGACAGGAAAGGGGGAGAGAAAGAGAGGGGAGGACACAGCAAAGGGCTGCAGATCGGATTCGAACCCGGGTTGCTGCCAAGGACGCAGCCTACATGGGGCTCACGCTCTTACTGGGTGAGCTAGAGGTTGCCCCAAATTTCTCTCATCCCCTTTTGACCATGAAAAGGAAAAAATGCCTTGTATTTCAAAAAAAAAAAAATTGTATTTTAAAACAGAATTCAAACAACCATTCATTTTTTTGTTTTTTAATACCTGTTTATGAAATGAAAATGTAATGACCAAAAGATACACTGACCCCCCCCCCCCAATGTTTTGTATGATCATCATGCCTTATTGTGATGATACAGTTACATTAAAGTCCCAGACTGGAGCAACAGCTCCTCAGCTCAGCCTTGAAGCATGACTGGCACTGCACCACTGCCCCCTGCAGGCAGAACAACAGTAACACACTCAGTTATGTTGAGACAGCCCAGTCTCATGGCAGTTTGTGAAAAGGTTACGTTATTGAATCTAGTGATTCGTGAACAGGACACGATTATGTCTTTTTTTTCGTGTGGTGATTACAAATTTTAATGTAATGTATTTAAATGGGAAGCATGTTTTGTAATCACTGCACGACAATGGTAGGGAGTAGTATGAAAAGCAGAAAATATGTTTAGGGAGGTTGGTCGGGGTGGTGGATGGGTCAAACAACACCGAAGACCGGCGTGTTGCAGTTCCTTTCTGCGTTATTCTCTTCATAACCACAAGCGTCCCATTGTTGTTGGCGTGTCCTGCGTGTGACGGTACCTTTCCCAGTTCTTCTTTTCCTAACCTCAACCATCCCGTTGTTGTGGCGTTTCATGTCCCCGTTGTTGCATGTCACAGAGACCGCGGACCGTGTCCCTGCGCCCAGGGATCGCGTCCCCATGTGGCGGTCCCATTGTTGTCGCCGGCGTGTGGCGTTTAATTTCCCCGTTGTTGCGTCGCCCAGAGCAATGTCGTGGCAGTTTGTGAAATGGTAACGTTCAAAAATTGTGACTTGTACACGAAATAAACGAGAAAATCGTGACCTGTACACAAATTAATAAATCTAAATAACGTGACTATTTACGAACTGGCGTGAGACCGGGTTGGTTGGGACCAGGCTGGTTTGCTCTACTGAACAGTCAATGCCACGTTTATCAGGAAATTCTGTGCTTAGAAACATTCAGAGTCTGTGGATATAGAGCATGGAAGGGGATGAAAAACTGTCATCTGAAAAGTAACTAAAGCTTTCAGATAAATGTAGTTTAGTAAAAAGTACAATATTTCCCTCTGACATGTAGTGGAGTACAAGTGTAAAGTAGCAGAAAATGGAAATAATCAAGTGAAGTACAAGTAGCTCAGATTTGTACTTAAGTTACTAAGTTACTTTCGATCACTGTATTGGGCTTTATAAATACAATTGACTTGACTTGTCAAGGGATGTCATGCCAAGAGATTCCACGAGATGGCAGTGTGTGTGTGTGTGTGTGTCTCTGTGTCTGTGTCATGTTTAAGTTTCTATTATTCTAATTCTTTGCTTTTATTAATGGAAACATTGTATTAATTAACATTCAAACGATAACACTCAACTTTTTTAACCACCTGAAATTCAGCCCCCAAGACACCCTTCACTCCAAAGCCCTCCGAACTCAAGAGCTGAGCCCAAGAAAAGAGTCCCCTATGTCAGTTGGTACCCTGCACTTTCTCCTACAATGTAAAGCATTCAGTGACACAAGGAACATTTATTTTGACAAATTTGACTCCCAGAAATCCCAGATTTCAAAGAGATGAATGTCAATTTAAAAGGAAAATTTCTCCTGGGAGAAGGAAACAGGGCTCATAACATGCCACGACCTGAGGGACATTGAATGACACACACACAAACACACACACACACACACACACACACACACACACACGTTTCACTATCTTTGTGGGGACCCGTCATTGACATAATGCATTCCCTAGCCCCTTACCCTAACCTTAACCATCACAACTAAATGGCTAACCTTAACCCTTACCCTCACCCTAACCATAACCTAATTCTAACCCTAATCCTAAAACCAAGTCTTAACCCTCAAACAGACCTTTAACCTTGTGGGGTCCAGCATTTTGGCCCCACAAAGCTGTCCGGACCCCACAAGATCCCACTTTTAAATACATATTATAGATCCAATGTTAAATTTGACTGCCTTTACATTTGTATTAGATTTTTTATTATTAATACTTTTTGTTTCATATTTCTTAATAACTTTTGTTTTATTTGCCATACAAATAGATTTATAAAATGATTAAGCCCATCCTAATATTGTGTTAATGTACATATAACGGTTTATTGTGTTTTGTCTGATGCTTTTGCAACATTGTTATTGAAACTTTCATGCCAATAAAGCCCCTTGAATTGAATTGAATTTAGACAGATCTAATGTACTCTATTTCTGTAGGTTTTTAAGCTACTGAGCAGGTGCCCTGTTCTTGAGCGTGAAAAACAGTTATTTGTGTTTTTATCATTGCCTCGCTCCAAAGCGCGATGGAGGAGAGTCTCGCTACTCCGCATAGCATTCGGGCATGGGAGGAAAACTTGCTCTGATTTATTGGCATTTCTTTAAACCAATCACAATCATCTTGGGCGGATTTTCCGGCGGCAATAGAGCAATCCCGGAAGTGGAACGTCAAGGATATCCTCCTGAGACCCAGCTCATTGACTTATGTCCACTGTAGTGGACATTTGAGTTTCATCCCTCTCCTTGGAATCTTTTGTGCAAGTCTCTTCATTCCTGCTGGACTGTACAGAGGACATCCTGGGCTTTTCAGTGATATGTTATTTGATTGGCTGGGAGGCCGCCTCTATCTTTCAATCCAAAATGGACGGCATAGGAACAAGCACATTTTATGGAAAGAGGTGAGTCAAATATTGTTTGTCTATGGTTTTGTTACTATGATAATCATATATTTTCTTGTTCATTAAGGTGTTAGGAATCATATATTTAGTTCTGATAGCAACTACATTATGTATCTTTTGAAAAATTTGCCATTTTATGAATGTCAATTATAGTGGACATCAGGACTATCTTCGTGTAAATAATGACTCCACATTGTCATAGGAATCAGAACTGAAGCAGAAAGAATTCTTAGTCGAGGGAGATTCAGATTTGGAGTTGTCAAATGAGAGAGATGAGGATGAGTTTCAACCAGTGATAGAAGACGGTGATGAAGAAGAGGAAGACGATGCAGAAGGCTCAGTTGAAGGGACAGATGCAGACACAGACACAGATACAGACAGGGATGAGCAGGAAACTCAACACCCTCTGTGGGCCAGGAGTAACATGTATGTTTGATACAGTTCCACAATTTTAAATTCAACTGCATTGAGTATTTAAACTGTTATTATTTATCATTTATTATTCTTTTTTCCTTCATATCAGATTTGCCTGTGTTACCTGGGCTTCCTGTCAAGATGACCCTACAACACGTGCAGACTGGAGTCCAATTGAATACTTTTCACAGTACATTGACAACAAGGTCTTTGAAGATATGGCAACATACACAAATCAAAGAGAGCTGCAAAGCAGAGGAGTGTGTATGAACACTACGCCACAAGAAATAAAAATCTTCTTTGATATTTCAGTCCACATGGCCTACCTTGGCTAGCCCATAATTAAAATGTTTTGGGCCAGAAAAACTAAAGTGCCAGTCATAAGTAGCAAAATGACTAGGGATAGATTATTCAGGATAAGAAACTCCCTCAAGATTGTCAATGACCTGGCTGTAACAGAGGAAACAAAGAAGGTAGATATTCTTTGGAAAGTCAGGCCAATACTCGATCATGTGCGGCAAAGGCTGTCTCAGCCTTGCAAAGCCAGAAAGGGTCTGCATTGATGAGCAAATCATCCCATTCACAGGCCGTTGTCCAGTCAGGCAATATGTTCCCGGCAAGCCAGACCCTACTGGCCTAAAGGTCTTTGTCCTCGCATCCCCAAATGGTCTGATGCTTGATTTTGAAGTCTACCAAGGGAAGAATACCTTTACAGTCCAAAGGTTAGGAGTTGGAGCTGCAGCAGTTCTACGCATGGTTGAATCTGTTCCAACAGGAAGCCACACATTCTTCGACAGGTACTTCACAACCATAGATCTATTGGACGCATTGCTGGCAAAGGGCCTTCCTACAACTGGAACTATAATGAAGAACCGTGTCTCAAAGCTGTGCCAGCTGCCAGTAGGCAAACAGTTGAAAAAAGAGGGGAGAGGAACATCAGTGTCAGTGGCCAGAAAGAGTCCTGAGCTGGCCATCATAAAATGGTTTGACAACAAACCAGTGTTCATGGCATCCACTGTACATGGGAAAGACCCGGAAGACATCTGAACCAGATGGTCCAAGAAAGAAAAGCACCTGGTCCAGGTTAAAAGACCAGCAGTAATTAAGCAGTATAATGACAACATGGGTGGTGTGGATCTTTGTGATCGCATGCTTAGCTTCTATCGTATGTCAAGAAGGACCAAGAAATGGACATCGCGTGTGATCAGTCACTTCTTTGATGTTGCCATCCCAAACTCCTGGATACAATACAAGTCTGACAGCAAAGCTCTGCACAGACCATCCAAGAACACACATCAGTACCTGGACTTCAAATCAGTCCTAGCTGAAGAGCTGTTGGAGAGTCCGGAACTGGATAACAGCTGTGAAGACAGTGAGGATGAGCCACCATCTAAAATGAGGATCCCACAACCACAGCCATCTGTGCGCAGACTAGGAGCCATGCACATGCCTGAGATGATGGATACCAAGCATGCAGAAAGATGCAGAAATAAGGGCTGCAAGAGCAAGACGTACATGAGATGTACCAAATGCAAGATGTTCCTCTGCATTACCAAAAAGAGAAATTGCTTCCAGGACTATCACCACTAACAAAGAACATACTAAGAACAAAATGAAGAGTGAAGGAAAAAACTAGATTGGATTCAGTTTGACAGAAGGAAAAAATCCCCAAAAAATCATTTTCACATTAGTTCTATGTTCATTGTTCAAATAACGCTACAAGGATTCAAGGGTCCCCTGCTGGAGCTGCTACCCCCGAGACCCGATACCGGATAAGCGGACGAAGATGAATGGATGGATAAGTGTGTCTATTGTATAATCAAAATGTCTGTATTCTTGGATAATAATCAATTTACAGCCCAAAATGTATGTAACTCTATAATCTGGTAAAATTTGTATCTACCAAATGTGTCTGTTTTCGTACTCAAATGATCCTGTTGTCCACTACAGTGGACATGCTGTAAAATAAAAATTTAAAATTAAAATTAAAATGTGTAAATTGTAGGATTTTTTTTAACCCTAAACAGGTATGGAATCACAAAAAATATGATTAGGAAAAAAATTATTTTCCTTGGTTCGCAGGTGGACTATTTTTACCGTAACGTAACCAATAAGTCAAATAAAGTCATGTAATGTAAAACAAAAGTTGGAAAGTTGGAACAACAGGTTGGACATTTGCAATGTGGATTCCTATTGGAGAGAAGTTCGGGGAAATGTTTGGATGGAAATAGAAGACTTGGCTGTACAGCAGGGGTGTCAAACTCATTTTTACTAAGGGCCACACTGAAAAAAAGAGAATCACACCAAGGGCCAGACATGTAGAGTTTGACATGCTTTTGTTACTGCATGTCACTTTTTTTTTTTTTTAAACATTTTGGTAGCTTTTTTCCTCATTTTTGTTGTTTTTGTTCCAACTTTTTTGTGTCTTTCTCAGACATTTTCACCTTTTTGTAAATTTGTTGCTTTTTCTGACATTTTTATACGCATTTTGTTGACATAAAGCCCTACAAAAGTCATCAAAAGAGTTCCTTAGCCATCATAGCAAAGCAAATCAAGCGAAACAATGATACAACCTGTTTGACAGCCTGAATATGAAAACTCTCTGCTTCTTCTGGGGGAATTTCTGAGTCTCAGAGTCGGCAAATCTGCTATATTTTGCTTTGAATGTCACGTAATTGCAGTTTAAAAAACACTTTTCTGTGTTCTTGGTTTGGCTCACAACTAGGCGGGCCAAAATGTATTGTGAACCCAAATTGATATACAGGCCGGATCTAAATCTGCATGGGGCCGGATTTGGCCCGCGGGCCTTGAGTTTGACACGTGCTGTACAGGAAAGTTTGCTAATAAATTCACAAAACACACTGGGGTGACAACTATTCTCTGGTTCCGTGAGTGCAAGCTCAATAACGAAAAAAGTGAAGTAGTTTAGCCACTACACGGGCTTTGTGCCTTTGATTTGATCGTGCGGTATGGAATAGTGAAAATTAAAGAAAAACTGAATGACATTTATCATGGAAAACAGTCACTCAATGCACCAGTACTCTATACTTCAAACTCATATTCTTAAGCATTACAGTGTAAACTACACCATCAAATTGTAAATTATGTTTTGTGTGTGTGTGAGAGAGAGAGAGAGAGAGAGAGAGAGAGAGAGAGAGAGAGGAGGGTGTGACATTGCAGTTATGTGGGGTGCGCTGTAACCATTCAGTTACCAAGGCTCTCCGTCCATTTTTATCATTCAGCAGTGAATTGAATCAAGGCTTTACACTCCTCAGATAATGGGATGGGACTGTAAGGGAACACGCTTTAGTCATGATGCTGAACAAGACACTCAAAACACAGAAATCAAACATTAAAATGTGAATTTATTGATCAGAATTTTCACTTCCAGGTAGTTTGCACTTAAAAGTTCTGAAAACATATGACATGTAGTAAAATGTACCTTAAGATACAGTTCACTAAACTCCTGACATTACTATCTTTCTTTAGCACTCATTGAACAGTTAGCATGTTTAAGACAACAGGTGTGTAATATCTCCTAATGAAGATAGATCAGTAAAGATGACTGTTACAGAAGTTGTGTTCCATATTAAAAAAAAACATCAAATGGCACATACTCAAATGATGGCAAGCTATTACATATTACATATTAATAATGGCACTGTTAAATAAAAACTAATGAGTGGATTGAATGAGTGATTTGTATTATAATCTTTATAATATAACCCTGACAGACTGAGGCTTGTGTGGTAGTAAATGTGCTTAATAGGTGAAAAGAAGAGACTGAGTGCAAATACATGCATATTACTTCAAAAACAACGACTTCTGAGAATGTTTTCATCCACAGGAGACATGCACAGACTGTATACAAGCCCCCTATGATGCCTCCATCCACAACATTTTGGAACGTTAATGCACAGCTGGGAGTGTTGCTAGGAAACCATTGAGTAAACTAGCTGAAACGAGGATAAAGGGCTGACGTTCACCTTACTCACTGAAGATGACAAGCCTTCTTGTGCTTAAGATCACCGCACAAGTATAAAGATGTTTAGATTTCATATTTTTGTGCTCATCTCGAGGCTTTCATCAATATATAGAACCAAGAAGAAAAGTAGAGGTCTCCTCTCACACTCTAGCTAGCTGTAGCATGCTAATACGATGCTACAGTAATTACAGCTATGTCTTAACAGTCCGTACATTTGCTGTTTGCAAAAAAAAAATACTTCAAAAACAAACAAGCTTTCAAACTCAACACGAGGAGAGAATAGCTTGTTGTTCAGTCTGAACACACAAGAGCTTCAGGTGGTCCAAAGTTTACAAGGTGAGGTATCACATAGTAGGGTTCACTGTTCCTGAGTATGAGCAGTTGCTTTTTTTGTTTGTTTTTTTATAAATGGGAAATGATTTAGACTGAAAAACCCTGAGCCAGATTAACAACAAAAGTGTGCCCAAAACCCTTTAGAGATGATTATTATGGCTCCATTCACAACAGTGCTAATATATCACAATAAAGCAGTGTCAGCATGTTTACTGTAATCAAAACATATCCACCTTTAGTAAGAAGTATACATTGATAGATGTACAAGTTAGATTTATTACCTGCTTCTGATGCATCTGTGGATTACGGCTGAGCATCATTTACAGTGAACAAGGTTTTTGTTATGGTGACGACGGCCTGGAACCGCTTCTACTGATACGTCATTTTTATTAATGCTGGAGCTTTGAATATTCTAAAGATGATGAGCTCTGTCTACAGTTAGTTGGCATAAGTAAACTGTCACTGTTATTTGATTTGGTGGGTTTGTATTGTTTCCATCTGTGTTGAAAGCAATTGTAGTTGTGGCTCCAACCACACCACAATATTACTAATTTACAGAACAGACATTCAAATCAAACATGACATTTGACTTTGAGCCCTGTTAACATAGGGAAATGTTTGACTTTGCTGTTTGTGGACTGATGATACATCATTACATCATCATGATTGGTCCTCAACAAGTAGTAGTAGGCAACAACACTAGCTGGCTGAATTTAGGAGGCCATTATGAGCACTATATTCTATTCAATTACAAACGGTTATGAATAAGAACACAATTAAAATTGTACTAACAATCATGCCATTTTAAAACAGGTACGTTAAGGATATATTAAGGATTGAAACAGAGAGATATAAAGAGACTAACGGGCATTCAATGCTTGAATACATGAACTATTGAAATGAGAGCAGCAATCAAGTCCAACCTTCACGACTACTGTTCTGTCTTATTACAGCGATACACAATAGGTAGATAGCTTTAATATGTGCATGTCTTCTTCAATATTACTCATCCTTAACTTCTCTCTCTTCATTTACTCCTGTTTTGTGGAGCGTCCCCTGAATGTGTCCATGAGGTTGAAGGCTCCCAGGTACTGGCCCAGCATAATGCCCTGCTTCATGGGGAGGACGCTGCGGACGAGAAACACGACAAACAAATCAGCTAGCCATCAACACCTTTAGGCTGGTCCTCATGTCTGCAAATCTGGAGTTACATTTAAAAACAACTGCAAGTGTGAGAGTGAGAAAAGATCCAGCCCAGTTTAGTGTTGAAAATGCAGCACAGTAAGATCAGGCCTGTACTGTACCTCTTAAAATTCCGGGCCTCAATCAGTGGGCATTTTTTATTTACATTTAATGTGAATAAAATGCAAATAAAAAAGGATTTTTTTTATTTCCCTTGCTCAGTCACCAATGTTTCAACAGATTCACTTAAATCTTTTTTTATAAAGATCAGCTAAAGAGGCAGAAAGATTGTGCTTAGACTGGATGTTAAAGAGCCGGTGTGACTTTAAAGTGCCAGCATGCTGGGGCTCACTTTGTAAAGTAAAACTGTGCTAACTGCCAGTAATGTAAGCTGTTCACTCAGGTGAACAGTGTAGGTGCTGTAGGGAATGCAAAGACTGGACAAAAATATAATTGCAACACTTTTGTTTTCGCTCCCATTTTTCATTGAGTTGAAATAAAAGATCTAAGGGACCGTTCGGTATTTATGGAATGAACCACCGGAGGAAAATAGGGGAGGGTCAAGTATTTTTATTCTTTGTTGAGGTGAGGGTCATCCAAGTTTTTTTTAGTCTAGGGGGGAGGGTCACCCAACTTTTGTATTCATGAGAACAGCAACATTTCAAAGTGGGTTGTTTGGTACATATTTATCCATGTAGCTCTCTCAGTCTCGGCCCCTATTACTAGCAGATGGGTCCCTCCCTATTTAGTCAGCCAGACAATTTGAACTGTAGCTTTAGAGACCGTGGGATTTCCCAAACTGAATAAATCCCGCTCGCAATTATAAACACAAAACTGCTTTGCTAGCTCCATCGTGTTGTAACTAAGACATCTGATTAAAAAATAATTTTATTCATTAGCATGATTGCCGTACTGTTTAGTTTAAAAACATCCAAAATACAGTACGAAAACATACCAGACGCAAGCTTTTATTTTGAAAAGTCGAAGCTTGCGCCACAGATAGCACCAGCCAGGAGGGCATGAGACGGAAGGTCTTCAGGCTGCAGCCATACCCGACTCAAATATCCTTTTGGTCCCGGTGATTATTTGTGAAATTGTGCAAACTGAAGGAAGGAGTGGTAGCATGCAAGCTCCCAAATTGACGCTTGTCTGAGAAATGGAGTTTTGGATAATGTTCAGCTTCGGCAGCTTTACCTATATGCTAAAATATACAATGACTAGTGACGAGTCCATAGCAACCAGTATTTCATTTGTTATTGCCCAGCGTCCTTTGTTAAATGGTCTCAATGTTTTATTGTTAGTAATGCATGAAGTGTGCATTTAGTTTCCATGCTTATTGTGTTTCCACAACAATGTTAGTGAATAAATCTACTGAAATGGCCACCACACCATACAGAGGAGTGGGATGCGTAAGATGAGAATGCAGAGGTTTAGTCACTTAAGTCATGGCTGTAAAAAAACAATGGGTATTTGTATATCTTTGCCAAGCACAAACCAGTACAGAATGCAATAATAACTTGTTGGGCAGGGTCATCCCTTTTTTCCATATCATTTTAGAGGATCATCTAAAATTTATTGCTGGTGAAGGGAGGGTCAGGTCTATTTTAATTAAAGATCCCAAAACTCCTCCGGTGGCCCCTGAAATAAATAACGAACAGTCCCTAAGACCTTTCGCTTCCTGGGCTCCATCATCTCCCAGGACCTCAAGTGAGAGCAGAACATCAGCTCCCTCGTCAAAAAAGCCCAGCAGAGGATTTACTTCCTGCGGCAGCTGAAGAAGTTCAACCTGTCAAAGACTATGATGGTTCACTTCTACACTGGGACTGTAAGATTTAGCCCCATGGTGGAAGGACGAGACATGGACATGGAGTTTTTCACCTGGTGCTTCGATTTATTTCTTCCCCATTCACATGGAAAGTGCAGTAGTACAAGGATGAATTATTGCAAAAATATATCAAAAATAAAATAACAAAAACAACAAGGAAACTAAGTACAAACTATTCAAATTATCATACCAATAAATATTAAACAATACAAAAAAACTAAAACTGTTCTGCCAAGAGGAGCCTCTGACTCCTTCCTTTATACCAGAAGCCCCTCCTACAAGACAAACCAAAGTTAATTGGAAATCAATCAAACCCCATCATGTTACCTCAACATTCCATAACAGCTCTGGCTACATTAATACACAATATACCAACTATAACACCAGAAATTAAATGTTACATGCTAAACATGCTTCTCAAAACAGAAAACTTTAGACACTCCAGTACCCCCCTCTGTACTGGCTTACACTTGGACCGTTCCAGGTCTTCCCCCCCTATAAATTACTCCAGACTCTGTCACTTCCTGTTTGCCGCTTCAACCCAGACCCCTGCTTGAAGCTGAGAACAGGTGAATGAAACATGCAAACATTTGGATGACCTTGGGTAAATCCAATAACCTAAAAGAAATGACTTGAAATGAACTGTGTATGTGTCATATTTATCAAATCACGATTTCTACTCTTTCAACTAGTACTTAAATACACTGAAAGGAAATGACATGAAATGACAAGCCATGTGTTCATTGATGCTAGCCCACATGCTAATGGTAATGCTAACAGTCCTATGCTAACGCTCATGCTAGGGTCAGCTTAGCATGCTTGGACCAATGCTACCACTGGCTTAAATGAATGGGGTAGGCCCATGACAGGGATCATTGAGTCAATCCTCAAATGCTCCATCATCATCTGGTACGCTGCTGCCACCGCCAAGGACAAGGGCAGACTGCAGCTTAACATCTGCTCTACTGAGACCTCTCCAGGATTTGTACGTCTCGAGGACGCTGTGGCCGATCCCTCTCACCCCGGGCATGAACTGTTGGGACCTCTCCCCTCTGGCAGGAGGCTGCAGTCCATCAGGACTAAAACCTCACGATATAAAATCTGTTTCTTCTGCTCTGCAGTCAGCTTTGTTAACAAGAACCTGGTGTGGTGAAATGTTGTCAATATCAGGGATGATATCATTTGGTTGATCTATCTGAGCATTTAAGTCTCCACATATTTAGAAAGCTTCTATTTCTGAGCATAAATAGACTTAGTGCCCTGCCACACAAAACCGTTTTTACTTGTATTTTTTGAAATATGTTAGGTCCATATGTGTTTGTGTTATGTCGTGAATGTGAAAATGAACTGCTACCTCCTCGTTTAGCTCTAGCCACTGACAAGAAATAAGCGGAGAAATCAGGCCAATTACAAAAGCTGGTCAGTCTAACGTGGTGTTACCTGAGCTCATTACCATTCAACAGCTCGTCCAGTTGCGCTGGATAAAAGATGATGATAGCCAGGTTCTCATAGGCTAGCTGTTAGTCAATCAGAGCAGGCTACCTCGTTGAATATTAATGAAAACTGACACAAATCGAGCTGAGTCTTCCTGCAGGCTTTCTATACCACGCTAGAATGGCTTTAAACAAGGTAACCAAGGAATTTTTTACACATTTTTTACAGAGTCCATGGTAAAACTTCAGACATTACCACAAAATAATGAAATATGTGTGGCAGGGCACCTTTAACAAAGGACATTAAAAATGAGAATGCATGCCCAAGTGGATAGCTCTGGAGGGAGGTAACATCAAAATGTTACAAAACTGTACTATTTTCAAGTTAGCCCAAATATTCCATCCATAGATTTGTCCATTGATTAAATTTTGTTACAAAAATATTGATATCACAAGGATGCCCACTCCACTCGATAGTTGCTGTCACATGTGTTCTATTATTTCCAAACCGTACGCACCCCTCAATGCCTATACTGCTCTCTCCCCCCAGGTGAGTTTCATTCACAGAAATATCTGTGCCCACCGAGTGCAGAATAGCTGCTCTCAGCTCGTGAATACAGACTGTCCAGAATCAGAAATTAGAATCACAAAAAAGATTTACTGCCAGGTAAGTAGCACTTACTAAGAATGTGCAGTGCATCCTTGTTCCACTCCTCTCCTTTTCTTTTTTTCCAGCCTCCCCCCATCTTTAGCCAGTATTTCGCTGCCTTGACCCTCCATTATGCTTTTCAGCTTTTCTGGTTGTAGCCCATATATTAGGAATGATGCTACTGGGTCAAACCGTGAGACGGCCTTCCTCCCGTTAGCTTTTCCTCCAGGGTTTCCCAGTAGCCGGCCAATCATAAGCAACGTCTACCAGCCTCACTGTTAAACCTCGTATTTAAGCTACTCTACAGATAGTCGATTTTTTTTTTTTTTTTTTTTTTTTTTTTTTTTTTAGCTCTTCCATTACTTGCAAATTTGTCGTCAGCTGTGTATGTATTGAGCTTGCTGCTGCGTAAAGCCCAATTTATCGTCCTGTGTCCTGTAACTGTGATTGGTCCGCTTGGCTGAGGCTTGGTAGTGTCACATTTCCCTTACATCTCCTGGTTCTCCTTCTCCGTTAACATAAAATCAAGAGAGGGTTAACTTTTCCTGCTACAGCTTTCCCACCATGGTCAGAAAGCACCGGGGAGACACTTTGTTTCTCCGTCTCCACCACCGGAGTCAGTAATGACATTAAAATGTCATTACAGAAGAGCAGCGGCAGTGGATATTTCAGAAGATTTGGGCAATGAACACCTGGGTAGAACGTCGGTTGTATGTCACCAATTTACTCACAAAAGTTAACGTGAAGCAAAAGAAAGTTGCTGAGGGATCCCTACGCAATTCATCATTGTCCTACCAACTGAAGCTTCAAAATGGAACGAGTCTCAAAGTGTGCAAGGCACTTTTTTCCTCTACACTTGGTCTCCCTGAAAGAACCATTACATACTGGCTGAACAAAGACACCATCGACCATGTTGAACAAGTGGCAGCGCCGGCGTCTAAATCTGGACCTAAGAGTGGCAAGCACGCAAAGCTTGAAACCGATGTCAAGGATTACCTTAAGGACTGGTTGAGGGACCTACCCACTGTTGATTCACACTACTGCAGAAGCACAGAGACCTACAAAGACAAGAAGTTCCTTCATCCATGCACAACCATCTCCCAACTACATCGGGAATATCAACAGGCAGCTGCTGGAGTGAGGTCCGTTGGAATACGATATTTCACAGATGTGTTCCATGAACTATTCCGTATTCATTCCACGAAAAGATCAGTGTGATGTTTGTGTTTCATTCAAGCATGGGAATATCAGTAAGGCCAAATATGATGCACATGTCACCCAGAAAGATGAAGCGAGGCAAGAGAAATCCAGAGACAAGGATTCTGCAAATAATGAGAAGTCCGTTTGGACAATGGACTTGCAAGCTGTGCTGCTGTGTCCAAAAACCCAAGCCAGCAGCCTGTATTACATAACAAAACTGCAGGTTCATAACTTTAAACTCTTCAACTTGAGCTCAAAAGAAGGGTACTGCTACATTTGGGATGAATCAGAGGGCAACCTGAATGGCGAGGTATTTGCACACCTTCAATATCGCCATTTTGAAGGTGTGATCAAAGATCATCCACAACTCAAAGAGATCATAGTGTGGAGCGACGGTTGCAGTTATCAGAACCGCAATACATGTGTGGCGAATGCATTCTCTGAGCTTGCAAGGAAATCTGGGGTACTAATTACACAGAAATACCTTGTTGCAGGGCACACACAAATGGAGTGTGACAGCATGCATAGTACTATTGAATGCAAAATAGTTACCGTATTTTCCGGACTATAAGTCGCACTTTTTTTCATAGTTTGGCTGGTCCTGCGACTTATACTCAGGTGCGACTTATATATCAAAATATATATATAATTTAACATGTTTTTAAATGTTAATTCATACTGAAAACATTACCGTCTAAAGCCGAGAGAGGGCGCTCTAGGCTCGTGACAACTATATGCTGCTCCTAAAGACAACTGAGAAAGAAATGAAAATCCTATTCTGCAGATTTCAAACTGCAGGTAGTAAAATATGCAGCCGAAAACGGTAATCGAGCAGCAGAAAGAAAGTTTGGAGTGAGAGAGAAACTTGTGAGGGACTGGCGAAAAGGTGACTCTCACTGCAACGAAGAAAACAAAGAAAGCTAATCGGCTAATCGCGGGCTGAAAGCAAGATGGCCAGAGCTGGAGGAACGAGTCCACAGACAACGTGCTGCCGGGAGAGGCTTGTTAACGGTGCAGTGTAGTGTGCTATTGTGTAGTTGAATAACTTGCCTTTCCAGATTAAATGTCTGTTCATAGTCTTGGATTTTGTGAAATAAATTACTAAATAAATGCGACTTATACTCCAGTGCGACTTATATATGTTTTTTTCCTCTTCATAACGCATTTTTTGACTGATGCGACTTATACTCCGGAGCGACTTATAGTCCGGAAAATACGGTAGATATCTTCACCCCGAGAGACTACGTCATCATACTCCAGACTGCAAGAATCGGGCCATCACCTTACCATGTGAAAGTGCTCAAGCATGATGAGTTCCTGAAACTGAATGGATCTTACTTCACTAGCATCAGACCAGGCAAAAAAGCTGGATATCCGACTGTGCATGACTTGCGGGCTCTTCAGTTTAGCAGTGAAGGCAAGATCCATTTCAAGCTGTCCTTCCTGGAGGACTCTGCGTGGAATGTACTACCACAGAGGGTACACGTGCCAAATGAGCCGATATCATGGATAAGAATGTTTCCATGTGCTCTGCCAATCAATGAGAGAAAGTTCCAGGACCTCCAGTCAATGAAACATGTCATGCCCGTCGAGTGTCATCACTTCTTTGACAATTTGCCACATAGGCATCAGTCAAGAACCCAGCAAAGAAGAGCTAGAGGGAGAAGTGAGGCGATGCACATGCATCCTCCGCATTAGGTTTAGTTAGTCTGTTAGTAAATGCTTTATTCAGTGCATTTAAGTTATTAAATTAAGTTGTTACATTTTAATAATTTAGTGATTTTGACATAGGTCAACCTTAAGAAAAAGTGGTGTGCGTTGGCAGAGTGCCACCTACTGTACCGGAGGTTGAATTACTCCTGTCATTCTTCCCCGCTCATGTATTCGGGGAGAACTGGCATAACCGGGTTATTCACTCTTAACCACATACCCTGGTTACTGCTGTGCATGTAAACACACTGATTGTTGACAGAGTTGAAGGTTTAAAATGACCTAAGTCAAAAAGGTATGTTCACAAATTTGCCTAAGTCATTTATTCCTCTTATGTTGCATAATTGACAGACGTTGTTGTTAGTATGTCAAAAGTCATCTATTGTCATAACATGTTTGAATGAAATTATTAATAAATATATATTCAGTATTTCGTTCAGTTTTTTGTGTTTTCTGAAAAACATGAAAAAGTGACTTAGGCGATTATTTTAGGAAGGTGACGTTGTGCTTGTGTGTGCGTGTGTGCGTGTGTGCGCGTGTGTGCGTTTTGCTGGCCGCCGCCGGGCCTGGCTGCTTGCTTGCTTGTTTGTCTGGCACTGCTGAGTCACATGACGGTACAACATCCAATCACAAGAGGAGGGGAGGCGGAGCAAAGTGTGCCTGCTCCACGCTGTGACAGGAGCGGCACTTGAAAGCAGCGGCACTTACACATTTTGATGATGAAACCGCAGCAATGCATACTGGAGAGAAACTAAAACCAAAGTATTGATCTCATTACACTGGTATTGATCAATATTAATACCAACATTGGTATCGATATTTGGATCGATCCGCCCACCACTACTCTCAACCACACACTCCCCACACATACACACCGGCCCTGCTGTTCTCCTAAGGCATACGCTAGAACGACGCAGACACACCAGCGCAAGTTTAAACTTCAGGCCACTTACATAGGCTAAGGCGTAAGCTCTGCGTTGAGCCTCCGCAGAACCATAAATCAGGCTTTCAGCTCTTTCTATGCAAAACAGCTGACGGCTCTATTGTTTGATAGCATTGGAGAGACACAGAGGCAGTTTCAAACGTCTCTTCATGCCCTTATATGGAACGGATCCAGGGGATAGAACAGCTGGATCAGGATTTTTATAGATAGATTTTTTAACTGTTTAACCTCCTTAAAACTCTACATTTACTATTAACAGCCGATCAACGTCGCTGGCAGCATCGGAACCAGATGCATGTGCATACAATTAAAAAATGTTCGCGACTTGACCGCCTTGCGCTCCTCCTCAGCTGGTCTCCTGACCACCCCCAGCTCACGCCTCAGCACCCTGGGTGCTGCACTGCTCCCAGGCTCTGGACCTCTCTGTCACCATGACAACACTCAGATCCCACCTCAAAACTCCTGTTCAAACTGGCCTACTCCCTCTGTTACCCATCCTCTGTCCGATTCCTTCTAACCCCACAATTGTACAGTTTCCCGTTTTGGGATTGTCTGCGCTGGTGTCTGTTCATGTTTCACTATTTTTACCTGTACGTTTGACTTGTGTGGTTATGGTTTTTAAATGCATTTTATTTTTTATTTTATTAACCTTTATTTTACCAGGAAATAATCCCATTGAAATTCAGAATCTCTTTTTCAAAGGAGTCCTGGCAAAGACATCAGTGGGTGTCCTAAAGGCGCCCCTAAAATAAAAATGTCTCATAGTTCCAAACCCTACTTGTGTGAGCTTTGGCTTTATTATGAACACACATAATTCAGATTCATGACAAAATCAACAATCTTTATTTAACACTTTCAATATCTGCATTTGCAGGGACAATTGACAGACAGAGCATTTTAGTGCCCAAGTCTTTGTTTGCTCAAAGTTAGTCAATTGATATTGGATATAAAAAAATAACATTTCTATTTCATCAAAACATGTACAAGCTGTGTGCCGAGTCCTAATGATATGACCTGGAGCTACTCAACACAGACGACAGTAACTCTGAATATGCGCGCTTTAACGCTCTGAAGATCATCATCAGGAACCTGCAGAAACAAACTCGAGCAAACAAAGTCAGTTTCTCTGCACTGTCTGTCTTTTGATGAGAGTGGATTTGACTGAATGCACACAAAACTGCCTGAGGCCAAAGAAAAAGCTTACCCCAACGGTGTTCTACAGTGACAACAAATGTAATGTTGAATGTGTGCTAGTGCAGTTTGTATTGCAGACTGGCGTTAGTGTGGCAGTCTACTTGGACTGACGATCCCAGGTAAGAGCCAAGGAGGGAGGCCTGCTTCCACTGCACAACACTAAAGAGGATGATGGAGGGACAGGATGAGGGCAGGGAACTTATATACAACACATTCATCTACTTCTGCTGCTTTCACAGCTGCAGGCAGTGCATCAACATACTCTGTCTCTGTATTAGACTAGCAGTGTGTCCACTGGTACCTTCTATCTTCTGCCACTGATGTTGCTTGTACTAGTTTTTCTGAAAATTACTTTAAAAAGGACAACTCCGGCGCAAAATGAACCTAGGGGTTAATAACACATGATTACCGAGTCGACCGTTTTCATACTAATCGAATGTGACCAGTTTTAGCTCAAACTGCTAATTACCTTATAACGCTAGTTGTCCGGGCGCGGGTAAAGTAAAAAGAAATCGCTATTTCTACACCACGAACAAGGCTCAAAATAGCACCACACTTCCACGGCAGCATACCGAACGACCAATCGAACGCCGTGCAACCAGTTTCATAGCTCAAGCACGTCGTTCGACTGGTCGTGACTGCTTTCCCAAGATGGCGCCCGCATGTATATGTGAATGGTATTGTCTTTATAATCTATCTTTTTAATAAACTGTCTGTACACTTACAAAGTCCTCAATGCTTCGGTTTACATGTAGGGACCCTCATTATGCTACCGTGGAAGTGTGGTGCTATTTTGAGCCTTGTTAGTGGTATAGAAATAGCGATTTCTTTTTACTTTACCCGTGCCCCGACAACTAGCGTTATAAGCTAATTAGCGGTTTGAGTCAAAACGGGTCACATTCGATTAGCATGAAAATCCCAGAGAACGGTCGAACTCTGACACATGAGTTATTAACCCCTAGGTTCATTTTGCGCCTGGAATTGTCCTTTAAAGCTTTAGTGCGTAACTTTTTTATATTAGACAGAAACTACTCGCTATAGCTTTAAGAAAAAAAATCACATTTCTCATACAGCCTCTAGAGGACTTGGTTTCTGTCTGGTCTCTCGTGTCTTTTCACTTCGTGATAAACATTTTTCCTGTCTGAATCCTTCAGCCGATTTTGCGCCTAAAACAGAGCTTGCATAAAAACATGGGTGCCATGCAGTTTACAGGCCAGTGGAGGCTGAACTTGTTCCCAGAGATTACACCTGTAAAATGTGAATCCAGGGAACTGGAAACATTCACCAGATGACATGTGTGATGGGTTTATATTTCATATTTGGTCTAGATCACATGTGTCAAACTCAAAATCTGTAGATCTGGCCTGTATATCAATTTGGGTTCACAATAAATTTTGGCCCGCCTACTTGTGGGCCAAACCAAAAACGCAGGAAAGTGTTTTTAAACTGCAATTCCTGACATTCAAAGCAGACATATGGCAGATTTGCCGACTCTGAGACTCAAATTCTCCCAGAGAGTTTTTATATTCAGGCTGTGAAACAGGTTGTTGTTTAAAAAAAAAAAAAAAAAAAAAAAAAAAACTCTTTCAAAAGGAACTCTTTTGATGACTTTTGTAGGGCTTCATGTCAACAAAAATGCGACAAAAAGCGTACAAAAATGACAGAAAAAGCAACACATTTACAAAAAGGTGACAAAAATGAGGAAAATAAGCTACCAAAATGTAAAAATAATAAAAAAAAATAAAATAAAAAGTGACATACAGTAACAAAAGCACGTCAAACTCTACATGTCTGGCCCTTGGTGTGATTCTCTTTTTCCAGTGTGGCCCTTAGTGAAAATGTGTTTGACACCCCTGGTCTAGATGGAAACATGTAAACAACCAGCATGTAATGTACCATAGATATGCATGGTGTCCTGGGTACGAAGTCTAAGAACTTCCCTCATGTTTCTCTATCCAAACATTGGTTTTCTTCACGATGAACATTACAGTGTCACTGAGCTGCTAGTGCAGCTATAGACTAAATCAGTCTGTCTAGTTTCTGTACCCAGGGCTACTTTAAACGCAGCAGTGATACGGAGTATTTACCGGGCCCACCACAGCCCACCTGATTGAGACTTGTCACAACACTTTCTACTGAGAGTCCCTTTGGCAGCACCAATTGCTAGGCATTACTCCAATGAGTGATCTAAAGAGTCCTTACAGATATTTCCCATTATATTAACTGGACACAAATATCAAAGCTATGAACAAGATTCACAAGCTGAAGCAGGGACAGACTGGGACTAAAAATCGGCCCTGGCATTTTGGCCCAGACCGGCCCACCACTCCAATCCTTGCGCTCCCCTGAATACCAACTCCTACTCCTTAAAACTACTAACGCCTTGTAATGAGTAGGGTTGCAAAGGGACAGAAATTTTCTGGTAAATTTCCAGAAACTTTCCATGAAAAGTTTAGCTGGGGAATTTTGGAAGCATTCCAATTTTAGGAACACATAGGTTAATAATAGCAATGGGTTTGTATGTATATTACCCCCCCCCCCCCCCCCAAAAAAAAAAAAAAAAGAAATTAAAAAAATGTATTCTATCCCGTATTTTAAAAACTAAATGTTGGCAAGTATGTAGTAGCCTATGCTGATTACTGAGTGCGTGCATGTCATTGATGAATATAGAGAGGACATTCAACTGAAGTTGCATTAAATCAGGTTGTTTTAACCAAGATTATGCTGCAAGATGTTTGTTTTTTCAACTACATTTAAGTTCCCTGTTATAGACTAACAGTATTATAACCAGCAATATTAAAAACATCCAGTTTATTCCCATTAATTCCTGTTTATTCCGGTTAACTCCCATGGAAAGTTTCCAACTTTGAACATTCCCGGAATTTTGCAACCCTAGTAATGAGTAAGCAAGAATCAGTGAGAGTTGACACATCAAAGACTTAAAAAAAGGTGACATTTATCAATACAATAAAAACGGTATAGGCTACTCCTCATGGATTTTAAAAGACTCAGATCCGCTACACATAAATACGGGATTCTTACTGCGATTATCAAAATAATGTTTTCACAATAATACCGATCATCATCATATATTAATAAAAACTTGTACTTAGCCGGGAAGATATAAAAGAAAACTAAAAACTACGTCACTCACAGATAAGTAATCTTATTAGGTGTGTCACAATTCTCCAAATCCTCAAAATCGATTACATTTTCGATTCCAAAGGTCACGATTCAATACTCGATTTTTACTTTGTTTTTTTATTTAAAGCACAGGTTGCTATGCCATTTTTAGACTAGACTTTTATGCAATATAATATCTGACCTTTGTTCGCAATGTACCACACTACATTGTCAAATTTTAAACATTTATTAACAACATAATGTAACAATAACTTTTATCTATAAGCTGCCATCTAGTTTCTCTTTTGTAACTGCAGTCTTCTTCACAGAACATGACATTAAAGTTCACAACAAACAAAAAGCAATAAAACAGCCATGTCCATAGTCTTCTCGGAACAACTAAATGTCTTAACAAACTATTTCCGAACAGTTGAACATATACCACACAGATTAACTGCCATGTTAGTCGTGCCGTGCTGTGGAAGAGCTTGCAAACTGTGGCTTTTTTGTCGACAACGCGAACGTTGTCAACATAACTCACTGGAAATCCAAAATACTACCACACCGGCGACTTCAGTGCAAGAGGAGGGGGCTCAGGTTCTGTCGAGCTAAATTAGAGGAGGTTGACTGACTCGCAGCACTTCAACACGTGTGTTGACGAACTGACCGGAGAGCTAATTAACCCGAGTAGTGTCACTGAACCTCATTCGTGCCGGCAGCGCTTCACTCAAGCTGAGTGCGATCGGTGTATGCTCCGTTGTGTGTAGCTGGTCTTCTTCTGGTATGCTACTGTGTGTGTAGTAATCTAGCTCATTAGTGCCTCCACTGGAGTGGTGGTAGAATCAATCAGGAAATGGACTACCTTGAGCAGGCTACACGTTTTTTTTCCCGCTTGGCAAGCAGACCGGACGTGACATGGGGCGTGGCAGCATTGAGAATTCCATTTTTTATTCGAAATTCGAGATTGTGACTTAATTTTGTCCTTTTTTTCTGATTTGCATTAAAATCGAAATCGACCAAAATTAAGTTAAAATCTGAAAAAAAACCTAGCCTGTGATACTTTTGATAAAAGTGTTTTGGGCCAGCCCAGTGTCATTGAAAAACAATGGGCCGCCAATCTAGGCCTACCACTTTTATGGCCCGGTTCATGGACCAGACAAAAAAAAAGCAATAAAAGAAAAGTGCCAGATGGCCAGTCCGCCCTTGACCTGAAGGCCAAATGCTTCAGAGCACCTGCTGTAGTCAGGCTGACTTCTGACCTTTCATGTGACTCACATCCAAGCAAGGCTATTACACAAGAACATACCAGTCAGTACTATACTGTCACTATGGCACAACCATCAGTAATATTGATCAAGTACTAATTATATTACCACTATCACAACTCTCCGACACTAGCAAAGCAACAGACAGTTGCAGTGACGTATGAAACTAAAGCTGCAACTATCGATTATCGTCATCGTGGATTAATGTGTGGATTCTTTTCTGAATGAATGGATTAGATGGTTGGTCTCTAAAATGTCAGAAAATGGTGAACAATCATTGTTTTCCCAAAGCCTAAGATGACATCCTCAAATGTCTTGTTTCGTTCACGACTCAAATATATTCACTTTACTGTCACAGAGGAGAGAAGAAACTAGAAAATATTCACATTGAACAAGCTGACATCACACAAGTTTGACTTTTCTTTTTCATAAAGAATGACTTAAACCGAATAATCGTTTTCACAGCTCTATATGAAGCTGCCAATCAGATTATTTACTCATTAATCCAAGGTGCGCAAATCCAGATTGTTCAAGCCAACTTTAAGCAACCACCCGAATCCAACCGAGGCCGACTCCAGCGCTGAGAATGGTGACAAAATATAAAAATAAAATTAAGTCCATTTTCAAAGATAAGTTAAGCCCTGGGACTCACTTAAATGTCCAACTGTCGTGTGGCCAGGTTAGCTCAGTTGGTAGAGCAGGCGCACACATATAGAGATGTATGCCCCGACACAGAAGGTCCAGGGTTCGAGACTACTTTCCTGCATGTCTTCCCTCTCTCTCCCCTTTCATATCTGGCTGTCCTTTCCATTAAAAGGCTGAAATTCCCCAACAAAAATGTCCAACTGTCACGGAACTCACTACATTGACATCTATCAACATTACTGAGTCTCCACACTACACGCCATTACAAACCGCCTATAGAGCTGAATTGTAACCTGTGTTCGTTCAGAGCGACTATGCCCCTTGACCATCTTACTGAGGTCAAAGTATGGGTAACACTTTATGTGAAGCGGTGTGCATAAGACTGACATGACACCGTCATTAATATGACATGACATCTGTCATCTCTGGGACAAAACAACCTGTCGATGTCTTTGTAACGACAACTTGACATTAACCTAGACAATGTAACCTGTCATAAATATGTCACGACAGGCCCAATTATCAAACTTTAATAAACTTTTGTACTATTGTATAATGTGTTAACGTTACATTAAATTGTCATGAAGAGGATGTTTGTTTTTTTACATTGGCTGTCATGAGAGCATTATAATTTTGACGTGAATGTACTACCTACTAGTTGTCAATTTCTCGTCCAGCGCCTGCGTCGTTTAAATAGCAAATGCACCTGTGCCCATCTTTGCGCCCGTGGGCTTGCTGGTCTTACAGGGAGGTGTGTTCAGGTGAATTCTTGGCGTATTGCTATCTTGAGGCAGCGGGAAGTGATTGCGCCATTAGCCTCTTTCCGACCACGTAGTTACAGGAACGTAGTTATTGGAACAGTCCACTTCTAAACAGTTCTAACTACTCTCCCCCAAAAAACGGTTTTGCCATTTGCATTCGCACTGGCCAAGCAGCCATAGGACTTGGTAGGAGGGATAAGGGGGTGACACAAGCACGGCAACGGTCTTTATAGCGTTGTCGCTTGACTTTAGCGCCACATTCAACAACAAACCAGCATGGAGGAGGCCATCGGAATCTGCCTGTTGTGCCTTGCCGGGATCCTCATAACGGAGTTCGAACAGCGGCATTTAAAGACTAGGCGGAACACAGAAGACGAAGGCTCCAGCGTAATATGATCCTAATTAATATGATGAAGGAAGATAGAAGAGCAGAGTGCAAAAGGAAAACGAAACTATGGGTACGTTTAACTAGCTTTAACAATTAGCTGGTTGTCTTATGACTTAGCATACGTAGGCGAATTGTAACAGACAATAAAAAATATGTACTGTTTGTGTTTCAGACGTTGTTGTTAGGTCACTAAGGGTTCCAATGCGGAAAAGGAAAAAGACCCTTCCCTAAAGTAGGAGCTGAAAGAGTTACAGGAACTGCGGTCAGACTTAATAATAATAATCCCCAAAATTAGTCCAGTCGGAAGACGAGAGAAAAAGGGTTCTAGGAACGTTATGTTCTAGGAACTGCAAAAATCCCTCCAGTTAGAAAGGGACTTTTGACCAACAAAAACCTGGTCTAAAGTCAATAGCACAGCATTTCATTGTTATTTGTAACAGCAAAATCACACACACACACACACACACACACACACACACACACACACACACACACACACACACACACACACACACACACACACACACACACACCGTCATTGACATAATGCATTCCCTAGCCCCTTACCTTAACCATCACTACTAAATACCTAACCTTAACCCTTACCATAACCTAATCCTAAAACCAAGTCTTAACCCTCAAACAGCCCTTTAAGGTTGTGGGGTCCAGCATTTTGGGCCCCAAAAGGCTGTGCAGACCCCACAAGTATACTCTATTCCCGGATTGTTGGACCACACACACGTTTATTGCATGTTACACCCAAAACACATTAATGAAGATACTAAGTACAACCCTTTTGAACCATTCGCCCGGCGCACGGACCCTTTTTTCCGCCGTCAAACTAGCAAAAGTGGATTTGGCCACGCCCTAACCTGCGCTTCACGCCTTGCGCTTAGATCGTTAAAATGTAAAACAACTTTTTCTAAAAGGTTATTCTGTTTTTATGTCAACATAGGAATGTGAAGAATAGGTATTCAGGAAAAAGCCATGCGGGACAGAAACACAGCAATAACAATGGGCGGAATTAATTCCATTTTTTAAGTCCCAACGTTAAATGGCCTGGGCTCTGGCTGCTGTAGTGGTAGTGATTATGACCTGTGATCCAGAAACTTTAGATAACAGATCTGAAATCAAAAACATACAGATCAGTGAATGACAACATTTGGCTCTTTTTGAAACCCAATATTAATCTGCTGAGACCGAGCAGAGTTTTTGGCCATGTCTGTGTAACTGTGTTTCTGTGGGGACATAAAGCTTTTAGAGTCTGGCAATAGTGGTGATTGATATTCATCCATTAGTGTAAGCATGGCCTATTAAAAATAACAGGCAGTAGACTTTAAGGCTTGACATAAAGGCTTAAAAATAGAAATTATGGACATACTTTACTGTAGTTCTAAAAGGCAGGCACTATTGACTCAGGGGATATGAACTACTCTGTAGAGAGAGGTTCTGTGGAAGAGAACAGAGAAGGTAGACACTAACTTCTTGAGAGCAGTGATGAGGTACATGCTCTTGGGCATCAGCAAGAAGACCTGGTCTGTGAGCACAGCATGGATGATCTTCTTGGCTACATAGTCTGGATCCAGGATTGGCATCAGTCTTGGCCACCTGAAGAACACAAGAAAAAAGATTCAGAGAAAAAACTACAACTGCTAACAGCACTGAACCACTCACCTACGACTGTTGCGTTGCCCTGCGAGAGATGACTTGTGGCTTGGAATTTCCCTTTAAAATGTCATTTCTGAACCATATGTAGAAGTTGACTGATTTTTCTCAGTGGAATAGTCTTTGTTTTGTTTGATTGTTTGCTCAGGTACACAGGATGCATACATAACCACCTAACTATAAAGCACGGAATCTGTGTGTGTGTGTGCGTGCGTGTGCGTGATGATATTGTGATTTGAGAATGACATGGACCCTTCTCTGTACCACGCTGAGATAAGACACCATCACATGGTGTGACACTAAGCATCTCGTTCTAAAGGTCAGAGAAACACAGGGGATGGTCCCTGACCTGAAGTCAAACCAGACCAGAGATCAGGTGTCCTGGTTCAAATACTTAGGTGTCCACATAGACAATCTTCTCTGCTGAAAAACACACAATTAATCTGCGCTATTTATTTTTTGTATATGACGACACTATGGGAACGCCCACCTGGAGGGCAATAAGAAGCTGCCCTTCACGCTCTATGAACCAGTCGGCTCAGCTTTAACCACAACACCAGGGGTGTTGTGGAACCAACAACAGTGGTCAAGCTAACCCATTGGCCGTATAAAAGAGCTGACTGCGTCTACCATCTTCACCAGCTCATTTCATTTATGTTGCGTCTGCTCTGTCCTGGATTTTACACGAGATATATTGCTAACGTTGTGTAGCTAAACATCGCTAAAGGCAACTCTGTCTGCAAATCAACTCCTTGATTACAACGGATTATAGTAACTTTACCATGGCTCATTTTAGAAAGGCCACCGCAAAAAAAAAAGTGAAGATTATCAAACAGACATTGGATGTTTGTTTGTGACTGCCAGTGTGGGGGGAAGTGTACACACACACACACACGTGTGTGTGTGTGTGTGTGTGTGTGTGTGTGTGTGTGTGTGTTTTGCCCTCCGACTGTCACATGACTGAAAACTATGAATAGACTGCAGCAGAGCCTTTACTTTTTTCGTTTTTTTTTTTTAAAGATTACTTTTCCCTTTATTCGATAATGACAGTGGATAGACAGGAAAGGGGGAGAGAAAGAGAGGAGACGACACGCAGAAAAGGGCCGCAGGTTGGACTCGAACCCGGGCCACTGCAAAAGGACTCAGTCTACATGGGGCGCACGCTCTCACTGGGTGAGCCACAGGCCGGCCCCAGCAGAGCCTTTACTTTTCTAAGGCGATTGATTGAGGCTGTACGGAGGAAGAAGATGGGCGATTTACACGAAAATGTCTCACTGGAGAAACGTTGAGATTCAGGAACTTCTGTCGGTAGACTATGTCGGGACTTAATATGTGAATGTGAATCATTAGATCTGGAATTACAGCATGGTTTGATAACCTAACAGTGCAACTGAAAGCAGGCTTGCCATCATGCACAAAAACAGCTATAAAGGGTAATAGGGACGAAAGACTGAGCCCATACCCATTCTGTAAGGGAAGGCAGTCATGAAACAAAAATCATCTCTCAACATCCCCTCTTCTCTAAATACGAACCTCTGCCATTAGGACGAAATGCAAAAGTGCAGCGCAAACCTCTTTAAGGTCGTTAAGGTGGTTACGGCCACCAGGGGAACAATAAAGTGTGTGTGTTTGGACCAGAGTATATGTGCAATGCAGACCTGTCCATATTAGTAATGTAAAGCCACAGTCCACACGTTTTATTTTTCTTATTAGTAACACAAGTTGGCAAAGTGCGATACCGAACCTGCATCACATCACAAGCTGAATGTATAGTTGATCTTTAATTTAATGCAGGTCTGGTCTCTGTTATGATGCAGAATAAAGAAGCGACTTGAATACAGGTTAGTGAAAAAATAAAGTGCTCCTTGCTTGAGATAATGTTAAATTATTAATGACTAATTACTAGGCGTGTACACAGGCGTCACGTTTCAGTGCAATTTGGTACAGGGGAAAAAAAAAAAAACTAATTGAGGATCTGTTTCTTTTGAACAGACCGTAGATTAAAAAAATAAATCGAAGACTGACGCAATCTTCTTGCTGGGGACTGAGGCAGCATTTTGCCCACTGGCAACTATTTTCATATAAAAAAATAAGGAACATTTCAACACTGGGACTGTGTAATGACCTCATCCGCACAGTCTAAATCATTTAAATATTGAGCCATGGCACTGAAAATTTTAGATAACATTAACCTATAATTTCCGTAGCCTACTCCCGGAAAGCCTTTCTTCCAACTCGTGTTCCACTCTCCACACCGCTGTCTTCAGACAAGAGAGTCACCTCTTGAGATCGATAAGGCCGTCAGATACTATTAGTAACAATCTGAGCCTGTCAGTGGCTAAAACAATCACTTTAAATGGTGCACAATTGTCCCGTTAGTTTATATTGCAGCCTGGTTCACGCCAGCAGCTCACTGTGTTCAAGCTAAATACTGGACCAATTTTAAAAAGGTCCTATGAAATGCTGCTTTTTGGATGCTTTTATATAGGCATTAGTGGTCCCTTAATACTGTATCTGAAGTCTCTTTAATATAGACCTTAGTGGTCCCCTAATACTGTATCTGAAGTCTCTTTAATATAGACCTTAGTGGTCCCCTAATACTGTATCTGAAGTCTTTTATATAGACCTTAGTGGTCCCCTAATACTGTATCTGAAGTCTCTTTAATATAGACCTTAGTGGTCCCCTAATACTGTATCTGAAGTCTCTTTAATATAGACCTTAGTGGTCCCCTAATACTGTATCTGAAGTCTTTTATATAGACCTTAGTGGTCCCCTAATACTGTATCTGAAGTCTCTTTAATATAGACCTTAGTGGTCCCCTAATACTGTATCTGAAGTCTCTTTTATATAGGCCTTAGTGGTCCCCTAATACTGTATCTGAAGTCTCTTTTATATAGACCTTAGTGGTCCCCTAATACTGTATCTGAAGTCTCTTTTATATAGACCTTAGTGGTCCCCTAATACTGTATCTGAAGTCTTTTATATAGACCTTAGTGGTCCCCTAATACTGTATCTGAAGTCTCTTTAATATAGACCTTAGTGGTCCCCTAATACTGTATCTGAAGTCTCTTTAATATAGACCTTAGTGGTCCCCTAATACTGTATCTGAAGTCTTTTATATAGACCTTAGTGGTCCCCTAATACTGTATCTGAAGTCTCTTTTATATAGACCTTAGTGGTCCCCTAATACTGTATCTGAAGTCTCTTTTATATAGGCCTTAGTGGTCCCCTAATACTGTATCTGAAGTCTCTTTTATATAGGCCTTAGTGGTCCCCTAATACTGTATCTGAAGTCTCTTTCCCAAAATTCAGCCTTGGTGCAGAATTACAGCCACTAGAGCCAGTCCCACAATGAGCTTTCCTTAAGATGTGCCATTTCTGTGTCTGTAGCTTTAAATGCTATTGAGGAGTAGAGGAGAGGGGGGGGGCAAGGTGGAGGGTGGGGGTCCGGTCGGCTTGTCAAGCGGAAAAAAAACCCACACGTGTTGAAGTGCTGCGACTAGTCAATCTCCAATCAGTCAAAAGTTAGCATGGCAACTGCAGATGCAGGAGACCCATCAACAGAACCTGAGCCCCCTCCTCTTTCACTGCAGTTGACGGTGTGGAAGTATTTTGGATTTCCAGTGAGTTATGTTCGCGTTGTCGACAATAAAGCCAGTTTGCAAGCTCTGCTATGTGCGTGTACCATATTTCTTCCACTGGCAGCACGACTAACATGGCAGCTGTATTCTCAGTAACCGGACAATCTGCAAGAAACCGGTTTCCTTATAAATTAATTAGTGCGGTCAGTTAAACGTGTTAACGGCGTTAACGCAAACCCATTTTAACGGCATCCATTTTTTAAATCGCGAGATTAACGTTCTTTTTGGCCTAGCAAACTTTGTAGTTTTTCCACATGCTGTTGCAACAACTAGTAACGTTAGAAAAACTACAACACCAGACCAGATCTAGCTAGACCGGAAAACAAAACAGGCACGCCGCACACACTTGTTTGGGCTTGCGAGCCGGCCAAAGAGTAGTACATGACTGCAAACTAGTCGCTTCTTTTTTTTCACAAATATCTTTATTGAATTTTAAAAACGTTTTCCAAACATTCAAAAGAAAAAAAATATGCAAAGAGGAAATAAAAAACAAAAGGCAAGGCCTCCCCCCACCCTGGAACCACATGCTCACTCCATCATCAACAAAAAGTATAGTTTACATGTCACGTTTTTACAAGGCGCAAGAAAGGCAACCACATATCTTTAAAATCTTCAAGTTTTCCTCTCGCAATGCAGGTCAGTTTCTCCAGTGCCAGGTTGTTAGACATTAGTTTAATCCACTGGTTTATCTTTGGTCTTTCTGTGTCCTTCCAGTTCAGAGCGATTACATGCTTAGCCTGCAATAAACAGAAACTAACAAGCTTCCTTTTTTTTGTGGTCCCTTCAAAACCATTAGGAAAAATATGCAGTAAGCAGAGTTTACCGTCCATAGGCATGTTACATTCAATCAAACGGGAAATAAATGTAGTAATCTCCTTCCAAAAGGTCTGAAGTTCTGGACACTGCCACATACAATGAAGAAGAGTGCCCTTGTCAACACCACATTTTACACATACATACTACTCTGATGATGGTTAACAGCTATGTTCTCTATAGTGGAGAGTGGGGGTTTCACAGTAGACTTTAGTTGGATAGTGATGAAACTTCTGACCTGTAAGTACTTAAAAAAAAAAAAAAAATGTTTTTTGGGCAAACTATATTTATTTACTAATTGCTCAAAAGACATCAATACTCCTTCACTATATAGGTCTTTTATTCAAGCCATTATTCCGCCAAATTCTAAACCCCATGTCTGCTCTTCCTGGTTTAAATCTATCATTTTCCCAAATTGGCGACAATCATGAGAGCTTAGATACCTCCGACAAGGCAGCTTGTGATTGGTGCCAGATTGATATAGTGTTTTTGAGAAAAGGATTTTTTGTGTTTTTTAATAATTTTTTTAATTTCGGCTGCATAAAGATAAGATGTCAAAGGTAGCTTCAATGTATTGTTCTCAATGTGTATCCAAGATGGTATATCAGTGATAGAAAAATAATAAGTAGCAGCACAAAGTTGAGCTGCCCAATAGTACAACTTGACATTAGGCAATCTAAACCCCCTCGGTCATAGGGCAGATATAGAAGGGAGAGCCGCAGCCTGGGGCGTTTACTATTCCATATAAATTTGGTAAGGATTTTATTCAAAGGAGGAAAAGAAGGAGGCTGGACTGTGTAAGGGGATGGACTGAAAAAGGTATAAGAATTTTGGGAGAATGGACATTTTAATAATATTAATGCGACCCATCATAGAAATTGGCATTCCACCCCATCTTTCTAAGGAGTTCAATACCTTTTTTACTAAGGGATCATAATTAATAGATACAATTTTCTTTATGTCAGGATTTATTTTAATCCCCAGGTAAGTGAAGTCTTCATAGGTACGTGTAAATTGTGTTTGTATTGTAGGGTTATTTTTGTTGAGCATTAACAGGGAGCTTTTCTTTTGATTAATTTTATACCCTGAGAATTCACCAAACCCCTTCAGAATTTGGCCAACAGCCTGGACAGACCTCCCTAGATCAGTTAAAAACAAGTGATGTTCTGTTCCTCCGATTTGAATACCAGTAATATCAGGGGAATTACGTATTGCCATAGCGAGTGGCTCGATAGCAAACAAGAAAAGAAGGGGAGATAATGGGCATCCTTGTCATGTCGATCTACATAGGCTAAAAGGTCTCGATAACTGGCTGTTTGTTACAACTTTGGCCATGGGCTCTGAATATAGTAATTGGATCCATTTCAAATATTTTTTTCCCCAAGCCAAATATTTTGAGTGTCCCAAAAAGATAACACCATTCGATCCTGTCAAACGCCTTTTTGGCATCTAATGACAGAAAGGCGTGATCCATGGCAAATTGTTTTTCGTATAATATATTAAATAATCGGCGGGAATTGTGAAAAGCTTGGCGGCCACGAACAAATCCATTTTGGTCGTTCGAAATTAAGTTAGGAATGGGATTCAATCCTCCGAGCCAGAGCCTTACATAGTATTTTGGTGTCACATGACATCAAGGATATAGGCCTGTATGAGCCCATATCTGTCGGGGCTTTACCTGGTTTTAACAGAAGTGAAATGGCTGCCAATCTTAAGGATGGGGGTAGAATACCCTTCTCATAGGACTCCTTATACATTTCAAGTAAATGAGGTAATCATTTATCTGAAAATCTCTTGTAAAGCTCAATAGGCAGGCCATCAGGGCCAGAGGCTTTGCCTGTACTCATATGGGTGAGTGCCTCCTTAAGTTCTTGAATGCTCAGTCTTCCATCTAAATCATTTTTTGTCTCCTCTGACAGGGTTGGGAATTGAAGTTGGTCCAGAAACTGATCCCGTTTATCCATATTATCTGGATATTGGGATTTATATAAATTGTCATAATATTCTGCAAAAGCATCATTTATACATTTTGGATCCACTAAATTCTCTCCATTGTCAAGTACAATTGAGTTAATAGCCCTACTTGTCTGTATTTTTTTAAGCCTCCAAGCCAGGAGTTTTCCTGCCTTATCACGAGATCTTTCATAAACTTTCCAATCGTCTTCCTGGCTTGTTGGTGGGAAGTGTCGAAGCTAGTTGAACGATCTACTGCAGGATGCATCACACAATTAAAATCTCCTATGATGCACTGGCCCCTATAAGCTGACAGTTAAAAAGAAATGTTGGTAAAAGACAGAATCATTCTCATTGGGGGCGTATAAACATACCAAGTTGACTAATGTAGAGATTATAGTTCCACTAAGTATAATAAATCTCCCAGATGGATCCAAATATTTATATTTTAGATCAAATGGAACTTATTTGTGAATCAATATTATGACCCCTCTTGCACGAGTCGTAAAATTAGAGGAGAATACCTGACCAGGCCACCTAGATCTAATTTTATTCACATCTTCATTTACCAAGTGTGTCTCTTGTAAGAAACATACTGTACTCTTCATTTGTTTAATTCTGCCCAGCACCTGTTTGAGCTTGACAATTTTGTTCAGACCTCTTACATTCCAACTAGGCACATTTATAACTGAGGTATCAAACAAATTCTTCTTAATCTCAATTTCAGGCCATGCAAAGTCATTAAACACAGAGAAATATGGAGTGAGCCCCTTAACACAAAACCCCACACATTTCCTGAACGAATTGTGATGCTAAACCCTTTAAGACTAGGAACTTGGGTTATATAAAACGTTTCATCCACATAGTGGGTAACGTGTAAATCTGCACACATAACATAGCCACACGTGGGCTAGCTGTAGTAGAAATGTTTGGACCAAAATAAAACTTGACGCACATAAAACGTGCACCCAGTGCGTTAATACAAAAATTAAAAGAGACATACCTTAAGACAATCATGCCAATAACGTATTTTAACAATAAGGCAACTTACTAAATTATCCATTGAATTTTGTCCATTTACATGGCCATTACTCGTCAGTGGCTCCATGTAGGAGAGGAGAAAGAAGCGGTGAGCACAAAGCTTAGTTTAAGTCTCGGAGTCGCCACAAGACTGCAAGCGTATTTCCTGAACGTATTCTTCGGCCTCAGCAACCGATTTAAAAATCCTGCGTTTGTCATTGTGCGTGATAATCAGATGGGATGATTACAGCATGCCATACTGCCTATTCAGTGCACGAAGCTGGGTTTTCACACCGTTGAAGCGCTGCTGCAGTTTGCGTGTCTCCGCGGAGAGGTCAGGTGAAAAAGCGACTCGTTGATTCTCATAGCGTACATCCGTCATCTTCCTGGCGGTTCTCAGGGTTGTTTCTCGGTCCCGGTAGTTCAGAAACTTCATTATTACCACCGTGGCGATGTAGATTTAGGGTTAGAAGGCCGATCCTGTGTGCTCTCTCTATGATGGGGGACACGGCGAAACCTTCACCCAGTGTATCTCGGAGCCACTTCTCCAGAAAACCACACATATCTGAGCCCTCCGATTTTTCGGGTAGCCCAACCAGTCTCAAGTTGGAGCGTCTGCTCCTGTCTTCTTGCTCTGTAATTCTGTCGCAAAGAGTCTCCACAGTTTTCTCCAGTTTTCTTTAGTACTTTACCTTGAAGAGAGGTTACATAATCATCATCTTCTGCTTGCGAGATTCGCTCCTCCGTCTCATTAATTCTTTGCGAGTGTAACTGTATATCCCTTTTATATCTTTAATTTTTTTTTTCATGTCGGTAGATTGTTTAGCCATATCCCCCCTCAACGACAGAATTTCCTTGAGAAGGTCACGGTTTGTCGGATTCAGCGCCACTGGTGTTTCGGGTCCCTCTAGAGTCTCCGATGCCTCCCGTGTATTGGCTTCGTTGGAAATATCCAGCGGTATTTTGCTAGCATTAGCCGTGTCCACATTAGCCCCTTTGCCTTGTGAAGCTGTTTTACCCGGTTGTTGGCCAGTTTTTGCGTTTTTTGGTGGCATATTGTCCAGTAGAAGCACGTGGGTCAAGAACAAGTAGAATTATGTTTATTGGTCCAAGTTAAGGATAGTGTCAAAGGATTTAACAACAAGCCTCACGCACATGCAGCCTCTCACTAAGACGCCATAACCGGAAGTCCCAACTAGTCGCTTTTCAGCGAAAATCGCCGTTTTGAATGGAAAAATGTAATCCATGTGAATTGTGTAGATCCGAAGAGTTTTTATTTGGGGTGGGGTCAGAGACTGCTTTAACGACTGTTATCTACCGGACCGAATAGCAACGCGGATTTCGGTGCCACTGAAATGCCTGTGCCTCTGATGCTCCGAAAATGGACGTTAGAGGGAACTGAAACATCGCCGCATGGAACGCTAGTCACCACTACACTTAGCAGCAGGTAACGTTAGCTAGCAGCTGGTGTAAACACGGTTAAAATGCTGACAGCTAAACTGTGTAAAGTGTGACTGTATTTCACTGGAGAGGATTCTAATACCAGACTGTAGCTGCTGTTGTCTGAAAAACACAGACTCAGCCTCGCGGTGCATTCAAAGTTATTGTAAAATACCCTTTTCCCATCCAATGGTTGTTTTCGCCGTTTTGTGTTTTTTTTTTTAAAAAAAGGTAAACTTTTTATTGTTTTCTATTTTTGAACATACAGAACAGACAAATACAAGTGAACAAGTCTCTCTCTCTCTCTCTCTCTCTCTCTCTCTCTCTCTCTCTCTCTCTCTCTCTCTCTCTCTCTCTCTCTCTCTCTCTCTCTCTCTCGTTGATAAGAGCATTAAAATGAGAAAAAAAAATGGGACAAAAAGAAATCAAGGGACATTTAGAATAGATTAATTGTGAGTTAACTAGGACATTAATGCGATTAATCGCAAATAAATATTTTAATCGTTTGACAGCACTAAAATGAATAAAAGCCTGAATAGTGGGTGTAGTACATATTAATAACAGGCTGCATTTGAGCATTAAAGCTTTGAAAATTATTCGAATAATGGCATAGGAACCTGTGCTTTAAAAAAAATAAATGTAAAAAAAAAAAATCGAGAATCGAACAGTGACCTTCGAATTGAAAATGTAATCAAATCGAGGATTTGGAGAATTGTGACACCCCTAGTTAGTATATGTATTGATACCGGGATGTCTACACAACTGTGTGAGTTGATTGACTTCAAAAAGTTCGCCACTTTACTCGAACCAAAGTTCAAAACACCTGTTCATGTATGTCTTCTTTAGTCTGTTGGCTATGTAGTTTTTTTCCTGGAACACGTCACTTACACATTTTGCACTTACTGCTGCGTCTTGTGTAAACTGTTTACATATTTATGACCATATGTAGGCTACATTTTATGTACTGGTGTTATTGTTCAATACATTGTGAATACATATTTCTAAAATTGTATGATGTTTTTGTTGAGTTATTATTACACAATACTTGTTCTGACCTTTTTGAATCTTGCCCCTGACAAATAACCCATATTACAAAAAAAGACTAAAACTAATAAAAACTAAACTAAAACTAAGTATTTTCAAAAAATAAAAACTAGAACTAAACTAGCAAACCCGCTCTAAAAACTAATTAAAATTAAACTGAATTTGAAAACAAAAAATCAAAACGTAATAAAAATCAAAACTAATGAAAAATGCAAAACTATAATAACCTTGGACTGTTACACCTGTACTACACTGGGATCTCTCCATGCAGATAGTTCAGCTTTTATTTGTCCAGTTTTGGAGATATTCTGAGATTCTTGCCTCCACCCCAGTACAATATGACCAAAACAGTTTTTGTTTCTACAAAATGCAACAAGACTAAGACATCATAACATAGCTTTTTAGGGCTTCATGTGCTTTGAGCGTTATTAATATAAAACATACACCACTTACTTGCAGGTCTGTTGAAATAAAACAGTGAACTTACTTAGTTTGACATCCATTGAACATTCCGGTGTTGATGAAGTACGGGCACACAATGGTGGTCTTGACGCCATCTTTCCCAGTTGCCAGCAGCTCCAGACCCACAGACTCTGCAAAACCTACTGCTGCAAACTTACTGGCACAGTAGTCTGCAGGGAGAAGAGGAGAAACAAATATGTGAAAAGGATGAAAAGGGATCCACAGAACGAGACACCAACCAATCTTGCATAAACCTTTACACCCACAGGACGACGATGATGCTGTATAGACTTCAAACTATACCTTTAATGGTATATTCTATATCTCCAGATCAATGCAGAGTAGAGGCTTTGTACTCTACCTGGAACTGCAGTATCTTTTCAGAGCAATTGTACAATAAATCCATTATTATGAAATCTTATATTACATGAAGCGTAACAGTCATTAGGGAGTCTTTTTATTTGCCCGGAAGCGTTAAGCTTCAGAAGTTCTTTCTCAGTTTGAAAAACAGAGTTAGCAGACAGTTAGCAGTGGACACCACAAGACAATATTTACAACTTCAGAGTACTTTTATACTGCATATTATACTGAATACGCATCTTTATTGTCAGCATATCCACGTCTAGTTTCATACATTCTCTTTTCCATAGAATTATAAATCTTTCCTGCTGTGTCTAACAGATATTGTTTTTAGTTAAAGGAAGTTCTATCTCCGAGTACTGTCGATTGATACATGCAGCTACATCCAGAGCTCCCGGTTAGCTAAAATGCCAGTTGTCGGGGCATCTTGTGCATGAACAGGGCCCTTACGTGACAATAACAGTCGTTTTCAACTCAGACATTGTGAAGAAACCGTTTTATTCAAAGTTTGTACGGTCACCTGTCTCGATCCTGCCGGTAGCAATCAAGATTCAGGGAAAAAGAAATAAAATCGGCCGGAATTCTCCTTTAAACAAATTCAGGATTTTTCTCTTCATTTTGTATGAAGACTAAGTTACTTTTACAAAGTAACATCAGGCCTTTATAGTTTATTGTACCAAGGGGAAGCTCTGACGGTACATTACCATACAGTTTTCAAATCACACAGAGCAATGGTTCTAACCATGTCAAATTCTTCAATGGTGTTTGTTTTCAATATATTAAACACTATGCATAAACAAAACAAAAGTATAAGCTGTGTCTAAACTGTTCAATTAACTTGTCGACTTTAAAATATAGTCCCCATAACAAGTCATTTTATATTGAGTATCAACAAAGCCTAATGCAATATTGATATTATTCAAATATATTTACAATACAGCTAGAGTGCACATTTAGTGGTAGGTAGACATAAAATATAACCAGTGCTATATAAATATATTGATAGAAGTTGGGCTGTATATTTAATGGTTTCCTTAATGCGTTTCCCATTCATGACCAAATAAGTTTAAAAGGGAAACTACAGTTTTTTTTTTAACCTGGACCTTATTTTCCTATGTTTTTGTGTCTAAGTGACTGATGGGAACAACAATCTTTGACATCCGTCCAGTATTAAGCGAGATCGCTGCAGTCGCGGGCAACTGTCCAGCTTGTATTTACCTTCACAAAAGTGCTTGTTTTGCCACCGATAGGCTCAGATTAATATTCCAAGACAACATTCTGACAACATTATGGAAAGGATTTCTAAGGAGGTCGACCTGTTAAAGAGTAAGATCCTTTTTTAAAACATAAAAACATCCTCGAAATTGCGTTCGCTAAACCCCACCAGACTCCATGTAAACAAACAGTAATTTTAGCATCGTAAAATACACTTCATTCAAAGTGACCAGAAACAAAATAAAACTATGAAAAGCCATTTTGGCTCGTCTTTCCACTTTTCCCAACCATCACAACTCTAGTTTTGGTTGAAATAAACACATAGTTTACAGATTTATATGTGAAAATATGTTGGCTCTATACACGCTAAAAGTATTGCTTTTTTTTTTTTTTTTTTTTTTTTTTTTTTAAAATGGAGTCTGGTGGGTTTAGCACTAGTGGCGTCAGAGCTGTTTCTGGTTAAATAGAAAGGTCTCAAAGGAGGTTTTAAAAGGTCTCTCTGAAGGGATCCTTCCCATAATGTTGTCATTATGAAGGTAAATACAAGCTGGACAATTGCCCCATTAACTTACATTGTAGCTTGTTTTGCTGCTGGCCGACTGCTCGCTTAATACTGGACCAATGTCAAAGATTGTTGTTCCCATCGGTCACTTAGACACAAAAACATAGGAAAATGGGGTCCAGGTTGAAAAAACAAAACTAAACAAAAAAAAACACAGTAGTTACCCTTTAACACTTTAAATGTTTATAGTTATATATGAGCTGAAACTGCAAACATGTGGAGGAAGTCAGCCGCAGAAAGCTACTGGTGCCATCAATCCACAAGGTGGGATTCCTTGTTTACAGAATCTCCCAAATTCCCATGAACAAGCTGAAAAGCCTGTGCTTGAAACTGGGAATTAAGTGCCTCATTCACCAGCCGTACCAGTTCCTGCGGGAGAACTGCACAATCATGAAGCTGCTTAAAGCAGCATTGGACAGCTTACAAGGGGACAACTGTTGTTATGGGACCTTGTTACCAACCCCCCAAGCCCTGCTGCCAAGGAAACCTGCCCTGTCATGACAGCTGGCTGCCCGGAAGGCCTATATTCCCAAACCTCTTGTGTTTTTTGGACAGATTTGTTGAATTGCACCGTTAATGAACAGAAGGAACAGATCTTACTGCTACTTCAATTTTCGAAACAATAGAAGTCAACGTAATGATATGCATCATCACAGTAACAGAAGATTAAAACACAAAGTCAAGGTCAATTAAAAATCTATCAATACTAAATTAAATCTTATTATTGTTATTGATCCCACATGGGGGGGGGGAGGATGGTTAAGGTCTACAGTGAACAGCCCACATCATTTAAATGATAAAATAGCAATTATACAACCATAATAAATCAGATCAAATTATATTTTTCAGGCAATCCAGGCAAACTGCGATGGCTAAGAGACGAGTCTGCCTGTGTCCACGACGACACCCACTATGATGAAAGGCATTTTGCATTTTAAACAGAGGACAGCTGCTCGGCCCTAAAAAAAAAAAAAAAAAAAAAAAAAAAAAAAAAAAAAAAAAAAAAAAAAAAGTGTTGGGCTATTTGAGGTCGGGGGCATGAGGTTGGCACTCTGAACTTATTCTCCAACGTCAAAACATTTACATAAAGTGCAACCCTCCGTGTATTGCAGGAGGATCTAAAAGGCCATGACACACCAAGCCGACGGCCAGGAACTAGTAGCGACGAAGGCCGACTGTGGCCTCTTGTCGGCCCTCGTCGCCTTTGTCTTGGCCAAAAATTAGCACTGGAACACACCGCAGAGACTACAGCCAACGGCCAAGTAGCACATACGTTCTGCGCCTGCGTGAGAAGAAATAACTCTCCATACCAGCAGACGGTGGTAATCTATTCATCATTCAACAACGATGCTATGATACCCACAACAAACAGCGTTTGCTCAAATCAGCAGGGGCACGACGGAACAGAGCCTACGGTCCCTCTGCTTCACGCCCTGCCGGATGACAGCATGCATGGGGAGATGGCTAACCAAACTGTCCCCCTCCCGGGCTGTCATCCGTTCTCTCGGCAAAGAATTCTCCCTACGGTGGAGAACGGCCCGCTGCTGGCTCGTAAGCTAACGTTAGCTTGCTAATTCCACCCACCCAACCAATGTACTTTCCCACAATGTGACAAGAGCGTGTGAATTAAACATCAAGTTCTTACATTTTACAAATTAATGCCGTTTTTCCATTACGTGGTACCTGCTCAACTCGCCTCGACTCTACTCTACCATTATGAAAAAAGTACCTGGTACTAGCTAACAAGTACTTTTGTAAGTATCACCTACGTCCATGTTCCAAGTGAGCTGAGGCGATACCAAAAGGTTACGTGAAAACCTGCAGACTACTGATTGGTCAGAGAGAATCGTCACTAATCACTGCGTCATCATTCCTATAGCGACAGACGGGGGGTGTCCTGAACAAACCTGCCATTTTTAAATAGTTTAGACAGCGGTGGTTTTTTTTTTGCTGTCTCCAGCTTCTTTTGAAACAAAACTCGTCTTCTGGCTGTGGCAATAGCCACATGCCGAGAGTCAAAAACAACACACCTTCAACGTTCAACGTTCTGTGTCGCTATGACGACCAGCCACACTCGCCTCACGCATGAGGCGGTACTAAATAATGCAACGGAAAACTGAGGATGGGGCACCGCGGCCGAGTCGAGCAGAGCTGGTACTAGCAGTGGGTAAGCGCCATTAGAGGACGTCCGGCTAGCTGGTAAGCTAGCTTGCTTGCCAGGGGGCTAATTGTTTAGCGGTGCAGAGACAGAGAAGTCTATTACGGTCTTTATATTAAATATCACTGTATAGGATAATAGTTTATTAACCTCAGTTTATTTTGTAATGTGTAGGTATGTAGAGATCTTTTAAAAAGACATGTTCTTGTTGGAATAAATATACCTACACTCGTGCGTATCTTATGGACATAATGTGCAAACATTTTTATTCTAATGTTCAAACCTGTGTTTTTAGAAGGAACATTCAAACGTAATTATTGGCTTGTGTTGGATTGATCAGATGAGATGAAAAACACAAGGAGCCTCGTGTGTGTCTCACTGTCCTTTGTTTGCTTTCCTCACTACCGTTTTCAAGCTGAACAGCCAATCAGATGGATTGACTTGGACCGACCGGCGACAGGACCTTAAATCACACTGGTCAACACAATGGCAAACCAACTAACATGCCACGCACGCCCAAACAGTTCATCACAATGGGTAAGGTCATGTCTTTGCACAAATTCCAGCAAGACTATAGACTTATTTACTAGTTATTTTTAAAAAAGGTACAATCATGAAATACATTCTCCTTAGATATTATTGTTGCTAAAATATAGTATGCTGAATACAAAAAAGTGTGACTTTGAAAATACTGCTTACATTAGTTCAAATTGAGAGCATGCCAGACTTCTCTCCACAGCCCTTTGTCAGCACTGGAGTGTGGTCTGGCTACACCACCTATCTATTCTGGGAAGGGGAAAAATGGACGGCATTTCTTCCGTGCTTTATTACCAGACTAAACGCTTTAAAATGTTCCTCTCATTAGCCTTCAAGCAATCAGGTGAAAAAAAACAAATATAATATTGTGTGCTCATATTATGTTTTTTTGCCTTTTTCCCCCCCTTTCCTTTATTGTGTTATATCTTTTTGTGCATGTTATAGGTTTACAAAGTGAAAAAGCCCAAAGTCCACCCCACTTTAAGATTTTAAAAACAGTCAAATTTGACCAGAATACAACACAAGGGTTAATCGTTTCCCATATCTTCTGTGGTATCCTACAGTATTATGTAAAATATCTGTGGAGAAGAGAGTCAGTCTTCTCCTTAAACCCAGCATGATCAAAATGCTAAACATATCATAAAATGTGGGAAATTCTTGTAAACTTTGCTGCTGGCTGAGACGAAGCAGCCCCCCCTTCAGCGGGAAATCCACATGGCTAATAATTATGCACGTCAATGACGCCATCGGATGTTGGCGTTGCGGTGTGAGGAGCTGATTCACCTCAGCAGAGGGAGGACAGAGGACAGTATAAATGACTCATACTGACCGTCTGTGGCAAATAAACTTGACTCAGTATTTTTATGTAAGGACTATGAATGTGGACAGAGCTAGCTCAATCAAATGGTCACAACATAGTAACAAGCATTAAAGCAGTGTTTTAACTTCACTTACAAATAAAAATATATCTTTGAATGGCATGAAATATGTTAAGTTTACTGGTCCTAGCAACTGCTACCAGCTACAGCTTCTGTGTCCACTGAGAATGAACTTGCTACTGATTGGTTAGGACAAAAAACTAAATGACATCTGAAACCCAAACAGAAATAGGCTAAAATGAACAAGATGTCACACGGAATGAAGGAAGTGGCAGTCCGACCATTAGACTGCCAATTTTCACCAGAATTTT
This sequence comes from Zingel zingel, assembly GCA_023566125.1. Lineage (NCBI taxonomy): Eukaryota > Metazoa > Chordata > Actinopteri > Perciformes > Percidae > Zingel > Zingel zingel. The sequence goes on from CM042324.1 coordinate 32,958,320, forward strand.
TCTACGAACAAAAACTGCTGTAAAGATGCTGGAACATTAGTGACATGCATATGATGAGGAGGAGAAAACACACACCTGCCAATCCATTGACTCCTATGAGTCCAGCAGAACTAGCAATGCTGACAAGATGGCCATGATTGTTGGCAATCATGGCAGGAAGGAAGGCCTTGTAGGTCTGAGCAGAAAGAGACAGAAAACACACAAACCATCAAACTAAATGTAGAAACCTAAACAGGGATTTGGTTGGCAACCACTTTAAAAGTATGATTCAAAGTAATATTAGCACCGGATTTTAACACGCGCCGTTAACGTCAACAGTTGCCTGTATGTTAAGTGTTTAAACTTTACGGAGACAACCAAATCAAATATTGCCTTTTTTTAAATAAGATTTTCCAGTTTAGTAAGTTTTGATTTGTTTTTATATTTATTGACTCAATCTGGTTGCCAAGGGCAACCGTTGCTGTTGAGCTCTGATAGGTATAGTCTTTTCTTTTTTAGGATTATTTATTTGGCATTGTAGGCCTTTATTGTTGATAGGACAGCTTAGATATGAAAGAAGAGAGAGAAGGGGAATGACATGCAGCAAAGAGCCGCTGCGGCAAGGGCTGAGCCTCTGTACATGGGCGCACGCTCAGGCCACACGCACGCTGTACATGGGAGCACGCTCTACCAGGTGTGCTACCCAGGCGCCCGGTATAGTTGTTTTTAAAGCAACACTAGAGAACTTTTCCCGCTTCGGTCCCACTACAGGTTGTCTCATTGGAACTACAGCTCACGCTACCTGATCTGGCAAACTTGCATAATGCAATGTAATGTAATGTAATGTAATGTAATGTAATGTAATGGGCAATTCCACTTCCAACCTGTAGGGGGACCGAAGCGGGAAAAGTTCTCTAGTGTTGCTTTTTTTTTTGCATTTTAATGCATTACATATTACATTTTTAAGGAAAAATTCTATTGTATGTTCAGAATTAAAAACATTGTCCATTTAAAACGTTGACATTTTCTCCAAAACTGCAGCAGGTTACAGGACATTCTCTCACTCAAAGAAATCTAAAAATAAAAAAAAGGGTTCCAGGTTACTGGTCATGTTTTACTTTCCCAGAAGAAATCAGGTGTATGTAGGCCATTATACCTTCAACTATTTATAATCTATCCTATTTATTTATACAATCCTATTCATGAATCAGTGTCTATTTACAAGAATGTAATGGGTCTGTGTGTATTATATTATATAAACTCTCACTCCTGGGGTCAGCAACGTCCTGCTGCCTGCCCAACAACTACTGACTGAGGAGAGGGAGAAAGAGCCTGCGCTGTTGGCAGAAGAGCTTGACACTGCCATTACTCTGAGTAGTATGCCTGGGCATAATTATATATATATATATATATATATATATATATATATATATATATATATATATATATATATATATATATATATATATATATATATATATATATATATATATATATCAAGAAGTAGTCTCCAGTTATCAACACTGTGTGTGTGGCTGTAACAATAGAAAGTTATGTGTGTGATTCACTTAGTTGGTCCACGTTTTTAAGGTTGCTCCTCCACGGCTTGTTTTGGACCTGCAGGTGTTACAAATTGTGAGCTTTATGTCTTCACTGGCGCTGAGGAACTTCCACACAGAAGAGATGATGTGTGTGTGGCTGTACTGTGTCAGATATATGAGAATGATCGGCCAATCAGCCGGCAACCGGCCCATTTAGACGGGTGGCTGATCACCGATCGATCAGTCGATGCATCTCTACACCTAAGGATAGAACTTTATCTTTGAAGAGAGGCTAAATGGGGTGACAACTGGAGAAAATAACTCTACAATATTGACTGACCTGCCTCTAAATCTGTATATTCAACCAAGAAAAAGTCTCCCTAAGAAAAGGACATGGATCCAAAGCTCAGCTGTGTGGCCTGCTGTGTGTGACTGACCCAGAAGTGAGCCATAGTGTTGACCTCCATCGTCTTCTCAATCAGGGAATCAGGGGCATCCATGAACTTCTTTCCTGTCACGATCCCAGCATTGTTGACCAGAATGCTGACGTCACCCACCTCTCGCTTTACCTGCATGGAGCAAAGGAATGTCTGTCATGTATGATGCAATCCTATTTAGTTAAATATATCCCCAGGAGCAGACAGAGCTCCCAAATATGCAAACTTTTTTTTTAATTTTTTTTTTTTTTTTTTTTTTTTTTTTTTTTAAATCAAGCACCACCATTCTAGCCAGTTTGTATCGAGCCATAACAAACTGGAATATACCCTTGAATATACGGTTGATTAAAAGATGAATCATCTTTCAAAAATGTATATGCAGAGGCATCTATCTGGAATGCAGATGAAAGATTGAATACGGGAAGTCTTGTATGATTCTTATACTTACATAATTATTCTTAATTCTACTTATATATTATATAAGTAGTCGTGTTTTATCATTGTTATAAATAAAAAAAGAAATCTTTTTTCTGTGCGAACATGTTTTGGATTGTGAGTTATTCATAATGTGGCGTTATTTAAAATGTGATAGTTACTGAGTGTGACTGTTAGTTTGATCCGTTGTTTATGGGAAATGTATGTGTGTGAATGTTGGGGGTATACACATGCGTGTGTATGTATGTGGGCGTGGATAAGTGTATTGCATATTGATGCGATTTTACATATACTCTTGTAATGGAATGTCTGTGATGTAATGGGTATGTATTATGTGTCTAGCGTGTATCCGGAGTTGTTTACATTGTACGTGAAATGTCCCAACACAAAGCTATAAATTCCAGTCTATATCAAGCAGACCGATTATTTGCTCATCCTAGTTTGGACCAATCAAGAACATGTCTGCTGCTTTTTCACCATTTGCAAGCCCCTTTAAAAAGACGGTAGAATACATCCCTACCTAGACCACTATTTTGCACTATATTTTGACTCTTTACTACATTTCAGCATTTATTTTAGACGGTCTATTCATGTTTATTGTGTTATTACTGATCTTCATCACCACCTTGACCACATTTCGCACTACTGTATATTGACTCTGTACTACATTTCAGCATTTATATAGACTGCCTATGCCTATATATTATGTTATTACTGATCTACATTTACTAACTAGACCACAATTCGCACTAATCATCTTGCACACGGCTGTTGATTCGATATAATAGCGATTGCTGAACGCCCTTGCTCACGTTTGTATTTTAGGTTTATTGTTTACATGCTGAAGTAGTTACACTGCATTAAGATAATGTAATTATTTGCTATATATAATTCCTATGCATTGTTTAACAACAAGTAGAACTATTCAGAAGTTATTGGGACCGTCCAGTTTAACTCCACATACTGTCATGTTGATGTAGTTTATTGTCAAAATGTTGGCTTTCTTCTGAGTCGGCTATTAAACGAACAGCTCCACAAAAAACGTAACCGTGGTGGGTCCGTTATAGTTGACGTTCAACTTGTCAGTTCTGTCAGCTCATCGTCCTGATATCATACATCTGGAAATATTAAAAACCGGTGAGTCAGTGTAATATTTCATTCTATACTTTGGGTTTTGGTTTCCCTATGAAGAATTTCTTGTAAAACTCATTTCGTAGACCATGTAGATGTTAAGTGCCCGATAGTTCCTCAAAAAAAATACACCTCAATTACTACTGAAAATATGCCTCAGTTGTGTGTGAACAGGGGCGTCGGACTGGGGGTGAAAAGGGGACCGAGTACCCAGGGCCCTGATGTGAGGAGGGCCCAAAAAGATGCTAGAATGAATAGCTGTGGATGCGGAGCCCATAGAAAATGGGTTGTTGTTCGAACAGACGTGCCCCCACTGCTTTTTAAAAAAAAAATAATAATAATAAAAAAAAATCCTAAAAGGAAACACTGTTTACTTGTAAACATTGGTGGCAGACGAGGTATCTGCTGACACTGACATGGTATTTTACAATGATGTTTGCAGAGATAACGTTGGCTGGACGCCATCTGTCCCAAGCACAGGATCCTGTTTACCATCTAACAGTTAGCTTGTCAGGTAGAGACATGGTGTGCTGAGGAATCTGTTTAATAGCTCTTTGTCTTTTTGATTATTGGAGTTATTCATTGTTAATTCGTTCGGTTTTCAGCTGGTGAATCAGTGCTGTGGTCTCAGTAGCTTTTCCTAGTCATAGGCTGATTAATGCCATTTTGAGATAATCGGCTGATGCCTCCACTCGCAATGCCGATTAACAAAAACTGTCTGTAGCAATTATGGGTCTCGTTTATTATTAAATAGTTGTATTTTATCAGATAAAAAAAATAAATGGGCATTATTTATGGGCCGCCAGCCGCCCTGCTGTCTGAATATCAGCATCAGAAAATGATTATACATATAGCACATAGAATGTGAATGTGAACAGGATAGACTGATGTATGAAAGACTTCTTGAGCCTGTTGTGTTTGTCTGTCAGAAGGCAAAAGTTTTCCCCATTTATAAAAAAACTAGTGCTGTCAAACGATTAAAATATTTAAAATCGCATTAATGTCATAGTTAACTCGCAATTAATCACAATTGATCGCACATTTTTATCTATTCTAAATCCTTGATTTCTTTTTGGCCCATTATTTTTTCTCATCTTAATGCTCTTATCAACATGAAAAAGTGGATCGACTTGCTTTGTGCAAATGTTTTTTGAAGTTTGTTCTTAGTTTTGGTATCCATGTGCTTCAGTCTGAAGCATAGACTGTTAATATTAATATGCAGTCTATGGTCTGAAGTCATCCATTGTCGCCTGGCTTCGACGAGGGGGCGGAGAATTCACATCTTGCTTGGCCATCAAGTGGTATTTCAGACTGGACATGCTGCGATGATAGCTCCGTTAACGACAACACAGATCACTTTGGTCTTGTCAATGGAACCATTTGGCAACTTTTTTAAAGTAAACTTTCCATTCAGAATCTTATTGGCGCTCGCCATCCACTCAAAACGTAACGAACAAGTGTGTGCGGCATGCCTGTTATAGTTTTTCTAACGTTACTAGTTGTTGCAACAGCATGTGAAAAAAAAACTACAAAAGTTTGCTAGGCCAAAAAGAACGTTAATCTCACAATAAAATAAAAGAAATTGACACCGTTAAAATGGGTTTGCATTAACGCGTTTAACTGACAGCGCTATAAAAAACTAATTTCTACTTGTGGCAACCTTTTTCATTAAATCGCTACACTATTTAACAGAAAGAACTGCATCCAGGTACTGACAGACTGCACTGTTTGATATTCCTGCGTTTGATGAATGAATCATTAAAAGACCTGTTATTTTGCATAATTAATAGTTGCCAACTCACCTGTGTGTTGTGACGATACCTGGGCCATGTAACAACAGAGAGTCAACGGCTATAAAGTGTCTGTTTACACAACAGTCATGGGTTAACCAATAGTTCCAAACACTGAATATGAACTGCATGCATTGCTGCCGTTTCCTGAGCAGTAAGCCGCCTACACGTGATCAAAAGTAAAACCGCCGTCAGGTAGATCGCAGAGCATAGTGCCGGCGCTTCGGCAAAGCACAGGTACACGTCATCTTTCTGGCTACGTCAGAGACAACGACGTCAAAGTTGAAATTATTTGAACTGTCAGGGCAACGCTCGGCGGCAACTTCAGGCTCTGCCCCACGCAGAGGGTGGCACGTCACACTCACACTCACTTCACTTCACTTCACTTCACGGCAGTTGGCATACCCCAAAAACAACAGGTTGCAATAAACCAAGGAGGCTAGCCAAGTAAAGCAAGCTGTGCAAGGTACTTGGAGAAAAGACAGACTTGTAAATAGTGTCATGGGTGCCCTGTAGTTCAGATTTTCAAGGAACCTTACCTGGTCAGCCACTCTGTAAACCTCGTTCTTGTCGCTGCAGTCACACAGATAGTAGTGGACTCTGCTGGCTCCGCTCTGCTTAGCCAGTCTAGCCGTTTCCTTCATCCCGTCCTGGTTAATATCCCACAACACCAGCACAGTGCCACGAGCCGCAAACTCCTGAGCCATGAGGCGGCCGATCCCGCTACCTGACCCCGTGATCAGCACCACCTCACCAGCGATGTTCTTCTTCTTCTTGGGTACAAAGATGTGGATGAAAGATTCCACATTGTACCAGAGGGACAGCAGGAGGACTTTGATCGTTTCCAGGAAGAAATTCATGATAGATCTAGGAAGGAAGGAAGGAAGGAAGAAAAAGAAAAGCGGACACAGAAAGAAACACACAGTGAACTCAAGTAATAAGGGGGTGAGTTAAGGGTGAGTGGGACAGTTTTTGAATGTCTGCCTTGTGTAGGTTTTCTTGCCATAGATTTGAAGGCATATTTATTCATTTCTGTATTTTTTTAAAGGCTGTCGGTGTGAAAACGCCCTTAAGGAATGATAACTTTCAGATCCATAAGCTGTTCTGAGCACATGTCGCTGGTCGTCTGTGTGACGACTAGAGCTGATCCATATTAAGAAAATGAAATATCACAATGTTTTTTTACCAAATGTCAATATTGCGATATTGTAGGGTTGACTTTTGGTGCTTTTACAAAAAAATAAATAAATAATGTATACAATGACATTTTAGATAATTATTCATCAATGTGGATACAATGACTAAGGGTTAGGTAATATTGACTCTCTCTCTCTCTCTCTCTCTCTCTCTCTCTCTCTCTCTCTCTCTCTCTCTCTCTCTCTCTCTCTCTCTCTCTAAAATATTAGAAACGCTAAAGCAGAAACAGGAAACCCTAGACGTTATAAATGTGGTGTTGCTCCATTATTTCTGAAACCAGAAGTGTCGGTGAGTTACGGATATTATGTCCAATAAACAAGCAACCGTCTCCACTGCGTGACGTGTGTTTACAATGTTTGGTGCGTTTGACAACGCAAACAGAACCAAATGAAAAAAATGTAACAATGTTGCAACTTCACCCCCGAATCGTACCGAGTCCACCGAACTATAGATGTGAAAGCGCCCTTTACGTTATACCACAGAGAGCAAACAAACAACCCAGGTACTAACGGTTCGGAACACACGTTTGAACGGGCACTGCACTAGTAAGACTACAACCCAAACTGTGTAACAGAGTAGAAAAAGCACAGCTCTGTCCACTACAACTACGTGAATAACGTTAGAGGTAATGGAATAAAAAATAACATTAGCCTATGTTCTGGTTAAGACATTTGTCCTTTCCTTTAAAAGCAAGCCATCAACACATTTACCAGTTAACGATATCATACTGCGCGATACACTAAAGACAACGACTTTTTAGGACTCCACTTAATAATGCGTCTGTTTAATGGAAATTAGCTTCTAACTTACTAAGACAGAAGTCCTACTGAGCGAGTGAGTTTACAGCTCGTCTGTCCCTGCCTGCTCCCACTGTAAGTTAACGTTATCAGCTTTAACCTTTACTCACCACATACACAGATTACGACACACACATACATATATTCTGCTCCAACCAAACGTATGTTATGACGTTAAAGTTGATAAAAGCAACATTAAAGCTTGTGGAGCCGCCGAACGTACCGTGATGTCTGTTCAGCTGGGTTTCAGCGCGTCTGACTGGCTGTGTTCGGGCTACTTTCCCGAAGAGGCTCCACCGTTGTTTATGTAGCCCAGATTGGTTGGGGTTAGGCATTGACCTCGAGTGGTTAAGGTTAAGACAGCCGATTGGTCAGGGGATAGATTACCTTAATTTGCGCATGGACGCCTGGCCAATAGTAGTGTGTGAATGCTATTGAAGGGCGGGCCTTGGCGTGGCCATAGTAGGAAAAGCAGCTTCTCTTCTGCTTCTTCGTGTGAAATGGTGGCGGTTTAGACAATACTAGGCGTATCACTGCCCTCCTCAGGAAGTCACTTTAACCTACATGTTCTTGCTTTAACCCTGTGTCATGTAGGATAATGATGTGTTGAAGTGATGGTTGTCTTTTGGCCCAATAAAGATTAAATTAAAATGACAGAACTCCTAATATAAGTCTGACAATCTCTTATAGAAAATGTCCCTTTCTATATTAGCCTATAATGTCTGACAATCTCTTATAGAAAATGTTCCTTTCTATATTAGCCTATATTTGTTACATTCTACTAAAACATGCTTAACGGTTTTGGAACTCCCCCGCTCACACAGCCCATTAGGATGTTTTCCTATGATGTATAAGGACTGATTCAGCCCACAGTGGCCGAGCCTCAGCCTACACATTATAACTAGGGCTGTCAAACGATTACTTTTTTTAAATCGCGATTAATCGCATATTTTATCACATGATTAAAATTCTATTATTTTGTATTTCAGAACTGTTTTTAAGTACATATTAACAATGGAAAGCAATTCTTACCAGTAGATCTTGACTGGGAATCAAATGAATGCAAAGAAAGTCACTTTATGAACTTGACTTTAAGATTTGTATTTGTTTAGTATTTATTTACTGTAAACAAAAGAAAAATGTGTGAATCTGTCATTATTGCACAATTCCTCCAAGTACCTAACTAAAAATCCCTATCCTTACCAGAGTCAATATAGTGTGCAGTAACTCCTAAATAATTTTGATTACTCCAGTGATCACCGGTTAATGAGACAGCGTTTGCAGCACTTTGCAGCAGTTCCAGTTGGCTGCTTTCTCCGTGTCGTACAGGCTGTGTGTGCGTGAAACTACTGTCCCCCTCGACGGCAGTGTATACGACGGGTCAGAACATGGCAACCGTAGTACGTCTTTAAGACACGAGTCTTCTACGATGCTGACAGGTCTGCAGTTAGTTGCCACCCATTTCACAAGAGCTGTAGTAATATTTTTGGATTTGGTTTCATCCACAGGTCGGCAAGTAGCACTCTCCAAAATACTGCTTTGCCTGAGTGGGTAGCATGCTAGTTGGTAGCATCAACCTGAGTCACGTTAATTAGCTCGTAGGTGGTAGCTCAAGCTTGACGTGCTTCGGTGATATTTTAATTCGGCTTTACACAATGTGCATATGGCTTTCGACTTGTCTACGAGTCGTCCGGGAGTTTTGGAAAATAAAAAGCGCCATTCAGGATTTCATTGCTGCTGTCTTTCTCCATCATGCCTGCAGCCTGCAGCAGTAGGAAGTATCGCAGCTTGATAATAAATAACGGTGCAGCAAAGGGTCAAAATAGTAGCCTGTTAGGCACGACGCAAAGCCGAATGAAGTGTAAAATAAATTAATAAATGCCAGCATGCAATTAATGCGATTAAAAAAAAAATGAATGCTTAATGCTGACAGCCCTAATTATAACATAATCTCCTCTGGATTGTTTAACCTGTGGTTGCAGAGAATAATAGTGTCTCTGTTTGGTCTCATTTTCCCATATACTCTGCCACTCCCTTATAATACCCTCTTCCAAATGACATGTTTATATGTCTCTCTTTCTTTCGGCTTGATTTTTCTATGCAATCTATTCTGTCCTCGCGATTGTGTGTCTGAGCAAGGCTGGACCGATAGCGAACAGAAACTCCAATAAACCATGTTTCGGAAAGAGGTTTGACTTTATTAATGGCTGTTTCCGTAAAACTGAAAGATACAACACAATGTACGTATCAATATACCGCATATCATATCATATAGTAATGACACGTTGTTACTGCGCTAACCAGGCTCGTTAAACAACAAAACACTGCTGCTAAAGGTTAACCCAGCAGGTAACACTAATTTGTCTGTCTCCTTGAACGTGTTACATTTAACGTGAGAATGAAACAAAAGACGCCGATATACTTGCATTTAACTACGGGTTTGCATGTGTAAGATGGCTGCCACGCGTATCTTGCATTACTTTGGAGCATAGGTTGTGCACGTCTTCAGAAATTAACGCTACGCGTCCCGTGAAGATGCAATTCAGGACATGGACGTCGGGACAGTATATCATGCTGAACTAACTGGCTCACTTGTTGTGGTGTGGAATAAGCGGGCTGATCCGACGTCATTGTTATCTCTCATTGGCATAGTGACGTGACGTGCTTGGTTTAAAGATAACATACCATTTACGATTTCTGCCGTGATCTTAACCTAATTAAAATCCAAACTCCAGGTACACGCAAAGTACACAACTAGACAAGCAGCGGCTACGCGAACAGCAGAATGCCGTTCGCGGCGACGCTGCTTGTCTACGCATACGCATTGTTAAAGAGCAGACTCTGCAAAACTCTGCAGAAATTGTGAGTATGTCTGAGGCTCTTAACTCTATCCACAAAGATGTCATGAATCTGGAAAGAGAAAGCAACAAGTTGAAGATGGGAAATGCAGAATTAAAAGAAAAAGATGGCAGATCTGGAAGGAAGACTTAAAGCAACACTATGTCACTTTTAGCTGCAGCTGTAGTTCCAATGAGACAACCTGTAGGGGGACCGAAGCGGTGGGTAGCGCGAGCTGTAGTTCCAATGAGACAACCTGTAGGGGGACCGAAGCGGTGGGTAGCGCGAGCTGTAGTTCCAATGAGACAACCTGTAGGGGGACTACAGTGTTGCTTTAACGAGCAAGAACGATACAGTTGACGGTGGTGTCTGCGTTTACGTGGTGTAGCTGAAAATTCAACAGAGAATGTTAAAGCGACAGTCAAAGGATGAGGTGGCAGCAGCGGTGGACGTCGCGCACCGGCTTAGTCACCTTAATGCAGCAAAAGATAAAAAATGTGAAACCACAGCGTGTTAATCATCAGGTTTGTTTTGAGATCTGCTAGAGATCTGACATGAACGGCATTGCCAGGAAGAACGACTTTCTGAAAAGTCAGCGATACTACTTCAAGGAGGATCTCAGAACTAACGACAGAGAAGCAAGGAGTTGTCTATGGCCAGCGGTGGAGAAGGTGAGAAAGGAGGAGAAGCCAGCATACTTTAGAGGGACCAGAGCATACATAGATGGTAAAGAGTTGGAGATGTGAAGATGATTGATGTGAAGGTGGAACTTCTGGTTGAACATATGAAGGTTATGATCAGTATATTACTGCTCACCTTTGTTTTAATTGCTATTTAAAATGCTGACACTCACTTTGTTTTACACTGTGTATGTTTAAAATGTGGCTGTTCCCTGTTTGAAATAGTCAACTAATGTTATTTATCCTCCAAAAGTTGCAGCAATGAGTGACTAAATCTAAATAAGGTGTGCAATTGTTAAGGTTATGTAAAAAATAATACTTTAGCAAAGTTCCTTTAGTCTATTAAAAGGTAAGGTGAAGTTTACTTTCTAACTGAGTGTTTAGAAAGAATCTTGTGTATTTTTCCAGGTGTTCAGGATATACTGTACCTGATATTGTTTTAGGTCTTTGTCTTTAATGTCTGTTAATGCCAGGGGTCTTGAAAATAGTGTTTAGCGCAAGGCTTTGTTTTTGTTTGCAAAGAAGAATAAGACAGATTTTTGCTTTTTTTCAAGAATGTCTGTCAACAGCCAACAACATTTGGAGGTCACAGTGGGGGGATAACATCTGGTTAGCACATGGATCAGAACACTCAGCTGGTGTAGGAATCTAAAAATACAATTTCAGTGGGAATATTCAAAATACCGACTTAGATTGTCCAGGCCAGAATTGACTACTGGTTAGTTTCCAGATGGTTAACGAGGAACAACATTTCAGTTAATACCACTAACACTCACATTGACTAGTTCTAAAGCAATTTAGCTCTCAATAACTTTATCCTTGGATCAGACCTCTGGCCCAAACGCCTCATTTTGGAAACGTCATAGTTCCCTCCTCGAGCGCGTTCAGGTCAAACAATGAGTCAAAGATCTGATTGAAAACTTTTTGGATTAAAGCAGAATCTCAAAGTTCATGGGAAAAATTGGGAGATTTAAAATCTGAGTTGGTGAAGCTTCTTCTTGATTGGAAACTTTTTATTGGTTTTAAACATTAGTGCAGGTTACCAGTGACGAATAAGAAGCATGAAAATACTCCTCACACAACTAAACAAACATAGGGCAACTCATGCATCAGTGCATGCATACAAAATATATGCTCATATAGACACCAGACATGACCACTGTAACAACAACAACAACAAAATAATAATGCAAAAATAAAACCATATGTAGGAGGCGCTAGAAATGTGAACCAGAGAGCTTTTGTAATGTATAGGCTGGGGGGGGCTGAGCCTGTAGTTCATCACTGAAGGTCATTTATATACTGAAGAAAGTTTTGCCACTTAAAGTAATACCAATCTAACCTATCCAGCAGGGTGAAGGATACTCGTTCGTATGGAGCAACTGTAGTCAGAGCATTGTACCAAACCGTGATTGATGGGGTATGAGCTGACTTCCACTGTTGGCCTAGCAGTTTCCTTCCAATCACGATAGCTGTCTGGACCCATTCTGCATCGACTGAAGAAATACCATCTTTTAGTGTAGATGGGTCTCCCAATAGGTATAAACAAAAAACAACAAAAAAGGGAACCCCTAGGCCCACATCTTTCTGAATGCACCTATGAACTGATGACCAGAAGACTTGCACTTCTGGGCAGTACCACAACATATGGGTTAATGTGCCGTCATCTGAGCACTTCCAGCATCCTGGGTTAGCAGTGAGCTTAAAGGAGAATTCCGGGCAATTTTTACGTTAATTTTGATCGCTATACTTTTTTGAGTACTATATGCTGCCATTTTAGCTAACTGGGAGCTCTGGGCATTAGCTGCAGTAGCTCGATGTTGCTAGCACCAATTTGGCTCGTGTTTTTTGCTATAGACAGTACTCAAAAAAGTATAGCGATCAAGATTAACGTAAAAATTGCCCGGAGTTCTCCTTTAAGCCTGTACCTGTTTAGAGGGAGTCCAGTACATTCTATGGAGTATCTTAAACTGAATAAGTCTAGTGCAAAGATCACGTGCCATTTTCTTTAAGTTGCAAATTATATTGGTCCATTCTTTATATGTTAATGTAATTTCAAGGTCTCTGTCTCAAACTTTCTTTAATGAAGACACAGTGCCATATTTCTGTAGCAGCAGTGAGTAATAAAGCGATGCTTCGTGACCCCTTCCATATCTTGCTATAAAGAGGGAGGGAATCTATGCACTAAGTGGAGCCATGGGAGGTTTAAACATTTTTTTAAAAGACTATGAATTTGTATGTATTCCCAGTAATTGTTTTTTTGTAAGAGGAATTCCTGTTGTGTGGCAGAGAATAATAGGACCCAAACGCAGAGAGCAGGCAGGCAGAAGGTTTGAACTCGAGGATTATTGAAACAAAAACACAAAAATAAACCAAGGGAGTCCTGAGGCTTCAGCAGGCAAAAAACTATTCCAGAAAGGAGTAAAAGGGAATCCAAAAACCAGAGAGGTACAAAAAAAACAGGAACTACAGAACTGACACGGGGAAAGCACACAAACACACACAAACTAACCGGGCAAGGACACAAACGATCTGACACGAGTACATGATACATGAGTACATGACGTAATGAGCAAATATGGGACAGGTGATACAACAGGTGAAACACATTAGGGTGGGGCAGGACAATCAGACAAGGCGGGAAAACACGAAGTAAAACTAAACACGACAAGACAGAAAACAGACTATCAAAATAAAACAGGAAACAGAAATATACACAATGCACAGAATACGGCAGTCAAAACAGGATAAACCGAAACATAAACAATCCTCAGAATGATATAAACTCAATATGCAAAACAGGAACAGAAACAGGAATATACAAACAAGCAACAGAACTATAAACAGACAACAGAAATATCCACAACCACAACAAATTCCGCCTGTAAATCATTGAAAGTTTTGAGGTCTTTTCCTTCATAAAGGTTGCCTAGTGCTAAAATGCCTTTTTGTGCTCATTCTTTCCAATAGAAAGAAGATTTCCCAATGTTCATGCTAGGATTGTACCATATGCTAGATGACATATTTAAGAAGGGGTCAAAATTTAAAATTTTTGCAATTTTTCTCCCTTAAGACATGAGAGAACAGGATGATCCTGCACAGCAGGGGAAAGCGTGGCGGTGTGCAGCCAAATGGAGATCAGGGCAGTAATGAGCTTCTGCAGTGAGCCATGGTGGAGCCCGTTCTGGGGGGAGATACCACTGTGCCAGGTGTCATAGACAAAATGCATAGTGGTATAGCAGTAGGTTTGGAATCCCTAAGCCTCCCTGATCACATTTTTGTTTTTAGTTTTTTAAGGTGAATTCTTGGTCACTTCCCATTCCACAGAAACAGGTTACATAATTTATCAAACCTTTGAAAAAGATTCACAGGAACATTCACTGGGAGGGACTGCAAGATATAATTGAATTTAGGGGCTACACTCATCTTCAAAACATTAGCCTTAGCCCACAAGGACAGGTGAAGGGGTGACCACATTTCCAAGTCTAATTTAAATGTTTCAAGTAATGGCTCTATATTTTCTTTAGGTTAGATTGAAACAATATCCCAAGATATCTAATGCCTTTAACTGGCCACCTAAAGTTGCCTGATTGGAATCGTTTTTGGACAGTATGTCGTTAATGCCAGGGCTTCACACTTGGACCAATTTATCTTATATCCTGAGATTTTGGCAAAAGAGCTGATCAAGGATAAGCAGCGCTGGCATGGAGGTCTCAGGGCGGCTAACAAAGGTCAAAATGTCGTCCGTATATAACATCACCTTATGTGTCATGTGTCCCACACGTATGCCAGTGAAATTAGGGTCTAAGCGAATTGCGGCCGCAAGGGGCTCTAGAGCTAAGGCAAAGATGGCTGGGGAGGCAGGGTCACCCTGGGTGCCTTTGTGTAGTTTAAAATATGGGGAGGTGAGGCCATTAGTTGTCACAGCTGCAGTGGGCTCCTCATAGATTAAGTATAGCAGACCAAGAAAAACTCCCCCAAAACCCAAGCGTTCAAGAACCAGAAATAAATACTCCCACTCGACCCTGTCAAAGGCCTTTTCAGCGTCCGGCAACAGGGCCGCAGTGGGAGTTGCATCATTCCTGACCGCCAACATTATGTCTATCAGACGACGTAGGTTATCTGACGAGTGGCGGTTGCGTATGAACCCAAACTGGTCAGGGTGAACCAGGGAGGGTAACAACCTTGTTCAGTCTACTGGCAAGGATTTTGGAAAAGATACGGCTATCATAATTAGTCAACGATATTGGTCTATAGCTGCAACTATCTGTGGGTTCCTTATCCATCTTCTGTAAAAGTGTAATGAGGGCCTGCAATAGTGTAGGTGGCAATGTACCCTTTTCAAGAGAATCCATATACATTTCTAACATCAATGGGACCAGTTTGGGAGCAAAGCACTTATAGAATTTGGCTGTAAAACCATCAGGGCCAGGTGCCTTGCCTGTGGGCAGGGACCTGATAACTTCCTGAATTTCCATAGCAGTTATCGGTCTGTCGAGTAGTTGTTTTTGTTCGGGTGACAAAGTTGGGAGGTCTAAGTTCTGTAGAAATCCTCAGTCTCAGCCCTACATGCCACTGATTTAGAGCTGTATAGATTCTCATTAACACTTTGAAAGTGTTGTTGATGTCAGCAGGGCTTGTGTGCAGCACACCCTGGTGGTCAAATACTGCTGGAATAGCACAGTGTGCTTCTTGCTGTTTTATGTAGTTTCCTAGCATACGCCCAGCCTTAACACTTCCTTCGAAGAACCGTTGTCTGGCCCTAAACAGTAAGAATTCTACTCTTTCAGATAATTAGGTGTTATATTTGTATTTAAGCTGGGAAAGCTTGCACAAGTTGTTTTCAGACATACTCATTTTAAAAACCTCTTCTCCCTCCTTAACTTCTTTTTCCAGATTAAGGCATTCTGCTGCCTTTTCTTTCTTTTTACGGGAGGCGTATTGAATTATGAATCCTTTCAAAAAAGCCTTCAACGCTTCCCAGGCTACCCCTGGAGAGGTTGCTGTTGGAATATTGGTGTCCTTAAACAGTGTAATCTGGTCTTGTAATAGTGATCTGAAATTTGAATCTTGAAGTAAGGAGGAGTTTAATCGCCACCTTCGTGAATCGTTTATCTTGGTTTGCTGCCGTATACAGAGAGAGTTCTGCATTATCTGACACCAAAATGGACTTTATGGTACATGAGGTTTACGTATGAGATGAGGGAATGAGATATCAGGAAATAGTCAATCCTAGTATAGATGTGGTGGCAGGCAGAATAAAAAGTATAGTTCCTGCCATTAGGATTCAGTAACCTCCAGACATCAACCAGGCCCAAGTCTTTACACATGTTTATCAAGATCTCCACAGATCTGCGTTGTTTGGAATTAGAGTGGTGGCTACCATCTAAAACCATATCAAATACTTAGTGACCGTTCAGTATTTATGGAATGGACCACCATTTCATGTGAATACTAGTTTACTAGATGAGTAACTTAGTATTTGAAGTAATGCAATAATGCAAGAAGTGTGCATTTAGTTTCCATGCTTATTGCTTGTTGTATTTCCACAACAATGTTAGTGAATAAATCTACTGAAATGGCCACCACACCATAACAGAGGAGTGTGATGCGTAAGATGAGAATGCAGAGGTTTAGTCACGTATGTCATGGCTGTTAAAAAACAATGGCTATCTGTATGTCTTTGCCAAGCGCAAACCAGTACAGAAGGCATCAATAAATTGTTGGGGAGGATTCATCCCTTTTTACCATATCATTTTGGAGGGTCATCCAAAATGTATTGCTGGTGAACGGAGGCTCAGGTCTATTTTGCCTAAAGATCCCAAAACTTCTCCGGTGGCCCCTGAAATAAATAATGAACAGTCCCTTAATTAAAATCCCCTCCAATTATAATTGGATAATTCTGTCCATTTTGAATTTCGGCTATTTTGGATTACATAGTGCCAAAGAAAGAGGGCTCATCTAAGTGCTCACATTCAATGGCGTCGGGCACTTTGGAGAGGTGCTCTCTTCACGGATGAATCCCGGTTTACACTGTACAGGGCAGATGGCAGACAGCGTGTATGGCTTCATGTGGGTGAGAGGTTTGCTGATGTAAACGTTGTGGATCGAGTGGCCCATGGTGGCGGTGGGGTTATGGTATGGGCAGGCGTATGTTATGGACAACGAACACAGATGCATTTTATTGATGGCATTTTGAATGCAGAGATACCGTGACGAGATCCTGAGGCCCATTGTTGTGCCGTTCATCCACGACTGTCACCTCATGTTGCAGCATGATGATGCACGGCCCCATGTTGCAGCATGATGATGCACGGCCCCATGTTGCAGCATGATGATGCACGGCCCCATGTTGCAAGGATCTGTACACAATTCCTGGAAGCTGAAAACATCCCAGTTCTTGCATGGCCAGCATACTCACCGGTCGGGTCACCCATTGAGCATGTTTGGGATGCTCTGGATCGGCGTATACAACAGTGTGTTCCAGGTCCTGCCAATATCCAGCAACTTCTTCTTTATTTATTTATTTTTTATTTTTTTACTGACTGGTTTTCGGACCCCGCGGACACACCCCTACTGGCACGCAAACTCACTGAGTAATAAACATGTCCTACCCAGTCTTGGCGTAGTCTTTTTGTCACGTCTTGTCTCTGTCAAGTTTGTGTTTAGTTGGTATCATGTTTTTCTGTTGGTTTTCCATGTCCTGTTTTATTTTGAAGGTTCTCTGTTCTCCCTAGTCTTATTTTACTTCCTGTCTTGTGTTTTCCCGCCTGTTTGATTGTTCTGCCCCGCTCTGATTTGTTCCACCTGTTTGTATCACTTGTCCCTTGTTAGTGTTGATTACCCTGTGTATTTAGTCTCTCTTGTTTTCCCTTGTCTGTTGTTGGATTCTACTTTCTGGTAGTGTAGTGTAGTGTAGTGTAGTGTAGTGTAGTGTAGTGTAGTGTAGTGTAGTGTAGTGTTTCCTGTTGTTTATTTCCCTGTCGTCTGAAATAAATCTTTTGTTGAACTGCATTTGGGTCCAAATCCTTCTCTACACCGTGACACTTTTATTGTCCAGCTCTGAGAGGTGAGTCTCCTGGAGGAAAACTACAGTATGTCATGTTTCTTAGCTTTCAACGTGCTGAGTATTTTCTTCCTTTTAATTAGTTTACCCATTCCTTTTGTTTTCCAACTACATATCTTCAACCCCTTTTCATGGTCACTCTTGTTCATATAGATGTAGGTTGAAGCGTTGGTGTAGCGCAGCCTCCAAATAAAACAAAAAACTCAACAAAACATACAAACAACGTCCTCCATAATAGGAGCACACAAAAACAAAACAGGAGTTAAAATACTCAATCAAGAGTGCTAAACGATTCACACTCTAAACACTAAATTATATGTCCGTGAACCACTCACTTTCAAGGCTACTTGATACATCAACACCATCGAGAAAGCGCCTGCTATGCTAGACATCCTGATCCAACATTAAGTTGGGCAAAGCACCAGCTACTGCTATCATCTGAACCCAAAATCCCTCAAACTGAGGGAAAATTATGAAAGTAACGGGAACTCTGCAGACCTAGCCTAATAACAATTTGAAGTAAAACAGAGTTTACACCACACACAAATATGTAGAGAGAGTTCTTAGCCCATCATCAAGGCTATGACCGATTAAGAGAGGGAGAAAAAAAAGGAATGCTGAATGCTATTAGCCCCGACCAGTTTAAGCCCGGTATGGAGAATGAAAAAAAACAAAACAGAAAAAAGGTCTTTGTTACTCACTGTACCAGCTATGTCATTTCAGTGTCCAAAAAAGAGCAGTAGGCTACCAATCCTTTTATCAGTTAACTTTAAATGAAAAACATGACTATGTCATGCAGTCTATAGTCACTTATATCCAGAATTCTTACAGCTTGATGAATTCCAAGGCTATTTCCACATCATTGATGCAATGCTCCCATTCGCTGCCAGAAAAAATCCTGAGCGTTGCAGGGTAGGTGTAAGAAGGGCGGGGGCGTGGATAAGGTTGTGTACGGGGGCTGACAACGCCACCTAGGTTTTGGCTCAGGCCTAGGACCTCATAAAAAAAAACAATGATTCCAATTTAAGGTAAAAGATTAAAACAGGTATCCCAAACAGATAAAAAAATTCCTCCTTAAAAGAATTTAAAAGCAAAAGCACAACCAACTAAAATCAAGCTAAAATGGTACAGCAGAACAGGAGTGGGAGGTTAAAATGTCCACAGGTCTCTGCTGGCAACCAGCTTCTTTGTCGTTTGGCTCCTCTACTCGGGCATAGCCTGTAAAGGATAACTCAGGGCCAGTCAAACGTCCTTTAAAAGTGCCACAGCTTTGTACACTACACACAACAAACACCGGTCTTAAAAAGAGACTTACGCGGAAGGGAGAAGTTTCACTTTCTCCCACTGTTGCCGCTAACGATCAGTGTTTGAGGTTTCTCGGTGTACTCTCAGGCCTCCTCCGGATCAGGAACGATGCTGTTCTCACTGGCGTCCCGGTCTCTGTGTCTTCCATCATGCTTCTGTGTCCTCTGTCTGCTCCTCTCTGTCTGTCGTGCTCTGCATCCTCCCCCGTGTGCTGCTCACGCTCCCAGTGTCCTCCTCCTTTTTCCCATGTGCTTCTTCACCACCCTCTGTTACTGTTCTGCCCTTTTTATGTCTAAAAACCAGTCAGCCCATGCTCTGGCTCCCAGGTGCAAGTCCTTAAGCCTAAAACTACATGTCCACTGGCGGAAGTAAAACAACATTTAAAAACACAGCAAATACTAAAACCACAGCAAATACTAAAACCACAGCAAATCCAAAGTAAAAAGCATGCTTAAATAAAATCAACTTCCGCCCCGTGACATCGGCAGGTTCAAACTTCATGTGCCGGTCGTTTTCTCTTGCATTACTTCTGACACTGCGCTTCTAATGCTTTGGTGTAGTCTGGGAAGATGTTGATTTTGTTGTTTTCCCAGATAATCTCCTTAGCTCTAGCAGCACGTTGAATCTGTGACACGTCTTGAAAGCACAGGAACTTGGCCACGATAGCTCTAGGTGGGCGGCCCTCCTGGTGTGGTGCCAGAGTGCGATGTTCACGTTCAATGACAAGCCCCCTTGTAAAGTCCACTTCCAATAGCTCAGGTAGCACCCTTTCCAGAAATTCAACAGGATATTTCCCCTTGCATCCTTCAGGAAAACCACGGATTCTCAAATTATTACATCTGCCCCTGGCCTCTAGATCATCCACCCATTTTTGCATTTTTGCTAGCTCAGACATTGGAGCAGGAGGGTTAGCCCTTACCACATCCGTAGCTTCCTCAAGCATGGCAATCCGAGTCTCAACATTATCTAGTCATTCTGAAAACACTTCCAGTTTCTCGCTTATTGCTGTAGTTGTCTTATTGATTTCCCCCAGGGCTGCCTTCTGGCTCGCATCCATCTGCTTCAGTAGCTGGTGCATGTTCGCCACTTCGGTAGCAAGGGCATCAGTGATAGGAGCGCCATCTTCCTCGGTAGCTATAGCAGTCTTTTCCACAGCATCGTCAGTGTTTTTAGGCTTGTTGGTCTGCCGTTGCGTCTCTTTTGCCAGTTGAAGTGACATGGTAGATGGCAGAAGTTGGCCAAAGTATAATGCCGTCGAGTAATTAGTAGGAAGTAAACTTAAAGGGTAATATTACCCTAGGGTCCTTTGCACCATGACCTCGAGCCAACCGCCCCCCCACCCCCCAGAAGCTTTTTTCTCCCTTGGTCGAACATTGGGCTAGCTTGCGCTATCAGCCGAATGGCTTAGTGCAGGCGCTAATGGAACCAAAGGTGTATGTCGTAAATTACACCACTAACAATGCCTGGAATTTTACCGAACTTCTACAGTAGTACAAATAGGTTCTGTACTCATAAAACAAGGCATTGGAAAGTTTGTAAGTACACCAGGAGATTATGTAAATAACACTTGCCTGATGGCTTCTACTCTCTGCTGTTCTCTCGCTTCTTGCTCTTTATTCACTACTTTACAGGTAGCCTCTTCCGGCAATAGATGTCTTGCTCTGTGCGGGATCTCGCACGATCACCTAGTGTTGCTGAAAACTGTTATTTGGTATATCCAAAGTTTTTAATAATTTTTTCCGAAGTGTTTACAACTTAGTGTTAACTAATAATTGTTGCAAACTGGTACTACCAACAACATATTAGTGCATTCCTGGAACAAGGTGTCTTGGATATGCCAAAAAACTTTTTCAGCAACACCGGCTGATCGCGGCAGCAGCAGAGAGTAGAAGCCATCAGGCAAGTGTTATTTACATAAACTCTTGGTGTACCTGGTGTAAGAAGGAGCAAGAAGCAAGACAACAGAAGAACAGACCAACAAAATGGCAGAGTTTGAGGCGACGATGAGTGTATCAATTTCGAAGGTCACCCGCACCTATTTGAGCCTGAACACACGGACGAGGAGCTACAACTAATGGAGGAGAATCGGAGACAGCTCA
This sequence comes from Zingel zingel, assembly GCA_023566125.1. Taxonomy (NCBI): domain Eukaryota; kingdom Metazoa; phylum Chordata; class Actinopteri; order Perciformes; family Percidae; genus Zingel; species Zingel zingel. The sequence goes on from CM042324.1 coordinate 32,979,615, forward strand.
ATGCCTGCCTGCACCTGACATTTCAGTGAAGCTAACGTTAGACTTTGGAGGACACACAAAGCACTCCACAGCGGATTCCTACAAGATTAATAAAGTGTAAATATTGATCATATATATTGTCTGTGATCTACGCTGCAAGCATGGTTACTAGACGTTTATTATTCGTTGTGATAAGTTACTATTAAAGCTGTGTAAGCTAGCATTTAATGTTATCTAAAACAAATGCTAGCCAAGCCAAGTAGCTAACGTTGGCTTACTGTAGCTACATTACTGAGCTAATTTGCCATGGGAATCATGTAGGCTTAGTGAGGCCTTACTCAATGGAGCTGTATTAATTATCGTCTTCTCTCTGCAGAACAATGAAACATTGTGTGACCTGCAGGACCCGAGCAGAGCTACTATGCTGTCCCAGGTAGGTCAGTAATGTAGCTATATGGTCTATTATGACAAATTATTATCCAGCTAACTACAAATTGTTGTGGTTGCTATTGGTCTGATAATACACAATGCTAGGGTATTGGTTAAGTTGTACAATGTAGAAGCTGTGACTATAATGTATTCTGTCTAGAGGTTCACACATACAGTACATATGCAGTGTTAGCACTGCTTAACTGGTTCATCTTTATAGTTCTGTGCTTTATTATAGCATACCAATAAAAACTAACTCAGTAATGATAGTTACATTTACAGCCAAGAGGATGACATTACAAGACAAGAACAAGAATGACAGAATGCTCATCTGAACTTTCCTAGTTATGACAAAGACTGGCTATCCTAACTCTAATTACATGTATTCTGTTGCATTTGCAAGCAGGTCAGCATAAGGAAAGTGTTCATAGTGTTTTTAAAGCCTAAACATTTGGTAATGGCTACTTAAAATTAAGTTATTTTAATTGTAAATCACCCAAGCTTGGAAGCCGCAGTTATCAATAAGAACTTTGTTACCATTTGATTTGCGTAAGGAACTTTGTTATAATTTTCTATCACAGCTCACATCAGGCAGCAGGCAGTCCAACCAAGAGGACGTGGTCGCAGCAGAGGGAGAGGAGCCTTCGGTCTCTCTGTGGAGGAAACACTACATTTGCAAAGGCTTCTAACAGCCAGGGTATGGACCGATAGAGTATGTAAAACATTTGAATTATTTCACTCTCAAAGAGGATTCATACATTTGTAAGTCAGGTCACTTTCGTCTGTAACCAAAAATCATAAATTTAGACTTTGCAGCTGAAAGTTTAATGCACTATTTGTTTGTCCAATCCTCTACATAAACTAAAGCCTTTTGAATTTGTTTTAAAATAAACTCTGTAATTCGACCTTGTTTACAAATGGCTCTATCATCTGAAAATAAAGACTGCCTCTCCATTATTACTAAATATGTAATTTATATAATTAAATAAGACTGGACTTATCACACTTCCTTGTGGGGTACCATTTTCTATTTTGATGGGGTTTTTTAACTATGTCCACCCACTTGTACTTGTATTGTTCTGTTCAATGATACATCTTTAATCCAGTTAAACATTCTGTCTCTAACTAGATCATACGTTTTATTTATTAGTCCCTCCTTACACAAACAATCATAAGCTCTCTCAATAACAAAAATACATCTACCACTTTTTCTTTATTAATAAATGCCATCTTAATATCTTAATCTAAAACAGCTACTGACTGTATTTTTGATAATCCATTTCTAAAACCATTTTGAAAGTCAGCAAAAAAGTCCTTTACTTTCTAAAAAGTATAGTAGTCTATTTGTTATCATTCTTTCCATAATTTTACAAAATACTGATGTTAGTGCAGTAGCTGGATATGAGCTAGGATTAGCTGCAGACTGAGCCAGCGACAGGCTGAATATCATTGTTAACACCGGCGCTAGCTGGTTAGCACACAGTTTGAGGACCCGCCCACTGCCATCAGGTCCTGCTGCTTTCTTGGTGTTCACATGTTTGAAAGCCCTCCTGACGTCTTGCATAGAAAGGGAGATAGGTGTGCGAGGTGTACCAACACATCCATTAACCTCTGCTCCAGCTGTTTTTCTTTATGGCTGCCTATGGCCTCAAAGCGAGCAGAAAATGTATTTAGATCACTTGCTGTAGACACATCAGCACTTGATAAGTAAGAGGGGGTGGACTTGTTATCTGTCATAGTTGGACTTGGACCTTGCCACATCCACATCATTCTAGGGTTGCCCTCCTGGAATTGTAGTTCCACTTTCTTCCCATAGTCTGTTTTTGCCACCTCACCTGCTCTTCTCACATTGTAGGCTGCTGTTTTGTTGATGTTTCCAGACTGCAGTCCTAATTTGTAAGCTGCCGTGTGTGTGTTCATGGCCTCCGGAATGGTCAATGGTTTGTGGTTGTGGAATGATTGAGTTGTAGTTTTGGGCACAGCTTTATTGTTTTACAAATTAATCTACCATAGACTGAATGAATCCATAGATGTCTTGAATGTGCAAGCAGAGAGAAAAAAACATGGCCGGTTTATTGTTCACATTAAAGGTCCAACATGTAATATATTTCCTGAAATAAATACATACACTACCCCAATGTGTCATTAGATATAAAGGAAACATGCTAAGTTGAAATACTATCTTTTCTGACAACAATGCTAATGCCAGTATTTTCTCCTTTTGAAATTTCCCTTCCATGACAGAATTTCTGTTTGTGTTTTGGCCTGTGTTGTTATCAACTGCCCAGTTTGATAGAGATATACCTGGAAAAAAAAAAAAAAACGTAAACCCAGCGCACTACAGCTGTAACGTTAGTACAGCCATGAAAGCAGCAAACAAACGGAGATAGATTCTACCCGACCTAAAAAACCCTGCATATTTCTAACAGTTGCGTGACCAGAGATGTAACAAACCCTGGGTAAATATTTGAGATGTATTTGAAAGATGGAGACAGCTTAGAGCCCAAAAGTATGCTGAGTTGGCTAATTTCCTCCTGAACAGATAGCTAAGCATTAGCTTCATGCTAATTTATCACGGCTACAAGGAACAGACATTTTATTTCATTTCAACATTCGTGTATTCACATTGAATTATATGACTAGAGTACCCCAATTGGTTACTTGCAAAAACAATTGAGACACAGCCAGTACAGTGATCTGGTCCTGGCTAACGCTGCCATGCTTACCCTGCTAACTGCTAACGTTACCGGAGGACCAGTCAAGCGAGCCACGGCTGTTTACAACGTGTAGCCTGTTCAGCGGCCGTAGCCGACAACGGTGAGTTATTTTAAGATAAGAGAGGGGGGCTGTAAATCAAGAAGTGATTGTTGCCATAATTCTAAGCCAATAATGTGTATTAAGTCGGGTGGAGAAGACGACAAGGTAGTGTTATTTTTAGCGGTTCCTACCGTAATTCTAAGCTGAGGAATTGTGTATGTCTGTCGGGTGGAGAGGACAGCGAGGTTGTTGTGTTTTTAGCGGTTCCAACCGTAATTCTAAGCTAAAAAAGTGTGTCTATCAGTTGGGTACAGAGCTCGCGTAAGCATGGGCTTTTATGACTTGTCAATATAGCCAGCATCTAACGTTAGCTCCTCCGCTGTGTTGTGAAGTAATTGTCTGACTATGTGAGACAAGCGTCTAGCAACATTGTTGTGGATGCTGCGGTCTCAGCCTGGCAACCAACGTGAACTTCGGATCTGGGGAGGACGGGGGCGGGGAGACGACTCTCCAGTATTTTGAATTTGTACTGCAGTAACTATTTTAAACACTAGCTGTCAGTATTACATATTGCACCTTTAAAGTAAAGTACAGGTAGCTCAGCTTTGTACTTAAGTTAATAAGTTACTTTCCATCACTGTATTGGACTATAAAAATACAATTGACTTGCCTTGTTCTTAAGACGATCAAGGGATGTCATGACAAGAGCTTCCACAAGATGGCAATAGCAGTACAGACAATACAAATATCATTGTTTATTCATTTCACACACATTTTCACTAAATGAGTGTTCATTTGTACTAATAATGTGTTAAGTTATTTTGGTTATCAAAATGAAATGTGTTTTTTTTTCATTACTTTCAGACAAGTTCAATGTCTAAATCAATCCATACTGCATGGTAACCTTTCAGACATAACGTTTTAGTGGTCTGGTACAGACCACTTAGTGGTTCTGACATAATGCCTAAAGAAGTGGTGACAGACACACAAGTTAAATCCCAAGTTCGGGGCCACATATCACATTTTCCAAATGTGTAGCTTTACATTTGTTACTCTTGATCAGTTTGATATGAATGAACATGACCCCTGCTCATAAAAGAAGGTAGATGTGCAAGTATAGTAGACTTTGTTTAAACTTTGTTGAATACAACAATATACATGTGAATACATGTTAAATGTATTCAGTGAGTTATGGCTTTTGTGAAAACAATTAAAATGGCGGGCTGCACACATAAATTGATATGAATACATTTTGTATAACTGGTTTCACACAGTTCTCTTTAAAGTGACTTGCTGCCTGGAAAGATTCACTCAACTCAGAAGCCAGAGTTGCTAATTTCCAAGTTAGATTATTGACGAACAACACACACACACGTTACCCAGAGGCCATTAATCTGCACTCATACTTCAAGCCTTTGAATTTGTGCTGAATTTATGCCTTTAGTGGAGCTATCATGTCGTAGCCCAAAATAGGGCTGGTGTGTTGGGCTGTTCTTTAAACCCAGTCCGTCACTGGTCTGACCAAAGAGAAATGTTTTAGCAAATGGTTGTTATTCAAAAAGGTTCCATAGGATGGCAGTGGCAGTCCAGAGACAGACAAATTGCGCCCCCGTTCACCTCTTCATCTGTTCTCAGTCAGCAGGGACCACAATATGGATACCTCCTGATGAGAAACACTTCAGCTCTGAAATAAAGCTCCACAACTTTATTAAACAGAAGCTGCTACAGAACCATATTACTTATAGTTTGAACAATTATCCATGCATGGTGCCAAATAGACTGCCTGCTCCAGTACCAGGTGTACACTGGAGTTCTATCACTGTTTAGCATTACACCCATCACCTATACATTTCTATCAGCTGTTCCACTTCAAGCGAATGTTTGTCAGTGTCCAAAATAGTTTGCCATGTTCCTGGTGTAGCAACAAAGCCCCAAGACTTACAATTCAAACAAGGTAAAGCCTTTGATCTAGAAGTGTTCACATTCTTTAAGTTCTTATTTAAAAGGTAAGTTTGTAAAATGTCTTCATTGTGTACACTCAACACTTCCTATTTATTTAACATTATACAATCAGATTCACTTACACATACATTTCAACATGGTGATCTTGGTGGTCAGCCGAGGCCAAGGCCCACATGGTCCAAGGCCCCTGCTGATGTCCTAATTAATCTCTACCAGCTCAAGGACATTCCTGGAATAGTCTGCGGATGCTATTCTGTGTGCGTGGCCAGCCAGGATGTGTAATGTTCTTTATTCATTGTTTTGCCCTGAAGTCAGCAGTGCAGGTAGTGCTTTCTCCTGCATTGCGTAGCACTCCTAACAAGCTCAAATGAATCGTCAGGATGACATAACAGATGAGACATAGTTAAGGCGGGGTAGAAGGTTCAAGATAGTATAACTAGTTGGAGTAAAGGGCCTAAGAAGATGACTCGTGTTTTGGTTTAGTCTTCGTATGTGGATAACTAAATATCCAGAGTATGTTGATGATTTGACAAAAGTCTTGATTTTATGGTTCTTCGAAGCTGGTTTAAAATGAATCTGGAATAGTTGCTATAGCAACAAGTCCTAAAACTCAAACCTGCAAAAGTAGAGTTTATGGACTGTTATCTGGATGATTACCCCGACGGTTGGGAGTGAATCCCATTTATGAGCTCATTGTGGAGCACAATGTAGAACAAAACAACACCAACATAACAAAAAACAGGCCATACAATGCCCTATATGACCATTTAGAATTGAGAATTTAACAAAGCTGTGTAATAAAATAATATAATTAAACATAGGGTATATGATGGTTTAACTGTGTAGTTGTATTGAATAAAATGTCAATAATTGAACAGAAAAAGATGTTTGCTTCTCAGTTTTTATAATAAATAAAAGATCTAAAGATTAGCACCATACAAACAGGGAGAACATTACATACATAGAGAAAGAGGGGTTTAGTGGATCAATCTTTCAGATTTCAGTCAAAAAAATTTTTTTTTTCACTTTTCTTTTTAAAAGCAGTCATGGCGAGCAGGTGCTATTTCTACATTTTAACACAACGGCTGTCAAAATAATGCTGTGAGCATTTGGATCAAAGAGAGCCTGTGGAACCTGCAGTGATATGTGTGTGTGTGTGTGGGAACAGCTCAGTGACTGACTGAGAGCATCTTTCACAGCCCTACGTATCCCAAAATGCATTGTCACACTGCTTAGACAGTCCTTGTAAATTCACTACATTTTGAAATATTACTTGGCCGAATAAAATTCATCAGCTGGCCATCTGTCATTCTTAATTGCACTGCACGAACTGGACCATGTAAAAAAAAAAAAAAAAAATTCTGGATATACAGTAAATAGTGGAAGCTACTGTTTGTTCTTGTGAGCAGCCTGGGCCCCATAATCCATTCATGTTTGTTTTTTAGCTTGCTTACATCAAGTTCAAATGATTCTTTTTATTACATAAACTCCCTGGAACCATCAACTTATCTGGGTGGAGAGGTTTGTGTGTCCCTATGCACCTGATGGCTGTGTTGTCTGTAGCCTGGGGGTCCTGGTAGGGTCTCCCATGGCAAAGTGATCTCAGGCAAGGGGCCAGACTAACAATGGTTCAAAAGCTCTATTGGTCAACAAGGAAGAGGAAGCCCAGGGCCTACATCTGGAGCCAGGCCCAGATGGAGGGCCTTACTCCACCTTTGACGCTCATGTAGCAAAGGTAAGTATTCTCTTAGATTCTGCGTGGTATGAACATACCTCCACTGAGGGACATCAGTTGCTCTGCAGATGGTAGATATCCTGTTCGCCACAAAGGTTTGAAATCTCCTGTCCTCGTTCCTGATATACTTAAGAACTGAAGTACTATCAGTCCAGAAACATGATTTGTCAAGTGGAAGCTAAAATTCACGCTCTAAGCATCGTGTTCACTCAAATGGCGAGAACAGCTGCAGTGAGTTCCAAGCAAGAAATCGTCACTTGCTTTAGTGGCGCCACTCTGGCTTTTCCTAGCATGAAAGAGACATGGACACTGTTGTTCTGCATCCTGATATATGTCACAGTACCATATCCACTATCACTGGCATCTGAAAAGTCATGTAATTGGCCATTAGTGAGTTGTCCAAAATCTGATGGCTTGAGGCATTGATCCACCTTGAATGCTATCACCTTGTTTAGGTCTTGTAACCATTTGATCCATTGCTGTTGGAGAGCAGAGGGAATCTGATTATCCCATCTATTGCTCCTCCTACACAGATCTTGTAGTATGAGCTTAGCTGTAAGTGTGAGTGGTGCAAGAAATCCTAAAGGATTATAAACTGAGCTGACCCCTTCACGCCTAGAATGGGGTTGTTCCTTGAGTGACATCTTGAACTTGAAAGTGTCTGTCTCGACTCACCAATGAAGGCCATGGGCTCTCTCAACTGGCAATTGGTCTCTGTCCAATTCAACTCATGCAGAATCTTTGATCTCTGCTTTTCTGGAATTGATAGTAATACACCACGATTGTTGCTAATTTTGTCAAATGGAAACCTCCCTTTTGACAAACAGCTGTCAAATCCTTAACCATTTCCACACTGTATCCTTGAAGTGGGCCATTAATAAACCACCCCAATAGGGTCCTAATGGCGTTGGGTCCATTTCCATGACTGTTTAAAATTTCCCAGGATTCAAGCATATTGAAGGCATTGGTGCCTATCAACAACTCAATATCTGATTGGATGTGAGGAACATCAACACCATCCAAGTATGGCCACTGAGCCATTTCCTCTTCTTTGATGATGTTATCTGTGCTTACAGGCATTCTCTTCTGGGTGTAGACTAGGGCTACATGATATTTTGTTTCATTGTCTACATCGCAATGTGCGCTTGTGCGATAGTCACATCGCAGCACGTGCAATGTTTTTTGCTGCTTAATAGAAAAGTAAACTTTCACTGTTTTTACATGATAGTTACCGGCTGACCCTTTAAGACAGGTGGCCATGTGGGCAACGTGTGTAGTTGACGTAACGTTAATCCGACGGGGTTTGTTATGGGAAGTGCAGAGTCTCCTGTGTGTAGAAAAGTACCGTAAGCGGCAGCTGCCGCAGACACAGTGATGCTTTTCCATGGGTAGTGAACCTACAGTAGTCAGTGTTTTATATTCTCTGCAAAGACGAAATAAATTAATTGATTAATGCAACATAATCACGACATCTCCCGACCATTTTTCACCGCAGAGTTGCCAGAAAGCTGTTACCAGCCAGGCTAAAGCTAATATAGTTAGCCTTAAGAAACAAGGGGTCTGTCCCAACTAACGTTACAGTTTGGAGCCGCAAAGCTGAAAACGTTTGACAAACAGAGCTTTTTGCTAGTACTTGACATGCAGGATCTGCATGTACAGCACACCACCAATCACAATCAATGTTGATCAAAAACGAAGCAGGCCCCGCTAGTCGACCACAACCTGAAATTTAGAGGACGCAACATGCATGCATTATTACTATCATACAACGATTTTCTACTTTATTTCGTGGTGGTCACCACTAAATTGGAACGTTACTATTTCACAAACTGTCATGGAACTGCCATGTGACTGGGATGCAGCCCAGCTGCAACCTTCTCTGGGGGAGATGGTGACAACATGATCCGTGGTCTCGGGGGGACACAACAACTGGAAAATTAAACGCTGCACGCCGGTGAAACTGCCATGACACTGGCCTGCTCTGAGGGAAGCAAAAAAGCGGGGACGCCACACGCGGTAGACGTGACAACAACGACCGCCAGGACACGATCCGCGGTCTCTGGGGGACGCAACAACAGGAAAGTTAAACACTGCACGCCGGCGACAACAACGGGACGTGCTACAACAACGGGACGCGCTACAACAACGGGACGGTTGTGGTTAGGAAAAGAAAGACGGGGAAAGGTTGTGGTTATGAGAACAAGAATGCGGAAAGGAACTACCACACGCGGGACGCGATCCCCAGTCTCCGGGGTGAAAGTCTTGTGTTGTTTGACTCATCCACCACCCCAACCAACCTCCTTATGCAGATTTTCGGCTTTTCAATACTACTTGCTACCATAATTATGCTGTTATCACGTAATATGCGTCCCATTCAAATACATTACTTAGTGCTCACCAACACAATAAAAATCAGAAAAACGTGTCCCTGTACACAAATCAATAGATTAAATAATGTCACCATTTCATGAACTGCCATGAGACTGGGCTGTATCATATTAACCCTGGATTATACAATGGTGTCATGTGAGTCAACCAGTGTATTTAGGCCTACCTAATTTCCCTCTCCAAAGTCACAGAATAACTTCAGTAGTCACAGGATTACTTGCTTTGGTCTTTGTAAATCAATAAAGTTCAACAAAGAATGGTTCACATAAGAAACGTTCCTTTTTCATTTTTATTTTCTATGTAGATGCACACCCTTATAAAGTCACCCCAGTAGTCGAAAATGATTTATTATTTCCAAATAGAGCTATTTATATCATCTTGTAAAACGTAGTCTTTTTCTCATATTCGCAATATATATCGCAGGGAAAAAAATATCGCAATGTCATTTTTTCCCCAATATCGTGCAGCCTGCTCTTAGAAATTGTGTGTGTTTTGTAAACATGTAATACAAAACATTCAACAGCTAATGTCTCCTCATGACCTGCTCTCCATGCCCTCAATATTTTGTAAATGAACTGTGCTCATTGTTTCTTTTCTTAGATGTCTCAAGTCCGTCATTTACATTCATGGACATTTTGTATTGGCATCCCTCTGGAAATGTTGTTTTTTAAGCAAAATTTACACACTTTTGGAAGGATTTTTGATAAAACCAACAAACCAGGACAATTTCAATAGCTCAACACAACTAAAACAACAATTGGTTTCCACAAATTCAACACAGAATACCACAAAAATGCTGCAGGAAATTATTATTAAAAGTATGGGCACCCCTTCACAACAAGTGTCGTTTTATACTGATGAAAACACACTTCTCAGTATTATAATCTAGTGCAAATGTTATGGGTAGTCAGTCAGCTTAGGTAGCATTCCTGACAAATATCAGTCAATTTCTAAAAGACAATAGGCTCCAGTTGATTAACATCACAGGTCAATGGATTTCTATGGAGGGCATGATGTTTTCTCATCTGTTTTGTAAATATTTAAATAAATCAATCTTCTCCTTCACATTTTACTGATTTACAGCACCAGAGAAAGCAAAATAGCCCTGGAGCATCGCCTGGTCAAAATTTAGATAAAAATATCTCAATGACTTGTCTTTTTCAGGATGCTCACTGATGGCGTCAGGCAGATGGATGGTTTCCATTGAAGGACAAGTTGCCGCCAACATCGGTGATGGTGGTTTTGTCGCTGCCTTCACAGCACTTTTTGCGGCGTACTATGTACCAAGAAGATGCTGCATGTACCCTGGAAGTAGTCCAGAGGGAAGTTATTTTCTATATTTTCAATATTTTAATTAATTTTAAAAGTTTGAATGGAAACTAAAAGTTATTCTTTAATTACAGATTTCTCGTCAGAATTAACCCGGAGGAAGGGAAGAAATGCACAACCCGACAGTATGTCAGCAAGAAGACCAGGAGGATTGTGCAGAAGAAGGCACTCCCCCCATCAACCCCCATGTGAACAATTTCATCCACCTATTCGAATGGAAGACCTTGAACTGAATGCTCCGAATACACACACACACACACACACACACACACACACACACACACACACACACACACACACTATAAAAAAGTTAAGTGCTGCAGAAACCTACAGCTAAGGTAGCCGAATAAGAGCAAGTTTATATTGAAAGCTCGTCTTTGAAAGTTTCAAATGATAGTTCTCAGAAGTGTTGTAATCAATATACCTCTGAAATTGTGTATACAGATGTAATTTAATTATTTAATGACTGATTCAGTTTCATGTTGTTTAACGTTCATGTTGTTTAAACTGCTTAAAAAAACATTCACCTATGTAAAAAAGCCATGAAATCAATTGTAGAGGAAGGTCCCATGAGTTTGTAGTTAGAATAAGACATGCTTTATTATACACATCACACACACACACACACACACACACACACACACACACACACACATATTTTATTAAAACGTATCAGATCTGTTCATTTTGATTTCCCTTTTTACTTGTTTAATTATTCATCAAAAAACCTGGAGGACATTATACAACATCTGAAAACATCCTCCTGCTGCCTTGATATTCTACCAACGGGCCTTTTCAAAAATGTTTTAAATTGTTTGGCTACAGATATTCTACAGATTGTAAACACATCTCTTTTGTCAGGTATCTTTCCACAGGCCCTGAAAACTGCAGTCATTAAGCCACTCTTAAAAAAGAACAATCTAGACACGTCACTAATGAGCAACTATAGACCGATATCAAACCTTCCATTTTTAAGTAAAATCATTGAAAAAACGGTTTCTCAATAACTCAACCTTTTCATGTCACTAAACAACAGTTTTGATGCCTTCCAGTCGGGTTTTCGACCACACCACAGCACTGAAACGGCTCTTGTTAATGTCTTTAATGACATCCACTTAAACACAGATAGTGGCAAAATTTCAGTCTTAGTATTACTTGATCTCAGTGCTGCATTTGATACGGTTGACCATGACATATTACTAGACCGATTGGAAAACTGGGTTGGCATTTCTGGCTCAGTACTAAAGTGGTTTGAGTCTTATTTAAAGAATAGGGACTACTTTGTGTCTATAGGGAATTATACATCTGAGCGTACAAATATGACGTGCGGAGTTCCCCAAGGCTCCGTTCTGGGGCCTCTCCTGTTTAACATCTACATGCTTCCACTGGCTCAAATTATGGAAAACAATAAAATAAGTTACCATAGTTATGCGGATGACACACAAATTTATATAACCTTATCGCCAGGGGACTATAGTCCAATACAACAACTGAATAAGTGCATTGAACAAATTAACGACTGGATGTGCCAGAACTTTCTTAAATTAAATGATGAAAAAACTGAGGTGGTTGTTTTTGGAGCAAAAGAGGAACGATTAAAAGTCAGCACTCAGCTTCAAACGATAATGTTAAAAACAACAGACAAAGCCAGAAACCTTGGTGTAGTCATGGACTCAGACCTGAATTTTAACAGCCACATTAAGACAATTACAAAGTCAGCCTATTACCACCTTAAAAATATATCAAGGGTTAAAGGACTTATGTCTCAACAGGATTTGGAAAAACTTGTCCATGCTTTTATTTTCAGTAGACTTGACTACTGTAACAGTGTTTTTACAGGTCTCCCTAAAAAAATCAATCAGACAGCTGCAGCTGATTCAGAATGCTGCTGCTCGAGTCCTCACTAAGACCAAGAAAGTGGATCACATCACTCCAGTTCTGAAGTCTCTACACTGGCTTCCAGTGCCTCAAAGAATTGATTTCAAAATACTTTTGCTGGTTTATAAATCACTACGGTTTAGGGCCAAAATACATTTCTGATCTGCTGCTACACTACGAACCACCCAGACCTCTCAGGTCGTCTGGGACAGGTCTGCTTGTTGTCCCCAGAGTCAGAACTAAACAGGGGGAAGCAGCATTTAGTTTTTATGCTCCACATATCTGGAACAAACTCCCAGAAAACTGCAGGTCCGCTGCAACTCTTAGTACTTTAAATCAAGGCTGACTTTTTTAACTGCTCTTCAATGTTTAATTTCTTATACTGCACTGTAACTTTTAAATCTGTTTTGAATAATTTTTTTTTAATCTGTTTTCATGTAAAGCACTTTGAATTGTCCTGTTGCTGAAATGTGCTATAAAAATAAAGCTGCCTTGCCATCAATATTGTTATCCATTTTAATATTACTATTTGATTTAGTAATAAAATGTTAAGAATAAATGTAATAAGAAGTATTGATTACATTATAATTACAGTAAGCTACAGTAGCCTATAGCTACAGTAATACATAAATTACAGTAAACTACAGTAATGTATAGTTACAGTAATACTTAAATTACAGTAAACTGAAGTAATTTGTAGTTACAGTAACAGATAATTACAGTAAACTACAGTATACTATATTACAGTACTGTGTTGTATATGAAGAATACAGTAAAGTTCTGGCAACCGTGCTGCCTGTACCGTACAGTTTTTAACAGTGTATTCTTACTACATTGAATGTTAACGTAGCCTAACATATATGGGTATTTCCCAGAATTCGGGCCTATTTCTGTCCACAGGGTGTAATTCTATTAAAAACTAATTATCTAATACATTTTAACACCACTAATTAGTATAAACAAAAACAAGTCTAGACTTTTTTATGGCTGCTCTTACTAATGATTTTAACACATTTTATTGGTGTTTTGTGGTACAATATCTGTGTTTTGGTGTTGTCCGCCACCAGAGTTTTCACATGTCGTGCCATATCTCTAACATTATTTATCACAAATTAATAAAAAAAATATGAATATGAATTAAATGTTACCTGAACTAATAAACTACATGCACAGATTAAACATATATATGCATTGTGTGCTTTATTTTGCTTAATTTATACCTGACCCATGGTTTAGCCGTCATTACCAACACACTCTGCATAAAGGCACTTTCCTGCTGTTTTTTCATCAAAAGTTTATTTGGTAGCCATGGTAACCTAATATCATAGTGGAGCACATGGATTTCAAGCTGCAAGACTGATGCCTTCATGTCCAGAAAAGTAAGAAAATCTACTCTTTATTCTTTGTGTTGGGCATGTACACTTATTATGCGTCATTACCATATGTGTTGTATTTCTGTATTTTTAAACATTTAAGATTATTTTTATCATTTTAATAGTTACAATGGTGTACATTACATGTAGAAAGCTAGCTAAACTTGCTTAGTCATCATCTTTGCTAGTAAGGCTAGTTTTTTGACAAAAATATCATTACCAGCACAGTCATTACCAGCACATTACAGCTTGTGCTGGTAATGACAGGTTGTTGTGGTGGTGATGACAGCAGATATATTAAACATACTGTTCTTTAAAGAATTTATGTTGAATACGTTATCTTAAATGAATTAATACACATTTACCAATAAAAGTCACTATATTTTAAATGAAGTAATGCATTTGTTTTTAAAATACTAAATTAATTCATTACAAGTGTTGTGTTTAGGTGTGACATGGCTCCAAAAGCAGCTGCCCAAAGGTCCAAATCATACAGAAAACATCTAAAAGATAATCCTGAGAAATATGCACAGTATCTGCAGAGTGAGAAAGAGAGATATCGTAGAAGAGAAACAGGAAAATTGAAATCTGTTTCCCTACTGAGCACACGAGAACACAGATATGAAAAAAAGAGATGGAAAGTTAATTAACAAAGGAAGAGAGCTAAGGACAGAGAAAAAAGAGAAATAGAAAATTATCTTTCAATGAATAGTCCTCCAGAATCTCCTGATGTCCATACACAAGATAATCAGAATAGGGATGTGCCAAATGCAAGGAATGAAAGAGGAGGTATGGCAGATTCCGTCCAAACCCCAAAGCAAAGAGGACGCAAAAAAGTCAATAGAAACAAAAGAAAGGTCTACCATGATCTTCAAAAGTCTCAAAAAAAGACGGAAAATGCCTTGCAAAAGGTTGATAAGTATAGGAAAAGGTTAGATAGGCTGACAAAGAAGCATACCACTGAGCAGTCCCCAAGAACTAAAGCAAGAAAACAGATGAGGGAAGGACATGGTAATCTCAGGAAGACTCTTGTGTTCCCTAACACATTAGTCTCACAGCTGCGACAAACCTACCATCAAAAGAAAATGAAAGGAAAACAAATCATATCAAAGGTCATAGCTGGAAACATTTTGAAGAAGTACCGGTTAGTGTATGCGGCGCACAAAGAACTTGGAATATCCAACAAAACAATGAGAAAGAACATAATGACACCTTGTCTTCAGTATTCCAGAAAAAACATAGTAATGTGGTGAGCAACACTACAAAAGAGAAGATTAAAGAATTCTTGGAACGTGACAACAATTCGCAAGCTACTACAGGAAAGAAAGACACCATAACTAGACAGAAATTCAAAAAGCAGAAGCATTACCTCAATGACTCTCTTTTCAGACTGTATCACAGTTTCAAAGAGGAATATCCCCAGGTGAAAATCTCATACAGTAAATTCTGTGAGAACCATCCTTTCTGGATCGTCAAACCCTCCATTCAAGACATGGATACCTGTTTATGCAAGACCCATGCAAACATCCAACTCATGGCCGATAAATTGCTTTATCTGAAAGTAATTAGTAGCAACAGAATTGAAAACATAATGCACTCACTATGTTGTGAAAGTCCAACTAAAGCCTGCATGTATAGAGAGTGTGTCCATTGCCAGGACAAAGAAGTACAAACTGCTGCATTTGAACCTGGTGAGCAAACACAGTGGATGGAATGGCGGAGCAAAACTGAAATCAGGGAGAAAAAGAAAGGTGGTGATAAGGTGACATTCACTGCTCACTTAACAGTGAAGGAGCAAACCCAAGGAACCATTCAACACTTATTGGAAAATTTCACAGCAGCACTAAAGAACAAGTTTGGCAAACATTCTTTTAACATTGGACATCAGTACTCAACCCTCAAAGCCCTGAAGGAAAATGTTCAAGAAAATGAGTTAATTCTCCATGTGGATTTTGCTGAAAATTATCAGTGCAAGTATTCTACGGAAATACAAGCTGTACATTTTGAAGACTCTCATAAGCAAGTATCCCTACGCACAGGAGTTGCTTATACGGTTGATGGTGCTCAATCCTTCTGTTCATTCTCCGCTTCAATGCGACATGATGCCTCAGCCATATGGACACATCTGAGTCCTGTACTCTCTCACTTCAAAGAGCTCATCCTGTCTCTGAACACACTGCACATGATAAGTGATGGACCAACAACGCAGTATCGTTCAAAGAATAACTTCTTCTGTCTCAGCTCTGTTCCATTTTAGCTAGGATTTAAAAAGGTCACATGGAATTTCCTAGAGGCAGGCCATGGAAAGGGTGCAGCTGATGGGGTTGGCGCAGCCTTAAAACGGAGGGCAGATGTTCTTGTTGCAGGTGGAACAGACATTCCAGATGGGAGGATGTTCTTTGAGAAGCTGATAGAAGAGAAGTAAAAAAGCAAGCTCTTCTACATCACAGAAAGTGAGATAGAAGAAAATGACAGATCTATACTAGACCAGCTTGAAACTGTATGTGGTACAATGAAAATCCACCAGGTAAGTTTGAGCACACACCACACAAGCAGTACAACAGTCCAAAGTATTGCTCTTCTTTTAGTTTATATTTGTGTTGTGTGAAATTATAATGACTGTTGTGCTTTTTGTTTGTAGATTTTTACCACCAAGTCCGGCCACATCAACTGGCGAATCCTAAGCTGTTTCTGCTCAGCTCCTGAAGATTGCCTCTGCTTTGCCCCTAGAGTCCTCAACAAAGCACAGAAAAAGAAAACCACTATGAAGACAGAGCCATGCCAAGGGATGCTTAATACAACGCCTGAAATAACTATGTCTTTGGTGGGAGAATGGTGTGTGGTCTGTTACGATGGGGAGGCCTACCCAGGTGTGGTCCAGGATGTAGATGAAGAGTCTGTCCAGGTGAAAACAATGTGTATCATTGGGAGTAACTGTTTTTTTTGGCCAACTGCTATATTCTTACTACATTGAATGTCAACATAGCCTAACACATCTCAGTCTCAATCTTCCACTAGCTAGTTAGCATTAAAGTTAGCAGTTAGCTATGCTACTCCTGTCATCAAACACTAAAGTTGGGGACAGAGCCAGGCTAATATCATTCACAACACATTACTACATTTCAAAAGCAAATAATTAGATTTTACCCTTCTGTGCACAAACAATGCCAGACTTGAATTTTGTTGTTGACAATCAGAATCAGAATTAGAATCAGCTTTATTGGCCAGGTTTGCATAGACAAACAACGAATTTGACTGCGGTAATCTTTGCTCTCAAAGTACACACACTAAACATATTAAGAATAAAAACAGAGTTGACGGTAAGAATATAAAAGAAATAGTGTACAGTATACCAATACAATAGCATTTACAATTTTACAAAAAATATACAAAAGAGAGGGAAGGAATAGTGCAATATCAGTCAATATTCGACCACGACCACGTGACGACGCCATGATGGACGGCAAAATCACTGGCAATAACAAGCTAAACAGTGTAGTAGACGAGCGGAAAGTTTCATAGTTTCATTCAGTTTGAAATACATGACACTACATGGCTTTTGGCTTCTTCTATTGAACAACAAGTTGTCGTGCCGTTATCGGTCGAGGTAGGGCATCTGGTAGGTGCTCACAAAGAGCGGTATTTGGACAAGTTGGAGATAGCAGGATTGGATACCGACCCTTGATTCTTCCTCGCTCCGTTTTCACGGACCTCATTAAATCGCAGAGTCTGCCTGACTTCAGGCCACACAATCTGTACCACTATGTGGTAAACAGGGTATCCCCATATACTGGTGCTGATCTCAAAGCTTTTAAAAGTCTGGATGCTTACCAGTTATTTGTAGCTGGCTGGGTTACAGGTGCGTGATGCTACGCTAACGGTGGGGGGAGGTACCTCATAATGGCAAAGACATCAATGTATGGTTTATTTTGTATTAATATCTATTCTTTACTTAAGTAAAGATTTATAACACGTAGCCCATGTTTTTAGAGGACACAGTCGGTCGTGGCTACCCACATACCGTTGTTCACTGGGTGTGCCAATGCGACGCATCCCAGCTCTGGGAAGTGCAGTCATTAATTATCTATCACACGTTAATTCATGCAGTAAATCATGGAGTGTCTATGATCAGTAGTAACCACACATAATTGTAACATCTAGCCATCTTCTTATCTGTGATTATATTTGATGTAGACTATGTTAAGATTTGACCAGTGGATATTACGACGGGATGGGCAGCAGCTAGCGAGCAGTCCAAAGCTAGCTGCAGCTAGCTAGTCAGCTAGCTGGTGTAGGAGCTCCGCAGACCCACATTTAACTTCTTTTTTTTTTGCCTTTTTGAAGCTAGTTTCTGTGCCATGTCATCTTTAATTTAACTGATATTTTTTGTATGTGTGTTAAGGGAACGGGAATGTGTGTTAAGGGAATGATCAAGGGAACGGCTTTCTTTTTTGGATATGTAGCTAGGTCAGTGAATAACCGATGTTAGCAGAAACAGCTGGTTAGCACGGCAGCTAGCTAGCTGGTTGAAGATAATTTAATTTATCACTCATTTAAAACAGAAAGGCAATACATACACATGCTTGTGTTGGTGAGGATTATCTGCATATTGTGAATGTGAGAATACAAACACGAACGAAAACGTATGCTGTCTACAGCATAGCTCTTCCGCCGTCTGTCATGGTGTTCATAATTTGCGCAAGTGGCACGTGACGTCACGTGCAAAGGGTCTATATTCTTGCCTCCAGTTTAAGCTTGTCATCTTCTGAATGTATTTTAAAGTTTTGAATATACCCCTGGTCTGGTCTAGTATAGGGGTCTCTCAACCAAAACAATGGATTGTAAACACAGACATTTGATGACGTTGGGAAGTTGCGTGGAATTATGGGAGTTTTTATTGCTAAACACTATCATCAATTAGAATGCATCTGTTGACGGACGAGTTTTACCCATTCAAGTTTATTCATGTTACGTTTAGTAACGTTTATTCATGTCATGCTAATAAAATAGCTGCAGTTTCCCCAACATAATTACGTTTTTCTTGATTCGATCTGTATTGGTATCTAGCTGACTAGTTAGCTAGTGAGCCAGCAAGCTAACATTAGCGGCTAACGTTAGCAGGTTTTAGCTGCTGGCTAATGATTAGCCAGCAGCTAGAGATGGGTGTGGGTGGGGATTGCAGGGGGAATCTCCAGGACAGCGAGGATGTTCGATTTCAGTTGTCAGCAGCAGGAGAACATCTCCCAGCTGCCCGATCTCCCCCTACACTTTTCTGTAATCTTAACTATTCGTTTTGGTGCTTAACCCATCTTTTGTCGGGTTAATTTAGCTAGCTGATGTTGTAACCCTATAATGTTATCCACCAAGCATTAGCTAGCATTAACGTTAGCTACTTGTCAACCACCACATACATTGTAATAACATTAAGCTGGATTGATATTGATATGTATCAATAAATAAGGTTTCTGCTGTATTACTGTGTTGCAAAGTGGCATGTAATTAATCACAAAATGATGCGTTTTGGCAGAAAAAGCAAAGTTACCAGTATTCTTTTCTGTGACATTGTATTATTTACAATTACTCTCGAACGTAGCATCTGGGTGCCTGTATTTTGACAGAAGTTACGAGTAACTAGATTGTGAAAGGTTATATGACGCCACTGATGGGCGACTAAATGAAACGTGACGTGTCTGAAAATAAAATAACAGATTTCTCAGATTTCTCTTGTTAGACAGCCCAGTCAGTAGGCTAAAATACAAACTTTGTTTCCAAAACACCTGAGGTAAGTTACCGTTAATATATACCGTTAATATTGCTAACGTTACTTGGGCTGTAGGATAGACCAGTTAGCTGTGGTCTAGTTCTCAACAGTTCTAAAAAAAAAATAATAATAATAATAATTAATCCCAGATGGTCAGGTAGACGACGTGCTCCAATTCCAACAGGAATTTACCTGACCATTATAGTGACAGCTGTTACCATAACGCTGACCTAGCGCTGTGTGGTATATGGTATTATGAGAACTCATAACCTTATATACATAACTTTATACCAATATATTTTATAAAGATATGTATTTTGAGACAAGCAAGCCATTCACACCATTCTAAAGTGACTGTAGGCTATGGGGTGCCAAATTTAAAAGTTCGGTTACAATTTTTTAGCTGATACATTTTCAACATTTAGCTCACTTTCCTCACATTTAGCGCATTTTCCTCACATTTGAGACAGAAATTATATATTATATCTAAATGTTAAATCTAAATGTTATATCTAAATCTAAATGTTATATATAAATTTAAATGTTATATCTAAATCTAAATGTTAAATTTATATCTAAATGTTATATCTAAATCTAAATGTTAAATCTAAATCTGAATGTTAAATCTAAATCTAAATGATAAATATATATCTAAATGTTAAATGTTAAATCTAAATGTTATATCTAAATCTAAATATTAAATGTATATCTAAATGTTAACTTTATATCTAAATGTTAAATGTTAAATCTAAATGTTATATCTAAATCTAAATGTTAAATTTATATCTAAATGTTAAATGTTAAATCTAAATCTTAAATGTATATCTAAATGTTAAATCTAAATCTTAAATATATATCTAAATATTATATCTAAATATAAATGTTAAATCTAAATGGTATATCTAAATGTGTCGCCAAGTGTAAAGCTAAATATTTAGAAAATATTCAAATCCCCAAGGAAACCACGCCCACTGCAGTGGCTTCAAATCGCGCTGCACTGCCCCCACCCCACACTAAAGGGATTAAAGCCACGCCCACTGCCAACTCGGAACTTACAGACAGAGCAACAAACAACAGCGGGACATTTTTAACAATTTTCACCATCTTATTCATCATTAAATTCACTTCTGACAACGTTTTAGGCGAGAAATGAACTGTTTAGATTTCGAATATAGGCAGTCTTGCGAAAATTGATGCCGAATTGACAGTTGAGGAGCTCCATGAAGTGAGGCGACAGCCAGCAAGCGCCTGCCCCGGCCTCTAGCTCGTCGCTCGGTCAGTCATGCTCAGACACCTCGCTGTAAGCTGGAGGTCTCTCAGACCGCTCTCATAAATAAGAGGCTTTTATTTCGCCGTTGACGGTTCATTTGTTTAAATATCACAACACATGTCCATCATAAGATTAACGGGAACCTGTGGTTAACTGTCTTTTCGGAGTTAAACTACACAAGCGTGTCCTGCGGCTCTCCGCGTGCGTCACACACACACGCGTCCACAGCGCAGCAGGCAGAAGCGGGGTCTGTTCTGAGTATAATAAAGTATAATAAAGCCCCGTCTTTGTTGAGCAAAACATTACGTGAATTACTACGAGAATGGACGGAATGCGGAAATCGGAAAAGTGGACTGATGCGGAGGAGAACACCATACCTACTGTGAAGCATGGGGGTGGAAACATCATGCTTTGGGGCTGTTTTTCTGCAAAGGGACCAGGACGACTGATCCATGTAAAGGAAAGAATGAATGGGGCCATGTATCGTGAGATTTTGAGTGAAAACCTCCTTCCATCAGCAAGGGCATTGAAGATGAAACGTGGCTGGGTCCTTCAGCATGACAATGATCCCAGACACATCGCCCGGGCAACGAAGGAGTGGCTTCGTAAGAAGCATTTCAAGGTCTTGGAGTGGCCTAGCCAGTCTCCAGATCTCAACCCCATAGAAAATCTTTGGAGGGAGTTGAAAGTCCGTGTTGCCCAGCGACAGCCCCAAAACATCACTGCTCTAGAGGAGATCTGCATGGAGGAATGGGCCAAAATACCAGCAACAGTGTGTGAAAACCTTGTGAAGACTTACAGAAAACGTTTGACCTCTGTCATTGCCAACAAAGGGTATGTAACAAAGTATTGAGATGAACTTTTGTTATAGACCAAATACTTATTTTCCACCATAATTTACCAATAAATTAATTAAAAATCCTACAATGTGATTTTCTTGATTTTCTTTCTCAGTTTGTCTCTCATAGTTGAAGTGTACCTATGATGAAAATTACAGGCCTCTCTCATCTTTTTAAGTAGGAGAACTTGCACAATTGGTGGCTGACTAAATACTTTTTTGCCCCACTGTATGTGAAGGGTATGTGATGATGTGGGGCTATTTTAATTCCAACGGCTTAAGGGAACTTCATCAGGATGCATAGTATCCTGGATCCATGAAATAACTGGCCTTTAAAAATAACAATCTGCCTGCCTCTATGGGAACTTAACATAGGGGTGTACTCACTTTTGTTGTCAGCGGTTTAGACATGAATGGCTGTGTGTTGAGTTATTTTGAGGGGACAACACATTTACACTGTTATATAAGCTGTACACTTAATACTTTACATTGTAGCAAAGTGTAATTCTTCAGTGTTGTCCCATTAAAAGATATAATGAAATATTTACTAAAATGTGAGGGGTGTACTCACTTTTGTGAGATACTGTATATATCTAAACATAATCTACCACACATTCAAGCTTATCTTCAGTCTGACTTCATTATCCTAAAATATTAGCTTTTACATAATAAATTACTGCTTAACAAAACAAAGTCCTATTATATTATCGTTGGTACCAGACAAAAACTCAAATCAATACCTGGTTCCTGTGTAATAACATGTTCTCTGCATAATGTTGATAAGATTAAATATCTTGGTGTATCGCTTGATACTGAACTCTCATTCAAATTACACATCGAGCAAGTGTTACGTAAAGTGAACTTTGGAATCAACGTTTTATATCGAGCTTGGAATTGCTTTACGCGCAGTGTTCGTATAAAACTTGCCTCTCAACTTATACTTCCAATTATTGACTATTGTGATATTGTATATCAAAATGCATTTAACTCAGACCTTGTTCCACTTAACACAGTATATAATAGACTTTGCAGATTTGTCTTTGGATGTCCTTATCTCACTCATCAATGTATAATGTATAATGCACTTAATTGTCCATCTCTAAGTAGTAGAAGACACTCACTGGCTTCAACTTATATTTAAATGTATTTATTTCAATTATCCTCCTTATTTAAAACAGTATCTTGTACCTCAAACTATGAAATTCGGCACTCTTCTCAACTCTACTTCTCTGTCCCGCGAGTTAAAAAAACAATTGGCAAAAGAGCAGATTGGAATAATCTATCTGTGGAAATAAGATCAATTTCTTTACTTGGTTTGTTTAAACATGCCCTGTCTGCTCACTTTAAGATAAACTGCCTTTGTTAGTAAAGATGCAAACAATCCTTATACCTACTGTACATACCTAATGTTTATATTTGACTGTAGTTAGAAATACACTCATACTCTACTATTTACTTATTTACTTATTATTGGCCATCTTGGCCATTTGGTGGTTTTAATGTATTGATTAACATATGCATGTGTTGTTTTTATTTTGTTTTTTTGTTTTGTTTTTTCACTTCTTTGTTGTTATGTAATGATTGTGTTATATGTTGGGACCCCCTCAAACGAGATGATACATCTCAAGGGGTTTATCCTAATAATAAACAAATTTTGAACAATCATTTCCTCTGATGTCCCAGGACACAACAGCAATGCATGGCCACAGAAAGTAACATAAAGTGTTCATAAATTTCAAGGGCAATGGTGTTTTCCACGACAACTGGGCCAGCATAAAGCATAAAATATCGAAGCTCTTCCACCGATCTATTTCAGAGAGGTGCCTGGGTTTCCGGCTGAACTCAGGAGTGTAAGATCCTAGTCCCTTCAATTTAATGGAAATCTCTTCAATTGATTTACTGGACAACCTAGTTGCCAGTGATTTGCCCCTCATCCAAATATATAGCTTCCTGGTTACACCAAGACAGCACAAATGCATGTAATCTGATGGGAACATTGTCACCATTTTGACCAGACTAGCTAGCGGGGACAGTGTTTGGTTTAAGTGGTGTTCATCATAGAGTTGAAGTCTGTGTCTGTCCTCAATCTAACTTTGATTTCCAGATATGTCATCTTGCTGTGCCATTCACCCACTTGAAAACACTTCTCACAGCCTGAATAACCGTTGTGGCTTTTTATATTTTTAATAAAAGCTTGTGCTGGGGCATCGCATATAAACGAGCACACTTCTGCCATTATCTGTTGCCCATTGTGAGCAATGACATTTTTTTAATGCCACTAAGGTCCTCAATAAATGGGCCCAAGAACTCAAAGACACTCTTTGGTTTGGTAAAGCCACAGAAGTGTTGTGGTGTTTAGTGTTTAGTTTCCCTGTTTTTGACTATTATTATGGTTGGTTGTATTTCTGTTTCTGTTTCTTGTATTTTCCATGGATTGTCTGTTTAGTTTTCCTGTTTGTATTGTGTATACCTGTTCTTTGATGATTATTTCTGTTTCCTGTTTTATTTTGATAGTCTGGTTTTTTGTCTTGTAATGTCTAGTTTTGCTTCCTGTGTTTTCCCGCCTGTGTGATTGTCTAAGGTGCTCCACCTGTTCCCCAGCCCTGGTGTCACCTGTCCCATGTTTGCTCGTTACCTAGTTTATTTAGCCTCTGTGTTTGAATTGTCTCTTGTCAGATCGTTTTGTGTCCTTGCCCGGTTAGTTTGTGTGCGTGCGTGCATGCTTTCCCCGTGTCAGTTCTGTATTTCCCTGGTTTTTATTCTCCCTTGTTTTTTTTTGGATACCTTTCTTTTTATTTTGGAATTGGTTTTTGCCTACTGCTTTCTTGGTTAATTTTTGTGTTTCTATTAATAAATCCTCGAGTTCAACCCTTTTCCTGCCTGCCTGCCTCTCCCTGCATTTGGGTCCTTTTAATCCCGGGAAACGTAACAAGAAGAGGAAAACAAGGAATGGCGATCTGCTGCAATCAACAATAAAGGTAGCCAGAATGTGCCAGAACTGAGTTCTGCTGCTTCGGAATAGTGGTAAACCACCTATGCGGAACTGCAGCTTAATTGTGGTCAAATTAGCAGGCAGCTTCAAAGATTTAAGTTTTGACATCAAACCTGTGGCTAGGACAAAGTGATAATATTCTCCACCCTCTATTTTCTTAGTTTTTATTTCACCTTGCATCTTGAGAATTGTCCGAGCATCTCTTGGCAATTCTGGGTGAAACACTCGAAAAATGCTCAGGAGTGCAGTCATTGCTGCTAGTGAAACAGAAGGTAAAGGCCCAAAATCTTAGACTCGTCACTGTGATGTTTGAGCTTCAGCATCAGATTCATCTGATTCTGAATCAACAGGCCTAGCTGATGGACAGTCATGAACAGTGTCCAATGACAGATGGGTCTCACTGAATGCTGACTTCTGCTCATGTTCCCCTATACCTGGTTGGTCCACAACTGAGCTAGAGACTGAAACACCTGACTCCAATGCTACACTTGGGCATTCAACATGTTCCAGTTCTGCGACAAAGTTGCCTTGCATGTTGGATCAGTATGTATCAGTAGGTTTTCTCAAACCGCTGCAGGATTTCTGACTCTGTAGCCCTAAGCATTGATTTCATTTTCCGCCTCTTTGACCAGCGTGATGTAATGGTGCAAGTGGTGATAGTTGTTTGCAAAAATAAAAAATTTAGTTTTGCTTACATGGTGTGCAATAGTGATCTATAAGAGAAAAGAAAAGACAAAAGTCAGTGTTAACAAAGAGCAGTTTAAATTCACAATCACAGTGTGGTTATATTTTATACATATGTACTCAGGTAACCAAAAGTTTCCCCTTATTTTCCCCCACTATTTGTATCTGCTGTATTTTGTATCATTACTTGGTTAAGAAGTCCGGACGCACATTTTTTTTCTTTATTATTATATTTAGATTGTGCTACAAAACCAATGATCACATCTAAATGATTAGCATGTGATTAAGTAGTAAAATAGAAGTCAAAATGGAAAACCGCTCCCTATGTTTTGACTAATACAGTTGGCTATGATCTGTGCTTTGTGTTGTCTATTAGGCCACAAGCTAGAGGGCCTTACAATGCACCTCCCAAACCAAACCAACTTTTTTTGCCATTCAGTTCGTCACGACGCATGCATGTAGTTGTCTAGATTGGGGTTTTGGTGATGCTAAGATAAATGTGCTCGAAGGATTATTAACATCTTGGATTTGTATTACAATGACATGGTCTAATCGGCATTTCCAGTTACAACTCGAGACAGTTCTGCATTGAATAAAGTAAAGGTAAGTCAGGTTTTCGGTGTCACATCTGTGGGTAGCACTAGGTGCTAATGCTTTTAAAGTCAGTAATTGAGTCAAAATGTCTGATGTAGTGATAGACTAGCCTAGCAGCTCAAATTCCAGATGACCGACATTCTTGTTTTTTTTTATTTACTTTTGCTCAGTTTATCATTGTAAGGAGTTTTAGCTTGATATTTTATAGATTAGGATTATTTATGGAGAACATAGAGTGTGTGCAGATGTCAGCCACTTTACTACAGTATGCATTTGCTGCTGTCCATCAGAGTTCATTTTGGATCTCAGTGAAATTGAATTTAGTCTGGCTGGCACAAACGTTGGCATTTGTATCCGTATCAGAAATTGTGGCCGTGACGACAGTGGCAGCATAGGCACTGATTTATGTTTTACGTGCTCAAGGGCGCATGCCCTCAGAACCTTAGGAAATGGACAGTGGACAACACGAACACACACGCCTATTAACTCGATAATAAAGCCATAAAGTAGGCTATCTTTCAACTCAGGACAGCGCAACTTCTCACAAATACAGATAGGATTGGAGATGAAAAGTTTTACTGAATAGGCGCCGATTTATGTTTTCCGCCGTGGGTGCTCAGTATTGGCGCCCATGAGCTATAACGAAAAATGGCAGGCTGCACTATGCTAGCATTGGTGCCGGTGTTCACCGGCGGTCAGAAGAAATTCTGTGTTAACAGATTTCACGACGTACATCCTCCCCTAATGTATCTGCCTACTTAGCAATTGGTATAATTGTACAGACATACATTTTGAGCTAGCTATCACAAAAATAGACTGGACTCTGAGGTTTTGCTAACTTATTGTAAACTGATGGAAGTGAACCACGATAGCCATCAGCACGAAGTTACATTAACTTTGGCAGATTTTGACATTGGTTTAACAAAATCTATTTCAATGACTGCAGCACTGTGTGGGTTACTACACTAACCATCCAATGAGTAACAGTATTTGATTTGGTACAATTCATATCGAACATTACATAAGCAAGTTTACCTTATCATTTGGGAACCAAGGGTCCAGAAATGAGACGTGTCCAGTGCAGTACGTTGGTCTACCAACCGATGATCTCCCGATCAACCAAAAATGTATGGATTTTCAATCATATTTCCCGGTCAACTATATGTTGATGGACTTTCAACAACAGGTTGTTTCCCGGTCAACTCTAAATCAATGACTTTTCAACACATTGCCAATATCGCCTGGTAAACCAAATATCAATGCTTAATCAATCATAAAAATAACTATAGATCAATTTTGTTCCAATGTTGTTGCCATCAACATTAATAACGTCAGGTTGAAATTAAATGAAACGCCACACGCCGGCCACAACAACGGGACAGACCGCCACACGCGGGATGCGATCCCCAGGCGCAGGGACACGATCCCCAGGCGCAGGGACACGATCCGTGGTCTCTGTAGCACGCAACAACGGGGACATGAAACGCCACAACAACGTTGCTGTGGTTAGAAAAAGAAGAACGGGGAAAGGTTGTGGTTAGGAAAAGAAGATCGTGGAAAGGAACCGTCACAGGCAGGAGACGCCGACAACAACGGGACGGTTGTGGTTAGGAAGAGAATAATGCGGAAAGGAACTGCGTCCTGTGTTGTTTGACCCATCCACCACCCCGACCAACCTCTTTGACACGGCAAGTCCGACATAGGGGAGTTTGAAGAAGGATGCACGATAGCTGGGGACTGGCCGTGATGAGCACTTGATGCAGACAGTACGTTGTTCTCTCGGACTGACAGAGCCCAGTAAGCCCGCAGACTGCTTTCTGTGGTTAGTGTAGACCTTCGAAAGACCCACCTGAAAGGTAAATTGATGATGATGATAATAATTATAATAACAGTAGGCCTAATAATACATTTATATTGACATAAAGTGTAATTTCCTCTTCGCTGATCTTTTTCAGCATGTCCCCGAGGTAGTGGACACCCATCGGCTCCCAGCTGTACCACACGTCGGAAGCGGAGGTCACGGTGCGCTTCGGATGATGGTAGAAAGCCTTTGCATCAGATCGTAAGACTGGACACAGCGGATCCCTGTGTCCATAACATAAAACCTCTAAGGTTTTCCTTGTCTGGGTCATTCTGGTCTTGGTTAGAGCAAGGGATGGTGCTGCCATCTACAGAAAGGGTGAAAGGTTCCATCTTAGCAAGAGCTGATTTGTACTAGCAGCTCAGTCTTACTGCTATTCAGCTTCAGGTAGTTTTGTGTCATCCACAAGTTTATGTCATGGCAGTAATTACAGCTAGCGGAAGAGTGGTAGTCGGTTTTGTAGATAAGTAGAGCTGGGTGTCGATCAGCATAGCAGTGAAATTGAACACCATGTTGCCTAAGGATAGTGCCAAGTGGGAGGAGGTAGATAATGAACAACAGAGGGCACAACACAGACCCCTGGGGCACCCCTCTTGTCACAGCACTACTCTCAGACTTGCAACTCAGCATTTGTACGTACTGTGTCCTTCCAGAGAGATAGGCCCCACACTCCGATATTGGCTAAACGTTCCAGGAGAAGATGTTGAGAGATGGTATCAAAGGCTGCACTGAGATCAAGGAGAATCAGAATGAAAATAAGTCCATCATCAGCTGCACAGAGAAGGTCATTAGTAATCTTAATCATGGCCGTTTCAGTACTGTGCATAGGATGAAATCCAGACTAGATTGTCCTTCAGGTGATCCTGGAGTTGAGTTGCCACTATCTTCTCAAGAACAGTTTTAGCAGTTTTAAAGGATGGTGGTACAATGTCAGAGAGAAGAGAGGTGTTGAGTATTGATGTAATCATCGGAGCAATAGATGGCAGGCAGCTCTTAACCAGGCTTGATGGAAGAGGGTCCAGCTGACAGGTGGAGGAATTGCACTTTTTGATGAGGCCACAGATGGTACTTGCAGCAGGGAGACTGAATTCACGGAGTTCATTGTTGTAAGATGATGCCTGAGTGCTTAGTGAGCATGGTTGTTTCAGCTGAGTAATTTAACATTCTCATTGCTGGTGGATTGCCTCAATTTTGGTATTAAAAAAGTTCAGGAAGACTGAGCAGTGTTCATCAGAGAGTTCCTGATGGGTGATGTTGTCAGGTGGCTTAAGGAGGCCATTAACAATGGAAAAGAGAGCCCTGGTGTTTCCTTGTCCTTCACTGATTATCTTTGTGTAGTATGATGTTTTTGCAACACAGATGGTATTTTTATACTGATGCAGGTGTCCAGAATACATGTCATTATGCACAGTAAGACCAGTCTTTTTTGATAGCCGCTCCAGGCGTCGGCCCAAGGATTTCATATGCCAAAGTTCAGGTGTAAACCAAGGAGCGAAGTGTACAAGTGAAACCGTTTGCATCTTCATAGGAGCAAGTCTGTCAAGTGCTGTAGACATGCAGTCGTTGTAGCGGTCAACTAAATCCCCCAATGAAGTATTAAAAGCAGGGGAGGGATACGTGGCAATTAGAGAAGTGAGTTCCTCTGGTTCCACCTTTTTAATATGACATCACACGCTGAACCTTGAACTTCATGACAGGCAGATGGGTGTCAAACAGTACAGCTTTGTGATCAGAGATGGGTAGTTCAGCAGTACTGTTATTGCTTGGCTTGATACCAGAGCAACAGACCAGATCTAAAATATGTCCTTTGTTGTGGGTTGGAAAGTTAACATTGTGTGATGCCAAAGGAAGCATATCCATAAAGTTTTTTTGTGAATGTATTGGAAAAGTTGTCCATATGTATATTAAACTGCCCCATCAGGATGACATTAGGAGACATTGCATTCAAAGCAGTAAGACCAGTTGAAAGTTCAGGAATAAACATATTTAATGGTTTAGGTGGTCTGTACAATACCGCAATAATGGTGGGTGTGGGTCCTCTGAGTTTAACAGCCAGATCTATATATCTTACGATAGAGCAGTGTGAGACCACCGCCCCTCCCGGATGAGCGGGGTTTACAGATGTAAACAAATCCATGCGGGACTGCTTGGTTCAGATGGAAGAAATCATTGCTCTGCTGCCATGTTTCCGTGAGACATAGAAAGTCCAGTTTATGGTCCACAATGAAGTCGCTGACGAGAGAAGCTTTGTTGGTGAGGGATCTTATGTTGAACAATCCAGCTTTCAGTTGGTTTGACTGACTGTGCACATCCGATCTGGGCAGACGGGCAAGCACAGTATGGTCAACTCGTTGATCAGGCTTCAAATGACCACTATCAACAGTCCAGAGACAGGGGATTATTTTGCCATCCTTGCGAGCCATGTAGATTTTGTTGCGACGAGATCCTCGGTGGACATACTTTGGGCATCGGAGAATGTCGCATTGACACAGAAGCTCCACAGAAGGTGCATAGTTCCCCCATAGCTGGTAATTAAATATTTAATTTTAAATATTTCCTCATCCTTACTCCAGCAGATGTAGCCTATGCATGAAGTTGTTGTGGGTAAGTACTGAAGCACTTTATGCTTGCTCTTGGGGGAATTACTGGAATTGTTGGGTCTTTGTAAATTATAGTGTGGTCTAGACCTACTCTATCTGTAAAGTGTCTTGAGATAACTCTTTTTATAAATTGATACTATAAATAAAATTTAATTGAATTGAAGTAGTCCTAGTGAGCTGTAGACTTAGGCTACTGTGGTAAACTTAACTTGCATCCTCCGGTCATCAGGCATCATGTCAGACTCCAACCCCATATAAAACAAAATACAGCGGCGAAAGTATAAAATGCGTAGCTAGATATAACTATTGAACTTTGCTAATGAACTATGAGTATGAAAACCAAATCAAATGATCAATGTATTCTTGAGACAGTAAAATTATCGAAAGTAAACAAGTGTCACGTCCATTTCCACTCTTATTGTATTTTCTGTTTGTTTCTCTTCTAGAGTTTTCCAGTCGTCCAGAGTCTACGTCGACTGACCTCCCAGGGTCTACGTCGACTGACCTCCCAGGGTCTACGTCGACTGACCTCCCAGGGTCTACGTCGACTGTTCTCCCAGAGTCTGCGTTGCTGACCGTTCTCCCAGAGTCTGCGCTGACCAGTCTTCTAGAGCCTCCTGAAGGGTTTCGCCGTCGCAGTCAGCCTTCAGAGGGGATTTGCCTTCGCCGCCTGCCTCCAGAAGGTTATCGCCGTCGGCCTCCAGAGGGATATCACCGACGGTCGCCAGGGGATTCTGCCTTCGTGCTTGGCCCCCTGAGGTGTATCGCCTTTGTTGCCGACGGCCTCCAGAGGGTTTTCGCCTTCGCCACCGGCATCCAGAAGGATTCTGCCTTCGCCGCCGGCCTCCAGAGGGGTTTCGCCTTCGTCGATGGTCGCCAGACGCAGTCTGCCTTTGTGCTCGGCCGCCTGAGGGGTATCTCCTTCATTGCCGACGGTCTACAAAGGGTTTTTGTCTTCGCCGCAGACCTCCAGAGAATCTTCGCAGACCTGTCCGTCCTCCCGAGGGACTCAGCCTTCGCCGTCCTGCTCGGTCTCCTGAGGGGATCCGCCTTTGCCAACCTGTTCCGCCACCAGAGGGGTTTCACCTTCGCTGCCGGCTGCCTGAGAATCCTCGTCATCCTGTTCGGCTTCGGTTTCCACATTCACTGTGGTTCACAGTCCTGGACCCCGCAGTCTTTCTGTCCCCAAGCTCTCCTGTCCCCAGTTCCCTGCTGCCCACTTTCTTCAGTTCCCTAGCCCCATTGTCCTTTTGTCCTTCCTGCGCCCTTCTTGGGTTGTTTTGTGTTCATCCCTCCTCTGGACCCCCTCCACCCTCCCTGGACAGTCGTGCCTGTTTTGGACGTTTTTGGTTTTGTTTTAAGGGCCGTCTGGTAGCCGTCCCTTGAGGGGGGGTACTGTTACGTCCAGTTCCGCTCTTATTGTGTTTTCAGTTTGTTTCTTGGACTTCCTGTTTTATTTTGACATTTACTGTTTTGTCTTCATTCACTTCAGTCAGAAGTTACCTTGTGAAATCAATAATGTTGTCAGACACTTTGAATAACAATCTGAGCCTGTCAGTGGCAAAAACAATCACTTATAGTGGATAAAAATCGAGGGTGCACAATTGTCTCATTAGGTTAAATTGCAGACCTGTTCCTGAAGGGCCGTTCACTGCTTACTCGCTCATTACTGGACCAATTTCAATGATTTTTTGTGGACATCTGTCTATTAGACACAAATGCATGGGGAAATGGGGTCCAGGTTGAAATAAACCTAAATTACCCGATAAGACACCAATGGGTGTCATCACGGACAGCCCGTCTATAGTTTTACACAGTCAATGGCTTAAACAGAAGGTTAGGTAGTGTGTAGATTGTAGCATCATCAACTCCTGTGTGTCACATCGCATAGGATTGAGTGAATGCTCGGTTCCCTTTACAAGCTCTGCCTTCACAAGCTTTTTTTAAAAATAGATTTTCATTACAAGAGAAGTGAGGACCAATGAAATTAAAACATATATTTTTTGTTTCTGAGGAAATATGATCACTTAATAAAAAGTAATACAAATCTTAAAAGGTTATTCAATCTTATATTATTCACTAATGTAATCATTTGTATTTTACTCTTGTTTGCTAACTCTTGACCGTTAATGGGAACGATTTATAACTGTCATGTTTTTTTTTCTTCTTCTTTTTTGTTGTTGTCCATTCAAAAATGTGAAAAAGCACACACTCCAAGTCCCATAATACCTTGCGTAGCAGATGAGACGCGCGGGGCTGGGAGTGGTTGATTGTTGTAACGTGACATTACATCCGGCTTTGTGAGCAGCTGCTTTTTTTCTCTCCCGGGGCTACATAAACAACGGCCGCGAGGCTCAACTGGGAAAGTAGCCCGAAAGCCCGAACACATCTAGCCAGGCGTGCTGTAACCCCCCAGACATAACGGTACGTTCAGGGGCTCCACGAGCTTTAATGTTTCTTTCATCAACTTTAACCTGATAACATACGTTTGTTTAGAGCAGAATGTGTGTGTCATAACGCCGTCTATGTGGTGAGCAAAGGTTAAATATGATAACGTGAACGTAAAACCGACGAATGTCAATCATTAAATTAACTTCACCCCGATACTGGGAGCAGGTAGGGACAGACGAGCTGTTAGACTCACTCGCTCAGTAGGGTTTCTGTCTTGGTAAGTTAGACGCTCATTTCGATTAAACAGACGCATTATTAAGCTGAGTCCTAAAAAAAAATAAAAAAGCCGATAACTTTAGTGTATCGCTCAGTGTTGATAACTTGAACTGGTGAAGGTAGCCTATTGGTGGCTTGCTTTTAAAGGAAAGTTTCTTAAACAGGTTGATCTATTAGAACATAGGCTAACTTTTTTTTTTTTTAGCCCATTACCCCTAGCGTTATTCACAGAAACTTCACATCATTCATTCACATATTTTTAAAGCATGTTGTAGTGGACAGGACTGCGCTTTTCCTACTCTTCACACAGTTATTGCTTTTAGGTTTTAATGTCATGTTCATTTTAGCTGACATATCGAGTACTGATATTTTAGTAGTTTGTAATCCTTAAAAGTGAATGTACTTATAACTTTGAGTCTTAATTAACATGCAAGGTATTTCTAGAAATCCATGCAAATAGTCAAAATCTAGTGCAGAAATAATGAGTTGATTTTTTTCACAAGTTGTTTTTACTTTTTCCAACATTTTAAATTTTTATATTTTTCGTCTACACATTTTCAGCGCTTATTTCTACGTCCAATATTTTCTGATTTAAAACGGGCCAATGTGACCCGAAGTCAACATAAGGGTTAATCAACAGAACTTAAAACCGCATCTTCTGTTGTGCCCATTTAAGTTGGATGCCATTTCATGTGAGTGCATAAACTTGAAAGTTGTTTTGTTTTATAGCTTATTTAAAATCTTAAATTATT
Source organism: Zingel zingel (assembly GCA_023566125.1). NCBI lineage: Eukaryota > Metazoa > Chordata > Actinopteri > Perciformes > Percidae > Zingel > Zingel zingel. The sequence goes on from CM042324.1 coordinate 33,013,464, forward strand.
TCAATTTGACAATAAATATTTATGACTACATTGTCATTTTTTTCTTTTAAACAGTCAAAGATTCATCTTATCTGCTTCATCAGGGCTGTGTAGCTGCATATGAATGCACAATCTGTAGGCCACGGGGCAAGATTTAGGTATTTGAAGCGTTCAATCAAGTTTGAGCGAACTTTGGTTGCATGCAGGTAAACAGTCTTGTGTGGGGAGCAAAAGATGTGGATCGCATTGGCCGAAGTGTGATCTGGGAAACCGTAGAGATTAGCCGAAATGTAGTCTGGACCGTAGACTTTATAGATGGACAACGCGTCTCCTCTTCCTCCCATTGTACAAAGTTGAAGCCAAAATCTCCTGGCTCTTGTCATTTTGGAGCAAGAGTCTGCGCAGTAGTTAGTGATGAGGCGGTGAAGCCACGGTAACAAAGTCCCACCCATTCACCTGCCCGATCAATCCCAGCTGTCAATCCCAGCTGTCAATCATGAGGTTTCAGCCAACAAAAAACTAAATAAAAACCGAACTGATCAGAAAAATGAACACTTGAACAAACATCAGCGTGACCAGAACTACTTAAAATGACAGAAACCATCTTTGGCAAAAAATAAATAAATAAATATATCTATTATTATTATTATTATTATTATTATTATTTTTTTTTAGACAATGTATTATTATTATTATTATTATTATTATTATACATCCAGGGAGCCGACACACAGGACAAGCGGCATGATAGTTCACGTACACAGTGGCAGAAACCGTGTCTCACACACGCACACACACACACACACTCACAAACTTTGCGTGTTGCGCACACAGTCTGTTGACAGTTTATCTGTCTGTGAATAAATACTACAACTCCTAAAGACCCAAGCCAAGTTCCCATTGGTTGCTAGCTGCTGGTTCAAGTGAACGGGTTACTCACGGAGCTAGCGACAACCTCAACACAGGCTCACTGACTTAAGGTGGGCTGGCTTTAAGATGGACCGGCTATTCTCATTTTCGTGACATGCTGCTTCCTCCAAAATTTGCCTTAGTAATCTGTCCCTCGCTGTAACTGACAACCACTAAGTGGTATGCAAATAATTGTGTGATGATGTCACTAATATGCAAATGAGCATATGACATACTGTGCAACTAAGCGCTCTCAAAAACCTAGTGAAAACCCTGGGCTTCACTTTCACCGTCTTCGCATCAACCCCAGGTCTGGACCTAAAACACCTATAAAAAGTATCGATTCGGACTGTAACCAATGACCGCATGCACTGAATGCTTGCTCTTGAGGCGAATTGTTGGGTCTCTGTAAATGATAAGAGTGTGACCTACTCTCTCTGCAAAGTGTCCTGAGATAAGTCCTGTTATGATTTGACACTATGAATGTCAAATCATTTTGGAAGTTTCAGCAGTTCCACTGCCTGATTTCCCACATGGCTGCTGCTGTCATAAGGTCCGATTAATAAACTTTAATGAGCTTGTTTTTATTTTATTGAAGTCGTGTTTTACAGCTGTGCTAAAACTGTAGTCTGTTTCTTCCAGCCGTCATCTTCTTTGACTAAACTTTGTTGGAATTTTCGCTGGACCGGCTGGGGGTTCCTTGCCTATGTTCCGTGTGAGCACCACGTCGTGGCCGATTTTAAATTGATGTGTACAATGTGAGCACATTCAAAGCGTGCAGAAAGACAGATTTTTTTTTTTTAAATGTGTAGTGTTGGGGTAACACAACGTGCAAGATAAGGCTGCCCAGCTTTTGGTAACAAACACACAGCCATCAACTAGGGGTGGGAATCACCAGAGGCCTCACAGTACTTCTCTCACCATATTATTGCGATTTTAAACATATTGCAATTTATTACCTATTTCTCAACTTAAAAGTTTTCCCAATTTCCAATTATGTCCACAAATGGAAAAATCTTTTTTCAACATCTGTTTTATCTAAAAAGATAAATTTCTCTGTTTGTTCATCTTACTTCAATTTTATTGCTGCAAAATGTGATTGTCAAGCAGTCAAACTGACCAACACTTAATAAAATTTAAGATTGATACGTGGCGACTGTTACAGTATTGCCACAGAAAATATTGCGATATTATGCTGTATAGATTCTCCCAGAAATATATGACATCACGTTTTTCCAACAGAGCTGCCCACCTCAGACCAGAAGAGAAACTGCCCAGATAAATATTCCATGTGAAATAATGTATTCATGTAGGACCCCATCATTCACAATAGGAAGCTTCATGTTTTTGTGGAGGCAGCCCACCTCGGAATGAAAAGCCTGGACAAATTGAAGATTGATAGATAACAAAAATAGTCAAACAAATATGGCAATATTGAAACGTATTATGTAAAGTGGCCATATTATGGTCATATTCAGGTTCATAATTGTAATTTGAGGTTGTATCAGAATAGGTTTACATGGTTTAATTTTCAAAAAACAGCATATTTTTGTTGTACTGCCCATTGCTGCAGCTCCTCTTTTCACCCCGTGTCAGGTCTCTGTTTTAGCTACAGAGTGAGACCTCTCAACTTCGGTAACATCTTTGTTGGCAGTCGCACATGCGCAGTAGCTAGGTAAACTCACTATTGCTAGCTAGCTATTTCTCCAACTTCGGCCTGTACGAGGCAGGATTAGCTGGGAGACTTCTTCTAAATGAGGGCGCACTTCCAACTTTGCGTGGAATACCTGCAGGGCAAGGCAAGGCAACTTTATTTGTATAGCACATTTCAGCAACAGGGCAATTCAAAGTGCTTTACATGAAAACAGATTAAAAAAAAATTTAAAAAACATATTTAAAAGTTACAGTGCAGTATAAGAAATTAAACATTGAAGAGCAGTTAAAACAGTTAAATATATAAAAGCAGATAAAATAGGAATTTCTCTTTATATGCTTATATAGATTGTCATACAGTGTCAACAATGCAACTTCAGTATAAGAAATAAACAGTTATTTAAAGAAAGGCAACATCAAAAAGAAAGGTCTTCAGCCTTGATTTAAAAGAACTGAGAGTTGCAGCGGACCTGCAGTTTTCTGGGAGTTTGTTCCAGATATGTGGAGCATAAAAACTAAACGCTGCTTCCCCCTGTTTAGTTCTGACTCTGGGAACAACAAGCAGACCTGTCCCAGACCACCTGAGAGGTCTGGGTGGTTCATAGTGTAGTAGCAGATCAGAAATGTAGGGGAACAGGGACATGTAAGTTAAGGCGTTCTATACAATTTATTTTGTAGATGAGGGTGAATTTGTATGTGTTGTAGCAGTGTTTTGTCATTGAGAACGAGCTAGCATGCTAGCGCTAGCATGCTAACGGGTAGCCCCCTAGGCCCCTCGTCTCGGCTAGTTGCGTAGAAAGCCGTGCAGATTTTGAACTATGTATGTTTCTTTCTGTGTTTTCTTTTCCTTCCTTCCTAGATCCATCATGAATTTCTTCCTGGAAACGATCAAAGTCCTCCTGCTGTCCCTCTGGTACAATGTGGAATCTTTCATCCACATCTTTGTACCCAAGAAGAAGAAGAACATCGCTGGTGAGGTGGTGCTGATCACGGGGTCAGGTAGCGGGATCGGCCGCCTCATGGCTCAGGAGTTTGCGGCTCGTGGCACTGTGCTGGTGTTGTGGGATATTAACCAGGACGGGATGAAGGAAACGGCTAGACTGGCTAAGCAGAGCGGAGCCAGCAGAGTCCACTACTATCTGTGTGACTGCAGCGACAAGAACGAGGTTTACAGAGTGGCTGACCAGGTAAGGTTCCTTGAAAATCTGAACTACAGGGCACCCATGACACTATTTACAAGTCTGTCTTTTCTCCAAGTACCTTGCACAGCTTGCTTTACTTGGCTAGCCTCCTTGGTTTATTGCAACCTGTTGTTTTTGGGGTATGCCAACTGCCAAAAAGTCATTTACAATAACACTGTACTTGTGTCAAGTCTGATAAATCTACTCATTATTTAGTGTGTGTGTGTGTGTGTGTGTGTGTGTGTGTGTGTGTGTATATATATACACACACACACACACACACACACACACACACACACACACACACACACACACACACACACACACACACACTTTTGGTAAAACTGCTCTGAACTGGCTGTGCCGTTGTTTTCCTATGGGGAGAGCGGTGGAGACAACAAGGAGGAAGCGCCACCCTCCATTGCCAGTATGGAAATCAGGGCGTTGCCTGGAAAAGGCAAAGCATTATCAGCACTACCCAGCCCTGTGTGGCCTTGAGGCAAGGGGGGGGGACCCCTGAAAGTGACATTATATAATTATGTTATATAGTCCATTTAAAAAAATAAAAGCGCGAGATAAAGCTGTTTTCGCACAAAAAGGCAATTCGCTTCTCGTTACTCGCCTTAAAAGTTTAATTCATTTTAACTTAGGCCGGAAACATTGCACGCGTAACGTATGCGGAGCGGATGTTCCAAAACTACGCTTTCACTATAATCAATGAAACTGGCGACACCTGCCAGAAGAGCAGCACGTAGTGGTGCATATGCTCCGCCGAGATCCACTCTGCAAGTAAAATAGGACGGTCTTATATTTATATTTTTTTACGCGAGGTGTGCACGCCCCTTTTACACAGAAATGGATCATAAAGTGTCATTATTTATATTATAATATTTATTATATTATTATATAAAGAGCCCTACTAAGCACAAGTTTAGTTTCCGTTGTCCAGCGAGGAACTTGAGATCGTTTGTTTTGGTTGGGGGTTTGCTGGGATCCTAAAGAGAACTGTTTGGTGTTGAGAGAAAACACTAATTTGCTGCACTAAGTTAAATGTATTAAGTTTAAGTTTTTTTTTTTTTTTAAATTTTAAAGAATATTTTTTGGGCTTTTCCGCCTTTATTTGACAGGACAGCTAGGTGAGAAAGGGGAGAGAGAGAGGGGGAAGACGTGCAGGAAATTGTCACAGGTCGGATTCGAACCCTGGACCTCTGCTCTATGAGCTCTATTATGTGAGCGAATACAGGTATTGGATTGGGACTCTGCATCACCAGATATTCATTATTTAAAAAATTGGATCGGGATCAGGGGCTCAAAAAAGCTGATCGGGACATCCCTAATGCTTAGTGCCTCGGTCCTGGCCGCATCACTGTTATGCCAATGATGACGAAAAAGACAACACAAGTCGGGTCAGAAGCGTCACAAGGGCCACGCCGCACCACATTTCATTATGTCGGCCCCTAATCGCTGAAGCTGCTGCACGAGGCAGCAACATTAATACAACAGGAAGAGTGACATCTGGCGGAATTTCCGGCGGCACCGGAGCAATCCCTGAAGTGGAATGTCATGGATATGCCGGTGATGTCTGCATTCTTTATTCTTTCTCCTCACTCAGTATTAGCCTTCTTAAAATGTGTCCCCCTGAACAGTGTAGTTGAATAGCCCTGCTGTAAGCTTTGTACCGTCACATTTACCTGAGCTTAGTGAACAGCTCTTTTGCATATCCAGTGCAAAGAGCCAGAGGCAAGAAGGGGAAAGGGGCGAAAAAGATTTACATTTGGGCCACCAAAAATTTACTTTTGCCAACAGAGGGGGCTTGGTGGCCCATGTGGCCTGTGCTTAAAAATATTTGCATCTATCCCTGTTACTGTATGCAATTTAGGCAATAAAAATGTTGCTTTTTCAAAAAAAGGAAACCTCTTGTGTATATTTGCTATTGCAGTTTACTGTAAAGCAAAAGTATTTGTTATCCAATTGTTGAGGGTAGATGTAGTAGAGCAGTCGTGAGCAGATATTGACACTCAGGATGAGTCAAAGAGAATGTTGAAAGGATGGGCTTTTATTATTATTGTCCCAATTAAGGCCCGCAGGCTAAACAAACAATTAACCAAAAACAAAATTAAAAAGAAAAAAAAAAGAGGAAAATAAAACTTTCACAAAAAATAAAATAAATTGACATGAGAGTCAAAAAAATGATTAAATGATACAAATATATAGAGAGTATACAGCTGTATATAAGTTGACTTTTCTAAACTAGTCACCAGAGCATTCCACAGACTTACGTCCTCGCACCTCTATGCCGGTAAGCCACAAAGACTACCTGTTATCCTGTTACCTTTTAAACTAAATAAACGGTAATGTAGTTAAGACGTAAGTGTTGTGTGTTTATTATAAGTGGAGAGGTTTGTGACATAAATGGTATGGTTTTAAACAGAATGGTGTATTGATGGATATAGCTATAGCCTATAAATCACCGCAGTATTAGCTGTAAATATGTGCACAAGAACGCTACGGGATTATTGTGGGGCATTTGATGAATGGCTAGTTTAACAGACAATTTGAAACCGAGCATATTGACACGCTAACACAATAAACAGGCGACATTTACACTCAGTCTTTGAGAGACAATAGGTAGCGCATCGCTACCGTGACGGCAGCCATGCGCCCCGTCACACCGATTAATCGATGAAATAATCGGTAGAACACTTGACTACTAAAATAATCGATAGCTGCAGCCCTAAATGGGACTTCTTTGAGAATATTTATGTTGATGTTTATGTTCTCATCCATCTCGTTTCCTTCTTGCACAGCTGCTGCAGTTGACACCTGTAAACACAATGTTGCAATGTAACGTTAACTAACTAGCATTGTTGTCCCTATGGCTGAAGTTACTGCGTAGCGATCACAGACCATATATAAAGATGTAGCGATAGGCGCTCACTAGATCTGCTGTCATTGCCTGGATTGGAGGACAGGACTTGCTCTGCTATGCATGGAAACTGTGTTTATACTTAACAACGGTCTGTTACCAAGAAATGGCAGACCGCAGAATGCCTTAGAATTCAACCAAGCCATGGTAATACATTGCATTAGTGTGGATGGAGGGCCAAAGAACGGTGTATCTAAACCCCCCTCTGGCTGACATGGCGAGGACTGTAGTGCATGGTTAGCTCCAGAGGCATCATTAGGCCTGGGCGTCCTCAGCTGCATCCTGCGTTGACTCAATAACATGACTTTCCTAAACTGCAACTGGACTGATTGAAGATGCACGGCAGCTGTCCACAGCACAATGCCTGATTAGATATATGTATTATCATCTTGCAATACCATGGGCTCAAATTCAGAACCTTGGACGCCGTATGCTGTTTCTGATCGCAGGGAGCTATTATCCGAGTGATATCACAAATGGCATTGCAACACCTAGTAGACAAGGTGCAGGCTTGTATGAAAATGCAGAATTTTAAACTACTGCTAAAAATTGTATTTCTCATTAGAAAATTCTGAGAATTTGTGTACGTGGTTAAGACAACATAATGATGCCTGTAATTTATTTTCACAAGGATCAATAAATGCCGAACTGATGTTTAAAGATGCTCTATTTTGCATTGACTGCAATGTGTAGATGAGGACACAATTAAAAAAAGAAAAAGAAATTTAAATTCACTTGTTGAGATAAAATTCTGAGATTTTGCACACCAAATCTACAATCGTCTTCGAATGTTGTGAATTTTCAAACTCAATCAATCAAAAATTTGAATGGTACATTTGTGGAGGACAGTCTGGAGATGAAGTTCCCCAAATTTGATGTCAATTGAAACAAAAATGTGGGAGGAGATAGATTTAAGAAGTTTTGCAAAAAGTAGAGTGATGGACTTCAAAATTGCCAATAAGTAAAAGCAGAGTAAAGTTTCTGCTCTATTGGGGCTACAGTTTGGCATAAGTTGCGACGTAGCATGTATGGCTGATTTGTTATTAAAGTTTAGAATTTTAGATGGCTGCTGTAGCGCCACCAGCATGACAATTAGCACACATATCGCTCGATTGCGTTTGGCATAGGACTGGACTGGCAACATTTGGTGAGTTTTCGTGCATGGGAACATGGATTTATTAGGAATAATAATAATAATAATAATAATAATAATAATAATAATAATAATACAGGCAAAAACTAAAGGGTCCACGCAGCTTCGCTGCTCGGCCCTTGATAATAAAAAAGCCCCAGAATGCCACATGCAAATTAAGTAAACGGGTATTTTCCAAGGCACTTGCAGTTCTTAATTTTTTTTTTTTGTAGAACCCATGGTAGAACTGTAACTTGGTCCAGTTTAATTTTCCGAGGCGAATAGAACGGGCAGCTACGTGCGGGGTCGGACCATCTTGCCATATTTGTTGCCATCACCTAGCAACCGTCTGTAAGTGAGGAAAGCTGTGAAAGGTGTAATTTTCGGAGGAATCCTAGGCAAATCAGTCTTTTGATGCCATCAACACAAAGCGCAATACTAATGATTTTGTTTGAAGTTCCTGTGACATTTACAGTCTATGGTTCAGACTCAAACAGACAAAGCTCAGAAGCAGACCCGTGCGTCGCCCTTCAGTGGTCTGTGCAGCTTCAGGTTTCTAATGGACGCACTCTGCTGTGGGCATGCTGCGGCAGATGTGTCGCGTTTATGCTCCGTGTATTTCTGCCGTAGTTTTGGTTTTCCACCTCCGATGTAGAGCAGCGTACAGCGACTTCCCTGAACTTTCTCTCATTCAGAGACCCAAACTGGGATCTGTGCGTGTCAGAAGGTCTGAGATCTACTGTATCAGCAGAGCAATCATGTAATGCACAGCAGACTATGGTGCCGGTAGATTATTTTCTGAAATATTGTGACTTCATTCTTGTAATAGCCTATTATAACTTTATTTTTCACCAAATATCATGACTCCTCCAAATCTCAGAGAGCAAAGATGGGATATATTTTGAATGCGCATAAAGTTTTGAGCATGAGCAGAAATCTTGCTCAAACACATCAGAAATATTACAGTTCAGGAGTTTATTAATTCATTAAAATGAATTCAAGTATCATTGAGGTGAATAATTGTCATATGCACATTTAAGGAGGTTACATCCTCAACAAAAGACTCAAAAGAGGAGGGAAGAGTAAATTATGCCTAGGCTACATGTGTAATAAATAGTTGAAAGCAATACAGAATGCCTAAGAGCCTTACTGCAATCTATTCCATTATGTTTTTATATTTGGATTGTAATCTGTTTCCCTTTACATAAAGATATTTTCATCATAAATTGATGCAGAAAAAGGTAGAAATGGGTGCATAAAAATTCCCCGTAAGGCAGGAAATGAAGTGTTTAATGCTCAAAATGTTGCATCCTGCATCATAAGTCACTACACAAATCTGGAAACAAAATCCTGGCCTTTGGGTTGCCAGACCAGTTATTATTAGCCAAATGTTGGTGCCATCTAACTAACATCTACAAACTGGTCAGCTCTAATGAACATACACTTGCTATTAACAAGCTGGGCAATCACTGTTTTGCATTGCATTCAGGTTATTTAAATGGGTCCGGGCTAAGCCCCCAACCTCCTCAAGTCCTAGAAACGCCCCTGGTTAGCTCACACAGCCAGACTAAAATATGTGGTTTAGCTGTGACTCCGGTCACTGTGATTTCAGCGTGCCTGGGTTTCCTGATGCTCTGATCCATCTGCCTGGAGATGCCACAGATGTTAATCCTGCTGAAAGGGTAGAAGTCATTAACCTCTCTCTGGGTTGGTGAAGACCAGAAGGGATTTTAGGGTTTGATGCCATGGAGGCATATTCTACTTCCTTTCAACTTGTAAAGGGGCTTGCACTTGGTGAGAAAGCAGCAGACATGTTATTGATTGGTCCAAACTAGGATGAGCCGATAAATGGTCTGCTTGATATAGAAAGGAATTTATAGCTTGTGTTAGAAAACAAGCTAATTCCTGGATTGGTGGTGCTTGATAAGAAAAAATGTGCTTATTTGGGAGCTCTCTCTGCCCTTGGGGATATCTTTTACTAAATAGGATTGCATCATACATGACAGACATTCCTTTGCTCCATGCAGGTAAAGCGAGAGGTGGGTGACGTCAGCATTCTGGTCAACAATGCTGGGATCGTGACAGGAAAGAAGTTCATGGATGCCCCTGATTCCCTGATTGAGAAGACGATGGAGGTCAACACTATGGCTCACTTCTGGGTCAGTCACACACAGCAGGCCACACAGCTGAGCTTTGGATCCATGTCCTTTTCTTAGGGAGACTTTTTCTTCGAGGAGCAACCTTAAAAACGTGTACCAACTAACTGAATCAGACACGTAACCTTCTATTGTTACAGCCACACACACACACACACACACACACACACACACACACACACACACACACACAGTGTTAATAACTGGATACTACTTCTTGCTAGATATATATATATATATATATATATATATATATATATATATATATATATATATATATATATATATATATATTTATTTATTTATTTATTTATTTATTTATTTATTTATTTATTTAAATGTTATTTTGTAATTTATTCCCATGCATACTACTCAGAGTAATGGCAGTGTCCAGGGGTCTCATTTATAAACGTGGCGTACGCACAAAACGGGGCTGAAAATGTGCGTACGGCACTTCCCACGCAAAGGTTGTAATTTATAAAAAAACAAACTTGAATGGGTGAATGTGCGGTCTTTCACACAAACTCTGACCCATGCGTACACACATTTTGGAGACAAAATAGGAATTGGCGACGCAGATGGTGAGGTGGTGAACTGAAGTCAGACTGCAGAAAGTAAATGGGAATAACGATTACTCATAATCACGCACATTTTTTTTCACTCCATATCATCCACCTTACCATGAAGATTAAATACAGCAGTGTTATTTGCGCTTGTACCGAGTGATAATTGTTCCATAAACACCTCCAACTCAAATCTTTAATAAAAATGTGTAATGTGCACGTCACATTGTCCGCTACGGAGCGCAGGAGGAGGAGATGGCCCGACTGCATGGAATACATGATAACATTTAAATACCCTAGCATTAGATAACTGCAGAACACAGTGTAAATAACTAAATATCTGTCTTTAATACTGTGCATATATAATCAAATGTCAAAGTCTGAAAATACAGCCGTTAAGCTCTCGCGCAATCGTTACCCTTAATGTCCTCGTTATCAGTCCAACTTTAATACTGTTTGTGACAAAACCTGCATGAAGAAAAGTGTGTTTGGCTATTAGACTTTATTTCGTCTTCAAATTGTATCTTGGGGTGGGGGATACCACTAGTTGATGCTGTGTTGGCAAGGTGTTAACAATCACAAATTGTTGTAAACCTAAATACTGCGGTGACCCCCGTGCGTAATGCTGCATGATGGCACTGCTGGCCCTGCAGGAAGGAGTACTACGCTAATGGAAGAATCAGGAGAGAAAGAGACTAGGGACCATGACGATGACTGGCTAACATGCTGATATAGATTCCATAAAGCTGAGCTCTTGGATCTATGTACTGAATTGGGTCCAGTAGAGAGGGCAACACGCCGGAACCGTGCCATCCCGGTCCATCCCGGTCCAAATACAGGTCCTCGCCACTCTGGGGGCTGCTGGCCGTTTCCAGAGGGAAATGTCAGACTGCCAAGTGTTGTTGTGTGGTGTTTTTTTTTTTTTTTTTTTTTTTTTTTAAATAAATATCATATATAATCTTCAACTTTATCAGTAAGGCTTGTTTGGATATAATAGTTCTGCTAAATCTTATTATACATGTCTGGTATATCGAAGCTGTCCCTGAGTGCCGTAATGCCTGCCGTTTTGGACGTATTATTAATATATGTAGTCCATAGATCAGGGTTCCATACACTGTGCAAGAAAAGGCCGAAATTATAATTCAATTTGCAGCAATTTCTGAACGTCTGAGAAGTTTTTTGCTTTTTCTCCGCCAGTCGTCATGATTCGGTGTAACGAAAGAACAGCTGCCAGGGTCATTAACATACTGATCAGCATTCACAGGGTGCTTTGTATTGACTATTTATGGTTAAAAATGGGCGTGTACAGGGTGGGATAAGAGGCTGATTCACGTACACACTAGGGCTGAAACGATTCCTCGAATAACTCTAATAATTCGATTACAAAAAATCCTCGATGCAAAATGACTTGCCTCGAAGCTTGGTTAAATCAATGTTACTAACGTTGTATCGCTGACGGACGGTGTTTCCGCTACTGTCGCACACCAGACACGGCTCAGCCTGCTGCTGGCGACACATGCCAGAGGTAACTAGTGAGGGCTGAGAGAAGAGACCGGCTGGAGGAGACCACAGGAAGGGTCCAAAGTTTGGAATCATTTCAAACTTAATTAAAACTAAAACTCTGTACAGTGTTTCTACTACAAAATCAAACTAGCTTACCACAATAATAGAACGACGTCAGTGCTTTAGCATCTCAACAGAAAACATTGAGTCTAACTTAATCATCCATTCCACGAAGAGGACCGACAAAAGTAAATCACAGAGTCGTATGGACGATGAAACTACATCAAACACAACAACTACCAAAATCAAAGACAAGAAAATACGTAGTGGTGACCACGATCTGAGCTGACGCGCTGACTATCCCTTCAGAAAAACAGCTGATTGTTGCGCATCTCTCTCTCTCTCTCTCTCTCTCTCTCTCTCTCTCTCTCTCTCTCTCTCTCTCTCTCTCTCTCTCTCTCCACGGAGAAACGGCTGATCAACGATCTAATAGCATAAGTGTAACGGAGCTGTGTGACATTATAATCAAATATATAAATGAAAATGGGTTAAGTATAACTAATATTTACATATAGGTCTAGTTTTGGTTGTTTAAAAACGTAAAAAAAAAAAATATCTGATTAATCGATCGATTAAGTGCTAGATTAATCGATTACAAAAAGAATCTATAGCTGCAGCCCTAGTACACACGCTTGTAGGTAATCTCTGATTTATGAAGGGAACATTGCTTACAGGTGTGCGTACACACGGTTTTATAAATCTGACTTTTTTTTCGGCTTACGCCATTTTGGGCTCTTGGGCGTACGTACAGTTATAGTAAGGATCCTACGCACAGTTTTATAAATGAGACCCCAGCTCTTCTGCCAACAGCGCAGAATCTCTCTCCCTCTCCTCAGTCTATAGCTGCTTGCCCCAGGAGTGAGAGTTGATATAATATAATACACACACTACATTATTGTAAATAGACACTGATTCATAAATAGGATTGTACAAATAAATAGGATAGATTATAAATAGTTGACTGTATAATGGCCCTACATACACCTGATTTCTTCTGGGAAAGTAAAACATGACCAGTAACCTGGATCCCTTTTTTTATTATGAGTTTTGTTTGAGTGAGAGAAGGTCCTGTAACCTGCTGCAGTTTTGGAGAAAATGTCAATGTTTTCTAATAGACAATGTTTAATTATGAACACACAATAGAATTTTTCATAAAAATATGTAATAGTCTTGCATTAAAATGTCTAAAAATGACTATACCTATGATTTATATATTTTTTTGTGTGTATACTTTATCCCAAATGTTTCCAACAACATTCAAACCCAGAGAAATCTGTAATCTTAAAGGGGCACTATGCAGTTTTGGCCATTTCTTCGCTGTTTTCTCGCAGGTTTCTCTATAGAGCTACCCCTACAGCTTCAGAATAGATATTTGGCAGCTTCTATGTTTACTTGTGTCCGACTTCTCGCTTGGTCAGTCTGCTGTTTCCTCTCTCTCCGTTCCTCGACAATGCTTTCCTAGCTTTCTGCTTCTTTTTTTGCCGGCTCAGCCATGACGATGAAAAACTCCATCGCTACCTTGTTAGCCGGTTCCTGCATGGCCGTATGTGCGCAGTGCCATGAAGCAATGAGTTACATCGCGAGACCTCATATCACGCGATACTTCCTGACGCTGAGGCTGGCAGCTGGCCGGCCGAAAGTTGCAAGGGTGTTTTTTTTTTTTCCGCTCACAGGTACTAGGGGAAGCGAGACGACCACCATTCAAAACTAGTCATATAACCATTCCAATGACTCCAAAGCTGTTCAGTTAAGGTAAATAAAGCTAAAAAAACTGCATAGTTTCCCTTTAATCAATGACACGGAGTGTTTTGTTTGCTCGCCTGTCAATGGCGTCTTATAACCTTTGACCCCTCTAGTTGCTCTCACTTCCGTTAAAACGCAGGAAAGACCAGATGATTCGTTAGAGAGTAATTGTTGCAAAATTTTACTCCGTTACAGTAATACAGTTTTTTTTTTTTTCTGCCACACAGCATCATTTTTCATTAGCTCATGCCACTTTGCAGCACAGTAATACAGCAGAGACCTTATTTACTGATATATTTCAATATCGATCAATCCAGCTTAATGTTATTTCATTGTGTTGACGGTTAACAGCACTGGGCTTAACCACGATTAAATTTGGCACGTAATGTTAGCTTATGAGTAGTTGATTAATCTAATACGTAGTTAGCCAGCTGGCGCACACCTGCCCGTTTGCCTGGTTAACAATGAAGACAAGAACTCCCATGATCCCACGCAACTTCACAACCTCATCAAAAGTCAGCGTATACATCCATGGTTTAATTTGAGGGACCTCCTAGTGGCAGAAAATTACATATTGGACATTTAAAGAAAGAAATACAAAATGTTTGTGTATGCAGGGCAGATTTTTTTTAAATCGTAATTTGGCCAAGAAAATTGCAATTGGTGCATCTCTACTTACATGACATAACATGATGACAACTACCACACTTCATCTGCTCATAAAGACAGTGAGGTGCAGTTGAAAGCTCTAGAAGTTTGTTTGACCTTTTTTCATTTTTTGGTCAAAATAATCAAGATAGTGAAATCAGCTTGCAGTGTATTTAAATTACATACTTTGAAAGTGGTTGTCAATGAAATCCCTGTTTAGGTTTCTATATTTAGTTTGATGATTTGTGTGTTTTCTGTCTCTTTCTGCTTAGACCTACAAGGCCTTCCTTCCTGCCATGATTGCCAACAATCACGGCCATCTTGTCAGCATTGCTAGTTCTGCTGGACTCATAGGAGTCAATGGATTGGCAGGTGTGTGTTTTCTCCTCCTCATCATATGCATGTCTCTAACTGGGGATTTCCACCGAATGCAGAACGTCTGCGGACCGGCTCCACTTTGTGTCGGCTCCGTGCTCTGTCGTTTGTCAATACCCACCAGGTCCGGATTTGTTGCGTAACAGCTGCGGCCATGACTGACAGCTGAAGTCACGAGGACCCACGAGATCTCGCAAATTCAGGTAGAATAGAACCACAAAACCAACAACAGTTTGAGGGGAAACAACTCTGTGCTGTGTTTTCAAGGTGTAGTGCAGGGAAATATGATCCGCTATATATACAGTGAGGAAAATAAGTATTTGAACACCCTGCTATTTTGCAGGTTCTCCCACTTGGAAATCATGGGGGGGTCTGAAATTGTCATCGTAGGTGCATGTCCACTGTGAGAGACAATCTAAAAACAAAAATCCAGAAATCACAATGTATGATTTTTTTAACTATTTATTTGTATGATACAGCTGCAAATAAGTATTTGAACACCTGAGAAAATCAATGTTAATATTTGGTACAGTAGCCTTTGTTTGCAATTACAGAGGTCAAACGTTTCCTGTAGTTTTTCACCAGGTTTGCACACACTGCAGGAGGGAGTTTGGCCCACTCCTCCACACAGATCTTCTCTAGATCAGTCAGGTTTCTGGGCTGTCGCTGAGAAACACGGAGTTTGAGCTCCCTCCAAAGATTCTCTATTGGGTTTAGGTCTGGAGACTGGCTAGGCCACGCCAGAACCTTGCTATGCTTCTTACATAGCCACTCCTTGGTTATCCTGGCTGTGTGCTTCGGGTCATTGTCATGTTGGAAGACCCAGCCTCGACCCATCTTCAATGCTCTAACTGAGGGAAGGAGGTTGTTCCCCAAAATCTCGCAATACATGGCCCCGGTCATCCTCTCCTTAATACAGTGCAGTCGCCCTGTCCCATGTGCAGAAAAACACCCCCAAAGCATGATGATACCACCCCCATGCTTCACAGTAGGGATGGTGTTCTTGGGATGGTACTCATCATTCTTCTTCCTCCAAACACCGTTAGTGGAATTATGACCAAAAAGTTCTATTTTGGTCTCATCTGACCACATGACTTTCTCCCATGACTCCTCTGGATCATCCAAATGGTCATTGGCAAACTTAAGACGGGCCTTGACATGTGCTGGTTTAAGCAGGGGAACCTTCCGTGCCATGCATGATTTCAAACCATGACGTCTTAGTGTATTACCAACAGTAACCTTGGAAACGGTGGTCCCAGCTCTTTTCAGGTCATTGACCAGCTCCTCCCGTGTAGTCCTGGGCTGATTTCTCACCTTTCTTAGGATCATTGAGACCCCACGAGGTGAGATCTTGCATGGAGCCCCAGTCCGAGGGAGATTGACAGTCATGTTTAGCTTCTTCCATTTTCTAATGATTGCTCCAACAGTGGACCTTTTTTCACCAAGCTGCTTGGCAATTTCCCCGTAGCCCTTTCCAGCCTTGTGGAGGTGTACAATTTGTCTCTAGTGTCTTTGGACAGCTCTTTGGTCTTGGCCATGTTAGTAGTTGGATTCTTACTGATTGTATGGGGTGGACATGTGTCTTTATGCAGCTACCGACCTCAAAGAGGTGCATCTAATTTAGGATAATAAATGGAGTGGAGGTGGACATTTTAAAGGCAGACTAACAGGTCTTTTAGGGTCAGAATTCTAGCTGATAGACAGGTGTTCAAATACTTATTTGCAGCTGTATCATACAAATAAATAGTTAAAAAATCATACATTGTGATTTCTGGATTTTTGTTTTTAGATTATGTCTCTCACAGTGGACATGCACCTACGATGACAATTTCAGACCCCTCCATGATTTCCAAGTGGGAGAACTTGCAAAATAGCAGGGTGTTCAAATACTTATTTTCCTCACTGTATATATGGGGGACTGCTCTACCAGGTGAGCTAACCAGGCGCCCAAATGTGCTTTTCTTGAATGGAATTACAAGGTCACCTTGTGGGGTGCTTCTGGTGATCTGATTACTGTTATGTTGGATTATGAATGAGTTAAAAGTAGGGAAGCGGTGTTATACAAAATGTTGTAGACTAAACAGATGTTTCTGTATTTGATTACATCTTCCCAGCTCAGCAGTTTACGGTTATTTAGGATATTACAATGATGAGAATTGTTAGGCTTCTGGGCCAAAACTTTTAGGTTTATTCCGTAAGTGACGAGCCAGTAGTTTGGTCCCAGTTTGTCAAACAATGTGTTAGATGTGACATAATCATGGCATCCATAAATACTTAAATTGTAGCACAATACTAATGTTTTGACCTGAAATGGTTATATTGGACACAATGTTACATTGTCTCTTTGTGAAAAACATTCGTTTTCATTACATTCAGTTGAAGGCAGGAACGATTTAACCAATTGGTGATCTGATCCATAGCTGTGGTGAGTTTGGCAGCAGCCAGATGTTTTGTCTTGGCATGCACATATACTACGGTGTCGTCTGCATACATTAGTGTTTTGATATCAGGGCAAACTGACGGCAGATCATTAATATATAAACTAAACAAAACCGGGCCAAGTATTGATCCTTGTGGTACCCCTGTGCATAAGTTAAGAGATGATGAAAGATGATTGTTTACAGAAAAGATACACACTTCTCTGCTACCTTGGAGATTACAGGTAGAATACTGATTGGGCGGTAGTTACATATGTTCAGAGGGTCATTTTGATTTAAATATGGGAATTACAATTGCAGTCTTCCAGGTAGTTGGGAATATCCCCTGTAGCACTGACTGGTTGATAGTTTGTGTGATAGGGTAGGCTATGTGTTCTTCAGGGATTTAAAGGGATGGCTTTAAAGGGATTTAAAACTTTGGATATACCAAAAAACTTTTTCAGCAACACCGGATGATTGTGCGAGATCCCGCACAGAGCACAACATCTATTGCTGGAAGAGACTACCAGTAAAGAAGGAGCAAGAAGCGAGAAAACAGCAGAAGAGATCAACAAAATGGCAGAGTTTGAGGTTGGCATCGAATGCGATGATGAGTGGCTCAATTTGAAAGGTCGCCCATACCTATTCGAGCCTGAATACACAGACGAGGAGCTACAACTAATTGAGGAGAATCTGAGCGCTAGCTAGCTAGCAGCGGTAGCAGTAGGGCTGTCCAAAACGATAATTTTTTTTCGATTAATCTAACGATTATTTTTTCAATTAGCGATTATTTTCCCATTGCTCAATTAACAATTTACACAAAACTAATTTCAATAATGTTCAAATCTCTATTTATTAAAATTGTTTAACACTGCACTGTTCAAGTAAAATGAATTTGTATTGCAACCTGTAGCCAGATGTAGGCTGTCAATCCAACAACAAAATAAAGTCACTTTCAGGAGGAATACAAAAATAAAAACTTAAAGTAAACCGAGCAAGTGCAAAAAGAGTAATCTGTATTTGCTTATTTTAACAGAAGTAAGTCAAATAATGAATAAGCTCTTGTTAACATCCAAGCTCTTCTCCCTTTAATCTTACAGTAAAAAAGTGCAATTTTAGCAATATATGAAATCCGATGTATCAAATAAATCCAACATAAGGCAAGTTGCAGAGTGTCTAATATAACATTCTGTAATCGATTGGGTCACTCATGATGATGGTAAACCAAATCAACGGACTAACGTACCATTGGGCTACTACTGGGAACACGTTTGTCACTATTTGTTAATTGCACATGCTTGGGAGTAAAGCTTAGATCGGGCACTGCCTGGCCCAACACATTAACTGGAATTATGAGCCCGAGCCCGATTTTTAACCCGACAATTTGTTAATAAGTGGGCCGTTATAACTGACGTTATAAAGGACTCGTGAGATATCTGAAACAATCTGGCCTGGTTGCGCAATTATCGAAGACAGTGCTACAGAGGGGAGACACGATTTAGCACAGTTTACCTCACACTCAAGTCAGTGCAGGACATATACCCAGAGCTGCGGGAGAAGCTGGAGAGGCATAGCTTTCTCCCCACCCAATTAGGCTAATAAAGTAATGATGAAATGAACGCAAATGCTTGATCAAGGGCCCGGCCCGGCCCGGGGATAGTGGCAGAAAATATTGACCCGGCCCGTGGGTCAAGTTCGGGCTCGGGCAGAGAATCTAAACTCTACTTGGGAGGGAAAGGGAGCGAAGCAAAAAGGTAAGCAGAACTTATGGTGATTAGCTGCTTTTATCCTGACTCAGTGATGCATTTTACAAAGTCTACAGACTACCACGTTGTTGTTGGCATTAAGAGTAAAATACTCCCACACTTTAGAAGACCGTGTGCCTTTTTCTCAATATGTTGTTGAACTCGTGAGGAATCCATACTTGTGCTGTTGCTGGAGGCAGGCAGTTATGTTTTTTTTAGATTCCTACACGTGATGCTTCGACACAAATTATTTGTGTCGACGCATTTATGTAATCGTAAATAACCTATTTGTACTACTGTCGAAGTTTGGTACCATTCCGGGCATTATTAGTGGGGTAATTTACGAGATACACCTTTTGGTTCCATTAGCGCCTGCACTAAGCCATTCGGCTGATAGCACTAACTCACCCAATGTTTGGCCAAGGGACAAAAAGCTTCTGGGGGGGTGTTTGGCTTGAGGTTATGATGCAAAGGACCCTAGGGTGAAATTACTCCGAACCATCCCTTTAAGCATTTTAGAATCCATACCATAAATATCCTTTGCTGTTGAGATTTTAAGGTAATTAATAATTGCCATTACATTCTTAATCTGTTCCCAGATCCGCTTTGTGTTACCCTTTTGCCTCATAAATAATTGTTATAAAAAAAATTACGTTAGCCTTTCTGATCACTTCTCTATTACATAATGAAGTGAACCTATGCCTATCACTATTTAACTCGGTTTGTAACGATCTTTTTAATGCAGTCTTTCTGTCATCAGATTAAATGTTTCAGTATTGAGCGAGGGGAGTGCATGGTTTTTTTTCTTTGACCGTTCTAATAAACTCCTTAACTAGACTATGTACTGTAGCTTGGTAGCAAACATTTTGCAATCTGCTTCTGTGTTGCTCCTAATAATTATATTTTTCTAATCAGTCAGCTGTACTGCTTTTTGAAAATTAGCCATTTCATTTTTTGGAATCCTGAGTTGCTCCACAGGTTTGTTAGAATGATGAAAGCGCTTCTTTGTAAGTTTTCTTGACAATAATGTCAGATTATGGTCGGACAGTTCAGTAATAAAAATTAAACATTTTTACAATTCTTTCAGCTTTGTTACTAAATATTAAGTATATCTGGGTCTGGGAGGATGCGGTTATTCTAGTATGATCTTCCAACAATTGTGAAAAATTCAGACTGTCTGTGATCTGCTTAAGGGATTTCCCATTAGTCTTATCCAGCCAGTTACAATTTAGATCGCCAAGTAGTATTACCTTGGTTTTAAAATCACATGCTTGAAGTAGCTTTTTAAATGTGAAATAAAAATCATTATTAGAGGAATGCATTGGATACATTTAGTTTATGAAGAAGACAAGTGGTGTTTTAGTGGGTTCAAAAAAGTAAGAATCCAACTCTGTCCAAAATCTTTTGTATATTTTAACAATCAAAAAAAATCTGATAAATTGTTTCTTTATTCTATTTACAAAATGTACGGGAAGAATCAATGTCAAAATGAAATTTCAGCAATAAGATGATAAGCAGGTTATATGTTAGGTAAATTTTGAGGTGTACTTAGCTTTGTAAGTATTTATAAGGTAGAAAAGATAGCTTCCAAACTAAAAGGACTTGCTGATGGAATTTTGATAATTTGATTTTCAGAAGAAAAGAAAGACCTCCTAAACCAGTTAACTTTAAAGGTATTAACAGTGTCAACTTATGCTTTACTATTGGAAAGAAACCCTTTTCCTAAGTTTATGTGATTTATTTACCCCACCAAAAAACTATAAAAATTATATTTTCTTCTAGGGGTGTAAGAAAAAATCGATACACTTGAGTATCGCGATATTTTAATAATACTGTATCGATACTTCAAAAAGGCAAGTTCGATATTTTTATTTTTTATAAATATTCATGTAAGACAGTGGTTCAAGTTTATCTTATGTTTAAACCTGCTAGATGGCTATGCTGAGATGCACCACTAGTGTCCTTGCTTAGCAGTGCCTAGCAGTGCCTGATTTTTTTTGCTAGAAGCTAACAATGTAGCTATGGCTAAACTTTGGCCTACTTTTAGCATATAAAAATTAGCCCACTAAGATCCTGTGAACCACAATCCCAAACTGGCAGTTAGATTTTCTGTTAACCTAAAGTAAACCTCTTTGACTTTTATGAAAATCATGTCTTTTTTTTAAATATTAGTTTTTCTAAAATTATACTTATAAAAAAATCCCAATATATTGCCTTACGCACAGTATCGAAATATATTGAATCATGACCCACGGATCGTGATGCGTATCGTATCGCCAGATTCTTGCCAATACACAGCCCTATTTTTGTCTGTGGCTGTTAAATCATTTACAAATGAGGATAAAGATGAATAAACAATAGGGAATATACTGTACATTTTAATGGTAGTTTTTCCGAGGTAAAAGCTAGGAGTTGTGGAGTGCCAAAAAGAAGTTGTTTAGGGCCACTTTTCTTTTCAATTTTCACAAATTATTATATTGATGACTTTTTTGTCATGGCCAACTGAGGAAGCTATGTACTTTGGGCAGATCGGACATAAACACTAGGACAGCGATTGTCAACTGGCGGCCTGCGGGCCACATCCAGCCCACCAAAGCTTTCAGTCCGGCCCGCAGAATAATAATAAATTCAGAAAATGTGAAGAGGAAAAAATGCATTCTGGTATTAAGCATTTCGAGCATTCACATCAGGTAACATTCCACACAGAGAGCGCAAATGAGTGTGGCCTACCAGTGTTTCCTCTATGTTAATTGACAAGTGGCAGTCCGCCACAGTTAGATTTCTCCAGCCACGGTATCAGAAATGTACAAAAAGCCGTCTATCGGCAGTGATTGTTAGAGAGTACGTCGGAGAATAGTGCGGACACGCGCTACACACCGTGAGTGGGCATGCATGCCACTTATTGAAAAGGGAGAAAGGAAAAAAGAGACAGGCTGTCTGGAGGACCCAGTTGAGATGGCATGTGTGCATCCGTGAGAACTGTAAATCGTATAACTTATGTTGTCAGTTTATTTAATTCTGTATTAGTCTAAAGTTCTTGCAAATTTTTTGTTTCACCTTCACCTGCTAGCTAAATTGCACGTGGCTGTTGATTCAATACAACGCCCTTGCTCACGTTTGTATTTTAGGTGCTCAAGGTACTGCTGAGTAGTAGCCTAATACGTGTTTCAATAATTCATATCATGGCATAGTAGGCTAAACCGTGATTATTTCATACATTCATGTCCCGAAACATATTGGGGGAAAATTCCTTCAACATATGTGGTTTTGTATATGCTTTTATATATGCTTTTGTAAACAAGATGCAAGATATTAGAACTACTATAAACTCATCTCTTGATATCATATCCTGTGGGTCAGCTGCCTCATACTCTTGGGATACTTTTTCATCACTCAAGATGATATTAAGGGTCTTTTAAGTAAAGTGAAACCATCTTCAAGTCCGCTTGATGTATTGCCGACTTCATTGATGATAAATGTGTTTGATTTAGTTGGACCGTTTGTTGTTAAAATTATTAACCTTTCCCTTTTAACTGGTTCTTTGCCCAGCCATTTTAAACAAGCAGTTGTTAGCCCCATACTGAAGAAACCTAATTTGGATTCTTTTGAACCAACTAACTACAGGCCCATATCTAAACTGCCTTTTTTTTATCTAAAATCCTTGAGAGAGTGGTGGTGGGCCAGCTGACTTCATTTCTTGATGGGAAAAATTTGCTTGATAAATTTCAGTCAGGTTTTCGTAAATGCCATTCAACTGAGACTGCACTTCTTAAAGTATCAAATGACATTCTGATGGCTGCTGACTCTGGACAGTACACTGTGTTGATTGTACTTGACCTATCGTCTGCATTTGATACATTGGATCATACAGTATTGTTAAATCGGTTACATAATGAAATGGGGCTTTCTGGGTCTGTTCTTAAATGGTTCACCTCTTACCTGAGTGATAGATCATTTTGTGTGTCTGTTAACAACATTTTGTCAGAAATGACCCCTCTGTCATACGGAGTTCCTCAGGGTTCGGTTTTAGGTCCTCTTTTGTTTTTATTGTATATTAGCCTTCTTGGTGAAATAATCCTTAATTTTAATAATGGGTCTTATCACTTTTATGCTGATGATATTCAGTTGTACTGTTCATTCAAAGAATCAGAGTTTGGTAGATTAACTGATTTATTGGAATGTCTGTCATGCATTAAGACTTGGTTATATAACAATTATTTACAACTGAATACAAAAAAGACTGAAACTCTGATCATTGCTCCAGAACAAAAACTACCCCAAATTAAACAACACCTCTCTTCCTTGGACTCCTCCATCCAGTTGAGCCTAAGAAACCTTGGTGTTTTGTTCGACCAATCGATGTCTCTGGATGGTCATTCTAGACAGTTGGTCAGAAACTGCTTTTATCATTTGAGAAATATCTCTAAATTGAGAACAATACTGCCTAAAGTTACCATGAAGATGATCATTCATGCTTTTATTTCTTCATGGTTAGATTATTGTAATTCCCTTTTTACTTGTTTTAACAAATTTTCTCTGAGCTGTCTCCAATTGGTGCAAAATGCAGCAGCTAGGCTTTTAACAGGAACAAACAGAAGGGCACACATTACTCCGATTTTTATTTTCTCTCCACTGGCTTCCAGTAAAATACAGAATTGATTATAAAATTTTAGTTTTAACTTTTAGAGCACTACATGGACAGACGCCTCAATATATCGCAGACATGTTGACCCTTTACTCTTCCTTCCGCACTCTTCGTTCCTCAGGTCAAAATCTCCTGATGGTCCCTAAAACCCGCCTTAAAACTCGGGGAGATTGCTCCTTTCAGGCAGTTGCTCCTAAATTGTGGAATGCCCTGCCCCTGTCGCTGCGTGTGGCCGATTCTATTGTTTCTTTTAAAACACAGCTGAAGACACTGCTATTCAGACAAGCTTTCAGTTGACTGAACTATCGTGTTTTTATGTTTTGTATGATGTTTTTTAAATTGTTAAACTTGCTGCATGTAAAGCACTTTGTGATTCTATCTGTGATAGGTGCTATATAAATAAAGTTTACTTACTTACTTACATAATTCACAGCCAAATAACAATTAAAAGTATGTTATTTGAACATTTATAACCTAACCTAACCTAAGCTGGCACTTCCTCCGTTTTGGTGTCTGCTGCGGTGCGCAGCGCTGTTTGGAAAAAAGTTTGTGTTTTCATAACTAGCTACACAAATTTGTTCATATGTAATTTTCGCATTTTCTAATGGAGCAAAATTCTTTTGAAAACTTTTTGTCAGTCTGGAGATTCGTGCAGATCAGCCTAGGAGGAGTTAAATAAAATGGATAACAAATTTATTGCGATTTTTTTTTTGTGCATTTAAGTCGAGGTGGAAATGGGCATGGCCTATGTCATGTGATGCAGCACCATTCAGGGAATGCGTGGATATAAGGTGTATAAATGTACGATGTTTGGTATGGGAGTTACAGGACAACTTATTTTGCTACTATTTGTGCCTTAGGTTCCTGCAGAGTTCTGTTTAGGCTGTAGCCACACTTTCTCCATTCCAAAAATGCTGTCATTTTTTCAGATATTAGTACTGTACTCGACAGTAATCAGTCGTTTTCTGCTGCCTCCCTGTAGAACTAGTTTAATACAGAGGATAGTGAATTATCGTGCAATGGTGGCATGGAATTTATTAGCGAGCTACGGGATTTTAGAAAGGGGAAAAAAAAGAATGTGTTTCCATAAAAAGTTAAAATTGTATTTATTTACATAAGAAATGGTGTAGAATACTATAGATTATGTATTTTCTTGAAGATTTAAAATTAACTTTAAGCTATCCTTTTTGTCACCTAGAAGATACATTTGCAGGTACTTTCTTTCTGTTGAGCTATTGAAGATATAAATGATTGTGAGCAAATGTATGAATTAGACAGGTTTTGGGCTTGTGTTGAGTGTTAGCTGTATGTTTACTTTTGTTATGAGTATGAATGTTATGCAAGTTTATGTTTCATTGTACCTTCAGAGTTAGTTTTTGCTGTTTGTTTTCCCCCTAACCCTTTTAATGTAATTTCACAAAATGTTGACACAGTGGCAACACGCAGTGACAAACAAGGCATAATTGGGCAACAGTGTGTCAGTGACCCTTACAACCCTTACCCACTCAGAGACCAACCCAAAGCAGGTCAGAACCAGATGGGAACGGACAACACACACACACACACACATATATATATATATATATATATATATATATATATATATATATATATATATATATATATATATATATATATATATATATATATATATATATATATATAATATTAGACATATGGACCAAAAAATAAAAGTAATGTAATGGCAGCTGCATTAGAGCAGTAGAGTAGTGGAAAAAAAAAAACGTAGGCCTCTCTTGAGTCTCGATATGAATGAATGAGTTAACAAGTTCCAGGACAGGATTTCATGTATCGAAGAACTTCTTCGTAGAGCCTCAGAGTGAGAATCTAACCTTTTTAAAGCTTTAAATTGTAAAGCATCTCCTTAATTCAGTGGTCATGTGTTAGGGGTCTGGTGAGTCTCCAGTTGAGCAGGATCAGCCTCCGGGCTAACAAGGTTGTAAAAGCCAGGGCCCGCTTTAGTGCTACAGAGAGGTTAGTGTCAGGGGGAGTGCCAAAAATGACTGACAATAGATTTGGTGGAATGGTCTGGCCATAAGCTCTGCTTGTGTCAAAAACACTTATCCAAAAGGCTTCTAGCTTAGGACAAGACCAGAACATATGACTGTAGTTGGTAGGGGATTGAAACTCTTCCAAAATTCTTAAAATCACAGGGAGAGAACTGGCTAGATTTGATTTGTACAGAAGTAGGTCATCCACATACAGTGAGACTTTGAGTTGTGTTGGACAATCCAATACCTTTGAAACCTTCCTCTCAGCGTAGCCAAACTGCCAGGGGTTCTATCGCGATGGCGAACAGGAGTAGTGACAGCGGGCAGCCCTGCCTGGTGCCTCTCCAGAGGGAGAAGAGGGGTGATAGCATATCGTTAGTTTGATCTGAGGCCACCAGGGATGAGTATATTAGCCTGATCCAAAGAGTAAAATAGTTACAGAGGCCAAACCTATCCATTACCTCACATAGGTACCTCCCCTCGACCCGGTCGAAGGCTTTTCCGGCGTCGAGGGAAACCACTAACTCCGGGGTTTCCTTGCTCGACGATTAAATGAACTTAAGGAGACGCCTAGTGGCCTGGCATAAACACTGTTAGAAATAATAGTGGGCAACACCCGTTGAAGATGGATCGTAGAACTTACGTTAAGGAGTGATATTGGTCATTAGCTACTACAGAGCAGGGGATCTTTATTTTTTTAGAATTAGGGAGATAGTTGCCCTCAACAGGGTGTCCGGTGGGCGATGCTGCAGAAACGCTTCGATGTACACATCTTTTAGGACTTGCTCGTGGAGAGCGCGGAAAGTTTTGTAATATTCTGCAGTAAAGCTGGCCGGACAACTTACCGATTGATTGATGGCTCCTTGAACCTCACACTGTAAAAAAAGTACAGACCCATTTAGTTATGTCCACTTATTTCTTATTTTTAACTGAACAAGCTTATACAAGTTGTGGACAAAAAAAGAGTTGCTTTTCGAGTTTAAAATAACCTGTCTTCTTTCACAGCAAAGTTAAAGCATGGACACAATAAATTAATTATACACCGCAGATAAGTGATGTAGGCTATTCAAATTTCAACTAAAATTGAACACGTGTTGTGGCAAACAAGAAAGCACTAGTGCCAACGGTGGAGGGAGTACCTGTCAACGGCTTGTGAATTGTGAATTTGGCATTTCACTCTTCTCAAATTGAAATGTAAAGTACTTTATAAAAGTCAAACGTTTAGCTCCGCCCACATTTAGCCCAACCCCGATCTGCGTACTGCAGTCAGGTGCAATTGGTTCATTGGCTGGTCAATTCCCATGATGCAAGGCGGTAAATAGAGTTGTATTAAAATTTGCTGAAAAGTTTGCGGTTTGTTCGAAATACAAATGTAACTTTATGAATTCCGTTTATTAAACATGTCTGCTTAGAATGTTGTGTTTTGTTGCCTGGTAATTGTCAGTGCTGATTTACATTTGTAACCATGAGTTAAGTGACTGTTACGTTTGATAAGAAGAGCTGGAGTATTGCAGTGTTATACTTTGAGCAGTAATAGGCTTCTTTCAGCCATTAAGCTGCGGTGTGTCACTTCACTAGCGTCCCTTTTGTGTCAAGTGACGCAAGATCAGCGGCTTTAGAATGGCCCCTATTTGGCCGGGGCCCTGGGGTGACCGCACCCAAGCTATCTCTGCTATAAATGTGGTTATGTTGTTTTAACTTGAAACTGTGAGTTGTAATAAAGCAGGTAAGTATGTCTGTTATACTAGGCAAGGCAGGTTTCTTGCATTATTAAAGAAAATAAATTATTTGTTTTAACTTATAGTATGAAGTTAATCCAAGTAATAAAAAGTTAAATCAACTAAAAGAACAACTTTAACAAAACTAGAACACTGGAGTTACATCAACCTCATTAACTTTAATTTCTAAGTTGAAACAAAGGCAGTCTTCAAGTTGAATGAACTTCGATTTTCAAGGCAGCAGGTGAACTTGCATTTCCAAGTTAAACTACCTTGAATTTTCTTACAGTGCAGCAACAGTTATGAGTTCACCCAGGGGCGAACTGGGACAAAAATTCAGCCCTGGCACTGTAGCCACACCAGCCCACATTACCACGCCCATGCAGCCCCATCCACGGACACGTCACATGTGCATTCACTAATTACATTTGTGTACAGATGGTGAAATAATAAAAGCAGTACCTTATGTACCAGATTTTAAACTAATAATGTAAGTGACTGGTAAACTATGCTTACTACTTTTAAAGAGCACATGTTTATAACAAATTTACACATACAGCAAAAACAAAAGAAAAAGAATCTGAGGATGTTGTAGAGTCTGTCTGCTGTCTGTTTATGCCGTTTGCAGGCTGTTACTGTCATTCTTTACAATATGTTCTTTGTTGTCACTATCTGTTCGATTCTCCTTGTTTCTCTCTGTTGACACTGTACATATTGTCGGTCTGATTCTCTATATTATCTCCATATATCCTGTTTTAACTCTCTAACTCTGCAATTTTAATATGTTTGTATGGCTCTGTGATTATACTTGGAACACTCTTGGCTGACTGTCATTGTGTCCATGGTTCTTCTTGCTGGTATCTGCTCTCACTTTATTGTATTGTCAGCAGGCGTCGCAGAGGTTTACTCTTCTCTGCAACCCTGTCAATGACGACATCTGTATCCAAGGCCATAAGTATTTCCTTTTGAGTTGCCATCAACATTAATGCCTCCAAGTAATCCTTGGATATGGTGCTCCTGAGTCGATTTTTATGTATAAATTTGAGTGTTGAGAAGCTTCTCTCACAAGCTACCTGGGTGACAGACAGGGTGAATAGGAACTTGTACCCAAGGCCTATAACATGGTAAGCATCTGTTAACAAGTTGTTTCACTGTAAAAGTTGATGACACACAGCACAGTTCTTACATGTTGAACAACTTTTATTCATAATCTCTACTTGTTCTTCAGCAGTTCTATCTGTAGGTATCTCTCTCACAATCCTAGTTGTGTACTCCTCCACTGCAGACTTTTTCAGTCTCTCCCATTGACCAGCGAGACTAGTCAGCTCACGCTGCAAAGTGCCCCAATTATCAAACTTTAGTAAGCATGTGCTTAGTTCTGTGGGCGACCTGTTGGGCTATCCACTATCTCTGATCTCTGAGAATCTTCTAGGGTCCAGATAAGCAAGGTCGTTGATGGATGCTTTCAGTGACTGTGTCCATAATGACATGGTGTACCGTAGTCTTGTAGGCCATTTCCACGTCCCTTTCCACCTCATCCTGTGCCAAATTCACTGGCATTGTCTTTTTCCTTATCCTTTTCTTAGGCAGCTCAGTTTGTACTTCCAGTTCGGTGTCTTCATCCTGTTCAGTAGCCCACTACACAAAGTTGTCTGCTGCCCTTTTCACAGAGTCAAAGTTTCTAACATTCTTTTGTAGAACTTTTTGTGTTCCCACAACCATCCGATGCGCTGTCAGAAAGTCCAGTCCGCTGGTTTTTGAGAGGAGACGTTTTCTCCAAATACATACAAAAATGTTTGGGCAGTGAGGTTGGTTTCCTACTTGAGCAGGGCCTCTTTTAACCCTCTGGCTTTGACACGTACATTTGGCTTTTGACTTGCATCTCTTCAATAGTTGTCAAGGTAAGAACCACATCCACAACAATGCATTTTGTGGGTTGCCAAAAAATCCGAAGACCTTCATTAGAGCAGCATCCTTGGCCCACCAGCATGTTTCTCCTATGGGAGAGAGCCGTCTGTGGTGAGGGTCCTGACTCTTTTTGTCCCAGACATTCATTCTTTGATAGGACTCTTGTATGAAAACCTCTAGGTCATTTAGTAGTGAGAGTAGTGATGCGCTTTCTACAACTACTCTTGTGGTGTCTCCCATCACAAGATTCAGGACATGTGCGTAACACCACACATGTACTTGGTTTGGCGAGTGTGAAAAAAGCAAGGCAGAAAAGCCCTTGTACTGGCCTTGCATGTTTGCATCTCCATCAGTAGAATTACCAATACAATGACTTCTTTAACTAACTGACTAAAGTACTTCCCAGGTGATGCCTCACAACTGAAAACGGCAACAAGTCGCTTATAGACAACATCAGTCACATAGCGGAGGATGACTGAACATTGGTCTTTTCCAGATGTCTTGTGTTGTATCTATTTGCACTGAGAACATTACAGCTTGTGTAACTTCATAGCTAATATATTTTTGAATAATGCATCGGATGGCATCTATTACATTATTGACTGTATGTTTAGAAATCAAAGTGAGAAGGTAGCTTACAACTGTTTAATACAATGTAGGCTACTGTCAAAAAACACTGGAGCTAACTAGAAGTAGCGTGAATTGCTTTCGCTAACCTTTTCTACACCGCCTTTTCTCTTTTTACGGTCCATCTAGCTTTTACTGACAACCAGCTTTTAGCTTGTGTTGCACTCTCTCTGACGACGTGCTTGATTTTGACTGAACGTAACCTCTGATTGGGTCGGCCGGCCCATCTCGGGACCAGACCGGCTGTTGCCATCTGGCCAAATGCATGATGATGATGATGATGATTGTTATTATTGTTATAACCATAGTGAAATTGTGCAAGTGATTAAAAACCCGTCCTATTTGTATATTTAAAAAAGAAGAAGAAATCTAACTGGCTCACATTTAAAAAAAAAAAAAAAAAAAAAAAAAAAAAAAAAAAAAAAAAAAAATGGTCCGGCCCATTTCGCATTTGCTAGGGGTGGGAAAAATAATAGATTCTTACATGCGTTGCTAGTCTCTCTAGAACGATTAGATTATCGATTCTGATAAGTTAATAATTGATTTTTTTATTTTTTATTTTTTTTATTTATTTATTTATTTATTTTTTAAATGTGTTGATTTTTATTTAAAAGTTACTGTCTCCAGACAAGTACAAATCACAAAATAGAGTGACTGCAAGAGGATGGGATAATTGACAACAACTTAGAGTTCAGGCAAGAGTCCAGAAAAAAAAAACACACAGAAATGGCCATAAGGAAAAAAAAATTAAACTTGTATATATACACATGACCTAAGAAGACATACATAAAATAATTAGGCAAAACACATTACACATTACATCTGATCACCTCATGTTTAATGTTCTAAGAAGCCAATTATCCACTTTTAAACATGACTGAGCCTCTGACATGGAAGATTACTGTGCGAGAAGGTGACTTTCACAAGCATGTTTAAGGCTTAAGCATGGAATGACTACCACACAAAAACCTCAGTAGACAAAACATTTCATTAAAACTTGTGTGTGACAAATACTGTATATGTCAAAATCTAAGCTTTGTCTAGCTGCTGTGTCAAGGAAGTGATTAGCAAACTGAGTAGCAAACTCAGATTTATATGTAATATTTTTAAAAATCACGCATGGTACATAAAAAAATTGTTGCATCAAGATGCATCGAGTTTAGAATCGAATCGTTAGGTGCCAATTGATTTCTACCCCTAGCATTTGCCAGAATTGCCAGATGGGCAATCCGCCCCTGAGTCCACCTAAGTGTCTTGTGGCTTTGTTGTCTATTTGTATAAAGGTTATACCACTGAGCATGCCCTCTACAATGGGAGGGCAATCAGAAGCTCAGCATATAATTTGGAAAAAATGTCCTTGGTTCTAAAAAGGTCAGTATGAATCTCCCCTGAGCTAGATCCTAATGGCTGGAATTAACCGTGAGGTCGCCCTGGCTCTGGCCTGATGGGCTAGAAGCTTCCCAGCTTTATCCCCAGATTCAAAAAAGTGTTAAGCAGTTGTAGCTTGGCTTTAGGGCTCAGCAATATCTTGATATTTTACCATATATCAATCAATATAATATAAAATATAATATAAAATGTCCACCGGGGGGGAGGGGGAATATGACTTCCAAAGATACATAACAGCTACAAGTGTATGCACTATACAAGATTTACCCTATTATACTTTATCGACAGGAATTGATAGGGCAAACAGCCACCCACAAATAGTCTATAAACAAAGCATTTCATTCAGGAGAGACTTTGTTGCAGAGATGCAAATATGTATTGTAGATAAGCATGATATGAAATATACATGAAATGTACAGAGTCTTTGGGGATTAGACTCCATCATTAAAAATATTTAAAAGGGGTAGAGAAACAGACATATCCCCCCCCCCCCCCCCCCCCCCCCCCCCGCCCCCCGATGGAGACTAGACACTGGTGATGGCGGAGAGGGAACCCGGAGGCCAAATGAAGTACCTGTCTGCCGTAAAGGGACACAGGTTGCAGTGGTTGATGACGACGCCCGGAGGTGGAAGGGGAGGAGGAGGGTTGCACGTTTGCCTGAGAAGACAGCTGATCGCAAGGAGAGAGACGTTTAAAGCAGTATGTCATGCTGTGATTGGGTCGTGAATTTCGTGGCCAATTCAAGGACTCCGGGGAATTTAGTAACAAGCATTCCTGGGACATGGATGCACACAGATGGAAAGAGAGAGGAGAGAGGAGCTTAGTGTGTCAAAAAAAGTTATTAGTCCTAAGCAACACACACCATGCTTCCATCCTTAACAAACAGCCATGTATATGGGCTTTTCCAGTCTCTCCACAGCTGGCTGTTCCAATTTAACGAGAGAGGAGCAAGTGGGGTTAGGATCATGACCGGCCTCTGACGAGCTGTTACCACCACTATCTTCAGCCAGAGAGGACATTATTTCTTCAGCTGCTTCTTGCGTTGTCACCCCGGCGGGAGGTGAATTGGTCGTGCTATTAACGTCATCACTACACAATTTCTTAGTAAAAACCAAAATTAAACTGCCTTGTTTTCTTTTTGCCATGGCTATATGATGCTTCAAGGACTTTGCGCGCCTATTAATGGCCTCCAACATTTGTATTTTTTCTACGAATCTTTGAGTTAACATGTACTAAACATGAGTTGAATTTGCACCGTAGCGCCGCCACGCCTTGATGCTCATGACAAGAATAGCATACAGTTATCTTTATTGAAGTGAATTAGGTTTAAATCGCCGTCATGCATGAATGAATATTTTTGCAATTTTACACATAATAATCCACGATGATCAAATTACACCAAACTGAAATTGCACGTCATAAATGACACACTGTTAATATTTTTAGAGAGCCCAGCCCTACTTGGCTTTATTAGTAGATTTTAGGTCAAAGTTTGTAGCCTGAGGCGTTCTTTATAAAGGTACGGGTCTGGGTCAGATGCATGTTTGTCATCAGTGTCCTTAACTTTTTTAAATAGTTACGCCGTTTGGAACGTCTTGAGCGCTTTTCAGGTCGGCGATAAAGGAAATAAGCTGGCCTATAATATAGTCTTCTGAAGCCTCCCAGAGTGTACCCCTTTCCACACCCTGCTGCGAGTCATTCAGCTCAAAAAAAATAAAGTGATTTGGGAGTGCAGGAATTGCTAACAGTGATCCTCTACTAGTAATGACGAGTTGAACCTCCACTGTTTAAAGTTAAGGTTAGTTTGCTTGCGGAAGTAGAGATCAATGGAGGTCGCAGAAAAATGAGAAAGATTTAGCTCTGGGTAATGTATGTCTCCATGGGTCTGTAAGCCCAACTTGTTTGGCAAAAGCATGCGGGGTCCTGGCTGATTTAGTTGAAATAGATGCTTTACCCAATGATCTGTCCAGTACAGGGTCTTGGGTCAAGGAGAGGAGAGGAGAAAAAAAAGACACACACACACACACACACACACACACACACACACACACACACACACACACTACAGTAGACAAAACGCATATGACATGGCCATCTATTCTGAGCCCCTGCACCTGAGATCCCCAATGTCTAAACTGAACCTTAAATGTCCATTGCACAGCAGTGCGTTGTCTTTGCACTCGCATGGAGTTGTCCATTCGTGGCTCTGAATATTCCATCTCCCAGGACAACAGATTAGTTCAGTTCAGAACCGTTTTAAGTGCAAACGAGCCAGCAGTATGGCAACACTACAGTATGTGCGTGAGACGCAGAACTCCGCAGTATCCACAGCCTCAGAGAAGGCACAGCAGAAGTATGAGATTTTGCCCATCAAAGTTCTTGGGTCAATCACATATCGGCTACCTCTGACAACAAATTGTCCATGAGTATGACCCTCAGATTGGTCTCATAAAGCTTTTTTTCTGGAAAGACAAAAGAAAAGGACTTTTTAAAAAAAAAAAAAAATTCCTATGGCCTAACTGAAAAGGAGTAGGTATTTTTCTTCTCTTTTCTCGTGTCCATCAACGTAGCTTCTGGAATAGTCACAAAGTTCCATTTGAAGATTAAAAAATGTAATAAATGAACAGAAAGTTTAGGTGCTACAGTTTAACCCAAAACTAACTTTAACCCTTAATAAATTGACTCAGCAATGCACGCATACTGTCAGTTAATTACTCTTCACAACTGTTGGTCTTGCTTGTCTTTCGAGCGGGGGGGGGGTGCCAAAGGCTAACTCTGGTGTAATGCATCAAATGGTCACATTTATGTTTTAATTGCACATTGTCCCTTTCATAAAAATAAATTGAAATTGAATGAATAGCTAAGGTTAACTAGCTGCTAACATAAGTGTTGACACTTGTGTAGTATGCCAGATTGGTTGGTGTCTCATTTGGTGGTCCCTGATCATCCTTTTCACATGTTTTTTTTCCTCCTCTTCTCCCTGCAGACTACTGTGCCAGTAAGTTTGCAGCAGTAGGTTTTGCAGAGTCTGTGGGTCTGGAGCTGCTGGCAACTGGGAAAGATGGCGTCAAGACCACCATTGTGTGCCCGTACTTCATCAACACCGGAATGTTCAATGGATGTCAAACTAAGTAAGTTCACTGTTTTATTTCAACAGACCTGCAAGTGGAGCATGTTTATATTATTAATGCTCATAGCACAAGTCTCAATAAGCTATGTTATCATGTCTTAGTCTACAAACAAACAAAGTTTTGGTCATATTGTACTGGGGTGGAGGCAGAAATCTCAGAATATCTCAAACTGGACAAATAAAAGCCAAACTATCTGCATGGAGAGATCCCAGTGTAGTACAGGTGTAACAGTACACAGTAGTCGTGGTTCGGTTCATACACCGGTTTAGGAGTAGGGTTGGATAATAATAATAATAATAATAATAATAATAATAATAATAATAATAATAATAATAATAATAATAATAATAATAATAATAATAAATAATAATAATACATTTTATTTGTAACGCACTTTATATTTAAACTAGGGCTATCAATCGATTTAAAAATGTTTATCTTAATAATTACATACTCTGTGATTAATGAATCTAAATTAATCGCATACATAATTTTTGCTGTGAAAGTATTTTAAATATTTCAATTCAAATGAATCAATGAATAATCAGCATTAGTGACATTAAAGTTAAAAAAAAAACTATTATTTTCACTGTTCAAATAATGTCCATAACAATCAACAATATGACCTAATATGCTGAGGAAATAAATTCAAAATTGCTTCAGGAATAGGGTTGGGTATCGTTTGGGTTTTTTCCGATACCGGTGCTAAAGCGGTACTTTTAAAACGGTGCCGGTGCCTAAACGGTGCCTGAACCGATACTTTTTAAGAAAGTAAAAAAAAAAGAAGGGTACTAAACAACAGTCGGTGACATTAAAGAACGGCTTGTATATTGCTAAGGCCATATGGTCAACATTAAATGATTTAATAATAATGTAATAACTATAACAATTACTTATTTCACTAGTAAATTGCTGTTGAACGACAAAAACCACCACCAGATGGGAAAAGGGCATTTAAC
Source organism: Zingel zingel (assembly GCA_023566125.1). Taxonomy (NCBI): domain Eukaryota; kingdom Metazoa; phylum Chordata; class Actinopteri; order Perciformes; family Percidae; genus Zingel; species Zingel zingel. Next base: position 33,048,843 of record CM042324.1, read on the forward strand.
AATAACTTTGAATGCACCACGAGGCTATAGGTTACCAGTTTCATTGAACGCACCGTCTGTGTTTTTCCGACAACGGCAGCTGCAGACTGTTAAGTCCCGGTGTTGGAATCCTTTACAGTGAAATACAGACAAATTGTAAACTGTTTAGCGTTAGCTGTCAGCATTTTAACCGTGTTTAATCCAGCTACTAGCTAGCGGTAGGCTAATGTCGAGTATAGTGTTAACTAGCGTCACATGCAGCGATGTTTCTGTTGCCTGTAACGTCCGAGAGAAGCGCAGACATATCAGTGGAAATCCGCGTTGCTATTCGGTCTGATAGATACCGGTCGTTAAGGCACCGGTGCCGTATTAGTACCGGATTTCGGTACCCAAACCTATTCAGGAAGAAGATTTTTATAAGTAAATGTTCCAATCAATGATCCAGGCAGCGCATTCTCGTCTCCCTACTTCATTTTACAGTCGAATGGGGGCTAGAACGGCTCCAGGTCAAAGGTCAATATGGAATGGATTAATCTGCGTAATTTTTTTCAGATTAATGACTCGAAATGAACGCATTATTTTGACAGCCCTAATTTAAACAAATCTCAAAGATATATTAAATACGGAGAAGTGCTAGGAAGAAATATTTTTTTAAGAAAATGAAATACACAAAAGGACCAGGAAAGGGGTTAATAATCAGCCAAAAGCTCTGCTAAAAAGGTTGGTCTTAAGGGTGCGTTTAAAGCATCCACAGTCTGAGGTGTCCTCAGATGGTCAGGGAGAACATGCCACAGCCTGTATCCTATTTTAAAATGGAGTGATTTGAGGATGGGGGTGATGTGGCCGTGTTTGCGCACCTTCATTAGGATCCTGTAGGATTCCAGTTCTTATCGATTCTTGATTCTGATCCTTTAAGGGTCAGGGTGAAAACAGATCCCATGCCAAATTCACAGATGTGGGTGTGGGTGTGGGTGTGGGTGTGTGTGTGGGTGTGGGTGTGTGTGTGTGCCTTCACTTTCCTGGAGCAAGACAGATAGCAGACAGGAACTATTGTGTTGAAAAAGGGGGGGAAAAAAACGGCACTAACATAACGCTGGCTCTTCTGTGTCTACCCTCAATAATTAAAGCCCAGCTTAAATTCCCTCAGAACATTTCACTAAGAGGAAACTCAATAAAAAGCCATAATGCCGACACTAGATATCAAACAAAAGCCAGACAGACACTATATCGTATTAAGTTGCTCACAAAATACCCCCACAAATCAAATCCATACTTCAACGTTAACCGGCAAGCCACTAAGCCTGTTTGGAAATGAACGCCTTTGCTGAAGTGTTAAAGTCGTTAACGATGATAATGAAAAGACGAGACGGCACTGCCGCCTTTAAACGCTGACAGTGGCGATATCAACGTGTATCATTGACGAAAAGGACAAGACTAAAATCTAATAAAAGTCTCTTTATTTGCATTGCCTTCCACCTTTTCTTCCGCCCCCTCTGTCCCTCTCTGCGCACACTCGCTCACTCACATACATTCCGGAGCCGGCTGACTCCATCTCTAAGTCCGTCTCTCTACTCTGTCCGGTTCTGGTGGTTGATTAACGCAGATTTTTGCTGACGGGCCGGATGGATGGCGCAGCGCCATAAACCATGAGGCAAATGTCTGCTTACTCAACATTTTGTGATTTTAATTATGAATCTACAACGTTCTCTGTCAGGTAAATGTAGTACAACGCTTTCCTCTGAAGTAGAAGTACACTGCAAGTCAGTTGTAGGCTGGCTGCATATGAAGTGCTTTGGGGTCCTTCTGTAAGTAATTTTGGAGTTATTAAATAACATAATGTAATAATAAGCTTTTCTTTCTTTTGTCATTCACTGTAACGGTAACCCGGCGAAATGACACAGGTTCCAACATACGTCGGGCCACATACATTCAGCCAGCTTTCCGGTAAAAGTTAAATCCATTTAGTTAAATAATTGTCCAGACATTGCTTCATGAGCACTGTTACTGCATCTGCTCTTCCCTCCGAGACGCTGCACGGAGACTGACACAGGCAGGGTGTCAGTCATACTAGTCTATATCCTCCGGATTTCACTCATTTAGGCCGGATAGCCGTTGCCTTGGTCTTCCTTTGTGTTGTAATTCTAAACTCCGGTGGATTTATGAGGAAAATGGTTAACTGCTCCTCAGATCTCTGCAGGGTAAATCCAGACAGCTAGCTAGACTATCTGTCCAATCTGAGTTTTCTGTTACATGACTAAAACATTTTTTGAACATACATGTTCCACCGAAACAAGTTCCTTCCAGAGGCTATTTTGCAGCGGCACCGCTACTTTTCCCGGTGCTTAGCATCGCCCAAGACTGTTGTGATTGGTTTAAAGTAATGCCAATAAACCAGAGCACCTTTTTTTCCCATCCCAGAATGCTGTGTGGACTAGCCAGACCTGCAGTGCCGCGGAGGAGGAAGGTCAGGCAAAGTGAGACTTAACTTCATACATATAAACAACTTAGGAGTTGAAACGCTGAAGAACATTCATTGCGTCTTGAAGAAAACATAGCACTGGTTTGAGAATGATTGTGTGTGTGTGTGTGTGTGTGTGTGTGTGTGTGTGTGTGTGTGTGTGTGTGTGTGTGTGTGTGTGTGTGTGTGTGTGTGTGTGTGTGTGTGTGTGTGTGTGTGTGTGTGTGTGTGTGTGTGTGTGTGTGTGTGTGTGTGTGTGTGTGTGTGTGTGTGTGTGTGTGTGTGTGTGTGTGGTGAACGTGAGTGAGAGAGAGACAACGGCTTCCGGCTGCGCTGACAGCAAACAGCTGTTGGTGATCGGAGTGGAGTAGAAACATTGCGCTCCATGGTGCACGGCTGACTCATGTGCTCGCAGCTCTTAACCATCTTCCCCATACTGCCTGAACAAAACGTAATGCTTTGTGCAACGCTGTCCAGTCCCAAAAAAAAAAAGGCAATGTGTAGTTGTTGAGGAATAGATAAGCAAGTACAATATGAGATCGTAATCTGAAAAAGTCGCCAGTAATGGCCATTCGAAAAATCCAAAACCTGGAAGCAGCAGCCAGATCCATGTGACGCGTTCGTCCAATCAGCTGCCGGTTTTCATTATTTGGGCGACAATACAGATTAGTGCCGCCTGCTGTTATGGAGATGTATTACGTCTCGTCGCTTTGGTGTGTTCGAGGCACTTTTTTGACCAACTCGGGGAGACTGATCAGTCCCACTGCCTTTTCTGCCGACGGTCGGCCGTCTGGTTGGTGTGTAACAGCCTTTAGTCTGTCAACAAACTGCAGCATAAAAACGGGGTACATAAAAACGGGATCACACCCTGATACTTACATAGGACTTGGTGGTGTTCAGGAGGAGGCAGTTGTTATCGCTCCAGTCACAGAGGGCCTCCACAAGGTTTCTATACTCCTCCTCTTGTCCACTTCGCACACACGCCACAATATCCGTATCATCTGAATACTTCTGAAGTGTCCTTCCTAACATCTGGGCCTTTCCTGTCTTCTGTGGGATCGTAGGCTTTCTAAAAGTGGCCTGGAACTCTTGTTAATTCCACAATACACGGTAATTCCGGAACGATAAATACACAAATGAACGGTTATTTATTTATCTATTCGTATGAAAAAGCCATCTTGACTTCTTGAATTGAGTGGGCTGAGTGGGTCGACCAATCAGAGGCTGTCCATCTGACTATCCTCTTCTTCTTTGGTGTTTTACAGTAGCAGCAACCACAAGGGTGCAGATGCTGCCACTTTCCTGACTGTTACTTTGCTGCTACATATCTTAAATGAGCCGGAATAATGATAAAATAGCCTTAATTTAATAAATAATGCGTAGATTCTCATTTACGCTTTTGGATACTATTGTAGGAGGTGTTTTAAGATGGCACAACTAACATTTTGGATTAAAGCGTATGGAATTTTCTGGGGGAAAATCTAAAATGTTTCCTCTGATTTCCAAGACTTGGGAAAACAATAAAAAAAAAAGAACAGAAGTCTTGTTCATTATTGTTCTCTTTGTGATTTCAATACACTTTTTAGTTTTTCTTTTGTCTTTATAGTCAGCAATTCATACATCCACGTGACATCCCTGCAGCATACATAACCTGATAGCCCAGGTTCTCCTGAAATAGATGTCTATAACTTGATTGTGCATTACAGGGTTGAGATTATACAAGCATTATTACACAAGGCAAACCAAAGATTGGTTCGCCTTCTTCGGAGGGTTAATGTGAGCATCATTTTATTTCCAACATGTCTTTGTTTGTGTGATTAACAAAAAATATTTTCCCATTTTCTCTTTTTTTTTTTTTTTTTTTTTTACAAAATACACAACATACAACTTAAAACATGAACACATCCCCCCCTTCGTCATCACCACACCCACCCAGGCAAAAATCAAGAAAAGATGACAGTGACTACAATATTCAAAACCATTAAACGTAATAGTATCAAAATAGTCAATAAACCAAATAAATGACAACACCATAAGCCAATCATACATGTCTCTTCCCAGCACAAAGCTTCTAAGGATCCCCAACATGTCTTTTTTTTTTGTTTTTTGTTATTGCCTTCTATTTTTTATGAATAAAGCTGAGGTTAAATGGGTTAACCGAGTTACAGTTGTTGGTATGTTAAAAACAAGAAGCTTAAACAGTCAGCCATGTCTTTCATTCCTCTACTCTATCCAGTGTAATCACACTACAGATTGCATCATACCATGAAGACTTGTCCTCTGTTGCTTTTATAAACATTTTTATTTAGCTGTTGAGTCACTCAAAATACAGATAGGTGTATGCAAACTGTTGGTATATTTGGCAGGTTAGAGGCGTACTCATTAATGCAGATGTTTAACGCTGTTCATGTGCACGTGCAAACTCACACTCTCTCTCCAATAAGGTCAGTGTTTTCTATTGCATGTGAAGAAGGTGGCGGTGTACTGACAGCGTAGAAAAACACTTGTGAAATCACCCCGGGTCCACGAGACCCGTGCCAGCAATCATGCTAGAAAAAATAGCGTCTGCAGTAAAAGGCATCCAAAGACGTCCATTTTGACCCTCTGCTAAACTCTGTGAGTAACCCTCACCAGACAGCCCTTTGATTCTGAGCCATGAATTCATGTCAAAGTTAGCACTTTTCTCACCAGGCATAATGCACATCCCCAAACTGTGAAGTATAGTGAACGTGACCAGTGAATGCACCGTGACAGACTGCTGTTGGACTCAAGAGCCCAACATTGAGCTTCAGGCAGCCATACGTGTATTTACAGACCTATCCACATCCATTAGTATAATGTTTAAGTCATCACTTGGCTATATCAAAATAGTGTAATTTATATAGTAGCCCCCCATCTCTGTGTTGATGATGCAGCCGTTTATCATAATGCATATTACTTTGCGGTATTTGTTTCCTTTTGAACTTCCTATTTTAATTAGTATTAAAAAAGTATTAAAATACTTTGCAACTTTGTTTTGAAAAGTGCTGGATACATAAAGTGCATTGTTAAGGATTGTTATAGTATTATAGTGTATTCACACACAGTTGTGGTTGGGCGTATTGGCACCCTGTAGTCACAAGTGGAATTATTTCTACTGAGTTGTTCAGCCAGCCGCTCTAATCACCTCTCAGACGATGCCATAAACTATAATGATGAAACGTCTTTGATCACAAAGTCAATAATGCTCTCTTTGATCGCTCTGATGGCTTCAAATGATTGGCTATTATCGCCTTAGGCTACCTCTGCTCGGCTTAAATGAACCAATCACACAATTATTTTCTCCGCTCTGATCTCACTGGCCTCCTATTTATTTATTTCTTTTCTGTTGTCTTCTTTTTGTATAAAACTAGTTACAGTGCCCGTTCAAAATGTGCCTGTTTGGAATGAACTGATTGCTTGGCCTGTGGTATTGCTGCCTGTAGCTTTCTCCAGAACCTTTTTACCTCAAAATTACTTACAGAAAGACCCCAAAGCACTTAATATGTAACCCCGCTGTATAGCCTACTTCTGACTGAGTGTACTTCTAGATCAGAGAAAGACATTGTACTACTACATTTACCTGACAGAGAATGTTGCAGATTCAGAATTGACAGCCAAAATTTCGCAAATAAAATGTGGAATAACGAGAGCCAATCAACCACCAGGACCGACCTCACAAAGACTTAGTGAGCCGGCTCCGAAATGTGAGTGTGTGTGTTGGTTAAGAGAGAGGGGGGGTGGTGGAAGGTGGAAGGCAATGAAAATAAAGAGTTTTTGTTGAACTACATTTTAGTGTTGTCTTTTTCATCCACAATACATGTTGATATCGCCACCGTCAGCGTTTAAATTCGGCATTGCTGTCTCGTTATTATTATCGTTAATGACTTTAAAGCGTCAGGTATATTCGAGATGCCGTGCACGCTACAAGCATTGTTTGTTGCAGTATTCTCCGAAACACGAGAGAAATACAAAATAATTTGTAAATAAGCAAGAAGTTGTAGAGAAGAAGAGAGCGGAAGTTAAGGGAAGCAGGCTTTCCGGCAACAGTAGTAAACACATCCACGATAAACCCCAACGTACCGCAAAATATTACATTCATCTACTCAAATCATTAATGTGACTGTTGTTTATCTCCAAATCGAAATGATTGTCTGCCTGTAACTCTGTTAAGAACACTCTCCATGAAGCCGCTTTTTTTTCTTTTTTTTTTTTTTTTTTTTAGCTTTGACTAAACGATCTCATGTTTTTCCACACTCTCAAGCAAAATGTTTCTTCTTTTGCCAGTGTGGTGTCTCTCTCTCTGACCACATATTTCAGGCTGTTTGACTCCCTGTTGTCTGGACATGGAGAATAACACAGACGTTTGTACAAACTAACCTGTTCTTCCCAGCCAACCGTGTTGAACTGAAAGCACAGCGCAGTGGGGCGCGTAGTTACAAAAATTCAGAGAGGCAAGACCCCGCACCACGACATCTTGCAGAGCCTTGGCGCTGGAGATGATAGACGTGGTGACGTCATGTTATGGCGCACGCACTTCCCGCCCGGAACAACGCGGCGACCGTAAATTAAGCTTAACATGGTCCATATTACATGGATGTGTTTACTGCTGTTGCCGGTTTCTTCTTCTCTACTACTTCTTGCTTATTTACAGATGATTTTCTGGTGTTTCGGAGAATACTGCAACGAACAATATGTTGAGCATAAATGTCTCTGTGCACGCTCGTAGCGCGCGCACCATTTGCGGCCTGCGCACGTTGTCGCGCACGTTGTCGCGCTCAAGTATACCCGACACTTAACACTTCAGCAGGGGTCATTTCCAAGCAGGCTTGGAAATGAAAATTTCCAAGCAGGCTTAGTGGCTTGACGGTTAACGTTGAGTATGGATTTGATTCACGATTATTTATTTTTTTGCCAACGTTAATGGTATTAGTGTTTATAAGTGTCTATAAGTCTTTACAGTGTTGGTAGTGAATATCCCCACATAGCATCTTTTAGGCATTTTTCTGTCGTCTGCTAGCAGACGTTATTGACGAGAAGGAACCTTCACACAATACAAGTCAATGTAGAGCATTAAGTTGTTTTCCCCTCGGTGGACTAGCAACATGACTAACTTTTTATATAAAGATCTTAAAGCTATAGTGCATCCACATGATACAAGCCTTCTGTGACCGCGCAAAATTTGAGCAAAGGTATAAGCTATCAGAACTACAGAGCTTTTCAGCCTCTTTCAGCTTATTGTTTTGGTTTTACAGCCCACATGTGTAGTGTTTCGGTCAAGTCTGACTGCTTTCACCACACTGGTTTCCGGCAGCATCAATGGAAAATGCTTTAAATAGCCACTGTACACTACCTGCTCAGCAGACAGACAAAGTCAGAGTCTAGCTGGTAAACGTAGTGGAGCATTTAGCAGCTAAAGGGACAGATCTTTCCCTCAGGATTTGTTAGCTACAAGAGAAAGAAGTGTTAAAGATTAGTGACCTTCTGTTTGATGTATGATGTATGTATTGTCTATTTCTTCCTACTTGTGTGTCATACAAAACACAAACTTTATCTAGCTCTAACAACTTATAAGCCTGAGGTCTCTGTTGTGACACGTAAACTGGTAGACATTGGAATAAGAGTGACTTTATTTTTTTACACACACACACACACACACACACACACACACACACACACACACACACAAATATGCAGGGTCATTGTGGTACACTTCCAGATGTCCTGGGGTTAGGTTTTAAAGGTGTTTTGAGACTTGTGTCGATCCCTTTTTCTGTCTCCCTGCCTTCATCCATCCAACAGCCCCTTGAAGGCACCACAACACATGCTTTACACCAGCACCAAACTCCTAACCTGTCACTTTCTACTTTTCACATCTGTACTCTGTACAATCTTTGACATTGGTCCAGTATTAAGCGAAATCGCTGCAGTCGGCAGCGGTGAAACAATCTACAATGTAAGTTAATTGGAAAATTGTGCAGCTTGTATTTACCTTCACAAAAGTGCTGTTTTGCCACTGACAGGCTCGGATTAATATTCCAAGTGTCTGACATTATGGAAATGATCCCTTCAGAGTTAGACCTTTAAAACCTCTTTGAGATGTTTCTGTTTAACCAGAAACAGCTCTGAGGTTACTAGTGCTACACCCACCAGACCATGTGTTTTATTTCAACCAAAACTAGAGTTGTAATGGTTGGAAAAGTGGAAAGATGACCCAAAACGGCTTTTCTTAGTTTTATGTTAAGTGTATTTTATGATGCTAAAATTTCTGTTGATTTACATGTAGTCTGGTGGGTTTAGTGAACGCAATTTCGCAGATGTTTTTATGTTTACAAAAAGGATCTTACTCTGTAACAGAACCTACTTAGAAATCCTTTCCATAATGTTGTCAGACACTTAGAATATTAATCTGAGCCTGTCAGTGGCAAAACGAGCACTTTTGTGAAGGTAAATACAAGCTGCACAATTGCCCTGTTAACTTACATTGTAGCTTGTTTCGCCGCTGCCGATTGCAGCGATCTCGCTTAATACTGGACCAATTTCAAAGATCGTTGTTCCCATCAGTCACTTAAACACAAAAACATAGGAAAATAGTTGAAAAAAAAGTAGTAATAGTAGTAGTAAAATAGTTACCCTTTAATGCCCGCTCCTGCAGTGTGTGTGTTTTTAACTCCGCCTGCACCTGAAAACATTCTGACCAGTCATACACGCCCGGCCCAAAAAACGGTCTGAAGGGCCCAATCTTGCACCCAGTGGCAAAGCCCCACGTCGTTTTAAATAGCAAATGCACCTGTGGCCATTTGTGTGCCCATGCCTTACAGGAAGGTGTGTTCAGGTGCATTCTTGGTATATTGCTATCTTGAGGCAGTGGAAAGTGATTGTGCCATTGACCAACAAAAATCTGGTCTAAAGTCAATAGCGCAGCATTTTCATTGTTTTTCATTAGTAAAATGCACCTAGGCTCGTGAACAGCGCGCGCACACTATGCTTGTTACACACACAGGAAAGTGGAGCAGCACACAAACATGCAAAAGATTACAAGTAAAAATATTAAGGTGCAAATTTGCCGTCATAATAGCAATGCGCCACGGTACAAACGTGCCTGGCTTTTAAAGGGAATGGGAGATGACATTCTGATTGGTTTATTGCATGTTGCGCCAAAAACACACCTATGAATTAATGAAGACACTAAGTACAACCCATTCTAACCACGCGCCTGGTTCGTACACGCCCTAAACGCACCTGCGCCAGGCGCGTCCTGCTGTGCACTTAGATCGTTAAAATAGGGCCCTTAGCCCCTATATTTAATAGAGCTCAACAGTGACCCTCTTTCTGAACGTAATGCATTCCCTAGCCCCTTACCCTAACCTTAACCATCACAACTAAATGCCTAACCTTAACCCTTACCCTCACCCTAACCATAACCTAATTCTAATCCTAAAACCAAGTCTTAACCCTCAAACAGACCTTTAACCTTGTGGGGTCCAGCATTTTGGCCCCACAAAGCTGTGCAGACCCCACAAGTATACTGGACTCCCGGTTTTTGGACCCCACAAATATAGTTAAACAAGAACACACACACACACACACACACAGTTTTCGTGCTTTATAGTTAAGTGGTTACGTCTGCATCCTGTGTACCTCAACTTCTACATATTGTTATGAAATTACATTTTAAAGGGAAATTCCAAGCCACAAGTCATCTCTCGCAGGGCAACGCAACAGTCGTAGGTGAGTGGTTCAGTGCTGTTAGCAGTTGTAGTTTTTTCTCTGAATCTTTTTTCTTGTGTTCTTCAGGTGGCCAAGACTGATGCCAATCCTGGATCCAGACTATGTAGCCAAGAAGATCATCCATGCTGTGCTCACAGACCAGGTCTTCTTGCTGATGCCCAAGAGCATGTACCTCATCACTGCTCTCAAGAAGTTAGTGTCTACCTTCTCTGTTCTCTTCCACAGAACCTCTCTCTACAGAGTAGTTCATATCCCCTGAGTCAATAGTGCCTGCCTTTTAGAACTACAGTAAAGTATGTCCATCATTTCTATTTTTAAGCCTTTATGTCAAGCCTTAAAGTCTACTGCCTGTTATTTTTAATAGGCCATGCTTACACTAATGGATGAATATCAATCACCACTATTGCCAGACTCTAAAAGCTTTATGTCCCCACAGAAACACAGTTACACAGACATGGCCAAAAACTCTGCTCGGTCTCAGCAGGTTAATATTGGGTTTCAAAAATCAATCAATCAAACTTTATTTATATAGCACTTTACAGCGACCAGCAGGTATCCAAAGTGAAAAAAGAGCCAAATGTTGTCATTCACTGATCTGTATGTTTTTGATTTCAGATCTGTTATCTAAAGTTTCTGGATCACAGGTCATAATCACTACCACTACAGCAGCCAGAGCCCAGGCCATTTAATGTTGGGACTTAAAAAATTGGGTCCATTGTTGTTGCTGTGTTTCTGTCCTGCATGGATTTTTCCTGAATACCTATTCTTCATATGTTGACATAACAACAGAATAACCTTTAGAAAACCAAAAAGGTGGGTTTTTGGTGTTGTTTTACACCCAACACTCCCCTTTATTTTACCAGAAGCAGCACCGATTAATGTCGGTACTCTCCTTCGCCTCTCCTCTGCAGCCAAATTGACGAATTTGGATTAATGTGCATTGGGACAATGAATGGGACACAGAAACTAATTTGCAGGGTGCGTGCGTGCCCTGCGTGCGTGCCTGCGTGCATGTGTGTGTTTGTTTATGGCCTCCTCGATGGTTTTGGTAATCCATGGTTTGTGGCTGTGGAATGATTGAACTGTAGTTCCGGGTACAGTTGATTTATTGTTTTACCAATGAATCTACCACAGACTGAGTGAATCCATGGATGTCATCAGTGACGTCAACAGTGTTAACCTGAAACGTGCTGAAGACTGAGTTGTGTAGTGCAGACTTTAGGTCGGCCTCTGATTGGTTTGACCATTACCTTACCTCACATGTCACTGGGCACATGGCGTCATAGTTTGGTTACATACTTTGACCTCAGCAAGATGGCCGCATGGTTGCTCTTACCGAACGCAGGTTACAATTCTGCTCTAGCCTCAGTAATGTTGATAAATGTCAATGTAGTGAGTTCCTGGGACCAACGGGTGGATATTTAAGTGAGGGCCGAAGAGAGTGACATCTGGCGGCATTTCCGGCAGCACCGGAGCAGTGAAAGAAAGGGAACGTCGTGGATGTAGACTACAGGGCTCTTAACTTACCTTTGTTACCATTCTCAGCGCTGGAGTCGGCTATAGTCCTCGGTCGGGGTTGGTTGGTTGATTAAAGTTAGCCTGAACAATCTGGATTTGAACACAGGCACCTTGGATTAATGAGTAAATAATCTGATTGGCAGCTTCATATAGAGCTGCAAAGATTGATCGATTAATTGTCAACTGTTACATAAATGACCAACTCTGATAAACGATTAATCAGTTTAAGTCATTTTTTTATGAAAAAAGTCAATCTTGTGTGATGTCAGCCTGTTAAATATGAATATTTTCTAGTTTCTTCACTCCTCTGTGACCGTAAACTGAATATATTTGAGTTGTGGACAAAACAAGACATTTGAGGATGTCATCTTGGGCTTTGGGAAAACACTGTTGGACATGTTTCACCATTTTCTGACATTTTAGAGACCAACCATCTAATCTATTCATGCAGAAAAGAATCCACACATTAATCCACGATGACGATAATCGTTAGTTGCAGCTACGTCACTGCAACTGTCTATTGCTTTGCTAGTGTCGGAGAGTTGTGATGGTGGTAATATAATTGGTACTTGATCGATATTAGTAGAAAGTGTTGTGACGAGTCTCAATCAGGTGGGCTGTTCATTTCCCAGCTGCTGTTCTGACAGCATGTCAATAACCATGTGTTGAGAATAGGTTTAGCTGGAGTTCATTAAGTTAGTTGATAAATCCAGCAGCCGACTGCTGGAGGACACGTTCACACTTCAGTATAATCGCTACTGTCTGGTGCTAATGGAGCAATTCTTCTGTCTGCATTTAGAATGCAATTTCCAATTATGTTTTGGCTACTGTGAAGTAGTAACATCTTTTATGGTTTTTAAATATTACATTTCTAACCAGCAACATTTTTAACCATCACTTACTTATATGTTTGAAAGTTTGAACAGTCTTCTGCAGTCTTTTCAGGCCAGACGGAAACCAAAATCCTCTAGAGGCTGTATATATTATATAAATTAATTTTCAGAAAAACTTGCACAAGCGATATCAGTGGCAAAAGATAGGTCTGACAAAGACACTGCCTGCAGCTGTGAAAGCAGCAGAAGTAGATGAATGTGTTGTATATAAGTTCCCTGCCCTCATCCTGTCCCTCCATCATCCTCTTTAGTGTTGTGCAGTGGAAGCAGGCCTCCCTCCTTGGCTCTTACCTGGGATCGTCAGTCCAAGTAGACTGCCACACTAACGCCAGTCTGCAATACAAACTGCACTAGCACACATTCAACATTACATTTGTTGTCACTGTAGAACACAGTTGGGGCAAACTTTTTCTTTGGCCTCAGGCAGTTTAGTGTGCATTCAGTCAAATCCACTCTCACTGTTACCCAGAGACACTAACTAAACCTGTTTGTAATGTCATCAAAAGACAGACGGTGCAGAGAAACTGACTGTTTGCTCGAGTTTGTTTCTGCAGGTTCCTGATGATGATTTTCAGAGCGTTTAAAGCTCGCATATTCAGAGTGTGCTCTGTGTGTCTGTAGAGTAGCTCCAGGTCCTATCATCAGGACTCGGCACACAGCTTGTACATGTTTTGATGAAATATAAATGTTATTTTTTTATATCCAATATCAATTGAATCACTTTGAGTAAATAAAGACTTAGGCACTACAATGCCTTGTCGGCCAATTGTCCCTGAAAATGCAGATATTTAAAGTGTTTAATAAAGATTGTTGATTTTGTCATGAAGCTGAATTATGTGTGTTTTATAATTATGCCAAAACTCACAAAAGAAGGGTGTAGAACAACCAAGTCCCACTCCAGACGCTAAGTATGTAAAACTACTCTGTTTTCATCAATATTTTGTTTAACATTCAATTCAATTTTATTCATAGTATCAAATCATAACGAGTTATCATAAGACACTTTACAGATAGAGTAGGTCTAGACCACACTCTGTAGTTTACAAAGAACCAACAATTCCAATAATTCCCCCCAAGAGCAACCATTTAGTGCAACAGTGGTGAGGAAAAACTTCCTTTTAGGCAGAAACCTCGAACAGTCCCAGGCTCTTGGTGGGCAGTGTCTGACGGTGCCGGTTGGGGGTGTGATGGAACAGTGGCAATTATAGTCACAATAAAGATAATGGAACTATGACTAGAAATTAGGGCTGTTGGAATGAATACCGAAAGTTAAATATAATTTGAATAGTAGAAAAAATAAATACTATTCGAATGTGACTTTTTTTTATAAATATGTTGGCTAACGTTAGCTAATCTCCGTCTTCTCGCCTTCCCGCATGTGTCACTCATGTCACGTCTTATGAACAATAATAACTTAGTTGGAGTGAGAAACACAAGGCATTGTGAGGTCTAAGCTAACGTTACATACCGAGGAGGGCAAAGTGAGACTACGTACCGAGTAACGTTAGTACAACATCACAGAGCTAACGTTACGTACCGAGTATAGTTAGTACAGGGAGGAGTGACAGGCTGCAGCTGGAAATCGGAAGGACAGGAAATAGTTTTAACATGACTTTAAAATCGATATCCACCGAGCCAAAGTGCTTATGTTAACATTAGTTAGCTCGTTCTTGTTTCGCGAGTTATAGTAACGTTAGCTTAGCTGGGAGCTTCATGGAGACAGCTATAGTTTCTGTAAGCTGTCAGTTAGCTTTGACTTCATATATTACCTTTTAACAGCTGTATTCTCAGGAACGTGACAATCTGTAAGAAACAGGTTGCTTATAAATCACTGAAATAGTAGTGACAGTAGCATTTGGCTTAGTTATTAACCATCTGAAACCCAAGCCATTTTTGAGTGTTTTTTGCTCCTGTCTAATTATTACACTGTGAGCTAATTTTTCACTCTTTTTGGAAGTTTTGCATCTCAAATTATCAAGCACAGCCACACAACCATGGCCAGAAGTAGGAATAACTCTTAAATGTCTTTTGAGCAGTATAACAAAGTTATAATGGCATAAATATAACAAAAAGGAAAAACATACATTTAAGTTACATTTATTTGATAATTTATTTTAAAAACAAAATAGAAAAACTGTTGAAACAGATAACCCATTTTCCTAAGGGAACACATGTGCCTTGTGAAAGTATTCGGCCCCCTTGAACTTTTCGACCTTTTGCCACATTTCAGGCTTCAAACATAAAGATATAAATCTATTTTTTTGTGAAGAATCAACAAGTGGGACACAATCATGAAGTGGAACGAAATTTATTGGATATTTCAAACTGTTTTAACAGATAAAAAACTGAAAAATTGGGCGTGCAAAATTATTCAGCCCCCTTAAGTTAATACTTTGTAGCGCCACCTTTTGCTGCGATTACAGCTGTAAGTCGCTTGGGGTATGTCTATCAGTTTTGCACATCGAGAGACTGACATTTTTGCCCATTCCTCCTTGCAAAACAGCTCGAGCTCAGTGAAGTTGGATGGAGAGCGTTTGTGAACAGCAGTTTTCAGTTCTTTCCACAGATTCTCGATTGGATTCAGGTCTGGACTTTGACTTGGCCATTCTAACACCTGGATATGTTTATTTGTGAACCATTCCATTGTAGATTTTGCTTTATGTTTTGGATCATTGTCTTGTTGGAAGACAAATCTCCATCCCAGTCTCAGGTCTTTTGCAGACTCCATCAGGTTTTCTTCCAGAATGGTCCTGTATTTGGCCCCATCCATCTTCCCATCAATTTTAACCATCTTCCCTGTCCCTGCTGAAGAAAAGCAGGCCCAAACCATGATGCTGCCACCACCATGTTTGACAGTGGGGATGGTGTGTTCAGGGTGATGAGCTGTGTTGCTTTTACGCCAAACATAACGTTTTGCATTGTTGCCAAAAAGTTCGATTTTGGTTTCATCTGACCAGAGCACCTTCTTCCACATGTTTGGTGTGTCTCCCAGGTGGCTTGTGGCAAACTTTAAACAACACTTTTTATGGATATCTTTAAGAAATGGCTTTCTTCTTGCCACTCTTCCATAAAGGCCAGATTTGTGCAGTATACGACTGATTGTTGTCATATGGACAGAGTCTCCCACCTCAGCTGTAGATCTCTGCAGTTCATCCAGAGTGATCATGGGCCTCTTGGCTGCATCTCTGATCAGTCTTCTCCTTGTATGAGCTGAAAGTTTAGAAGGACAGCCGGGTCTTCGTAGATTTGCAGTGGTCTGATACTCCTTCCATTTCAATATTATCGCTTGCACAGTGCTCCTTGGGATGTTTAAAGCTTGGGAAATCTTTTTGTATCGAAATCCGGCTTTAAACTTCTCCACAACAGTATCTCGGACCTGCCTGGGGTGTTCCTTGTTCTTCATGATGCTCTCTGCTCTTTAAACGGACCTCTGAGACTATCACAGAGCAGGTGCATTTATACGGAGACTTGATTACACACAGGTGGATTCTATTTTTCATCATTAGTCATTTAGGTCAACATTGGATCATTCAGAGATCCTCACTGAACTTCTGGAGAGAGTTTGCTGCACTGAAAGTAAAGGGGCTGAATAATTTTGCACGCCCAATTTTTCAGTTTTTTATCTGTTAAAAAAGTTTGAAATATCCAATAAATTCCGTTCCACTTTATGATTGTGTCCCACTTGTTGATTCTTCACAAAAAAATAGTTTTATATCTTGATGTTTGAAGCCTGAAATGTGGCATAAGGTCAAAAAGTTCAAGGGGGCCGAATACTTTAGCAAGGCACTGTATATACAAAAAGAATTTTGACTGTAAATCATTCACACAAAGAATTAGTTAAATTTTTACAAAGGTAACACCAGTGGTGGAATGTAACTGCTTTCATTCTTAGTTTTGTATTGAGTACTTTTAATACTTAAAGTACATTTTTCTGATGATACTTATATACTTTTAATTAAGTAACATTTTCAATGCAGGACTTGTACTGTAACTTTAGTAAAGGATCTGAATACTTCTACCACTGTTCACCACTAGGCTGTGCTGTGTTTTGGTGCTGGTCTCAGTCAGTTAGGATGAATTTCCATCACGTGGCTGTGCTTAGCAGTAAACAAACATACCTGCCTATGCATACAGTGGGGAGAACAAGTATTTGATACACTGCCAATTTTGCAGGTTTTCCTACTTACAAAACATGTAGAGGTCTGTAATTTTTATCATAGGTACACTTCAACAGAAAATTACATTGTATGATTTTTAAATAATTTGCATTTTATTGCATGACATATTTGATCACCTACCAACCAGTAAGAATTCCTGCTCTCATAGACCTGTTTTTCTTTAAGAAGCCCTCCTGTTCTCCACTCATTACCTGTATTAACTGCACCTGTTTGAACTCGTTACCTGTATAAAAGACACCTGTCCACACACTCAATCAAACAGACTCCAACCTCTCCACAATGGCCAAGACCAGAGCTGTGTAAGGACATCAGGGATAAAATTGTAGACCTGCACAAGGCTGGGATGGGCTACAGGACAATAGGCAAGCAGCTTGGTGAGAAGGCAACAACTGTTGGCGCAATTATTAGAAAATGGAAGAAGTTCAAGGTGACGGTCAATCTCCCTCGGTCTGGGGCTCCATGCAAGATCTCACCTCGTGGGGCATCAATGATCATGAGGAAGGTGAGGGATCAGCCCAGAACTACACGGCAGGACCTGGTCAATGACCTGAAGAAAGCTGGGACCACAGTCTCAAAGAAAACCATTAGTAACACACTACGCCATCATGGAGTAAAGTCCTGTAGCGCACGCAAGGTCCCCCTGCTCAAGCCAGCGCATGTCCAGGCCCGTCTGAAGTTTTCCAATGACCATCTGGATGATCCAGAGGAGGAATGGAAGAAGGTCATGTGGTCTGATGAGACAAAAATAGAGCCTTTTGGTCTAAACTCCACTCGCCATGTTTGGAGGAAGAAGAAGGATGAGTACAACCCCAAGAACACCATCCCAACCGTGAAGAATGGAGGTGGAAACATCATTCTGGACAGGACGACTGCACCGTATTGAGGGGAGGATGGGTGGGGCCATGTATCGTGAGATCTTGGCCAACAACCTCCTTCCCTCAGTAAGAGCATTGAAGATGGGTCGTGGCTGGGTCTTCCAGCATGATAACAACCCGAAACACACAGCCAGGGCAACTAAGGAGTGGTTCCGTAAGAAGCATCTCAAGGTCCTGGAGTGGCCTAGCCAGTCCCCAGACCTGAATCCAATAGAAAATCTTTGGAGGGAGCTGAAAGTCCGTATTGCCCAGCGACAGCCCCGAAACCTGAAGGATTTGGTTAAGGTATGTGTGGAGGAGTGGGCCATAATCCCTGCTGCAGTGTGTGCAAACCTGGTCAAAAACTACAGGAAACGTATGATCTCTGTAATTGCAAACAAAGGTTTCTGTACCAAATATTAAGTTCTGCTTTTCTGATGTATCAAATACTTATGTCATGCAATAAAATGCAAATTAATTACTTAAAAATCATACAATGTGATTTTCTGAATTTTTAGATTCCGTCTCTCACAGTTGAAGAGTACCTATGATAAAAATTACAGACCTCTACATGCTTTGAAAGTGGGGAAACCTGCAAAATCAGCAGTGTATCAAATACTCCCTACTGTAGCTAAGAAGCGGTAGAATTGTATGCATTTTATAGCTCCTTGATCATGCAAATGAATTTTTTTTTTTTTTTTTTTTTTTTTTTTAGGGCTGTCAATCGATTAAAAAATGTAACCTAATTAATTACATACTCTGTGATTAATTAATCGAAATTAATCGCATACATAATTAACGGTGCCTAAACCGATACTTTTTAAGAAAGTAAAAAAAGAAAAGAAAAAAAAGGGTACTAGACAACAGTTGGTGACATTAAAGAACGGCTTGTTTATTGCTAAGACCATATGGTCAAAATTAAATGATTTAATAATAATGTATAACAATAACTTATTTCAATAGTAAATTGCTGTTGAATGACAAAAACAACCACCAGATGGGAAAATGACATTTACAATAACTTCAAATACACCACGAGGCTGTAGTTTACCAGTTTCATTGAACGCACCGTCTGTGTTGTTTTTCCGAAGGCAGCTGCAGATTGTTACATACCGGTGTTGTTTAGTTGAATTCTAAAACACAGTCAAACTTTACACCGTTTAGCGTTATCTGTCAGCATTTTAACCGTTTTTAATCCAGCTACTAGCTAGCGTTAAGCTACGTTAGCTGCTGTCGAGTATATTGTTAACTAGCGTCACGTGCAACGGTTTGTGTTGCCTGTATCGTCTGTTTCAGAGCATCAGAGAGCAGCGCAGACATATCAGTGGCACCAGATTTTGGTAGCCAGGGTTGGCAGGAAGAAGAAATAAAGTAAAGAAGTAAATGTTCCAATTAATGATCCAAGCAGCACATTCTCGTCTCCCTCCTTCATTTTACAGTTGAATGGTGGCTAGAACGGCTCCGGGTCAAACGTCAATATGGAATGGATTAATCTGCGTTATTTTCTCAGATTAATTAATTGAAATTAACTTGTTATTTTGACGGCCCTAATTGTTTTTACAATTTTATGAAACCGGTTAATGTGAGGTTTGTGACTGTCGAACTGACGAACAATTCAGGTTTTTTTCAGCTTCTTTCTAGGGTAAGAATTTTTAGTTATTTTTTTATTTGGCAATCTTTTAAACAAAACATGCTTTTTCTAACCTGCTGGCGGGTTTGGGGTTAGGAGAGAGCATTGGGGCTAACGCTGTTGTTACTTAGTTTATGACAAATCGTTTCGGCTGTGCTTTCTAACATGATGCCATTGTGCTAACCGAGCACCGTTAGCCTATACAACAGAGACGCTTCAGTACACTTGTTTTATAAGAGAATTCTCTGTTGATTTGTGTTTATCGCTGTGTGCTTGTGGTGGAAAATTAATGTTAAAGTGTGTGTGCAGTGCGCCATGACGTAGGTCCCCTTCAAGGCCAGGCTAATGTTAGAAGTCCCTTTAGTGGACAGAACGTGTAACAACAACCACATGCTTATTGTGTGTTGACAATGCATAAGCCTGAGTAGTGTAGTACATATTAATAACAGGCTGCATTTTAGCATTAAATATTTGAATATTATTTGAATATAAAAGAAATAACGGTTGTTATAGAGTTGTTATAGAATGGTATTATAGAGAAAGATTGGCAGCTCTACTAGAAATAGTAGTTGTAGTAGTTTATGGCATAGCAGGGCACTGCAGGGTGTAGCAGGGCGCCGAGCAGGACCACGGCGGCAGCTGCAACTATGATTTAGGTGCCACAATAATCCAAGGAAAACTGTGAGGCGAGAAAACATAAGGACTCCGGGGAATAAGCTCCCCAGAGCTAAGTTAGTAACAAGCATTACTAGAACATGATTGCACACAGATGGAAAGATAGAGGAGTCAAAGGAAGCCCCTCGGTAGTCTAAAACTATAACGGCATAATTAAGAGCTGGTCCAAGGCTAACCTGAGCCAGTTTTATAAGGGTTGATGGATGAATCTGAGACTATGAAGAGAAGCAGCGAAGAGAAGGGGTGCCGGCCGGTCTTGGCGAACGCTGCAACTCCTCACTATGAGCTTTATCAAAGAGGAGAGTTTTAAGTTTACTCTTAAATGTGGGGAGAGTCTGCCTCCCGAACCCAGACTGGGAGCTGGTTCCACAGGAGAGGAGCCTGGTAGCTGAAGACTCTGGCTCCCATTCTACTTTTAGAGACTCTAGGAACCAGAAGTAACTGCATTCTGGGAGCGCAGTGCTCTAGTGGGACAATAAGGTATTATAATAATAATAATAATAATAATAATACATTTTATTTAAAAAGCCTTTCATGACACCCAAGGTCACTTCACAAACAAAGAGTCAAACATCATTAAAATTATAGTCATCTAATAAAAAAAGAGAAGAGATATATGTTTTAAGTCTGTTTTTAAAGTCAGTAATTGAGTCACAGTGTCTGATGTGGTCTGGCAGTGAATTCCACAGCTTGGGGGCGGTGTAGCTGAAAGCCCTCTCTCCCAGGGTGCTGAGGTTCACACTAGGGACATGCACTAGCCCTGCTGAGGAGGATCTCAAGCCACATCCACACGTACCAAAACAATCTTTTTTTTTCCCCTGTCTTCCCTGGAACCGTGTAAAAAAAAAAAAAAAAGAAAAAAAAATGTGCGTCCAAACGGATCCATTTGTAAAAGACGCAACACGCTACTTCATATTCCAGGCCTATAGGTGGCGCTGTTTCTGCTACAGAAATTCACCAAAAACTGAGAAGCGCATAGTCTCCAGTCACTCCCGATCATAACATGCTAGACTATAATAACTTTCACCACTGCTCATTTTATAAAGGCCATTGCAAGAAAACGTGTGTCTTTTTTTTACATTGTATAATGTGCTGTTGGATTGATTTTTATTTTTTTATATTCTGTCTACCATCGGACATGATTGCAGCGTGCTAGCTAGCAGAGCTAACGTTAGCGCACTAACGCTGCTAGCTAACATCGGCAGTCAAACATCAATGATCCAATGTCTTTTTGATAATCTACACGTTTTTCTTGCGGTAGCCTTGCTACAATAAGCCGTGCTAAAAGTTACTATAATCCGTTCAAGGAGTTGATAAGCAGACAGATTAGCTAGCTAGTTGATAAGTTGTCTACTTCCACTTTATAAACAGCTAACCATAGCAGCCAACGTTAACGTTATGTCCCTGCTGGAGCGTCAGTTACTTTAGCGATGTTTAACGTTAGCTACATAATGTTAGCTACTGAGGGGTGTAGCGATGACATCATCGATACGCATGTATGCGGCTTTGCCGTCCAAACAAATCCAAAAGGGAGCCCCTCAGTGAGCGGGCAGGTGTGTAAACTTCCAGGAGGTCAGTGAGGTAGGTGGGGGTATAATTGTGCAGGGCCTTGTATGCCAGGAGCAGGACTTTGAAACGTATTCTGTAGGCAACTGGAAGCCAGAAGCTTATTAAGATATGATGTTTCAGGTTTCTTTGCTGGCTTTTTTTATATTGGCAATTGGTTTACGGATTACGGATTGGTGACATTCCTTATCAAGCTGCTCCAGGATACATTTAGTGCACAATCAAGTGCACAGAATGCTCCACCTTTAAGAGAGGAATGTGAAAACACCTCTCAGGTTAGCAACAGTTTGCTTTATTTGCAATCGTTTCTCAAAAGCATCATATTATGTCTTACAATTACATGCCAGTGTATAACGTTTGTGTCCCTTCTCTGTCCTTTCTCACACAGAGTCTTTGGATCAGAATAAAATCAGTTTTAAGCAGTCAATTCTGGCCCGGATGAGGGATGCAGTAGATGTTCTCAGACCCCTTGTGATTTGACCCATATGTTCTGGTCATGCCCCAAATTGTTCAACTTCTAGCAGCTCTATTTTGATGCAATCTCGAAGGTTTTGGCGTTGAGGATCTGTCCCTCCCGGAGGTCTGCCAAAGATGCAAAGCGATCTTTGGCAGACCTCCGGACGGACTCAAATTGACAACAACTAGGCCTGTCACGGTAACAAATTTTGCTGGACGATAAATTGTCCCAGAAATTATTGCGATAAACGATAATATTGTCGTTGAGAGAGCGTTTTCATCTAATATAATGATAATGGCATAATAATGCAGGTACACCTTTTCAAAGATCAATACACTTTTATTTCTAAAGAATATTTAACTGGAACATATTTTAAATATATATCAATAAATGAACCAAAAACAATAAATAAAATGGACTCTCAGTCTCTGTTAACAAAATAATTACTTGAATACAAACCAAACACAATGAAAACGGTAACGTTACCTGAAAACGGCGTGTAGTTTCTTTTTAGCATCTCACATCACACTTTCAGTCACTATGACCACTACCATGGTCAGAAAAATTGTGCCAAAATATGAACAATAACGTCGCGGTCAACAGGCTTATCTGCTAATGTTAGCAACTGACCGTTAGCTTGAAACCATCCAGCAAATAGACAGTACCATTACCTGAAATGGGTGGTTTAACATCACCGCTAATTTTACACACAGTTTAACAAGAAAACTAAATGCTGAGTGAACATTACTACGTTTTTCATGTTGATTTTGATCGGTATGCACCCCCACTAACCTGGAAAACTGTTTTAAAACGGTAACGTCCGGAACTTATCAATATTAATTTTCTAGTTTAGAACAGGGTTTCAGGGGGCATCGCTACATCGAAGTAAACACCTTTTTCAGTTCCATTCTGTCTGTTTTCACTCGTAACAGTCTAGTGAATAATCCTGGTTGACATTGTGCCTGCTGACATTGACTCACATTCTCAAGCATCACTACAAATTGATAAATCCCACATCCTGCTTTCAAACGTCCGCGAGCACAGTTTTGGCACTAATGTGCGTAGGCAGTTTTGATAAATGAGAAAACGTACCTGAGGCCATCTCAGCTGGACCTTTTCTTTGACTTCATCAGTGATTCACTGGTGTCAGGGCAGCGTGGAGCTTTTTTAGTCTGTTTTTCTTTTACTAAACTCCCTCCATTTGTTTACCTCATTATATTTTTACACATTTAGAGTTCGGCTTCATTTTTTTTAAACAAGCAGGGACTTTAAAGAGAGGACAATAAACAGAAACAGGAGATAAGAACAGGAAATTAAAACAACCTACCCAGATGCAATGAATACACACTCACAAAACTACAGGGCAAAATGTGAATAACTGACCGATCCAGGCATGTATGGAAAACAAACCTATATGAAGGAACAGATGGGAGGAAGCTTGTACGGTTCAAGTCGAAGGGGATGGCTGACTAAGCAAACAGTGGGTACTGGGCGGAACGTTAGTGTTTATATGATGTGGATAGTGACAGTCAGTTAAAGCATATGGGACTGGAAACTTGGGCTGTAGCCATTGGCTGTAAAGATAGTTGCAGCATCCTTAACTGAACGATTTTCTGCATTTGTGTGTATGAATTCACAGATTTGTGTGCATTATGGTTTATGTTGGCGGAACAGAAAGTAGTCCATAGTCCAAGTGAACTTGGGCCTTTTGGTACCCCCTGGAGGTCTGGGTCATTTGCTTCACCTGACTGGCAATCCAGCCTTGGGTGTAAAAAAAAAAAAAAATACACAAGTCCACAAAAATCTCAACCCTGATGTTGTTAGGGCACCCCAATGTTCTGTTCATTTCAAATCTTAAATGAAAGTGAATGAAATGCTGTTAAGGATATTTAAAACGTGATCTTTCAGAGGTCAGGGGAAATAATCAAGGCTCCTCTCTTCTACTACGTGTTTGCTAAGTTATTCACAGATTCACTAAATTGGTTCTTTGACAGCATTCAAGTTTTCCACAATCTCCTATAACATTGTAGGATGCAAGGGGCTGCCTCCAGCTCCCCCTGTAGAGTGTGCCCATGTAGGCTCAAGGTCCTTGGCAGCGGTCAGGGTTTGAATCTGCCCTGCAGCCCTTTCCTGCATCTCGTCCCCTCTCTCTCTCTCTCCCCTCTACTGTTTCCTTGCTATCCTGTCGATTAAAGGCCATAAAAAGCCCAAAATATAATCTTTAAATAAATAAAAACATTGTTGGACTCATGATGAACAGATATAAGGATCAAAATTGATGCATTTTTTTGTCAAAACCTGGCAGACCTCTACATTTCCCACAATGCCGACAGTTTGGACATTCAGTGTCCTCCTTTTTTCATCTTCTTTTTTCACATGTAGTCTTCAGCCCCACCTGACACCTAAGTGACATCATCAGTAAAATAATAATAATAATAATAAAAGAACTAATTTGTATAGTGCTTTTCAAGGTATTCAAAGTTGCTTTACAGAGAATAATAGCAGGTCACAAAGAAAAGAGCTGTGGAAAGCCAGTTTAAATAGATTGTCAGGGTCTTTTTAAAGATGGGCAGGGCAGCAGCAGCAAAGGCCCTGTTGCCCCAGGTTGGTGTCTGCAGACCTGGGGCCAGGTGCAAAAAAGAGTCAACCGTTTGAATGGCACCGGCATTCAACCGATCCAACGAGCTCACCATCTGACGCCTGCACACACGGCCAGCAGGACGCCCAGCAGAGAAGTGGCAGTCAATGTTCCGTTGTGCAACTCGTAGTCATGAGATGGCTGCGTAGATGGTCTTGCTAGCTTGAGCTCATCTTCTCTCTGTCCGACGTCCACCGAATGAAGCTCAACTAATTTTTATATATATATATATATATATATATATATATATATATATATATATATATATATATAAAATAACAGGTTTGGAAAATAGACAGTTTAGCATAAGTATTGTGGCACTGACAAGAGGCGACTGGAGAGGTCTGCACTTCTAGAACTTCATAAAGTCGCACATACGCCTGATTCTGTTTTATAAATGTTAATTATTGTGGAGCTGGGCACACGTGCAAGAGCATCATCTCCACTCCCACAGGTAGCTATGAATAGATGTTGAAACGCCATTAAACATAATTTACATATCAATGCGTGTGCCCGCTCAACGCCTCATTAGACCTTCCAGTGATACATATGGCAAAGAAAGTGCAGTTTAACCCATCCTCAGCGAGGATCTTCATCAAAGCAACTGTCATTACCCATGGCTGTGGCCGTTTATAGCATCCACACTGCAAATTCATCACTTTTCTGCAAACCGTCATTGCGGTAAAACCTTAATCATCATTATTATTGTACGTCAAGAGTATGATCAATGACTAATACATAGCGCTCATGTTGAAACTGTCTTTACAAAGTGCTTCGGAATCAAAATAAACGATCATTAACAGGAAGACAATGGCTCAAATGTAAATAAATGATTAAATTCATCACTCATAAATAATGTAAAATGTTTATAAATGTGTTTTTGAAATTTATACGGAATGCTGTGCAGCATGCAAAAATAATAACTCCATAAAAGTGTGTGTACGCTGAATTCAGCGTGAGGAGCACACTTAACCCCACATTCTTCCTTATAAATACCAGTTTGTGTGTGGGTAAAAGGCCTACACATGGTTATTGTAATTGGTATACTTCCCCTTTAATAACATTATGGCTTCTCTTTATGTGGACTCATACAATATGCTAGTGTTGCCAGATTAAGCCTCTGAGGATGAAAGACGCACTGGTGCATCCAAACAATGTTTTGACAAAACTCCTACTCAACTGACTACTCAAAAAGCGTTCAAATTTGATTTTTGACATGTATTTACTATTTTAATCATATATAACCTAAACACTTTAGTAAACTCATTTCAAGCACCGAAACAATTTGTACAACACCTCATAAGTTAAGGTTTGTTTTCAAAAGAGATTTGAGGACTTTCAAAAAGCTAACATCAACGTTTCAGCTTTAGCGCCAAATGATCTCTTTACACATTGCTCTAGAAAAAATGAGTTTGTTATGAACATTTTGAAATGAAACACATGGGATCAGTTATATGCAAATACCTTAAAAAGGTAAGGCAATATAAGGCTACGTTAAGACTGCAGGCAAAAGTGGCCCAAATCAGTCAAGTCAAGTGTCCAGGTCAGACTTCTTCAGAAGTAGTGTGAACACTCAAATATCAAAAAAAAAAAATCAGATTTTTTTCAAATCAGATTCAGGCCACTTCCATATCAGATTTTTTTTTTAATGCGGCCACAGTGTGAACAACCAAGGTGGATTTGATGTGACTTTTACCTCAATAACCCTCACTGCAACCTCTCTGACCGCGGGGAGGGGCCCCCTGCTCCCAGTGCAGCTGTCAACCTGGGCGGACTGTCCTCAGTGTGCCCCAACCGCATCGCCAGGGCGGGGATCGGCTCACGTAAAAAAGGCGATGTCGGCAACCCACCCGAGCCGTCTTGAAATACGGACCAAGGAGTTTAACGTGCGCGCGAGTCAGAGGGTCGCCCCGTGGTGCAATGAAAGTGAGGGCCGGCACGCGCCGGCGGAGGTGGGATCCCGGTCCCTCGGGTTCGGGCGCACCACCAGCCCGTCTCGCCCGCACCGTCGGGGAGGTGGCGCATTAGCGTGTGCAAGGGCGAAGCCAGAGGAAACTCTGGTGGAGGCCCGTAGCGGTCCTGACGTGCAAATCGGTCGTCCGGTCACACAGACCTCTGTAGTGAATTGGGTTAGCCATAACCCCACAAAAGGCCAAAATAGCACCTGCTCATTAATGTTACGGCTGTCATTACACAAACATTTTGAAATTAAAGCGAAAATGCTTAGGCCTACTTCCTCCATAACCTCCCTAACTTTAGTGCAACAGCGCGCTGCGTCTGATGTCATAGTTTTTGTTCTTTTGCGCATGTGGATCATTTCAAAACCGCAAACAGTTCACAATGGAATCTGATATAGGCCACATTTTAAAGGTAATGTGAACAGCCTAACAAAAAATCGGATCTGAGCAAAAAAGGCATTAAGACTTGTGAAGAAGGTATGTAAAAATGCCCTTAGACCTCAGAGGGTTAAGGTGACGTATTTTAGGAATACTCCAACATATGAGGGTTTACATTGTAGTGGAGCACTGAACTCCAACTCTAGCAAAAGAGTTGGCCAACCAGTGCACACTGCAGCACTTTACCACACGTCTTCCAGCCAACTCTGATCAGGTGAAGAAAACATCTTGTGTCTTTCCAAATAATTGTGTTCAGAGAAGTTGTAAATAACAGTGGGTCTCCCTGCTACTAATGTTGTAGTGAACAGGGAGTTCTTCAATGCTGGGATCATAATGTTAATAATGGCACAAAGATTACATTACATTACATGTCATGCCATTTAGCTGACGCTTTTATCCAAAGTAACTTACAATTGCTATATATGTCAGAGGTCACACGCCTCTGGAGCAACTAGGGGTACTGAGTGTCTTGCTCAGGGACACATTGGTTGATGTATCGCAGACATGTGGATATGACACACACAAGACGTGTCATATCCACTGCGCCATCATGACCCACGCCTAGTTGCCCTAGTTGTGGCATTTCTGTGAAACACTTTAAAGTCCAGTCTGGTACCATGTAATAATTCATGTCAGTAGTCAGTCAGTCAGAGCTCTGACAGCACCTCAGTGTCTGCTCTTTAGCCACAGTTCTGTCTTGACACCCAGTGCTCTGAAGGTTCTACCTCACAGCAGGAATAATCTACCTGCATGTTCCCCCAAAACTGACAGAAGAGTTGATCTGTGAAACTATAAAACAAGGGTTTAGATAAAAAAAAACGACATGGATGGATTCGTGAATGTGAGAACAAAACTGCTGCACACCCAGAGCACATCTAAGGTGATGCATTTTTAATGTCCCTCAAATGCAGAGAGCTTGACTGAGTGCAAACTGGACAAACGCCCGGCAGAAACAACAGAGACATAATATAAGAAGTAAATTAGCTGAGTGTTTATGAGCTTCAGTAAAACAAAACACAGGCCTCAAGCTGCCGTTTCTACAGCCATCAAACAGCATCCGTTTTATGGAGACACTGGCTGTCTTTATGGCTAGATGCAGTTTATGAAGCATGATAATTTTCCTGTCGAGCTGTTTTTTAGTACACACCACGTACAATGGTGTGATTTCAGTTGCTGTTTTATGTGCAGATGTATGCATTAAACAGGTGTATAAAACAGCTAGATAAATGTAGCATCTCATGGAGCTGTTATTGGTAATTCTGGTCCAGAAATGTAAATTCATCCCTGTAAAAGCCTCTGGATAGTCTGCTCTCCTGACCATACACTGTCGAAAGAGCATATGTTCCCTTGTTTTAAAATGTTTTACGGGTGCCCGGATAGCTCAGTTGGTAGGGCGGGTGCCCATATACAGAGGTTTACTCCTCGGGCAGCGGGCCCGGGTTCAACTCTGACCTGCGGCCCTTTGCTGCATGTCATTCCCCCTCTGTCTCCCCTTTCATGTCTTCAGCTGTCCTGTTAAAAAATAAAGGCCGAAAATGCCCCAAAAAAATTATCTTTAAAATGTTTTACAACACTAATTCGGATTAACCAGAGAGGGTGTTGTCAGTTCAAGTTCCACTCTACAGGTTTTACAGATTGAGATCAGTTTAATTATCATTGTTGGTATAGTGATAGCACTTAAAAGTGTCCTTCTTTTCC
Source organism: Zingel zingel (assembly GCA_023566125.1). Taxonomy (NCBI): domain Eukaryota; kingdom Metazoa; phylum Chordata; class Actinopteri; order Perciformes; family Percidae; genus Zingel; species Zingel zingel. The sequence continues at coordinate 33,077,532 of CM042324.1, forward strand.
ACTGTGGTTTGGTTGAAGCTCCCTTGCTAAAAGAGTTGAAATGTCCTCGTTGAAGTACATTGTGCTGATATGCCTCTCTTTTTACATTAAGTCAACATTTGAAAGCAGAACTTGTACTGTGCGGTCACAGGCGGTTTTTACCATTTGGCATAGGTAAAGGGCCTCGTGAATTTGTGTTTTTTTTGTAAATTCTTTTAATAAAACTCAACCTGTAACACATGTTGTAGACATCATGTCAGATGCGGCTCGGCTGCAGCTCATCTAGAGATTCAGCATGTCCCCTTTTCTTCGTCTAGCTGTCACTAGGGCTGGGTATTATTCAAAAATGTTCAATACCGATACCAATACCGTGACTTCGATACCAGTTCCTGAACGATACAAAAAGAAATTACAGTATTACACATTACAGCGCAAATCTATTCATCTATCTTTCAGCTCCTACTACGTGAGCCCCGTCTCTGTCTCTGTGTGAGTTTTTCCTGTGTGTCTCTACGACATGTAAAGTTAGACAGCCAATCACAAACATTATTAGAGCTTGGTAGAAGCATGCTGCGTGCTGATTGGCTCAATGACACTGATGACATTTACGTCTTAATATTAAAATTTGGTATTTAATGACAAGGAAATTTGAATACTTGATACTAAGTAGGCAATTTGGTCAGTGCCTAAAAAGTATCGAATTGGGTACCCAGGTACCCACTCAGCGAATGATCGCTTTTTTGCACGACACCGGTAGCCCACTGTCAAGACATGTTTAACTGAGAGCCATGAAGCTGTGAAGCCCCGCCCCCGCACACAGGTCACTGTTTTTTTTTTTTTTTTTCCTTTGTTCTCAACCTTTATTGTCCAGTCGTTTAGTTTTATTCACAGTTTATTAGTCTATATCCACGACGTTCCATTTCCAGGGATGCTCCGGTGCCGCTGGAAATTCCACTGGATGTCCGTAACCTTCCTCTTTCTTTGTGTCGTAATTTTAAACTCTGGTGGATTTATGAGGACTATGGTTAACTGCTCCTCAGATCTCTACAGGGTAAATCCAGACAGCTAGCTACAATATCTGTCCTGAGTTTTCTGTTGCACGACTAAAACAACTTTTGAACGTACACAAGTTCCTTCCCGAGGCTATTTTGCAGAGGCACCAAGGCTCTTTCCAGCGCTTAGCACCACCTAAGACGATTGTGATTGATTTGAAGAAAAGCCAATAAACCGGAGCATGTTTTTCTCCCATCCCGGATTGATGTGTGGACTAGCCAGACCTTCCTCCGCAGCACTGTGGAGAAAGGTCTGGCAATGCGAGACTAGCAATTCATTAATATCCAATATCCAATACTGTCCAAACTGCTCCAAATTCCAAACGCTAAGATCGGATGAATGATCCTCGAGATATTTAAAGCTATAGTACATAGTTTCTGCCACCCCCATGAGGAATTCTAAGTAATGACAACAACAGTGTCGGCAAGTCCATAGACTGAGATGAATACCTTTTAGATTTTAGACCTGCACAGTGAGGTCCAACCATCAGCTACTGGTTCTCTGACACCCAACGTGTGCACCACTGTGAACAAAGGCCTTCAGATTGCTTGACCAGTGCTCCCATCTCTGTTAGACTTCTAGAGCAGCTCAATGACAGGGATTGAAAAGATAGACACTCACTTTCATGTTTACATGCCGCCGCCGTCTTGGAAACCAGTCATGACTTACAGCTGGCGATGCAAACTAAAATCAAAAGCAGTTTGCTCAATATATCTGAAATAATCGCACTCTGCATAACTTGTCTAGTGTACTTACTCAGTGGATACCTGTCCATCTGGTCCCTCCGGTCGCCGAAGTTTCAAGTACAGCCCTGTTTATCAGAAAGGGGAAATCTTCAGACTGTACAAAACACTGCGTCTCTTGGGCATCGTGACGCAACAGGTCCCACTCCGTGCAACACAGACACTCCTGTTCGGTGGCCATAGCTTCACAATGTCCGCAGGTACACCACCAGTTTCCAGAAGTACAAGGCTGTGTTGCAGCATTGACTACCGGTAGCTCTCTCTCTCTCGTAGCCCTTTCACGGAGCTCCCGCAGCTCTTTGTTCAATAAACTGTCTGTACACTTACACAGTTCTCAATGCTTAGGTTAACATTTTGGGACCCTCATTATGCTACCGTTGAAGTTTGGTGATATTTTGAGCCTTTTTAGTGGTATAAATAGCGATTTGTTTTTACGTTCCCTGTGCCCCGAATACTAGCGTTGTAAGCTAATCGGCGGTCCGCGCTAGCGTCTTTCAAGCTAAAAACTCATTCGATTAGCATGAAAACATGTCCCAGAGAGCGACAGAGTAGGTACACATCTGTTAATAATAGGTTCGTTTTGAGCCGGAATTGTCCTTTAAGACTGAGATGTTTCAGGTAGGATCCTAGCTAGGGCTGGGCGATATGGAGAAAATCAAATATCAGGATATTTTTGACCAAATACCTCTATCGATACAGCAACGATATTGTAGTGTTGACTATTGGTGCTTTCACAAAATATTTACACAATGAGATTTTTGATAAATAATCATCAGTAATGTGGATATAATGACTAAGTGCGGAAAAGGCAAATAATAAAACAGTTACAACAGTCCGGTAAGTTCAGAAAATGACATCACTTTACTGTAATGCAGCCTTTAAAACCAGGAAAACACTTATGCCATATTACGATATCCAAAATCTAAGAAGATATCTAGTCTCATATCACGATATCGATATAATATTGATATATTGCCCAGCTCTAATTGTAGCTACTTCTTATCTATTGTTGCGGTCAAATTGGTGTGTCAGAACCATAGACTGTTAATATTAATGGACAGAGCATGTGTGACGTCACCCATTGGTTCGTGGAGATCTGCTCTGAGTCGTCGAGTTTACCGTTAACGCGCGCAGCCATCCTGGTTGCGGATGTGATGATTTTAGACGGCAAGGAAGAGTGAGGGAGGAGCCACGTTACGTTACACACTTTCACTGGCAATCACATCATAACCACTCCCTAAAACACCCCCTGCTTTATCGCAGATTTTAAAATCAACGAGACCATAATTCAAAACATGAACATCATTCTGTGTTGCAGAAGACTTAAAACTAGTGATTGAGACCATAAACTCATGAAAATGTTTACTGAGGTAATAAATCAAGTGAGAAGTGGGTCACTTTCTCATAGACTTCTACAGAAACCGAACTCCTTTTGCAACCGCACGTGTCGCCCCCTGCTGGAATTCAGATAGAATGCAGGTTTAAGGCACTTCCGCATTTGCAGCAGTTCGCTGAACCAGATGCATTGTCCATTAATATTTACAGTCAATGGTCAGCACAAATGAAGCTTCATGTTTTTAGTTTGTACAACAACACTGCCTCTGTAGACTTTTGGCTCCTTATAGACACAGACCACTCACCACCCTACAGTACAAATTAATGAATGTGCTTTAAAGAATCAGAGGCAGTGAGGTGTGTGATACCGGATTAAATGTCACAGTGAGCTGCTGATATTTGCAAGAAAGCTATTATCCCAGTTACACATTGAGTCCTGTCACTTTTTTGACGTAGTACCACTTAGTTTTGTGTGAAACTGCTTGGTCTGCTTGCTAGCTAGCTAGCTTAGCTCGGTTCCACAACACATGTAACGTTATCTTACCTGCTGTGTTTTATCCAGCACCTTTTTATCAGCCGGAAACGCGTGAGTGGCAAAAACAGAAAACTGACGATAACCATTTGCCCTCTAGGGTTACACTGCAGCCCGGTTCACGGCTGCCAGTTACAGCGTTCTTGCTCAATACTGGACCAGTTTCAAAGATTTTTGTTCACATTAGTCACTTAGACACCAATGCATGAACAAAAATAGGGTCCAGGTTGAAACAAAGACAAAATGACCCTTAATTTTTTAAGAATTAAAAAATTGTAGTTTTATAACAGCAAATGCATCATGAAATGAAGGTCAGTGTAAGCTGACAGTCTTCATAAGAGTTGAGTATAGTTAGTCGTGGGGGCCTACATTTCCCATAAAGCAATACATGGAACTCTGCATTGGCTCCAATAGGAGGGCAGTGTGAATCAATCCCATCACTTGAGCCAGATGATTAAAAATGTGTAATATCTTTGATCCCTTCAGTGCTTCAGCAGAGTTGTTTGATAAGAGAGCATTCTGGAGCTGTCTTCTGTCTCCAAGGAAAGAGCCAATTATTTTCTTTTAGAAAGCTTTTTGTCTCTGGAACACAGCTTACACAAATGGAGATAGTGTCTTGCCTGTCACCTCTGTTCACTTTGCATAAAAGCTAATGTATTCAAGCTTTTAATAATGTGTTGTATTATCCAGCTCCCCCTTTGAAGACAGTCATTGTTAGTCACCCAAAAGCTGCTAACACTGCCTCATTCAGGAAGAGATGCAGGAAGGCGTCATTCTGAACAAAGCCTTTTTGCATTAGCACAAATACATTGTTCGATTAGGAACTTCATTCTTATTGTTGACACTAACAAAAAAAAGATAGAATACTTGTCTACTTTAAAGGACGACTAAGTTTCAGTAGCTTGGCCAAGCTACAAAAACATTTCCCATTAAAAAGGTAATTTCTATAGAGTCCTGAAGATGGAGGAGTTTCTAGTTACCAGTTGTTATAAAAAAAATATCCATCAATTATTTTTAAGCAGCTCAACACAAAACAGTGGACCTCGTGCATTACAGGAACAGACACATTGTACAGGTACATAGGTCAGCTGAATATAACATGTCATGTAACAATGCAATTGTTTTTAACCTCAAAATGAAGGCTAACAAAAACATCCATTTCTATTAAGTTGGATCAAAACTGTAATATGAAAAATAAATTCAAACAGACAGTGTGAGAGAAACTGTGATGGCTCGGTGGAAGCTATGTTTGACGCAAGGCATATGAGTTGGGAGTTGCCTAGTCGCTGCAATTATGTGTTACGCCCCTGAAAAAGGGAGAAATAATCACGAGAGTGATACGGTGATGTTTCCTTACTGAGAACTTTAGTGTTATGATTTTACAATATATAAATATATAAATACAACATGTAACATTTCACAGACCTACAGATCTACCGGGAATACGTAATTTCAGTACACACCACGGTCATTATAGTTTTGCATTTTTCATTAGTTTTTTTTATTTCGTTATGACTTTTTGTTTTCAAAATCAGTTTAGTTTTAATTAGTTTTTAAAGTGAGTTCACTAGTTTAGTTTTTAGCTTTTGAAAATGCTTAGTTTTAGTTTAGTTTTTAGTAGTTTTAGTATTAGTTTTAGTCTTTTTTGTAATATGGGTTATTTGTCAGGGGCCAAGATTCAAAAAGGTCCGAAAAAGTATTGTGTAATAATAACTCAACAAAAACATACAGTTTTAGAAATATGTATTCAAAATGTATTCAACAATAACACCAGTAAGTTACATAAAATGTACATATGGTCATAAATATGTAAACAGTCTACACAAGACGCCACTGCAAGTGCAAAATGTGTTAAGTGACGTGTGCCAGGAAAAAAACTAAATAGCCAACAGACTAAAGAAGACATGACATGAACAGATATTTTGAACTTTAGTTCGAGTAAAGTGGCGAACTTTTTGAAGTCAGTCGACTCACACAATTGTGTAGACATCCCAGTATCAATACACATATTAACCCACGCTTCCTCCCGCTTTTGGTGTTCCTGCATATTTACTAACCAGCAGCTATCGGGTCGCCGGTGAAAGCACGCCTGTAGTGTTCTCTGTCCTACGGTTAGCTTCTGTTTTGGGGGAGGGGGGCTTGGCGTTCTCCTTTACCTTGTTAAGGTACGCTAGGTTAGCCTCCCTGTGCGCGTTTCTCAAATTTACTTTCAAATTCGTGGGATTTTTCCCTTTAATAAATTGTCCACATATTTTACCGTCTTCCATTGAAAGGCATCTGACAGTCATAATCAAATAGGACGCTTTCTTCAGAGTTTCGGTACCGCCTTGACACCATGGACTATGCTGTGTTCAATTTGCCATGGAATGTCATAATTTCTGGGTTCCCAGTCGGAAACTGTATATATGTCTATGGTCGGAAATGTCAACTCTGAAAGATATATTTCCTCTATGAAAGACAAAGACGAAAACTAAGGACATTTACTCTATACATTTATTTTATTTTAGTTAGATTTGCAGACATCACAGTTTTAGTTAGTTATCGTTTTTTTGTAATGCGTCGTTTTTATTTTTATTTCAGTTAAGGACTGTTGATGAATGTTTTTCACCACCTAGTTTTCGTTATTTTGTTCGTTTTCGTTAACAATTATAACCTTGGTACATATTATATTCAAGTTACAACAGCACACACTTTAATTCACTGAAATCCTCATCTTTCAAATACAATTGTAAAGCACAAAGTAGCTTAAGCTCAGTAAACTATCACAACATTTACCAAAATCAATAAAGTGCATGAAACACATTATACAACTATACTGCAATATATATATATATATTTATTTATTTATTTATTTATTTTTTAACTGCGTCAATGTGAATTCACCGTTGACATAAAATGGCAGCTACTCTCAGTACGGAGCTATTCTTCTCTGTTACCGAGCAGGGTCTCCACTCACGCATACATTACTATACTTTGCAAACTTAACTCTAACTTACTCAAAATGCTACTAAAACACTCCCTTAACACTCTTGACGTGTTAGCATGTTGTTAAAGTCAAGTCAACTCTGTTTAATACCGACAAAATATCTTAAAAAGGGGAGAAATAATCACGAGTGAACTTAAGTGTTATGAGGAAAATACCATGATTTCCCCAGGTACGTGGGCGGAGAAAAAAGCAATCGAATCAGGCTAATAGATTAAGACCACTTTGTAGATCACAGATTAACATCTGAATAGCTAGTAGTCCATGGTCAAACATGTCAACACTGTAGCCCTACATTTGCTGAAGTCCACACATGTAGGGTAGCTGAAGGTAGTATAGCTGTAGTAATGGCAGCAATGGAACTAGTCCTGGTGCAGTGTAGGGTATTATATATATATATATATATATATATATATATATATATATATATATATATTCTCAGAAGGCAAAGCACTGCTACTTGGGCGGTGTGATTTGCTCGCAGCACCTGAGAAGCCCCATGGTGAGGAGCAGAGAGTTCGCCTGGAGTTCTGCGAGCAAATCACTCCGCCCAAGTAGCAGAAGTAGCAGTGCTTCGCCTTTCTGAGAATTGTTCCCAGTATGTATACGGTTAGAAGATGGCTGTGTCTCATGTGACCTTGTTATTTGTACACGCTACTGTACGTGACTATACAAATCAAAACATGTAAATAGGAAAATGTTGGTGTTATTTTGTCACTTATTCGGAGCAGGAGACTAGATGGAGCCTGGTTACCTCCAGCATCTGTGTTAAGCTAGGCTAGCCGTGGGTGCGTCAGACAGAGTTACGACACGCACGGAGATGAGAAGGGTATGTATGGACTTATCTAACTCTGGGGGATATGGTGAATAAGACAAAATCACAATAAGTCAGCATGTTCCTTTAATGAAGAAGAGGTACTTAGTACAGATGTCAAGGGTTTTATTTCACACGATTGCCACAGCAGTCACGTAGTTGTACCCTGGCGTCAGTTAAGGAGGGTGAATGATTTTTTCCCAGTATTAGCTGCAGTGCACACCAACATCCACCAGGTGGGACATGTGAGCAGACAAGATGCAGTTGACCTGTTGGAAGACTAAGCAACAGAGGACACCATGAAATTATTTGGAAACGAGTCAAGACACTGTTTAATTGTCTCCCGGGCCTGTACAGTAAACTTACACATTAAAGTGTCTTCATTTCATAATGGACATTTGTGTTATGACCATTAGCTCTATAAAAAGAAGGGGATGGACGGGGCTTCCAGGTCTGAAAAGTAAAGCCAATGCTGAAGTGATTAAAACTTCCTTATTTCTAATGCCCACCAGAGGGCAACGGCAATAGAACCAAGGTTGGGTTAGGTTGCTAACCATGGGCTATGTACATTAAAATAGCCGGGAACTTGTTTACGGTGTTGTCTGTGTTTAATCTTAGAACTTTGACCCTCTCACTGTCTGTTTTCACTTCATCAAAGTTAACTGGAACATTTTAGTCACCTAAAAATGTCTTGATCAGCGTTCGGTTGTGCCTTGCTAACAAAGTTAGCTAACTAGCTAGCGCTAGCCAGGAAGACGACGTCATTCCTGTCCTACAATAAGAGCCTGCCTTATAACACTGGAATGTTTTTTTTAAAAGTGGGAGACTGAGACTATAGAAAATGTGTGTTGTATTCTAATATACAGTGCCTTGCGAAAGTATTCGGCCCCCTTGAACTTGAAGCACGCCCAATTTTTCAGTTTTTTATCTGTTAAAAAGTTTGAAATATCCAATAAATTCCGTTCCACTTTATGATTGTGTCCTACTTGTTGTTGATTCTTCACAAAAAATTACAGTGTTATATCTTTATGTTTGAAGCCTGAAATGTGGCAAAAGCTCGAAAAGTTCAAGGGGGCCGAAAACTTTCGCAAGGCACTGTACAATTTGTTTAAAATGAAAACAAGTGAAACTACTAATGAATGTGATGTTTTATTTAGCAGAACATTATATTGTTCCATCCAATATTTCCTATATTTCTAAGCAGATTTTCTATGCCCCCCCTGGCTGATTATTGGTCCCCCCTTTGCCACCCCACCTAAAAAATCCTGGAATCGCCCCTATATACGCAGCCTATTTATTTTATATTAACTCACTTTTAAACTACATTTTGCAGCTGCATCACGATCCTGCTCACTCAGAAATATTAACATGCACCCTCCCAATATTATAGGAATTAAGTTCCATCGCTGCGACCAATCATATCATGCGTGCAGAGTTCAGTGTTATAAACAATGTAAACAAGCTAACGTCCTGTGTCTCTCCGACCACATTTCAGCTAATTAGCATTTGACGGACAAACGCACTATTAACATACAGGTTAATTTAACAGCCAGAAAAAACAGAAAATTTATTCATCATTAAACGGAGAGAAAAACGACGAAATGTAGGCCTATTGCCTATTGATGTTAGTAGGTTTTTATAATATAATAGTTTTTATAATGGTCTAACTCTGAGAAACAACTCAACAACAACTCTGAGTATAACATGCATGATAGAAGTATACGTAAAATAAAATAACATAGAATTGCTACGTTGCTACGTTAGTAGTTGTAACGTTAGCCCTATTGCTAAATCAGAGCAACACAAATAATTTATATACATAACTTTTACCGTTCATCCGGTTCCACAGATGGAAGAATGAAATGAGTGTCGGGTCTACCAAAAGAAAATCTAGTGAGTTTTTTCAATCCATGCTACAAATGTAACAGGTAACAAGTTTTCACCGAAGTTTCTCCTTCTTTCTTCTTCCTGTAGAGTCAACTAGCCGAAATACTGACCACTCTGCCATTGTAATCCATTTTGAATGAACTCCTAACTTTGGTGTCATAGTACTTCTTACTTCTTTTAGCAGCTTTCTGGGCATTTTCATTTGCCATGGCGTATGCTTCCTCTTTTTCTTGTTTCCATTTCTGCATGTAGTCTCGCTGGTTACTGGAACCTGACTGTGCACAATCCAAAGAGCATATCAACTGGAAGCCTGGGTGATCTCCCAAACAGAAAATAGAATGGTGAATGACCGGTCAATTCACAATGGGTGCAGTTATAGGCATAAACCAGTTGGTTCAGAGACTCATTCCAGTTTGAATTTTGTGTTTCAGTTAGTGTCTTTAGCATTTTCAACAAAGTTCTGTTCATACCCAGTGATTTTTGAATTCTCCCCCTTCATTTCATTTTTCATTTCATTTATTATACAGGAACATTTAAAAGCAACAATTAAGTTACAATAAACGTGCCTGACTCAGTTTAAAAACTGGTTTACAGCAGGTTCCTGTTCTGCAGCAACATAGAACAATGAACACAATTTCGGCACATTTATACAGGACATTATTACTGACTGGACAGATACAAATAAATAAAACATTAAATACGGAAAAACAAGACTAAAAACAATACATGAACAATCAGTGTGTGCAAGTATGACTATCAAGAAGAAACTGTTTATATGACTTTTTGAAATATGTGATGGATGATAATGTTCGAATGTGATGGGGAATGTCATTCCAAATTTTGGTGTAAATATAGAAAAAGAATTTCTAACCGTAGTTGTTTTTGTATGGGGGAACTGGAATGAGTGCCTGTGAGACTGACATAGTGAAGCGTAGCGGTCTCATATTATGTGTCAGAAGAAGAACTGTAAGTGCTGGTAAAGAGCTATTTTGAATCTGAAAATAAAATGCAATAGCATGGCTGTTTACGTAGTTCTAGTAAGTCAAAGCATTTGTGCGTATGAGAGCACTGCAATGATGAGACCACTTTGGAAGATTACTGTGGATCTTAAGTGCTCGATAGTATAGTCGTGCCATTGGTTCAGTAATGTCCTTAGTGGTAAGAGACCAGATTGCAAGACAGTAGGACATTGTTAAAAACACAATGGCATGTAGGTAGGTTTCAGAAACCGAAAAGGAAAGATATGATCTAATCTTGTTATAGACATAGAGTTTCTGATTCAACTTTTTTGTTAATTTAGAAATGTGTTCCCGATATGTAAGGTGTGAATCAAGTAACACACCAAGGTAGTTGTAAGTCTTTGTGATGACAAGATCTTGGTTTGCAAAAGTAATAAAATCAGTAAAAGAAGGACTTTTTCTGGGTGAATGAAAATACATACATTCAGTTTTCTTTACATTGATGGTCAGGTGGTTCTTTTTCAACCAATCATGTAAGAGGTGAAGCTCATATGATAGTTTGGAAATTATGACATTAGGATTTGAATTAGAGAGAAAAATCACAGTATCATCAGCGTACAGTAAGCATTTTGAGTGTTTACACACTCAAGGGAAATCATTGAAATATAAAAGAAAAAGTAGGGGTCCAAGAATGCTGCCTTGTGGAACGCCCATGTCACAAACTAAAAGTTGGGATATGACGTGATTAATTTTGACTGTTTAAAACGCTTTCAGGTTAGTGGGGGTGCATACCGCTCAAAACCAACATTAAAAACGTAGTAATCTTTAAAGAGTTTAGTTTTGTTGTTAAACTGTGTGTAAAATGAGTCTATTTGCTGGATTGTTCCAAGGTAACCACCGGTAGCTAATGTTAGCAGATAAGCCCGTTGACCGAAACGGTAGTGTTCACATTTATGCACAATGACACATAAAGCAAACTTGCTAATAAAGGAACCACACGCTGTTTTCAGGTAACATTACTGTTGACGTTCAAACAGGCCTATGTGTGTGTGTTTTGGGAAATATCTTTATACTGCATTAAGGCTATATTTATTTTATTGGTATTTGTTATATATTATTGTATTGCCATTACCTGTTCCCCCTGTTTTTATACATACAGAAGTTTAGTTTGCTAAATATATAAAATTTCTTTAGTTGGATATTGGATGTGAAAAGAAGGAAATGGTTCTTCTATAACATTGCAATTTAGATGTGTGTGAATTTCCCACACCAGGAGTAATTTATATAGTTGTATTTTATAGCGATCGATTATCTATTTTAAAAAAATTTCAATGTTCTATGCAAAATGTAACATTTTCTATTAAAGAAAAGATAGAAAATAAATATTTGTGTGTGCTGTAAAGTGGTTAGAAAAATTAAATCAGAATTGGCTAAAATCGGAATCAGTCTACAAAGTTGTAATCGGTGCATCTCTAGTCCCCACAAATGCAATATGCCTAAAGTTGTCAAGAAAGTATTTGAGTCAGGCCCGGGATTGAGCTCAACATTTCCAATAAACAGGAGAATAGTTATTAAAAGTCTTGATGTACTTAAAACATATTTAGACTTATTTTCATTTTCATCAGAGTCATTTGGTTTAACATCAGTTACCCACCGGTGAAAAATAATAGTTTGGATGGAGAGAGACACTGGCTGGTGAGAAGCTGGTTGGCCAGAGTTTTTGAACACAGACCTCTGGTCAGAACATTGTGGGTTGTTAACCGGGGAACTGGTCTGTGGTGCAGAAAAAACTCAGCTGGCGGCCGGGTACGTAGCAGTCGGGCACACCCACACAGAGCAGCCACCCCGGGGGGCCAACAACTGTCCGTCCTGGGGGCCCTGCCGCTCCCCGAGGCAGGCCCCAACACAGCGTAGCTCCTGAATCGTCCGCGGCCCCCTGCCCCGACTCCAGCAGGACGGAACCTCCAGGCATGGCTCCCCGGTGGGCAGCAGCCCGGCTCCTGGAGCACCCCCTCCAGCACAGCCTTCAGTGCCACCAACCATCCATCCAGCCGGCCCAGGCAACCCGGCTCCTCACCTCTCAGGCAGCCGGGCAGGCAGCAAGGGAGACGACCACGGATAGGAGCAGGGACTCCGACAGCATGCAGGCCCACCATGAGGACAAAAATCGACCGACAAGACCGCCCAAGAAGGTGGGCGAAAACCCAGACTTTGGTGGAGTTTGTGTTGGTGTGCATGAAGATTTTTGGAGTCTAGGACTGGTCCTTTGTTTGTTTATTGTCCATGTAAGGTGGCTTAGCACAATTGGAGCCAGTAGAATGTCAATATTGCAGCATACTTGACAAATATCAGACCTGCAGACGCCTGAATTGTCGCGTATTTGGTCGACCCCTTGGTCGTAGTGTATGCGGGAGGGAAACCCAAACTTCAGGGCAAAGTCATTGAAGGTGAGATTTGCAGCAGTTTTTCCTGATTTTTAATTGCTGGCGTAGGCTTGAGTGAAACATGTAAAATGACCAACAATAACAAGGTGATTGTGTACGAGTGACTGACGATGAGACTTACATAGATACAGCCAAAAGTGACCAGGTTGCAAGGGACTCAACTGGTTGTATCGTGGTGGCAATGGTATCTGGTGGAAGCTCCTCAGAACAGTCTTTCATCAGTGACTCTACATCCAGTGGCATCCTCGACAAAGCATTTGCATCACTGTTCTCTTTGCCTGGCCTGTACTTTATTGTCAAGTGGAAATCAGCCAACTCTGCAACCCGCAAATGTTAGTTTTATTTCTAACATTATTCTATCAACAGACATTTACATCAATAGTCTGGCGTTATAATTTATTTGCCTTGGGTGTACTGTGGAGTGGGTAAGACTGTTTTTAGTGGCAGGCTAGCAGAGACTGTTGACTTGCACTAGCCTAGCACCAGCGAACTCTGCAACTGGAAGGACTGGATGAAAAGTGTTGAAAACGGTCTCCACTGATAAATAACACACTGGCTAACTTGGAAATGAGGTCCTATGTCTAAAATTCTGAACCACCTCTTTAAGTCCTATAGCCATAGGCAATGACCCTAAGCTTCCCATCTTGCTTTTGATAAAGTACTGCTTCCAAACCGTGGTGTGACGCATCAGTGTGCACAACGAATGTCGCTATGTGAAATCAGGGAAACCGAAGACTGGTGGGTGAAGCAAACTATTAACAGTTAATCAGCTGTTCAAGGACGTGTTGGTGCACGTCAGTCCACAAGATTGGCTTGTTTGAGGGCACCAAATGGCTTACTTTATTTGTTTTTGTCTCTGTGGTTGGTAAAGTACTTTCTCTGAATCTGCTTTCAGGAGGTCATACAGCTGGCCTTCCTAGAAAAGTTGTTGATGTACTGTCTGTAGTAGGCGAGTAAACAAAGCATTTTTCTGAGCTGGCCCACATTCTCTGGTCTGATGTCCGTCACTGCTTTAACTGTTTCAAAATGGGCTCGGCCGATTCTGCTGCCCTCTGCAGACACTATTGGACTGAAATAACGAACCTCAGGTTTAAAGAGAATCACACTTGGCTTGAGTTTGATGTCATTCTCTCTGAGGCGCTGCAAAACTTTCCAGACATCGTTCACATGGCTATCGAAGGTTTTACTGAAAACTAGTGTGTCGTCCATATAAGGAATGCAGATTTTATCCTGGAGGCCTTCCATACACTCCTTCATACAATGCTGAAAAGATGCAGGAGCATTCATGAGTCCCCACGGAATCACAAATGCTGTCAGTGGTCTGCTTTCTTCAGAGATACATCCCTGGGGGTAAGCTTTTCTATGATCTAAGAGGGAGAACCAGGAATTACCACCTAAACGGTTCATGATATCTTGGACCCGAGGGATGGGCTGGCGGTCGGGATGTGTCTTTCTTTTCAGGTCTCCATAATCTATAAACAGCCGGAGGGTCCCATCCTACTTCCTGACACACAAACTGGTGAAGAGTATGAAGAGTTTGACTTCCTAACCCAGCCCTGTGCTATGAGGTCATGAAGGTAATTCTTCATCTCCTGGTATAGTGGCTTAGGCACCGACATGTATGTGCCATTGACTGGTTCAAAGTCATTTTCAATCGTTTAATGTAGCCAAGGAGTGACACTCTTCTCTAAGCATTTGCCTAACTACCTGTCTCTGATCTTCGGTATGACAGGTAGACAGGTGGATCCCACTGTTCATTAGCATTACATGGGGTTTCAACACTGGTGTGATTCCCTGTTGCTGGGGTGAAAGCTTTTTCAAAGACTTGGGCAGATAACACGGTGTTAATGGTATGTACTGTACTGGTTATTGTGCATCCTAGCAGAGCAATGTCGTGGTCAGGTGAGTGCAGTTTAAAGGGGCGTCTCTTAATTGTCTGACTCCAGTGATTTTACATCCAGCTTGAAAATGTTCTTCACTCCCATTCAGAATTTCAGAATTGGCCTCCAATGAATTGGAATTTGAATTGAATTGACTCTGCCCCACAGGAAGTTGAATTTGATTTGGAATTGGAATGACAGGAAGTGGAATTAAATTCATGGCAATTCAAAGAAATTCCACACAGTCACACAACAGAAAGAACATGTTGAATCTCACATACATTCAGTGTTAGGAAGGTTATGGAAATGTAATTGCTTACTGTTATTAGTTACCCATGATAAATGTGGTTTGGATTACTTTATTTGGATTACTTTATGCAAAGCAATTTCCTTTTAATTTGATTAGTAACTAATTGAATTACACATTTTACCTCAGTAATACAACTAAATACAATTACATTCATTTTGTAATTTAATAACATAATTTCATTACATGTAACTAGGCACTCCTCAACCCTGCATACATTTTGTTTCAAAATATCGATCACTCTTTAAGAGAACAAATAATTCTATTAATTCCACAATTGACAAGAATTGTTTTCTTGATTTACAATAAGTAATAAGTAAAAAAGTTTGCCTGCATGCTTTTAAACACATACAGTATGATATCCAGTGTTGGGGGTAACTCCTTAAGAAGTAATGCCATAATATAATCAATCAATAAATATATCAGTAGCATAATACCATCAAGAGATGTTTTTCAAAATAAAAGACTAATAAAAGTCTGTCTGTTAATTTACTTGTAGATGCCTTTTGAAATTTGAAGTAGCCTTGATGGAGCCACAGACTGGAGCACTGCAGTGCTTGCATACGGCTCTGTGGTTCCCAGGTGTTCTTGTTGGAATTGGTTCTTCATAATGAACTAGTACAGATGACCTTTTAGGCCTGCTATTATTTTCCATGTCGCTGTTATTACAGGTGTCAAATCTATAAACAGTGTTGACCATCAAATTGTGTAGAAAAGAAGCTTTCAAACAAATGTCCACCTCAAATTGTTTGGCAACCACTTTCAATACTTGGTTAAAGTAAAGCATTCGGGGAAATGGAGTCATGTTCTATCATGTTCCACAAAATTACAATTACAATAAATCAAACTTAATCTTAAAAGATGAATTTCTTTGAATTTTCATTGAATTGAAATTCTGCTTCCTTTAATTAAAATTTGACTTGTAATTCTAGATCCTGTTTTTGACAGAAATTCAAATTCAATTCAAATTCAAGAATTAAATTGGAATTTAGGAGTAATTTTCAATTCTGAATTGTGCACAAGCCTGCACTCCTGCTGGCAGACAAAACACCTCCTCGGTGCTTTAGCAGAGCAGTTGGAGTAAAGGTTAGGTGCATTCAGGTGCTGCGCAGGGTCAGGTGCTTGGGGCTGCCTGTAGTTGCTGTATTACTGCTGTTGGGAAACAGGTGGCTGGGGGTCCCTATATGGCCTCCTAACTGAAGGTGGGGCATAGGGCTGTGACTGAAACAAGCTGCTGTAATGTATCTTTAATCTGAGCTATCTCTGCACTGAGACCTTTTAGAGAAACTGCACCTGTCTTAAGGTCAGCTAACTCTGTTAACTGTTCAGTGTGTACCTTAGCTTTGGCTTCCTTCACAGGACATTTTGCAGATGGTGTATCTTCTGACTGGACTACACTTACAGTTGTAGCTCGCTGTAGGGCACTTAACCGCTATTTGTTTCGTCTTTCTGTCTCATTAGCACAAGTAAGAGTCATCAATGATATGCAGGATTTGTCTTTAACATTTCTTCTTTGTTTGCCTGATATGTCAAGGAAATCACATATCTCCAGTAAATTGTCTTAGTGAAGGTGTGCAATTCTCATATATTTGAAAGATGAGGAGTATGTTTCAGTGAATTACAGTGCATGCTGTTGTACCTTGAATACGATGTGTACTCTATGCAACTACTTATTCCCTGTAGATCTGTTGGTTTTGTTAAATTCATTCAAAGCATTTATAACATTTAAAGCATGCGACCGAAGTTCCCACGATGGGTCAAAATAATGTGCTGTGACCCAGAGGTAACTGTGATTACTGAGAGAAACCACCTGTGAGTGCAGCGGTGCTGCATCGCTTCCTGATTGAAAAATTAGAGGCGTTAAAAGTAAATTTGCATTAACTTGTTATTAACACGTTCATTTTAACAGCCCTGATTTCTTTGTTGTGTTTCTCGTCCACAGCGTCCTCCCCATGAAGCAGGGCATTATGCTGGGCCAGTACCTGGGAGCCTTCAACCTCATGGACACATTCAGGGGACGCTCCACAAAACAGGAGTAAATGAAGAGAGAGAAGAGAAGTTAAGGATGAGTAATATTGAAGAAGACATGCACATATTAAAGCTATCTACCTATTGTGTATCGCTGTAATAAGACAGAACAGTAGTCGTGAAGGTTGGACTTGATTGCTGCTCTCATTTCAATAGTTCATGTATTCAAGCATTGAATGCCCGTTAGTCTCTTTATATCTCTCTGTTTCAATCCTTAATATATCCTTAACGTACCTGTTTTAAAATGGCATGATTGTTAGTACAATTTTAATTGTGTTCTTATTCATAACCGTTTGTAATTGAATAGAATATAGTGCTCATAATGGCCTCCTAAATTCAGCCAGCTAGTGTTGTTGCCTACTACTACTTGTTGAGGACCAATCATGATGATGTAATGATGTATCATCAGTCCACAAACAGCAAAGTCAAACATTTCCCTATGTTAACAGGGCTCAAAGTCAAATGTCATGTTTGATTTGAATGTCTGTTCTGTAAATTAGTAATATTGTGGTGTGGTTGGAGCCACAACTACAATTGCTTTCAACACAGATGGAAACAATACAAACCCACCAAATCAAATAACAGTGACAGTTTACTTATGCCAACTAACTGTAGACAGAGCTCATCATCTTTAGAATATTCAAAGCTCCAGCATTAATAAAAATGACGTATCAGTAGAAGCGGTTCCAGGCCGTCGTCACCATAACAAAAACCTTGTTCACTGTAAATGATGCTCAGCCGTAATCCACAGATGCATCAGAAGCAGGTAATAAATCTAACTTGTACATCTACCAATGTATACTTCTTACTGAAGGTGGATATGTTTTGATTACAGTAAACATGCTGACACTGCTTTATTGTGATATATTAGCACTGTTGTGAATGGAGCCATAATAATCATCTCTAAAGGGTTTTGGGTACACTTTTGTTGTTAATCTGGCTCAGGATTTTTCAGTCTAAATCATTTCCCGTTAAAAAAAAAAAACTAAAGGTGGTCCAAATAAACTTTGGATAACCTGAAGCTCTTGTGTGAAACTGTGTGTTCAGACTGAACAAAAAGCTACTTTTTCCTCGTGTTGAGTTTGTTTTTGGAGAATTTCTTTTGCAAACAGCAAATGTACGGACTGTTAAGACATAGCTGTAATTACTGTAGCATCGTATTAGCATGCTACAGCTAGCTAGAGTGTGAGAGGAGACCTCTACTTTTCTTCTTGGTTCTATATATTGATGAAAGCCTCGAGATGAGCACAAAAATATGAAATCTAAACATCTTTATACTTGTGCGGTGATCTTAAGCACAAGAAGGCTTGTCATCTTCAGTGAGTAAGGTGAACGTCAGCCCTTTATCCTCGTTTCAGCTAGTTTACTCAATGGTTTCCTAGCAACACTCCCAGCTGTGCATTAACGTTCCAAAATGTTGTGGATGGAGGCATCATAGGGGGCTTGTATACAGTCTGTGCATGTCTCCTGTGGATGAAAACATTCTCAGAAGTCGTTTTTTAAGTAATATGCATGTATTTGCACTCAGTCTCTTCTTTTCACCTATTAAGCACATTTACTACCACACAAGCCTCAGTCTGTCAGGGTTATATTATAAAGATTATAATACAAATCACTCATTCAATCCATCTCATTAGTTTTCATTTAACAGTGCCATTATTAATATGTAATGGATTGCCATAATTTGAGTGTGTGTCATTTGATGTTTTTTTTTTATATGGAACACAACAGTCATCTTTACTGATCTATCTTCATTAGGAGATATTACCATAGACTGTTAATATTAATGGACAAAGCAACCGGTTCGGCGAAGCACTGCAAATGTGGAAGTGCCTTAAATCTCCATTCTATCTGAATTCCAGCAGGGGGCGACACGTGCGGTTGCAAAAGGAGTTCAGTTTCTGTAGAAGTATATGAGAAAGTGACTCACTTCTCACATTTTCATAATGAGTTTATGGTCTCAATCGCTAGTTTTAAGTATCCTGCAATACAGTACGATGTTAATTTTTAGTTATGGTCTCGTTGATCTTAAAATTGGCGATAAAGCAAGTGGTGTTTTAGGGCGTGGCTATGATGTGATTGCCAGTGAAAGTTTGTAACGTAATGTAGAGCGTAAGCAGTAGTCTATGGCTCCTCCCTCTTGTCTAAAATTATCACATCCGCAACCAGGATGGCTGCGCCCGTAACGGCAAACTCAACGACTCATAGCGGATCTCCACATACAAATGGGTGACGTCACACATGCTCTGTCCATTAATATTAACAGTCTATGAATATTACGCACCTGTTGTCTTAAACATGCTAACCGTTCAATGAGTGCTAAAGAAAGATAGTAATGTCAGGAGTTTAGAGAAATGTATCTTAAGGTACATTTTACTACATGTCATATGTTTTCAGAACTTTTAAGTGCAAACTACCTGGAAGTGAAAATTCTGATCAATAAATTCACATTTTAATGTTTGATTTCTGTGTTTTGAGTGTCTTGTTCAGCATCATGACTAAAGCGAATTCCCTTACAGTCCTGTAATGGTAAATTCACATTTAAGCATTTATTCTTTATAATCCTTATGTTTTTATTCAGCACATTGCATTTTCATACACCAATATAAACGACAGTTCATGTGCATTCCTGCATGTGGATTGGAGGTTGTTTATACTTCAGAGACTGAGAGTCTCAGAGGAAGGTGTATGCCCTTCGTGTGAACTGATAACCCACAAGGCCACAACTCTAATATCCTCCTCTCCCGTATCCGTTCCCCTCTTGTCTGTTTAGATGTACAGGTAGCGTGACCCCAGCTGGGGCAGTTTCTTTGATAAATGCCAGTACTGGACCTATATCTTATTTGGCGTAAGAAAGAAAGGTCTAGAAGGTTACTATCTTTATTGTTTGTAAGAATGTGCTCAATTGTCACTCCCCTTTTCTCAATGTGCATTTAAGCTCACTCTTTCCTTCTACTCATTTGACGAATCCTTTACACACTGAGCTACGTGCTTCTTCTGTATTCCTCCTATTTTGCAAAATATATCTTTTAATAAAATACAAAAACCCAACTTTGTTTTAGTCTCAGTTCTGTCTTATTTGTTTCATTTTTCTAAACTTTGAAATCAACATCTCCCCCTGCTGCAAAGGAAACTTCCACAACAGTCCCATCCCATTATCTGAGGAGTGTAAAGCCTTGATTCAATTCACTGCTGAATGATAAAAATGGACAGAGAGCCTTGGTAACTGAATGGTTACAGCGCACCCCACATAACTGCAATGTCACACCCTCTCCCCTCTCCCTCTCTCTCTCTCTCTCTGTGTTTCCAAGCTGCCTCTTCGCTGTCAACACAAAAATCATTTACAATTTAATGGTGTCATTTACACTGTAATGCTAAGAGTATGATGTATAGACTACTGGTGCATTGAGTGAATGTTTTCAATGATGGTAAAGGTACTATATTTTTATAGCGCCTTTCTACCTTACCGGACACACACATTCTTAGACCAATGAAGGAGCCAGGGATTGAACCGTCAACCCTGTGGTTAACAGGACGACCTGCTGTACCTGCTGAGCCACAGCCACACTAAGTGCTGGGTACTTAGGGGGTATTTTAGAGGATAGGAGAAATTACTAATTGCCTACTGTGGCCTCCAAGAAAATACTTTTATTATTCAATTCAATTGTATTTAGTGTCAAATCGTAACATGTTAACTCAGGACACTTTACAGGTAGAGTAGGTCTAGACCACACTCTATAATTCACAAAGACCCAACAATTCCCCTCAAGAGCAAGCATTTGGTGCAACAGTAGCGAGGAAAAACTTCCTTTAAACAGGCAGAACACGCAGGCAGACCTTGGCTCTTGGTGGGCGGCCATCTGCTGCTGCCGGTTGGGACAGAGACACTGATACAGATATATAGAGACACCGGCGGCGCCAGGGGGGGTCTTGGAGGGTCTCAAGAGCCTCCCAAAAAACGCCTTAACCCCCCATTTGACCCCCCACACCCTTCCTGATTAAAAAATATATATATCCGGGATAAAGATTTTAAAATGTTTCTCTTCAAACTACGCAGAAGAATAATAATTAATAATTTATTTGACATATAAAAAAATACAAACATAAGAATCACTGCGACGCCCCATGAACGTCGCTGCGCCTTGTGCCATTGCGTTCAAGGCGCTGCTGCGAGCCCGGTAGAGCTGCTACGCACTACAGTTATAGCTTGAAGCTAAAAATGGATCGCTTTGTCATACCTCAAAAAAAATTGAGAGCAGATGGAAATTATAGCAATAGGAGTGAAAATATACCCGTTGCAGTGGAGGGCGAGCCCTGCTTGATCCTAGAAACAGAGGACACCGAGGAATTGGAGGATGATGAGGAGGTGTGAGCGGAGCAACTCGCAGCCCCCGAGGCGGAGGAGACAGGTGAGCAGATGGAAAGAAATGGTGCCTCATCGAGCGCTACAGCAGGCACGGATGGTGGGAATCCTGACAGCGGAGTGGATTTAACGGGGGATTTAAGCCATGGCCCAGCCGAGAAACCAAGACAGCCTCAACTAAAATCATACCCGCGTTGTTCTTTTAGATCGCAGGGGCAGCTAGCATCCAGGGGTTTTAGTTACTTGTGGTTCAAACAGTACCAGTGGCTTGAATATTCTGTGTCAAAAGATGCGGCTTTTGTTTTGCCTGTCGTTATTTTTTTCACAGTGTGCATGGATCTGGTGGTCACTCAGAAAAGTGCTTCACCCAGGAAGGGTTTAAAAACTGGAGACAAGGAGGAGATAAACTGGCACAACATAACGCCAGCGCTTCTCAAAAAGTGGCAATGGAAGGGTGGTGTGAGTTTAAGGAGAGACAGAAAAACGGATCGAGGATTTTGACTCACCTCCATGACGATGGACATAAGAAAATTGCAGTTGTTGAGTCACTGCGCTTTACAGCTTGTCAAACCATTGGTCAGAGAGGCCACCGAGAGAATGAACAGTCCACCAACAGAGGTAATTTCCTTGAAATGTTACATCTGCTGGGGAAGTTTGATAGCACTGTATCCCAAAAATTATCTAGAGGGCCAGGTAATGCAAAATATGTCCATCATGACATTCAGAACGAGTTAATTGATATAATGGCCTGCATTTTGAGAGAACAGGTTAGTAACGAAGTTAAACTAGGAGAGCACTTTACTTTAATGGTGGATGAAACAAAAGATGTGAGCAAAAAAGAGCAGATATCTATTGTTCTGCGCTACATACACAATGATGACATTCATGAAGAGTTTCTTGATTTTGTTCCAGCTGATGGTTTTGTTCCAGTCTTTACTTGACTTACTGACAGTAAAAGGCGCATTGGCTAAATTCAATATAGACAAAAATGCATGTGTTGGACAATATTACGACGGGGCATCTGTAATGTCTGGCTGCAACAACGGTGTTCAGGAAAAATTTTGCAGAGAAGTCCCACATGCAGTGTACATCCACTGCCATGCACACAGATTAAACCTGGTTTTAGTTATAATTGACTGTGTCCATAATGTAAAACCAGTTGCTGACTGCTTTGCCACAGAGGAGAGAGGAGCTCTGTGCGTCATAGGAAATCTCTCAGCTGTCTAAAACTATAGCAGCATAATGGCTGGTCCAAGGCTAACCTGAGCCAGCCCTACAAAGGGTCGGAAGATAAATCTGACATCAATGCAAAACTAGACAGTATTTCAAAAGTAGGAAAATAATCGTGCACATCGTGCCTATTCTTATTTAGATGGTCTAACGAAGGATAGTGTCGTTTCTATGGATCCAGATGTGCTATTTGCCAGTGCACGTTTCCAGTGCAGTTTTTTTATCTAAAAAATTGGTGGGGCACCAACCATTTCAAAAGATACACTTTACATACCAGTAAAACTAGAATACTCTGTATCTCACTCTGTTAACATGTCAACAAACCGCATGGCTCCACAAAATACTTTTAACAACAGAGCAGCTTTCTTCTACCAGGTGTTGTACACATACACAGAGAGAGAGAGAGAGAGAGAGAGAGAGAGAGAGAGAGAGAGAGAAGCGTAAGCGTACCATGTGTAGTTTATTTCCCCCTGTCTCTCTTACTCACACACAGGTTAAACTAACACTGTCACAAACCTAAATTAAGAATGAAATATTTCGGGCGACACAACCAGAACAATGAGCCTACAGGGCCATACGCAAACTGTAACGCTATGAGCTCAACACCATGAAGGCCATAAAGAAGTGCACATACAACTTTTTAGGGTTACAGATCCATACAGACAGGGTGCGATTTTCCTGGGGGATGCGTGGGACAAAATGTATCCCGCACTCAAAGTGACCAATGCTACTTCACCAATAGACTATATTATACCTAAAATAGAAGAATTTTAAACTAGGTAAAGCGCTGTAACGTGAACAATCTTAAGTGCGACAGACCGATAAATTCTGAGCAAGAGCTGCTGGTTGTATTTAGCCACTACAGAGCTCCGGGACCCCGGCTACCAGCAGCAGTTGTTTAGCCTCAAATAGGTGACTGTGAGCGGGCTACAGGCACCGCCAGATGACGGTCCTTTCAGGGGCCACGGTAGCAATGCATACAGATCCATTCTATGACAACAATTGAGCATATAACGTTACACACTCGTCACCATCTAACGTAATATCAATCGATCCAACACAACATACAGACTTTTCACTCACCAAGGCTGAGGGCTCGCTAGAAGAGAACGGTGATGCAGTGGTTTTTCCTCAAACTTGACTTATTTTGTATGCCAACCACTCCACGTTAAACCGCGGTTACTTTTACCAGCAGTTTGAGTGATGACAATATCCCGAGGCTGGTGGGCACCAAGGCGTTTTAATTCCAGTTTCTCCTCCAAAGGGTTCAAACCTGTGCTCGAGTATGAAATCCATTTAATTCATTTTTTTTAAGTTAGCTAGCGACAATAACACAATCTCCCCTCTTTGCGCTTCTTGCCAACTAATGTTTTATGCTTTTAGTTTTTTGGCTTTTGTAATACAGCAGATACAGAAAATACACTTGAAAAAGCAGAAACCGCATTAGACTCAGCCATCAAGCGAATCACTTACCTTAAGTCTAAGACTGATGACCTTGAGAACCGAGGCAGAAGAAAAAACCTTTGGCTCTACGGTTTAAGAGAAGGGGCTAAAGGCCAATAACCACTTTTCAACTTCATCAACGGAATGCTGACAAGATGGCTGGGTCTGAAGCCTGACAGATCGTTCACCCTTGAGCGGGTCCACCGTACGCTGGTGTCAGGAAAGCCCAACCAAAACAGAGCAGTTCTCATTTGCTTTTTGAAGTTCCAGGATAAGGAGTTTGTCTATCGTGAATCAAAGCGAGGAGACATCACACATGACGGAGTCAAAATATCCTTCGCACAGGACCTCTCAGCGGAGACGGTACAGATCAGACGGGGATTTCACCAGGTTACAAAGTTATTTGTTGATATCAACGCCTTTCGTGAATTCCAGCACAACCCCTGCAGGCTGTGTGCTACATAACAGCAAAAGCCACCTTTTCTCAACGCCACAGGAAGCTGAACAGTTTTACAAAAGCATCGCCCATTCTATGGGTATGTGAGCCGGAGATTCAAAATGACGCGCTGCAGTCGGCTGATTACAGCCACGATAAACTTTGGTCTCCAGTAAGAAACAGCTGATCGGCCACGGGTATCAGCGGAACACCAAGATGAGCAGTAGAAGAGTGTGGGCCTCTCTAATTGTGAGATAATTTACTTGACTTCAGTTTCTTTCTTTTCTTTTTTCTCTCAGGTAAATACGCTCATTGAAACACTATTCTGTTCAGCATGTAGATTAAGATCGGGTTGATGTTGTTTACATAACTTGCAATTAAGGTTTATTGGACCATTGAATTGTTTTAATGTGGTCATATCGTGTTATCCTGTGTTCTAAAAGGGAGAAATCACTGTACCAAGTTTTAAGGGACAGTTCCAGCGCAAAATGAACCTAGGGGTTCATAACATATTTGTACCGAGTCGGGATCTGTTTTCATTCTAATCAAATGTGTCTCTAGCTTGAATATATGGGAGCTATATTATTGTTCAAGGAAGCATAATGTTGCAGAAACTAAATTTTATAAATATATGTGGCCCTAATGAAGACAATTCAACCTTTTTTGAAAGACTATTTCTGACTGTATCTGCTTTGGAAGGCCTTTACATTATCTGAGGGGACTTTAACTGTGCTCTCGACCCAGTGTTAGACAGATCCACTCAAGTGGACACAACTCATGTACAGACTATGAAAACTTTGATCAATTACATCAAGGATCTAAGACTAATTGAGGTTTGGAGGAAGCAAAACCTGAATAAAAGGGAGTACTCATGCTACTGAAGCACATATAAGTCCCATTCACACATTGACTACTTTTTAATTTCTATGGAACTAATGTGTAATGTCAGAAAATGCTGGTACAATAGCATAGTAATCAGTGATCATGCTGCACTGTCTATGGATTTACATTTGGATGGGGTTGAACGTTGCTTTAGATGGAGGTTGCAAGTTTTTTTGCTAGAGGACCCTGCTTTTGTCAAATATGTGGGGAGCTGCATTGATAAATATTTTGACCTAAATACAGACGAAACTACAGCTAGCATTAGATGGGAAGCATTTAAAGCTTATATAAGAGGATAAATTATCAGCTACACAAGTTCAAAAACCAAACGACTGAACCAAGAGTTACGGACATTAGAAAACAAAATTTATAAAGCTGAGACTGAACTTTATGATAATATTGACCCTGAAAAATTACGTGATCTATACACTATGAGAGCTAACTACGATAAATTAACCACAGATAAGGTGGCTAAAAGTCTAATGTGGACTAACCAAACATACTATGGTCAAGGGGAAAAAGCAGGAAAACTGCTGGCCTGGAGGATAAAGAAAATGCAAGCTGAAAGAACAATTAGCAGTATAAAGTCCGACAACTTGAAAACGAAACCATGAGAGATAAACAACACTTTTAGAGACTTTTATAAATTGCTATACAAATCAGAATATACTGAACACAATAAAGAACAGAATACATTTATTGACAAGTAAAAATTTCGGACTATAACAGATGACGAAAACATTACACTAGACCGTGCATTAACAATAGAAGACCTTTTCGAGGCTATAGGGGATATTAGTAGCGGTAAAGCCCCTGGATCAGATGGGCTACCAATAGAGTTTTCTAAAACATTAAAAAAACAACTTGCAAGACCGCTTCTTGATATGTACAAGGAATTGTTTATTGAGGGAGCACATCCAGATTCATTAAGATTAATAGAGGTTCATCTAGCCTTTCCAAAACAGAATAACTCACCACAGACAGCACAGTTTAAGAGAAAGTTTGGATCACAGAATGACTTCTTACAAAGTTACGTATCATTAAATCAATTTACCTTATCCTTAACTATGTTTTGATTGAACAGTTAATATAAAGTTATATTGGTGGTGGTGGCTGATATCATCTATCCTAATCCAGACTTGATGGCAAGATGGGAATTAATATTCATTTTTAATGTTAATAATTAATCTTTAGCACAACATCTAAGTTATAAAGAGAGAGCTGGCTGATTGATTTATAAGATATGTTCAGATCTTATCAACAGATGTCACAATGTGTGTGTGTGTGTGTGTGTGTGTGTGTGTGTGTGTGTGTGTGTGTGTGTGTTCTTGTTTAACTATATTCGTGGGGTCCAAAAACCGGGAATACAGTATACTTGTGGGGTCAGGACAGCTTTGTGGGGCCAAAATGCTGGACCCCACAAGGTTAAAGGGCTGTTTGAGGGTTAAGACGTGGTTTTAGGATTAGGGTTAGAATTAGGTTATGGTTAGGGTGAGGGTAAGGGTTAAGGTTAGGCATTTAGTTGTGATGGTTAAGGTTAGGGTAAGGGGCTAGGGAATGCATTATGTCAATGACGGGTCCCCACAAAGATAGTGAAACGCACTTGTGTGTGTGTGTGTGTGTGTGTGTGTGTGTGTGTGTGTGTGTGTGTGTGTGGCAGAAAGAAATAGAGTGTGAGTTATCTAGGTTTTTTAATTAATTATATTATGATATGAAGATACATACATCTTTGGTATTATTTCGATTCAGTATTATCAGCCTGAACAAACTCACAAGGCCTTAAAAGCATACGACTAATACAATGCTATATTCTTATTTTTTTTAAAGTCCAAAACCAACAAAGCCTGTTTTTCAATAATTTATGACTTCCCTGAGGTGGGACTCAGCCTCAAGCCCATTGGTTCCTTCTGAAGACACAGTACATTTTTAAAATGACATAAACGATGCACAAAAAGTAAGGAAATGTATCAGTCATTGTTTTCATCATAGAGTGTTGATAGTAGTCAAGAAGGATCGTTGTTGTCATTACTTCCTGAAAGGAAGAAAATACCATGGCTAGTAATAAGAAGATACTGGCGTTCAGCTCTCGGGCTTCTTCTTGTGGAAGAAGCACTGATTTGCTAGTCAAGGGCTCCACCAATCAGATTGGTCATTTAGTCCGACTGCCCACTGGCCGATTCAACAAGTCAAATCGGCCGAAATGAATGCCGACGGCTCCTCCGACTGATGATGGCACGGAACACACCGAACAGACTTGAGTCACACAAGTGCTCGTTTTGCCATTGACAGGCTCAGATTAATATTCTAAGTGTCTGACAACATTATGGAAATGATCTATTCAGAGATAGACGTTTAAAACCTCTTTGAGACCTTCCTGTTTAACCAGAAACAGCTCTGAAGTCGCTAGCGCTAAACCCACCAGACTCCATTTAAAAAAGAGCCAGGCTACCAGAGTGGTTCTGGGCAGATCCAATAGTTTTAAACTTCAACAGAGTACCCGCCTTCAAGGAAATTAACACTTGTCAATGGAGAGTGGCCAAACTCTCTGTCCAAATGAAATGTACCAGAGTCTGGTAGGACCAGGCGACAACCAGTTGCCCATAGATTGGAAATGACTCCTTCAGAGTGGTAGTTTTGTCATTTAACATTTACTTGAATTTGCAACACGTAGCCTAACATCACCCGTTAGCTGTTATACTAGTGTAATCCTCGCACTTCAGTGTCGTAGCCTAAGCATAACTTTGTATTAGGTTTGTTTTTAGCTTAAATGTTTTACAACTTGTACCCTCGTGCAATTTCTGTCAAGATGTCCAGTTAGCTGAAAAGTTCGTAGCCAGTCTGTAGTGGGCAGTTCATAGGCTATATGCCTGTAGGGAAAATGAGTGCTGCTTGCAATGAAAGCATACTCGCGTCTTAGTAAGTATTGTAATATTGTTTCTCAGTGGTGTAGTCTATGTGATACACATTTATATGCTGTATACCCACTAAGAAAACTCCAGGATTTCCATATACCCACATAAAAATGCCCAATGACCCACAACAACGTACTTTCCATTATATTTTTGATATATTTTGATATTGATTTTATTTTTCACACACTAAATAAAGGTATTTCCACTGTAAATTGGTGCATAAAAGTGTATTAGAATAGAGGAAATTAAGTTGTTGATGCTCAAAACTTCCCTGGGGGAGGACACCCAGCCTCCCCACTATGGTATGCCCCCCCCCCCCCCCCCCCCCAAAGGCAGATTCTGGCCAATATACAGTACAATATACAATACATTAGACTACACCACTGCGTATACTCTCTTGCTGAATAGGTAATCTGATTAGGAGTTACCTACATTCTTTACCATGTACTAGTAATATGTGATCTTACAACAGGACATCCAGTTAGCTGGGCAGGAGCCTACTATTTCTGTAGTGGCAGTTTGTAGGCTACGGCTGTAGTGAAACGAGTACCACTCGCGTCAATGAAAATATTACTACTCTCGTCTGTGTCAGTAGGTCTGACGTTATCTTGTAACTACTATCCTGCTGATTAGATCATCTGATTATGAGATTTTTACCTTATTTCCATGTAGTAATGTGATCTTACAACTACAGCCATCTCCCCTTGCCAGGTGTACTTGTGGAAACTGTGCACACGTGCCTAAGGAGAGAGAAAATATATGTTGCCGGGAAATACCTTAGGTAACTAAAACTGGAGATACATTTACTTAAGCTACTTTTTTTTTTTTTTTATTAAACTTTTTATTCAAAGAAAAATAAGTTATACATGTTGCTCTTAAGTCTGTATACATGCCATTGATCAAGAATGAAAAATTCACATCATTACAAAAGCACCCACACTCACTCCCATCACAGTACTTCTATACCGGTTCTGGACTGGTAGGGAACTTAAGAATCCAAAAAATAAGAAGTGGTAGTGATAACTACAAGAATAAAAATAGAATAAATAAAATAAGTAAACATACAGCAGAGAGTAAAATAGACAATAACAGCTGTAAAATTAATACATTTGTCTGCTCCATATGTACCTTTCCTCATTCATAAACTCTTTCTGCAAATAATATCCTATGGTGGGTTGATAATAACTGCGATGGCAAATCAACAACACAAGTGGTAATAATTATAGATTAAGTAAGATAGTTTGCTGTATACATGTATAACTCTCTATTTGCTGAAACAAAGAACGAAAACGGAACCAGATGAGTGGAGTCAAAAACTAGGGGGATTTATCACATTACCCAGAATCTTGCCTTAAATTTGCTATGAAGTTTATCCAGGTTTTCCAGTAGCTCTCAAACGTCTCTTGTTCAAGCCTAAGAGTGAATGTTAGCTTCTCCATTATAAAAACATCCTGAACCACTTTGATCCAGTCCTCGATTGTAGGAGAATCTTTTACCAACCATTTCCTTGTGATTGCTTTCTTGCTCGCTAGTAATAGGATATTACACATATATTTGTTTTCAGACCCCGTCACAGTGTCCGGTCTTAATCCGAGACATAAAGTCACAAACTCTGATGGAATCACTATTTTCATGATTTTCTCCATGGTCAATTTAATTTCTTTCCAATATTTTGAAATGGCTGGACATGGAAATGTGTTGCCTTATTCTCGCCACAGGATCTCCAACAGGATGTACTTGCTCCCTGAGAAATCCTTTGAGCTCGAACTCTAAAAAATATTTCCCCCACATTTCCATCTGCATCACGATGTTACTCTCCTCCCATGTCTCCTTTATATATGCAGTATCATTCCCCTCTAGATCTTGTAATACCTTTTATATCTTTGATATGTTTCCACATTCAGGGTCTGACCTGTAGCCGAGTAGAAATATCTTCACTATACCCAAATTAGTTTGTTGTAATTCTTCCTTTCTCGTTATTTTCTCTAGGTAATGTCTAAGTTGCAAAAATCTATACAAATCCTGACAATTTTTAAGATCCTGGAATTGTCGCAGCGTGCCCCCCTCATAGAGGTCACAGTGTTTTATTAACACTTTATCGGCCCACTGTTTAAATCTTGCATCCATCCTGTTTGGTATGAAATCGGAGTCATATCCTATCCATCCGTCTTGTTTTCATTGACTACCCTGTGCCAAATCTTAATTGACATTTTTATCAATGGGTTTATGTCTTTTAGACAGGCAACCAACCCACTGTCCCCGATGATTGCTTGTAATGGAATATCACTAGATATCCGACATTCTATGTCTTCCCACTTCGCTTTATAAGAAGGGTTGCAGATATTAACAAAAAAAAATTATCTGCACCGCTTGGTAGTAATTCTTAATATTCGAGAGAGAGAGGCCTCCTTTGTCTTTTGCTAGTTGAAGAGTTTTATAGCAAATTCTTGGCCTCTTCCCCTGCCAGATAAATTGGGATATTAATTTGTCTAATTCTTGAAATTTCCCCTTTGGAAGTTCTGCTGGTATGTTTTGGAACAGATATAATAATCTGGGTAGCACGTTCATTTTTATTGCTTCAACCCTCTGTCCTAATCCTAAAAAGAGCACTAGATTCCATCTGGTCAGGTCAGATTTGATTTTGGAAAATAGGGGGTCATAGTTCTCTGATACAATCGTATTCAAATGTTTAGGAATATTCACACCTAGGTATTTAATTGACTTTGATTCCCAACTCATTTTAAATTCCTCTCTGATGGATTGGCTAGGAGAGTAATTAAATGTCAAAATTTGAGATTGTTTGGTGTTTAGTTTATAACCGGATAATAAACCGTATTCTCTCAGGGTTATGAGCAATTCTGGAAAGGAAGCAGATGGATGCCCTAAGTATATCAAACTATCATCTCAAGCTACTTTATGCTTTCTGCCTTTTAAAAATTATGAAATAACAGCAAGGTCATTATGTTTGTTTTTACAGGTCATGAGAAGAATGACCCAGGTTCCTGAGGAGATAACCTGTATGATTGACCATCCTGGCCTCGATCTGGTGTGCCTCAATATTCTTTGCAAAATGCAATGAATATTTACAGAGCTGACCATTGCCGGTTGAGAGTAAGAGGGATGGAAAGGTGAAGCCAATTTGATACAAGCCGTGTCAGTATATAAATAAAATGTTTATAACAATACGCATTCATTATTGGTTCAGCATATTACAAAAACACACGGTTTGATCAAGACATCAAAATGACAAACTTTATTTTGTTTCAACACAATCATCCAGTGTTATACTCTGAAATGTAAAAGATAAAAAAATAAATAGATGAATAAATAGCAGGCAATGTAGACACCTGGCCTAGAGGACTTTTGTGAGCTGGTGCTGGGGTGTCCGTGTCGTGATCCCCTCTTGTGTGGTGCTGCACATATGGAGGGAGTTTCCGGATGCTTCAGGGCAGTACGTCGGGTTCAGACCCCCCCTCGACTGAACCGTGACACATGTTCAGCAACAGCATCCTCCATGGAAGGCCTGTCAAGTTGAGCACACAGGTCCTGGGGCACAGGAATCCACTGGACGGCATCCACATAAGGAAGGGGGTCATGGATGATCTCCTCCAACACCAGTCGCATCAGTTCTAAGACATAGCCTGTTGTGTGTGTATACCGTTGCACATTTTGATTTGTTGTTTGTAATAAAAAAAATATATTTTTTTAAACTTACAAATCGTTGGCTCTGTCTTCACTTGTTTCACGGTGTAACCTCCCCTTTTGGCCTTTGGGAACACAAGCCTGTACATTTGTTTCCCCTTGGCTGTCTTCCATTGTGGGCGCTCAGCATTCTCATTGAAGTGCATGGCTGCAAGGTACAACCTAAACCAAACAACTGAAATGTTGTAACACAATTGTGAAAGTCACTTTTGTATGCACACACCAAGCAAAATACTCCTGTTAACTCACAGCAAAAGCAGTTGCTAAACCTGTAAGCTGTGCCAAAGCTGTACTGTAACCAGTGTTGTTACAAGTGCCTTTCAGTAGAGCAGCCTAAAAGTGAAATTATTTGCATTTTGATGGCCGGCAATTAGGCCTGATGTCTCCAGACCATTGCTCATGTCTCACAACAACAAAACCAGTTTCTGCATTTGCCTTTCTAAAGGCTTATTTTGTTGTATGATAGGAAGTGTACATACCTGCATAGCATTCCAATGAAGGGGAAAACAATAATTTTGGGAGCAAACCGCTGAATTACACTGTGGAATGACTCCACAGTTGGTCTGTAATTACCATTACAGTCTGGTAATGATGGCTAAGTTTTTCAACATCAGTAAGGTACCTGGCAGTTCTGAGCTCTGAAAGGTCTGTTAAGAGCTGACAAACCTAAGAGAAAGTAAATTTAAATTGTAATTTAAAACCATGAATATTGATGAAGCTACATAACATGTGTAATCATTGCTTTAGAATACAGACCTGGTTGAAACCACTTGCTATGGTCCTTTGAGGCCTTCGGTTGATGTACACACTTGGGAAAAGCTGGGTCAGAATGACTGTGGGCATCTTGAATGTGGTTTAACACAGACTTCATCTTCCGGAGACGGAGCTTGTGGCACATCAGTACAGGTGGTTGACTATGCTTTTATGCCACTTTTTCACCATAGTACAGTCCTTGTCTTTGCCAAGTTGGTCTAGCTTCTTTCACAACCCTAATTAAATTAGTTTACATACCAAACAGCAAGATATACAAATTGTTGAGTGATCATTGAACTTATGCAAAAATTTTGATAGCCACTTCCAAAACGTGTTCAGTAAGGGACCGTTCGGTATTTATGGAATGGACCACCGGAGGAAAATAGGGGAGGGTCATGTCTTTTTATTTTTTGTTGAGGGGAGGGTCATCCAACATTTTTTAGTCTGGGCGGGGGGTCACACAACTTTTTTATTGATGAAAAGAGCAACATTTCAAAGTGGCTTGTTTGGTGCATATTTATCCATGTAGCTCTCAGTCTTGGCCCCCTAGCAGATGGGTCTGACCGCATGCGGAGTTTGCTGGGGGGGGCAGGAGGAGCAGCCACCCCTGGTGGCTGAAACGGGTAATTGCATTGTTTAAAAAATTTGTGGAATAATTACGTCTGGCATGACCAGATATTTTATAAATATCTTAAATAACACAAAACAACTAAATAGTGGTAGGTAATACATCTGATTCCATATACTGCTTTAGTAAAAAAATATGACCTGGCTGACGCAAAAAACGAAAGTTACTGTTGCACTATGTCTGGACATCCTGCCGTGCCAACCTTGCAATAAAGGTTTCCTAAATGCCATGTATATAAATGTGATATCAGCTTACTAATTGATTGCGAGTTTTGTGTAGATTTTGACTTTTCTACGTTTATTCCACTTTGTTTAAACGGCGAAGTGGAGAGGCCTCGTTCACCTGTTTGGAGCTGGCTGGTGAATGTGACTTGCTGGATACACCGTGACTCTGTTTGTGGATCTATTGATCGCTGTGGATTACTTTTTTTCCCGTGTCATTGGATTAGGGCAAAATACGGATCTTTTTTCTCAACTTGTCTTCACGTTTTATGGTGAGTTTGGAGAGGCAGGAGTGATTGTTCACCGTTACATTTTAGTTGAATTTAAGCGTCTGTCTATTGCGTTCCAAAACAGCCATGCCGCGATTGGATTTCATAAGGGCGAATTGTTAAATTGTTACAATGTAATTTAAAATCTGCTTTAAAAATAAACATATGTGTTTTGGAATATAATGTTCATCTTCGGCACCTTTACCTATGTGCTAAAATATACAATGACGAAGCCTAGTGACCAGTCCATAGCAACCAGTGTTGAATTGTTATTTCCCATTGTCCTTTGCTGAATGGTCTCAATGTTTTATTGTTTTATTTCATGTGAATACTAGTTTACTAGAGGAGTAACTTAGTATTTGAAGTAATGCAGTAATGCATGAAGTGTGCATTTAGTTTCCATGCTTATTGTGTTTCCACAACAATGTTAGTGAGTAAATCTACTGAAATGGCCCCCACACCATACAGAGGAGTGGGATGTGTAAGATGAGAATGCAGAGATGTATGTCATGGCTGTAAAAATCAAATGGTATCTGTACTTCTTTGCTAGGGGAGGGTCATGCCTCTTTTTCAAATTATTTTGGAGTATCATAGGAAAACTATTACTGACGAGGGGAGGGTCAAGTCTTTTTAGGTTAGAGGCCACAAAACTCCTCCGGTGGCCCCTTAATTAACTAACGAACAGTCCCTAATCAACGTCTTTATAATGTGTTTAACAATATATAAATAAAAGGTCACATTACCTTTTGCTACATGCCATACGTCGTAGTAGTGGGTGATTTTACGTTCTCTCAGGAACTTTTGGATCTGAGGGTGACGATCGGTGATAATACAGTCCAACTTCACACCACTTCCATGTAGGAGCTCCAAGGTTCTTATAACACCCTCCTTCTCCATGTATTAGCTTCCCCCCACCTTGTTATCTGTGTAGAAAGAGAGACATACATACAATAGGTATCCATTAACCTTTTTCCATTCTGTATCAAAACTGGGGATCATGGACAAACACTTTTCTGACCATTTTGACCACATATGTATAACATTGATAAGACAGATAAGTCTTATAAGGGTTTCTAATGACACTATTGTCACGTGCATATGCATGACACGTGCATATGCATGTGATCTATTGCGTTAGTCTTAATGATTTTTAGATACCTGCACCAGCTGTATGTCTGCAATTTCGTTGGTCTGCACATCCATCATTGTGTAGCTCCCATACTAATACTAATGTCCTAGAATGCAACAGTTTTTACATTTTTAGTAAATAAACATGAGAGTGGAATTATTCACTGTAAGGCAATACCTCACCTGAAATTGTTGGTATAATGCATACACATTACAACGAAATGAAAAAGAAAAAAAGTGTACCTGGTGAGTCTGCTCGCATTTGACCCCCGGAATGACACTGTTTGCCTCACTGAGCATTTTAAGCTTTTGTGTTTGCCATTCAGTCTAGCTGTGGATTATAGCCGGTTCCAGGTATGTCCTGGCATGTCTTCTGAAGGCATCATAAGTATGTGTTCTCAGCTGCATTGCCTCAAACATCTATACAAGAATTAAAAGTAAATCAGTTGTGAAGTGAAGGTTAGACAAACACATTCTGCAGGGGACAATGATCACAGTACCTTTTTCATCTTCGAAAATTAAGCTTAACAAAAGTAAATGGCAGCAGACAGCTGAAGGTTGCCCACAGGGGATGCTCCCAATAACTGGCTGACTCTTCCACTGTCTGAAGAACTGTCAGTGAGGGCATAGTTGGTCAATAGCTAGGAAGGACCCTCTTCTGCGTGGCAAGACATTACAGACCCTTGTGCACACAGGGCAGGTCTTGAACAGGCTGAGGAGGCATTGCTCAAAAACAATGTATTTTGCATCACCATACGATGACACTGGCGTTATACTACAAGAGATAATAAAGAAAAAACAATATTGTCCATCTCAGTCCAAAATCAATTGCACAATCTGACAACAGTCACAATGTATGTAAATAACACTGCTGCATTGTGAGAGTTGTGCTTTTCTTACAAAAGCTGAGATGATTCTGTCTCTGTTGTAACTGACTGTGCAGGATCGAATGTGGAATCTTGAGGATCAGTGCCTTCAAAGGAAACATCCTCCAGCTCCTCCTCCTCAAATTCAAGGCAAGGTCTCTTTGCTGGCCTCAGACCCTTCACAGGAGTTGAAGATAATGGCCCAGAGACTGAAGGAGCCGTTGTGCCTACTGCCACACTGGCATAGCACTGTTGCCTGTATGCCTTCAAAGGGGGAGGGAGAGACTATTTTAGTGAGCTGTCTTAAGGCTGATTTATACTTCTGCGTAAAATCTACACCGTTGCTACGCACGTAGGAATGTGAATACACAAACCTACGCCGGACCCTAGCCTAGCCTGTAGCCTGACATGCACCTCTCGAAAAATGTAACTACACGTCGCAGCGACGCACATCGCTCGGCCTTGGCTTGGTAGCATTGCATTTCCCCTGACTCATTTCCTGGTTCTCCTTCTCCATAAACAACATGAAATCAAGGAGAGGGTTAACTTTTCCTGCTAAAGATTTTCCACCGTGGTCAGAAAGCACAGGGGAGACACTTTGTTTCTCTCACTTTGACTCTAGAGTCAGTACTCGCTCTGAAGCTAATCACCGTCACTGTCTCTCTCTACCTCGCTCTAACACACACACACACACACACACACACACACACACACACACACACACACACACACACACACAGTGTGTCTCACTATCTTTGTGGGGCCCGTCATTGACATAATGCATTCCCTAGCCCCTTACCCTAACCTTAACCATCACAACTAAATGCCTAACCTTAACCCTTACCCTCACCCTAACCATAACCTAATTCTAACCCTAATCCTAAAACCAAGTCTTAACCCTCAAACAGCCCTTTATCCTTGTGGGGTCCAGCATTTTGGGCCCCACAAAGCTGGTCGGACCCCACAAGTATACTGAACTCCCGGTTTTTGGACCCCATGAATACAGTTAAACGAGAACACACACACACACACACACACACACACACACCGGCTCTGCGCACACACCAGCGCACAAGTATAAACATCAGGCCACTTATGTAGGCTACAGCAAAAGCTCTGCGTGGAGCCTCCGCAGAACCATAAAACAGCCTTTATAGATTTCTTAGTGCCTAAGGACAATGTACTGCTGTGATACAAGTAAATGAAAAGGCATCTTCAACACACAATTTACTATTCAGTCATATCTTTTGTATATAAACCCATTCATGATAATAAGAGCAATATATAAAGTCCTATACACGTGTTTCTATAATTGGCAACAATTTTATTTGGCATTCTTTGCACACAATTTGTGTTTTTTCCAGTAAATGGGACTATAATTTGGGAGGTGAAACCTATCATAATTGTACAATTCTATCAAATTATAGGCTATTATAGGCCACTGTACTCATGAAACAACAGAGAGAGATGATACCTCAATGGTTTTTGCCCTTTTATTTTGCTGGGGGAAATAACTGATGAATAGCCTACTCTGTGTTACAGTCATGTTTACAGTGTGCATTTAATGTATCACTTCATTCTCTTTATAGTTTCTAGATAGAGTCCAATTTCTTCAGTCTTTTTTTCTATGTTCATATATGACAATAGCGGACCGACTAAATCATAATCTACCAATATACATTTACGAACTAGGCCTACTGCTCTCAACTGCAACCATTCAAGAAATTACTGTCATTTGCATAAACAAATACTTGTACACTTTGCCTTAAAAACGAGCAGTGGAAGTTAATATGTTCCTTAGGAAATGTATAATATAGCCCATATGAGAAAGAGGGAGAGAAAGATTTGCGCATCGTATTCTAGCATTGTGGATTAGTGGTTGTAATTGATCATGGTCAATTTCCTGAGTAACATTGTCTTCTGCTCACTTTTAAGGCAAAGATTGTTAATTTGTGCAGATGATTAGTAGCCTAACATCTGCACAAATTAACAGTTGTACTTGACTCGTATGCATATGACGGTTTCAGTTGAGAGCAGTGGTCAGTAAATCCATTCAGTTGGTCCGCAATATTGCCCACCACGCTTTCTCTCGCTTATTTATTACAGTGATCGTTTGTCTTTGTTGTGGTTTTTTACAAATGTTTCACTGCTGTTGCTCACTCTGTGTGAAGTATGCACAATGCATATTCTCAGTTTAGCATTAGCAGTAAATTTGAGATCGGCCTCGCGATCTGTTAAATTCTGCTTTTGTGAAATAGACCCTGGGGCCCAGCTGAGTCTAGATTAGGGAAAAGTCAAAGATGAAAGAGGGGAACCAAATGGCCAAAAATATAGAAGAAAATAAAGACCATAAAACACAGAAAAAATTAATAAATCATAATAATAATAATAATAATAATAATAATAATAATCACACAAGTGTGCCATGTGACACACAAACCTATTGATCAGAGGTCTGTTCTGGAGGATTGATTGTGTTGTTGTGCAGTCTAATCGAAGTAAAATGCTTTTATGTTCCATCCCAACAGGACTGAATGATCCCTCATTTCACAGCTGAAAGCTAAATGAACAGCTAGAGAGGGGTATGGAGGAGAGAGATGGAAAGAGGAGAGAGAGAGCGAGAGCGAGAGAGAGAGAGAGAGAGAGAGAGAGAGAGATAATTATGATGAAATGATTGAAAGACCTCTGTCTCTATCTGATGTTCTGAGTAATAACAAAACCACTGAGCTTTATTCTGTTTTTGCCAGCAAACAGAGCAACTATTACATCCATCTCACTGTTTTATTTACAACCTGTTGGCAAGATTTTCATGCTGAATTCCCTGCAGGAAGTATCGACTATGAAGTACTGTAGTGAGGAGGATATGCTACAGCAGTATTTGGTAGGATTTTGCGGTTTTAAACCTAGGGCCAGTGCAGACTGCCATAACTCTTCTGACCAACAAGAACTGGTGTGTCTGACACCTACAGTTTGCTTCTGCATTGTACCCTTAAACTTACAATATGTAATTTGCTGCCGTTAGGGGTCTCTCAATCAAAACAATGGGTGTAAACACAGACTTTTAATGACATTGTGAAGTTGCGGGGGATTATAGGAGTTGTAGTTTTCTTCGTTAAAATTAAATAAAATTAAAATGTATCTGTTCATCACGGACAGGTTTATCCATCCAAGTTTTATTTACGTTAGCTTTATTACTGTTTTTTCATGTCATTCTAATGAAATATCTGCAGTTTACCCCTACATCATCACGTTTTTCTTGATTCAATTTGTATTGGTAGCTGACCAATTAGCGAGCTAGCAAGGTAACAGCAGCTAAAACCACATTATCACAATATATTTCACATCAGTGTCACTTTTTGGATTTTTCAGCACCACGGGGGAAAGGGGTTGTTTGTTACATTACTCAACGACTTTGAGAGACTTTCTTCGCGGGTGGCTGGCAGAATCAGAGCCGTAGGAGAAGACCGATGGCCTGTATTATGATGAAAATCTCACAGCTGCCCGGAATTATCTCCCCCTTACTTTTTTTCTAAACTTGGTGCCTAAACTTAGCTGTTGTTGCTGTAGAACAGTCACATTTTGTTGGCTAAATTCGGCAGGGAGGAAATTTTCGGAAACAACAACATTATGGGTCGCCCCTGCGCCAACACTACTGACGACAGTGTCGAGGATGAAAGGCAGGAACAGGTCAGGTGGGCACCGAACTAGGGCCTCCACGAGGGTTCTTTGTAGAGTGTTACGATGGACAGAGCGGACTCAAACGCAAGGCTCAAACGTAAACAGATTTATTGACCAAACACTTGAGTATAGATCGGGGAGTAACTCAGGAGCAGAAACTAGGATAGGTAGGGACTCAGAGTCAAAACCTAGGATGGCGAGGAACTCAGGGGCAGAAACTAAGATGGCAAGGGACTGGGAAGTAGGGAATAGGATGGCGAGGGAGCTCAGGGGAGCGCGGGGAAACCGGGCCCGAAGATCTGAGGAGGAGACACAGGAGGAGGGAAGCAGAGGAGCCGAGGAAGGGCTGGCTGGACGCGGGGACGGAGGCAGGATGAAGTAGGGTGCCGTGGGAGGAGGACTGAATGGTGAGGCCAGCTGACTGGGTATGGAAGGCTTGGAGTTGAACACAGTGAAGCTGAGACAACGATTCAGCGGAGATGGTCTGTTGAGCCGGGGTAGAAGTACTGGGCTTGATTGTACATGGCTGGCAGGTGTGCGTGGCAGGAGAGCGGTGATGGTGGATTGGAAGCAGGTGTGTATTGTCAGCTGGCAGGCAGGAGGGGAGGAGGGAAAGCAACAGAGACACAGGGAGAGAGACAGAGCCGACAGAAAAAAAAACAACAGCTAGAGAAAATGAACAAAAACTCACAGCCAGCCGACCCCAACCATCACATAGAGAGGAGAATGCTGTGTTGCACTCCTC
Organism: Zingel zingel; assembly: GCA_023566125.1. Lineage (NCBI taxonomy): Eukaryota > Metazoa > Chordata > Actinopteri > Perciformes > Percidae > Zingel > Zingel zingel. The sequence continues at coordinate 33,117,732 of CM042324.1, forward strand.
TGTCCACACGAACGTCTCATCTTTTCGCAGCAGCCATAACATGGGTGCAGCCATTCAGGAAAAAAATCCTTACAAACCTCCTGTAGTCCTACTGCACATTCCCAGAAAGCTCTTCAGGTCATGTACTGAATGTCATCCAGATATACAACACACGCTTGGTGGGAGATGTCAGCGAGCACCCTGTCCATCAACCTTTTAAATGTAGCGAGTGCATTGCAGAGGCCGAATTGGAGGACCTTATATTACCACAGGCCCCTGCTGGTGATGAAGGTGGTTTTGGGTCTGACTTCTAGGGTGAGGGGGACATGCCAGTATCCGCTGTGCATATCCAAAGTAGAGAACCAGGAGGACCCTGCCACTGTGTCCAGGGCCTCATTGATGCGCGGGAGTGGGTAGGGGGCTTTTTTGTCACTTTGTTGAGAGGCCTAAAATCCACACAGAACTGCCAGTCATCGTTTGTCTTTTTTGGGACCATAACAACTGGTGAGGTCCATGAGCTGGTGGAAGGCTCGATGAGTCCAGCCCATTCCATCTCCCCCAGAGCCTTGTCAGCCGCTTCCTGCTTGGCCAGGGGGAGGCGTTGAGGTCTTGTCCTGATGGCCAGTGCGTCCCCTGTGTCAATGTCGTGCTGGATGAGACCTGTCCGGCCCACATCATCCTCTGACAGCGAGAAACAGTGTTTGAAATCCAGTAAGAGCTGCCACAGTAGCAGTGTTGTGTGTAACGCGTTACAAACTAAGTTACAAAGTAACTCGTTACAGTAACGTAACTACTTTTTCGGGTAAAAAGTAGTTACGCGCTACTACTGAAAATTTGTAGTAACGTAGTTCCTTTTTCAATTCGGCACAACGTTACTTTTCCCAGGGACAGATTTGACAGCGACACTGCCTTCTCAGCTGCACGCTCACAAGCTCCACACAGGACGTGACAGAGGCTGGTAGCTGAGTAATCATGGCAAGCGAGAAGCAGCCAAAGCTAACTTTTGAGAGTGTTTTAAGCTTTGTGGCTTTTTGCTAGACGACGCTCTGAGCCAGGCAGACACAAAGCTGACAACCTTACAGATGGATGCGGTTGAGATGGCCTCATACATACACGCAGCGGACCGCTGTGGACTTGTGTCGGTTGCACGGACACGCAAGGATTTCCAGAAAAGAGGCTGCATGTGTCTGCATGGACGATCGTGGCTACGCGGCCGGTACAAGTCAATACAGACATGACATAGTATACACTAACACTGTGTAACGCCGATGACCTGCTGATGTGCATTCAACCCGCGCTGGACTCGTTCATAATGAATCAGCCGTCACTATGTGAGTAGAGAATCCAGTCTGCAGTGTAGTTCAGACACTTCACTAATAAACCAGATATTGGCTTTATGGTCAAAGATAGTTTTTGTATAATTAACTTCAGTCTCTGCCAGAGACCCCTGCTTTTAAAAGTAACGTAAAAGTAACGAGTAAAGTAAAAAGTTAATTTCCATAGGGAGTAACTAAGTAGAGTTACCCCCTATGGAACGGATTACTTTTTTAAGAAGTAACAAGTAACGAGCAAACACTACTTTTTAAAAGTAACTTCCCCAACACTGCACAGCAGACCATGTTTACTGAAAGTCAGTCCATCACAGTTTTTCTGCCAGACCTCCTTCAGGGCCAGGACTCATTCTCTTCCACCAGGCAGTGTGGTGGCACAGGAGTGTGGGCATCGATCAGCTGCTGGTGGGATGGGGGTTGGTGCAGGTGGCGTTCTTATTGGGGCGCAGTCGACAGCTGTGGACTCCAGTCAGATAAGTGGGTCAGCAGCAGGTGAGGCCGGGTAGGGGTGGTGTAGGTGATCCGGTGTGAGAGTGTAGCAGGCAATCATGTCCGATGTTGTCTCAGCTGCTAGCACAGTTGTGGTGTGAGCAGCCATGCAGCCCGGTCTGAGTGGCTGTCTAGCCATCTGGATGACGTGCCAATCTGGAAAAGTGAGTGTTCCTCTCTTGGTGTTCATGACACAGTCCAATGACCCAAGAACATCCAGCCCCAGTATGTAGTCCTCCAGGTCCGCGACCCACACTGGGCTGCGAACAGTCTTTTTTCCCAACCCCAGAGTCACTAGTGCCTCTTCTAGCACTGTTTCACTATGCTGGGGATAACTGTTGTCCCGTTCTTCACCACATCTGGTTTTACCAGGGTTGCTGAGAAGCCTGTGTCCACCAGCGCAGAGCAGCGTATCCCCCCAACAATCACCAGTGCAAACCAGCAGTCTCCAGGTTTGGCCCAGCATCACAAGTCGCTCCACCTGGCCATGCACATCATCTCCTGGATGCACATCATCGTCCCCGCCTGGTCATGCATCCTGTCTCCCTGCCTGTGCGGGTCGGGACACTGTCCCGGGGATCCACCTTGTCCCGACTATGCAGTCCCTGCCCCGTTTCCCTTCTTCTTAGGGTCATGAGTGCACTGTCGGACCAGGTGGCCAGGCTGGCGCATCCCCAGCAAACCAGAGGATGTGATCTGGGGTGTTGCTCCTCACACTTTGTAGCAGCCCGTACCATCTGCGTTATTTCTTCCACCCAGACAGGAGTTGCTGTGACCGACTCAGTCCCACTTACAGCGCTCACCTTCAGTGAACTGTCCATTGCGGCTGCAAAGTGACCAGCGCACAGCATCTTCCTCTCTAAAGCCATCTCGGCAGCCTCTAGGAGAGACTTGGGGTGAGCCAGCAGCATCCAGAACCGCAGGTCTATGCACAGCAGCGCCTGGAGAATGTGGTCCCGGGCTAATTCGCTCTGGGTGGTGGGGGGCATGTGGGCATAGGCGCCGTGAACCAGCCTCTCAATGTCATTTGCCAGATCCCTCAGCGGTTCCCCTGGTCGTTGCTGTCTGCTGCACAGCTTAGAGCGGAGCAGGCTAGCCGCAGAAGATTCTCCAAACCTCCTCTTTAAGGCTCCCACCAACGCATCATAGTCACTTCTATCATCAGGGCTTAGCAGCAGCAGGCTTGAAAAAGCATCACCATTAAGGCACATTGCTAGTTGGAGGGCCTTAACTTCTATGGACCACTTGCCTGCCTGAGCCAACAGTTCAAACTGAGCATGAAATGCCTCCCAGTCAGTCTTGCCATCATACCTGGGAGTCTTAATCGAGGGCGGCCTGACCACTGTGACTTTGACTGCCGCTGCTTCCTCATCGGAGTGGTCCAAAACCAGCATCAGCTGCCATTTTCAGAGTCATGTCTCTTACCTGCTCTCTGTGCTCAGTGTGCTCCGCCGCTCTCCAATCCATAATCCCGTCCATCGCGCTCTCTCCTCCCGCTTGATCTTTGTTTTATTTATAGTATCAAATCATAACAAGAGTTATCTCAGGACACTTTACAGATAGAGTAGGTCTAGACCACACTCTAAATTGTTGTACAAAGACACAACAATTTCAGTAATTCCCCCAAGAGCCAGCATTTAGTGCGACAGTGGCAAGGAAAAACTCCTTTTAGGAAGAAACCTCGGCGATGAGAAAAATTTCCTTTTAGGGAGAAACCTCGGACAGACCCATGCTCTTGCTAGGCGGTGTCTGACGGTGCCGGTTGGGGGTGTGATGAACAATGGCAATAATAGTCACAATAAAGATAATGGAACAATGACCAGAAATAGTAGTTGTAGTAGTCCATGGCATAGCAGGGCACAGGTACGGGGACAAGTCCTTTGTCTGAAGCAGTTAAAAGGTCATTAGTAATTTTCACCAGTGCCGTCTCTGTGCTATGATGCATTCTAAATCCTGACTGACAGTCCTCAAATAAACTATTGCTATGTAGAAAATCACATAACTGATTAGCGACTACCTTCTAAAGGATCTTGGAGAGAAAAGGAAGGTTAGATATAGGTCTATAGTTGGCTAAGACCTCAGGATCGAGGGTGGGTTTTTTCAGAAGAGGCTTTATCACAGCTACTTTAAATGACTGTGGTACATAACCTGTTGATAAAGACATCATATCTAGTAATGAAGTTTTAACCATGGGTAACGCTTCTTTAAGTAGCCTCGTAGGGATGGGGTCTGCGCTCTCAGAGTGCCCTTCTGCCCTTCTGGTGCTGCTTGCGCCTCCTGTGTTTGGCGATACACTGACGGCAGACAGGTTCAGGTGAACACACAGACGGAAAAGGAACCAACCCGTTTCCAGGGTGACCGGTGCGGCGAGAAGGCAGAGAGAAAATGATTGACCAGTCAGCAACTTACTGGTGGCTGTGCAGCCTCTTCGTAAACTGACAGCGGCATTACAGTGGCTGGTCGGAGGCCTCTCTGGGAGCGGACAGTGGCCTCTGCCAGGATTGTTCGGAGGCTGACTTGGCCTTTCGGGAGCTAATGGCACCCTCCTCGGAAACTGCAGCAGTTTTACCAGGAAGTAATGACGAGAGCCTGACTGGGAGCTGGCGTAGCCAGGCGCGGGGAAGTGCGGGCTTGGCGAGCTGTACCTAAGCTAACGGGAGCTAGCCGCGTGCCGATATGGATAGATGCCTAGCTAGCTAGCTGTGTGGCTCTACCTGGCTATCCAGGTGAGGAGAAAGTGACAAGCGACAACGTTAGGCCTATGCCTAACGTTGCCGCTTGTCACTTTCTCCTCACCCGCTAATCCATCCAACTGGGTGGCTCTGCCACTGCCTGACAGTATGTTGCATCGGTAAGTGCAAGCCATTCTGGAAACAGGTCCTTTCTCTGACTATTTGACTTTTTTGACTTTCTATGTTCTCTGTTCTCTGCTGAACCATGGATACCTTCAAACTGTTTTGCATTTTCTCTGCACTTCTCTCATCTTTCTTTGTACCTTGTGTTACTCCATGTACAAAAAAACAATATGACGTTGCTCGTTTACCCAGCAGCAAAACAGACAAAGTCCATTCACATGATAGAGACTCTGCCTCTTTAATGATATTAAGGACTTTTGGGTTAATGCCTGACAGATTCTCTGTCACTCCGGCTGTGCTGTCATGTTTTATTATGAGAATGCTCATTAAAATGATTGCATCACCCAACAAACTGCATACAACTGTTTTGTTAAAACAACAATACTGTAGTGCCTCAGCTGTTCTCTGACGGGCCTTGATTATATTACTGCTTATAATTTCTGGTAATGTTCATGTCCATCCTGGCCCCTCTTCTGTAGGGTTTGGTACCGTTTGTATTTTTACGATTCCGATGCCAAACCGTTACTTTTAAAACGATTCCGATTCCTAACAGATTCCTAAACCGATTCTTGAAAAACTGAAAATGACATCAAAGAAAGGCTCTTTAATGGAGTTTTTTAAAAATTGAAAATTATTTAAATTTAACAATATATTAATGTTTTAAAGTACATAAATATATAATAAGTAAACCTAACTCACCTAATAATAATAATAATAATAATAATAATAATAATAATTTATACTTTATTAATCCTGCAAGGGGAAATTACAATACCTAACACTTAACTACAATGATATAACACATAACAGTTACACTATTAACAAGTAACAACTAAATCAATGTTGTTGAGTTGGTATGCCAACCAGCTTCAAACTTTAGCAGTTCTTTTGCAGAAAAATGACCATATTTGCCTTCTCTGGCAAGAAACACACCTCTCCTGACTTATGGCATGTCCTGCACACGAGAAACCTCTCTCAGATGTTGTCCAAGAGGCCTGGATACACAGGTATGAGTTTGAAAGGGCAGACAATTTGGGGATTCTGTCCCGCCTCCCCCACCACCAGGCTACAGGGTCTTGTCCTGAACGATAGACTAGCAGAGCAAGTGTAATATGTTTACTAGCGATCACGTGCATTGAATGGTTAATAAGCCTTTACGTCCATTTTGGTGAGCCCAGAGGGAAAATATGGCATTTTAAAAGTAGCCTACATTTACGATAGCTTGCTAACGGTAGACTTCACACCGCAAGCGGGCACGTGCACCACTCGGCGTAAAGGGAGAAATAAAAAAGACTCTGCCGCTGTCCGAAGCGACAGAGGGAAAATATTTCAGTCAGAACTGAAATTTGCGTTCTAATCCGGTCCAAATACTACCGTTTGCGTAGGAACCGGTTCCATAGTGGAACCGGGTTTTGGTACCCAACCCTACTCTTCTGGTGTTCTTTCTGGTGTTGCTTTCCCTGCCGATCGTGTGGCCTCAAATAACAGATGTTTTGATTATTTTTGTAACTGCAAAAACCTGGCCTGGCCTGAATGTATCTGGTTACAACCTGTTTCGGCAGGATAGGTCATCTAAGGGTGGGGAGGTGGCAATTTTCACCAAAGAACATCTTCTGTGTAGTATAGCCCTGGTGAAGTCTATACCCAAACAGTATGATCTTTTTGTTCTTAACATCAAACTATCCAACAGCTTTTCTTTATCAGTGGCTGGCTGCTGTCACCCTCCATCTGCACCAGCATGTACCCTAGTGGCCTTAAGCAGTGCTCTTGCGCCTTTCACCAGGTCACATTCGGCCAATGACAACCTTTTATTTCGCCAACTCAGGAACAAGGCCACACAAGCAGTGAGGCAGGCCAAAGCTGGCTACTTTAAAGAGCAGTTCTCACTTTGTAGTGCCGATCCTGAAGCATTTTGGAACACGGTAAAAAAACTTGTACGGACCAGGGTTTGTTTTTTTACCGTGTCCACTCTTAGAGACAGTGGTACGGACCACTGTCTCTAAGAGTGGATGATATAGTTGTTACTAATACAAACTCTATGGCTGAAGCATTAAATCACCACTTAATAAATTCTGGCTTTGTTTCCGAGTCTTTAAACTCTATTGTTACAGCCCCTGCAGCCCCTAGTACCTGCAGCCCTTCAGCACCTCCTCACAGTTTTTCCATCCGGCCTGTTTTAGTGGGGGAGGTCCTGAAGGAATTGATCGCTCTGGACCCCAATAAAACAGCTGGGTCAGATGATCTTTTTTCATTAAAATTGCGGCTCCTGTCATTGCGACTCCCCTAACAGCCCTCATTAATCTCTCCCTCCATACAGCTGAAATTCCAGCTGCTTGGAAAGAAGCGGTTGTGCATCCTCTGTTTAAGGGCGGTGATCAGGCTGACCTAAACAACTACAGGCCAATTTTCATCTTGCCGTGTGTGTCCAAGATTCTGGAAAAACTTGTCAACAAACAACTAACCAATCACCTTAATGTGAACGGTATCATATCCGGGACACAGCCTGGCTTTCGAACTGGGTATGGTTGTGTTACAGCTACCACAAAAGTACTCAATGACATTACATCCGCATTAGATACCAAACAACACTGCGCTGCTATATTCATTGACCTTGCCAAAGCTTTTGAATCTGTGGACCACAATACACTCATCCACCGACTTAGCAGCATTGGTGTCACTGATCACTCACTGGTTTGGTTTTCCAATTATCGCTCTCTCCGGGTGCAACGTGTACGATTTGAAAACCTTTTCTCCCATTCTCTCCCGGTCACCAGGGGTTTCCCTCAAGGCTCCATACTTGGCCCCACACTTTTCTCAATTTACATTAATAATATTCCTCAGGCAGCTGGCAATTCACTCATTCACTTATATGCTGATGATACAATTCTTTATGCCACTGGTCCTTACCCTGATACTGTTCAAACTACTCTGCAAGATAGCTTTTCCCAACTACAGCAGTCTTTTTCCCAACTCAAACTCACTCTCAATACCTCCAAAACTAAAGTAATGTGGTTTTACAGTAAGGGTACAACGCCTTCTCTCGCCCTTAACATCACCACCTGCAAGGGGGCTATTCTTGAACAAGTCACTGCATATAAATACTTGGGCATCCGGTTGGAAACTTCACTTTCTTTCTCCATCCACATATGCAGCTGCAATCTAAGGTCAAGGCCAAGCTTGGTTTCCTTTACAGAAACCGCAGAAACCGCTTTACAGAAACCGCTCCTCTTTCACCACTACTGTCATTCAAATGACCATTCTACCCATGTTAGACTATGGTGACACTATATACAGGTTTGCTCGCAAGACAACTCTATAAAAACTCGACACTCTTTACCACTCCGCTATCAGGTTTGCCACAAATGCCCCCTTCAATACACACCACTGCACCCAAGGGCGTAAATCCCAGGGGGTTCGGGGGGGGTCAAGACCCCCCTCTTCTAAGGGTTGTCCCCCCCTAGAAATTTTAAAACAATGCTGTGTATTGTAAATAACATAATGATGTATACTTAAAATATCTGTGTAAGTAGTAAAACAATACAAACCCCAAAAAATGCTTTTTAAGTTTAGAAATATTTTGAGTTCCCCCTCCCTTGCCTCACAGTGGTTTGGTCCACTGCATGCTGTACGTTAGGAATCAGATCTGCACTCGACTCACAGTCACAGTCACATCGGGTAATGACAGGTATGTAGTAAGTAGGCGGTTCAAGGCTATTTTATTCACATTAAACATCGGATGAAGTTGTTCTTTTCTCAAGTAGAAATGATGCTGAGTAATTAATGAATTAGTTATGACAAAAAGTTTGCTATGTTAGTGTAATATAATGTAACGTTAGCTAGCTTGTTTAATAGCTTGTTGGATAGAAATGCACCCACTACAACTAACGTTACCACGGCGATAAGCCTAACGTTATGTGTGTGAATTGATATTAGGGTTAATATTGAAGCTCTACAGTTGTGTTTGAAGTGCCTGATCAGTGGGTTTGCTGCAGTTAAATATATATCCTCCGTCCCAGACGAAACCTAATATTTATGCGGAGGACGCAAGATCATTTTATAATTATAATATGACCGTGGTGAACCTATGAAGCTAATTCATATTTGATGAGCTTTACTAGTTCCTCACTAATTTACATTATGATCAGCTAATTTAACAAGTGTACAAAAGTATTGTATTTCTTTTATATGGGGACACTTTTTCAGAATAAGTCATTATGTTTTAAGGTATTTTTGTGGCTTGTGTACACATGTCCTCTACGAGTATAATTGTGGCTGTATTATTTGTGTCCCCTTCAAAAATTGCTCTTCAAAAATTTTATGTTTATTGTCCCCCCTTACTGTTAGATCAGATTTACGCCCATGACTGCACCCTATATTCATCTGTCAACTGGCCCTCCCTTCAAATTCGGTGTAAGATTCACTGGTTCACTTTTATTTACAAGACCCTTCTTGGCCGATCACCTCCTTACTTAGGTCACCTGGTGCAGCCAAAGTCTGTCAAATACAACACCCGGTCCTCACTTCATCTTCAATTAAGCATTCCAAAAACCAACTCTGCCTTTGGTCTTGCATCTTTTAAATCTGCTGCCGCTCGTGACTGGAACGCTCTGCAAAATATTCTCAAACTGGATAAACTAATTTCCATTTCATCCTTCAAAACTATCATATCATCCTTGTTCACGGACATATGCAGTTGCTTCTCTACATAATAATTTTTCCAGCTAAATATATGAATGTTTTCTCCCTTTCTTACTCATGTACCTGTGCATAAGTGTTTATTGTTTTCTATGTAGTATTTCAAATTGTATTTTATGTAATTTCTAAACTGTACGTATTGTATTTCTAATGTATTTTTTTTTATCTAGCCCTCCTTCCCTTTCCCTAGTGGCTATGCCACTTGTCAGGCCGCCATTGTAAATAAGAACCTGTTCTTAATGACTTGCCTATAAAAATAAAGGTGAAATAAAAAATAAAACAGGTAGATGGCTTAGCTGAAGAGACCTTTAACATTAATTGTTGAAGGTCTATTGGATAAAAGCAGTCTAAGTATATGTCAGGTCTTGTCGTTCTTTCTAGCAGTCCTGCGTTTAAAGGTGAACCGTTAGAGGTTGAGGGCAAAAGGTGATGAATTTTATCTCTAATTGTTATAATTTTATCATTAAAGAAGCTCATGAAGTCGTCACTACTCAGAGCTATAGGAATAGATGGCTCAATAGAGCTGTGACTCTCTGTCAGCCTGGCTACAGTGCTGAAAAGAAACCTTGGGTTGTTCGTATTTTCTTCTATTAGTGATGAGTCTGATCTGGCATTTCTGAGGGCCCTCCTATAGGTTTTCAGACTGTCTTGCCAATCTAAACGAGATTCTTCCAGTTTGGTGGAACGCCATTTACTTTCAAGTTTTTGCGAGATTTGTAATTTGCTTTAGAAGACAGATTTCTAATTTGCTTTAGAAGACAAATATCTAATATTTAATAGTCCACATTTAATTTTCCTATTCTGTTCTATCATTGCAGTGGTAGTTTCAATTCCAATTAGGTTGTTAAGCATAGCCCCTCATTTGTTTACCTTTGAATTAACTGATCTGAGTCGGGGGACAGACACCGCGGTTATGGGACTATGAGTGGGCGACTGCTCCAACAGAAGCACAGAAGAGTGCGTAGCACTGCACCTCTGATTACTAATATTAAACTTGGGTTGTCATGGTTTATGAGCGATAATAGACTCGGTCAGATTTTTTTATATGAGAGCGGCTTCGTCCAAAGTGGGATGAATGCCGTCTCTCCTAATCAGACCAAGCTTTCCCCAGAGCGCCCTCCAGTTATCTACGTAGGCAACATCATTAGCTTGGCACCACTCCGACAACCAGCGGTGGAGGGATGACATGCGGCTGTACATGTCACCTTTGATCTGATCAGGTTTGGCAGGGGTCCAGAGAAAACTACTGAGTCCAACATTGTCTTTGCATATACACAAAGTGACTTAACATTAATTGTAGTGATCTCCAATTTGCGTAATCGGGTATCATTACCACCTAAGTATAATCTTACTGTATTTATGGCTATCTTTAGCCAGCAGCTTTAGATAGGATTCCACATTGCCCGCTCTGGCCCCAGACCGCAGCCGCCAACTTCACGTTTCTCAGTATAGCGCTCCCAATAACCAGAGTTGGCTTCTCAGCGGGTGTATCACTGAGTGGGGAGAAACTGTTAGCTAGGCGAAGATGTTGGTGGTTAGCCATAGGCTCCGGTTTAGCGCGACGTCACCATGTGCGCTCCCCGGTTTAGAGCTATCGCTACGCTTCCTTTGGACAGTCACCCACTCGCCCGGCTGCTCAGGGCCAGCAGGGGGTCTGCTAACAGAAGCTACAGTATGTTGGCCTGCACCAGCTAGGGAGCGCTGGCTAGCTACGGAAGCATACGATTTTTGATTCCATGGTGCGGAGCCATGCCTCAAACTCACTAAAAGACGGAAATTTAACGGATTTTTTATTTCTACTGCAAAAATCTTTATAGTAGTTTTCAGACTCTGCTAATCTCTACTGGATTTAAAGTGCATTTAAACACACAAGGGATTCACAGGTAATGATGCAGCCAGTGGCGGTTTTTGGCACGGGCGAACCGGGCAGTCGCCCGGGGCAGCATTTTTTCATGTCACATGGTGGGCAGCATTTTTTCATGTCACATGGTGGGCGGCACGAGAACTTAAAAAAATAATAATAATAATCTGCGCCGCAAAGCGGTTTTCTGTTATCTACCATTTCACTGTGTGGGGAATTGGCAAATCGGCGCCCTCCTTGCAGCTGCAGGCGCCCTGCTTGCACCCCCTACTTTCACAATGAAATGGACTAGTCCGTAACAGTGCGGGGCCCGGTGCGAAAGATAAATACACGGTGACAGGAGAACTCGGAAGTACACAGAGACGGAGCAAGACGAGTCTAAACCTTTCTTCTTTCTTTTCTTTTATATATATATATATATATATATATATATATATATATATATATATATATATATATATATATATATATATACATATATATATAGTTTTATGATTCATGAGGAGTATACCGTTTTATTAATTTATTAATCTTGATAAATGTTTTATTATTGTATATATTGTTGGCACATTTATGTATATAGTGTATATTTATTTTAAGTTCTGATAACCTATACTGTCATATTTTGTGAAGAATTGTGTTCATTGTGGAGACTGTTCACCTTAAAAAGTGTGATTCCTGTTGTAATTGCAATAGTTAAATAACTGGATTCTCATAAGTGTGTTTTTCAAATGCTCTAATGAAGGATTTGTGCAATTGAGAAATATAATTTTCTCTTTCACTTATGTTGTTGGGGGGGAGGGGGGGGTGCTCGAAGGGGGTCTTGCCCTGGGTGTAATTCAATGTAGAACCGCCCCTGGATGCAGCATGTTAACCAGTGTAATTTGATTTCATTGATATCACGCTCACTGTTTACTGTTCACTCGTTCCATAATGTCAACAATGTATTCACTTACTGCTGATGCAAACATAACATCCAGCTGCTGCTGTGTTACACTAAAAACTAAAATGGGGTGATTTTCACTGCAAAGGATAGAAGAATACAACTTTATTGTACGCAATTATAAGCAATGTACCTGTCACCGTGGTTAGCCCAAACCGTGTTCGCTCATCAAAAATGTATCTACAAAACAAAACAAATTTCAGTTTCAGCGTTGACATTTAATCAGTTTTAAATGAGAATAATGAAACAGTGAGGAGCAGCCACAGTGAGCTACTATGACAAGCTGCAGGCGACAGCTGAACACCTCCAACTTCTCCTCTTACTGTGTTCTGCTCTGTACTACTTGCACTTTGTGCAGCATGCAATCCGATTGAGTTTGTAGTTAGTATTGACTGACTTCTTTATTAAAACAATGTGAGTTTGTTTGGCTGCACTGTAAACAGATACACCAGCTGCTCTTCTGTTGTATTTGCTGACGAAGTAGCTGCTCAATAGTGATAATTTGTTTGATCATTTGAAAACTATAAAGAAATGTATTCGTTAATTACCTTATTTTCATGACCAAAACAAGACTTAAACAAATCAAAAATATTAAATAATAACTAAAATGTCAGGAAAGACTGTGGAGCCCAGTTGACATTGAACATGTACAGGTTTGGCTGCTCCGTAGCAGACAATAGATGCTAGACCATTAATGTATCGTGAGTGAATAAGATGGGAAAATGGGGAAGGGAAAGGAAAGAAGCAAAAAGAGTGTAGAGCAGTGAAATGGAATGTAAAAGACGGAAAAGAAAGGAGGAGACAAGTGAATACAAGAGGAGGGGAAAGTTTGAAGGAGAAGAAAAAGTAAGAGAGCTACAAGAAGAGTGATGAAGAGCAGACAGAAGTTGCAATGGCTCTTTCCAAGAAAAGGAAATGTCATTTAAATGACAATATGATGAGGGAACACCCAAGTCGGTTCAGTGCACCATTTGTAATTACTCATGTAATTCCTCTTAAGTAGTGGAACATCAGTATGACTGTTTAAAAAGCCCTTCTAGGGACGGGCATTGAAAATTAGCAATAGCTATAAATGCTGTGATGCTGTACATTGGAGATTTGTTGCACAAATGTCTATGTCGTAGCATCTTTCCCTATTCAAATAAACATGAAAAAAACAAAAAAACATCATCAACAAAGTAGCATAATGCCTCTCTAAATGCTCGTGCTGGTTAGGCATCTGTCACCACGTTCTTCAAGAAGGTAGAGCCATCTTACAGTAAGACGAATATGATCTAGCTGTGCAGGAGGGTGTCTTTGCATACCACACTATGCAAAACAATCATAGTAACAGATCTATGGACAGCACAGGCCAACTGACAAGAGAAATGTATGAGCCAAATTTGTGCTAGGACAAAATGTGATACCATAGTGGGAAATGTGTTAGCACCTTGGTAGGGAACTTGACCAGGTGAAATGTGTGTCCCTGTCCATTGAAGCACAATTTAGTTGAACTAAAAGGAGAAGCAGCAGCAGAAATTGCAGGTGAGGTTCTGGTGGTTATCCAAAAGTTTAACTTGGAAAACAAAGTTGTGGCGTTCTCTGCTGACAACACAAACACCAACTTTGGAGGACTGAATAGGCTGGGGAGGTTCAACGTTCATACCAAAGGTAAGAATGCCCTGCAGCAGGCTTAAGGTTGTCCTGCCCACATCATTAATACCACTGCCAGAACTGTTTTGGATATACTGTGCATATTTCCCATTGATATTGAATACCTGCTCACAAAGACATTTGAACATTTTCATGTTTTCACTGTCAAAGTTGAAAGACTAAAGGGCTTTGGTAGTTTGTCGGCCAGGAGTACCATAACATAGGACAGAGCAATGTTTGCCGGTTGTCCATGCTTCCATGCTCTCTGCTCCGGAGAGAGTGCTGAAAATGCATGCACTATTGAAATCATTTTTTCTTTCCAAAGACAAGTGCCCTGTTGTCCTGCGAACAATGTTTAAAGATCCTCTGACTGAACTCTGACTTGCATTCATGGAAACCTGCCCATATTCAGTGACACAATCAAGATGCTTGAAGGTAAAACTGACTGCAAGACAAGATGACAATTATATTCCACTTTTGGTCGTGGGACTTCTGAGAGAATTAGAGAAAGATGAAGCAGTGCCCAAAGAGATTTCTAAAGACATCCCAGTAATTCTTCACTATTGCTGTGAACTATTTGCAAGCCTAAGGAAAGCACACAATCTAAAAGAAATTGCAATGTCTCCTGATAAATAGGCAACCTCAGTGTAAAGAGATTCAGATAGCAGCAGCCACACTGTAGGAAACATGCGCCAGTGTGGTGATTGAGGTTACTTGTCTGCAAGAGTTCCAAAAAGGCCTCATGAAGTGAAAAACTTTTTCACAGCAGTGGCACTGGTTGTGATGGCGTTAAAACACACACACACATTGCACACACACACAACACACACACACACACACACACACACACACACACACACACACACACACACACACACAGACCGACAGACATGCTATATCAGCCGCAACAGCGTGTGGCTGATATAGCATGCTACAAGCTACATGCAGATGAACGGAGCTGCTGCTAGATGACGGCGGCCGGGTGAGCAGGTGGAATAGAGAAAGAGGTTAATCTGCATGCAGAGTTACTGCCGGTGCTGCAGTGACAGAGCCGTTTGAAATAAAGCAAAGTTTCCTATCATCGTCCTCCTGATCTAACAGAAACAACAGTTGAGGGGAGTTTGTGTCAAGCCATTGACAAAAGTCCTCAGTACTGAGCTAAACTTTGCTCACTTCTTTAGTGGTCCAATCAAATGCGTTGTTTGATGTACCGCTCAAATATTTTGTTTCACTAGGACAGAAACTAAAGGCAACATCCGTTTCATTAGGGCCTTTAAGGGAGGAGCAATTGAACGGATGGAAAACAACTGACACACCACTAAGTCAGAAATGGACCATGGTGGTTACCCACTTCAAAGAGAATGACATCCAACACACTAACCTAGCAAGATTAGTGACTGTTGTCTGTGCTTAGCTGGTTGTAATGCACCAGTTTAGAGAGTTCTCCCAAATGAATGATATATAGACAGCAGCAACAAATAGGTCCACTCTTCCTACCATTAAGGCCATGCTTATTGTGAAGAAGAACTTCAACCTCCCCTGCCAGGAGTTCATGAAGAAGCTGGCCAAAGACTGAGGAAAATACAATCTTTTGAGAAATACAAAGATTAGGATGGTAGAAGTATATTATGTAGTTACCAATCGCATCATCATTTCATTTCTTTATAATAATGTATAGTCTTTTACATGTATTATAACCTCTGAGTCTTTTGTTCTCATCACCCGGAGTACCAGGACCACTGAATTGCTGTTCAGATGGGGCGGTGCTGTCTTTGTCTTGAATGTAAAATAGTTGTTTTTCTCTTTCTGTTAGTGTTGTCTGTCACAGCATGTCTGACAGTTTGTTTTCTCTGTTATGGTGTGTCTGTTAAAGGCAGGGTTGGTAACAATATTTACACAATGTACACTTTTTTTATTTTGTGGGGCTTTTATGGCCTTTAATTGATAGAATAGCTTGAAGACAGGAAAGGCGAGAGACAGGGGGGAGGACACGCAGCAAAGGGCTGCGGGTCAGACTCAAACCCATGCCGCTGCCAAGGACTCAGCCTACATGGGATGCACAAAATTCTGGGTGAGCTAGAGGTCGCCCCCAATATATAGTTTGTTATACATTGTTTGTCTTTACACTCAAAAAGAGCGAAAAAGATCAGTAATCTGTAGCTGCTGTAATCCTGTAATAATGCCCACCAGTCTCTACCTCGCAGTCCGCTTAGAAATAACCAATGAAATGCCTCCTTGCCACGCAGCATGCCCTCTATCCCTTCCGTGAAGAGTCTGAGCTTAAAGTGCATAATTGCCAGTGGAGTTGTTGCAAGTCTACTAAAGAATGGAGGAGAAAACTTGGCAAAAGTTGCTGCTGCTGCAGTTACTTGCAACTGCCCGCCCTGCTAAAAAGGCAAACAAGGAGTCTGAAGCTAAAAAAGCAGCGACTAAAAAGGGCTGCAGATACAGTTGGAGAACAAATTAGAGTAAACATCGGCATAGCTTTGCAGTGATGGCAACAGCTGACTGCGGTCATGCCAGCCATCACTTCTCTGTGGTCAAATCAGCCAATGCTAAAATGATGGTACACCTGTAAACTGCACATAGCAGGTCTTTATTTTTTATTTATCAAAAATGTAAATGGTTAACATTACTAACTAACTAAGTCTGGGGGAGAAGGTAGAAGCTTTGACAGAGGAAAGAGACTTCCTTAGAACTCAACTTTCTGATGTTGAGTGAAGTCACTACACAATTTTGAACTCATTTTGTTTTGAATTATGAATCATTATCTGTGTTTTGTGATTTAAAGGTATACTGTGTTGGTGGGTTGGTGCATTCAAAGTTAGCCCCTTCTCCCCGGCTTGACAAGCAAGACAGAGACAGCAACGGTGGTTGAGCAGCACATACACACCTCTGCACACACATCGCTATGTGTTTTCATGTGCTTCAGTGTTTCCCCTGCTCCTTGTCAAGGTAGCTCACCGCTCACCGGGTGGAGCATGTACCATTAAGGCTGCCCTATCATGTTTTGTTTTTGTTGTCATTGAGTGTACGATATGTCGCTGGTCTAGTGGACTATCAATCCTTTGCATCCGTAGCTCTTGCATGAATTTGAAAGTAACTGATATATCCCACTTTTTTTAGTTAGGTTTCAAGAGAGGAAAAGAAGAAGAGTTTTTAACGTATGAAAACATCATCGTCAGCAGGTGTCACGTGCAGAGGGGTGGGGGGTGCTATGGGTGCGTGAGCACCTGCCCCCTTTGCCTATGAACATCCAAAGTGCCATTTTGAGTGGCCATTTAAAATGTTCACGTTAAAAATGAACGTGTGAATCAATTATTCGAGAATAAAAAATGTTTAAAAGTAATAATATATAAGTAAAGTTGGTAGCCTCGTCTACCTGCGCTGCTGCCGGTAGGTGACGTCATAGGCTATCAATGTGACCTTTCACATTTGCCTGCCTGCAAGAGCATCGTATTGTTGTTGTGTTAAGAAACGGTGAAAAGCAGGTTAAGATCACTACAGACAGTCTGTTTCCAAAACCATTTAGCTGATGTTGAAAAATAAACCTGGGAAACCTTTTGAAATTGCAATGGGAACGCATGCAATCGTTATATTGAATCATGTATAGGCTACTTTGTCTCTCTGCAATGCATCTCCTCGTCAGCAGTGCGCGCCACACACAGACACACACAGAGGCAGGAGGGCAGGCAGACAGACAGCATTCCCTTCCAGCTCCTACCTCAGAAAGCTTTTCTTGGCTTGGGAAGGTGAGTGGTGAAGAATAAAAAACTAAGCAGCCAGTGCCTTGAGTTTACAGCTAGTTACCCAAAAGACAAAACAAATAGTTAACTTGTGTCTTGCTAACATGCATAAGCTACTAGCTTATGTAATAAGTTAGCTAAGGTTTAGCTGAGGCATCGTGGCCCTACTGGCTAATTTATGTATTTAGGGACCGTTAGGTATTTATGGAATGGACCACCGGAGGAAAATAGGGGAGGGTCATGTCTTTTTATTCTTTGTTGAGGGGATGGTCATCCAATTGTTTTTAGTCTAGGGGGAGGGTCACCCAACTTTTGTATTCATGAGAACAGCAACATTTCAAGTGGCTTGTTTGTTGCATATGTATCCATGTAGCTCCATGTAGCTCTCTCAGTCTCGGCCCCTATCGCTAGCAGATGGGTCCCTCCCTATTTAGTCAGCCATACAATTTGAACTGTAGCTTTAGAGACTGTGGGATTTCCCAAACTGAATAAATCCCGCTTGCACATAAACATAAAAACTGCTTTGCTAGCTCCATCGTGTTGTAACTAAGACATCTGCTGAAAAAATAATGTTCTTCATTAGCATGATTGCCGAACTGTTTAGTTAAAAAACATCCAAAACACCGTACAAAAACATAACGGATCAACACAAGCTTTTATTTTGAAAAGTCACCAAGCCGGGAGGGCATGAGATGCGAGGTCTCCAGGCTGCAGCCATATCCGACTCAAATATCCTTTCGGTCCCGGTGATATTATATATATATATATATATATATATATATATATATATATATATATATATATATATATATATATATATAATTTTAATTTTATTTTTTTAAATAATTTTATATTAACTTCTCATTTTTTTCTGAATTCCGAAGCTCGTTAGGGGGCGCTATGGAGCCCCCTGGCTCGAGTGCAATCACTACAGAACTTTGTAGTTTTTGCGGTCTGACATATGTGCAAATATTTGAGCATATTTTTTATTTGTGAGCATGCTAAGCCCCTCAAAAATGCGAGTGGCATTACGGAATAATAATCCTTACAAAAACAATAGATTGCCTTGCACTTTCATGCTTGGGTCCAAATTAAAATGATTTATTGCCATCTGCAAAATAAACAAATTCTTAGTGAAACTATGTCCCTCTCCTTGGTGCAGTCACTTGTTCTAAATATATACTTGAAACTAGTAGCATAGAAAACATGCACATTGTGGCAGAGTTCCCTTTGCTGTTTGTGACTAACCTGATGAATACTTACAAACGTCTCTGTGTGAACTGATTATTTTGTTGAGTGTTAATTAAAACTATTAAACAACTGCATGAGGGAAATAAGATAAACTGGTAAGGTAGTCAGAGTTGTGTTAATAGATTAATTGTTTAAATTTCATATAAATAATTATTTATTAACTATTAAGCCTTTTTTTCCTTGAGCTCCTTCCACCCAAAATGTCTCTGCACATCCCTGGTCAGCAGGGATGTGCTGACCAGGGAATATGTAAAGCATATTGTTTTATGTCTGAATCAAGTCATGTTAGAAATTAAACGTGGGATATTTAATAGTATATCCTAGTATGTGATGTCAAAGTAAAAGAGATTGCTAAAATTGACAGTACACAGTAGCCTACAGTACCTATTGATTAGTAATTTGCCACCTACAGTTACCCAGTAAGCATTACTTATTAGGAGATCAAATACATATAAACATTTGGATAAAATAACATTTAATCATATAAACCCAAAGCTGTTTTGGGGCGTTTTGTTGCTCCTGTCAGATTTAACTCACTGATGCCTTGCTTTTCCCTGTATACAATCCTGCACCTCTATGGAAACAATTATGGCTAGAAGTAGGGTGAGCTAAAAAATATCTTCTCCAATGTTTTCATCAAGTAACAAAAGTGTTGCCAATATAAAAAAAGAATGGCGGCTTCACATGCTATATATTTTTAACTGAATTGAATTTTTACAACCTCTACATATTATCTTGTCCTCTTTATCTGCAGTTCACTCCAAGTCATAGGTGTAAATCTCAGGGGGGTCAGGACCCCCCCATCTAAGGGTTCCCCCCTAGACATATCATTAAAAACCATGCTGTGTATTGTAAATAACATAATGATGTATACTTAAAATATCTGTGTAAGTAGTAAAATACAAACCCCAAAAAATGCTTTTTTCATTTTATAATTAGTATGACTGCGTGGTGAACATATGAACCTAACTCATATTTAAACATCTGACGTTAAAGATTTGTGTTGTTGCCCAGAGAAAATGACAGAGAAAAGAAAAACAGGCATAAGATCCTTTTTCAGTACACCAAAACACCAAGTAAATATAATATGTCCTCAATTTGGTAACAGCTTCATAAGAATGGGTGCTTATGGAAACATTAACTTACTATGTCAAAGGCAAAGGAGACAGAAAGTACGGAGGAACAGGGAGACCATGCAGGGACAGTCAGGTGTAGAGTCTCAGGTAAGTGAGTTGATTTTTTATATGGGGACACTTTCAAAATAAGTCATTATGTTTTAAAGGACCTATGACATGCTGCTTTTTGGATGCTTTTATATAGGCCTTAGTAGTCCCCTAATACTGTATCTGAAGTCTCTTTCACAAAATCCAGCCTGGGTGAAGAATTACAGCCACTAGAGCCAGTCCCACAATGAGCTTTCCTTAGTGTGTGCAATTTCTGTGTCTGTAGCTTTAAATGCTATTGAGGAGGAGAGAGGTGGGGGTGTGGCCTTGACCAAGTGCCATGCTTTGCTTGTTTGCAAGACAAGCCGGCCTCAGTCTCTGGGCGGGCAAAGCAGAGAAAGGGGAGGTAACCTTTCCCCTTATTACATCATAAAGGGAAGATTCCAGATTGGCCCATCTGAGCTTTCATTTTTTCAAAGGCAGAGCAGGATACCCAGGGCTTGGTTTACACCTATCGCCATTTCTAGCCACTGGGGGACCATAGGCAGGCTGGGGCAACTCATTAATGTTAAAGAAATGTGACGAGGGAGCAAGGAAAAGAGGACCCAAATGCAGAGAGAGGCGGACAGGCAGGAGGTGGTAGGATGTAAGAGTTTAATATAACACAAAAAACGGCAGTACAGAGACTGGAAAAACTCACAACGTCCGGCAGGGAATAAAAACAGAAAAGCAGGCGCAAAACAGGATACAAAAAAGACACAGACTGACGGCACGGGGATACAAAAATGATCTGACAAGAGACAAAGGGAACACGGGGGTTAAATACAAGAGGTAATGAACAAACGAGGGACAGGTGATACAACAGGTGAAGCACATTAGGACGGGGCAGGACAATCAGACCAGGCGGGAAAACAGAAAGTAAAACTAGACAAGACAAGATCGAACACAGACTATCAAAATAAAACAGGAAATAGAACATAACCCGGGGAATACACCACATGAGGAAAATCTACACAACAGAAAAATATAGAATAAATATACAAACATAGGAAACATACAGAAATAACTAAACAGGCAACAAAAATACAAGACAAAATACCCCAAACCATAACAGTACCCCCTCCTCAAGGGGCGGATCCCAGACGACCAGAAAAAAAAAAAAATCAGAAAAACAAAAAACAACCCAGGGAGGGCGAGAGTCCGGGGAAAACAGAGTCACTGGGGCACAGGAACGAGTGCCCTGGGGCACAGGGGACGAAGAATCACTGGGGCACAGGGGGCACAGGGGACGAAGAGTCACTGAGGTGCCCGGCGGAAACAGAGCGGCGCCACTAGGGGGAAAAAAAAAAATCACAGCGGGGCCGCTCGGGGGGGGGGGGGGGGGGGGGGGAAACAGAGAGACCTCGGCAACAGGGGACAGAGGGCAGCAACGCAAAGCCTTCTGGTGGCCGGCGACGGAGGCAGAAACCCTCTGGCCACCGGCGACGGGGGCAGAAGCCTCCTGGTGGCCGGCGACGGAGGCAGAAACCCTCTGGCCACCGCCGACGACGGCAGAAGTCTTCTGGTGGCCGGCGACGGAGGCAGAAACCCTCTGGCCACCGCCGACGAGGGCAGAAACCTTCTGGTGGCCGGTGACGAGGGCAGAAACCTTCCGGCCACCGGCGATGAGCAGAAACCTTCTGTTGGCCGCACTGGACGTCGAGGGCAGCGCCCCTCCGTGGGCCTAGCCGGTCGGCCGAGGCGAAGCCTTTCAGGTGGCCGAACTGGGCGTCGAGGGTTCTGTGGCGGCCAGCCTGGATGTTGAGGTTTCCTTGGCGGGCATCGCCGCCGATGAGTCCCTTTGGGCTGCCAAACTGGACGTCGAGGACAGTGCCTCTCCGAGGGCCGAGCCGGTCGACCATGCTGAAGCCCCTTGGGAGGCAGTGCCAGCGAGACAAGAGGGGCAGGAGTCGGTTTGACCGACACCGGTAAAGTCTCTAGGAAGGTCTCAAGGGTGTTCTCAGGGACGCCAGAGGCCGGTAATGTCTCAAGGGTGGTCTCAGGAAGCTCCGTCAGCGCAGACTCTGGGGGGCTAGACTTCAGCCGGGATTCTGGGGAGCCGCTAGCCGGCCAGAGGTCAGGAGGGCTGCCAATCAGCTGGGGATCAGAAAGGCTGCCAGCCAGCCGGGGATCAGAAAGGCCACTAGCCAGCCGGGGATCAGAAAGGCCACTAGCCAGCCGGGGATCTGGGACGCTAGGAGACGCGGGAACGCTAGGAAACTCAGGGGCGCTAGAACACTCAGGGGCGCTAGAACACTCAGGGGCGCTAGAACACTCAGGGGCGCTAGGGGGCCCGGGGTCCCCAGGGAGCCCGGGGTCCCCAGGGAGCCCGGAGGTACTAGAGAGCTGCTCGGGGGCACTAGGGAGCTGCCCAGGGGCACTAGGGCAGCTGCTAGTTAACCTGGATCCAGGGGAGCCACTAACTGGCTGGGGCTCAGGGAGACTGGAAGCTAGCTTAGAATCAAAGAAGGTGCTGGCTAGCCTGGGCTCAAGAAAGCTGCTAGCCAGCAGGGAATCTGGGAGGCTGCTAGTCAGCCGGGGCTCAGAAAAGCTGCTAGCCAGCCTGGATTCAGGGGGGCTGCTAGCTAGCGGGGAATCTGGAAGGCTGCTAGCTAGCAGAGAATCTGGGAGGCTGCTAATCAGCCAGGGCTCAGGGAGATTGCTAGCTAGCCTGGATTCAGGGGGATTTCTAGCTAGCAGGGCATCTGGGAGGCTGCTAGTCAGCCGGGGCTCAGGAAAGCTGCTAGCCAGCCTGGATTCAGGGAGAGTGCCAACTAGCGGGGAATCGGGGAGGCTACTAGTCAGCCGGGGCTCAGGAAGGTTGCTAGCTAGCATAGATTCTGGGGAGCTGCTAGCTAGCCGGAGAATAGGGGGGGTTGCTAGCTAGCGGGGAATCTGGAAGGCTGCTAGCTAGCGGGGAATCTGGGAGGCTGCTAATCGGATGGGGCTCAGGGAGATCGCTAGCTAGCGGGGAATCTGGGAGGCTGCTAATCAGCTGGGGCTCAGGGAGATCGCTAGCTAGCGGGGAATCTGGGAGGCTGCTAATCAGCTGGGGCTCAGGGAGATCGCTAGCTAGCAGGGAATCTGGGAGGCTGCTAATCTGCTGGGGCTCAGGGAGATCGCTAGCTAGCGGGGAATCTGGGAAGCTGCACGTCAGCCCGGGGTCAGGAGAGCTGCACGTCAGCCCGGGGTCAGGAGAGCTGCACGTCAGCCCGGGGTCAGGAGAGCTGCACGTCAGCCCGGGGTCAGGAGAGCTGCACGTCAGCCCGGGGTCAGGAGAGCTGCACGTCAGCCCGGGGTCAGGAGAGCTGCACGTCAACTCGGGAACAGAAGGGTTGCACGTCAACTCGGGAACAGAAGGGTGCAAGGGTTCTGGGGTGAAGAGTGGGGCATTGCGACGGGACCCATGATGTCCTTTCCCCCGTCTTCGACCTCCGCGGGTCCCCGAAAAGATGGCCAGGCGGGTACCCTTCGAAAGACGGCTGATGGTTGGGGATGGACGCTGACCAGGTTGCCTCCTGTGGGTCGCTAGCAGGAGTAGTGAGTTCTGGGGAGGCCGGAGAGGAAGTGGGCAGATTGACAAAACATGCCCCGATAGCCACAGTGTTTGCCGACTGGGGAGGCAGGCTGGTGGGTGAGTCGTCAGGCTCTGGAAGACCGAATTCCCGCTCCACTTCCTCCCAGCGAACCATCATAAGATGCCAGGTGAAGGTAGAATCCACTGGGTGCATGGAGCAGAACAAAGATGTAAAATGTTCAACCTCAGGCTCCAGGGGGTGGAGAAGTGGCTCGAACCTCACCTCCGCTGGGTCCATTCTGGTCAGATCATTATGTGACAAGGGAGCAAGGAAAAGAGGACCCAAATGCAGAGAGAGGCGGACAGGTAGGAGGTGGTAGGATGTAAGAGTTTAATATAACACAAAAAACAGCAGTACAGAGACTGGAAAAACTCACAACGTCCGGCAGGGAATAAAAACAGAAAAGCAGGAGCAAAACAGGATACAAAAAAGACTCACAGACTGACGGCACGGGGATACAAAAATGATCTGACAAGAGACAAAGGGAACACGGGGGTTAAATACAAGAGGTAATGAACAAACGAGGGACAGGTGATACAACAGGTGAAGCACATTAGGGCGGGGCAGGACAATCAGACCAGGTGGGAAAACAGAAAGTAAAACTAGACAAGACAAGATCGAACACAGACTATCAAAATAAAACAGGAAATAGAACATAACCCGGGGAATACACCACATGAGGAAAATCTACACAACAGAAAAATATAGAATAAATATACAAACATAGGAAACATACAGAAATAACTAAACAGGCAACAAAAATACAAGACAAAATACCCAAAACCATAACAAGAAACTCATAAAGTGAAATTTTCATGCCATGGGACCTTTAAGGTATTTTGTGGCTTGATTGTAAACTTAATAATAAATAAATAGTTTTAAAGAAGAATATTTTTGGTCAATTTAGTCAGCTTTTTCATTGAATCAAGAGAAACACTGTAAATAAGGATAATGGTACAGTCTCCATGCTACACATTAGTGTAAAGCCTTAGAGGAAAGCCTTAATACTATCCAGTGCTTAATTTGTAAAGTGGGAGGTCCCGGAGCGTAGAGGGCGGGTGAATCCGGCGACTCAAAACGGGGGTTGGAGGTAACGGAACCAAAAAAAAAATTACACCTGCCGACGTAGCTTCTCTGACTCTAACTAAAAAAGCCTAAACAACGCTGTGTGTACATCAGGGAAATGTTTATTTTTATTTCAGAATGTGCACTGCATCGGTGCGAAATGTAAAAACAAAAAAAACAAAAAATATACTGCAATGATTGTTTTCACAAGCCGCATCTATCGGACAATTAAAACAAAAAACCCAACGTGATCTCCACATTCTTGATCGGCAGAAACGGTTTTTGCTTGTTTGGGATACGACTGACCAGCATATTTGAAAAAGTTAAGCAAACTTTGTTGTCTTTTTGACATTTTTCCCCTGAGTGAAATGAGGATAACAGCAATCTCAACCAGCACAACCGCCTGTGTCAATTGAAGTGCAGCGCCGCGCTGTTGAAGTGCCTCCCCTCTCCCCCCTCCATCTTACCCTGAACACAAGACTTTTGTGGAACTTCAATGGGGAATAAAGACTAGCAAGACAGATAACAACATTGAACATACACAAACAGTAATTTATTTTTTTCATTTAGGCGATTCATTTTCCATAGTGACACAGGAGGTGCCGGATCCAATAAAAAAGGTTACGGATCCAACGTCGGAGGTGCCGGAATATGTTCCGGCGTGTTCCGGCTCAAATTAAGCCCTGATACTATCATTAGATAGTATTTCCTCTGTGTACACATATCCTATACAAGTAATTGTGGCTGTATTATTTGTGTCCCCTTCAAAAATTGCTCTTCAGAAATGTTATGTTTATTGTCCCCCCCAACTGTTAAGGCCATTTTACAGTTGTGCGTAAACTCCATGCCGTAGCTACGCCGTCGCTCCTACGGCGTTGTGACCCTTTCGGAGTTCTGCATTGGGGTTGAACGTGTTTCTTTGCAACGCGGTGCATTTCACTGCCAGAACGCTAGAGGGTGTGTGGTTTCCAGAGGGTCAATCGCGAAACTCTTTGATAGTTTGTTTTTTTCCGCTTTTTTCATTTCCGGAAATGGCGAGCAAAAGAGAGAGAGTGTTGTTGAAGCTGGAGATGATCTACATTGAACAACAAATGATTTTATTGCGAATGTTAAATCGTAGAAGGAAAAGAAGACGTCGGCGAAGTTGGTATGTATGACCAGTAAACGAAGAGAGGCCAACGATGGGCGAATTTGTTACGGTTGTTCGACCGCTGAGGGACTTGGACGAAGAAATGCACTTTAAGTATTTTCGGATGTCGAAAGGTCGCTCTACACTTCAATCTCATGCGTCCTTTTCCAGGTATGTAAATACAATGAATTAAAGCATAGTACATTGCAGCTTCATAACATGTTTGTTATACCTTATGATTGATTGATCCCTCTCTGTTATTGGATATTTTTTTATAAATTGTATTGTATTGTTATACTGCATACTTAACAGTATTTTTTTGGTTATATATTTCTTACTGTCCATTCTGTTTTTTACTCATTGTTCTTTATATGTTAAGTCAGTGTTGTACAAATTCCTTGTTTGTTAACGCAAACCTGATAAAGCTGAATAAATTCTGATTGTGGTACAGTGAATAATAATCTGTTTTACTAACAGGAGTGAACATGACCAGGGACAAACAAATCTACAATTACCGCCACTCCAGAGCAAGGCGGGTGATTGAAAATACCTTTGGCATCATGGCTGCACGGTGGAGAATTCTGGGAAGACCAATTGAGTTCCAGCCAGACAAAGCTGTGAGTGTAGTTAAAGCATGTGTTGTACTGCATAACTACCTCACCTACACAGATGAAGTGAGCACCCCAGGGAGCCAATACGTACCACCACATTTTGCAGACTGTGACTCTGATGGATCGGTGCAGCCTGGAGAGTGGTGGCAGACGACACAAACTTTTTTTCAGTCTCCACATGGAACTGTGCCATGGCAGGATAATGTAGTGTGCCATGACACACTTGGTCAATGATTGCATGTATATATCTATATGCATGCTCCACCTCTGGCTCTACATGCCACTGTATTTAGTCTGCTGTACTGCTCTCTCTACTGGGTATATATATTATACTTATATTGTTTATATTCTAATACTTGATTTTCTTAACCTTCTTACATTTAGAGAATGTGTACCTACAACACCAAAACAAGTTCCTTGTATATGTAAAAAAAAAACGTACTTGGCAATGAAGCTTTTTCTGATTCTGATAGCCACGATGTAACAAATTTTTTTCCAAGCAAACTCGGATTTATTAATGTGCAATAAGTAAAGCGCCAAAAACAAAACGGCAAAGGTTTAAGTACAATAAATATTAAAAAACAACACACACAACTTGTAATATACAACATTACATGAAAAATTTTAACTATTTATAAAAGTGCACTGAATCTGTAGAAGGGTGCAAATGTTCAGTCTTGCTGCACAAGGGTGCAAATGTTCAGTCATGCTGCTGTCTGCTCTCATACAGCATCCTGTGCACATTGAACATGACATCAGACCTCTGGCACCCTCCGTAGTAGATCAGCCACTGTCTGGCCAAATCTGCTGCACTCGTCACCGGTGTCCTTCACCAGCTTGTCTTGTAGGTCCATCTGGCATTCATCTAGCTTCGCCATCTGCTTTACCAGCCAGTCATCCGGGTTCCTCTTCCATTTCAACCCATCTCGGGACACAGGTGACTAGGCCAGCATTGAAAGTGGGGACCCACACACAGCAGGCACAGGTGGTGGTTTGGTTGACAATGGCTGTGCAGGTGAGGCTGGTGGCTGGGGGGGCACCGAGGATGACTCAGTAGGTGAAGTGGATGGCACAGAGTCGGAATCAGAGGATGTTGTTGAGGTCTGTTCCTGTGAAAGACAAAGAGAGTTGGTTGGTCTTTGTCTGTGCAGGTAATTACATTTGTGGTCTATGCAGTGTGATTTGCGACCAGAAGTCTTTTATAAGATATGGAATTAGCAGCGCTATGAAAACAGCATATCAAAACCACATTTTCAGCATGTTATATTACATTTTGTTTGCACAGACATTACAGACTATGTACTATGTACCATGGCGACATGTATATGGACAACCTGATAGCATTGTTAGCTAGCTAGCTTAGTAGCCCACATAAACAGAGGTAAACAATGAACTTATATTTACCTTAGATTCGAAATTCGACTCAGTGTCCCGGTGCTTGACATGGGGTGCCAGACAGGACAGAAAATGATATAAAGCAGGCGTCCTTTTCACGAAACAAAGAACTCCGGGCAAAACAATGGCGTTATAGAGGGACGGGAAATCCGGAAAAGCTACACTCCGGAAATTATGTATTAATCTGACCAATCACAGTCCTTGCGGTCTGCTTCGCCTCGACGTGTAGTTACATTTTTCGAGAGGTGCATGTCAGGCTACGGCGTAGGGTCCAGCGTAGACGCAGAGAGGTCTGTGTCTACGCCGGACCCTCCGCCGTTGATTTGACGCACAACTATAAAATGGCCTTTAGATGAGATTAGATTAGATTACACCTATGCTCCAAGTTTCACAGATTTTTTGTCATGTGACTGTTTGTCCAGCAGAGTCAAACATGGCTTCCTAGTTGTGCTGTGTATCGCAGAATAAAATGTTTTACAGGATTTCTGGCTCTCACAGACCTGTAACCGCTTCTTTAAGAGGCTCCTCTGATCTCCACTCATTACCTGTATTAATGGCACCTGTTTGAACTTGTTATCAGTATAAAAGACACCTGTCCACAACCTCAAACAGTCACACTCCAAACTCCACTATGGCCAAGACCAAAGAGCTGTCAAAGAACACCAGAAACAAAATTGTAGACCTGCACCAGGCTGGGAAGACTGAATCTGCAATAGGTAAGCAGCTTGGTGTGAAGAAATCAACTGTGGGAGCAATTATAAGAAAATGGAAGACATACAAGACCACTGATAATCTCTCTCGATCCGGGGCTCCACGCAAGATCTCACCCCGTGGGGTCAAAATGATCACAAGAACGGTGAGCAAAAATCCCAGAACCACATGGGGGGACCTAGTGAATGACCTGCAGAGAGCTGGGACCAAATTAACAAAGGCTACCATCAGTAACACACTATGCCGCCAGGGACTCAAATCCTGCAGTGCCAGACGTGTCCCCCTGCTTAAGCCAGTACATGTCCAGGCCCGTCTGAGGTTTGCTAGAGAGCATTTGGATGATCCAGAAGAGGATTGGGAGAACGTCATGTGGTCAGATGAAACCAAAATAGAACTTTTTGGTAAAAACTCAACTCGTCATGTTTGGGGGAGAAAGAATGCTGAGTTGCATCCAAAGAACACCATACCTACTGTGAAGCATGGGGGTGGAAACATCATGCTTTGAGGCTATTTTTCTGCAAAGGGACCAGGACGACTGATCCGTGTAAAGGAAAGAATGAATGGGGCCATGTATCGTCAGATTTTGAGTGAAAACCTCCTTCCATCAGCAAGGGCATTGAAGATGAAACGTGGCTGGGTCTTTCAGCATGACAATGATTCCAAACACACCGCCCGGGCAACGAAGGAGTAGCTTCGTAAGAGCATGTCAAGGTCCTGGAGTGGCCTAGCCAGTCTCCAGATCTCAACTCCATAGAAAATCTTTGGAGGGAGTTGAAAGTCTGTGTTGCCCAGCGACAGCCCCAAAACATCACTGCTCTAGAGGAGATCTGCATGGAGGAATGGGCCAAAATACCAGCAACAGTGTGTGAAAACCTTGTGAAGACTTACAGAAAACGTTTGACCTCTGTCATTGCCAACAAAGGGTATATAACAAAGTATTGAGATTAACTTTTGTTATTGTTATTGTTATTTTCCACCATAATTTACCAATAAATTCATTAAAAATCCTACAATGTGATTTTCTGGATTTTTTTTTCTCATTTAGTCTCTCATAGTTGAAGTGTACCTATGATGAAAATTACAGGCCTCTCTCATCTTTTTAAGTGGGAGAACTTGCACAATTGGTGGCTGACTAAATAGTTTTTTGCCCCACTGTATCACTATTTTAAAAGTAGACTATGTAATACAGTATAGGCTTTCTGTCATTAAGCACACAGTGTTCAAAGTTGGCCCCTCTTCCCCGGCTCAGACCACCAAACACACAAAAATCAGTGCCATGTCAACTCTATAAAGTGATTTTGGAGGGGTAAATTATGTAGTTAAACTCACTGGTTGGCCCACAAACCACCTGTTCCTCGCTCATTTTCAGGTTTTGGTGGACGACTAGTGGGGCCTGATTTGGTTGTTTGCGAAATTGATCCAGGCCTGAGGACAACTACATGCCAATATTGACGCATAATCATAACGCCACATGATAGGAAGTCAGCCTTATGACAAACATCATCTAATAAACAGGACATTTACAATGTATTGTTTCCACTTGATATTGAGAAACAAAATACATGTCCCATGCTATACTGTAGCCACGCCCCTTTACTTCAGCCACTAATGTAGGCGAGGGCCCGTCCATTGTAATTCTGGTTGTGTTTTTTTTACTATATTAGATTTTCTTCACCCATCAGTACCCAGCACAAGTTCTGAAAAACCTCATTAGACCTCATTATATTTCAAATTACATTATAATTCACGTTGTGACTGTGTAAAATGGTTATGTCATACAGCTCATTAACAGGGTGGCTACAATTCCTTATTAGGCCAAATGCATATAATATTATGTAAAGTCTAATCCTTAGAAAAGTAAGTAAATAAAGTTTGTTTAAATAGCACTTATCACAGACAGTCACAAAGTGCTTCACAGGCAAAGTAAATACTATAAAATGAAACGATAATCAGTAAAAATGACAATAAATCCCAATAAATCACATATGCATAAAAGCAAAGTAATACAGTCAACAATGTGGTGCCTGACTAAAAGGATGCGTCTTTAGCTGCTTTAAAAAAAAAACATAAATCAACAGAGGCCGCCGCTCTTAAATCATGATACAACCAGTTCCACAGTCTAGGAGCTGTTTTAGTTTTCAGCTTTGTATGGGGAACAGCCAGTAAGCCTTGATCTGAGGACCTCAAAAATCTGCAGCAGGCTGCAGCAGATCACTAATGAAAGTTGGTGCCTGACCATTGATGGCCCTGTATGTAATTACAAGAATCTCAAACTGGATCCTGAATTTAGGGACCCAACATGGTTGTCAAGGACTCGATTGGAACGTGCTGACGTTTACGGTAAGCGTATTATCTCATTTCCGGTGCTTCCGTGTCAAAGACGCTAGTTTGCTGCTCCAGCTAAACTTATTCAACTCTGTTTTATTGTTTATTTTAGCAACTAATTGCCTGGATTAAATTTAAACTACTAGTACTACTAGTTATACTCCAGCATCTCTCTTACAGCGACTGCCTCGCTGTTGTTTAATCGCTGTTAGCCAGTTTAGCTTAGCCATTAGCAATGGCTTATTCCTCTCCCTCTCCTGCTCTCTCTATTTCCGCTATTCCTCTGCCTCCTTTAGTGATAATGATACATGTAATAAATGTAGTTTATTCGCTGCTCTGGAGGCGTGGCTTAGTGAGTTTGAGGCACGGCTCCGCACCATGGAATCTAAATTGTATGCTTCCTTAGCTAGCCAGCGCTCCGTAGCTGGTGCGGGCCAACATACTGTAGCTTCTGTTAACAGTCCCCCGGCAGGCCCCGAGCAGCCGGGTGTGTGGTGTGGGTGACTGTCTGAAGGAAGCGTAGCGCTAGCTCTAAACCGGGGAGCGCACAACAGTTTCTCCCCACTCAGTGATATACCCACTGAGAAGCCAACTCTGGTTATTGGGAGCACTATACTGCAGAACGTGAAGTTGGCGACTCTAACGGCCGCGGTCATGTGCGTCCCTGGGGCCAGAGCGGGCGTTGTGGAATCCTATCTAAAGCTGCTGGCTAAAGATAACCGTAAATACAGTAAGATCATACTTCATGTAGGTGGTAATGATACCCGATTACGCAAATTGGAGATCACTGAAATTAATGTTAAGTCAGACTCAGTAGTTTTCTCTGGACCCCTGCCAAACCTGATCAGCGATGACATGTACAGCCGCATGTCATCTTTCCACCGCTGGTTGTCGGGGTGGTGCCCAGCTAATGATGTGGGCTGCGTAGATAACTGGAGGGCGTTCTGGGGAAAGCCTGGTCTGATTAGGAGAGATGGCATTCATCCCACTTTGGACGCAGCCGCTCTCATATCAAAAAATCTGACCGAGTCTATTATCGGTCATAAACCATGACAACCCAGAGTTGAAATCAGTAATCAGAGGTGCAGTGCTACGTGCTTCTCTGTACTTCCGTTGGAGCACACTCATAATTCCATAACCACGGTGTCTGTCCCCCGACTCAGATCAGTTAAATCAAAGGTAAACAAAAGAGGAGCTATACTTAAGAACCTAATTGGAATTAAAACCACCACTGCAACGATAGAACAGAATAGGAAAATTAGATGTGTACTATTAAATATTAGATCTCTGTCTTCTAAAGCAGTACTAGTCAACAATTTGATATCAGATAATCAAATTGATCTATTCTGTCTTACCGAAACATGGCTGTGCCATGACAAATAGGTTAGTCTAAATGAATCCACTCCTCCCAGTCATGTTAATACTCATATTCCTCGAGGCTCTGGCCGAGCCATCTCTGACTCAATCCGTTAATTAATCCTAAACCTAAACTAAATTATAACTCATTTGAAAGCCTTGTTCTTAATATTTTACATCCAACATGGAAAACAGTATAGCCAATTATATTTGTTGTTGTTTACCGAGCTCCAGGTCTGTATTCTGAATTTTCATCTGAATTTTTATCAAGTCTAGTCCTTAGAACAGACAACATAATTATTGTAGACGTTGAAAACAATAGCCTTAGTATTGCTTTCAACTCACTACTAGATTCAACTGGTTTCAGTCAGAGTGGGCCACTTACTGTTTTAACCACACCCTCGACCTTGTCCTGGCATATGTCATTGAAATTGAAGATTTAATAGTATTTCCACAGAATCCTTTATTAGCAGACCATTAAAGTGCTCATATTATGCTCATTTTCAGGTTCATAATTGTATTTAGAGGTTGTACCAGAGTAGGTTTATGTGGTTTAATTTTCAGAAAACACCATATATTTGTTGTACTGCACTTTGATGCAGCTCCTCTTTTCACCCTGTGTGTTGAGCGCTCTGTTTTAGCTACAGAGTGAGGCATCTCACTTCTGTACCATCTTTGTTGGGAGTTGCACATGCACAGTAAGTACGGTTAGCTAGTCAGTTGTAGAGTATGAGGGAGTGCCATGCTAGCAGCTAAGCGAGCATTATAATGTCTGTTACAAAGTGACGCGCGTTCGTCATGAGAGTAAAGGCTGGACTACAATAGAGCTGTTAGTAGCAGTTTATGAACAGTGTTTTCTCTGGAAGATGGTAAGTCCCTTTGGGTGGACTTTTGGCATTTTTCACTTTGTAAAGCTATAACATGCACAAAAAGATACACTGTAAGAAAAAAAAACATAAAAAAAACGTAAAATTAAAGTAAAATACCCTAATTCAAACAATGTGTAAAAACATTAAATTTATGTAAAATTTCATTAAAATGTTTACAGAAAATTACCTTTATTTTACAGATTTTTCCCAAATAATTATGATCAATCACCTTCAATAAAAGGGACAATCCTAAGAGTTCTGCAGGAAAATACGATTTTTTTACAGATTTTTTCTAAATTATTACGATCAGACACCAAAATATGATCTTCAAAATTACTGTGAAATATCCTCAAATGAAAACATACTAGCAATAGCAATAAAAAATATATATACATCATTTTCACTGTTTCAATTAAAATGTCGTAGGAAATTAACTACAAATAAAGTAAACACCACTATTGATTCTAAAATCCTTTTATTTAATGTATTCAGATGTAAATTTACAATATCAACCAATTATTCACAAACAGTTCTTTAGAGCCCCCCAGGAGGAACTGAAAAACTGAAAATGGTACTGCTTCTTCTTCGTTCTCCTAAGGCATAAAAAAAATTGTTATTTTAAAAATTTATTTTATTTTTTATTTAAATTTTTTTTCCCAGTGTCAGCCAGGGATAGGTAGGATTTTTTCTTCTTCTTTACAGTAGCAATGGATACTCTATTTTTTCATAACATAGCCTACTTGTTACTAAATGTACAGTTGTCGCTTAGTAAATTGAAAACATGGTGAGGCGTCATTCACGTGCATATTAAGTAGCCACATGTATCTGTTTTGGTCTTATACATCCACAGGTTTACCGCTCCAGCGGAGAAGATGGTTTGTTTAGACAGCAGCTAAGTTTACAAGAGTTTGTCCAAAATTCAAGATCCGTTGCAAACTAAGAGAAACAGTTAGACTACAAACTGACATCTTTCATTTTAGCTTGTTTGTAAAAAGTCGCTTTTTGCAGAGTAGAGCTGTGTTTGCACAGCGCGGTGGACAAGAGTGGACAGCGCAGACAGAGCAGACTGAAATATCGGTTTCTACATGTTTATGCTTGTAGAACAGGTACGTGGTTATTGATAAGTATTGACTTTTTAATCATGGAGGGTTTATTGTAGGCTACTTACAGTAACGAGTGTAGCGTTAGTTCATCTGTACCAGCGGCAGTAAATAATGTATGTATAATCTGTATAGTTTCCAATCAGTTACATGTGCTGCGTGAAGTAACGGACATCGTTGTTCAGAATCCCGTCTATCTTCCATAATGCAACGCTTGTATCCAAATGAATTGTGTTGTGAAGTTGTCATTAGCTTCACTGCTGTTAGCCACCTCCATTGAGCCACAGGGACTTGCTGTAACGTTAGAGCACTCTAAAGGGTGTTTACCTTCCATTTGATCGTGTTTGCTTGCTACATTGCCATTCTCTTGAACGACAAACACAACATCTAGCTCATGAGTGGTTTCATCTGCCCTGTTTAACGTGTTGAAGCTCCCCGGCGGCGCAGTAGCGCTGTAGCTGGCCGGTGAGGGCTGCTTGAAGGCGCCGTCCTCACGCTGCTGCTGCTGCCGTAAAACTGGACACGGCAACGTTAAGTGCCCTGCGGCAACATCGGGTCCTCTTCCAGCATTGCTGGAGGACAACAGGCATCTTGCATCGCAAGAGTGCTGTACAAAAATGTAATTATAGTTTGCCTCAAACTTTTTATTTGGGTATTTATTTAATTCGCATAATTTCTTCTTCAAGCTCATAAACTAAATTTGGGTCACACATAAATTGTCGGTCGGAAACCGGAACCAAACAATTATTTTTGTTAGGCCTAACCCCTAGGGGCTCTGTATAAGGTAGTTCTGATAACATTTAAGAATCCTAACTATACAGTGTATTATTAAGTAAAATTAAAACATATCACAAAAGGTTAATGAATCTGTAACAGAGGTGCAACAGAAAGATCAGACTTCCTCCAAATGGCCAGTAATCGTCTGGATCTGCTCCTGGAGGGGACACACACAGAGAGAAAATATTACTGAAAGGTCTTTACTGTAAAAAGTAGGATTTTATTTATAGTTAATTTTAAATGAACACTGCTGAACTTTCACAGGAAATCAGTGTTGTAGCATTTTCCCAAACAACTGCAGAAAATAGTGACTACTGTATTTTCCGCACTATAAGGCGCACTTAAAAGCCTTTAATTTTCTCAAAAAACGACAGTGCGCCTTATAATCCGGAGCGCCTTATATATGGATCAATTGGTTAATTGGTTGATCCATACTGGTTGTACACGGCGCTCAAGGCGCTCTGTCAAAATGTTTCAGTATGAAAAACCAATAAAAAAACAATTTAATAATAATAAAATGTTTCAGTACGACTGGTAAACTACAAAGCCGCACCGCTTGCAGCATTACGGCTACCGGTACTGTGCTTACTCACAGTCCCACACCACTTGTGTGTGTATAAAGACCCCAAAATGGCACCAAAATGGCCCTCGGATAATGACGAGAGGGAGCCGGGCATGTTGGATGCCATACTCGCCCAACTGTTAAATTCGGACACTGAAGAAGAAGAATTCGAGGGATTCGTGGACGGGGAATGAACTGAAAAAGTGAGCTTTACGTGTTATACGTAACTGAACAATGTTGAGTTATGCACTAACGTTTGAATTAGCGGTATCAGACTGTGTTTCTTTTACGTGTTTACAACTGAACAAGGCTGGGAGATATTGTGAATATGCACATTAACGTTTGAACAACATTACCATGGGAGTGAACGGAGTTGTCAGAACGCTTAATAAAGTTTGACTTTATCTGACTGTTTTGTTGACATTCCCTTTAGCACAGCTCCATCTAGTGGATGCATAACGCAACCCCAGTCAAACGTTTGACTGCAGTATCTTCTATTCTATGCGCCTTATAATCCGGTGCGCCCTATATATGAAAACAGTTCTAAAATAGGTCATTCATTGAAGGTGCGCCTTATAATCAGGTGCGCCTTATAGTGCGGAAAAGACGGTATGTTTTAAATGCAAAAAACAACTCAAGAATCCTCAGGTTCTTAGCTCTGCACTGTGGTCAAGCAAACCCACACCCACAGATCAAGCAGTGTGTACGTTAACACAGCTCCCAGCTAAGAAGCTACAGTGAAGATTTCTGCTAAACACATGGTGTAAATGACAACTTTTCAGGTCAATGTGGCTTGTCTGGACTTTTGAAAACTTGGATTACGATAAACAAGCAGTATGAAGGCCTTTTTATGTTTTTGTAAAGCTGTTTTTTAACGTTTGAAACAAAGCCGCTGTTGACTACAGTTGTTTGGGAGGATGCGGCAAGCTGTTTTCATGTGAAACTCCAGGAGTGTTTTGTGAATTGAAAAAAATAACTTGACCTTCTTTCAGAATGAGGGTTAGGGAATGATTTTAATTTAAAGTGAGCTACCGTTTTAAACAAACGTCATTTACATTTTCTATGAGACATTATGGTTAAAGGTTTTTACCCAGAAAGGATGTGTTGTGGTTTTGGACATTTCTGTTGCCTGTTTGTATATTTCTGTTGCTGTTTCCTGTTCTGTAGATTGACTTTGTATTACCCTGTGTATTGAGTTAGTTTTCCTGTTCTTTGTATTAGGTTCTGTTTCCGTATTTGTGTACTTCTGTTTAATGTATGTCCCTATGGATTGTTTCTGTACTGTGGGTTTTGTCTCCTTGTCATTGATTTTCGGTCTTGTTTTGTATTATGTTCTGTTTCTGTTTTATTGTGATAGTCCGTTTTCTGTCTTGTCATGTCTAGTTCTGCTCCCTGTGTCTTCCCGCCTTTGTTGATTACCCTGTCTCTCCTAATGTGTTTCACCTTCTGTGTCACCTGCCCCTCGTTACCTCATTACCCAGTGTATTTAGCCCTTGTGTTCCCCTTGTCTCTCGTTTGTGTTTCCTCCCTGTCTGTTTGTTCCTTGTCAGCGTGTCTAAGCCTGGTGCCTTTGCTTTTGATTCTTCCCTGCATTGTTTTTTTAAGTTTTTCCCTGAGTTTTTCCAGCCTCCATGCTGCCGTTTTTTGTTCATCAATAAATCCTCAAGCTCGACCCTTTTCCTGCCTGCCTCTCCCTCCATTTGGGTCCTTTAATCCCTGGAAACCATCACAGAACGATCTGACCACCATGAACCCAGCAGAGAGGCGATTTTTCAAGGAGAAAGTGGCGGAGTTTGAACACTGTAGAGAGCCTTTGGAACTCGAGACCCGGTCGGATCTCTAAGCAACAGCAGTGGTTCAAGGAGAGACCTTGGGTGAGCCATTTTGTTCCACACCTAGACACTGTGAAGAAGAGGTTGGATAGCTTCCCCCAGAGTTATGGCTGTATAGCAGCCCCCCACATCCCCGGCTGGCTAGCAGCTCTCCTGATCCCCGGTTGGCTAGCAGCTTCCCAGAATAAGATCTTCATAGCCATTGACTCTTTGTAATTAGTGGGAATGCTGATTCAGCAGCATTCCGACTCTTCTTCTTCTTCATGTTTTTTTGGCTCTCCGTAACTTCGGCATACATTCAGCTATTAAAACCATTCAACTTTTAAAATGTTCAGCTAATGATGGGACTTCAACTTTTTTCTACTATTTATACTCTTTTAAATATTAAGCTTTTAAACATTTTATTTTAACATGGAAGTCAATGAGAGCATGCTTCAAATCCTCTTCTGCTTCAAAATGTATCTCCTCTACATTCTTTCACCTACAGACATAATTTAAACTGTTCACAAAATATTCAGGAAGTCAGGGTGTGCTCAGTGTTTTGATATCTTACAGTTTTTGTGAAAAAGCTGTTCAAGTTTAGTGAACATTTCAGGATTTTTCTGCGTTTCTAGTGAGTGTCGCACCACCTAGAGTGGATGACACATTATCTTTATTCCTTCTCTATGAATTGCTCTCACGCCCACAATATCTACTTGTCCTGCCCAATTCATACATCAAAACGTAGGTATTTTTGTCTAGTTTCAGCCAATGCGCTCAGTTATGCGATATGACTTGAACTTTTGGCTCAGTGAGCTTCCAAATGACAAGTTCCAAATCTTTCTCCATTCGCTGCCATGTTAAACATCCTCCACATTTTCCAGTGAAACTCATAGCGAACCACTTTTTTGAATCGCTGATATGCCCACATTTTTAAGTTTATCCACATACATTTTTATATTGATGCGTTCACAAAGTCGTTGTGGGGGTCAC
Organism: Zingel zingel; assembly: GCA_023566125.1. Taxonomy (NCBI): domain Eukaryota; kingdom Metazoa; phylum Chordata; class Actinopteri; order Perciformes; family Percidae; genus Zingel; species Zingel zingel. Next base: position 33,155,998 of record CM042324.1, read on the forward strand.
AATTACATCATTTGACTCATACCCCGTATCGTTTTAGCAGTCTGAGCATTTATTTGAGAGCTTTCTCTGTGTCTTTGAGTAGCTCCAGTGTGGCATAACAGGTGACAGTTTCAGCAGGTGACAGTCGTTAACCTGATTAAGGATCAAAGATCTCATCACAGACTTCAAAGGGTGTTTATCAACATGGTCAAAGGTCATTAGTAGCCATGACAACCCTTTCACAGACAGTAAACTTGAATACTACAGGCAGTAATATGAACATTAGTCTATATCTTTTGCATTCCACTTCTCTCTCTCTCTCTCTCTCTCTCTCTCTCTCTCTCTCTCTCTCTCGTATATAGCCTGCTTCTTTTCAGGCAATATATTCAGCTCTTTAGGGTCATGCTTTTTTGTTCTAATCAATGGATATGTCTAATAACGCAAAGTATTTATACTTTAAGCCTTTTTAGTCCAATTTATTTGAACTTCCACTTTTGACAGTATTGCAGTTCAGCTTCCACCTTTTCTAGAATCTCTTAGGTTAATAAGGTAATGCAGTTCATCTTCCAACTGACAATTTTACATTTCAATATTCAAGTTTTTCAGCAGTGCAACAATTTATTTCATATTTCCGCATTTTCATCGGTTTCTCATAGCATTTGTAAGTCTTCCAGACGTAATCATAATTTCAGTTCGAAAATATTTTTTTATATATTTGTGGTGTTCAACTTTATAAAGAAATTCATGTTAATTGATACCATTCATACTTTTTCAACTATTCTCACTACTTCAACTTCTTACTGATTTAAGTTATTCATCCAGTTTAGCTTTAGCTATTCAGCATTCCCAGGCATTTTCTGCAGGAAATGCATTTTCTAGTTCTGTCTAACTTTCGACTTTCCGGCTTTTTTGTAGCTGGATATATTTTGTTTCTAATATAGAATTTGGATAACGTTAATGATAGTGAGATACTTGCTACAGTTGCATTTTGAGTGAGAAATCGGCAAACATTTTATTTCTCTGATTTACTGCTTTGTTTTAATGCTGCCTGGCACTCTCTTCAGTAGGCTAACTCTCTACCTCTCTTGTCCACATACCGTTACCATGCAAGCGGCTGCTCGTAAGCCTCTCTCTAAAACACTGCCACTTCGACCATTTGATGTGAAATAAAAATAAAAGACTGCAGTGCACGACGACACCAACAGATGAATGGTGAAGGAATATTGATTCCACGTAGTGAGTGCACTGTTTATATTAAAAAAAAAAAAATCTATTTTTCTTATTAATGGGGGGGGGGGGGGGGGTGCGCTTAGGAACATTTTTGGGTAGCTTCAGCCCCCCTAAAATAGGCCTAATGACAGCCCTGCTACAGTGCATATAAGAATATAAATGAGGATTGAAGTGGTGTCATAAGGCTAGCTAACGTTGGCTAACTAGCTAGTTATCTAGCTTAGCCATCAGCACATTTTGGCCATGTGCATCAAGTGCTAGCAGTAATAATAATAATAATAATAATAATAATAATAATAATAATAATAATAATAATAATAATAATACTTTTGTCCGTCACAGGAAATTTGTTACCGCAGTCTGAATCTGTACATAGTTACGAAGGAAAAAAGTAGTGGTATTCAGTTTGTCTTAATGGTTTATCAATGATTTTTATTCACATAATTATTTGGCATTTCCTGTTGTGCCAAGTTTCTTGCTGCATTTTACTAACTTAAAATGTCACATGGCGTATTTTTTTTTTTTTTTTTTTTTTTTTTTTTTTTTTCCCGCTGGCTGCAGGTGCCGCTTCTGTAGAGAGCCATTCTACACACAAAGGTAATTTGTATGTGTGTTGTAAGAAGAAATGCGTAGATTTAAAAGATCTTGTTGCACACCTCAAGGTACATTTAAAGAAGCATGCCCATCGGTTTCCTGCTGAGAACCATTGCCCATTTAGCAATTGTAACAAGTCGTTCAAAGTGTAGTCCTCCTCACCCTCCGCTCTTCACTCCTCCCTCTGCTCCGCTCTTCACTCCTCTCACTGCTACTTTCCTCGCTCTGCTCCTCTCTTCACTCATCTCACCGCTCCTTTCCTCGCTCCTCTCTCTTAAAGATGCTGTTCACTGGCTTTTTGATGCCAGGATTAGTTAAGACTTTGAATGTCTTAGGTCAAAAGGAAAATTATTTTTCCAACAGATGTATCTTCAAAATCAACCCAGATCAGGGGACCAAAGTCAAACGAAAAGACAAGGGACACCAGTTTGCTGTCAACCCAAGGGTGCTGAGCCTCATTTCCAATATTGCCAATTTTGAATGAACAGAGTAAAAGGGTAAGATGACTCCCTCACCAAACAAATGCAATCATCAGTCGAGCAATGAATGAATAAATCATTCAGTCCCAAACCAGCTACTGTGTCCTTTTAGTTTTGGGAACAATAGCATCCTAAAGTGCAGATTTGAATTGTGTTTTTTGATTTAGGATTATTATTTATTTCCCTTCTCAGGGCCGTCCAATCTCTGTACGACCAAAGCGAGAGCTGTCTGGGTTCTCGGCAGTAAGTCGGACTCGTTTCAGGTGAGAGTTGGCCTCCGCCAGGGCTGCGCTTTGTCACCAATCCTGTTTTGTAGTATTTATGGAAAGGATATCGAGCCGTAGTCAGGGTGGAGAGGGGTTGCAGTTTGGTGGGCTGGGGATCTCATTGCTGCTTTTTGCAGATGATGTGGTCCTGATGGCATCATCGGCCTGTGACCTTCAGCACTCACTGGATCGGTTCGCAGCCGAGTGTGAAGCGGCTGGGATGAGGATCAGCACCTCTAAATCGGAGGCCATTGTTCACAGCAGGAAACCGATGGAGTGCTTTCTCCAGGTAGGGAATGAGTCCTTACCCCAAGTGAAGGAGTTCAAGTACCTTGGGGTCTTGTTCGTGAGTGAGGGGACAATGGAGCGGCAGATTGGTCAGAGAATCGGCGCAGTGGGTGCGGTATTACATTCAATTTATCACACCGTTGTGACAAAAAGAGAGCTGAGCCAGAAGGCAAAGCTCTCAATCTACCGTCAGTTTTCCTTCCTACCCTCACCTATGGTCATGAAGGCTGGGTCATGACCGAAAGAACAAGATCCAGGGTACAAGCGGCCGAAATGGGTTTCCTCAGGAGGGTGGCTGGCGTCTCCTTTAGAGATAGGGTGAGAAGTTCTGAGTAGCGCCGCTGCTCCTTTGCGTCAAAAGGAGCCAGTTGAGGTGGTTCGGGCATCTGGTAAGGATGACCCCTGGGCGCCTCCCTAGGGAGGTGTTCCAGGCACGTCCAGCTGGGAGGAGGCCTCGGAAGACCAGGACTAGGTGGAGGGATTATATCTCCAACTTGGCCTGGGAACGCCTCGGAATCCCCCAGTCGGAGCTGGTTAATGTGTCTCGGGAAAGGGAAGTTTGGGGTCCTCCTGCTGGAGCTGCTATCCCCGCAACCCGATACCGGGTAAGCGGACAAAGATGGATGGATAATTTGATTTAGGATGGTTTGTCTTTTCATTCCAATTTGTTTCCTTTAATATATTCTTGAGAATATATAAAAGGAATATAAAATATAAAAGTATATTGCTTTTTAAGGATGTACTTTCATTATGTTATAGTATCATTAAATGACTAGTCTTGACATGACAATATTGTCAAATATGAGTTTGTGTAAAGAAAAGACCCAATTATTTTAAAATGGGGATTTAATCAAAATCACATTTCTTTCTTCTCTTTCATACTCTTTTCCATTTACTTTATTGTTAATACATTCTGTGTGTATAGGTTTATATTGTTTATATATATATATATATTTTTTTTATCCTTATATTTGAATGTGTGACATGCACCAACAACACCATGACAAATTCCTTGTATGTGCAACGTACTTGGCTATAAAGCCCTTTCTGATTCATACAGATATGACTTCTGAAAGGGTTTAGAAAAGTTTTCCTGGAACCCCCCTTCATGGATGTTTCCATGAGAGCTGTTTTGTTTGTTGATGCTCCTTGATGTCCGCCAGTTTGGCCAAGCGTGAATGACACACTACTATTTCTATCTGTGGTTCATTATTTTTTTTCCCTGGTTGGTCCAGGAGTGTTAACACCAAGGCTATATTTTGTGATGTGCCTTTTCTGTAAAGTCTTAAACTAAAGTGTTTGCACCACTGTCATTTGTGTTATTCTGAATCTTGCCTTTTGTGGACACTTAACAGTAAGTCCACATTAAATCACATAGCAAAAAGTTTCTGCTGCACTGCTGTCTTGATGTTGGATTTTACCACTTGGTTTTTTTCATTTACAAATTAGTGGTTAAAATCTTATTTCATTGTAAAACTGCACAGAGCTTTGATGTCTCATCTGTCTGTCCCACTGTCGCTCTCTCTTGAATGTAAAACCACATACAACTGAGATTTACCTTAAAATTAAATTGTCAGTATGGAGATAAACCTTTTATAATGAGCAAAACATTTCATAACTAGTAAATATAATTATTATAGTAGTTTTCTGTAAAAAAAATGGGAAATAACTGTAGTGTCATTATTGGCATAACGCATAAAATAACAGGCAGGTTGTTAAGTTACAGATATCTGTAATTTTACGGTTTTTATAGTATTTATAAAAAAAAAAAAAAAAAAAAAAAGTGTTTAACACAAAAGGGGAAAAGCCAAAAAGTATAATATGAGCACTTTAATAACTTTCAAATTCTTACTACCAGACTATACGAAATTAGATAAAAGATTCTACACTAGATGACTATCTGACAGTGCTTTAGCTAAATTTAAGGACGATATTCCAACTGCATTTAATTAAATGCAGTGCTTGAATATAACAGGACTCTTATGTTAACTTATGTCCCTCCCTAATAATTTTGTAGATGGTGCTACAGCCTCACTATGGACAACTTTAGACTCTGTTGCTCCTCTCAAGAAGATGACACAAAGGAAACTAGCACCTTGGTATAACTCGCAAGTTAAAACAAACCTCGCGAAAAAATCTCGTTTAGACTGGCAAGATGGTCTGAAAACATAGCAAGGCCTATTATTAATCAGTAATAGAAGAAAATAAGAACAACCCAAGGTTTCTTTTCAGCATTGTAGCCAGGCTGACAGAGTCACAGCTCTATTGAGCCATCTATTCCTATAGCTCGGAGTAGTGACGACTTCATGAGCTTCTTTAATGATATAACAATTAGAGATAAAAATTCATCACCTTTTGCCCTCAACCTCTAACAGTTCACCTTTAAATGCAGGACTGCTAGAAAGAACGACCAGACCTGACATAAACTTAGACTACTTTTATCCTATAGACCTTCACCAATTAACACTAAAGATTTCTACAGCTAAGCCATACACCTGTCTCTTAAACCCTATCCCAACTAGGCTACTTAAAGAAGCTTTATCCTTGGTTAACACGAAGGTTATAATCGTTAACGAAAATGAACGAAACAACGAAAACTAGATGGGGGGGGGGGACGTTAACTGAAATAAAAAAAGCAAGGCATTGCAAAAAAAGATAACTAAACTAAAACTGTAATGTCTGTTTGCAAAACTGAATGTCCTTACTTTTCGTCTTTGTCAATGTCTTTCATAGAGAGAGAGATGATAAAACCTTCTTAAAAAAAACCCACTCTTGATCCTGAGGTCTTAGCCAACTATAGACCTATATCTCATCTCCCCTTTCCCTCAAAGATCCTTGAACGTAGTCCCTAATCAGTTATGTACAGTGGGGCAAAAAAGTATTTAGTCAGCTACCAATTGTGCAAGTTCTCCCACTTAACCCTTGTGTTGACTTCGGGTCACATTGGCCCGTTTTAATTTTTTGTTTTATATCAGAAAATATTGGACGTAGTAATAACCGCTGAAAATGTGTAGAAAAAAAATTAAAAATGTTGGAAAAAACAAATTGTGAAAAAAGGCGTCACAAATGTCAGAAAAAAATGTTTTTTTTTCAAGATTGAAACAAAGACAACACAAGGGTTAAAAAGATGAGACATTTACCTATGAGACATTTCATCATAGGTACACTTCAACAGAGATAAAATGAGAAAAATCCAGAAAATCACATTGTAGGATTTTTAATTAATTTATTGGTAAATTCCTCGGTAAAATAAGTATTTGGTCACCTACAAACAAGATTTCTGGCTGTCACAGACCTGTAACTTCTTTAAGAGGCTCCTCTGTCCTCCACTCGTTACCTGTATTAATGGCACCTGTTTGAACTTGTTATCAGTATGAAAGACACCTGTCCACAATCTCAAACAGTCACACTCCAAACTCCACTATGGCCAAAGGACACCAGAAACAAAAATGTAGACCTGCACCAGGCTGGGAAGACTGAATCTGCAATAGGTAAGCAGCTTGGTGTGAAGAAATCAACTGTGGGAGCAATTATAAGAAAATGGAAGACATACAAGACCACTGATAATCTCCCTCAATCCGGGGGTCACCCCGTGGGGTCAAAATGATCACAAGAACGGTGAGCAAAAATCCCAGAACCACACGGGGGGACCTAGTGAATGACCTGCAGAGAGCTGGGACCAAATTAACAAAGGCTACCATCAGTAACACACTATGCCGCCAGGGACTCAAATCCTGCAGTGCCAGACGTGTCCCCCTGCTTAAGCCAGTACATGTCCAGGCCCGTCTGAGGTTTGCTAGAGAGCATTTGGATGATCCAGAAGAGGATTGGAGAACGTCATATAGTCAGATGAAACCAAAATAAAACTTTTTGGTAAAAACTCAACTTGTCTTGTTTGGAGGAGAAAGAATGCTGAGTTGCATCCAAAGAACACCATACCTACTGTGAAGCATGGGGGTGGAAACATCATGCTTTGGGGCTGTTTTTCTGCAAAGGGACCAGGACGACTGATCCGTGTAAAGGAAAGAATGAATGGGGCCATGTATCGTCAGATTTTGAGTGAAAACCGCCTTCCATCAGCAAGGGCATTGAAGATGAAACGTGGTTGGGACTTTCAGCATGACTATGATCCCAAACACACCGCCCGGGCAACAAAGGAGTGGCTTTGTAAGAAGCATTTCCAGTCTCCAGATCTCAACCCCATAGAAAATCTTTGGAGGGAGTTGAAAGTCCGTGTTGCCCAGCGACGGACCCAAAACATCACGGCTCTAGAGGAGATCTGCATGGAGGAATTGGCCAAAATACCAGCAACAGTGTGTAAACCTTGTTAAGACTTACAGAAAATGTTTGACCTCTGTCATTGTCAGCAAAGGGTATATAACAAAGTATTGAGATGAACTTTTGTTATTGACCAAATACTTATTTTCCACCATAATTTACCAATAAATTCATTAAAAATCCTGCAATGTGATTTTTCTGGATGTTTTTCTTTTCTCATTTTGTCTCTCATAGTTGAAGTGTACCTATGATGAAAATTACAGGCCTCATCTTTTTAAGTGGGAGAACTTGCACAATTGGTGGCTGACTAAATACTTTTTTGCCCCACTGTAACTTTATACATAATTTATTTGAGGATTTTCAGTCAGGATTTAGAGTGCATCATAGCACAGACAGCACTGATGAAAATTACAAACGACCTAACTGCTTCAGACAAAGGACTTGTCTCCGCATTTGTCTTACTAGATATTAGTGCTGCGTTCAACACTATTGACCATGGCATCCTGTTAGAGACTGGAACATTTAATTGGCATTAAATGAATCACACTAAGCTGGTTTAAGTCTTATCAGATTAATCTCTAAATTTGTTAATCTTAACGATGAATCCTCAAGGATGCTAAAGTTAGCCATGGTGTTCCACAAGGCTCATTGCTTGGACCAATTCTATTCACCTTATATATGCTTCCTCTAGGCAATAGTATTAGGACACACTACATTAACTTTCACTGTTATGCGGATGATACCCAATTTTTACCTATCAATCCAGTTAGTTAAACTTCAAGCATGCATTAAAGGACAATTCCGGCGCAAAACAAACCTAGGGGTTAACAGTTTTCATACTAATCTAATGTGTTTGTAGCTTGAAAGATGCTAGCGCAGATCGCTGATTTGCCAATATTCGGGGCACTGGTAAAGTAAAAACAAATCGCTATTTTGTACCACTAAAAAGGCTCAAAATATCACCAAATTTCAACGGTAGCATAATGAGGGTCCCTAAATGTTAACTGAAGCATTGAGAACTTTGTAAGTGTACAGACAGTTTATTGAAAAGATAGATTATAAAGACACTCACGTTCATGTTTACATGTGGCGCCGTCTTGAAAACCAGTCATGACTTACAGCTGGCGATGCAAACTAAAATCAAAAGCAATTTGCTCAGTATATCTGAAATAATCGCACCAATGTAAAACATAACCTGTCTAGTTTAGCTACTTACTCAGTCTCCAATTTATTTTTGGGACATGGAAAAAAGTTTCAAGTACAGCCCTGTTTATCAGAAAGGGGAAATCTTCAGATTGTACAAAACACTGCATCTCTTGGGTGTCGCGATACAACAGGTCCCACTCCGTGCAACACAGACACTCTTGTTCGGTGGCCATAGCTTCACAATGTCCGCAGGTACACCACCAGTTTTCCCGCAGCTCTTCGTTCAATAAACTGTCTGTACACTTACACTGTTCTCAATGCTTCAGCTAACATTTAGGGTCCCTCATTATGCTACCGTTGAAGTTTGGTGATATTTTGAGCCTTTTTAGTGGTATAAATAGCGATTTGTTTTTACTTTCCCTGTGCCCCGAATACTAGCTTCTTTCACACTACAAACACATTTGATTAGCATGAAAACATGTCCCAGAGAGCGATCGAATGGGTATACATCTGTTAATAACCCCTAGGTTCGTTTTGTGCCGGAATTGTCCTTTAAGGACATATAATCCTGGATGATCTATAATTTCCTGATGTTAAACTCAGACAAAATCGAGGTTAGTGTGCTGGGCCCTAAACACCTCCGATGCTCATTATCTAAAGATATAGTTACTCTGGATGGCATTGCCGTGGCCTCCAGCACTACTGTCAGAAATCTTGGAGTAATTTTTGATCAGGATATATCCTTTAATGCCCACTTAAAACAAATCTCAAGAACAGCCTTTTTTCACCTGCGTAACATTGCCAAAATTAGGCACATCCTGTCTCAAAACAATGCTGAAAAACTAGTCCATGCATTTGTTACTTCAAGGCTGGACTATTGTAATTCCTTACTATCAGGTTGTTCAAATAAGTCCCTTAAAGGGGAATTCCGGTCGATTTCAACACGTAGCTCTGTTGTTTCTAAATTTCGAGTGCTGTCAGTAGCGAGAAAAAGGAAAACAATCAGTGCTACCTACACCGTGTTATCCTCCTGCTACAGTTTGCACCCAGGAGGCTGAAACAAGTTTTAAAAGTGCTTTTAGCCTCCTAACATGTTCGAAATGTCATTACAAGTGCCTACCCATGTGAAGTGATTCCTTCCAAGTGAACACAGTGATGTGAAAGAAATGCATAAAAGTTTTGCTAATTCAGCTCTGTTTTGTTCCGGTGTTGAGACGGCAAGACTTAGGGACTGTCTACAAACACCGAAAAGAGATTCAACGAAAAAATATTTATTAATTTAATGATTAAATAACGTACCTCGATTATAACTTGTCTCCTGCTAGTTGTACTACAGCACTTTTACAAAATAAGCATATGCCTATTTTTGAAAATATTTTTGTATCTTTTTTCGATGTTGTAGTTTGTAGATGGTCCTGAAGCACTCGTCTTGCAAACAACAGTGCTACGTGTTGAAATCGACCGGAATTCACCTTTAAGCTGATCCAGAATGCTGCAGCATGTGTGAACGAGAACTAAGAAAAGCGATCATATTTCTCCTGTATTAGCTTCTCTGCATTGGCTTCCTGTAGAATCCAGGATTGAATTAAAAAGCCTTCTCCTGACCTACTAAGCTCTTAATGGTCAGGTACCATCATATCTTTAAGAGCTCATAGTAACTAATTGTCCCACTAGAGCACTGCGCTCCCAGAATGCAGAGTCATTTGTGGTTCCTAGAGTCTCTAAGGCTACGTTCACACCGCAAGTCTTAATGCCTAATTCTGATTCTTTTGCTCAGATCCGATTTTTTTGTTAGGCTGTTCGCATTACCTTTTTTAACGTGGCCTATATCAGATTCTAGTGTGAACTGTTTGCGGTTTTGAAATGACCCGCATGCGCAAAAGACAATAACAATGACATCAGACGCTGTTGCACTAAAGTTAGGGAGGTTATGGAGGAAGAAAGCATTTTCGCTTTTATTTCAAAATGTTTGTGTAATGGCAGCCATAACATTAATGAGCAGGTGCTGAGGAGGAGAAGAATGAAGAGAAAGAGAGCCAAATTGGCCATTTTGGCCTTTTGTGGGGTTATGGCTGCAAATTCTTTTCACTTTTGCCTGCAATCTGAACGTAGCCTGAAAGTAGAATGGGAGCCAGAGCCTTTAGCTATCAGGCTCCTCTCCTGTGGAACCAGCTCCCAGTCTGGGTTTGGGAGGCAGACACCATCACCACATTTAAGAATAAACTTAAAACTCTCCTCTTTGATAAAACTTAGTTAGGGAGTGAGGAGTTTCAGCGTTCGACTAGCCTGGCGGGGGAGGGTGTATATATTCAGACACGGCACCCCTTCTCTGCTTCTCTTCATAGTCGTCAGATACATCTACCAACCCTTATAGAGCTGGCTCAAGTTTGCCTTGGACCAGCTCTTAATTATGCAGTTATAGTTTTAGACTGCCGGGGGACTTCCTTTGACACACTGAGCTCCTCTCTCCTCTCTGTTTACATATGTGTGCATCCATGTCCCAGAAATACTTGTTACTAACTAAGCTCTGGGGAGCTTATTCCCCAGAGTCCTTATGTTTTTTAACTCTCGCTAAAATGCAACCTAGGGTCTTTTTGTGAATGTACCTGAGTCAAACTTTCGTTTAAAAGCACATTTAGGATGGAAGCACCAATTTTATGATGTACCGTATTTTTGTTTTTTCAAGGTTTCTGCCTAAAAGGGACTTTTTCCTCGCCACTGTCGCACTAAATGCTTGCTCTGGAATTGTTGGGTCTTTGTAAATTATAGAATGTGGTCTAGACGTACTCTATCTGTTAAGTGAGATAACTCTTGTTATAATTTGATACTGAATTGAATTGAAAATAGCCTGATCTAAAGTAACCCCAAGATTTCTCAGGCTGGAATGCACATTGGAGCTAAGTGACCCAATACTGCTAGCCACCTCAAAATACAATGCTGTCCGCAGCAACAATCAGAACCTCAGTTTTATCAGCATTTAACGAAGAAAGTTACTAGCCATCCAGTCCTTAATAGCAGACAGAAAATCCTGTGAAAAATTTAAATTAGCAATCTGGTCAGGTTTAAAAGAAAAATTAAATTGAATATCAGCTGCGTAGCAGTGATACGAAATACCTTGAAATTTGCATATGTGTCATTACATGGCATTTTTGTTGCAAACTATGCGGCTTTAAACACTAGGCAGGACCCAACTGACACAAAATATGGCTGGGAGTTTGTGTGATGTATGATCTGGGGTAAAGCTATTGTTAAAATGGGCTCTGAAACTACCAACAATACCCAGGAAAAGAACCACCTGGCACTGCACCAGAGCACAATATGCGGTATTGAGATGCCAGAGACTGAATTAAGCCCAGCAATGATGTTCGGCATCATGGCCTTGGTCATGTTTGACTCCTTCCTACAAAAGTAGGAGACATTTCAAAAGAATTGCACGACACAACGAAGCACATCGACAAAGCTGAACAGCCGTGGAGGATACAAATGTTGAGACTACCTGAAAGAATCTACGGCTTTGCTGCAGGAGGACTGAAAAAGACGCAAAAATCTTAGAATAGTCAGAATTGTCAGAGGGCACCTTGGCCACAGAGTTTATGGAGACAGGGATTCCCAAAGTTCTCACAATTACTACCAAACTAATCATGCTCGAGTGCTGGAGGCAGCCAGGTGGGCAAAGAATACATTTAAATCACTGATGGGTAAACCTCTACTGAATGTGTCTTGATTGATATTAGCCTGATTTTTAAGGATAAACCAGGGGATGAATGTTCATCCTATCAGACTATTAGTTTGTTAAACCTGGATTTTAAGTCCTATCCAAAACATTAGCCTTAAATAAATTTAAAAAAACTTAAATCTCAGATGGGAGATCTGAGTTGATACACTCATCAGATTCAGTTATTATTGCTATTATTATAGCTGGCTCACAGCAATTATGCTTAAGTAAGACACGTTTGGTTTACCTCACCGGCTACAAACATACTGCCCTAACCATCTAATTGTTGGAGTTTCAAGGCTGACAAAATGATTTACACTGACAAGGTGTAATCATAACTACCCTAAGCACATGGTAGAATTGAACATAAATCCAAGATCATCCAGTAAAGTGAGTGCCTCAGTGAAGATGGAAATACTACATGACATATTAAGTATAAATTTAGGTGTCATGTCTAATTACTTCTTATAAATGTTAGCACAATACTAATACAGGACTTTATGCAACTATTTACAAAACATTTATATTGCTTTTGTAGCAGTAGCAGTTTTTTGGAAAGCAACCAATTCCATATGTTATATGCTGTGTTGATATACTTGTAAGCAAACATTTGCATATTTTAAAGGTCCCATGACATGGTGCTCTTTGGATGCTTTTATATAGACCTTAGTGGTCCCCTAATACTGTAGGTTTCCCGGAATTCAGCCTTGGTGCATAATTACAGCCACTAGAGCCAGTCCCACAATGAGCTTTCCTTAGTATGTGCCATTTCTGTGTCTGTAGCTATTGAGGAGGAGAGAGGGGAGGCAAGGTGGAGGGTGGGGCTTGACCAACTGCCACTTTGCTCGTTTGAAAGCCAAGATGTCTCTCTCTCATGGGCGGGCCAAATTCTCTGGGAGGGAAAAGCAGAGAAAGGGGAGGTAATCTTGCTCCTTATGACCTCATAAGGAGCAAGATTCCAGATCGGCCCATCTGAGCTTTCATTTTCTCAAAGGCAGAGCAGGATACCCAAGGCTCAGTTTACATCTATCACCATTTCTAGCCACTGGGGGACCATAGGTAGGCTGGAGGAACGCATATTAATGTTAAAAAACCATGGGACCTTTAATGTATAATGAGCCTGCTGACTTTATTGTGTCCCCCACTTCTAAAACACAACACACACACAAGCTTGAACACAGTAAGTCATACACTTTAATTATACACTCAACTAACACACCTCGATCAACAGATTATTTTAATAAATAATATCAGGAAAACCATCTTTTTTTTATCATCACAGAAGCAATTGAACCAATAACCAAATAGGCGGCAGCAGCACGTTATACAAAGCAGAAGGGGTGGGCAGTTGATTCAAACACCAACAAGTCCAGATTACAAGGTGATTGGTTGAAGAAAGGGGGGAAGAGAAGGGTCATAACTATGGGGTCCTAGTCCATGAACCCCCCATACCTCTTCTGTAGCTCGCTGCCGTTTTCCCAGGCCCGTTTCAACACCCCCCCACTCTTGCTGTTGTCCACCAGCCACTCAGGCCTGCCCACGCGCCTCATGAACCCTCCATAGCGCTTCTTGAGCCCGCGGCCTAACACTGCCTCCAGCAGGTCGCCCTGCGCAGCCCCTTCTTCAGCACGACGCATGAAGCCTCCGTACCGCTTTACCGCCTCGCCTCCCTGACCATCCCCCTCACCACGGTGCTCAGCCGCTGTATTGAGAATTTGAAGGATCTCCAGGCGAACATTTTCTTCTTCATCCTGGTTTCCAGGATCTTCTAGCACCCCCTCTGGAGAGGAGGAGCGGCGAGACATGAAACCACCGTAGCGCTTCATGAAGCCGCCGTACTTCTTGGCCAGCTGGTGTTCCGGTAATGTTGCGTCCTCATCGTCACCTGTCATGGCGCCCACTGCTTCCTGTTCCTGCTGTTGGCGGGGGTCAGCATTCAGAGGAATGTGATTTTCTTCCTCCAAAAGGAAGTCCTGGCACAGGCGCAGTTTCTGGCTGTCCAGCCCACCGTTGCACTCAAGTGAGCATGTCTGAAAAAATCAGGTTTGCTAGTTATAACATGATGTCATGCTTCAATTGGAATATCAAAACATAAATCACTGTGGTTTTAGACAATCATATCATGCCACAGTTTTTTCCTTCTGCTACAACTTCTAAATTGGTCCAGTACTGAGCAAGAACGTTGTAACCAGCAGCCGCGAACCAGGTTGCAATGTAATCATATAGCGCATATGTGCATCGCCTATTTCGTCCACTAAAAAATGCTGTTTGTTGCAACTGACAGACTCAGATTATATATTATATATTTTCCAGTTCATTATATAGTGTCTAACAACATTATGGAAAGGATCCCTACAGAGATATACCCTTTTGTTAAAGAGTAAGATCCTTTTAGGTTTAACCAGAAACAGCTGAGATTGCCAAATTCACCAGACTCTATTTAAATAAACATAACTTTTTGTGTGTATAGAGCCAGCATATTTTCACATGTAAATGGGAAAATTAAGAGTTTATTTCAGCCAAACCAGAGTGTGATTGCAGCAGTCTTGCTTAATACTGGCCCAATTTCAAAAAATGGTTGTTCCCATCAGTCACTTAGACACAAAAACATAGGACGGTATGGTCCAGTAGTTCTGTAGAAAATACATTTATTTGCTTTCTTTCTGGGAATGAGATGAGAAGATGAATGTCAATCATATGCATGTTGAGTACAGAGCTGGAGTCAAAACATTTACTATATATATTATAATATATATCACAAATCACTTAATTAAATTAATTAATTTGAAGATTTGGTATCACTGATGATTTAGGACTGATCAGGGCTCAGGGCGCGTTCAGAGCGGGTTGTGTGGTGGTGGGAGTGTCACTTAAATGGCTTATTTGTGTAACGTCTTGTTAGGTTATTTAACCCCCTACATAGCACAAGTAGACTTTATATTTCACAATTACTGTTTTCCACAGTGATGTTTCCTGTTTCCTGTATGGGACTCTCACACCGCCTTAAAATGGACTGCCAAGTCAGATTGCTGTTTATATGACTGGCCACCGCAACTTGATCTTGGGTTGTAATTCTCCAAAAGTTTAATCTGTCTCAACTATTTTACAGTATTAAAGCAAAAACAAAACAAAAAACGAATAGCTAAATCTAGAGATGCCCCAATCACATTTTTAGCCTCCGATACTGTTTGTTGTTTTGGTTAGTTATAGCCGCTAATATGGCTGTGTAAAGTATTGGCCAGTTTGCCTGTTTGTAGTGTATTGTTTCTTATACCCTTTTCCTACCACAAATCAGCACATTTGAGTTTTTGAACTGGAAAATCTGCTATTGATGGAGTCCCATTGCAAGTAGACGAGTATGCATTTGATTTTTTTCATCTGATGCGTGACATTCGAAGTCAAGAATGCACCGGAAAACGGGTGTTGTTAACTTTCCTGCTACAGCTTACAGTGCACAAAACTGCAAACTCTGCTGTACCGTTCTTATTATACATCCATGTGCTGCATATTCATATCTATGCTACTAAACTTAAACTCTCCTCTGCTTCGACCACTCGCTCTTGGGATTTATTATGATCTCGGGATCATAATAACGCTTGTGCTCCTGGATTTCGAAACAGACCACGATGGCAGCTCGTTTGGAATACGATCTCTTATTTCACGAAAATGGTTCACCCAAATGTGTTTCTGAAAACATTTTATGCGAGAAATAGGCTATTCAGTTGCTGAATCTGTCTTAATTTCAGACAAACAGTCAGAATAAATAAATGTATTTAAATGGGAAGCGGGGAAATGACAGTGGACACACCAGGACACACTCCCCAGATGGGGGGGTTGGGGGACCTATGGCGTTCAAATGAGCATCATGCGGCGATGAGTTAGGAATAGGCACCAAAACGACCAGTTATCGTTGCTTGTGTTACTATCTGATGTTTTCAGCTCCAGATCCAGCCCTACTGCGTAGCTTTCTGATTGATCTACAATTCCACTATAACACAGGCTGCATACTATCAAAATGTTAAAGCTGCACTTACAAAAATACAGTAAGCCTAAAACTGACATATGTGATGACAAATGTCACGTAATGCCTCACATCGTATTGCTTGTATCCACTTTTGTTTTCCTAAAAGCTCAGTGGTCTTTACTCAGTTGGTAGTGTATCCCACCACACAGCAGCTTTTGGCATATTTCTGTTTTTTGCTAGCAGACTGAGTTAACAGGAAGGCACCTTCACGGAATACAAAGTAAATGAAGAGCAATTTTTTAGGCCAGTTTTGAAGTTTTTAATGCCAAACAACTTCCTCCTTTTTATTCTGAATATATCCATGAAATTATTCTTGACAAGATCAACAAATAAAAAAGGACTATGATTCAGAGCTGAGCAATCAATAAATAATCAATTAGTCTACAGTATATCCACGACGTTCCACTTCCGGGATTGTTCAGGTGCCGCCGGATGTCTTTCATTTCGGCCGTATGTCTATCACATTCTGCTTTCTTTGTGTTGGCATTTTAAACTCCGGTGGATTTATGAGGACTAGGTTTAACTGCTCCTCAGATCTCGGCAGTCAATCTGAGTTTTCTGTTGCGCAACAAAAAATAGTTTGGAACGCACACATGTTCCACCAAAACAAGTTCCTTCCAGAGGCTATATTGCAGATGTGCCGTTGCTCCGTGCGGCGCTAAGCGCCAACCAAGATGATTGGGATTGGTTTAAACAAATGCCAATGTCTGGCAACAAGACTAATAATCGATTAGTAGATCAAAAGAAAATTAATTTGCAACGAGTTCAAAAATGGATTTATCTTTTAAGTCTTTTTTTAGAATCAGAATTCTAAATAAATTCAGGTTCCAGCTGTTGACAGGAAAAAAAATAAGCTTTTTTAAGATGTCCTCTTGGGCTTTAGGAAATTGTAATGTGCAATTTTTTGTTATTTTCTGACATGTTATTGACCAATTCACAATGAAATAGCACTTTCACAAATGTATTATGTGAGAACATGGGAATTTAACGCATTTTAAATCATAAAATCAATCAAATCTATTCAGATTCCATCTAGATTTTTCACTGACACAGCTTTGACTGTTTCACTGTTGTTTTTCCCCCCACTCTAGTCATCAATGAAACCATGACGATAAAGCTTGATGAATTGTTAATTGAGACCGAAACACACAGAGTTCTGCCATCTATCTTATGTGCATTGCCGATGCCTGCGCTCTTAATGCCAATTAACAAAAACTGTCTGTAGCCAGTCTTGTCAGTGAGTCTGCTGTAGAATGAAGTTAGCGCTCTCTTTTTGGTCCATTTCTCCATTCTACGGGCAGACTTCAGCCTTCAACCAGCTAAACTAGCTCACAGGGCTCAAAAAAACTATTGTGTGGGTATCCTCAGCCCTTACTTCTCCTGACGAGTAAAACGTTTATCAGATTTGTCATTTGGGATGATGGTGGGATGTTAAGCAAGTGTAACTGTAAAGCTTTTTAGGAGACGTCCACACGACATTGGAACGTTTGAAAATGTCCTTTTTCAAGAGATTTTTAGAATTTTTTTTCCTTTTCAAAACTATGCTGCGAGTTTCAGCCTACAACTAAACAGACTAAAGAGAGTCAAAGCGGATGACAACAGTGTTAAATAAATGTTCAGCTAAGTTTGGCAATTATGTGTCTCATTTGTTATTACATTGTAGTATTTTATCAGATGCAGAAAAATAAAGATATAGACATTATTCATGGGACGCCGTTTGCCCTGCTGTATAAATATCAGCATCAGCCATGAAAAAAAATAATAATAATCAGGCGACCACTAGTTTAGATAGAGAAGAACAGACAAAGACTACACAAAAGAGAGAGAGTCATAAGGGAGAGGTGACAACAGTCAACAGATGCTTTGGGAGAACACAACAGCCTGATTTATACTCACTTATGCCGTTAACTTCGAAAAACACAATTTCTCTCTTCAAACCATCTGTCCCAGGCGGTTTCTCACTCATTGACACAGGATCCTATTCATCTAATGGACGCCTTTCCTATTAAAGCTGTGTGACTCCCACACCACCACCCACATATCCCAGTCATCCTTTAACTATGTGAGTTCATATAACCCCAGTGGCAGGAGTACAATCAGACTAAAGGCATCTGCCCGAGCCCTGGGGGCTGCACACTGCCAGGAAAACCTGCTCCCAACCTCATATGTGCCATTGGATTTCATTTATTTGATGGCATGAAGGAGGGATTCTTGCTGAGCTTTCAGCACCACGGGCTTATGAAGACAGAATTAATGAACTGGAAAATTGAATTGAGGACATATTGCCACCTTAGGGGCTGGGGGAGTGGACGGCAGCAACACCCTCTACTGGCCATAATGGGGAGTATACAACAAGTAATTATTGTGTGAAGAAGAATAGAAACAGCAAAGACCAAATATGGATTGATTTCAAAGCTAAATAAAAAAAAATTGAATTATGACGTATGACATATTGACATTTCTCTTGTTACAGCTCATATTACAGTAATTCTAACCGAATAGGAGATAAAATAAGAGATTGCTGAATGTAAAAATGTGAAGTTATTTAGATTTTTAGTCTTTCTTTTAACCGGCTCATTTAATGTCTTTACATCAATTAAGCAAATATCTCGATATCGCAGAAGTGAAGAGAAGAGAAGAAGAAGAGAGCATTAGCCGAGTCAGACGTATGGGAAATGTTATGGAAGTCATGAAATCCACACAATGGAAATGTATGTCACACACTCAACTAACACAATTATACTAATGTGACTTTATGAGGAGGAGAAACCAGACTGCTGATTGTTACTCATACTGCATTACTTTACTTCTTCAGTTTATTTATCATCAAATTTACCAAGGGTGAGACATTACTGTCTATGTAACCTCACACATTTCAATGTATTATTATTCGTCTGTAAGTATGTCCTAAATATAAATAAACGTAATAATAATAATAAACGTAATAATAATAATAATAATAATAATAATAAGGTGACATTACCAGGGAGGAGAAACCAGACTGCTGTCCCAGCAAACGGTACACACACAGTGCACACTCCTTCCCGCACTCCGTTCCAACCACCAGCGACACACACGCGCCCAGCAGCAACATCCACACGCAGCTGCTGTGTGCAGGGGCAGCCATGGACTAACGGCAGAAAAGGACAAAAAAAAGACATCGTCAGACATCGTTCTCCAAGAACAAGTCAGATTCAGGTCAACAGGTCGTTTAGCAATTTATATTACCAATACTGCGACTATTGCAATTATTGTTAGTACAAATTCTGCTTCTGCCACCGCAGCCTGCTGCTGTGTAAAGTCCATAATTTGAACACATTTGTAAATCTGTAAAGTGTATTTGCCTGACCTGGATGCTGTTCAGACTGTGACTCTTATTAGTCTTAGTGACAGCATAGTAGCATTAACTGTAGTAGAAGGCTAAATTTATTAGTGGTTGTCTCCTGTACCCTAAATGAAGAAGTTCGTTTCTTACCTCTGTTATTTTAAACGATACTTCTGCTGGTTCTCTGCTTTCCCTCGGGGGTAGCGGCGGAGTGGGAAACTGTTGAGGCGCGAGCCTGTGGACCCGATATATGTACCCGCCTCACTAGCCGCGCGCTCTGACTTCGGTCAGTTTTCCGTGACACAAACTGTAAAGTACCGGACCGTCGGTTGGAAGAACAGCCGTTAAACTCTTGTGGAGTCCGTTCAAAGTGTTCGGTGAAGTGCTGTGGCTGGTGGCTCCGCGGCTTGTTAAAGTAGTTTGAGTGGCTTACGTCACCGGGGATAATGGGGAGTGGGTGGAGGGGTTAATGAGAGATGTGACGTGACAGCCGCCCGCCCCCCCCTCCTCGTCTCTTCACCATACGCACACACCTATTTTCTTTCACACATCGACTCTATCAAGTCATCTGTTTTATTGCTTTCCAGGGAGTCTGGGACGTAGATAATAAATGGCAGTCTACCACGCAGGTTCTGTGTGGGAGTAATATTTCATGTTAACATTTATGTATTTGTGTGTGTGTGTGTGTGTGTGTGTGTGTGTGTGTGTGACACGTTTTAACCTTAACAAAGATGAGTTTACACATACAAGCTTCCTGGTGTGGTTGGGCCAGCACAAACAGCTGCGCAGGGTTTGGGCTGATATGACATGTCGCTTCATGGATCACCTTTTTTAAAAATCCTATATGCATGAATCCTGATCACAGCTTTTCATTATGTTTTTATTATTCAGATTTTCTGTTTGATGTCTGTTCGGAGATTGAAAAGTAATCCATGTGCTACATCCTCCTCAGTCTGTAAAAGCAGCAGTGAAACTAACCTACTGTCGTGTATAGCATACAGTGTTGGGGAGTAACGAAATACATGTACCGGCGCTACATATTCAGAATACAAATTATGAGTAACTGTATATTCCGTTGCAGTTACAATTTAAATAGTTGGTATTTAGAATACAGTTACAAGCCCCAATATGAAAACGAAAAAATTAGCTATTTGCGTGATCACTGATAGAGGTAGCGATGGAGCTAGAACTGGCACAACAGAGCCAGGGCAGGAATGTGTTTCTATCTTGGAAATTCAAACAGCATTTCACATTAAAGAAAGAGAAGGGAAAACAAAATATAACTGTGCAGTGCAACCTCTGCTTACCAGCAACCAACCTCCTTTCAGCGTCTTATTATAATTACTCCACCTCCAACCTGAAGAAGCATCTTAAAGTAAGTTTTTTTTTTTTTTTTTTTTTTTTAATTAGCCAAGGGTAGTTGTCTGCTGTAGTTTTAGTGGTCACCTTGCTATTTTATAGTTGACGTGCGACTTTACATTCTCCTACATACTGATTTACCATCCCCAGAGCCGTTGAAAGACTGACTAGCCCCGTTTGACATGTTAGCTAACGTTAGCTAAAATTAGCTTGTGGTAGCTTAGACTGATTTTAAATTTTTGTAGTATGCAGTTTGGGACTACAAATACAAAAATCTATCTGCTTGTTTAGGTACACATTCAGCCAGTTGGAACAGAAGAACACACCAGAATAGGCCTGTTTAGTAAACTGTATGTGATGGCATTCCTACACTTAATAAAATGCAATTCACTGTGGAAGTAATCCAAGTATTTGGAATACGTTACAAATTACATTTTTGGGCATGAATTCTGTATTCTGTAACGGAGTACATTTTTAAAGTATCCTTCCCAACACATATATATTTTTTCTGGGAGCTTTTACATACCTGTGACGTGATTGGAATGACAGGAAATGTGCCCAGGAGGGTCAATAACCAAAAAATATTTTCTAACATCATGTGGTCATTAAGGTATCTATTTTTTTTTTTTTACCAAACAAGTCACAGAAAACCTCATTTTGCAAAGTTGTATGTAGATACAAGAAGCTGTATGGTGTCAGTCAGTGTGCATTGTAGACATTACTGTTGCTACCTCCAAGTTATGAGACAAAGCGATTTCTCATGTTTTTCCACACAATGCCTCTACTTTACCCAGTGTGTTGGCTGTCTATTACCACAAATGTATGGCCATTTGACTCCCTGTGGTCTGTGCATGAAGAATTGTAGATGTTTGAACAGGCAAACCTGTTTGGCCAGTCTTCCCAGCCGACCATGTTGAAATGGAAAGCGCAGCGCGTGCCAACAAAACTTCAGATATGCACGACCAAGGGCTGTAACATATTTTGGAGCCCTCGCGCTGGCTAGGACACTCATGGATGTAAAATAATACCTGAATATTGGATCCCAAAATGGTGCCTATTCAGTTCAATACAAATTGCTTATCTGGCGTAGCTTAGAAATCTAGACGCACCCTAGCGGCAGCAAATTTAATTTGCAGCCGGGGGGGTCTAAGCACTCTCAGTTGGCTTGCGAGCTGGAAAAACCAAACTCTGGTCAGGCCAATCACATCGTGTATAGAGTCGGTGGGCGGGCTTATGGCTGCTGCTGCTGGGAACAGCGGTCTTCTGGAAGACTTGGAGTTAAGCTTTTCTTTGAGAAAAGAACAAAGAACGGCACTGAAATCATTCTTAAAAAAGGAAGATGTGTTTGGAGTTTTGCCGACCGGATACGGCAAAAGTTTAATCTATCAACTAGCTTCGCTATGTTCTTTGTTGCTCTGCCTGGTTGTAGCGCTATCCTATTGCATGCAGAGGGAATTTGAATGACAACGTTTATCCCACCCCTCGGATTGAGCCCCGTCAATGGTGAATTCCTGAGCTTGTCAGGCTACATCTGGCGCATACACTAAGAAAGTTTAAAAGCTTTCAGGTTTATTTCCGTGATATGCGGCCCGCTGAATATTCGCAGTAGCCAGGATTAAGAAGTCAGGTCCAGACTTTCAGGACAAGCAAAATTCATACCAAAATGACACCCACAAACACAACCTGAGCTATATGCTACATACAAACTAATTATACAGAGGGACATGTTGGCAAAAATACTTTCATTAAGGTGCACAATTTGTCACAATCAGTGGTAGAAATTAAGTACGTTAACTCAAGTACTGTATTTAAGTACAGTTTTGAGCTATTTGTACTGAGTATTTCCATGTTTTGCTACTTGTACTCTACTACATGTCAGAAGGAAATATTGTACTGCACTACATTATTTGACACTTATAGTTAGTTTTTACATAAAAATATGAATGAAAATTGAATGATGTGACGCAGTACTTTACTAGTAATCTACCCAGTAGAATGCAAAGAATCTAAAATTGGCTCCACGTTGACAAACTACAAAATTGAAACACAATTTAGCCGTGGTTGTTCGTGATTAAACAGGATAATAGAGGCGCTATGGTATCTCACATGGTACTAATGCTCAATCCTGGTCAGATAGAACCCGGCCCATGTTCTATCTGACCCGCGGTCCTTTTTTTAATACTTTATTTTTTATTATATATGAACATAAAAACAAAAGAACAAAGAGGACTAGGACATGACAAGAAGTAGGTGCTAATATGAGAATGGGATAAGTACAGGTACAGTACACAATGCATACAGGTCTTGACATACAGAAATAGAGCTGATGACCTGCGGCCATTTGCTGCGTGTCGTCCCCCTCTCTCTCCCACTTTCCTGTCTTTAGCTGTCCTATCCATTAAAGGCCAAAAAGCCCCCAAACATGAATTAAACAAAAAAATAATAAGAAGAGAATAAAATGGTCTATACAAAATAACACTTTGAAAAAAGCCATGCATAATGAGTAGCTTAATTGTGCTTGTGATACTTAAAGTACATTTTTCTGAATAATAATTCTGTTCTTTTGCTTCAGTTACATGTTAAATTCAGGACTTTTATAATAAATTATTTTTACATCAATGTATTCTACCACTGGTCACAATTTACTCTTGCACTGTGTGTGTGTGTGTGTGTGTGTGTGTGTGTGTGTGTGTGTGTGTGTGTGTGTGTGTGTGTGTGTGTGTGTGAGATGTTTGTTTGAAGAACACACTGGGCTTTTCCCATTTCTGAAATGTGTGGTTCTCAACTCCTTGATCCTCCAGCTTGTGACCCATAGATCATTCCTAGCGTGCCATGTTAAATGACGTCCCGATTCCTAAAATTCACAACAATGAGAGAGGAGCGAGAATTCTCCCTGGAGGAGCTATAACGAGGATACACCAATGCATCCTCTGTGGAAGTCTTTTTAAAAGTGTCATGTAAACCAAGAGGCGTGACAGAGAGAGATGGTAAAAGAGGGAGATATCTGTCTAGTCCTTTGGTTAATCTACGGCTCGGGCCGGTCGAATCATAAATTCACATTCTGTTTAATAGCGGGTGGGTAAATAATACATAATTAATGAGGAACATATTATTGTTCTGTAAAACATCAACATAGCAGAGCTGCTGTCAGACAGACAGCTTCATTTGTAAGTGCATCCCCAGAGAGACGCTCGAGAAACAGTAACTTAACTTCATTAGGATTATTTCAGAAGCTAAAGGTCTAGTTCCGTTTCCTCTGTCAAATTTATAACTACAGTTTTTAATTTTGCTGCTTAAATGTCTGATGTTATCAACTGCAGTGACATTATTGAGCGCATGGAAAGCAGCATCTGTAATAATTAAAGTAAATAATGGAAAACACTCATACATTAATACGATACATCATTTGAAAAGCTACGGAGCCCACAGGGACTGCCAAAGGACAGTGAAGTGTCCAAGTGGGTGTCTAAGGGCATTTTCACACCTGAAATTCCGGACCAAGGTTTATGTTTTTGTTACATTGTATACATTTGATCCGGTAAGTTTTGGTTTCACACTGCAGTCATGCAAGCGCACTAAAGATCTATACGTGACAAAACTACGTCCTGTCGTCATCACATACGTGAGCTGCATCTCCAGATACTTATAATTGATTGGTTTGTAGACAGGCTTCCCCGTCCTCTCGTATCTCTCTCTGTGTTGGAGTTTTTTTCAACTGACTGCTGCTCTCACCTACTGCCGCGCCTCTTCTTGTTTTGTTGTGATGTTGAGAAGCAAAGACACAGGAACTTTCTTTCTGGAGCATTTATTCAGAGACAAACTGAAACCTACACTGTACATTTACTACCACTTAACAAATAAACTGCTGATGTATTCTCTGCTCTGATAGCCGACAGCTGTCTGCTCTGAGCGCATTCACCGCCACACACTCTCTCATGTAACCTACACACTAAGCACCGAGCTATTCCTTAAAGGAGTCTTGCAACACAAGGAGAGCCTGCCAGAGCTTCTTGTATTTAGTCCGAAAGTCCGAACCATCCAAAAAATGCTTTCACACTATAAACGAACCAAACCATAGTTCAGTTTGGTCCGGACCGAGACCACCTCTTTTGATCGGACTAAAATTTGGTCTTTTGATCCGGACCGTGGTCTGGGGGAGGTTTCACACCTGTAATTTTGGTTCGGATCAAACTGAAAAGTCCGAAAGTCCGGACCAAATAAGGTAGGTGTGAAAACGCCCTAAGGGGGCTTTCACACCCACCTTGTTTAGTCCAGATTTACAGGTGTGAAACTTTCCCCGGACCACGCTTCGGACCAAAGAGCTGAAATTTGGTCTGACCATGGATCAAACTGAACCATGGTCTGGTCCGTTTCTAGTGTGAAAGCAGGAAGTTCCGGTGTTCTGAAGTAAACAAACGAAAGAAGAAGCCGCAGCAGAACAAAATGAGCCACGGTAGCACATGGGGAGAGGAGGAGACAAAGTTCTTAATTGAAACATGGTCTGACGACATAATAAAAAGTCTACTTGAAAAAACGCACAAGAATGCCGACACTTTTCAAATATTTTGGGAGAGGATGAGAGAGAGAGAGGATATAAGAGGACGGGAGAACAATGTCACCTGAAGATAAAGAAACTGCGGCAGCAGTATACAAAGGTGCGCGACGCTGTGAGAAAAAGTGGTGCATCAAGAAATGCAAAGGACAAAAGTCCTTTTTATGATGAGCTGGATGGCATTCTGGGCACTCGCCCAACAAGCTCACCCATTAAGGTGGTGGAGTCTTCCCCATCAGCTTCAACTATGAGTGCATCTACTGATGAGCCCAGTGCCACAGAAAACTTCTGAAATTGGTGAGTAGCCTATCAATTCCTAACTATTACTCGATTGTAGCCACGTTTTTGCCTCTGCTTCTCATTTCTACTGTCATATTCCAAAGATATTTTTTAGCATGCATTGTTTCAACAGAGTACAGCGTAAGTTATGCTCTCCAAAACACTAGCATAACCTACAGTAGTAGAAACGAGGGTATAATATATAATGAAATGTTGAAACAATTAATGAACTATTTATCATGATGCCTTGTATTCTGTTGTAGATAGTGCCAGTAGTAGGCAATAGGTGTAGGCAATAATGGAGTTCAAAAAGTACTTCAAAAAAGAAAACGAGAAATCTGTAATAGTACAGGTGTACTATTAAAAAAAAAAAAAAAAATAAAAAATAAAAAAAACAATAAAAAATAAAAAAAACTAACAGTGATAATGTGGTACAAGAAAATGTGATATACATGTAGATTTTTTCCTTTTTTGGAGGGAGCGGGGGGGGGGGCGATTTGAGTGGAGCGCGAAGCAAACTGCGTTGAGCGCTGAGCGATAATGAGCGGAGCGGCCTGAGCGGGGGAGCGGAGGGGTGAACAGTTCCGTGAGCGATGAGCGGAGATTCTCACCGCTCCACTCCGCTCATATGCTCTGACGGAGAGGAAGCTGGGCTCCATACCGTAGCAGAAAGAGGAGGATGAAGGATGCTGGTTAGAATTCAGGAGTACAAGAGGTTGCAGGATGAGTTCAGCAACGCAGAAGACAGGAGGCAGGAGAGGGAAATGCCACTCAGGAAAAGTGGATGAAAATGCAGCAGGAGACTGAGGAGAGGCGCTTCAGGATGCTGCAGGAGGAGTATGCAGCCACAAATACTGTGTTCATGAAGTTGATGCAGACCTTAATGCAAAGCACTGTGTAGCATCCAGGCGTCCCCAAAAATCCCCAATATCATTCACCACCTCCAGCTGCCGGTGACTGGGTTGCACAGCGGTCTCCACAATCACCACCAAGTATGCAGGCCCAATCTACAAACCCCTTTGATCTGACCTCACACGCCCTGTATCAAGATGATAGTGGTGAAACAAGTGAGGAGAAGCAGAATTCTTTTAATTTGTAATGTATTTTTAGTTATGCAGTTATAATTTGTTTTACTAAACAGCACCCAGCACTTTTTAATTTGTTCTAGGCACAGGCTAATGATTGCTAACTACAATGCTAGTTAACATTAGTAATTAAACTAAAACAGCTAATGGAAGTCGAAACTGCCTGCAAGCTTATCCTGTACTGTACGGTAATTCAAATAAAATTAGAAATAAACAATGGACAAATAAAGTCTTTCAACGCTTCAGATGTAAAATTATTCGAATGTTATTCAAAATGAATGGCAGTTAATGGAATGCTGATGGCGGGTGATGGTTTATTAGCATCAAAATGGCTCCATAGTAGGTACATTTTGCAGAGGCTGGCTTACCCCCTTGATTGTGACTCTTGAAGGACGCAGCAGGCTAAGATGATGTCACTGATTAAGGTGATATGACAATCGCATCGTGTCAAAAGGCACCTCCATCTTCCTTTCAAGCGTCAAAAAGCCCTCTCCACAGTCATTCTGGCTTGACTCAAGTGGTGAGTGAAAGCAGATTGTTTTGGTCTCATCCCTCTGCCCTCCGGGTATGGCTTCATTAGCCATGGTAGCAGTGGATACGCAGCATCTCCTAGTATCACAAGAGGAACCTCCATATCCTGAATGTTTTTTTGCAATCCTGGCAAAAGTGTTCCATTCTGCCCTCGTTCATAACGCAGTCCCTCCAGGAATTCATGATGTCGCGATTGCAACAATGCACGCTAATTCAACCAATCTTGCAATTTTGTCGAATTACCGCAACTTTACCGCAAGTTTGACCAATAAACAGAGTTCCCCATGACTCCAACCAATCACAGCAGTCCCACGTGGCAGACTTTTGTCAGTACGTGACGCTGAGAGCCACCGACCAAGTGGGAGTAAGAATGGGTTGACGTAACACACGTACGTTGCCAAATTCTTTTCCTTGTTTCTAATATGAAGATGAGCTGTGTGTGACTCGAACATCTCATATTTACCAACAAAACGTACAGTGAAAGACCGTGCATAACAATTTAGACCGTCCTGCCAACCTGTACACATTTGAACACCAAAGTACAATGTAACAATGTTTTACTCTAAAGACGCTGTTTTCAATCCTGTCGGCTCTCTGCAGCGGGCAGGCTGCAGCTCATTTCTCCCCGCGACTGACACACACACACAAAATTATTCACACACTGTCAGATATGTTCAAATTTGATTTATTAAATAAATTATTATTTTGTGTCTTAAATCCACCAGCCATTTTCATATTATACCAGCAGAGCCTTTTTGGTAAGGTTACTATAAGAACACTCAACCCAGAGTATTTTTTTATTCCTGAAACAAGTGTGCTTTAACTTTTAAAGACAACCTATTTTTGCAATTTTCACTGTCTCCTGTAATTTCATCACAAGAAAAATACAAAAGAAATCGCAACTTTTATCGCAATTTTTTACAAAAGCGACCGCAAAGACAGACATTTTGGGCTCCAACCATCTAAAAAAAGGCTTTGAAATCCTGGATAATGGGACAAGTTTGAGAATACGCGGGCATCATGAACCCTCCCAGGCCAGCCAATGTTGACATCCCAAAACTTCATATTGTGGTCTACACCTTGCAGGATTACCGAATAGAATCCTTTGCAATTGGACTAGCCAGCTGAGTTGTGAGGTGGTGCCAAGATGCAAATATGAGTGCCATCCACAGCTCCTGCACACTGTGGGAACCCCCACCTGTCTCTGAATCCTCTGACTATTTCTTTGACTTCTGCAGCTGAAGGTGTGTGTAGGTATTCTGGCTTTAGGGTGTTGTTGATGGTAGTGACAACTTGTTGGGTGAAGACACGAGCACCTGACATTCCCATACCAAAGAGGTGAGAAATAGATCTTAGCTCAAGATTGGTGGACAGCCTCCACAAGCATGTCGCCACACAACAGGCAGTCCGTGAAATGTTCACGTAATTTAATTAATTTGTCTACACAGACACATTTATCTCTTATTTTACGTGATGGTCAGCAGGTTTTTATACTAATGTACAGTGGGGCAAAAAAAACTATGAGAGACAAAATGAGAAAACTAAATCCAGAAAATCACATTGTAGGATTTTTAATAAATGTACTGGTAAATTATGGTGGAAAATAAGTATTTGGTCAATAACAAAAGTTAATCTCAATACTTTGTTATATACCCTTTGTTGGCAATGACAGAGGTCAAACGTTTTCTGTAAGTCTTCCCAAGGTTTTCACACACTGTTGCTGGTATTTTGGCCCATTCCTCCATGCAGATCTCCTCTAGAGCAGTGATGTTTTGGGGCTGTCGCTGGGCAACACGGACTTTCAACTCCCTCCAAAGATTTTCTATGGGGTTGAGATCTGGAGACTGGCTAGGCCACTCCAGGACCTTCAAATGCTTCTTACGAAGCCACTCCTTCGTTGCCCGGGCGGTGTGTTTGGGATCATTGTCATGCTGAAAGACCCAGGCACGTTTCATCTAAAATGCCCTTGCTGATGGAAGGAGGTTTTCACTCAAAATCTCACGATACATGGCCCCATTCATTCTTTCCTTTACACGGATCAGTTGTCCTGGTCCCTTTGCAGAAAAACAGCCCCAAGGCATGATGTTTCCACCCCCATGCTTCACAGGTGTTCTTTGGATGCAACTCAGCATTCTTTCTCCTCCAAACACGACGAGTTGAGTTTTTACCAAAAAGTTCTATTTTGGTTTCATTTGACCATATGACGTTCTCCCAATCCTATTCTGGATCATCCAAATGCTCTCTAGCAAACCTCAGACGGGCCTGGACATGTACTGGCTTAAGCAGGGGGACACGTCTGGCACTGCAGGATTTGAGTCCCTGGCGGCGTAGTGTGTTACTGATGGTAGCCTTTGTTACTTTGGTCCCAGCTCTCTGCAGGTCATTCACTAGGTCCCCTGGTGTGGTTCTGGGATTTTTGCTCACCGTTCTTGTGATCATTTTGACCCCACGGGGTGAGATCTTGCGTGGAGCCTCGGATTGAGGGATATTATCAGTGGTCTTGTATGTCTTCCATTTTCTTATAATTGCTCCCACAGTTGATTTCTTCACACCAAGCTGCTTACCTATTGCAGATTCAGTCTTCCCATCCTGGTGCAGGTCTACAATTTTGTTTCTGGTGTCCTTTGATAGCTCTTTGGTCTTGGCCATAGTGGAGTTTGGAGTGTGACTGTTTGAGGTTGTGGACAGGTGTCTTTTATACTGATAACAAGTTCAAACAGGTGCCATTAATACAGGTAACGAGTGGAGGACAGAGGAGCCTCTTAAAGAAGAAGTTACAGGCCTGTGAGAGCCAGAAATCTTGCTTGTTTGTAGGTGAACAAATACTTATTTTACCGAAGAATTTACCAATAAATTCATTAAAAATCCTACAATGTGATTTTCTGGATTTTTTTACAGGCCTCTGGGAGAACTTGCACAATTGGTGGCTGACTAAATACTTTTTTGCCCCACTGTATTTCAATGGAAAGCATCTTTCTGCAGCAGATAAACTTTATACAGCTTTGCAATTATTAGCTTTATAGCCGCTGTTTTAATCAACATTTATTCACGAGATCTAAACAAGGTTTAAATGTTTTTCTTTTAATTTTATTATTTTGGTCTTATTGCCAGGTAAGCTGGATTGCTTTGTTGTTTATTGGTATTTTTGAAACTACAACGCTACATCTATCAACATATATTTAGATGTTATAATGGAATTCATTTCTTTATTTTAATAGTATTATTTCGGTCTTATTACCGGTGAAATATTACAGTATGCTGTAAGACAGAACACTATGATATGAGCCGAGCTGGGCGCATTCAAAGCCGATATCCCACAATGCAATGCAGGCATTCATATCAGATAATCGGACAGCGATCAGCGGGTCCATAACGCTAGTATCGCTTCAATGTACATATTTGATCAGTGGTTTTGTCACCAGAAACAACACGTTGCTCAGTTTTTTTCCAGTAAGTTATGCACCGTAATAATGTTTTTTTTAAAATCAGCAGAATCCTCCGGAAGTGACATAGTAATTACCGCTCCACGTCTGAAAGATTGCTGCAAGTTGTACGTGAGAATTTATACAATAAACATGCCAATAAGGAAATAATAGTGTTTTATGTTAAGCACTTTGATTTGCCTTGTCGCCGGAAAATACTATATAAAAAAACCTACAGTTCAGTGTTAAGAAATACAGCGTAATGGCTTTTTTGACAAATTTGTTTTGACTTGTACTGTTGTGAAAAACAAAAAAATAAACTATTTACAAAGAGAAGCATTTTTCAACAATTTATTGTAGGCCTAACATATTAATTATTATATTCAAATAAGATGATCCTCATATCAATCACCGTGGTTACAGCTTAACTCCAGCTTATAATTTTTAGTTCCCAGAACATTTTTTTTGTTTGTTTTTGGTTGCGGGAACGTTCCTTAATGGTTAGGTTTGGTTAGATTTTGGTTGAAATGGAAAGTCGGTTTAACGTTCTGGGAACGTTAGTTTTTGGGGTTTTTTACCTTTATGGAACGTTCCCCTAACGTTCTTTTTTATATTCCCCTAACCTTTAAAAAACTTTAACAACGATGATACCAATTTTATTATAACTTTAAACTTTCTGTGCATGAGTAGGAATGAATGAACAGGCAAACTTGATGGGATTTCAAACTTTAATATACAATATAAAAACAACAATAAACAAAGATAAAAGAATGTACAGTGCAAAGTAATAGCTCAAATGTAGTGTGCAAGATGCATATTGGAATAGTAATGTATAGGTGAATGGCCAAAGTGGCAAAAATACAATTGCTTTAATAAAAATAAAAAATAAAAAAAATAAAAATAGAGCTCCATGGTTTTGACGGCTCAGTCCTTCTCAGCTGGCCTAAAAAGAAACAAAAGTTTGATGTCATACTAAGAGTGAAAACGTTGACAAAAGCAAGACAAATTGCCTTACTACTAACAACCCTGTTTTTTATGATTACAAATAGGTAGTTTTCCCATTCCTTTGATTATTATGAACCTCACGTAGAAGAATTTCAATTTACCGTCTGTGTGGGGCAAACTTAAGAACTTGCCCAATCAAGTCCTCCGCGCCTGCTGCAGTCAGTGCAGGGAAGTTTTTCTGAATTACAACCTCTTATCAGCCAAGCTAAGCATAATACTTATGTGAACAATAAAACAACACCTGCCTGTTATAACTCTGCATATTGCCAGGTCCTGGAAGGCCTTCTTTGCCTTTCTTCCACGCAGGCTATACTGTGTCAGCACCTCATTGGTTGCCACTCGCCGTAGCATGCGGCGAATGGCAGTACCTCCAGTTGAACCGCCGAGGGTTGTCAGGAAAAGTTGCTGTAAAACACAGAAATACAAATTATACATATAGAACAAAGTCGAGAGCTTGTACAATCTCATTTTGTAAGAGAAGTCAGTTCAGTTATAATGATATTTGAATTTATGCAATTATATAGTGTTAATCTTAGGGCAGGGTAGGGCAGGACTATGGCCACTTAATTACCATTTTGTTCTTCCTCTCCTGTTGACCGAGACTCCTGTCCAACTCCTGCAGCTCGGATACTGTTGAGCAGGGCGACAGCAACACGTCATCAACTGGAGGGAAGTGACTGGGTGCTCCTTAAGGGCATTAGAAGCTCATCCATCTGCTGTGCCATGCGGGTTATAGATGTTATCATGCCTATGGAAAAAAATTAATGGTGTTTTAGTTGTAAAAGTTTTTGTTATACATTATGGTCTGCTGCAGTCAGCACAGGGAAGTTTTTCTGGGAGGCCACAAGAGTAGAAGTCAAAATGAAGCAAAGTTACAAGTCAAATTAAAACATCTTATCAGCAAAGCTAAGCATAATACTGATGTTAACAATAAAATAACACCTGCCTGTTATAACTCTGCAGATTGTCAGGTCCTGGAAGGCCTTCTTTGCCTTTCTACCCCGGAGGCTATACGGTTTTAGAACGTCATTGGTTGCCACTCGCAGTAGCATGCGACGGATGGCAGTACCTCCGGTCGAACCTCCAAGAGTTGTCAGGAAAAGTTGCTGTAAAACATATAGAAATACAAATTAGACATGTAGAACAAAGTGGAGAGCTTATATAATCTCATTTTGTAAGAGAAGTCAGTTCAGTTATAATGATATTTGAATTCATGCAATTATATAGTGTTAATCTTAGGGCAGGGTAGGGCAGGTCTACGGCCACTTAATTACCATTTTGTTGACTGAGACTCCTGTCGAACTCATGTAGCTCGGTGACTGT
This sequence comes from Zingel zingel, assembly GCA_023566125.1. Classification (NCBI taxonomy): domain Eukaryota; kingdom Metazoa; phylum Chordata; class Actinopteri; order Perciformes; family Percidae; genus Zingel; species Zingel zingel. Next base: position 33,188,878 of record CM042324.1, read on the forward strand.
CGAGCAGGGCGACAGCAACACGTCATCGACTGGAGCCGAGGGAGGTGACTGGGAGCTCCTTAAGAGCATGAGCAGCTCATCCATCTTCTCTTTAAATGCATCCATCCGCTGTGCCATGCGGGTAATGGTTGTCCTCATGGCATGGAAAATGAATGGTGTTAGTTTTAGTTGTAATACATTATATACTTAAGTGAGTCTTCTTACCTCTCATTTCCATCTCCTGTGTGATGAGTTCTGCTGTTTACAAATAAAAGTTAACTTACTCTCAAGTTCCTTGTCATGAAATTGTATTGAAATGGAAATTAAAAAATCAAAGCCACAGTACCTTCAACCGGGTCCCAAGATGAAGTGGCAGGCCGAGCTTGCGTTACAATAGACACATCTAGCTCTGGGCGACTGGCTGGTTTCCTGTGTGGTGTTGACTCATCTAAAAAGACAGTAGATATGAATATTTGTCAATTCATTTGTGGTAGGTTTCTTGCACATGCCATTGCAAAAGATGAACCTATGCTGTTACATTAGACAATCGCTAAAAAAAAAAAAAAACTTAGCCTACATGCAGGTGGTGGAGGCAGTGATGTCTGCTGACCTGAAAAAAGGCAGGAAGAGACAAACACATGAGAACAATCACATGATATGCACCATGTTGAATGTAGGAAATACAGTGGTGCAAAAAAGTATTTAGTCAGCCACCAATTGTGCAAGTTCTCCCACTTAAAAAGATGAGAGAGGCCTGTAATTTTCATCATAGGTACACTTCAACTATGAGAGACAAAATGAGAAAAAAAATCCAGAAAATCACATTATAGGATTTTTAATGAATTTATTGATAAATGATGGTGGAAAATAAGTATTTGGTCAATAACAAAAGTTAATTTCAATACTTTGTTATATACCCTTTGTTGGCAATGACAGAGGTCAAACGTTTTCTGTAAGTCTTCACAAGGTTTTCACACACTGTTGCTGGTATTTTGGCCCATTCCTCCATGCAGATCTCCTCTAGAGCAGTGATGTTTTGGGGCTGTCGCTGGGCAACACGGACTTTCAACTCCCTCCAAAGATTTTCTATAGGGTTGAGATCTGGAGACTGGCTAGGCCACTCCAGGACATTGAAATGCTTCTTATGAAGCCACTCCTTCGTTGCCCGGGCGGTTTGTTTGGGATCATTGTCATGCTGAAAGACCCAACCATGTTTCATCTTCAATGCCCTTGCTGATGGAAGGAGGTTTTCACTCAAAATCTGACAATACATTCATTCTTTCCTTTACACGGATCAGTCGTCCTGGTCCTCAGACGGGCCTGGACATGTACTGGCTTAAGCAGGGGGACACGTCTGGCACTGCAGGATTTGAGTCCCTGGTGGCATAGTGTGTTACTGATAGCCTGGTAGCCTTTGTTACTTTGGTCCCAGCTCTCTGCAGGTCATTCACTAGGTCCCCCCGTGTGGTTCTGGGATTTTTGCTCACCGTTCTTGTGATCATTTTGACCCCACGGGATGAGATCTTGCGTGGAGCCCCGGATCGAGGGAGATTATCAGTGGTCTTGTATGTCTTCCATTTTCTTATAATTGCTCCCACAGTTGATTTCTTCACACCAAGCTGCTTACCTATTGCAGATTCAGTCTTCCCAGCCTGGTGCAGGTCTACATTTTTGTTTCTGGTGTCCTTTGGCCATAGTGGAGTTTGGAGTGTGACTGTTTGAGGTTGTGGACAGGTGTCTTTTATACTGATAACAAGTTCAAACAGGTGTCATTAATACAGGTAACGAGTGGAGGACAGAGGAGCCTTTTAAAGAAGAAGTTACAGGTCCGTGAGTGCCAGAAATCTTGCTTGTTTGTAGGTGACCAAATACTTATTTTACCGAGGAATTTACCAATAAATTCATTAAAAATCCTATAATGTGATTTTCTGGATTTTTTTCTCATTTTGTCTCGCATAGTTGAAGTGCACCTATGATGAAAATTACAGGCCTCTCTCATCTTTTTAAGTGTGAGAACTTGCACAATTGGTGGCTGACTAAATACTTTTTTGCCCCACTGTATGACTCTGGTTTCTTAAATGCATGCATAAATGTTAACTTACGGACAGGGCTTCTGGACACACGCTCCGCCCTCGAATGCTTTCTTGCTTGTGGAACGGATTCATCTGAAATAAAAGACCATACAATTTGTACTGATTGCAAAAAGAACATTTGAATGTATGGAAAAGGATTTCTCAGGATGTTTTCATTGTAGCCCAGAGACTTTCTAATGGGGAGATACAGCATCCATAGAAATGCATGGGGTAAGTTTGTAAAGCCAATAGGCAGCTGTGTAGCCTACACATATTCCCTCCCTTTCTGTATGCTTCCCCATTCACTTAAATAGGAAAATAGCTTGCCGATAAATGCCCAAAGTGCGCTGCAAGATGGCCGCCGAGAACACGTCGTGCACCGCAGCACAGCAAACAAAGACTTTAACAAAGCGCTATATATATATATCTATATATCTATATATCTATATATATATATATCTATCTATATCTACCTCTCCGGGAACCATCACCTTATCGTGGTGGAGAGGTTTGTGTGTCCCTATGAACTTGAGGGCTGTGTTGTCTGGAGCCTTGTGCTCCTGGTAGGGTCTCCCAAGGCAAAGTGGTCTCAGGTGAGGGGCCAGACAAAGAATGGTTCAAAAACCCTATGAGAGATCGAGGAAGGGATGGAGTGACCCTGCCCGGAGGAAGCCCGGGGCCCCCGTCTGGAGCCAGGCCCAGACGGAGGGCTCGTTGGCGAGCGTCTGGTGGCCGGGTTTGCCACGGAGCCCGGTCGGGCACAGCCCGAAAAAGCTACGTGGCATCCATCTCTCCAGCCCATGGGCCCACCACCTGTGGGAGGAACCGCTGGGGTCGGGTGCATTGCCACATGGGTGGCAGTGAAGGTCAGGGGCCTCGACGGACCAGACCCGGGCAGCAGACGCTGGCTCTGGGGACGTGGAATGTCACCTCTCTGTGGGGGAAGGAACCGGAACTGGTGCGGGAGGTGGAGCGCTACCGGTTAGATCTGGTGGGGCTTACCTCTACGCATAGTCTCGGTTCTGGAACCGTACTCCTGGATAGGGGTTGGACTCTTTTCTTCTCCGGAGTTGCCCAGGGTGTGAGGCGCCGGGCGGGTGTGGGGATACTCACAAGCCCCCGGTTGAGCGCCGCTATGTTGGAGTTTACCCCGGTGGACGAGAGGGTTGCCTCCCTACGCCTGCGGCTGGTGGGGGGGAAAACTCTGACTCTTGTTTGTGCATATGCACCAAACAAGAGTTCGGAGTATTCGGCCTTCTTGGAGACCTTGAATGGAGTCCTGTATGGGGCTCCAGTGGGAGACTCCATCGTTCTGCTGGGGGACTTCAACGCGCACGTGGGCAATGATGGAGACACATGGAGAGGCGTGATTGGGAGGAACGGCCTCCCTGATCTAAACCAGAGTGGTTGTTTGTTGTTGGACTTCTGTGCTAGTCATGGATTGTCTATAACGAACACCATGTTCGAACATAGGGATGCTCATAAGTGTACCTGGTACCAGAGCACCCTAGGCCAAAGGTCAATGATCGATTTTATAATCGTTTCATCTGATCTGAGGCCGTATGTTTTGGACACTCGGGTGAAGAGAGGGGCGGAGCTGTCAACCGATCACCATCTGGTGGTGAGTTGGGTCAGAGGGTGGGGGAAGACTCTGGACAGACCTGGTAAGCCCAAACGGGTAGTGCGGGTAAATTGGGAACGTCTGGAGGAGGCCCCTGTCCGACAGACTTTCAACTCACACCTCCGGCGGAGCTTTTCGTGCATCCCTGTGGAGGCTGGGGGCATTGAACCTGAGTGGACAATGTTCAAAGTTTCCATTGCTGAAGCTGCGGCGAAGAGCTGTGGTCTTAGGGTCTTGGGTGCCTCAAGGGGCGGTAACCCACGAACACCGTGGTGGACACCGGTGGTCAGGGAAGCCGTCCGACTGAAGAAGGAGTCTTTCCGGGATATGTTATCCCGGAGGGCTCCGGAGGCAGTTGCAAGGTACCGCAGGGCCCGACGGGCTGCAGCCTCTGCCGTGAAAGAGGCAAAGCAGCGGGTGTGGGAGAAGTTCGGAGAAGACATGGAGAAGGACTTTCGGTCGGCACCAAGGTGCTTCTGGAAAACCGTTCGCCACCTCAGGAGGGGGAAGCGGGGAACCATCCAAGCTGTGTACAGTAAGGATGGGACGCTGTTGACCTCAACTGAGGAGGTAATAGGGCGGTGGAAGGAGCACTTTGAGGAACTCCTAAATCCGACTAATACGCCCTCTATGGTAGAGGCAGAGCTGGAGGATGATGGGGGATTGTCGTCAATTTCCCTGGTGGAAGTTGCTGAGGTGGTTAAACAACTCCACAGTGGCAAAGCTCCAGGGATTGATGAGATCCGTCCGGAAATGCTTAAAGCTCTGGGTGTGGAGGGGTTGTCTTGGTTGACACGCCTCTTCAACATTGCGTGGAAGTCTGGGACGGTGCCTAAGGAGTGGCAGACCGGGGTGGTGGTTCCCCTTTTCAAAAAGGGGGACCAGAGGGTGTGTGCCAATTACAGGGGTATCACACTTCTCAGCCTCCCCGGTAAAGTCTACTCCAAGGTGCTGGAAAGGAGGGTTCGGTCGATAGTCGAACCTCAGGTTGAAGAGGAACAATGCGGATTCCGTCCTGGTCGTGGAACAACGGACCAGCTCTTTACTCTCGCAAGGATCCTGGAGGGAGCCTGGGAGTATGCCCAACCGGTTTACATGTGCTTTGTGGATCTGGAGAAGGCGTATGACCGGGTACCCCGGGAGATACTGTGGGAGGTGCTGGGGGAGTATGGGGTGAGGGGGTCCCTTCTCAGGGCCATCCAATCTCTGTACGACCAAAGCGAGAGCTGTGTCCTGGTTCTCGGCAGTAAGTCGGACTCGTTTCAAGTGAAAGTTGGCCTCCGCCAGGGCTGCGCTTTGTCACCAATTCTGTTCGTAGTATTTATGGACAGGATATCGAGGCGTAGTCGGGGTGGAGGGGGGTTGCAGTTCGGTGGGCTGGGGATCTCATCGCTGCTTTTTGCAGATGATGTGGTCCTGATGGCATCATCGGCCTGTGACCTTCAGCACTCACTGGATCGGTTCGCAGCCGAGTGTGAAGCGGCTGGGATGAGGATCAGCACCTCTAAATCGGAGGCCATGGTTCTCAGCAGGAAACCGATGGAGTGCCTTCTCCAGGTAGGGAATGAGTCCTTACCCCAAGTGAAGGAGTTCAAGTACCTTGGGGTCTTGTTCGCGTGTGAGGGGACAATGGAGCGGGAGATTGGCCGGAGAATCGGCGCAGCGGGTGCGGTATTGCATTCAATTTATCGCACCGTTGTGACGAAAAGAGAGCTGAGCCAGAAGGCAAAGCTCTCAATCTACCGGTCAGTTTTCCTTCCTACCCTCACCTATGGTCATGAAGGCTGGGTCATGACCGAAAGAACAAGATCCAGGGTACAAGCGGCCGAAATGGGTTTCCTCAGGAGGGTGGCTGGCGTCTCCCTTAGAGATAGGGTGAGAAGCTCAGTCATCCGTGAGGAGCTCAGAGTAGAGCCGCTGCTCCTTTGCATTGAAAGGAGCCAGTTGAGGTGGTTCGGGCATCTGGTAAGGATGCCCCCTGGGCGCCTCCCTAGGGAGGTGTTCCAGGCACGTCCAGCTGGGAGGAGGCCTCGGGGAAGACCCAGGACTAGGTGGAGGGATTATATCTCTAACCTGGCCTGGGAACGCCTCGGGATCCCCCAGTCGGAGCTGGTTAATGTTGCTCGGGAAAGGGAAGTTTGGGGCCCCCTGCTGGAGCTGCTACCCCCGCGACCCGATACCGGATAAGCGGACGAAGATGGATGGATGGATATCTATATCTATCTATATATATATATCTATCTATATCTATCTATATATATCTATATATATCTATATCTATCTATATCTATATCTATCTATATCTATCTATATATATATCTATATATATATCTATAGATATATATATAGATATATATATAGATCTATATATATATATATATCTATATATATATATATATATAGATCTATATATATATATATATCTATATATATATATATATATATATATATATATATATATATATATATATATATCTATATATATATATATATATATATATATATATATATGCAAAGCGCAATATTAATGCAGTACATTTAAAGCGTACCTCTCGTCAAAATGCAACCTAGGGTCTTTTTGTGAATGTACCAGAGTCAAACTTTAGTTTAAAAGCACATTTAGGACGGAAGCGCTACTTTTAAGATGTACAGTATTCTCGTTTTTTTTTTTTTAGTACCACCTCCAAGCGAGCTGAGGCGAGCCGAAAAGGTGACGTGAAAGCGACAGACGGGGGTGTCCTGAACAAACCCGCTATTTTTAAATAGTTTAGCCAGCTGTGGGTTTTTTGCTGCCTCCAGCTTCATTTGAAACAAAATGTGTCTTCTGGCTGTGGCAACAACAACACACCTTCAACGTTCTGTGTGTGTGTCGCGTTAGGTGACGGCAGTTTACTGCGGCGCCGCTTGTTTTACAGTCCTGTGGAAGCTCCAGGCAGAGCTTTCGCCGTAGCCTACGTACACACACACACGGCCGTCTCGACGCACACGCCAGCGCACAAGTATAAACATCAGGCCACTTACATAGGCTACGGCGAAAGCTCTGTGTGGAGCCTCCACAAAACTGTAAAACAAGCTCAAGTGGCCTGATGTTTATACTTGTGCGCTGGTGTGTGCGTCGAGCCAGCATATAAGACAACCAGCCACGCTGAGGCGGTACTAAAATCTGCAATGGAAAATGGTTGAGGCGAGTCGAGCAGGTACCATGTAATGGAAAAACGCCATTAGAGGGTAGAGAAGTGAATTTTCTTAGTTGTGAAAATCGTTCTATTGATAGATTCTTGTTTTAAGTATTTTCACCTAATACAGTTAAAAAACGAAATCAAGCACCAAAGTATTGTTTTTAGCAAAATTGATAAAAATAAATATATTCTCTTGCTATGCTGTTTATCTTACTTAGATTGTATATGCTACTTCAAAAACTTAAATGGAGCTGGTTTGAATAAACATTTCAAAACCGCACTCAGAACAACCAAAAAACAACAGGAACGTTGTGTGGAGGTACAGTGCAACCACAGGAGAACATTTCAGTTGGTTGGTTCCCTTAACGTTTACGGAACGTTATAACCCTGAAGGAACGTTCCCTAAACGTTCGTTTTTGGTTTGGTTCAAACTAACCTTTAGGGAACAAGAAACTAACGTTCCCCAACATTCCCTAAACGTTTTGTGTTAGTGGGGAATCCTAACCTTTGTAGCCTTTACTGAGAATACCTTTTCAAAATTAAGAAGGGACTAGTTTTAGGAAGCATTTTCAGGAAATTAAAAGGATAAGCAGATTGTTTCTGAGGTTTTTGTTCACAGAGTAAGATGTATATAGCTTTGTATGGGTATATGTACATATACAATGTTTTGGCATTTTTGGCACACTTCTACCTCAGCCTACAGCACACAGACAAAAGTACTTTTGCATATTTAGCTGAAATAGAGACCTGTGTGCATTGGTGCCATGCCAACAATCTCATTCAACCATTTCACATGGGTCGCGACATGGGTCAGAGGGTATCAGAGGTCATAAATGATGTAAGCCTTAAATCAGGTCTAATTTTGACCTACCTCGATTAAAACTTTAAATAATGTTGCTTGAGGCTGCAGGGGTTGTGCAATAGCTTCATGATATGATGCATAGGGTTGTGTGTAGGTTGCTCTTGTCTGCTTCCGACAGACAGGTGTTCTCTATTGCCCTGGTGACTGACTGACTGACAGGCACAAGACAAAAGCGTTCATATGCCCTGGTGACTGACTGACAGGCTGAGGTTGTAAGGCAAGGCAACTTTATTTCTATAGCACCTTTCATCAAAAGACATTTAAAGTGCTTTACATAAAACATTAAAGAGAAATTAAAAACTGTCATGAAAATAAAACTAGATACAGATAGAAATACAATGATAAAAGTTATAATGCAGCGTAAGAAATTTATATTTTTTTGATTAACAGGTTGTAGGCACAGATTGGTTAAGAGAGAGGGACTTGGCAGTTAGGTCTGGAGAGGTTAGTTACAGGAAAGAAGCCATTTGATTTTGTGGCAAAACCTTTCACAGTGCTCACAGTCATATATCATTTAAAAGAGTGTTTAAATCTAGTCTAGTTCTGGTGAACCCAGTCTTGTCTCGTCTCGTGAGCTGAGTGACTCGTCACACCCCTTATATTTATGTCTGAATAATATTTCAATGTACTGTATGTTTATTTTTCGTTGTTTTTTTTTTAAATGTTTTTTGATTTTCTGAAATCTGTGGCATGTAAACAAAGAGGCATGAAGGAGCGAGAGAAGAAAAGATGGAGAGGGAGCGATAGAGAGAGATAATATGGTTTTATCTGCGGCCCTGTAGTTAAAGTTAACCTACGGATCAGGCCGGCCGGATCATATAAATTAACATACTGATTGATAGCGTGTGGGTGAAATAATACGCCATTTACGCGGAAAATATTATTAACGTTCTCTAAAATATGGACATAGCAGAGCTGCTGTCAGACAGACAGCTAGATTTGTAAGTGTGTCTCCAAGGAAACGCTACAGAAACGGCAACTTATGCCAACCTTACACCAAACGACTTTTCAAGCAATTCCACAGTCGCTGACAAATTTCCGATATCGGAATGAAATCCTGAGAGTGTGCTCCTATAATCTTAATCATTTGGTGTAAGGTGATCATAAAACTGAGTCAGTCTTTTTTCCGTATTGACGTTACGAAAAAATCAAACCCGTTTAATATTAAGTTTTAAGTCTTGGTAGTAAATTTAAATAACGAGAACTGTGCCAACAACCAATAGGTGTGCTTCCTGCAGCACCAAACAGGAAGCAGAGCCAGCTAGAGCCAGTGTTACAATCATAGACTGTAAAAAAGCGGTTACAATACATCATTTAAAAATCAATGCAGCCTACAGGGGCAATTAAATCCATGGGTCCATGGGTCTCTAAATTGGAGAAAATAATTAATTCAGGTGGGTGGAGGGTAGATTGTTAAACCTACATGTGGATCTGGATGAATAGCCGATCCACACATTAATAGTAGAGGGGGGAGAGGAATCAGGGATGCCCAATTTGGCAATTGGGAGTTTTTCCTTATATGAGTGTTGTATGCTGTATAGATTGTAAAGCCCCTTAGGGCAAATTTGTAATTTGTGATATTGGGCTATATAAATAAAATTAAAACCTGTAGGTGACAGTGGTCAGTGTGGTTCTGAATGACATACAAACATCACAACTGTCTTCTCTTTAATACTGACACAAGGTACTCCACACTGTTCACGATCACACATGCTACATGTGTGTACTCCATACATTTACATAATATCCCAATGAGGTATCTACACACAGAATGCTTGTTTATTCAAAGCGGTGCATTATTATGAACACACACACACACACACACACACACACACACACACACACACACACACACACACACACACACACACACACACACACACACACACACACACACACAGTCAGTATCATTCTTCTGTTCCCTCTTATACAACCCCAGTTCCCACCTTATCTCCCCCACACAGCTGTTGTCATAGGTGCAGGTATAACAAAGACAAGCCTTTTAATTAAGAAAAGGCGTTCTGCTAACATCACCACGCCGCCTCACTGTTTGTTCCCAGCACTCTCTTGTCAGGAACAGGAGCCTCAATAAAGATTAACCTGCAATGTGTGTGTGTGTGTGTGTGTGTGTGTGTGTGTGTGTGTGTTAAGAACGTAGTTGTGTCTAACCATTTTGAAAAGGCTTTTTATTTATTATGTGTGTTGAAAACACATGTGTGCGAGGCAAAGTACAGGGAGATACAAAAAAATATATATATATAATAATTAATAAAAAATAACTTGAACAGTTTCTTTTTTGGTAGGTTTTGTATACTGTGGAGTAGGGGAATTTGTTATGATGTATTTTTCCTCTCTTTTGCTCTTAGATTTGTGAAGATTGGGTTGCCACCTGCACTGCAGTTAAAATTTACTCTCCAAAAGTGACCATCCAGCCTTAAGAGAATTCCTCAGAGAAAAAGTTGTGAATGATTTGACCAACTCCAGACATAGAGTGTACTAAACATACTAATTACACTTAGTCTCTGGTTTAAAAGCCTCTTCTACTGTTTAGCCCTGGAAAAGCTGATGTATGCCTCCAAGGGGAAAACAACAATCTTCTTCAAAATATGGGGACAATATATAAGATTTCTTGAAAGTCACCAAGCAAGCGTGATACTTAAATTGTAAGGTATGATAGTAAGGTAATATTATACAACATATCCATGAAATCCAGGTTGAAAATTATTTGTCATACCCCATGCAGGACACTGTCAGCGCTGAACAGCTCCTTCAGTGACAGACTGCTGCACCCACGCTGCGTCACGGAGAGATACCGCAGGTCTTTCCTGCCTGCTGCTGTCAGACTCTACAATCAGCACTGCTCCCAGAAGACCACATGTACAAAATACACACACCAGGACTGATAAAACATAAGACATACGATAAAACATGTGACTTTGCAGTTACTGTAAATACATTTGACTTTTTACTATTTACTATTACTATTGTATTGTAGGATTTTGAATCTTGAATCTTATATATATATATATATATATATATATACCGTGAATTACTGATCTACATCACTTAATAGAACGCAACTTGCACTAACTGTATTTTGACTCTCCACTACACTTCAGCATTTATCTAGACTGTCTATTCATATACATTGTGTTACAACTGATCTACTTCACTAACTAGACCACTAGACCAACTGTTTATTGGCTCTTTACACCATTCACTCTTTACACCTTCTCAGCACTCTCTGTTCATGTATATTGCACATCCATCGACTTACTTACACCTCACTACGTGCCGGCATTTGTAATGCCCACTTATTCTGCACTGTATGTAGCATTTTGTATTCTGTCTTCTTGTACTGTATTTCTTGGCCAGGTCGCCGTTGCAAATGAGAACCTGTTCTCAACGGCCTACCTGGTTAAATAAAGGTTAAATAAAAAAAACTTTTCAGCTAATCTGACCAATAACCAGAGTTTCCCACAACTTCAACCAATCCCAGCAGTCCCACGTGCCAGACTTTGCGTCAGTTTGTATCTCTGAGGCGTACTCTGAGAGCCGCTGAAAGTTGCTCTGTTTCAATCCTGTCGGCTCTCTGCAGCGGGCAGGGCTGCTGCTCAGTTCCTCCCATGACTGACGCACGCACACACACAAACACACACGGTGGATGCAGGAAAAACCAGAGATGAGACGTAAATGATGACCTAAATTGAGGACAGCTATGCTCATTATTGTAAGTGCAATGATAAGTTAAAGTCCAATAAGTACTTTATCAAACCATATGAATGTGTGTCCCAGGCCAGGTTAGGAAATTAACAATGTAAAGATCAACAAGCCACTGACGCATATGTTCAAATTTGATTCATTCAATAAATTATTATTTTTTGTCTTAAATCCACCAGCCATTTTCATATTATACCAACATTCTCAGCAACCTTGGTAAGGTTACTAGGAAAACTCAGCCCAGAGTAATTTTATTTTACCCAAAACAAGTTTCCTTTTTATTTTACAGAACTATACAAAAAAAAATCCCAACTTCTTTTTGCAATTTTCACTATGCGTCTTACGGAGACCTTTTGACCAAGTGAATGCATTCATGCTGTGTTTCTCATAAATGTTCTACCAAGCTGGCTCCCGCAAAAGAAGATACCTTGAATACATGACAAAAAAACTACCACCAGGAAGGATAGCAACGATGGAACTCGTCGTTCACTGCAGTCCAGTACCATTCAGAACATTTCGGACTCTACAAGGTGTTCATTGAGATGGAAGTGGATGTATGATACTTATTCATTGTCAAAATTCTTAGTTAAAAATACATATTTTTATTTTTTTATTTCACCTCCTCAGACGCACACACACACACACACACTCCATGAAATGCTAGAAAATCCAGATATGGCTCAAAGTCTGCAGGTCGACATCAGCATCATGTCAGAGAAGTGGAAAAGAATAATTCAACTTCTGGACATTCTGTCCCGTTTATTTATGTAAAGGAAAGATAGGTGACAAAATCATAATAATATAATGCACTGAGGCTTTCAAATATTTATTTGCTGTAGATCAGCTTCTTATTTAATGTGCTCAGTCAACACATCTCTCCCCTCTTCTTGGGGAACTAACCTCTTCAATGTGCATGTGGCACTTATTCCCCATAATGATACAATAGCGTAATTAATTTTAAATAGTTTATAAAACCCCTAGACTGTAACAGCTCAAATGTATTGAGATTTGGAAGAGTTGTGATATTTTGAGTAAAAAAAGTCGTAATATTATGAAAATAAAGTCGTCACAATATGTTATGTATGTTATATGTTATCCAGACCGTCTGACAGACACAAAGCCCCGTTTGGGTCTCTGAATGAGACAAAATTTAGGGAAGCATCTGCACACTGCTCTGCATCAGAGGTAGAAATCTGAAACCAGGGCAGAAATTCATGAAGCACACACGCATCGCAACACTTCTCCTGCAGCATTCACAGCAGAGCACCTCCATTATAGTCAACAGAAGCTGCTACACAGACTAAAGAAGCTGCGTTTCCAGTCTCTATTTTTACAGACAGGAGACACAGTGAGTGACAGACGGGTATGTCAGAGCTGTGTATGTTTGTGCCTAAACCACGTAAACAAGCCTGAACACGACGAGAAGACCAGGCAGTGGGCAGTGTCAGTACCCGATCCGTGCCACTTGCACGATACGTTCTGCGCATGCACAAGATGATAACAGCTAGCTAACAGCTAACTGCTAGATTCAGCATGCGCAAACACATTGCGCATGCGCAGAACGGATCGTGCAGGCGGCACAGATTGGGTACTGACAGGCAGCGTGCAACTTTGGAGGCAAGCTTTAGGCTGCCCACCCAATCAGAAGTTAGAAACGGCACTCGTACATTTCCTTAACTTTTGATTGGGTAGGCAAGACACGTTTAGGTGGGCTGAGCCCATTCTTGCCCATGCTATCATTGGCCTTAAGTGATGGACAGAAAATTTGACAAATTACAAATCAATGTGATTTTTGTATTGGCTCATGATAGGCCCCTCGTCTTCTTTTTTTTATTGGCTCATGATAGGCCCCTGGGCTTAAGCCCAGGTAAGCCTGTGCATTAAGGCGGCCTTGTCCGTAGCCACCAAGGTTTTTGACTACCATGAGGAGCTGCACATAAACATTGCGACAAATGCACAACTAAAGTCTGAAGCATGTGCCCAGTACTTTGAGGGACTTGACCTGACTTTGGCTATCGAGAACTACATCCTCAACAAAGTGGAACAGGCTTACAACAATGCAGAGGACAAACTAAGCAAGTACATGGACAACCTGCCATTCACTTCCTTAAAGATGTCAGGGTATTTGATCTTCGTTACACTGCATTATGTAGTGTGTCCAGCTACAAATACATTCCAGGCTTCAGTGCTGTTCCTAAAGATGAATTGGATGCCTACTTCATCTACCGAGGTCCAGCTGCACTCAGATCTTTAGCATGTGGAGTGGTGGATGTGTTCTGGCATGGGTTACAGGAAAGGCTGCCCGTATTGAGTGTCCTGGCCAAAGGATACAAAGATGTCATTGTAAACTCAGCAGATGCTGAATGCAGCAACAGCATCTACAAGCTGGTTTTGTCCAGCCGAAAGAAGATCAGTGTCGAACAACAACCTCAAAGCCTTGGTCTTCTTATACCACAACCAGAGACTAACTGGTGGAGCTTTTGAAATGGTTGAAGTGCAGGAAGATTTTGAGGAGAGCATGGAGGATATTGAGGATTTGTCATCTCTCAGAAAACTAGTGTCAGACTAGTCAGATGTACTTTACCTTGCATAATGCCATTTTGTTTATCTGTGCTCTGTGTATTCCCATCTTTCAACATACATGATACTTAATGTTTACTGTATAGTTCTATGCACATTTTTGAACTGGGTCAGTGTGTTATTTTTTATAATGTGATGGCAGAGAGGGTTTGGCATTGTCATAAAAATCCTGGCGGAACTGTTTTTTTAATTGAGTCAGGTTTCTCAGGCCATCCTGTGACATTCTTTGATTGTTTGATTTTACTTTCTAATTCTAACAGTGCTTTAACACTATTCCTCTTATGAAATGAAGCATGTTGTATAATACGTTCCCTGATCACCACCTTTAAGGCCTCCCATGTCACCCCTGAAGACGACTGTGAGGACCAATTGATAAACAAGTAAACTTTTAGCCCTGACCTGAACCATTCTATATTTCCTGTAGAAGAGTTAATGTGCCACCTATAAGAGCTCCTTCTCTCACTTTGAGGCATTTTACTTTCTAATTCTAACAGTGCTTTAACACTATTCTTCTTATGAAATGAAGCATGTTGTATAATACGTTCCCTGATCACCACCTTTAAGGCCTCCCATGTCACCCATGCATGATCAGAGATTACGATATTTCCAATTCCGAACGAATTGGAAATATCGTAATCAAATGACGTCACTGTAGCTTTGCACCACCATCTTTACGACCGACGGTCTCAGTCATGCCTGCAATATGTGGTGCAGTTGGCTGCAACAACGTGTTTTTCCTAAACCCAACCTCCGCCATCCCGTTATTGTCCCACCCGCGGCCGTCTCTCAGCGTGTAAGGCGTCCTTTTCGGCCGTCTCCCAGCGTGTGAGGTGTCCTTTTCTGCTGTCTCCTGGCGTGTGAGGCATCCTTTTCCCGTAGGGTATTTCATGCTTGCCACCACGAAAAAAATGTGAAAAACTTCCCCGTGAACATGCCTCGATAGATTAAAAATAACGTGACATTTACACGAACTGCCGTGAGACCGGGTTGTCCAACGGTATCATAATGAGGGTCCCTACATGTAAACCGAAGGATTGAATACTTTTAAGTGTAAAGACAGTTTATTAAAAATATAGCTAGATTATAAAAACTGCTCATGACTGTTTTCCAAGATGGCGCCCGCATGTAAACATGTACGCTACAGTCTTTATAATCTATCTTTTTATCTGTCTGTACACTTACAAAGTTGTCACTGCTTCGGTTTACATGTAGGGACCCTCATTATGACACCGTTGAAGTGTGGTGCTATTTTGAGCCTTGTTAGTGGTATAAAATAGTAAGTTACCAAATACCCCAAAAGCTAGCGTTAGCAGTTAATCACCGGTTCGCATGAAAACATATCCCAGAGAACGATCGACTCGGTACACATTATAAACCCCTAGGTTAATTTTGTGCCGGAATTGTCCTTTGAACCTATATTTCATATAAACACAAATCCTGAAAGTAGAATGATATCAAAGTAAATTTTTCGGTCTACCTATGCAATCCCCATGTTTAGCCCATGTAGTAACTTCATGAAAAGATTTATCAGCCACCATTTGCTTAGTGCTATCCTAACAGTTAAAATGAACTAATTATTGGGTTAAACGCAGTAGTTTTAAACCTCCCATTTTCCTTATCTGTCCCTTATTACAACCTACATAGGTATTAAGAGAGAGAGACTCAGGTTGGACAATGTCTCACACATGTAATCTTTTATTTTACTATGCTCTGACTTTTTAGGAGCAAAACAGGACAATCCTTTGAGCCCCGATTTTGTGCCCAGTCTTTTTGCACACACCTCGGCGAGGGAGATGGATAAGCAACATTATGCCTGCAAACAGTTTCAGCAGACTCAGCTGATGAAGCACAAGATACGCGAGACCTGTAGCAGTCTTGCTGACCCTTCAACCACCGATGTGGCTGGCGTGGAGGAGCATGAGGTTACTACTCCCACTGACCATCACACTGACCACAACTATAATAAAGACACATCGTAGAACCATGCGTGAATCCAGCCAGGCTATGATGTCAGCACTGGAAAGTGAGTGTGCGCTGCTCCGAGTCGAGGTCCGTGAGTTAAGGGCCAGGGCAGATTAGCGGTCCCTGAATGAGGAGGCATTCAGGGAGAATGACACCATGGTACTGGAACTCACAGGTCTTCCATCCTTCGCCAAATTAATAGTTTTGTTTAATTTTCTATCAGAATTTCTTAAAGTTGGACAATCAAACACCCCATTCCAATGTTTGATCCTAACATTGAGACTGAGGCTTAATGTGCCGCTTTACTTTTTTTGCTTACTTTTTTGGAATATCTAAGTCAACTGTTGTCAGAGTGTTCAATAGCACATTAGATTGAATGTTTTTAAGATGATCAGATCTAATCTTATGGCCACCAAAAGAACAAATTCAAAATAGTCTCCCAATGTGTTTCAGAATAACTTTAAGAACTGCACCTCCATCATTGATTGTTTTGAAATATTTATAGAAAAGCCAAGTAACCTGAGATGCCGTGGACAGACATACTCACGGTACAAGCGCCACAACACTGCAAAATACCTGATCTCAATAACACAGCAAGGTGTTATATCTTATGTGCCAAAAGGATGGGGTGGTCGCACAAGCGACAAGCACATAACGGAAAATTGTGGCTGTCTTGATAAATTGTCACCAGGAGATGTCATTCTAGCTGATAGATGCTTCAGTGTGAAAGAGACAGTGGGTCTGTATTGTGCTCAATTGAAAATACCAGTCTTTACCAAAGGCAAGCAACAGATGCACCCACTGGAGCTAGAGGCAACTAGGGGACTCGCAGCCGTCTGGTTTATAATTAACTAAATGGTTTAGGTCCGAAATACATTTCTGATCTGCTACTACACTATGACCACCACCCCCCAGTTCTTGTGGTGTCCACACAACAAAATCTCCATACATTACCTCAGCTACATGCATTTGGGCCTGCAGTTGGTACATGTAACTATGATCTTGCTTGAGGGTCACACCTTCCGCGGTCACAGTAAGGCAGAAATGTGGGTCGTTGACACATTCCGTGAGAGCACGGCCATTAGCATTAAAAGGACATTTTATTTCAAGCATACCAGTTCCATGGCAATCACAGGTCACCACACCATCTGACAATGCTCCTAGCCATGGTAGATGCGGGTTGATAATGAGCCCTGATGCTGTAATGCTGAAGTTCACATGGAGAGCTCACATGGCCTTCAGGTACAACTCCCTGGCAGTATCTTCATTTTGCAGACCCCATCTGATGAAAACATGTAAGTCTGTCAGCAATGATATTTTGAACATAATGTAAAACCAACTAGCCTTCATTCTCCCAAATATACTAATGACTCTGTTACATAAAATATAATTCCTGGAGTGTATTCATGATGAATTGCAAGAGAAAGGCATGGTGAATATGTCTTACTTTCTAAACTGCATACCTGGTTGCTGCTGTTGAAAAGCGAGAAGACTGGGGATAGCAAACTCTCTTTATCAGCGATGAAGAGTTCTTTATCCTGGCTGCCTCATGAAATGCTGATGCGGTAACTCTCCTTGCTCTCTGATCAAACCATACCCTGGACTTTCTATGCTCTCTTGTCTTCTCCTCAACTAACAAACACTCCAAAAATAACTGAATCATCAAAAGGGTGGTAATGGTAATTATTACAAAAGCATGATGTGGTACAAGTGGAGCTTGACAATTCCCACCCTTCAAGGTGGGGAATGACAAGAAAAAGTTTGAAAACCACTGTTAAATAAGTCTTTTTCGTATCTTACCTGGTCTGGAGTGAGATGCAGCTCCTCAAAAATCCTAGCAGCCTCCTCCAGCAATGCGGGCAAATCCAATTCAAGCCTGGTGCTTGAGTACAGGAAGAGGTGGTGGCATGTCCAACTGTACAGTCTTGGGAATGTATCTGATAGAATGGCCTTTAACAACTGACAAAATGGCCCTTTTCTTAGAGATGACCTCCTGGTTTTCACTGAGGTGGAGCTGTTCAAAAAACAGCTTGAGCTCATCAGTGAATGGTTTCATGTGATGGTGCTCATCTTGTTTTTTTAGCTTTGTCCTTATTTTGAAAGATGTTTGATAGCTCATCATATTTCACGAGTTGTTGCCTTGGCCTTCTTCTCTGTCCCTCTCTGCGCTCAACAGCAGCTAGGAGTGAGAACATTAGTGCTGCGGCGTGGGAGCACACCTCTCCCAGCCCTGCCATACAAGTGCAGTGTGCCATGACGACAGTCCCTGCCTCCTGCACCACTACCCATGGCTTAGTGTTGTGCTGTGAATGACCTGACCTGTTAAATGAAGAACGAAATGTCATGGTCGGAAAGATATAACGTTATTTGCTCTATGAAAGACATCAACAAAGACGAAAACTAAGGACATTTACTCGATTATTTTATTTTAGTTAGTTTTGCAAACAGACATTACAGTTTTAGTTTACTTATCGTTTTGTAATGCCTCATTTTTATTTTTATTTCAGTGGTGCTAATTATCCTACTATTGCTGTAATGGATAGCATAATAATAGTGGGAGTCGTAGATCTTCTGTAAACCTTCTGTAGGACAATCCAGGTAGCAGCTAGCAACTGAGCAGCTAACGCTCTAGCAGAAAGCTGATCATGTCAGTGCAGCTAGTGAGCACTTGCTCACTAGCTGCACTGACATCAACAATGATCAGAGTAACCCACCACAAACTGTTCACATAAAGTCCCAATTGCCTCGTTTACCTTCCCTTCATGTTCTTTCAATGAGTTTAAAGAACATTATCCAGATTAATGACAGGTAGCCAGGTGCTGCACTTTCACGTTTCACCCATCCAGCCACAGCGAATTGATAAGCATCCGTACTCTTGAAAGCCTTCAAGCTATCCCCACTGTATGGGGAGGGGTTATGCGCAAGATAAATGTATATATCATGGAAAGCCAATTGGGGCAAGCCTGGGGCAGATAATAAGGGAAAAAAGAAAACTGGGGGTAACAAATATGGATTGGAGCCTAAAATTGAAATTTTCTCCAGATATCTCTGCCTCTCTCTCTCTCATTCAAATGGGCCAGCCTGGTCACATAGATTTCCGTGAAATGATCACGAATTGTTAACAACTACGTGGTGGTGGCACGGAATGTGTGAAAAATCTGTGCGGCCACCACGGAAAACAATGCCAATGTAAAGTCAATGAGAATGACGTAGCATTAAGAGCGACTACGTTAGTGAGTACTATGTAAGGCCGAAATTCCGCGTAAGGACGTTGGTTGGGGTGG
Source organism: Zingel zingel (assembly GCA_023566125.1). Lineage (NCBI taxonomy): Eukaryota > Metazoa > Chordata > Actinopteri > Perciformes > Percidae > Zingel > Zingel zingel. Next base: position 33,208,137 of record CM042324.1, read on the forward strand.
TGGATGGGTCAAACACAGGACTTTCACCCAGGAGACCGGGGTTTGTGTCCCTCATGTTAAGTTTCCTAAAGTCGCTTACTTCTTTTCCGTCCTGTTCTTCCCATGTGTCACGGAACCGTAAGCCCACCCACGACTTTTTCCTTAACCCAACCGTCCCGTTCTTCCCGCGTGTCACGGCGATCCGTGTTCATTTCACGGAATTCTTCCGTGGGCCCATCACGGAATGTTTTGCGATTCTGTGAAACTGCCACAGATTTTGAGTTAAGGGGCCATATTCATTTCACGGAATTCTGTGAGATCAGGTTGAATGGGCAATGTGGGCGGCCATACTGGGCGAGCTCGGTCGTAAATATGGCGGCGTTCTATTTGGTAGTGACGTAGATGGCATCTATGAATAGCAGAGGGAGCCAGAGATTTCGAAATAAAAAAAAAAAATCCAACCTAGATCCTTATGCACTGACAAAAAAAATGTAGTCTCTCCCAGGTTAGTTAAAAATTCTCATCAAGAAGAGGATCAAATATCCTCCAAGCCCAGAGTCTTCCTATCCTATGTAGTGTGAGAGAGGCTCTGTGGGCCCTGCATTCTGCAACCCCACTGTAGTCCAGAACTTAGTCGACTATGAAGTTAAAATCCCCCCCCTAGAACAATATTGTGGTTCCCTACAGCTTGTAATATCCTTTCCAAATCTATATAAAAACAAGCCTGATCATCTACATTAGGTGCTAATATATTAGCCAGAATTAGTTCTTGTCCTCGTATTTGAGCCAGCAAATGAACTCTTCCTGATGTAGCCTTAATTTAAATTGCAAGTCAGACAGACAGTTTTTGAACTGGCCTTTGTTATCAGGGAGATTGTATGCTAATCACCTCTACCATACAGTCTTTATTTAACCGCTGGATCATTGCATGTAATTTATATTTGACGTTAAAAAAAAAAAATCTGTACCTCAGAGAAAATCATCCTTGACTCTGAGCAGTGTCATTTTCACCCAGCCCTTATTACCCACCATGATTGTTGTTTCTGATGATGGTGGCAATTCAAGCTTTAGCACTACTAGCACGAACCAGCCTGTATAGTATGTAAACATGTACACTGTGCTGTTCAGTGCTCCTTCAGCCCACATCACTCTCTGATGAGGCTATCAGAGAGGCTACACGACATGACTGCTGTTTAGAATTAATCTGAAAGAGAGACAGAGATGGGGGGGGCGGTGATGATCAGGATGCTGATTAGTTTTATCCATACCTCCCATCCTGAGCAGAGGAAATAAGGGAAATTACTTGTGTTTTTTCGCTTGGGGGGATGGGCAGTGGGAGGAAAGACAAAAAGGAGAAGAATAAGCAACATGGCAGTTCGTAAAATAGTCACAAAATTTAAGCTATTGACCAGTACACTATGTTGCCGGTTTTTTTTGTGGCGCTCAACATTATTTTCAAACCAATGTATTTCAATTGGAAGCATCTTTTGTGTCTACACCACATTTTTTTCTGTCAGTCGGAAATTCAGCAGAGAAGCTGTATGCTTTGTTGTTTTGGGTATTTTTAGGACTATAAGCGCTGCTTTATAGTAAATTTATTTACTAGATGTGTTTTTTATTTCATTATTTTAATGTTCTTGTCAGTCTTCTTACTAGGGAAGCTGTATTGCTTTGTTTTTGATATTTTTAAACCTATAACCTCTACATTGATCAACATGTATTCATGAGAAGTTATTTATTTATTTAATGTTATGTCAGTCTTACCAGTGAAATATTAGAGAATACTGTAAGACAGAACACTACGAGGCTATGAGCACATTTAGGTATATCTCACAATGCAATGCGGTCATTCATATCGTAATCACACAGCGAGCAGGCAGCGGTGAACTGGTACCTTTCCAGCTACCAGTCCACACTCCGTACATCGGTCCATACGGGAACTTGAACCGCAACCCTCTGGTTCCCAACCCAACTCCCTATGGACTGAGCTACTGCCTCCCCCAAAATCGCTTCAATTTACATATTTAATAAGTAATTTTGTCACCATGATGGGGACAGAATAACCCTGGATCTGGGGCCAATTTAGAAAACACTTAAATCTGAAAAAAATATGTGGTTTCGCACCAATAATGTTTAATAATCTCTTTGCACCATCTCAACTAGATCTGGCATTTGCAGCTTGGCATAGAAATTGTTTGGTCTATTTTCAAGATCTTTTTATTGATGACAGCTTTGCATGGGCGTAAATCTAATCTAACAGTAGGGGGGGGGGGGGGGGGGCAATAAACATAAAATTTCTGAAGAGCAATTTTTGAGGGGGAAACAAATAATACAGCCACAATTATACTCGTAGAGTATGTGTACACCAGCCACAAAAATACCTTAAAACATAATGACTTATTTTCAAAAAGTGTCCCCATATAAAAGAAATACAATACTTTTGTACACTTGTTAAATTAGCTGATCATAATGTAAATTAGTGAGCCACTAGTAAAGCTCATCAAATATGAATTAGGTTCATAGGTTCACCACGCGGTCATATTATAATTATAAAATGATCTCCGCATAAATATTAGGTTTCGTCTGGGACGGAGGATATATATTTAACTGCAGCAAACCCACTGATCAGCCACTTCAAACACAACTGTAGATCTTCAATGTTAACCCTAATATCAATTCACACACATAACATTAGGCTTATCGCTGTGGTAACGTTAGTTGTAGTGGGTGTATTTCTATCCAACAAGCTATTAAACAAGCTAGCTAACGTTACATTATATTACACTAACATAGCGAACTTTTTGTCATAACTAATTCATTAATTACTCAGCATCATTTCTATTTGAGAAAAGAACAACTTCATCCGATGTTTAATGTGAATAAAATAGCCTTGAACCGCCTACTTACTACATACCTGTCATTACCCGATGTGACTGTGACTGTGAGTCTAGAGCAGATCCTCCTGACGTACAGCATGCAGTGGACCAAACCACTGTGAGGCAAGGGAGGGGGGACTCAAAATGTTTCTAAACTTAAAAAGCATTTTTTGGGGTTTGTATTGTTTTACTACTTACACAGATATTTTATTTATACATCATTATGTTATTTACAATACACAGCATTGTTTTAATGATATTTCTAGGGGGGGGACAACCCTTAGGAGGGGGGGGTCCTGACCCCCCCGACCCCCCTGGGATTTACGCCCTTGCAGCTTTGCATCATTACACAATTGTGTTATGACAACAACTTACCAAAATCTCACTTATTTAGGTACCTTCAAGAAAATGAGAATGTGTTAACTAGGACACGCATGTTGTGTTGAGTTGTGAACAAAGTTCAACCCAGAGAAATCAGCATTTTTAATTTAGGACACGGTGCGTCAAATGCGTCAGCTTTGTGATTGTCTGCCAGAAGCCACCATAAATTGACTTTTTGCCCAGCTTTAAGCCACATTTTTATATTTCATTATAGATTTAGTCATTTTAGTCTTAACAATTAGATCTAAAAAATAACTTTAAAAATCATAACAAATTAACCGTACATGCTACAACGTTGCAACTTGCATCAATCTGTAGCCCCAAGAGAGCAGAAACTTCATTTGGCTTTTACCCAGTAGCAATTTTGAAGTCCAACACTTTGGACTTCACAAGCTAACGACCCTACAACCCTACCTAGAGATAATAACATAATAGTATTGTTAGCATAAAAAAATAGAGCCATCCTTTTGTTTTTCATTACCTAAAGCAGTTATTACACTCTTTATTCAATTAAATTCAAATAAATTGTATTATTTAAAGCTATTAAAGCTATTGACTAATATATGTTGCTAAACGTATAGATCACTATATTTACAATTAACAGGCCACTACAAAAGCATTTAACAAACTAAAGTCAAATCTTGCATTCCATTTTAAAGGTAAAGTTGTTTTGTAAACTTAAATGAAAAGATGTATAACAATTGTATCAGTGATTTTAATAATACATATATTAATGAACCAATGAAAAACTTAGTGCCATAATTTGGAAAATCTTAAATGTCTTGTGAAACAAGTGATGCCTTCAAAGTAGTGATGAAGTGTTGTCTTTACAAGTGTTAACTGCACAGACGAGAAGTCTTGATAGGAGTCCAGTTCTGTCTTCTCAGGTTGAGCATCCACTGGTCCAGCCTGTTTGGATTACCTAGAGGGAAACATTACAATCAAATCAAAGTTTTGGGTAACATCCTTTTAACCGGCAATTTCCACTGGATGCGGAACGTCTGTGGACCGGCTCCGCTGCGGAACGGCGGAGTGCTCCGCCGTCCGTCAATACCCACCAGGTCCGGATCTGTTGCGGCACGGCTGCGGCCATGACTGACAGCTGTAGTCACGAGGACCCACAATATCTCGCAAATTCACGTAGAATAGAACCACAAAACCAACAACAGTTTGTTTCCACCCAGAGAAGTAGAGGGGAAACTACTCTGTGCTGTGTTTTCAAGGTGCAGTGCAGGGAAATATGATACGCCGTGAGCACGGTGGATTTTACTTTGAAAATTAACCAGATTTTTATTTTGTTTCTGTGCTTGACTTCCTGTCCCGCACTATCTGCCGTGTGCTGAATTGCTGCGGAGCTCTCCGTCAAAAATAGAAGCTCTGCGTATCTGCTCCGGAGGGTTACGGAGCTGGGACGGAGTAGGGACGCAGACGTTCCACATCCAGTGGAAATTGCCGGTAAGACTTCTTATTAAGACAATGCAACTTAATCTAAAAATGCCTATTTTGGTAATGATACAAATTATAATAAAGTTTGGGTTCATGAACGGTAAAAATTCATGTTACCATATACAGTGGGGCAAAAAAGTATTTAGTCAGCCGCCAATTGTGCAAGTTCTCCCACTTAAAAAGATGAGAGAGGCCTGTAATTTTCATCATAGGTACACTTCAACTATGAGAGACAAAATGAGAAAAAAAAATCCAGAAAATCACATTGTAGGATTTTTAATGAATTTATTGGTAAATTCCTCAGTAAAATAAGTATTTGGTCACCTACAAACAAGCAAGATTTATGGCTCTCACAAACCTGTAACTTCTTTAAGAGGCTCCTCTGTCCTCCACTCGTTACCTGTATTAATGGCACCTGTTTGAACTTGTTATCAGTATAAAAGACACCTGTCCACAATCTCAAACAGTCACACTCCAAACTCCACTATGGCCAAAGGACACCAGAAACAAAATTGTAGACCTGCACCAGGATGGGAAGACTGAAACTGCAATAGGTAAGCAGCTTGGTGTGAATAAATCAACTGTGGGAGCAATTATAAGAAAATGGAAGACATACAAGACCACTGATAATCTCCCTCGATCCGGGGCTCCACGCAAGATCTCATCCCGTGGGGTCAAAATGATCACAAGAACGGTGAGCAAAAATCCCAGAACCACAGGGGACCTAGTGAATGACATGCAGAGAGCTGGGACCAAAGTAACAAAGGCTACCATCAGTAACACACTACGCCGCCAGGGACTCAAATCCTGCAGTGCCTGACGTGTCCCCCTGCTTAAGCCAGTACATGTCCAGGCCCGTCTGAGGTTTGCTAGAGAGCATTTAGATGATTCAGGATTGGGAGAATGTCATATGGTCAGATGAAACCAAAATAGAACTTTTAGGTAAAAACTCAACTCGTCGTGTTTGGAGGAGAATGAATGCTGAGCTGCATCCAAAGAACACTGTGAAGCATGGGGGTGGAAACATCATGCTTTGGGGCCGTTTTTCTGCAAAGGGACCAGGACGACTGATCCGTGTAAAGGAAAGAATGAATGGGGCCATGTATCGTCAGATTTTGAGTGAAAACCTCCTTCCATCAGCAAGGGCATTGAAGATGAAACGTGGCTGGGTCTTTCAGCATGACAATGATCCCAAACACACCGCCCGGGTTACGAAGGAGTGCCTTCGTAAGAAGCATTTCAAGGTCCTGGAGTGGCCTAGCCAGTCTCCAGATCTCAACCCCATAGAAAATCTTTGGAGGGAGTTGAAAGTCTGTGTTGCCCAGCGACAGCCCCAAAACATCACTGCTCTAGAGGAGATCTGCATGGAGGAATGGGCCAAAATACCAGCAACAGTGTGTGAAAACCTTGTGAAGACTTACAGAAAATGGTTGACATCTGTCATTGCCAACAAAGGGTATATAACAAAGTACTGAGATGAACTTTTGTTATTGACCAAATACTTATTTTCCACCATAATTTACCAATAAATTCATTAAAAATCCTACAATGTGATTTTTTTTTATTCTTTTTTCTCATTTCGTCTCTCATAGTTGAAGTGTACCTATGATGAAAATTACAGGCCTCTCTCATCTTTTTAAGTGAGAGAATTTGCACAATTGGTGGCTGACCAAATACTTTTTTGCCCCACTGTAACTTCATTAACCAACTCCGGCTTAACCAATAACATATTGCAACATCTAGGTTAACGTTATTTCTGAAATCATGCTAAGAAGTGACATTATTAATTTGACATTATTTTTAAATTGCATAAACTTTACTGTAACTTCACACAGTTTGCCCAGTCTAACATTAGCATAACGTTAACTTTACATTGCCAGTATAGATCGGTATAGTCTTATTTTACATCCATGACATCCTTCGGCCAGAAGCAAAGCTTCGCTGCGCTGCTCAGTGGTTCCTGCTGCTGACGGTCAACGGGTAGCATGGTCCCAAATAACGTGGTAAAAAATGATTTTCCAACCTCACACAAACAACTTTTGTTCAAAAGTATTATCACTGTTATTTTACCACTCTGTTAGGTTATGTTTTGACATTGGTGCAAGCCTGTTTAATAAGTGTGGCTAGCAAACGCTCCTGGCTGGGCGTCTTGCTCCGAGGCTGATTCCTTCTGTCTATTGCTAATTAGCTAGTTAACGTGCTAATAATGCTAACATATGACATTGAGTAAAATATTAGAATTTCACTCACTCAAAGAACTAGAGCATGTACTTCTTTGAGGGTCTGTTAGTACAATTAAACAGCCTGATTAATGATATGATCTGATAAATTACAAAAAGAAATTTGACCCCCCCAGAGTTGTCAAGAAGGGTAAACGTAGCTAAAGAGACCAAAACTGTTTTTTGTACTAGGCTGTAAACATGTTTGTTTCTGCTGTAAAGTTGGGCATTTTAAAATCGGGGTGTATGGAAATTGACTCACTTCTGGAGCAAGCCTCAAGTGGCCACTCGACTAACTGCAGTTAGCACTTTTGCATGTGCTTCATTGCTCAGCATGGGAGGTTGCCCCTTAGTTTAAAGGTTATTTCGGGGGGTTTTCAACCTTATTTCCCCATGCATTTGTGTCTAATAGACTTTGAAAAAAATCTTTAAAATTGGTCCAGTATTGAGTGAGAAAGCAGTAAAGCAGTGGCCGGTCCTTCGGGAACGGGGCTGCAATATAACCTAAGGAGACAATTGGGAACCCTTGATTTTTGTCCACTAAAAGTGATTGATGCGCACTGACAGGATCAGATTGTTACTGAAAGTGTCTGACAACATCATCAATCTCACGAGGTGACTTCTTGTCTGAAGACAGCGGTGTGGAGAATGGAACGCGAGTTGGAAGAAAGGCTTTCTGGGAGTCTGCTGTTTTGGAGTAGGCTAAATTAAAGGTTTGTGTTATCTAAAAGATATTCAGTGGCTTAATATACAATTATAGCATTCATTTGAGATGGAATATACGGATAAGGAGTGAAAGAGGGGAGAAAGAGATGCAGTAGGCAGAGGATGGTGAAGCAGCTGCTGCAAGCCTGCGGCGCTTGGGAGATTGGTGGTTTTCCTGTGGCTGCTGTGCATGATGCTGTGCCCCCTTTTCCCAAAGTGGAAGAATGCCTTTGTTGTCAGGAGTGGGATCTGTTGCTGCCAGATTGTTATTATAGTTTGGCATTTTTCATTAGTTTTTATTTTCATTTTGTTTTGACTTTTTGTTTTCAAATTCAGTTTAGTTTTAATTAGTTTTTAAAGGGGGGTTTGCCAGTTTGGTTTAGCTTAGCTTTAGTTTAGTTTTTATTAGTTGCAGTCTTAGTTTGAGTCTTTTTGTAATATGTGTTATTTGTCGGGGGATTCAAAAAGGTCAGAAAAGGTATTGTGTAATAATAACAAAAGCATCATACAATTTTATAAATATGTATTCATAATGTATTCAACAATCATCAGTACATAAAATGTAGCCTACATATGGTCATAAATATGTAAACAGTCTACACAAGACGCCGCAGTAAGTGCAAAATGTGTACGTGACGTGTTCCAGGAAAAAAACGGACTAAAGAAGACATATATGAACAGGTGTTTTGAATTTTGGCTCGAGTAAAGTGGCGAACTTTTTGAAGTCAATCGACTTACACCGTTGTGTAGACATCTCAGTATCAATACACATATTAACCCACGCTTCATCCCGCTTTTAGCGTATTTACTAACCAGCAGCTATCGGGTCGCCGGTGAAAGCCCTCCTGTAGTGTTCTCTGTCCTACGGTTGTCTCTGTCATGCTGCCTGGCACTGTAGCTTCTGTTTCGGGGAAAGGGGGCTTTGCGTTCTTCTTAAGGTAAGCTAGGTTAGCCTTCTAGCTTGTGTGCACTTCTCAAATGTACTTTCAAATTTGTGGGATTTTCCCCTGTAATAAATTGTCCACATATTTTACCGTCCTTCCACTGAAAGGCACTTGCTTTTATCTGACACATTCATAATCAAATAGTACTGCCGCTTTCTTCCGAATTTCGGTACCACCATGATGCCAGGGCGAGGGACAGTGGCACGGACATGTTGTGTTCATATTTACCTGGAATGTCGGAATTTCTGGGTTGTCAGTAGGAAACTATACATGTCTACGGGAAATGTCATGGTCGGAAAGATATAACGTTATTTGCTCTATGAAAGTCATCGACAAAGACGAAAACTAAGGACATTTACTTGATTATTTATTTTAGTTAGTTTTGCAAACAGACATTACAGTTTTAGTTATCGTTGTTTTGTAATGCCTCGTTTTTTTTTTATTTCAGGTAACGAAAATGTTTTTTCCCACCTAATTTTCGTTATTTTGTTTGTTTTCGTTAACGATTATAAACTTGGTTCCCACGTCAGAGGATTTCCCCCTTATAATCAACAGGGCTGTGAGAAATCAGCAAATACCAACCAGTTTTTTTTTTTCGAAAATATTTTAGATAACACGAAAACATGGATGTGTTAAAGCCTATTGGCCGCATAAAACACTTCTCCGCCTGCGGCCTCTCTCTCTCTCTCTCTCTCTCTTTCCTTCCCCTCGTCCGCTCTTCATCCGTATATTCTGGCTCAAATTAATACAGGCGGCGATCGAATAATGACCATATCATTGAAATCATTTAAATATTGAGCCATGGCACTGAAAATCTTTTAAATAAGATTAACCTTTACTCCAAAACAACAGATTCCCGGAAAGCCTTTTCTCTCGCGTTCCACGCTGTCTTCAGACAAGAAATTACCTCGTGAGATTGATAATGTTGTCAGACACTTTTAGTAACAATCTGAGCCTGTCAGTGGTAAGATCAATCACTTTAAGTAAACAAAAATCGAGGGTGCACAATTGTCTCATTAGGTTAAATTGCAGCCCCATTCCCGAAGGACCGGTCACAGCGTTCTCTCTCATTACTGAACCAATTTCAAAGATTTTGTGGACATCAGTCTATTAGAGACTAATGTATAGGGAAATAGGGTCCAGGTTGAAAAAAAAACTAAATTACCCTTTTGTGACCATAACTTTTCTAGGGATTTTGATACCTCAGCCTAGTCCTTTTAAATTGTGATGGTGAGATGAAGTCTCATGTAGGATTAAAGCTTTTCAGCAAATTAGTTAACAAAAGGGTACATTTTTTTCAAGCTTCATGTCCTCGCAATACCACCTGTTAGTCAAAGCTGGTAAAACAGGCAGAAATATCACAGATAATCTGATTTGGTCCGTGTGGTCAGTGTATCTTTTGGTCATTTGATTTTCATTTTATAAACAGGTATTAAAACAAAACAACAATGGTTATTTGATTTTTGTTTTAAAATTGAAATACAAGGCGTTTTTTCCTTTTCAGGTAGCACTTCAAATTACAGCTCGGTAATAAGATGGTAATAGTGGGGTAACAATGTGATAATAAAGAGGTAATATATAGGTAATAACATGTAATTACAAAGTAATAACTGGGTAATACATCACAGTAATAAGATGTAATACTGGGGTAATAAGGTGATAAGAAGGTAACAGATGTAATAACATGCAATTACCAATGTAATAAGTAGGAAAGGGTTCAATAATAACCATATGTATATCTGGGTAATGGTAATATAGTTATATTAATATTGTAATAACATGGTAATAATGGGGTAATATATGTTGGATTTTAAACAGTCAGCAGCTCTGCTTGCTGGTCCCAACTCTGGGTTGGCTCTTTTGATTGAAAAGGTTGCCTACCCCTGGGTGTAGTTTCAATGTTCACACATGTTTATTCATTCAAGTGTATGAGTGACGGAGCAAGTGAGATAGCCAGTAGTTCTCAAACTTTTTACACAGAGTACCACCTCAAATAATATTGGGCTCTTAGACTACTAACACCATCATAGACCTTTCTGGGTACCACCAAGATAAAGGATTTAATATAACAAGCCATATGATGCTCTCATTTGTTTGACATTCCACATGCAAATGCTCACAACATCAAGTTGAGGTGCATCCTGAGACAAGTTCATTCAAAATAAACATAAGTAAAGATGTTTTGAGTGTCTAAAATGTGCTGTGATGAACACCACATTATATAACTTGCAGTAACTAAAACTAAGCTAAAGTGACATTTAATCACATATTGATATATCAATCTTATACACCTTGAATTATTGTTGGTCAATGATACACATACCCTTTAAAGATGAGCTGGAAAGTTGAAAATGGTTGGCACAACACCATCTTTAAGGCGGACATTCTGCCTCGTTCTGTCAAAATCCTCACTCCTGAAGTGCTCACTGCAGAGCAGTGTCCTGTCAGAGGCAACACAACCGTCCCTTCTTAGGACAAGGACAAAAATACACACCTAAATTATCATATGTTTTGGGTAATTGTATGTATGCATGTATGCATCATGTATGTACTTTAGAATAAGACAACCACACTAAACTAGTTATAAAAAGGTGTCCAAAAGAAACATTTTGTGTAAACAAACTTCTAAAAAGCCTTGGGTCAACAACAATCTTGTAATACTATTATGTCATAGCCCCACTGTTCCTGTGTAACAGGACCTGTATTGTACATACATCCACTAAGTAACTAACGATTATCCCAAATATCATCATAATATTGTCATATCTTACAGGTGAAAGGTGATCCCACGGGCTCTCGTTTTGAGACTCCGGCAACTGGAGCATCCGTAGGCTGCACAAAAGTCTGGCATCTTCTCTTATAAAGACAGCAATTTCATGTATCATAATGTAAGATGTTTTTAACAAACCAAACTGAATGGAAATCATGTGCAACTTAAGTTATATTGAAAAGAAAGAGCAATTCTGCCCCTCCCACTGATGTAAAATTGCTGGGTAGCAGCTAAACTGTAACGTTAGCTGCTACTAGGTCTCACTCAAAGCTTCTTGTTATTAGCCAGCTAGGCTAATAACTACAACCACACTCACAGCTTCTTGTTACTGTATTAGCCAGATAATAACTACAACCACATCCACAAAGATTGTAATTTAGACAAAAGATTAGTTGTCATAAAATGGTTATTGGTGTCAGAAAACCTATATAATTGAACAGCTTGATTGTGGTCTCAGCCTTGATAACTTGTGCAAGTAGTCGTGATACACAACTATGCGGCACGATTAAGTCATTTTTCGAAAAGAAAAGCTGCAATTTCAACATGTTCAAGCATCCAGTATTATAGCCACGTTAACGTTTGTAAGAAACCAAACCGTTTGTAAATCTGTCAAGATTTCAGCGAGATAAGAGTATTTGTGTTCGTGCAGATCACTCACCTTACATCAGGTACCACAGAGCCCGCAAGAAAGCTTGCCTGTGACAAGATGGCCGCCAGTGATGACGTTAGAGACTGCGCCGTAAGACATCTAGCCTTTATATATATCTATGAGCAGGGCAGCCTCACGTGTTATCATCTCTCCATACAATCCGCTTCAATCTTCAACGTTCCATGCCTTTGGTAGCATTCTCGGTATGTGAAACAGATGCTGACATACTGTTCTGATATCTTTGTTAATTATTGTCAGAAAGTTTGATGTGCAATATGTATATTTTTGATGATGATTGATAGCTCATATTAGACTGACAGTATGCTGCATTAAGCTAGTTTGCCACTGTTATCTTGGGTTGTGCTACATGTAAGTATATTTTAGTTTATTTAGATAAACAATATAGGTTATACTATGTACACTGTATAACAATACATTACGTATTTCCTTTATTTCAGCTTACATGTTATACAGTGCTACTGTATATACTACTGCATTACAGTTTTGTGTAGTTATATTGTTTTTACAATTATCACTGTATAATGTTTGTGACTCATCAATATGTAAGCAACTGGTCATTGTGTTTCATTTCCCATTTTCACCCTTTCTAAGTCAAATAAACTGAGTTATGACGATCCCAGTCTCCAGTGCTTGATGGTGGAAGATGTTTAGCTGCACAGGGTTACGTGCATGCAGGAAAAGACACATTTCATGGTAATATTAGAATAAAAGAGTTGCAGAAATTAATATTACCATGTAATACAATAGAAACAGGCAGTTTTACATTTGGCGGCACTGATTCATGGAAATTACACCAGCCGGACATTACAATGTCCGGCTTAAAGATGGTGTTGTGCCAACCATTTTCAACTTTCCAGCTCATCTTTAAAGGGTATGTGTATCATTGACCAACAATAATTCAAGGTGTATAAGATTGATATATCAATATGTGATTAAATGTCACTTTAGCTTAGTTTTTGTTACTGCAAGTTATATAATGTTGTGTTCATCACAGCACATTTTAGACACTCAAAACATCTTTACTTATGTTTATTTTGAATGAACTTGTCTCAGGATGCACCTCAACTTGATGTTGTGAGCATTTGCATGTGGAATGTCAAACAAATGAGAGCATCATATGGCTTGTTATATTAAATCCTTTATCTTGGTGGTACCCAGAAAGGTCTATGATGGTGTTAGTAGTCTAAGAGCCCAATATTATTTGAGGTGGTACTCTGTGTAAAAAGTTTGAGAACTACTGGCTATCTCACTTGCTCCGTCACTCATACACTTGAATGAATAAACATGTGTGAACATTGAAACTACACCGAGGGGTAGGCAATCTTTTCAATCAAAAGAGCCAACCCAGAGTTGGGACCAGCAAGCAAAGCTGCTGACTGTTTAAAATCCTCCTTCTCACCTATAAAGCTCTTCATGGTCATGCCCCTTCATATCTTAAAGAGCTCATAGTACTCTATTACCTTTTTTTTAGAACACTACGTTCTCTGAATGCAGGGCTACTTGTGGTTCCTATAGTCTCTAAAAGTAGAACAGGAGCCAGAGCCTTCAGTTACCAAGCTCCTCTCCTGTGGAAACACGGAACGTGTGTGTGTGTTCCTTTAAGAACTGTAGGACCTTTGCACCATGAGATTTAGTCAGGAGGTTGAAGTGAGCAGGACAGCCTAATGTGTTATCATCTCTCCATACTATCCACATCAATCTTCGACGTTCCATGCCTTTGGTAGCATTCTCGGTTATTTGAAATAGATGCTGACATACTGTTCTGATATCTTTGTTAATTATTGTCAAAAAGTTTGATGTGCAATATGTATATTTTTGATAATGATTGATAGCTCATATTAGACTGACAGTATGCTGCATTAAGCTAGTTTGCCACTGGTATCTTGGGTTGTGCTACATGTAAGTATATTTTAGTTTATTTAGATAAACAATATAGGTTATACTATGTACACTGTATAACAATACATTACGTATTTCCTTTATTTCAGCTTACATGTTAGCTACTGTATATACTACCGCATTACAGTGATGTGTAGTTATATTGTTTTTACAATTATCATTGTATAATGTTTGTGGCTCATCAACACTGTATGTAAGTAACTGGTCATTGTGTTTCATTTCCCAGTTTCACCCTTTCTAAGTCAAATAAACTGAGTTACGACGATCCCAGTCTCCAGTGCTTGATGGTGGAAGGTGTTTAGCTGCTGGTCAGATTGCACAGGGTTACATGCATGCAGGAAAAGACACATTTTAAGGTAATATCTGCACCTCTGTTATTCTAATATTACCATGTAATACAATAGAAACAGGCAGTTTTGCATGTTGCACCACTGATTCATGGTTGTTACACAGAAACTACTAGAAGCATTTCCAGGTAATATCTGCACCTCTGTTATTCTAAAATACATGTAATAAAATAGAAACAGGCAGTTTTGCATTTTGCAGCACTGATTCATCGTTGTTACACAGAAACTACCAAAAGCATTTCCAGGTAATCTCTACACCTCTGTTATTCTAATATTACCATGTAATACAATAGAAACAGGCAGTTTTGCATTTTGCAGCACTGATTCATGGTTATTACACAGAAACTACCAGTTGTGTTTCCAGGTAAGAAGTCTTACATATAAAACATATAATTTGTAAAATATTACCTTGAAACAAAAGTGAAATGTTTGGAACATGAAGGGGGGATGAATTTCAGCATTATAATATGGTAATTACCAATTTTAAATTCCAAGAAGTTTTATCTAATTTGGAAGGTACTGGTAGTAGCCTATAATACTGTGAAAACATCAACATATATTACCCCATTATTACCATGTTATTACTATATCAATATAACTATATATTACCATTACCCAGATATACATATGGTTATAATTGAACCCTTTCCTACTTATTACATTGGTAATTGCATGTTATTACATCTGTTACCTTATTATCACCTTATTACCCCAGTATAACATCTTATTACTGTGATGTATTACCCAGTTATTACTTTGGTAATTACATGTTATTACCGAGCCATAATTTTAAGTGCTACCCCTTTTCATGGTCAAAAGGGGATGAGAGATATTTAAAAATATGCTTTGATATTCTGTTAATATTAATATTTACAGTCTATGCTTTGGAACCCTACTCTGATGATGCTTTAGCAGACTTTTATTTCAAAATGTCACATTTTATTTATTTCCCTCTCCCTGCCTCCCTCCAACTCTCCGTTTCTTTATACCGGCCAGTAACTACTTTTTCAGGTAAAAAGTAGTATAACGCGCTACTACTGAACATTTGGTAATGAAATGTAGTTCTGTTTTCCACTTTTCCCAGGGACAGATTTGACAGCGTCACTGCCTTATCAGCTGCACGCTCACAAGCTCCACACAGTACGTGACAGAGGCTGGTAGCAGTATGGAACGCCAAAAAGGTCACATTTCGTCACAACTTGCACAGCGTTCTGAACGCCGTTTGTGGCGCCACCTGGCGTTTATTAAACGGCACTACACGTCTAATAAACGCCACCACGCGTGTGACGTCACCAGGCGTTTAATAAACGCCACCAGATGCTTATTAGACACCTGGTGGCGTTTTGATAATCAACTCCGCCCTGTGGCTTTCACAGCCAATAGATTTGAACTCTAATCACCCAATCAGTAAAGAAGGAGGTCAGGCAACACTAATCAAGCACGGATCTCTTTTGCATCTTGTTTGAGTAGTCCAAAGAAAATGCACAACTTTGTAGTATGTTAGTTTTTTATTGCCAGACATCAGTAGGCACTGGCTGCTCATACTTTATTTAATGAATCAATCCAAATCATCCTCCCAAAAATGTAATAAAAAGTGGTGAGGAGCTATTTTCATTATTTCCTGCTTAAATTTAATAAGCGCTGGCACACTAAAAACTGACTAAACGCTGTCAGACTAAGAACCTAATGGCATCACATCTGCCTTTTATTGTACATTTTATCTTGGTCTAATGTTAAAAGGGTTTCAAATATGGTGATATTTAATTGCTGCAAATACAGGTATATTACTACAAGACCAAGAGAGGGGTTAACATGAAGAGTAAGCAGATTTTCAAAAATATTGTACTCTTAATTCAACTACTTGGAACCAAAGAGTAACTTACCAGAAAATCTGACAACTCTGAAAATCTTCTTGACAAAAAGGATTAATAGTTTCTGTAAAGTGCATGCAACAATCAAAACTAAATAAGTTTATTTATTTACTACAAAAAAATGCTACTTTGGTGCAATTTAAGACAGTCACAGCTGTCTTGCATACATTCAGTTAAATAAGAATTAGTTATACCTCAATAAAAACTAAATTAAAATTATAATGGCAGCATAGGTCACTATCACCATTTATTTTAATTCCAGTAAGCGCAGATGACCCAAAGGTGGCTAGATATATTAATTATTTCCTCTACTTTCATAACTTTATGCAAAAAACACCCACCAACGCTCTATATAAAGCAACTAAATTAAACATACGTGTAATACTTCATTTGACCTTTCAGGAGACTTACCTTGACACAGGAACAGCAGGTGTCAGATCCCTCAACACATTCAAATACTAAGGTTTATGATCTTGACTCAATTGGACATTAAGTTGTAATAATAAATCATAAGCATTTTAATTTATTTTTATTCCATGCATTACTAAAATGTCAAGCTGAAAAATGTACTGACAAACACAAAAGCATGACAGATATAAAAAAAAAAAAAGAGATTTATTAAATAAAATAAAAAATTCAGCAGCACTAGGGTGCAAGTAGTCCTTTGTGCATACTGTAGTTTCTGGTATATATTTATAAGGACCATGTGACATCACAGTGCTTTGCTGTCACCATTTTTGTGTCTGGTCAAAGCTAGAGGACCTACGTCATATCAAACACGACAGCTAGAGGAGATGGATACGTGATACACACAAGAGAATATGCGGAACAAATATTTTTTGTCCGTTATGTTTACCAGCCGTTAGCCCTTAACAAACAACTTGCTAGTTAACGTTACTAGCATGATCAATCTAGACTTAACCACCACCAAAATAACACTGTTGATAATTGATGACTTGCATGTCCTGTTATCACATACTGTACATTTTATTTTTGCCATATCTTGGTGTCATTCACCTATCCTGCAACAGCGTATTGATGGGCATCTGTACTCATGACATACTCCAGTGTATGGGGATGAATTATGTACAAGTTAATGTTAAATGTGTCAGGAAAAGTAAGTTTGGGCTGGGCGAGTATCGTTCAATATGTTTGATGTTGAGATGGAAAAAAATATGCAAGGTCCAGTGGAGGTGAGTTAAGCAGGAATGGTTCAGGAGGTTCTTTTCTTGACTGCCATGCAGGGCTGCGATGGAGAGTTGACAGTCAAGTGACACCTTTCAAAACAATGGGTGACACCGCAGCCTCCTCAGGAAAAGTTGAACTGGATCAGCACTGTTTCGGAGAATGTGATCTCCCTTACAGGAAGTTGTAGATGGAGCGGATGAGGGGAGTCACTAGGGTACAAAGAGAAGATGACATTAGTGGAAGTGACAGACATTCAAAGTTCACTTCCGTACAAGCAACACAAAATATCTGTCATTCCATCCACTCAAACTTAGAGAATAGAGAAATCCTTGTTGTTTTGTAAGTTTCTGTCTGTATGGAGTATATGGTGGAGGATAGATCCCTGTGCCCCAGAGTACCTGTGACTGGCTGATTTTGGCGCTGTACGGGCAACTTTCCATTCTATCGTTCATAATTCAAACAATGCTCGGCTGGAAGTTTTCATTCTTTGATTTTCTTTTAGTGTTGATTTGTGTAAACAGCTGGTAGCACATTTGCTGCTTGTGTTACAACCCAACGTGGAGACTGCAGTGCACACAAAGACTAGTGTCGAGCAAACCTTTTTCTTAACCTAAGTCACACATTTTAGATAATGGAATTTATTTAGTTAAAGTACAAAAATAATATGAAAACACATTTATGGTGTATTAGAAAAATAAACACAAGTGAGGCCGTGTAATGCCGATGACCTGCCGATGTGCATTCAACCCACACTGGACTCGTTCATAATGAATAAGCCGTCACTCTGTGAGTAGAGAATCCAGTCTGCAGTGTAGTTCAGACACTTCACTGATAAACCATAGATTGGCTTTATGGTAAAAGATAATTTTTGTATAATTAACTTCAGTCTCAGCCAGAGACGCCTACTGTTTAAAGTAACGTAAAACTAACGAGTAGCGTAAAAAGTTACTTTCGATAGGGGGTAACTAAGTAAAGTAACGTATTACTTTTTTTAAGAAGTAACGAGCAAACACTACTTTTTAAAAGTAACTTCTGGCATTATGCAACATGACCCCACACAAATTGCAACAGAAAGTCTTTCAACTGATTTAGTCTCATAAAAGTCTCCTCTGTAACATAAAAAGTCCAAGTGGTGGAAAGTATTGGAAAATACTGAAATCAGTAATGCTAGTTTCCCACTGCCAATGTTAAAGAGACACTACAGGTGAATAGGGAAAATATTTGAACAGATATCTCCATTAAACTTCTCCAGTTGATTATTTACATTAAGACAATAATCTCTTGTATTACAAGTATTCTGAACATGTATATTTAATTATGCAAATAACTGAGGCATTGTCTAATTAAATACATGTACTAATTTGCATAAATAATGGTGTTTCAGCATTTTTCAACTTGGACTTGAACATATATATGTTATAGAGACTTTTATGACTAATAAACGTTTGTCAGATTTTCTGTTGCAATTTGTGGGACATTCACTCCTTTTTTTTCCCCACAAAATGCTTGTACTATCTCCCCCCGCTGAGAGACAACTTCGCCGCGAAAAGAGTCGATACCAGCTCAGATAATAAGAAAATAATAGACTTTCAGTTCACGGCTGTAACGCTATTGTTACATTAACGTTACTGTTACAGCGCCAAGGTCTGATCCCAGCAAACTTTCTGTTGCTAACGTTGAGTTTGCTGATCTGGCGGAGAATCACAGGTGGTCAGATCATTGGGATCAGACCTCCGGTGCTTGGGTCTAATATTAGTTCCTGCCGTTTTCTTCAAGTAGCATCTAGCTAGCAGCTAGCCATCAGCCCGTTGTGACCATAGGTTCTGACCCAGGTCCGCGGTGCTGACTGATTCTGGTCCCTGTGCGAAGCTAGTGTGACCTGCACTAGCTAACATTAGCTGGGTATCAGACTAATCTGCAGAGCTTGTGTTTTATTCATGGGTGTATTAAGGTTTTATTTCCTTTGGCAGATAGTGAATGGTTTGATGCAATATGCCAGGGAGGCTAGCTAGTTGCTTTTAGTCTGAGTCTGTAAGATAACCAAACTTAATTTAAATATAATGTTCAAATAGGGAAAAAAACGTGTAAGGTTACATATAAAATAAAGTCCCCTGAAATAAATAAAAGTAAAACATATATTTGGGCTATTGAACTATATTGACTAATTTATATCTTTATATGTATTGCCTCATTTATTCATTTCAGGATGTAATTCATAGCCATATTTATGTATATTTATGTAAAGAGGTGCAAAATAATGGAGGATCAGTCGCTCAGGAAGTTGGGGTACAAGTTTCCCTCAACTGCAGAATCAGATGCTGCGAAGCGGAAGCTAACTTCATCATGGTGTCAGAGGAGTCCATAGACATTCTCTGGTACAGTCTATGGTCACATCATATTTTAGCCATTTTCAGAGCAAAATCTCCTCACATTTCTTGCAGAAAAAATCCTCCTGCACCCCCACTTCTCTGTGATATTCGCACAGAGATTTCTGCACATGACAGGCCTTTTCATTCACTCCTTTTTTTCGCCATGTCTAAAAATCACATCAGTAGGAATCCAAAGTCATTTGAGCCTGTGCTGAAAGCAACACTGGTACACTGGCGCTGTTGCCTTGAAAATGACAACATCAGGTCTCAGAATATAAAAAACAGGCCTTTTTTCATTTCATTCATTTTATTTTTTGTTATATGAAATAGAAAATTAAAATCAAAGCATATTTTAAATTTCTCTCATCCCCTTTTTATTTAGATCAATATTTTATAATTTTTATATTTTTGAACATACAGAACAGAAGAACACAATTGAACAATACCAAAAACCATCTCCCACCTCCCACCCTGTGCGGTCTCGAGGAAAACAAAAACAAACAAATAAGCAAAAACAAAAAACAGAAATCACACCTTGCCTAGTCACTCTCCTCTAATTCGTGTGATGCTGAGGTCACTTCTGCGTTTTTCCATAGATCTATAGTCGATGATTTGGCTTTGTTAATTGTTGCTGTAGAGAGCTTAAGCATAACTATGTCTAGAAAATATGCCAACCACTGTTTTATACAAAGTGAGTGGGGGGACCGTTGAGCTATCATTTTCTTGGTTGCTGTTGAGCCAACTAGCCAAACTTTCTTCTGTCTCCCAAGCAGGTGTAATTTAGAGTCATCATTAAGTAACAAAACCATTTCGTCAGTAGCGATTCGACATCCTATCACATCAGATATTATTGATGTTTTATTCCAGAACTCATGCACCTGTTCACACTCCCAGACCATATGCAGGAAAGTTTGTTCAGGTTGACAGAACGTGCAATAGGGAGTGGGAATGACTTTAGAGACATATCAATTCTGAGGAGTCCAATATGTCCTATAACATATGTTGAAGTGGATCTGCTGGTGATTTGGGTTCTTGCAATAATGGAAAATGTTGTCCCAAACTGTCTCCCAATTAATTGCATTCCCCTCAGGGTAGGGGGACCGGTTTGACCGGGACAGTCCCGATTCTGAGTTGCATGTCCCAAGTCCTGACAAAAGTCTGTCAGGATGCTAAAATGTCCCGGTTTACACCAACCACTATGAAATTGTCCCTGTTGTCAGCTATTACATAGCCGATGTGGTCTTATTATAGCCTGACCATTAACTAAACCCATGTAAAAAGACTAATAAACTGTCCAGCGTATGATTTTAACATTTGTGTGTGTGTGTCAGTCAATCGTAGCGGTCTGCGTCTGCATAATCTGTGCGGCCAGCGTTACATTTGTAAACACTGTCACCTCTTCTTATCTATCTCGTTTTAACCAGTCCCTCCAGGTCCGCTGTGAAGTCAGCTGGGTGGAAATGTTTGCGCATTTCAAAAGCAGGGAGATTCCGTTCAAAAATGTAGGTCTCCTTTGTCAGTTCGCCATGTGTCTACCGGGCACAAATGCTCCCGTTGAGCGGATCTTTCCGCTCATGAACAACACATGGACTGACGAGAGGAACCGTATGACCATTCCCACCTTAAAGGGGTGGTCCAGAATTTTGGACATAGGACCTCATTTCCAAGTTAGCCACTGTGTTATTTATCAGTGGAGACAGTTTAACACTTTTCATCCAGTCCTTCCAGTTGCAGAGTTCACTGGTGCTAGGCTAGCGCAAGTCAACAGTATCTGCTAGCCTGCCATTAAAAGCAGTCTTACACACTCCACAATACACCCGAGGCAAATAAATTATAACGCCAGACTATAGATATAAATGTCTGTTGATAGAATAATGTTAGAATTAAAACTACCCTTGCATCGCATTGCAATAGTTATACTTTGTTCCCTGTAGTTGGTAGCATAGGCTACAGCGGCGGTGGAGTGATATTACCTAGGCTACCGAGAAAGCCGGTTTACATGACAATCACGCAAGTTTATTTACCTGCCGCTGTGAGCCCATACTAATTCCACTCTTCCAGACTATAACTCACATAAGGTTACTGGTACATGAAAGCACATGGGCTAGCAATTTGAATGTAAACTGTCCGAGCTTACATGACTTTTCTGTCAGCAATTACCTAAAGTTAGCGGTTAGCCCAGCCAGGTATCTACCAAGAGTGTAGCTATACCGTTAGCTAACGTTGTCACTCTCCACAATGCATTGAACAGTAACGTTCCACTAACATTGTCAGTCTCAATCTATCAGTAGCAGCTAGGCTAACGTTATGAAAGGGGCTAGCTTTAATAGGTAGAGTAGCCTACCGAAAGTTATTACCTGTTCATCAGTAGCTGTTGGTGCAAATAGAAAGACGGATGGAACCGTATTCGTTGTCAGTGACTTGTGGACCATTAGATACCATTAGATACCGATACGTAAAACGTAAATACAGCAATACTATCCCTGTATTTACTTGGTATTGGATCGATAACAAAATTCCCAGTATCGCCCACCCCTACCATGCAATGAAAAATACCTTTTCACAAAGTTTTTCACAAGTTCAGTGGGTGCATTTTCTAAAAGAATGCTTTAATTCAGAAAAATAAAGTTGGTCCCACACGAAACTCACTCAATGTCTTTTAATATTATTTCTTAGATATGTAGGTTACATACCAAGAAAATTAATGAATATTAACTGAGATACTGTTAGGCTTTGGTTCGAACCCAGCACAGAGAAACAACGACGGGCACAGCGTAGATGAACAAAAAATACTTTTAATGAAAAGCTCAGTTCAGAAAGGTTACAAAAAAATGAAAAATGCAAGGTAGATTTGCTCCGGACTGAAGAGGGGCTGAGGCGGGCAGGCAGTGGAAGGTCCAAACGTCTCCTTGTAGGAATCCAAACGAGGTTATGGAATTGAGTGGGTGAGTTACTGGAGACACGGAACTCCACGGCAGCAGGTTGAGTGGTGTAGGTCTGAGCAGAGGAAAAGAAATAAAGCACGTTAAGCAAGTGCAAAAAGCAAATGACAGGAAACGAGTAGCTAACTGAAACATGGGCGCCTAGTTACCACACAGGTAGGTAAAACGATCTGGCGCCGATGGAGAGCCATGCCCAGGAATAAATACTGTGAGGTTGATTGTGGAATTAGAGGCAGCTGTGCTGGTAAATCAGTGGAAGCGCCTGCAGCTGAACAGAGAGGTAGATCCTCAGCCACGTCCCTCGACCTACATTCCGGAAGTCTGCCACACACACAGGCAGACACAACACACACAATGGACACACACACCGATACCACCGACAACGTGGGGACAAAACAAGGAGGAAAGGGACACAGAGTGGGGAGAGAACAGCTGCCCTCATAACAGATACCCCATTATGTTGGGAGCAGTAGGCCTATGTGTGCTGTTGGCAAAATTGTGTCTAATCTGTGTCTATGTCTGACCTGGGCTGGCACATGTTCACATTAAAAAGCGTGTGCGTGCACGAGCACTACGGTCACCCTACCTCAGGGCTCAGCTCTCGCTCCCATTTCCTTGCTATTGGGAGTTCTCCTATGGATACTTGCATCAGTTTAGCATAAATCTTGTTGATCTTTGTTGATCAGGAAAATCAACAAACCATTTAATAACTGGGTGCAGCTCAAGACTGTTTCCCCATGGCACTCCATAACATTTTAGGGCTGCTCTTAAGCGCAGATACAAGAAGAAGGATGTGCTGGGGACCTCAAAACTAGCTCTTAGGTCTTAAAAACTCAACATACCTTTCTCATTGAATAGCTGGTTTACAGTATAAATGCCTCTGTCACTCCACGGCTTACAAGCAAAGGGTTTGTTACCAGATAAATCTATCAATAGCAGCTAGGCTAACGTTATGAAAGGGGCTAGCTTTATTAGCTAGAGTAGCCTACCAAAAGTTATTACCTGTTCATCAGTAGCTGTTGGTGCATCTGGAAAGACGGATGGATCCGCATTCGCTGTCAGTGACTTGTGGTCCTTTAGATTACAGGGTTTTTTCAAAGTTGTCTGGTCTAAAATTATCACTACACAGTTGCCACTTCAGTAGAGTCTCCGCCTTGATGTCCAAGCCAGCAGCAAGAAGCCACAGTTGGTTCCTTTCTGGATCTCCCAATGGAAATTTGTGGAAACTATGTGGTGCCCATCTGTTTGGTTTATTTTTACAATTTTTAAATGCACACTGAATCACCATGTTGCCTAGTCCTTTGTTTCCAATCCAATGCTTAAATACCAACGTACTAGGCTACTACTAGTTGTCCCGAAAATAGCATATAAAGGCTATATATAGCCTATATAATGTGTATGTATATAAAACATTTATAAGTGTGTGTGTTAAATACAACAAATAAAAATGTACAACAACCGTACATTCTTATCACATTATGCCGAATTGTAAATTGAATTCAAAGAAAGTATCGAAGTTGTCATGAACACTGTTATGCTTACCCAAGATCATAAAATACAGCGTATGACAGAACAATGAACAGCTGATTCAGCTGTGCCGCACATCATATTTAATTGATGTCACTTTCAAACGACTGCTCCAAGGCAAAGATGTCTCATATTTGTTAAATGCCTGTGCCTCGACTCCTCTCTTCTCAAGTCTCTTCATCGATTCCTTGGCTCGAATCTCCTGTGGGGGCGGGACTAAGGCTACATTCAGACTGCAGGGCTTAATGCTTAATTAAGATTTTTTTCCAGATCAGATTTTTTTAAATAACTGTTCACATTATTTTTTTAAATGTGGCCCGCATCAAGTACTGGGCACGGCCTTAAAATTTACCTGCATGCGCAAAATGAGTAGTACAACAACACCCTGTTTAAATGCTTATCAAAATAAACCCATGGATGTATTAAGAGAACCAATGAGATGTAATTGTTATGTAGTGCTACTAGCTACCGCTAGCTACTAGCCGATAGCCGGCAGTTAGGAAACAGGACGTTAAAAACATTGCATCCATGTTACAGGCTTTATAGCATACGGCCAGGCACGGATATAGAAAGAAACCCCCCTCCCAGAACTCGTGCCCCAAACTCACACAGTATCTTAATTTTTAGAAACAGTAAAAGGAAGATGTGGGTATTTTTATTGTTTAAAACAAAACCACTTTCTCCAACTGAAAAAAATTTGGAGTGACATTTACTTAAAAAAAGCTAGGAAAGTTTTTCCACACAGAAAGTGCTTGTAATCATTAATCAGGCTAATTCTAAGTAATATTTACTTACTAGAAACACTTCTTTTTTATGAAAAATACACAAGTAAATTGCACTGGCACACACCTATAGATTGTAACTTTCACTCAGATTACCATTGCATCTAACTACAAAACCCAAGTAAACGTTGCTGTTTCTTTGTGTTTCTTACTCATCTTTTTTTTGTGTTGAATTCTATGTAATTATTAAGTAATATTTATTATGAATGTATTAGTTAATATTAATTGAATTAAGTAAATATTTTTACTATTCTAATAATAATTCAATATTTTCCAAAAACAAATATTTGCAGCTTAAGCGATGTTTGAAAGACATTATTAGACATATCATTTGAAAAAAAAACATGCTATTCAAAAACTCAGCGTGCACTGTCCCCTTTCTTCTAATCAACTTTCAGAACAGTAAAGAATACATACATCAACTCTGTCCATTAACAGTTGCAATCACTACCTTTGCGGACATTCTCAGGATGTTCCGGACAGAAAGAACTTATATAAAACTGAGCAACACTTGAAATCACTGTCAGAAAACTGACACAAAATGCAAACAAATTGTTTGTGCTGGACAAAAGGACAAATAACACTGGTGCTTTAAGTTTCTTGTGGAGAGACTGGACATTTGCTGACATTCTCAGGATGATCAGGACAAAAAGAGCTTATATATAACTGACCAACACTTCAAATCACTGTCAGAATCACTGACAAAATGTAATGAGATTGTTTGTGCTGGACAAAAGCACAAATAACACTGGAACACTCATGCTAAAAGTTTTTTGTCGAGAGACTGGACCTTTTCTGACATTTTAAGGATGTCAAGCTCAAGAAACAGCTTCTGAAATACTTCAAACGTATATTTCAGTTTCATTGGGTAACTTAGTTGACAGCATAAATGACACCCATGAGCAGGAGGCAAGCGTCACACTTCCGCAGTTCTCCATAACTTCTGTCCCCTTGGTTCTCCTGTGCCACATTGGGATGGATGACGGTGATCTTCATCATGTGATTACTGCAGTCCTCTTTCACTGCTTCTTGGCTGACGTCCTGTGAAAACAAATAAGCCACAATTAGAAATAACTAAGAATAGATTCCAAGTAAAAGAAAAGGTTAAGAGAAAAAAATGTGAAAATAAAAACAAAGAGGTATACTCAATTTAGTGTACTCAAATCAAACAATATTCATATGGCACTTTTCATACGTAAAGTTACACAACGTGCTTCACAGAGGCTGACCCTGAGACAAAGAAAGTCACTTTTGGGGGCCATCCAGACTGAGAGGGTCAACGCCCACGACCACAGTGAGGGCCGCCACAGTGACCATCCTGGCCCGGGCAGACAGGAGGCTCCACACAGAGGTGCAGAGCCCTCCAGCCACCCAAGCTGGAGCTGTCCTGGGACGGCACCTGTGTTGGTAGACCAGAACTACTCCCAGTGTGGAAGGTCCCCATGGGCGAAACACTGGAGCTGAAAACTGAGGGATTAAATCAGTAAAATAGGTTAAAAGGTATAAATTAAATTAAATACTCTTTTGCTCATAAAATGAAGTTAATAGTCAGAAAAAAGAGACAAAAGGCAAGTTAAAGTTTAAGATAGATAAGATAAAGCATAGGTGTGATTGGCAAAGGACAAAAAAGCAGGAAAATATAATTATGTGTACATTATTTTGAAATATTACCTGTATGGCCAGGTGTCTTGTTTTTGTAGTCCAAAGTAGTTGCTATTGTGCATACAAAGGCTGATGCTCCTCATGCTCTTAAAGACTGTTGTGACTTCCTGCTCAAGTCTAAAAGGAAAACAATAATATAATGACAAGAAGCATTGACTCACTTTACATAGTGCTATGGTGACAATTTCATCAAACAGAAAGTTATACTTTCTATATAATAAGTACATAACTAATAACATAACCTGCTGGTTAGACCGGGGTAACTGCTGGTGTACGTGATGTGACATTATTGTTACACCACAGTTTACATAGGGAAAGTTATTGAAAGTAGTTCATAATAAATTCAATTCAATGCAATTTGCAGACGGTCCCTGAACACCTGACTCACAGCCAGCTACGCACAGATCAATGCATTCCTCCAGCACAGTTATGGCTCCCACAGAGTCGGGCATACTGTACCCATACTGTGATCGACGCTGACCCATGCGCACTTTCCGCGGACGTATGAGGTTTCATAGTCCAGCGTACTGTGTTAGCTCGGTGTCGCATTTAAAACAGGTCGCTGTGAAGACTTGAGTGAAACCGAGTGCGTGTACACGGAAACCGCGCGGTCGTCCGCATCAAGTACAAAATACACCATGGCAGCGGTGCGAAAACTTTTGTGACAGCAATTATTTCAAACTAGACCGTGGTCATTTTATTGTGTTCACAAATACACATATACAATCATGAATTAAGTATCAATTGAAAATTTCAAAGGACTTCAACTTCAGTGACCTACAACGGGAGGCGTGGAGCTAGAAGGGTAAGGGAGGGGAGACAACAGTGCTGGCAGCACAACTTTTCCTTATATCTGTAAAATGCGTATCATATAACAATGAAATTCACGCATCTTTACCACATCCAGCTTAGTTAGTTAGCTAGCTCGCTAGCTAGCTATCAGGAAAATACACTATTTGCTAGCGCCGCAGACACCGCTGCTTTCAGTGCGGAGAAACTGACTTAAGTAGGTGAGCCAACAGGAACGTACAAAGTTTGTTTTGCTTAAAACTTACCTTCATGGTTCCATATTACCGTTCTTCCCCATCTCAGTCAACAAAGTCCGCCAACCTAGTTGAAATGTTGACCATGGACATATAGTACGTGTCTGACGAAAGACCGCTCAAATGTGGGGAGGGGCTTTGACGTCATGCTCCGAAATGCAGAGGTTACCAGATTAGCTGATGTCACTCAATTACATTTTACTTGGAAATATCAACTAATTAAGCCAATGAACTGGTTTAGTGAATATTACTTGCATCGAAAGATTAAATTTACATACAAAACTGAGGACACATAATTACAAACAATCACCAAGTAATGCATGACATGAAAAACTATTATTTTAAAGTAAAAGCACTGAATTCGTATTTCTTTGTAGAATTTATATAGATAATTGAAATAATAATTACAGGGCCAAAAAAATTTTGGACCGGACCGTTGCTATTCGGTCCGGTAGAGAACGTCGTTAAGGCATTGGTGCCGTATTAGCACTGGGTCTCGGACCCCTCCCCCTCACAACAGTCTGCCTAGTTTTTTCTCCCATTACATCAATAAATTCCTTACACGTTGTGGATGACAAATAAGAAACATTCCCGCTGCTTTTCTTACCAAACTTTTAAATATGTCTAGCTAGGAATGGGTCAAACTGAGCTATCAGTTCTAGAATACCAAGGTAATTTCCATTTAGAGGTGACCCTAGCAATTCATTATCACCTCTAAAGGCAAGTCTTCTCTCCCCAAGAAACTTGATCACCGCCACGACTCTTTTGAGGACCTCTCCAGTATTGTCTTGCTCTTTCCATTTGTTTTAGTAAAGATGAGTCAATGGTTGCGGTGCCCTTGCATCTCTGATGTAAAGCTAGCATGAAGCTCCTGTGCACATAACTCTTCTCATGATCCAATGCGTTCTGAGTGTTTCCAGTCGCTAAATCCTTCCACAAACTGATTATGCTTTTTTGAGAAAAGCTTACATGCAAAATAATAAATATTTCCTTTTGACGGAGAGAACATGACCCATTCTCGAGATACTGTCTGTCCATTTGGTAGATGAGAAGTAACTAAGTCATTGTTGAAGCAACGCCTTTTACCACCAATGGTCCTATCCATGGCAGAAGCTGGGTAGTTGGATCGTCGGTTATGGAAAGCCGCTGCACCCCTTCGATGAGAATAAACAAACAATATCGCTGGTTGTCTCTCCTCATAAAGCTGGATCTTTAACATTGTTGAACCAGTTGTCCTGCAATGATGATCCATGCTGGTGCTGGTTGCGTTTGATTAGGTTTGAGGTTCAGCAGCCGCTTTGGGAAGTCTCCCATTCAGGTGGAGGATGGCACTGAGGTTCAGCAGAGCAGCTGGGTACTAGGAGACGGCAAGGACAGTGAGAAAAGGGGGCAGAGTCGTGCATAATTAAAATGAGTTGTCAGGACTTACGGGGAAAGCTGTACTTGTGGCAACTATTTCATTCTATGTCATAATTTCCTGAAATGTAGGCCTGAGTGATTTAATCAGCGGAAGGTTCTAAAAATATTAAAAACAACAAAGCGATACTTCTCTGCAGTGAACTGACGGAAAAAGACGAAAGATATAGGCTACTTTTAAAATATTATGTGAAATATTACGTGAAAGTACCCTCAACTAGAGAATGAGTCCCACATATTATGCATTGATAAGCCTAGGCTACGTATCTAGTCATAAAAATGAACAGTCAACATTAATACAACAACGTTACATGATTTAAAAAGCGACATATCATAAGGGGACAGAGGGGTGGTGATCTTTATTTGCGTTGAGCCAACTTTTGAAAAAAGTGGAGATGGTTGGAATATTACTCCTAATTAAGCTGACTCATTGTCATCATCAGACAAAGCCGACACAGCCAAAAACTGATCATGATTCTTTTTGTGTACAAATAAATTATTGGTAACACACAAACACACACTCATTAATTAATTAATTTTAATTTAATTTTGAATAAAAAAAAAAAGAAAGAAGAAAAAAAAGGATGAGGCCAAACATTTAGTGGGGTCTTGGAGGCCCCCTATAGATCGGAGGCCCCCGGACCTTCGGATGTATTATAAGATAATACAAATGATGAATTACAGCCATATATTCGTTATTACAGCTATGGGAACTCAGGAGAACTTTCATATGAGCCTGCAATGCAGGGTGGCTAACCAGGCGCAGTCCCGTGGGTCTGCTCGCATTCATTTTTTGCGTTCATCATGCCTAGTTAAATAACTCTGGATTTGGCTATTATTGCACGTGATCACTTTTAAAACATAATGATTTAAATGAGGACTATGGAAATGTTCGGACTTGTAAGTTGATGTACCTCAAAAACATTTATTCGCTGATATATAGACCTGTCTTTCGCCATGTAAAGTCTATGGGAAAAATTCCACTGTTGGCCGCTATGCCGCTATGCACTATTCCTGGGGGCTTGCTGTTCTCAGCACAGAATTTCAGCAATGGTTACCCTACAGTGATGTCAAAGTCGCATGAATTCCGACCTGACTTTCCAGACTCAGTTTGCATTTTTTAAATATCCGACCTGTAACAGATTTTGACCACATCAGAAATGGAAAAGATTGGATGGTTCGATCTGAGCAAAAAATAGGATTTAGGTCACTTTTGCCTTCAGTATGAACGTAGCCTAAGGCACAAGGAGAGGAATCAGAGATGCATAAACTAGGAAATGGGAAAGGGCTACTGAAAGGTAACTGTATGTTGACATGAATCATATTTCTGTTTAGGTTTGTTTATAGTTTTAAATACAGTACCAAGATGATACCGGGTTTGGATCCTTGCACATAGCCTTCAGCTATCAGGCTCCTCTCCTGTGGAACCAGCTCCCTGTCTGGGTTCAGGAGGCAGACACCGTCACCACATTTAAGAGTAAACTTAAAACTCTCCTTTTTGATAAAGCTTATAGTTAGGGAGTGAGGAGTTGCAGCGTTCAATGACAGCTGTAGACACGCCACCCTGTTTCTTTTCTTCTTCTCTTCATAGTCTCAGATTCATCTACCAACCCTTATAGAGCTGACTCAGGTTTGCCTTGGACTAGCTCTTAGTTATGCTCTTATAGTTTTAGACTGCTGGGGGACTTCCTTTTACACACTGAGCTCCTCTCTCCTATCTCTTTCCATCTGTGTGCATACATGTCCCAGAAATGCTTGTTACTAACTTAGCTCTGGGGAGCTTATGCCCCAGAGTCCTTGTGTTTTTTTTGCCCTGCAGTTTTCCTTGGATAAGGGTGGCACCTAAATCATGGTTGCAGCTGTCGCCGTGGTCCTGCTTCGTGCCCTGCTACGAACTGCTAAGCTGCAGTGCCCTGCTACATCCTGCTATGCCTGGGAGTGCCCTGCTACGTCCTGCTACGCCCTGCTACACCCTGTAACACCCTGCAGTGCCCTGCTACGCCATGAACTACTACAACTACTATTTCTAGTCATAGTTCCATTATCTTTTGTGTGACTATAATTGCCACTGTTCATCACACCCCCAACCAGTCATCAGACACCGCACACCAAGAGCCTGGGTCTGTCCAAGGTTTCTCCCTAAAAGGAAGTTTTCCTCACCACTCAAGGTTTCTGCCTAAAAGGGAGTTTTTCCTCGCCACTGTCGCACTAAATGCTTGCTCTGCAATTGTTGGGTCTTTGTAAATTATAGTGTGGTCTAGACCTACTCTATCTGTAACTCTTATGATTTGATACTATAAATAAAATGTAATTGAACTGATGGTAAATTTTCATAACACAAACATCCCAAACAATGCTAACTTTGCAGTGTCATTATTTACCAATAACCTCATGACAATGACTTAATGATGCTGTGTCTGCAGCAAAGTAAAGGTTAAGTGAAACAAGCTCTTTCTGCAAGTGTAAGTAACATTTAATATCACCCTGCTATTTTCAAACCGGTGACAGACATATGGATGTATCCACTCAAAGACAGTAGTAAGAACAATTTGCAAGCTAAACACCTGAAGGTAAGCAGAAGGCAATTATGTGCCCCCTCTTCCATATGGTTAATAGCGCCATTGTATTCAAAGTAGTTAATTTTCCCCAACTGAACTTGCACAGAACTTGCACCAGAGTACTGATGGTCTGAGCTTGTTTCTGTCACAATATATTTATACATGTGGTGCTTTGTGTGGCTGCTTTTATGTTTAATGCCTGGTTTATGTGTCATGCACATTTGTGTTGATGCTCATGGACATGTGTAGGTGTGGGCCTCTGGCTTTAAGTGAGGTGGAGTGCAGTCCTCTGCATCTTCCCAACTGTTTATACAGTACACTCATTTAGCCATTAGTCATTACAAACACATTTGCACACAAACACACTTACATGTTCAAATGCATCTCTGTATATACCCATGTGAGTATTCATTTCTATGCATTACTGATGTCCACATGGGACTGCATACAATAATGCTTGTAAATTGCTACTGTACGTATATCAAGTACCAAAGCAAACACAGCACACAATTATTTGCATCTCTTTATTTCTTGTTTTAAACAAACCATTTCCCTCCATCACTTCAGAGTAATTCAAGTTCTCTATTGTATCTCTCCACCTTTACATATTCCATATGTACAGGGATGATCCCCCTGAGGTCAGGTACGTGGATACTTCTTTATCACTCTGGGGTCTGAGGGTGTTTTCCGACACACAGATGACTTTGGTATGCTCTGATATTGTTGTCAATTTCAAATCTAAGCAGTATTTTCAAAGTACCATGACTTTTTCTATTTAGCACAAATTCAGCTATCATAATCTAAGAATGTATTTCATGATTGTACTTTTTTTTTAAATTAATGGTAAATAGGGTTGTTACTTTTTTGGGTACCGACCGAATTACGTCTGTACTACCGAGGACCGATTCACTTTGTCAAAATCAAAGCCAAATTTCGGTACCTGAGAGCGCGTAAACGCAAGCTTATCTGTCCTCTCTGCGTGTTGACAGAGAGCGGGGCTCTGACACACGTGCACGCAGAGGTGCGGACGGCGCAAACTCAAGCAAACTACATTGTCTCTGGTTGCAAGTATGGTTACCGTTTTTCAAAACTTCAAGTAGACAACGTTCACTGCGATATAATTTTAATGGTGAGCCGAAAGTAGTCGCGGTGCTGTTGACATTACACTTCCTCTGAGACAAGCAGGCACAACAGTGGTTTCTATGCCCTGGTGACTGTCAGGCTGAGGTTATAGGGCAAGGCAACTTCATTTCTATAGCATATTTCAGAAACGAGGGTATTCAAAGTGCTTTACATAAAACATTAAAGAGTGATTAATATGAAATGAAAAATGAATGAAAATAAAACAGGCTACAATATAATAATATACAAATACAAGAATAAAAGTTACAGTGAGTAAGAAATGAATAATTATTCACTTTTATACGTTGTAGGACAGGTTTGGGAGGAGAGAGGGAGAGGTTTTATTTTAATTTTTGTTTATTTTGTTTAGAGTGTAAAATATTCTAAATAAATAAAATGTTTCTAAGTAAATAGGATAAATAGGTTTGGGATTATTTTTACAACTGAAATAATTTTTTTGTTATTATAGAGGGAAGGTACCGAAAAAAGCTACCATTGGGTACCGGAACAGAATTTCAGGTACAGATAAAAATGTGAATGGTACCCAAACCCTACTGGTAAATAAACAAGTTGTAAAAAATAGATTTTTTGAAGTTTGCTGGAATTTGTGAAAAAACATTACCTTACCCATTGTGATGGACTGTTTTGGTCAGTTGGAGTGATTGTGTGAAGTCTTAGGTATGTAACAAGCCCAGCCACTTACATCTGCTCCATTGTTTTTGTCATGAACCTAGCATCTTGAGCCTGTTTTGCCAGTGTTTGGTTTTTTGCTCTAACCTGAAGTTCGTTTTTCCTGAGTTTTCGTGAACACATCCCGGCTGATTCTCCAACCACTCACACCTGCTGCAATCTACACACCTGGTCCTGATTATCATCCTCTGCACCATTTAAGCCGTGACCAGACATTCATTCCCTGCCGGATCGTTAGCGTACCCAGTATGTTTAGCTCTCGTATCAAGCCTCCAGGTTTTTTTTTTTTAAGTCTTTTGCTGTTTTTGCCTTTTGTCCTGACGCTAATCTGCCGCTTGTTCCTCTGTCTACAGTTACTCAACTGGATTGTCATTCACACCTGCCTGGTTGTCAACTTCACTGCAGCACATTTGGATCAGCACAAACCCTGCAGCCTTCCAGCATCACTACCTGCCAACCAACTGGACCAAATTGTTTTCCACATTAAAATTCAAAATAAATATTCACCTTGTATTTCCTACTTACCTTGTCCTGGTCTGCTTTTGGGTTCCTGCACTAACAAACCGTGACAGTTTTATACAACTAATTTGCTATCTAAAAAAAGTATGGCTGTTGTTTTTTAAACCAAGAGTTAGAGTGGGAGGGTCAATTGCTCTTTTCACTGAATATGCAAAAGTACTGTTCACAGCGTATTCCAGGTGAATGGGACTGCAGAGAGTTTACAGCAGCCTATTCAACTATTCTGTTCTGTTCATGCAGGGGGACAAAGAAAACTTCCTGAGGCCTAAACATTTCCCTGAACTATTTACAATTAGTAAATCATATAATTCCTGATATGAAAATACTTAGTAAAGTTTATAAAGAATGAAGAACGCAAATATGACAGCCTCGGTGGATTGTTGTCTCCCGTGTTGCAAACAAAGAAAATGACAGCAGTTTGGCTGTGTCAGGGAGTCCGGTTACAGCAGCTGTGTGTCCAAAGCAGCCTCCTGGCTGTGTCTCCCTTTACCGGTGTATTGCTTGCGTCCTCGTGAGCTGTTGAGGTGGAAACTATGCTCTATTCTCCTGCTATTTATTGGTCCCCAAGCGGGACAGCAGATGCTATCCTTTTCTGGATCTTAGGTGACTCAATTAAAGCAAAGTAAGTATAGCTTCACCCCCTGGGATGCAAGATGTTGATGGTCCAAACCATCACAGCAGGTGTTTGCCGCCATCTACCTAAGGGACCCATACTTCCAGATACCAGGCTGGCAGGGTCACTGGCTTTCCTGAGGTTTGCCTTCAAGGGCCAGATGTTAAGTCTCAGGTTCTGCCTTTCGGCATTTCACTAGCTCCCCGAACCTCACCTGCTGTATAGAGGCAATTATTGCACTCATAGGCAGTGAGGGCTTAGGACCACAGTCATCTCAACAATTGGCTGATTGGGATTGGAGGAACAATGCCACTGTCATCTGGATCTGCTTTTGGAGCACATTCAGAGCCTGGGCCTGTGCCTGTCCACAGGGGTCCCACCAGACCGTGGTGGTGGGTGGTTTGCAGAGGCTTGGAGCCCTTTGCTGGTGGCGGACTTTGGCCAACATAGCAAAGGACTGCGCTGGGACAAGTGGTTTAACACCAGCTGGTCTCCACAGATGTGCCTCAGGCAGGTAGGGGTGCTATCCACGAAGACCGTGGGGTCAGCGGCCATTGGAACAGCCTTTGGGTGACTCAGCATATGGAGCTAAGAGCTGTTCACCTAGCGCTTAGCCAGGTCCTACCCAGGCTGAGAGGTCTACACATCATTGTCAGGATCAAACTACAGACACAAGTGGTTGCCTATATGCAAACTGGCAACCAAGCTGTAGCTGTGGGCACATCCCCTCTTCTGCTCCAGAGAGGTGCATGGGCCAGGCTGTTGACTCAGAAGCAGACATCATGTTAAGAAGGGCACCACACCCATAGGAGTGGAGGCTCCATCCTCAGGTGTCGCTTCAGCAAAGGACATAGCAAAAGAGTGTCTACTCTTCTTCTCCCTGAAGAACGTCAATCCACCCCTGGGTAGGACGCTTTTGGCTCACCTATGGCCTCAGGGCCTGCTTTACGCCTTTCACTCTCCTCCAGCCTCTTCTCTGAGAATTCAGGCTAACGGAGTGAGACATTTGGTGGCTCCTCTTTGGCCCTCCATGATGTGTGTTTAGGCTATTCCTCCCCTCTTGGATGGGACACCGTGAGCCCCTGCTCCAAGGGTCTTGCTATAGGGCTCATGCTGGTGGCCTTGCCCCTGAAAGGGACGGCCTCCTGGCTTTGGGCTTGCCAGAGCATGTGGTGAGGATAATACAAGAGGCCTAGGCCCTTCCAAAACCTAGGGCTGCCTATTTGTACAGTAAAGCCATTGGTCCTCAGAGCACTTCAGCATCCTTCCTGATCTGAAGTGGATCCCCCTTAACACTGGGTTCCTCTGGCATAACCTTCACCAGAAGGGTAGGCAAGCTCCATGAACTTTCTGTTTAGAGTGAAGGATGCAGGATCTTGCTGGATGGGTCGGGTGTAATACTTCGCCCCAACCCGGCATTCCAGAGTGAGGTTCCATCTGGGTTCCATCTGATCCAGCCTGTGGAGTTACAGTCACTCTCCTCTTGGGATAAATGGTATAGTAGCCACAAGGCTTGACCTTTGTGATTTGCAGAGCGTTGAATCCGGTTGATGATACCATAGTGTTCCTTCAAAGCTGTGTCTTAAATAAGTATCCACGTACCTGATCTCAGGGGAATCATCTCCGTACATATGGAGTATTTAACGGTGGAGAGATAGTGTCTTCACTCAGAGACTAAGTTTACAATGATACCGAGCGTTTAGTTACATAGCCAGTAAAAGATTTAATATTAAGAATTAATATGTACACATTTTCCAAAATGAAAAACCATCTGGGGTTGTTAAGTTAAACCTATATTATGATTTCCTATTATTTTGTATTATTGTTATATTATACAATATGACATATAAAATACTATACAAGTATACTATATGTTATTTATATAGCACATTTTAAAACACAATGTTACACAATGCCTTACAAAGGAAAAAATAAATAAAACAAATCAGCACCATAATTATAGAAAGTCCACTGAATAAAAAAAAAGGTCAAAACAATAAACAAATACAAAACATAAAATAAAACTTAAGATGTACTTTGATATGTGCACTAAGATAGAATCGATTACATTTAAAGTGGTGCTCTACCTTATTGTGGTGGAGAGGCATATTTGTCTGAAAGTCCCAGAGAGCTATGCTGCTGGGAGTTAAAAAACAGACAAGCTCACATGGACATCTCCTGATGGTAGAACCCCCACCAAATTTACAACATTATCATAAATGATAATTAGTTGAATAAAAGTGTTAAAGCAATAAAGCTACTACCACATCCATTAATCCAGAGCTTCGAAGTGCTGCCCGTGGGTTATTTTTCTTTGTCAGTAACATTAACGTTAGCTAGGTAACTAACTTAATGCTACATTAACAAGGAGTTGACTACACAGCTAACAACAACAGTGATAAAAGCATAACACTCAACATTCAGTGTCCGGCTGATCTGCTTTCACAAATGGGCTTTTCTGTCTTTGACGACACCAAGAGTTTAGAGATTTTTAAATAAAAGCGCTCCGAGTGGTCACACAAAAAAGGCTGAGCACTCTTATTGGGAACATTTGAAAAAAAGACGCTGGTGCTCATAAAAACAAAAAAAGCTATGTGAAAACAGCCATACCCAGCAGTTGTTTGGCTCTGGATCTTCTACCAATCTGAGTTTTGGATAAAAAGCCGCCAAGAGGCTTTGTCATTAATTAACTGATTGCAATCAAGAAAACGTCAGATTATATAAACCGGTTGATTTATTTACACATTAATTACTTTGTGAGGTATGATTTATTTGTGATGATTTCCACAAATTTGTGCCTTATTGTAATAAGGCACAAATTTGGCTGAGATTTTGCAATGTACAATGTAGGAAATGTGTAGGTATTTGAGAAAAATGGTCTGAGCTGGGTACAAAGGGATGAGGTTTCAGTATGTGGCACTGAGCCATTGCCCTTCTCTCAAGCTTTCTTCAATAGGAGGTGAAGTGACAAACACACAAATCTGCTCCGACAGTCAGTATTCATGCAGCCCTCTAGTCAGGCACAGTCAAACCAGCCAGAACATCCACTGGCAGGTAGGGGAGCATTGATGTGATATTGTGTGGGAGGTAAAAGTGTGTGTGTGTGTGTGGGGGGGGTATGCATTGAGAGTGGCGAAATCCCTGGTGAAGTATTGACACATTAAAGAGTACATAACAACAACAACAACAACAACAACATTATGTTCTTTAATTGTTTCTTTAATTTCCAAATGAAATAATCGTTTGATTTTCAAGCTCAGATGCTGCAGATTAGCTAATGTATAGCAGCTTGACAGGCTCAGGATGTCACTTCCCTGTATCTATTGTTTATTTCTACATCACATATTGGACAAGCCTTGACATGTACTGCAGTGTGAACTAGTCAGTTGCTCAAATCATAGCAGAGACCAGTTAGAGCTGGGGTGTCAAACTCAATTTCACAAAGGGCCACGCTGGAAAATGAGAATCACATCAGAGCCAGACATGTACACTTTATTGACATGATTTTTAATATATTTGACTATATTATTGCATGTCTTATATAGTCTTTTTCACATACAATTTGTACACATAAAGTCGTAAAAACGTCAGCAAAAAAAGTTCCTTAGGCACCATAGAATTGAGCAAAAACATGCATTCTGATTACATTTTCAAAAGGAGGCCTGAATATGCAAACTCATTGGTTGTGAGGGAATTTCTGAGTCCCAAAGTCTGCAAATCTGCCAAATTCAGCTTTGAGTGACTCGTGATTGCAGTTTGCAAACATTTTCCTGTCTTTTTGGTTTGGCGCACAACAAGGCGGGCCAACATCTATTGTGAACCTAAATTGATTTGGTAGGCCAGATCAAAATTTGCAAGGGGCCGGATTTGGCCCGCGGGCCTTGAGTTTGACACGTGAGTTAGAGCAACCGAAAGCTCAGCAGCACAGAGGAAAAGAGATGAGAGAGAGAGAGAGAGAGAGAGAGAGAGAGAGAGAGAGAGAGAGAGAGAGAGAGAGAATGGCCAAGGGACATTGACTACACACAGCAAAATAAATGTGGCAACTGGAACCAAAACTGGTTCTTCAGAGTAATGCCATAGAAGAACTATTTCTTTTTCGACAAAGCACCTTTCAGATGAAAGTTCTTTAAAGAACCATTTTCTTAAAACATGCACGCACACATGCAGGTGCCTCAAAGAATCAACAATAAAAAAAAAAAAAAATCAGGCACCATTTCTGGTTCTTTGAAAAACTTACGAAAAAGAATTGTTCAATAAAGAACCTTTCCCAAAAAAGTTATTTGCGGGCCCAAATGGTTCTTTGAGTACTTAACGTTGCAATACTGTATATGGTGAAGAAATAAATGAAATAGCGGGTAAATCACATTTTTTAGAAATTAACCTAACACAACCACTCATGATCTTGTGAAACCCTTTCAAATCCAATTAGACAACCTCTAAAATAAATTGTGGTCATGTTAAAAGATTTGTTTTTTTCAGTTCCTAAGAAGCTGACATTTTAGAATTACCAGCTTTTACTGGCCAGCAACAATATATAGAATGTTGTGACCTTAAAGACCTTAAAATGTATTGTATAAATCAAAGCAACAATGTCCAACATCGTCAAACAAGTACTTGGCTTTTTTGATCATGTGAAGGCAGAGTTCAAAAGTAGTGGTGTTTTGTTCTGTGTCGAGGCTTGGGAGCGTGTGTCAAGAAATCCCGAAGTTTTCCATGAAGTGCATATCGAGGCTTGTATTTTTTTTTTTAAACCAATGATGTCATTGATGATGTCCGAAGCCTCGCTGCCACCTTGGCAAGAAAGTAAAAGAGATTTCTCTGTTTTTCTAGCTACCAGAAAAACCAGAGCTGATGAGTCAAAATGATTGTGAGTCCTTCACAATCACACATAGCCATTTAGTATTGTGGAGGATGTGGAATTTAGGGATTTTGTTTCCAAAATAGACCCGACCTACGTTTATCCCACAAGGTGCCATATCCCGCAGGTGTGTCATGGTGCATGAAAAAAAGTCAAAGAATATTTCATGTTGCATTTGAAAATTAAGCACTTTCCTTTAGGCTATAAAGCCGCGATTAAGGCCAAATATGCTGAGTTAAAGGAAAAAGACAAAGCTTAAGTGAAGAAGGTGGTTGCAGTGAGCCTAACCATGTGGACGTCCATCAACATGGATGTCTACTTGAGTACTGAAATTCCTCCAGGCACACACTTATGGGATTATATTTGTGCCTTTAATTCCAAGCAAAACTTCTCAAGTATCAAACAAACATCACTAACTCAAGCAAAAAAATTGTCACCTCAAAGGTAAAACTTGCAAACAAAACATTTGTGTAGTCGTAAACTATTGGTATTTTATTTGTTTGCTATTATGTCCTTTTGTTTACAGTTCCCTCTGCTTCTTTCTCAATGATCAGTCTTTTGCTCTCTCCATCACGTTTGCAGTTGTGCTCCTAGCTTTCTCGTTTGCGCTTGCAAATTCTTTGCTTGCAATTCTGGCACAAACCTCGTGTGTGGGCGGGTCTTACAGGGGTGCGTCCTCATTGGCTAATGAGGTTTTGGAGTATGTTTGAGTGACAGCTCAGTGCCTGCCCTGACGTTTCTTGTTTTGTTGTGTTAAGTTACAAGCTAGCTAGTAAAGGTGTGTAAGTTAGCATTTAACGTTAGCTAACTGCTAACGGCACCTCCGACGTTGGATCCGGAACCTTTTTTATTGGATCCGGCACCTCC
Organism: Zingel zingel; assembly: GCA_023566125.1. Taxonomy (NCBI): domain Eukaryota; kingdom Metazoa; phylum Chordata; class Actinopteri; order Perciformes; family Percidae; genus Zingel; species Zingel zingel. Next base: position 33,248,400 of record CM042324.1, read on the forward strand.
TGTGTCACTTTGAAAAATTAATCGCCTAAATGAAAAAAATAAATTACTGTTTGTGTAGTGTTCAATGTTGTTATCTGTCTTGTTAGTCTTTATTCCCTATTGAAGTTCCACAAAAATCTTGTGTTTGCATTTTCGATGCGTTTTGAGGTGAATTTTCAGATTAAGACGGAGGGGGGGAGAGGGAGGCACTTCAACAGCGCGGCGCTGCAGTTCAAGTGACACAAGCGCTGGTAACACTTTATAATAATGGTACATGAATTATCATGAATTCATGCATAACTTAATGCATGAAAAAGCATGAATTCATTCATGTAGTACTTCATGAACTTTCATTTATATACATGGATTTATAGTATCTCATGCATGACTTAATGCAGGAACAATACATTTATTAATGCATTAATTAAGGTATTTGAATCATCATGACTTCTGATTTATTAATGATGTTCATGTCTTCTTCATCAGGTAAATTTTTAGCTAAAATGACAGAACAAAAAACTGTCCAGTCACAGAAGTGTACATATATTCTAATGAATTATTGTGTTGTAATCATGATTAACTAAACATTACTTCTTCATTACTTCATCATGTTTGTGGCCCCTGAGATAAAGTGCTGACCTGGACCAGTCACAGCAGTATACATATATTATAATGAATTATAGTGTTGTAATCACGACTAACTAAACATTACTTCTTCATTACTTCATCATATTTGTGGCCCTTCAAATAAAGTGCTGACGTGGACCATCTTTAATATTGATAAATAAGATATGATTAATGGTGGCTTATGCAGCAATCATCTTTGTGACCCCTCATATGAAGTCAGCCCTGTTTATTTAGGCATCACATTTTTGTTTTATAAATCACAATAATTAAACTGTAATTGTAGACTTTTAATTATGAATTATTTAGTTGGAAGAATTTTACGTATAATACAGTATTATCTTAAAGCTCAAAAACCATTTAGGACAACTAATTCATGATATTAACAAACTTTAATGCATACTCTAAAGCCAACAAGATTTAAGTTCCACATACCATGTCACATGGATTGACAAGCAATAACATTTGTCAAATATGGAAACCCCAATAATTTTATATTGTTAAATCGGTTGTTATTTCAACTGAACCACAAAAAACAGAAAGCACTGAAATAGCTAAATACACTCAATCACTGAACAATTTGACTTCTCTACCTCCTGAGACAAAATTTCCTTTAAAGTGTATAGTAACTCCTAAGGTCTATGACTCATATGTAATGATAATTGATGAGAGGCACACAGTGCACAATCTTGACACAACCATGTTCTTTATATCTGAAGCCAGTCAGCTCTCTGGGGTTCTATCAGGGAAACATCACCCGAATGTCCTTCAGTAAACGACCAAGAGGTCCTTTCCTATGCCTGTTTCCAAGCCAGTATGTCCATTCTATAACTGCAAGATGTTCTAAATATAGCTTTAATTAATTATGGAGTAATTATGTACTGTAAACTGTGTTCAGTATATCAATCAAAATAAGCAACATTGAAAAAGAAAATTCTTTGCGCTGCTCTTTATTACTCTCTATCTGAATGTTGAGCACATCCTACACATCCCTAATTAAAACTATGACTTTGCTTTTCACAATCACTACAAACTAAATGGTAGTTTGAACCAAGAAGTAGAACTATAAGTTAGTTAGGGTTTGGGTTAAATGCTTCTGGTCCAAGCAGGCACCGAATCTGGTACTGGGGCTGACCACTTGTACGTCACAGTTTTAAGTTTTGGACTCTTTGTTGAAATTACAATCTCTCTCATAAATTGTTCTTATCTTGCTTGTGCCATGACATCACAATGCTAAGAAGTTTTCAGACTGACACACCTGCTGTATACAATCTGCATCACAGGTAAACCAGATAGTTTAGACTTCATTTAGCCACAAACTGCCTACCTTTCGTTTATGGCGAAAGTTGCTCTCGTCTATGACAACAAACTCCCTTACATCACCTAGGCGTTTTCCAGTTTTTGTTTCATGTCGCTTCATTGTATGTCTGCAGACTCTTCTTGCACAGGATGCCATCTTTGAGAGTGTTGTTGAGCTTTTTGCTATGCCATCTGTCTTCATGTCAACCTGCCTCAGTCGCAAGCCTTGTGAAAACCTGATAAGGAAGAAAACGTACCTGTTTATTAAATGTTTCCGGACATCACAACATAGCCCTTTTACAGGCTGGGAAAAAATTGTGTTTTTTTATGTCCCTCATTAATTAAATATAGCTACAGAATGCAGTATTGCGGTATACTGCCTTGCTATAACATCTTAGAACAATAAAGCTATCTAAATACAGTCATGATAAAGATTTTTAACTATTGGATTGCAGTGAAGTTATTGGTAAAATGCAGTAAAATTATCTGGATTACCTGTAGAAAAATTTCATCCATGAAATAAAACTGCATTTTGAGTTCTCAAAGACAGATCCAGTTCTTGTTGTCTTGGTTATTTTTCTTCCCCTGTGGCTCTTGTGTCGGCATACCCTGAATAAAAAAAATGTAAATTAATGTAAGTAAACCTTCCACGATACAGTAAATACTATACACAATAAACATGTAATTAACAATCATTTTAATAAACACAATTTAATAAACAAAACCAATAGCCATTTAACAAATATTGTGTAAAGCATTGTTTTTATAGTATGATGGTCCTGAATTAGGACAAAACCATTTAACCATGGAACATTTCAGTAAATTTAGTCTACCCCTAACATTTTAATACAACACTACAACACTATAAATACATTATTAAAAAAATTACAAACAATGATAAATATTGGTAATTGCTTGAAAGTGCACAGCATTTGTAAAAATAAAAAAGAGAGAGAGTATATCAGGAAGAAAAGAATACAACAGTGCAAAGAATGGGATACAAACAGGAGAAAAGTGAAGTGAATTTAGTAATGTTATGCCACATACCATCTATAGACATCTGTTGAGTTGTGTTTCTTCTTCAGCTTCATTGCATTTTGACATAACCTGCACCTTATTTTCTTTTTCAAAAGCTTTTTGTTTTGTAGCCATCTTATCAGCTTGACTGTCTTCCTTTTAGTTGGCTTTCCTTCAGTCAAACACAATATTTTACTTTCCAGACTCATGTCCCTACCATTGACATATGGTCCCTACCATGGATTGTGAAATTGGTCTTAAGGTGAGGTTTGCTGGCCTATTTTTTTTTTTCCCAGTTACGTTAATTGCCCGCATAAACCTAACCAATCAGAAACAGAGTAGGGTGACCTTTTGGGAGCGGTCTTGTGTGCCCTTGTGGAATAGTGTTTGCCTCCTGTTAAAATACATAGCGCCCCTATCTGTAGAGATGCTCCCTAACAAAAACATCATAAATGTTCTTAATGATATCAAACTATTTGGAGCGCCGTGTTCTCTGACAGTGGTATCACCCTGGGACAACACATTGGAAATCCACTTTGCCTCGGAGCGAGAAAAACTTCAACAGTTCTGCAGTTAGCACCAGATAACGTTACCGAGGACAGTGGAGAGGAGGGGGAGGAGGAAGAGGAAGAGGAGCGTGGAAGATCTGAAAACAACCTAAGCATGGAATCCTTAGCTCTGCGAAGAGGCAAGAGAAAGTGCCAGAAACCTCAGTATGACACGGACAAAATTATTGGTATGTAACATACGAAAACATTGATCTTGCTAATTTGGTGACGGAAAAGTATGTTATAAAATTCAGAACGTTACAAAATTACAGTGACGTTTGCTAACTAGCTAGCAAGAACAAGCTAACGTTAGCCAGGTCAACTGCGTGCTAGATTTCAGTATTGGTTATTCAAACTTACTGGTAAAGGTCAACGTTAGCTATAAAAAGCTTATTATTATTTATTCTCTTTTACAATGGATAACGTTATCACTGTACACCAGCTTTGTGACTATTTAGGTTTAGTTTATATCATCGTTTTGTAATGTTACACTGTTAACGTTACACAACACTAGCTAATGTGAAAAATGGTTAGCGTACTGTTCTGGAATAACGTTAACGTTACTTCTAAAAGATGTGCACTTAAAAGCTTACATATAACTTACATTACATTGACTTAGCTGAAGTATCAAAAATGTGTATCTTCATGTTATCTGGGCCTCTGCACAGTGAAATGATAACGTTTAACCCCCTTCTAAAAAACATTAAGCAGCAATAAGTGATGTGACATTGATAGTGACACTAAAATTATGCTTTAAGTTATTCTCTTCTGTTTTGTCTTGTGTAATCTTCCACCCAGACCCGTCTGTGCAACAGCCTCCACAAGATAAGGCACAGAAAAAAACTGCAAATACCAAGATGCATGAAAAAGGTATCCTACATTGTTTTGTCTGTATTGTTATAATGTAGTATTGTTGTTATAAAGGTTGTTTATTGTTCTCTTAAAACACTGGAACTGAATAGTGAAACTAAAGTTTGTTGTTCATTATGGAGATAAAAAGATGCTGTCAAAATAACACCCAAACCTTGCTGCCAAAGGAGATCCTCTCTGGAGATTTTCAAAACACAGGTGGTTACTACTATCTACATGTACTGTTGTTAACCTATACCGTTTTTTTTAAATCCTGACATACTTATCAATATTTTAGTGCTGCATTAAGTCACACAAAATAAATCAGCAAAAGAAATGTACTGCTAAAAAGGGGGTGTCTGCTTTATTACATTGTCTTTGCTGTATATAAGCTATTGTAAGGTTAATTTTACTCAGCCCTCACTGAAATTTTTGAATTATAATGTTGACTTTTTTTCAGCATTGTATGTTGTATTTTATGTGGTTTTTATAAAGCTTACTACAAATACATTTCTAAAACTTACTAATAGTTGTTATGAATCCAAAATGAATCCCCAACATACAAAATTATCTGAAGAGGTTCTAATCTCCTAATACAAAATTAGCCCTTGACCTGGCTGCTACTTAGACATAAACATACATTACTGGCCAAAAAAGAACATTGACATCATGTGTAGCGAAGGTATTATCTCTCTAAATTTGTTATTTATATCTTTCATTCAAAATGTACAGTGCTTCCACCTCCGCATAACCATCCAGGAACCTCTGCAAAAGAAAAGGCAAAAGAAAACGGTATGTGGCATGTGTTTCATAGCCAGTTACATTCAGTGAAACATTAAAGATTGAATTTATATTTTCAGTTTTATAATTTTAGTTTTATGCAGCTTTAATTATTTGCCATTTTGCTATTGGCTAAGGAGAGGGAGATTGTCAAAAGTTTAAAATGTAATAGTATTTCATTATGAGGCCTCTATCTGTTCCAGAATACTCTACTCCACAGACACTTCTGCAGGAGGATAGGCAAACCATTGAAAAGCAAAAAGGTGAGATTGCCACCTTAAAAGAATGGATTGACATGCTTACTGAGGAGAGAAATTTCCTCCGGGAGAGACTTAAAGAAGGTAAAGATGATTTGAGGAGATTACAAGCTCATAAATGTACATGTATGTTGATTGTGATATAACATCTGCTGTTAAATCACTTTATTTGTTTTGCACAGCTCTTACACTAAAAAATGACAGGAGAGCTGAGACAGCATTTAAGATCTCACCTGTAAAGAAAAAATCTGGACGGAAGAAAGATGACTCAGATGAAACTGACCTTTCCTCATCTAATGAGTCCTCTGATTCTGAAGCCGACACAACATCATCTGAGGACAAGAAGCCCAAAAAGTCCAAGTCCAAGCGCAAAACAAAAAAGCTGAAAAAAAAATGCGAGGTATGTACTGAGTTGTTCAAATACTTAAGTGACATATTTCTCAGTCTGTTTATGGACTGCAACTTTAAAATGAGGTCGCCTGAGCACATTGACCAATGCTGACAAAACAAAAAGAACCACTCTGTTAGCACAAACATGTTATACCTTCCCTAAACAAATTCCTCCCTAGTAGTATCACAAAAGTCCCACAACTGCAGAGGGCACTAATTTTTAAGAGAGATGCAGCAGGTGAAAGCTATTTCCATGGAAGCTGACAGATGCCTTGCTCATCAAGTTGTTGTGTTATGCAGTGTGTTGAATCCTTACAAATGCATAACATCTGCAAAACAATTAGCCAATTTAATTTTGATGACTGGTTTGTCATAAACCCCAACATAGTGAAGTTGCCATTAAAATTGACAGCAGTGTTGCTTTTAACTGGACAGTTATCTGTAACACAGCGGTTTTCACAAGTTTATTAACCAGTGGGAAAATGTCCTCATTGAGGCATCTCTATTTCATAGAGAGTCATAGACATACTGTATGTGTCCTTTTTTGCTCACACATGCCTTGCCTGTGTATTTACTTGATTCCTCCTACCGTCTAAATGCACACATGGCATTACCATATTCTTTTATGATACTTAATTTATTAATTTAGAAAGAACAGCTTCTACACTTATGTTTTACATGTTTTATCTTCTGGCACATATCACTCTGATTAAGTAATTATGATGGCACTAGTCATTTTTATATACCTATTAGTTCCTCATTTGCTCGGGCTGGCCCCTAAAAGTCAGGTATTAAGATCAGTCGATGGAACCCTAATTTGAATCTCAGTTTCTGAGTCAAGCCCTAATACTAACCACTAGCATTAAATATTGCTTGACTGCTGTCCAAATGTGCGCAGTAAGTTAACAGTTACATTCTGAGAGACACCAAAAAGCGTACAGGTGCAGTCCTTACTAACTTTTTAAATGATACATTGGTACAAAGTGGCATTTCTCATTCTAACAAACATCTTTGGCAAGCATGCAAACAATGGCTTGCAATGCACTTTTATCAGATAACATTCAAGAGTTTAATTTTGTAGTAATTCATGAAATGAAAGGTGATAAAGCTGATAAAATTAAAAAAAATGAGGAGCCAGCTAGCAGCATTGATTTATGCGGGATATTTGGTTGCAGGGAGGTCGTAGTGAAATTTAATGTTTTAAGGGGGTAATTGTCACAAGGTCAGTGTTCAAGGTATTGGCCTGAAGTGCTAGCTGAGTTGACTCAACTAGAAAATTCTGATTTGGGTACATTGCTAGTGTGTTCTTGAGTAAGAATTGGGTTGAAACGTTATAATGCAACTTAAGAGAGCTCTGATTCCAGTTTGCATTTTACCTTATTATTGTTACTATTGCTGCACAATTTGTACTTGAAGTATTTAAGTGTGTGCTAGGGTTGACTACTGTGTTAAGAGCTAGTGGTCTGATGATGAAGCAAATAGGGTGGGGTTTAAGTTTCATTTGATCATGCTACTTGTATTTTTTTGTCTTGCAGTGAACCCCTGACCGCTCCATCCAGCGTTACAACATGGTGCTGGAGATGGTGAGGAATGATGGCATCAGCAAAGCGGAAGCCTATGCAAGGCTTGGAGTAGATCGGAATACCATTGTATATCAGGCACCAATTGCTGAACTTGCAACTACCAACAATGAGCTGTACAAGACACTGAGGTCTACTTTTAAAAGAAAGGACAGCCTCAAAAGATTTGCTGAAACATGTAAGGGCTTTTGTGAGCAGGAGCCTACAGCTTCAGCAATTAAAAAAAAAAAGAAGCTGGATCCTTTGTGTAACATTGTCATGTTATTGGACATCATAGGCCTACAATTTAATTTTGCATACTTGTGTAATTCTATTTTTGTAGGATTTAAGTTGGATCTTGAAGCTGTTTTTTGAATGTTTACTATTTGTAAACATTTGCACTTTGCACTTTACAGATCATTTATCTGTTTTTTTATTTTTTGTCAAGACTTTTCAGGTCTACAGACACTAAGAAGTTAGTAAATAGTCAAATTCATAAATATTTTACTTGGGTGAGCATTGTTGTATGTGTCAACCTCTAGATAGAATACATTATATTCACAGCTTCGACATTGTACAACATAACCAATATAAAATACACAATGCTAGGCTTAGCATTGTGTATTATCAGACCAATAGCAACCACAACAATGAGTAATTAACATTAGCTGGAAAATAATTTGACACAATAATAGACCATATACTGACCTACCTGGGACAGCATAGTAGCTCTGCTCGGATCCTGCAGGTCCGACAATGTTTCATTGTTCTACAGAACGAAGACGATAATTAATACAGCTCCATTGAGTAAGGCATTTAACGTTAGAAGTTGGTTAACGTTAAATGCTAACTTACACAGCTTTAATAGTAACTTAACACAACAAAACAACAAACATCTCTTAACCATGCTAGTAACATACATCACCGACAATATATATGATCAATACTTACACTTTATTAATCTTGTAGGAATCCGCTTTGTAGAGTGGTTTGTGTGTCCTCCAGAGTCTCTAATGTCAGCTGCACTGAAACAGAAGGGCAGGCACTGAGCTGTCACTCAAACGTACTCCAAAAACTCATTAGCCAATGGGGACGCACCCCTGTAAGACCTGCCCATGCAAGAGGTTTGTGCCAGAATTGCAACCAAAGAGTTTGGAAGCGCAAATGAGAAAGCTGGGAGCACAACTGCAAACTTGATGGAGAGAGCAAAAGACTGATCATTGAGAAAGAAGCAGAGTTTACGACACAGAAATGTTTTTTTGCAAGTTTGAGATGACAATGTTTTTGCTTGAGTTAGTGATTTTAGTTTGATACTTGAGAAGTTTTACTTGGAATTAAAGGCACAAAAATAATCCCATACACACTACTGATGGAGCTCAGCGCAAATTCTTTCAGGAAGACTTCTAAACACAATCACTTTCTCTCTCCTCTAAACGGATCTGCCATAGAGGTGTCCACTTTATCTTAACCATCAGAGGCGGCCATGAAAATCACGAGCCAATCACTGCATGACATCCCTGTTTTAAACCTCTCTCTCTCTGCTGCTCAGTTGTCATTTCAGGATAAGAGCACCAACTCACCTTTTCACAGCCCGCGTCTCGCGTTGGTAGCAGCTAATGTCTTTCTAGAGGATATCTCTCTTTCGCACTTGTCCTGCAAGCAGTTTTTCCGCAGCCATGGCGCATGCACGCGGGTGCAAATGGTAGCCACCTGGCAGCGCAATATTCACTCCAGAAAGTATTTTCACATGACTGCAGTCCCGGGGATTTTGCCTGGTTCGCAGCACCTGACTCGCCGTACGGCCCTGCTCTGACCTGCACAGTTGGCCTCCAGCCGGCGACTCTCATCCGCCAGCGTTGAACGTACTTCGGTCGGTTCCATCATGGCAGAGGAACCGGCTTGTTCAACTCAGCTGGATCATCCAACCCTTAGAAGTTAAGTTATCTCATTGGGCATATTTTGTTCATTCATGTTTGCCGCCCACCAGTAATGCGGATCAGGTTGCCGTGGCCTGGAGTTCTGGGCGCTGTCTAAACTCTGGCTTCAGCCGTAGATTTCTCTGCGTCTCTGGGGCCTATTTACCGTAAATTCTATGATAGAGACAGCCGGGGACATCGTTTTACTTCTATACATGCATCAAGGTTAATTGTGCACTTAGGCAGGCACGTCTTTTCTCTATGGGCTCACTAGGAAAGCTGCTTTTTATCTTTTCCAACATCCTTTTTAGCATGCTCTATCATTTCAGTTGACGTTCTAAATTCACATGCGCATTTATGGTGGTTTCGGCTTTACAACAGATGTTGCTCTGGACCATGGATGTATTAGCTCTGGAAGGTAACAGTGAAGTACGTTACACAGCTGCAAACTGATCTTGCCTACGTAGTTGTGGTATGTGCAGCCTGTCCGAAGTTGCTAGTCTTCTGGTGGCTGTGCATGAGTAATCTCAATAATTTCAATCTGCAGAGACGGAGATTGAGTTATATGCTAGGAGATAATGTAAGCAAGGGGTAATTGTTGCTAACTAGAATGCTAGTTAACATTAGTTATTTATCTTACCAGCTAACGGTAGCCTTTTTTACAGCACAATATTCTTATTGTACAACGGCGTCACATCGTCGTTGTTCGCAACACATTCTCACACCAAATCTAGTAAAATAGGGACATTTGGTCAGGTGCCTTTGTCGTTCTTATTGACACTAAAGGTCTCCTTTAGCGTTTTATGTAAACGTGCTTGGTCAGGACTATTGCCGTCCCTTTAGCGCTATAAGTAAACGTGCTTGGTCAGGACTATTGCCGTCCCTTTAGCGCTATAAGTAAACGTGCTTGGTCGGGACTATTGCCGTCCCTTTTGATGTAGTTATGTTAAGGAAAAGGTCGTGGGTGGGCTTACGGTTCTGTGACACGCGGGAAGAATGGGACGGTTGGGTTTAGGAAAGAGTCGTGGGTGGGCATACGGTTCTGTGACACGCGGGAAGAATGGGACGGTTGGGTTTAGGAAAGAGTCGTGGGTGGGCATACGGTTCTGTGACACGCGGGAGAAAAGAAAAAAGCGACTATAGCAAGCGGGAAGCAAACCCCGCTCTCCTGGGTGAAAGTCCTGTGTTTGACCCATCCGCCACCCCAATCAACATCCTAGCGTGGAAATTCGCCCTTACATAGTACTCACTAAATCCTATCTAACTGCTGCTCTCACCGGTACGTTACATAAATACACTGAAGGACGCCTTTTACGTCGCATCAGACGCTGACGGCCACTGTCCAAACGTCCTTATTTTACGAGTTCGGAATGAGAATGGGTTGTTCGACAATTTTAATTAAAATTTGAAGATCTATCTAACAAGCTGCATTACTCGCATCAGCTATTTACTTTATTTTCATCTCATATCTGTGGGGGCCTCATTGTGTTTACGTTTTATTTAAATCTATTTACAAAAATGTGTTGTTCATTTCCACTAAGCTTCCTATGTTGGCAATATATTGGTGTGAGTCCTGCAAATCAGATTCTGACTGATTCCCGGTAGATGTGTGAACGGTTGCAGCCCAGGTTTCTAATTACTACGCCGTATTCACTTTCGGTCATGGCCTCGGCGGCTGGTCTTGCATCATTAAGTGCGTTGTCTTACTCATGGGCGCGCCAAACTCAGCATGGTGCATATGGGTCGCGTGGCCTCCTATCAGCATTATGGTCATCACAACCTCCTATTTCATTGATCCTTCTTGCGGTATCCTATGTCTGATTTTGTCTACTTCTACCTAGAGTCTGCGATGCCCGCTGAAGGTGAGTATTTTGTGTATCCACCCAGACACTATTACTTATTAAAGATTACTTTCGGCCATGTCGACACAATTAATTTTTGTTGGTATTCACTTGCTTCGCATAATCATCATCGTGCGGATGGCTTCTCTGTCTTAACCACGCTAGCGTCAGTTCAGTTGGTATCTGGGAACTACTAAGGCACTATATTAATAATACATGTGTGGCACTCGTTTTCTTTTGCTGAGTTAAGTTTGGGGGGAATCCCTATCCTAAGTATGGTGGTGGTAGTCCATCTTACTGGGCAAACGGCGGTCGTTATTGTCTTACGTTATTCATCGAATTTTAGCAGCAAGTTGTACAGTTCATCTCTGCATTATGTTTAAACAGAATTCATCTTTGCAATGGATTCTCATATTTGCTACACCCTACGGATCTCATCATATCAATGTCTCATTATGAGCATGTTTTACACAATGTCTTTGCAGCACGGCCAGCTAGACTTCATATTCCGCACATTCAACTTGCTTCTTCTTTGCAGCATGTTTAACCTGTCTTTTCTCGCAGCATGGGTAAAATACCTCTATTGTAACTCTTTATCTATGCAGTGCATTAAGTGACGTTATCACTGACCTTGTACGCAGCTAACTAATTTGACCTCATTCAAGTTGTACTCTTTACAACACTGACCTTCTAAATCGCAGAGACACTGCTTCTTTTCATTGCTTTTAATCTAAGATTAACTACTCATTGCCCAGGCTCATACTAGAGGTTTTCCCAGCTAAATTTCGGTTTAGCCATCATTTTGTTATTCCTAAAACTTTTACCTCAGCATTATTCGGGTCATTCATTCAGAATAGGGGCAGCTACTAATGCGAGAAATCAAGGCATTTCATGTACGTCCCTGCAACAACTCGGTAGATGATCATCCTCTGACTTCTCCTCCTACATTCGCCCTGATGTCAGCGACATCCTTGCAAACCAGAGATCTCTAAAACCATAATTCCGGTAAGCATGCATATAACTGGTGGTGGAGTGTTTTCATGTTCTCTGATTCATTCTCACATTCATTGAGTGATTTAAAAAAAAAAAAGTGCATATATATTATTAATTATTAAATAAATAAATAATGAATAAATAACCGGACGCAGCAGCCGAGGTTTCCATTTGCCATGCCGACAACAAGTGTAGCCAAACCCGGACGCAGCAGCCGAGATTCAAGTCGCCATGACGACAACAAGTGTAGCCCAACCCGGATGCAGCAGCCGAGGTAAGAATGGCTAACTCGGACGTGCCGCGGAATCAACAAAACAAATCAATGCTCATCATCGTCATCATCATATTCATTTACTATTGTTATTATTTTCTCGTCCGGCAAATCATAACAGCCTCAATTGCAGAGTTTTCTTTTCCGTCTATTTTTGGGGGCCTAATTACACTACAAGCCTAAATCATTTCTCAGTTTCATCATGGCATTAAGTTAGGTACGTTACGTTCACCAGTTCTCGTCACGTTCCTTTTTGGGGGATTATCTTTCGGCTTTCTACCCTTTTAAGAAAAGTTCAAATGTATTATTATATTTAATTTATTTTTTAAATAACAAGTCTAATTGCCAAAGACTGTACATTTCAAATCATGCATATGTACAATAAATCTTTGCATATCTGCAACGAATTCTCTCCTGATTGAAATGGAGCTCAGCGCAAATTCTTTCAGGAAGACTTACAAACATAATCACTTTCTCTCTCCTCTAAACGGATCAGCCGTAGAGGTGTACACTTTATCTTAACCATCAGAGGCGGCCATGAAAATCACGAGCCAATCACTGCATGATATCCCTGTTTTAAACCTGTCTCTCTCTGCTGCTCAGTTGTCATTTCAGGATAAGAGCACAACCCTCCTCCTTCCCTTGCTCCTCCGGTCTTCATCACACACGGCTCCTGGGTCCTCATCCAACAGGCCACTACCGACGGCTCTTCGGTTTTGGTTTCCAGGCTCCTCGCGCCACCATCAGTGTCTAGACTCCATTGGGGGATTATCTTTCGGCTTTCTACCCCTTTAAAAAAATTATATTTTTTAAATAACGATGGAGTCTAATCTCCAAAAACTGTACATTTCAAATCATGCATATGTACAATAAATCTTTGCATATCTGCAACGAAGTCTCTCCTGATTGAAATATAGTTTCATAGTTGTCCTGGACAACTCGCTGTAGGGATGCGTGTATGATGATGCCCAAATATGTAATTTTGCTTTGGGTTGGTATTGTAACACTAATGGCTGATGTCACATGCCTGTTGTTCAATAAAAGAAGGTTACATTTATTCCAGTTAATTTTATAGCCGGAGATTGAGCCAAATTCGTTGAACATCTTAAGAATTTTTGGAGTAGAGTCCTCAAGATCAGCAATGTACAACAAAACATTGTCTGCAAATAATGATATTGAGCTGCTACTGGATTTAATCTGGATATTACAGATTTTATTTTGGTTTATGGCTTGGGCTAACGGTTCATGAGAGACTGCAAATAGCATGGGGGAGAGCGGACATCCCTATCGCGAGCCCCTTCTTAATGGGAAATGGCTGAGAGTGCAATCTGTTGGTTGAGACTATGGCCGTGGGATTCGCATATAAAGTACGCACCATGTCAATGAATTTGGCCCCCAAACCAAGCCTCTCCATTACTTGCCACAAGTTGTTCCACTCTAGGCGGTCGAAAGCCTTTCGAAGTCCACTGATAAAAACTGCTGCCGTTGTTGGAAGGTTTTTGGCTTCTTTTATTACATGAAATAGTCTGCGTATATTGTCTGCAGCATGACGCTTGGGTATAAAACCTGATTGGTTGGGATGGACTAGCTTCTCGATAAAGCGCTCTAAGCGGAGAGCCAGGACTTTGGAATAAAACTTAATATCAGTCCTGATGAGGCTGATGGGCCTGTAATTTGAGCAATCCGTAGGATCTTTACCCTTCTTTGGCATGACGGAAATCAGCGCGGTGTCGGTTTGTTGGTGGAAAGTACCCTTCTCTATGGCTGAAGTTAAAGCTTGTAAAATGGTAGGTCCTAATATGTCAAAATACTGTAAAAGAAGTTCTGAAGGAATTCCATCCAACCTTGGTATTTTCCCTTTTTTTGATAGTTTTTAATGCTGATTTAAGTTCCTCTAAGGTTATCGGTTGACCCTGTTCTTCTGCCTCTTCTGGCAGGTTTAGTTCTTTTAGGAACTTCTGGCACTGTTTCGGATCTGGGTTGCAGGAGGACTCATACAACTTTGAGTAAAAGGATTGAAAAGTGGCGCTGATATCCTTAGGATTTGTTGCGATACCTCAGTCTGTGCGGATGCTGTTGATAGTAGCTCTGGATTCACTTTGTTTTAATTTCAGAGCAAGCAATTTGCTTGGTTTACAGCCGTTTAAATTGTAATTTTGACTCACTCTGTGCATTTTGAACTCAGCTCTCCTACTTAGCAGATCAATCAGCTCTGTTCGAAGCGTTTGTGTAGATTTAGAAAACCAAGTCTTAAGAGATTGCTCTAACGATTTACAGCATTCTTCCAACTCCACTATCCTTGTCTCTCTTTTCCTCTTCAAATTGACCTCGAAGTCTCATCATCTTTTGACCATGAAAAGGAAAAAAATGCCTTGTATTCAAATTTTGTATTTTAAAACAAAAATCCAACAACCATTTGTTTTTTATTTTGTAATACCTGTTTATGAAAGGAAAATTGAATGACCCAAAGATACACTGACCCCGTGTTACACTGTATTTTGCACCAGTAAAGGCTAAGAAATAACAAAGAAAAATAACAAAGAAAATCACATCATAGTGTCACGACCCAGTGACTCTCTGGTCTGGTGTGACTGTGTTTTTGTTTTATTTTTCTCGTTCGGTTGCTTGTAGTGTGGTTGGTGTGTTGTTGTTTCTCTCCTGCCTTACCTTCATTTTCCACAGTGTGCGGACACGCCTCCTCTTGCTGCCCTCTTCCCACACCTGATTCCTATTCGCGATCAACTCACCTGCTACTCATCAGCTCATCAGCCTCCTTTAAATAGCAGTGTGACTTTCTGCTCGACGCTGGATTGTTACTTACCCTGAGTACGAGTATCTTGCTGCGTTCGTTGATGATCACCAGTTCAGGATACTTGCTTCAATCTAACCTGTCTGTTTTCCGTGTCCTAGAAGAAAATACTCACCTTCAGTCATCACCAGATCCCGGAACCAGTCAGCTCCACTCCAGTCTCCAGCTTTTTCAAACCTCGACCACCTCTCCGTTCTCAACCACCAGTTTCTATCACTACGGACCAGTTCCTCACCAGCCTAGAGTTCTTTTTTTGTTTTAAATAAATATTTTTGTTTTCATAACTCCAGCTCTGCGTTTGAGTTCTGTTCCCCAACCTGACACATAGTGTGTTTTCTGGTGGTATATTATGATTGCATAACATAACTGTATAATAAAGTACTTGCCTGTTAGAATAATGTCGCTATCAAATGTATGTAATCAATCCTTCATCTAACTATACATCAAGGAACATCTGTGCGTGCGCAGTAGGCTACAGCAGCAGGGGCGGGGAGATGCTACATCCCAAACAAGTCTTCACAATGGGCTACCGGTGTCATGATAATCCGTCAAAAACTGATTTTTACCCTAAATGAAAATTATTAAATTAATCATACACAAACACATGGTAGATGCTCCCACAGAGGACTTTTTCTCAACTGCCTGAAAACGCCTTGCCCACATTCTGTTTGAAATTTCTCCATTAGTGATGTCATTAATTGAGAAAGACAGCCCAGTTTTGCAAATGTGCGCCCATAGGTGCTCAGCCCAACCAGTGGCTTGTTTGAATTTGGTTGACCAATCACAGAGTGGGCTAGGTGACCAATCAGAGCAGACAGGGCTTTTTGGGAAGGAGGGCCAAGAGCTCAGACAGAGGCTGCATTTCATTAGTGTTTCAACGTGCCCTCTTTCACTACCCCTCAGCCCTTGGTATGACGTAAGCATACGTCGCACGAAGGCCACTTGGTGAGCAGAGGGAAAGTGGGCGGGGCAGGAGCGGGTGATTGAAATAGAACGCACCTGTCCTTGTTCACTTTCAGATCGAACTATACAGATCCACCGCCAGTTGTAGGCTTAGCGCTACTGCTGTTTTTCCCCCCCATCTTATTTCCATTAATTATGGCATTCTATCCCTGTTTTATGTTCATTCTATGTATGCTTATGTCATGCAAATTCTGCAAAAATGCAAATTGTACAGTAGGCCTATTTCTTGTATGAAAGGTGATATACAAACATTTTTATAACGTATTACTACTGCTCTTTACACATCATAAATACCTGCAGACTCATTTCAATGAGGCTTGGTAATCAGCTGCATGAGTTTCTGATTTAGAAAGTTTGTGATTTATCATGATTAATCATATTAGGCTATGTCTAGCAAAAACAATTTCTTCCATGCATTTACAGATAACAAGGTGGCCTAATGGTTAAGATATGTCTCTAAATGTCCATCATAACCTGCTGCTTGAGTCTGAAAGTTAAAAACCCTGAGAGTTTCTTTCAGAGATCAGTTTACAGGATAAATCATGCACTGACATTCAAGTATCCAGCCATACATCCATCTTCGTCCACTTATCCGGTATCGGGTCGCGGGGGTAGCAGCTCCAGCAGGGGACCCCAAACTTCCCTTTCCCGAGCCACATTAACCAGCTCCGACTGGGGGATCCCGAGGCGTTCCCAGGCCAGGTTGGAGATATAATCCCTCCACCTAGTCCTGGGACTTCCCCGAGGCCTCCTCCAAGCTGGACATGCCTGGAACACCTCCCTAGGGAGGCGCCTAGGGGGCATCCTTACCAGATGCCCGAACCACCTCAACTGGCTCTTTTCGATGTGAAAGAGCAGCGGCTCTATTCCGAGCTCCTCACGGATGACTGAGCTTCACACCCTTTCTCTAAGGGAGACGCCAGCCACCCACCAAAGAACAAGATCCAGGATACAAGCGGCCGAAATGGTTTTCCAACATTCAAGTATTTCAACTTAAACCTGCAATTACTGTTTTTTTTACTACTGTTATTGGGATACTGACATAATAGTCCCTTTATAAAGTTATTATTTGTCAAAGATCCATCACGTGTAGGACAACATTAACACTTATTTTGAGTCATGTTTCTATATAATAATCTTTCCTCATTTTAGCTTGTTTTGATGTCAACCAACTCCTGTAGGAAATATCTGGCTCTTCACCTGCTAGCTAGTTGCTGACCGTGTCTGATGTTTAGTGCTGCGCAGAAAAACAGCTGAAAATAGATGGCTGCTGCAAATACAGCTATTTTAGAAATATTGATTAATGAAGCTTTAAAAGGCTTTCTGATCACAAAACTACTACAGGCATCAATAATTATGATTTAGTTACTGTTATGTTATCGATGTTTTCTTATTTCATGTATGTTATCTGAAGGGGATCACTTCGTAATCCATAATGACTTCAGTGATAATATGTGGACAAACCCATCCCACCACCTGTTTTATGTGAATTTAAAAAAAACTAATATAGTGCCCATTGAAAATGTGCCTGTTTGGAATGGGCCGATTGCTTGGCCTGTGGTATTGCTGCTTGTAGAATTCATCAAAACCAAATTGTAACCCAAAATTACTTACAGAAGGACCCCAAACCACTTCATATGCAACTCCCCTGTATACCCTACTACTAACTTACTGATTTACCTGACAGAGAACATTGCAGATTCTGAATGTAATCACAAAATATCACAATAAAAATGTGGAGTAATGTGGCCGGGTTGGATCAGTGGGTAGAGCAGGCGCACATATAATTAGAGGTTTATGCCTCAACGCTGTGGTCCAGGGTTCGAATCTGACCTAGGACAATTTCATGCATGTAATCCCCCTCGCGCTGCCCTGTCTATCATATGATCATTAACGAATTTAACATTTCAGCAGAGATGTTAATTTCCATACAGGTTTAGTGGCCTGACAGTTAGTGGTGAAGTAAGGGATTTGATTCGGATTTGCAATATATAGTATTGATTTTGGCTTTTTGAATTGATAGACATTTTGAATTGAGACATTTGAATATAGTGCTCACTGCTCATATGCCTACATGTATGTAGTTGGATAAGTTAGTAAATTACATTTGAGAAATCCCCTTGATTATGTTTGATATTTTTGCCAGGAGGACAGCACGGGTAAAGGGGGTGGTAGACAGGGGGCCTTTGAGGTATAGTGCCCAGGGGCACCACACCACACACACACACAAAGAACACACCTAAGCAGTGGTGCTGCTTCTGAAATATGTTACGACCCAGTTTATGAGGGGAAATGGAAGCAACATAGAACCAGGTGTTTGGAAAAATTGTTATTTATTGGTAAAAGCGTTTAAGAAGAATTAACAAAACCAGGGGCCTCATGTATAAAACACTGCAAGGCTTTCATACTAAAAGATGCTGTACGCACAAAACTTAAGTACGTAGGTCTACACACAAAAATATTTACATGTATAAAACTGGGCGTACGCCAGATCCTGCACTTTTTCACACAATCAATGTGAAATTGAGCACACGTGAACGATATATAAATTATATGCAAACGACAATAGATGCGCCCCTGACGTCATCTTTGTCCAATAAAAATGGCTAATACTGCTGCAAAACACGGAAAAAGAAAACTTCACCGACTGTGAGATTGAGGTGCTAATCACGGAGGTGGAGGCAAGGAAAAAAAAATTCTGTTTAAGTGCTCAATTTCAAATTGATAGTGATGTATAAGGAAAAAGTGTGCAGGACCTGGCATACGCCCAATTTTATACATGTTTCTTTGTGTACGTACTTTTCAAGTTTTGTGCGTGCAGCATCTTTTAGTATGAAAGTCTTGCAGTCTTTTATACATGAGGCCCCTGGTGTTGTTGCCTTTCTTAGAGGTCTGTGAGCCTCAGCAACTGTACAGACTCACAGGGACAGTTGCACAGTGAGGAAAATCAGCCAATGTGCGCACAATATAGCTATATACAGAGGGTGACGGGATGTATTTTCTAAGTTCATACATTTCATATACAATTAAACAGCAAATGGCATTTCCCGTTTGGGTTTTGGTCTTTTGATCAAACTTTTATGTAGTATCAGCGGATATAATTGTTTTTTTCATAGACAATGTCATAGAAATATGACAGTAACTGGAGTGGAAACTTAATTTTTTTATTTGGTGACTTTCTGCACTTTTCTGTTAGAATTCGCCATGTTACAGAGCCAGACAAGACTTTGCATAGAACGTGTTGCAACGTACGCCGCACATTCTTGCGGCTGCTCCAGAGTTTGCATGACGGCCGGCACATTGACCAGCTTATGCAACTGTTTTCGTGATCGTTTTGTTATTATTATTAATATTATTATTATACAAAACACTAACCAGTGAGCTAGCACTAACAAAAGGACGAATGGACATATTTCAATAGCTAGTTAACCTCTTATGTAGGTCTATGTGTCCTGGGGGGTGGTTGGGTCAGTAGTTGAACTTCCTCCAGAGATGCCTTCAGCAATATGTCGCCCACTGTTCTGACTAAGGACCATCTCTTCAGCCTCTGTAAGTGATAGTGGTGTGTTTTTTTTAGCTTCAGCCTTTGTTTTTATTGGCTATAATGGAGGTTGAATTTGTCCATTAAGCACCAATTTGGAGATTTGCATATATTATAATTGTAATATAGCAGCAGCCCCGGGTTCGATTCCGACCCGTGGCCCTTTGCTGCATGTCATTCCCCCTCTCTCCCATTTCACGTCTTCAACTGTTTTATCAAATAAAGGCCTAAAAGACAATATTTAATACTGCCAGTTTTGAGATGGCTGAAAAAGTAGCTTTGTTTGATTAAAAATGTCACTACTAAAGGGTCGGCTAAACGACACAATTGTTTGAGATAAAATTATACCTGTTGGATGTTTATTTTTATATTTCATATTCAGTTGCTGCCAAGTGCGTTTTGTGCCTGTTTGCTGGTTTTGCCGGTTTGACCTAATAAATATAAAGATATGTGCATACACACAAATGTTGAATAAGTGGAATACTTGAGATAGATCTTAAATCTTTCTTTACATTAATACTCACACATTGATTCGGTCAATAAAAGTCATGGTTTTGTCCTTGTGTCAAGTTTCTGTTTTAGTTGGTTTCATGTTTTCATGGACTTCCTGTTTTATTTTGATATCCACTTTGTCTTCATTCACTTCACTTGTCTTCCTGCCTTTGTTTGTTTCCTGCCGTTTGTGATTACCTGTCTCTGCCCTAATGTGATTCACCTGTGTGTAGTTGTCTTCACATCTTGTGTATGTATACCCCCCTTGTTTCACTTGTTCCCTGCCAGATTGTTGACTAACCTCGTGTAACTCACACTCCAGCGTTTTCCTAGTTTGTTTTTCCCAGTGTTTCCTTGACTGTGTGCCTGTATCCTGACGGCGATTTTTTTCCTGCCGCTTTTTGTACCTCTGCCTTATTGTTCCTTGAACAATAAATTGCACTTACCTGTTATCTTGAGTACTGAGTCGCGCATTTGAGTCCGCTTATTGTACCTTGACAGTACAATCTGGCCAAGATGGACTCAGCCGACTCCGGTATGGATCCAGCGGAGATTATTTCGGATGAACTTTGCGATCTTTTCTGTGAGTTGGTGGAGCTAAAGGCCATGTGGAAGTAGGCTAACAGTGAGTACCAAAAGGAGAGATTTTTGTTGGAAGCTTGTGAGAAGGTGTCGGAAAAACGCCGGTTAAAGGACTCTATTCCTCCTTGGGTGATAAGCTTCATTTTCACTCCTACTCCTCCAACTGCCAATGGGTTTAACCCATGTAAGCCTGTTTCTTGGCCTACTAGCATTTTGGCTACAGGTTCTTTTTTTGTTGCCCAGCCTGCCCCTTTCCCTGCAGTTCCGAGTCGTGGCATTTCTCAACCTGGAGGTGAGCCTGAGACATTTGTGACTTTATTCCAATATGCTGTTATGTGTGCTAGAAAGACTGAGGAGGCCAAAGCAGCCAGCCTTCTAGCTGGTAGAGAAGGGTCCAGTACAGCTACTAACAGTTCCCCTGAACTCCTGTCTGTTGGCTCCACTGCTACCTGTTCTGCGGGCATCCCCTACAACAAGCAGTCTTTTGAAGGGACTCTCCTGGCTATATTCCCTGGTACTCGTGGAGGCCAGGGACGTCACTAGGTTTGAAAGACAGGGGGGGGCTTAGCCCCCAGGGTATTTGTAACTTGCGCTTGCAAAATCTTTGCACTCACAACTTTCGTTACTGTATTAGAGCTACACTTATGTCAACAACCAGTCAAGAAACCAATATGTTAACAAGTAAACAGTGACAGACATATCCTCTTCTTCCATTTCTACTCTGTTCCTTCTGTCTTACCCTTTAAGATAAATAAAACACCCTGATGCTAATTTCATGACTTCGAAATGCAAATTGGTCACATGAAACAACATCCAAAATGTCAAAAAACTGACAGAGGCCAGACAGCTAATAAGTTGGTAAGTTAAACAAATATGACAAAAAGCAGTACAAGAAAAAGAAAAAAAATAGGCATCACTGCATACTTTATCATGTAAGATATTAATATGGATCCTATTTAAAGTTGCTACTGTCTAAATACAATAACCTGATGGCGGAAGGAATACAAGATTTGGAGTAATGATTACTGTATGTACTGTATGTAGGATTGCTTTCATTTTATTTTCACATGTGTATCTGTGGGCATGTGCTTATCTTTAACCTAGCCTATATTTAGGCAACATCTACATATTTATTTAATTTATCACAGCCAATGAATGAAGAAAGTTAAATTGGTTAGAATATAGCTAACATATATAATAAATATAATGAAATAATTTAGTTTAGGCTATGCATAGTACCTAGACCTGCCAACAAATGCTTATTGTTAGAAGAAAACCAAACAATCCTTAGACCTATAGACCACCACTGACCTCAATCACGCCGGCTCCCTGCCAATCTCCTGCTTCTCTTTCTCTCTGCTGAAATGGCTTCCAATATACATCTCATCTGCTCAATGAATTGAAGGATACACCGGTACATTGGCATTAACAGGGACCCTATGACATTTAGTTTTCAGTGACAACAACATTCTATGGGGGTTGATATTGTTTTAGAATATGCCTACTATAGAGATAGGCTATATTATAGGCAATAAATAAAGAGTTGTGATTAGCTTGCTAAGTTAATCATTTCTTGTATTTCTCTCACTCTCTAGCTCTAGCTAGACTTTAGTTTTCCATAGCAAACCAAAATATCCCCTTTCCTTTACCTCAAAACGTAGCTAAAGGTAAGCAGGTAATTAAAAACTTACAATTTCACTCTGTATCACACTAGGTATAATCAATCTTCCTTTCACCATTAGCGTGTGTATCAGTGTGTGTGTTTGTGGGGGGGAGGATGCATAGCGAGTTCAGACCAAAGAGTAACGACGAGGCGAGATGAATCCCCAGTTACTTGCAACGCTCTGAAAGCTGCCAGTTCACACAAATGCAACAAGACGGTGCGGTGCATCATCTTGATAGCACAACGAATTTTGTACTTATGTCTAACTTGCGACTTTTCGGCTATTTTTTTGTAGCTGGATATACATAATTTGTTGCGTCTAAATATGAATGAGGATACGGCTATTGATATTGTTGTTCTTATTATTTAGGGGGTCTTAGGAACATTTTGGGGTAGCTTCAGCTCCCCTAAAATAGGCCTAACGACGTCCCTGGTGGAGGCCATAGACGGAGTGAGGGGCAACATGGTTCCCGATGCCATGTCCAGCGTCAACCTCCGAGTCCTCATTTTCCAGCGGTCCCAAGCCCGTGGTGTGTAGCAGCCCCGAGTCCGCAACGTGCAGGCTTCCAGAACCTGAAGCAATTCCAGAAGCAATAGCCTTAGTACTGCCTTCAACTCACTACTAGATTCAATTGGTTTCAGTCAGTGTGCATAAGGCCACGCACTGTTTTAACCACGCCCTCAACCTTGTGCTGTCATATGGCATCAAAATTTAAGATTTAATAGTATTTCCACAGAATTCTTTATTATCAGACCAGTTTTTAATAACTTTCGAATTCTTACTACCTGACTATACGAAATTAAATAAAAGCTTCTAGACTAGATGCCTATCTAAGAGTGCTATAGCTAAATTTAAGGATAACTAAATGCCCCTTGTGTCCTGTTGGCGGTCAGGCCGCTGACAGGACACCTGACTTTTGGTTCCTCCTCCAGACTTCCCGCGCCACCCTTCCTGGGTTGTTTTCTGTTTTGTTTTTTAGTGTCGTCTGGAATCCGCCCCTTGAGGAGGGGGTACTGTTATGGTTTTGGTGTTTTGCCTTGTATTTTGTTCTATTTCTGTTGTCTTGTTTGTAGATTTCTGTATGTATCCTGTTTTGTAGATTTATGTTGTGTATATATTTCTGTTTACTTATTTCCCAGTTGATTGTGTAGGTTTCTGTTTACCCTGTTTTGACTGTGTTCTGTGTATTTCTGTTTTATTTTGATAGTCTGGTTTTCTCTCTTGTCTAGTTTTACTTCCTGTGTTTTCCCGCCTTTGTTGATTACCCTCTCTCCTAATGTGTGTCACCTGCCCCTCTTTACCTCATTACCCAGTGTATTTAGTCCTTGTGTTTCCCTTGTCAGATTGTTTTGTGTTTGGTCCTGTCGGTTTGTGTCCTGCTCCGTATTTCTCAGTCAGCGTGCCCGTGTTTGTAATCTCCCCTGCAGCCTTTTGTTCCTTTTTGTTTGCCTGCCTCCTCTGGACACCTTGTGTTACCTTCTGCCTTTTGGATCCCCTAGTTTGTTGAAACTCTGCCTTTTATTTATTTTATTTTTCATTTTTTTTTAATAAATCGTCGTGTTCAACCTTCTCCTGCCTGCCTCTCCCTGCATTTGGGTCCATTATGCTCCTCACAACTAAACTGAACAATTAGTTTTAACAAAGGGCCAGCATGGCTGTTAGATGTCAGTCTAGTTAAATTGTCAGAACTATCCCTTAAATCATTCTTTCTCAAACCTTTTTCCCGGGGACCCATTTTAACAAAAATGACAAACCACTGTGACCCAATTCATAATGCTTTAATAATGCCTTATCTATAAATGAGAAAAGCAAATTTGTGCAGAAATTGAACATTCCTGACCTTTTTTACTGCCATTTCCACACCATCTTATATTCTGTTCTGTCCTTTTATATACCAAAAAAACAGTCAATCCCCTCTCTGGCTCCCAAGTGTAAGTCATTTTAGCCTGATTACTAAAATGTTCACTGGCGGAAGTAAAACTAACATTAAAAGCACACACACCACACGTTTAAAAATAAAAAAAGCATGCAATATAAAAGATAAAACCACAGCAAATGGTAAAAACACAGCAAATCCAAATAAAAGCATGCTTAAAAAAAATCTACTTTAGCCCCGTGACACAAACAAGATCCTAGTAATAAAATGAAGCCTTCTTGTGTTTGCACTGAGAAAGACAGCATTTTCTTAAAATGCAAACGTGAACTCTCGGGAAAAACAAACCGCCTACAATCATACAACTGCAGCTGAAACGGATATAGCTTAAACAATTAATTTAATGTAACAGCTTCATCACTGCTTACACAGCTTGTTTTGTACAATATTACCAAATGTCTTTTAACTCATTCACCCAAAACTAAAAGTAAAAAAGCAGCAGAGGCAACAAAAAGAGCCACCAGATGTGGCTGCTGAGCTAATTTAGCTTGCATTTTTGTATTTGAAATTGTTTAAAATACTGCCTCAAAATTGTACTGCCTCAAAATTGTTTATTCTGCCTTTGATTTCGAGAGAGGCTGTATAAAACCAGTAACGTTATGTCGACTAATTAGGTTGATTAGGCCTAACTACTAACATTAGCTAAAGTTAGCTAAACACTCAACATTAGCTGAGTTCAAACAAGCATTTTTGCAAATTCCCCAGTGTCTTAGCTCACAATACTTCGATAGTAATGATGGTTTAATACAAGAATTTTACATAATAGAGAGACAGGTATGCTACTCACCAGTGTTGAAAGCACGCTGCTGCTACTGCGGACTGCTGCTCTACTCTGTCATATACGGTAATTAAAATGCGCCTGTGCATATACTGTGTTATTTACGGTAGCACGGGGAATGTGTGTGTCACTGTTCACTTTTTACCTGCATCGAGAGTTAAGAGCGTAAAAAGAAAACTAAATGATAAACTGCCTCCTTCATTATCATTTTACATGGTGTCAGAAGTGAAAGACTGGTGAAGAGTCATGGCAAAATTCAATCCTCCAACGAACTTTTCGTTCGACAAGCGAGGAGAGTGGCCGGATTGGAAGCAGCGTTTTGTAAGATTCAGAACTGCTACAAAACTTAACAAAGAAGATGGCGCGGTGCAGGTGAGCAGCCTAATATATGCTTTGGGCAGCGAGGCAGAGAATGCGTTTCGTTCATTCACGGACAATGACGAGAAGGATAAGTTTGACATTGTTCTGGGGAAGTTTGAGGAGTACTTCGTGCCCAGAAGAAACATTATACATGAAAGGGCATTATTATTATTATGCACACAAAAAACTACATTAAGCCTAACAGAGGGAATGGTGGAAAAGGAAAAGTGCAGGAAAGTGCGACATAACAAAGATGAAAACTGCCTGGCACGAGAGTCCACCTGCAACACGTGTAACAAAATTGGACGTTGGAGCAGAGTGTGCAGGAATAGGAGAGCAGTGAGTGAGGTCACGGAGCAGCAGCAGTCGTATTTCCTTGGGGCAGTGAACAAAGCCGCTGATGGGTCTTCTGAGAAATGGGCTGTCAAGCTGGTGGTGGGCTCCACTCCGGTTGAGTTCAAAATCGACACGGGCCGATGTGAACGTCATCTGTGAAGAGACCTACTCCTCACTCATCCCCAAAAGACCACTTGAGCCTGCTGACATCCCATTGGATAGCCCAGGCGGAGAGCTGCAATGCATGGGACAGTTCCAGAGCACGGTAACCTATGAAGGAAAAACTCACCCGCTCACAGCGTATGTTGTATGCAGAAACGCTGTCAATCTTCTCAGCAGGCTGCTTTCCGTGAAGATGAACCTGGTGAGGAGGGTGGAGGAGACTGTGTGTAGCACAGGACATTTACAGGCATATGGCGAGCATGGGACGCTAAAGACTGAACCTGTTAGAATACAGCTGAAAGACAATGCTCAGCCGTACACCATACACACAGCCAGGTGCGTGCCACTTCCCATGCTGCAAAAGGTCAAAGAGGAACTCCAGAGGATGGAGAGAAATTGCATCATTGAGAGGGTGACACAGCCTACCGACTGGTGTGCACCCATGGTGCTAGTCTTGAAAAAAAGCACGGGTAAAGCCCGCATCTGTGTCGACCTCAAGAGGCTGAATGAGGCTGTTAAAAGAGAACAATACATCATGCCTACCACAGACAAAATCACAGCAAAACTAAGTGGGGCCAGTCTTTTCATCCCTCGATGCTGCTAGTGTTTTTTTCCAAATACCACTGCACCCAGACAGCTATAGGCTCAATACTTTCATTACACCATTTAGCAGGTTTAGTTTCAAGAGGCTACCATTTGGAATAACTAGCGCACCCGAAATCTTTCAGAGGAAGATGATTGAGACTCTGCAAGGGTTAGAGGGCGTAGAGGTTTTTTATGGACGACATCCTCATCCATGGTGCCACAGTGGACAAACACAACCGGCGCCTGGAGAAAGTCATGCAGCGCATCGAGACAGCTGGATTGAAGCGCAACCGTGAAAAGTGTTCCATCAGGCAAAGTCAGCTGCGGTTCCTAGGGCACCTCATCGACAAGTCCGGGATCCGGCCTGACCTAGATAAAATTGAAGCTATACAGCAGCTGCCACCACCAACCAGTGTACACGAGCTGAAAAGGAGCCCAGATTGAAAAGGAAAGTCTGGCTGGCGTGTGGGCGTGTGAAAAGTTCTACAGATACCTCTGTGGGCTGGAACAGTTCAAACTAGTAACCGACCACAAGCAATTAGTGCTTCTCATCAACAACCGCAGCCTGGACAACGTGCCATTGCGATGTCAGCGTCTTCTCATGAGACTGATGAGATTCAACCCGGTGGCAGAGTATGCTCCTGGGAAAACTCTGGTTGTCACGGACACCCTGTCCCGTAGTCCACTGTCTGGCACGTGTTCAAAGACAGACACACACAGCGAGGTGGCATGCTATGTTGCTAATGTAGTGGGGGGAATCCTGCAAGCAAGAGCGAGCTGGATGAGATAAAAACGGCGACCACATCAGATGCAGAACTGCAGTCCGTCATGAAGTTCATACAGACTGGATGGCCGGAGCACCTCAGCAAAATGCCAGTGAGTATAAGAGAGTATGTTCAGGTGAAAGCAGAGCTGTCAGAGTACACCGGCCCCGTCCTCAGAGGAAGCAGGATTGTCGTGCCACAGCCGATAAGAGGGGAGATCCTCCAGAAAATCCATGAGGGCCACCTGGGCCTAGTTAAATGTAGAGGGAGAGCGCGCTCATCAGTGTGGTGGCCCGGACTCTCTACCAAAATACACAAACTTGTCACGTCGTGCCAGGTGTGTTGTGAACTGAAAAGAACACAACAAAAGGAACCTCTCATCTCCACAAGGCTTCCAGAGTGTCCGTGGAAGAGAATTGGTATGGATCTCTGTGAGTACAATCACCAAAACCACCTATCTCAGACTACTACTACTTATTGAGATACTGCACATGCCCACAACGACGAGTGCACAAGTCATCCAGAAGCTAAAGGCTGTCTTCGCCAGGTTCGGCATTCCAGATGAGGTGGTAAGCAATAATGGGCCACAGTTTTCCAGCACAGAGTTTCAGGAGCTGGCGAGACAGCTCGACTTCAGACACTGTACGTCTAGCCCTCACCATCCACAGGGCAACGGACACGTGGAGAGAGCCGTTCAGACGGCGAAGAAAATCCTCAAACAAGCAGAAACAGTGGTGGCCTTAATGATTTATAGGTCTACTCCGTTCAAATCCCGTACCCGGTCAGACTGTGACCAGATCTGGACGGGTGCGCAAGCCAGTCAACAGGCTCGACCTGTAGTCATGTTCTATCCTATGGCCTTTGGGGAGGGTGTAAGAAATAAAAAACAGGGAAAAGAGAAATGGAAAAATTGTAATGGCATTAATGTTGATAATGTCTACTCGTGTTTATACAAGAAAGTTGTGTTAATATTAATGTTAACAAGAGTGTTTGGTGTTAATGATAACATGCCTCATTTTGAAGGGGGAGATGTCATATATGGTAGTTAAAATGCGCCTGCGCATATACTGTTGTTAACACTAGTTAAAATGTGCCTGCGCATATACTGTGTTAATTACGGTAGCACGGGGAATGTGTGTGTCACTGTTCACTTTGTACCTGCATCAAGAGTTAAGAGAGTAAAAAGAAAACTAAACCATAAACTGCCTCCTTCGTTATCATTTTACATACTCTGCTGCTGTCGGCGCTGATCCGTAGAAATTCAAAATAAAAGTGCGAGGTGTGACCGTTAAGTGTGTTGCAATACGCATGCGTATAAACTAAACTCTTAATTTTGAAAAGCCTGGCCAGCGTCTGCCTTTGTCAAAAACAATGTTAATACAAGTTCCCATGTGGGCCTATGCTGAAGGAACCATATGGGGCCCAAGAAATGATACCCAGTTCCACCCCATGGCCACCCTGCCCACTTATATCCCCTATGGGGCCCTTAGAGTTGGCCCACATGGGCTTTCCATGTGGGGCTCATGTTAGGTAACATGAGCCGCACGAGGGTTCACGGAGGCAGGGTATAGTGAATCATACAATGCAGAAACGCATTTCTTACGGTTGCGGTCTGTCGCCAGGAGGGAGTCAGTCAAGGTTTCGGGGGGGTGGGGGGGGGTGGTTAGGGAAGTGGGGGGAATGTCTTCTTGACAAAGTCTCTAATCTGGAAAAAGCTAAAGAGTTGTGACTTCGGCAAGCCATAAAGGGAAGAGAGCTCTGTGAAGCATGAAACAACACGGTGAAAACAAACGGGGCGAAGTACCCAGATGCCATTCTGTAGTCCACCTTCAGAACAGTGCGTTAGGCCTGCTGTCTCTAGGTAGCTTCTCTGTTCGCTTCCCCTCTCTCTCTGTCTGTCCTAATTGCAGGAGTGGAGTCAGGTGTCCAGCTGCTTCTCATCTGCCTCAATCAACCTCTGCTTCATATACCCGGTCCTTCGTCCACTCGGTGTCAGATCGTAAATGATACTGCCACACTGCCATTGGAACCTGACTCCTGCTACCGCGCCGCTCCAGCCACACACACCGAACCAGAACCACCATCGCTGGACCCCGCCACAAGTCTTTTCATCTGCCTCTCTGACAGACCCGCTCCTTCTCAGAATTCCCCTAACCTGCTCCACCCTTGGAAACCTGGACTTGCCACATGAGTACTTTTTAATAAACCCCGTTTCATTCACACTCCTGACCCTGCGTCTGTCTGCATTAGGGTTCTGATTATCAGTCACACGTAACACAGTGTAGTTTCACAGTCAGATTATACAGCCAAGTGTAAGGGTAGTCGGATTCTCCTCGCACCGCGGTTGTCTTTTCCTAATTCCTTTTGAATTCTCCTTCAAACCTTTCCTTGACCTCATGACGTTTACCATCGGGGTTAAAGAAAAGGTGTTAGGAAAGACTTAGGAGGTAATTTTTTTAACTTCTCGACCACAGCCCCTGTCTGTGTTACTGTGAGAGGCAGGGTGTAGCCAATCTGCTTCCACTCACCTACCAGTTCAATCAACCACCTGCAACCTGTAACCCAGACTACCGACAACCTGCTTCCCTGTTTAAACACATTTTTGCAGTTCTCCTTTTTTGTAAATAAACCATTTAAACCTGCCTTTGTCTGCTTAGTGGGTTCAGTTCTGTTTTAAAGTGAAAGCTTAACAGGTTCAACCTTTTTTTTTGTCCTGTTGCTATGATGTATTATGTTGTCTGCATTCCATTGATGTGGGACTTTTGATACGCTTGTGCACGCCCTGTACCCAGGGTTAAAGGTCCAATATGTAATATATTTACTGTATTTAATCAAAAAATGACCACAATATGTCATCAGATATTAAGGAAAGTTGAAATACTATCTTCTCTGACAACAATACTGAAGCCAATATTTTCTCCTTTTTTATTATGTGTGTTGTTGTGAACTGCCCATTTTGACACCCGGGTTGCCAGACATGAAACGCAAACACTCAAAAACAACAGGCTGCAGCGATGGTAGCAGCAACCACACAAACTTGATTAACAAAGTAAGATTCATTCTATTATTTATATATATATATATATATATATATATATATATATATATATATATATATATATATATATATATATATATATATATATATATACAGTGAGGAAAATAAGTATTTGAACACCCTGCTATTTTGCAAGTTCTCCCACTTGGAAATCATGGAGGGGTCTGAAATTTTCATCGTAGGTGCATGTCCACTGTGAGAGACATAATCTAAAAACAAAAATCCAGAAATCACAATGTATGATTTTTTTAACTATTTATTTGTATGATACAGCTGCAAATAAGTATTTGAACACCTGTCTATCAGCTAGAATTCTGACCCTCAAAGACCTGTTAGTCTACCTTTAAAATGTCCACCTCCACTCCATTTATTATCCTAAATTAGATGCACTTGTTAGAGGTCGTTAGCTGCATAAACACACCCGTCCACCCCATACAATCAGTAAGAATCCAACTACTAACATGGCCAAGACCAAAGAGCTGTCCAAAGACACTAGAGTCAAAATTGTACACCTCCACAAGGCTGGAAAGGGCTACGGGGAAATTGCCAAGCAGCTTGGTGAAAAAAGGTCCACTGTTGGAGCAATCATTAGAAAATGGAAGAAGCTAAACATGACTGTCAATCTCCCTCGGACTGGGGCTCCATGCAAGATCTCACCTCGTGGGGTCTCAATGATCCTAAGAAAGGTGAGAAATCAGCCCAGGACTACACGGGAGGAGCTGGTCAATGACCTGAAAAGAGCTGGGACCACCGTTTCCAAGGTTACTGTTGGTAATACACTAAGATGTCATGGTTTGAAATCATGCATGGCACGGAAGGTTCCCCTGCTTAAACCAGCACATGTCAAGGCCCGTCTTAAGTTTGCCAATGACCATTTGGATGATTCAGAGGAGTCATGGGAGAAAGTCATGTGGTCAGATGAGACCAAAATAGAACTTTTTGGTCATAATTCCACTAACCGTGTTTGGAGGAAGAAGAATGATAAGTACCATCCCAAGAACACCATCCCTACTGTGAAGCATGGGGGTGGTAGCATCATGCTTTGGGGGTGTTTTTCTGCACATGGGACAGGGCGACTGCACTGTATTAAGGAGAGGATGACCGGGGCCATGTATTGCGAGATTTTGGGGAACAACCTCCTTCCCTCAGTTAGAGCATTGAAGATGGGTCGAGGCTGGGTCTTCCAACATGAAAATGACCCGAAGCACACAGCCAGGATAACCAAGGAGTGGCTCTGTAAGAAGCATATCAAGGTTCTGGCGTGGCCTAGCCAGTCTCCAGACCTAAACCCAATAGAGAATCTTTGGAGGGAGCTCAAACTCCGTGTTTCTCAGCGACAGCCCAGAAACCTGACTGATCTAGAGAAGATCTGTGTGGAGGAGTGGGCCAAACTCCCTCCTGCAGTGTGTGCAAACCTGGTGAAAAACTACAGGAAACATTTGACCTCTGTAATTGCAAACAAAGGCTACTGTACCAAATATTAACATTGATTTTCTCAGGTGTTCAAATACTTATTTGCAGCTGTATCATACAAATAAATAGTTAAAAAATCATACATTGTGATTTCTGGATTTTTGTTTTTAGATTATGTCTCTCACAGTGGACATGCACCTATGATGACAATTTCAGACCCCTCCATGATTTCCAAGTGGGAGAACTTGCAAAATAGCAGGGTGTTCAAATACTTATTTTCCTCACTGTATACGCAGTGCCTTGCGAAAGTATTCGGCCCCCTTGAACTTTTCGACCTTTTGCCACATTTCAGGCTTCAAACATAAAGATATAAAACTGTAATTCTTTGTGAAGAATCAACAACAAGTGGGACACAATCATGAAGTGGAACGAAATTTATTGGATATTTCAAACTGTTTTAACAGATAAAAAACTGAAAAATTGGGCGTGCAAAATTATTCAGCCCCCTTAAGTTAATACTTTGTAGCGCCACCTTTTGCTGCGATTACAGCTGTAAGTCTCTTGGGGTATGTCTCTATCAGTTTTGCACATCGAGAGACTGAAATTTTTGCCCATTCCTCCTTGCAGAACAGCTGGAGCTCAGTGAGGTTGGATGGAGAGCGTTTGTGAACAGCAGTTTTCAGTTCTTTCCACAGATTCTCGATTGGATTCAGGTCTGGACTTTGACTTGGCCATTCTAACACCTGGATATGTTTACTTGTGAACCATTCCATTGTAGATTTTGCTTTATGTTTTGGATCATTGTCTTGTTGGAAGACAAATCTCTGTCCCAGTCTCAGGTCTTTTGCAGACTCCATCAGGTTTTCTTCCAGAATGGTCCTGTATTTGGCTCCATCCATCTTCCCATCAATTGTAACCATCTTCCCTGTCCCTGCTGAAGAAAAGCAGGCCCAAACCATGATGCTGCCACCACCATGTTTGACAGTGGGGATGATGTGTTCAGGATGATGAGCTGTGTTGCTTTTACGCCAAACATAACGTTTTGCATTGTTGCCAAAAAGTTCTATTTTGGTTTCATCTGACCAGAGCACCTTCTTCCACATGTTTGGTGTGTCTCCCAGGTGGCTTGTGGCAAACTTTAAACGACACTTTTATGGATATCTTTAAGAAATGGATTTCTTCTTGCCACTCTTCCATAAAGGCCAGATTTGTGCAGTATACGACTGATTGTTGTCCTTTGGACAGAGTCGCCCACCTCAGCTGTAGATCTCTGCAGTTCATCCAGAGTGATCATGGGCCTCTTGGCTGCATCTCTGATCAGTCTTCTCCTTGTATGAGCTGAAAGTTTAGAGGGACGGCCGGGTCTTCGTAGATTTGCAGTGGTCTGATACTCCTTCCATTTCAATATTATCGCTTGCACAGTGCTCCTTGGGATGTTTAAAGCTTGGGAAATCTTTTTGTATCCAAATCAGGCTTTAAACTTCTCCACAACAGTATCTGGGACCTGCCTGGTGTGTTCCTTGTTCTTCATGATGCTCTCTGCTCTTTAAACGGACCTCTGAGACTATCACAGAGCAGGTGCATTCATACGGAGACTTGATTACACACAGGTGGATTCTATTTTTCATCATTAGTCATTTAGGTCAACATTGGATCATTCAGAGATCCTCACTGAACTTCTGGAGAGAGTTTGCTGCACTGAAAGTAAAGGGGCTGAATAATTTTGCACGCCTAATTTTTCAGTTTTTTTATCTGTTAAAAAAGTTTGAAATATCCAATAAATTTCGTTCCACTTTATGATTGTGTCCCACTTGTTGTTGATTCTTCACAAAAAATTACAGTTTTATATCTTTATGTTTGAAGCCTGAAATGTGGCAAAAGGTCGAAAAGTTGAATACTTTCCCAAGGGACTGTATATTATCTGGATGTGCACGATTAAAAGGCCACAAAACACAACGACTAATTCCATAGATTTCACGACTGGTTGACTGTGATTCAGAATATGTTGTTATAGGATATGATTTAAAATACTATGTTGTGCAAGGTATTTTAACTGCTAAACTTTAATGTTAACTTAGGCTATATGACGGTTTAATGATATGACTTTGCGTTGGCTAATGAAATGCACAGGTGTAGCATCCCAATCTGTTATCTTAAACCTTTATAGAAAGCAATTTAAACATTTATTCCTTAAAACTTACTAGTTGCTATTTAAAAACTACTAGTACTTATTTATAGCTACTAGTAACTATCCCCGTTTTACTAGTAACAATTGATTACATACTAGTACTTCATTTTTTGTTACTAGTGACTATTCCATTAGTTACTAGTAATTATTTTTAGTTACTAGTCACTAATTGCACATTTTTTCTATTCTATTCTATAACTATTCGAATAGTTACTAGTAACTAATGAAAAGGTGATCTCTACAGAGCCCCATAGATTGCAATGTCAAAAATTTATGTAAATTAGTTACTAGTAACTAATGGAATAGTTAGCCTACTAGTAACTAAAACGTGCTAGTATCTAATCAATTGTTACTAGTAAAACGGGAATACGTATTAGTAGTTAATGGAATAGTTAATAGTAACTAATAAGTAAGTACTAGTAGCATTTAAATAGCAACTAGTAAGTTTTAAAGATTAAATGGTAAAAGGGCTTGCCATAAAAACCTTGACATTTACATCCTGACAGATAAGATGACATCCAGCTTGCCTGAGCTCCACATAGGAGGTCTGCAGTCAGACCCTATTGGGCAAAACCCTGTCTATTATAAAAACATAAAATTCAGGACTAGCCTATTTAAGACATACTTGACGCCGTTCTTCATGTTAAGGGGTATGGGCTGCTCTCAGAACGCTCCCAACGCAGCATTCCCCTGCACGTACCCCATCTGAGGACAGGTAGCCTGTCATCATTTCACGACCATATGTTGATCCAGTCTGTTAAAACACACACATACACAGGCACACACTTGTTTGTCTACCATCAAATAGCCTAGGTCTAGTACAGTGGTGTAATCTAGTTTTTTGTAGTGAGTATACTGTGATTTTTCCCTCCCAACCTCATACACTCCGTCCCAGAGCGACATCCCATAAGTACCACTACAGTCACTAATACATACAGTATGCATGTACATGTAATATAGAGCATTCTGAAGGACTGCTTAGGCTGTGTGTTATCAACACTGCAAAGACTTTAACAGCCAATGACAGTTACAGGTGGGCAAGGGCGTCACTTTGTGTTGAACAGTGGTGGGGACATTTAATGGCTCAGATTAGAGTTGTGACAAAACACAAAAGACAGCATATGATAGGCTACGTTACAATCCTGAATATTGGGGTCACAAGAACAAGACTAGAAGATGTTTTAATGCTATTTAAAGAAACATACGATTGAGGGATCTGGGAGTCCTCCCCAAGAATATTTGGAGCATTAAACACTTAATTTCCTGCATTCTGGAGACATTTTCTGCACCAATTTATGGTGGAAACGTCTTTATTTATATAAAGGGAAACACAAAATCCAGGTGGCAGGTAACAATTCAGAATATAAAAATATAACTGAATATAATGCAGTAATCAGTAAATAGTTTTCTTTTAGCTTAAGTAATTTTTTTGGACAATGCAGATGTCTTTTCTCTATATATTTACATTGTATTGCATGTTTTCTTATTGTGCCAAAAAAAAACCTCTCATAGCACACAACATTAGTTATTTAACATTTCTTGTTTTCAGAACATTTGGGAGAAAATGTCCCCAGCGTCCTTAGTGTAAATGACACCTATGCAGGTGGGGCGAATAGACTAATTTTCTAAAGTTTAGTGTTAATCACCATTTAACTCAGCCAGTTAGGAGCTACATGAAGCCTTAGATGTTGTATGAATCTGGTCCCTGGAGCACAGGTTTTATCAGTTGGCAATTTTCAATGCACATTTAAGAGTGTAAGTTGTAACTATTAGCCTATTGACCATAATTGAAAGCAGAGGCTTATCAGTAGCAGTAATGACAATGAACATAGGCCTATGTGCAGTTCTATCACCAACACTCATTTATTACAGAATATTATTAACAGTGAGGACACAAAAAGTGTCCACATCATCTCAAGCACACACATCGTTCAAAACCATTGTCAAACTGAGGGTATGTAGCTACTGTATCAGCTGAAATGCATGAGCAAGCATCCAGGAACTGTTATTTCTACAACTGCACACACACACACACACACACACACACAAAGAACCTATATGAGGATATATGCACATATATGAAACATATATGCAGTTTATATGCACATATATGCACATATGTGATAATATATATATGCTGCATATATGCCACATATAGGCAAAATTGAGGTGCATATATGTGCATATACAGGCCATATAGGTCTCCTGTATTGCTTCTTTATATCCACATATAAGCCCTATATGTACATACAAGCTATGTCTCCTATATAGCTCATGGCAGGATCTGGTCATTTTGTAGCTCATATGTCACTTTGGCAACTGTCATACATGATGCCTAGCTCATATTTTCTATAATCAAGGCAATAACTAAGAACTAACTAAAAAATAATTATGCAAGAACTTATGTATGTGTGAACACGTGAAATTGGTATCACATGTAATTGGCATGTTATGGAATTTAACTATGGCAATTAAGTGAGAGGAGATGGAAAGCTATGATGTCTACACGTTTTCCTGAAACATTTACAAGGTCAATTATTTCCTTGTATGAAGATAGTGGAAAAGAAGGAAATGTATAATAAAATGGTTTGTCGTTTTTTTTATTTTGTCAAGCCTTTTTTCCAACTTCAAGTCACTTCCAGATTCACATTACAGCTCATACACATCCACACATTCACCGTTACATCCACCAAATGCAATGCAAAATACAATGTTTTCTGTATTGTCTTAATGCAGTTTCTAGATGAATATGGCTGAAAGGTCATTAGTCTAAATGTAGCACAAAAAAAAAAAAAAAAAAAAAAAAAAAAGGTACATAGAACACGCATTCAAGTTATCATCATCATCATCATACATCTATCTGAGCATTTCACTGTGGTTAATGAATTTGAAGACAATGTCAACATTGCTGTTCACAGTTTTAATGAACAGACACTTTTCTTTTATCTGAGATGTTTTTATAGCAACTAAAGGCCCCAGACTTTTCCCTACAGGGATGAAATAACAAGGATTCTTAAATTGACCGCAGATGTCCTGTTTCACTTTTTGGTAGAACTTCCCCACTGCATAACATGTCTCCCCCTGCCCCAGATCACAGACAATGAATGTCTTCACAGAGAAAATACTTTCCTCTCGATCAGAAAGAATGACAGTGTACGAGTTTCTCCGAAAAGTACGCGAGTAGTTTTGTGAATGAACTATTTCAACATTAGCCACTACTCTGCTAAAATACTTCACAGTGACTCTATTTCCTAGGTTGCTGATGTTGTTCAAGGCCAGAAAATCATCATTTCTGATCATACAAATTTTAGGCCTACCCAGACATGTAACACCATGAGAGCGACTTACTTCCTGCACCATTTTTTTCTCAACTGAAAAAGACTCTAAGAGAGCCAAGTAATCATCAGAAGCTGCCACCATGGTTTTTTGGGAAAATGATGGAAATGCAACCTGTAGCCAAACTGTTTTCATTATCTGCAGAGAAACTCCCTGGCTGCTCTTTATCATATCTAAAATGATCCCATTGTAGGACTCAAACACAAATGCAGACTGTGCCCAGAGGGTACACAGTATTGGGCAGATGAAGGCACAAATGTACATTGAAAGTAACATTATTGATCCCATAAAGGTTCTCCATTTCCTGAACAAACTCTGTTAGCAACCCCTCTGATTCTGATATGTGCAGTGGTGATATATTCTCACCGAGTAGAAGAGAAACCCCTTTTACCAACTTAAACCAGTGCTTCAGATATTTTTCAGGTAAGACCCCTTTCAATGTTGGTATGCTGTAATAAAACAACCACATGTTCCACTCGTGTTCCAGAACTTTCTCTTTTACTGAGCGGGGGACACGGGAAACATTACAGGGGGTTTAATAGAAGTTAAAATGTCATCAATCTGTTCTGTTGAGCGTCCGATATACCATGGCGATTGGTTGTTTTCAGAATTAAACCACAGCGTGGTGATGTTTCTTGCTACACCCAGCAGCACACTGTGCATATAATCTGGAACACAGCCATCAATGATATTAAAATGAGGTAGACAAGACAAAATACTAGGCCCTTTCACTCCCTTAGTGGAGTTTCCAGCAAGAGCCTCTTCTACCAGATCATCAGTCTGAGAGGGATTCCTCAACTCTGCTTTTTCATAGGGATAAGCCCTTACACGCCCCCTGCGTTTTAACACACTTGTTCCTTTCTGCGTACAAAAAGAACACCCAAACTCTCCATTAAACTATTTAAAGTTCTGAATCAGTGGCCGAGCAACTGAATCTGCCACCATGGTAGTAACCAGTACTTGACTTGTGACAACTTCCCCACTTTCACTTTGCCATATAAGACCATTGGAGTATAACTCTATACATTCATCGACAAATGGTTTCATGTAAGTGTTCATATTTGGTTTGTTTTGACCAAACCACAGGCCATAAAGCATAACATGTTTTGCACGTAGTTGTATTGGCAGTTCATTAACCGTACACAAAATTGGCCACAAACCTTTTGTGTTTGATTTGTGCACTGGCACTCCATCACAGTTGAAAGTCAGTGATATGCTGTCTGGTGATAGTTTTTTGTATAAATGTCCATCGTATATATCTTTGATGGAGGCATCCTTCTTCTCAAAACGGTGTTTCAGGTGTTTCCCTAATTGGTGGTCCTCAAGCAGTTTTTTAATTTGGTATTTTAGTGGCAAGTACAAAAAACACTGGTCTTTTTGTGCATGCGCTTTTGATGTGTCCTGGTCACAGACTGGGCATTTGACATTAAAAGGGACCTTCCTGCATGCTTACGTTGCAACTTTTGCACACATAATGTACTTCTAATACGTCTTTCACTGAATCAAATGCTTTGTAGAAAAGGTACTTTGAGCCACTAACCAATTCCCCACCAGGACCAGCAATAAAGTTGATAAGATGCATGATGTCCTCCAAGGCTCTATTTGTTAATCCGTGTTTGAGTTTTAATGCCAGCAGCAGGAGTTCCACCTGTTCTTTTGTTGGTATCTGGTCTAAAGTTGGACTTGTGGGG
Organism: Zingel zingel; assembly: GCA_023566125.1. Classification (NCBI taxonomy): domain Eukaryota; kingdom Metazoa; phylum Chordata; class Actinopteri; order Perciformes; family Percidae; genus Zingel; species Zingel zingel. Next base: position 33,287,378 of record CM042324.1, read on the forward strand.
TCTTCTAGATGTTCCTCTACTGGCTCCCCAGGTGAAGAGCTAGGGCCAGGTATGGGTTGGTTCATCTGTGAATTTAAAACATTGGATTAGCAATCCCAAATTTGCACAGACTCATACAAATGTACCAATTCATGTGGTTGGTAACAACCTGCATTTGAAGTCAGGCTCAAATATATATATATATTTTTTTTTTAACAGTCCTTTCCATTGATTTTTTTGTCATTATATCATAAATTAATTTTAAAAAATTAATAACTGTGGCCCCTTTTGTCCACATGTATATTTTTCTGACACTATCCTGTGTTGACGTCAGAGTGACATCAGGCCCTGACCACCATTTTCATCTGGCCAAACACAGTGAGAGACAGGTTCTGTCATTTTGTATGTGGCCAGCTTTTTCTAACAAGATAAAAACATGGGTATCGCTGCAATATGGAAAGGACAAAGTAATATGGTATTTCCAATTTGTGCTCCACTTTAAGCAACATCAGGTGGAAGTTTGGGTTGTGAAATTATCTTATGATGATTTACAGTAACTAGTGTGCATGCACATGCACAAACAAAAAACACCTAACTTGAATATTTTAGCTATTTTTAGCAACTTACTGTGTCATCAGAAGCAGCAGACACCGGGTCATCTTGATTGTCCTCTTGGGTGAGATACCTAAAATAAAAATAAAAATCCTTGATCCTTGATCAAGAAATATGTAGGCCTAATACGTGTGTGCGTGTTTTCTACTTACTAAGTTGTAGAAGAAGAGGCCACAGCTTCTTCATCATCACCCATATCTTCAGAAATGTGCCTAACAAAAATGTTGTGGTAATGTTAAAACACTTCATGCATCACTCAATATAATAGGATTGATATGACTGATTGATTAAGTCCAAGTAGGTAAATTCCATTCATGAGGTGAAACCTTTAAGACTGTAGATTCAAAACACACAAAGTGAAATATTTTCCTGGCTAGAGTTCCAACTTTAACTGTTTTCCTTATTCTTTACTTTTTTTTTTTGGGGGGGGGGGGGGGGGGGGGGGGGGGTTATACAGTGGACATGGAAAAATATATTTTACCTTTATACAAACATACTTAACATACATTAAGGGAAATTATGCCACATACGTTTACATGGTATAGGAAATGATCTGTAGCTGGTAGCTTTGTTAGCTGGCTAACTTAGCAAGCTAGCTTCTAGCACGTTTTGTTACAATACTTACTTTCGTTTACGTCTTCTCTTTGTTCTTTCTGGAACGGGTGTTTCCTCGTCAACGAGGTACCTTTTGTAACGCACTGGATCCATATCTATTGCTTTTCTTTAATTACGTCTTATTTCCTTAACGTTATTTATACTGGCAAGCATTTCTCCACTCTGCTGCTACCGATCGGCCGCTACAGCGTCGCGTAGTTGATGACGTCATCCGCATGCGGCCCAGCGCGCTATCTTTCGAGCTTTCGCGCCGAAAGATAGCGGCTGGGAGTAAAAATGGCGATATCAGCGTTGGAGATCCGTTATGTCCTACTTGAATGGACTGAGGGTGAGGATAGAGGGGCCCATAGTATGTTGGCCCTCGACTGTGTCCGGAATTTTTCAGTTAAAGATTTTCTTGAAAGGACTGAAAAATCCGAGAAGCTGGTGGAATGGCGAAAAGGCCGCCAACCCTGGCCGGTGCACCGAGCCAGAATTATTGACGTGGCAAGTATGTTACAAGCTAACTTTAGCTGACGTTATGTAGCTAGTTACATACCACATTAAATGGTTTTGCTCGCACTTAAAGAAGTGTACAATGGATCTTGCTAGGTACCTGGCTAGCAATAGCTTAGCTTTCTGGCTGTTAGTGAAGTCCAATTGGGACTAATGTTAGATTTGGTAACGTTAAACATGATGACAACATGACAAACTTTTGCAGTTCATGATAACATTTCAATTTTATTGCACCAGAATTTGAAAAAAACTCTCCAAATTAAACTGCGTGAGATCGAGATGGAGAAAGAGAGCACACAAGGGCAAACAAAACGTCCTCACATCCCAAACTCAAAGTACAGTGAGCAGCAGGGGCAGACTGAGAAGGCTTCAAAGAAAAAGGTAACTGACTTACTTAAAGTTATCTCCCCCTCTCTCTCTCTTGTTTCTTAATGTGTAGGCATGTGTGTAGGTTTGTAATTGATGTATGTGCAAGGTGGTGTAACGTAAGTTAATAAGAGTTGGGCTAGAAGTCAGTCTGTCTCTCTCTGTCTCTCAAGGTTAGGGTTAGTAAGATTTTTATGGGGGATAAGGGAATCTTAATTGCATAGCGCTTTTCATAAGACACAAGTCACACCTAAAGTGCTTCACACATGAAAGGGAGGGGGGTTCATTCACTCCACGCTGATGGTGGTAAGCTACACTTGTAGCCACAGTTTTGCTTTTAACAGTAGCTGTTATAAGGTATGAAACCAGCACAATAGGGAACTTTGTCCTCTGTTTGTCCCTCTCCCTCCGAAGGTTGAAGTGAAATTATTTCTGTATTTCTTCTAAATACAACCACGAAGAGGAGGAGAAGGCGGCAGAGGAGGAGGATGAGGCGCGTCATGACAGACCTTCAAAGAACAAGGTACACTACCAGTCTGCATCCAGTGTGTGTTATTACATTGCAATACAGTAAAAATAAGTAAGACTTTTATAAAGTGCATGGTAATGTAGCTGTTACAAGGTATGACACCAAAACAGTAGGCAACTTTGTTCTCTCTCTCTCTCTCTCTCTCTCTCTCTCTCTCTCTCCCTCCCTCCCAGCAGGCCAGCGAAGAGGAGGAGCGTATTGGGGATGAAGAGGACATAGTACCACCCTCTAAGAAAAAGGTAGCCTAAATGATGACATCCAGTGTGTGGTGTATTACATACATACATTACATGAAATACAAGATGTGGAAGTTTCATGTTTTAAGTAAGGAATAACCACCAGGAGGCCGGACAACCAGTTACATATAGCCAAGTGGAGGGATTTCTGCCCTAGACTTCTTGCCACCTTCCTCTTACACCTCTTGTGACATCCTCCCAGCCAATCAGAATCAACCATTTACAAAAGAAGTTATACAACAATTAGCTGTTGTTGTTCTTCTCTCTGTCTCTCTCTTTCTCGTAGACAGCTGCTGAATTTAGAAAACACCTGGACGAACAGATGTGGGAGAGAAGGAAACTCAACCAAATGCAAAGAAATTTGCAGGAGTTGAGAAATGAAGTCCATTCTCTTAAAAATGAAAATGCACGTCTGAAAGACATTATCATCAATCGTAAGTATTCCTAACTTTAATATTTATTAGCAAGTTTTTTTCTGGAGATGGATATTGCAGTGGCAGAGAAGTATAAACTTAGAAATTGTATGGGCTGAAACACGTGTTTGGCAAAATAAATGCTATGTTGTTAGCTGGTGAGGTAGTGTGGGTGCTCATATAGCCGTTGATAAGATTATATTAGAATTATATTTATTTGTCTCTTTCTGGAGGAATTCTAGAGGGTTAACAAAAGTCATGGCCTAGAGAACATACCGTTCATGAGAATAAATGATGCTTCTCTGCCTTCAACGGCTCAAGAAGGCAATCGGCTCCAGAAAAAAAAACCCTGGGGAATTTGAATTTGGGAGAAATTGGAGAAAGAAAATTGCGTTCACAACCAGGTTTCCTCTGCAGAACCTTATCAATGGGCTTTGGAGGGTTGTAGCTTGCGTTCACAGCTGCAGGAAATGTCTTTCGAAGAGTAAGGGCACTGAGTTGCTGGGTGCTATTTTGATCTAGTGATTGTAATTATTGTTTATTCTTTATATAACCTCTTTCTAGAAATCCCTCAAATGAAAAGTGACCTCGCCATTATTGCTCAAAAGGTAAGTTCCTCTGATTTTTATTGCTTTTTAAAATTGTTTCTCAAGCAGAGCTGTATAGACTTGTGATGTTGGGCTGATTGATAGTGTTAATTATTCGATGTATTTGCACTTTAATTTATTGAAGAGAATAACTATATTTTTCCTCTATGAACAAGACTGGAAGGACTCCTGTGGAGGATCTAGATTCCTCCTTCTCGACTTTTGGAGAAATGCAACCGGTGAGTAACCCCCTTGCATTTTTATTTATTTATTTAGTTTACTTGTTACTCAAACAGAGCTATATGGATTTTTATGATGTTTGGCTGATTATTTTTGCATGTAACTTTAATTTATTGACATGTTTTAATGTTTTCCAAGCCCCCCCTGTAAATAAGACTCTATAGTGGCTTGCTTGGGTGAATAAAAATTGTTGAAGAGTTTTACAATGTTTGTTTCTTCTCTAAGACTCCAGAGAGGAGACCGAGCCCCGAGGAGGCCGAGCCCTTTAAAGACAGTCCCATGGTGACTGAGCGCTTTCGAGAGACACCACAGGTGTGTGTGTAACCCTTTTATACCTCAGATTTTCTGTACTTATTTTACTTAAGGCTCAAACTGAGCTATAGGGATTTTTATCTTGGGATAGTTAGTGGTAATATGTAATTTACTTGCCCCATATGCATAAAATTGTTGAAGAGTTTAACAATGTTTTTCTTCTCTTAACAATACTGCAGCAACAGCTGAGACCTCAGCGAAAACACAGGTGAATAACATTATGTAGTAAGGATGGGTATAAACTGTGCTTTGTAGGAGCCAATTAGTGTTATAAGTGACAATCATCCTTTCCTCCTGCCCCCCTTCGCTCCTCTCCACCCACTGTCTTTTCTCCTTCCCTACTCTCCATCCAACCTCCTCCTTTCCCCCCACTCTGTCCTCCTCCTTCTCTCCTTTAATAACGTTTAGGGCAATGATTAATTTGTTTCATATCTTTATCATTAATCTGCATTTATTCATATTAATCTGCATTTTTACATAAAAACCTATTAACTATTGGGAAGCTACGCATAAGAATCAATATGAAACATGAAAACATTTCTAAAAGTTGCCAATAAATTAATATTGTGATGTGAAATAATTTTTCAGATTGAAGTTATAAAGGGCTCTGGGGTGTTTTGCCAGGCAGAAGCGTGGAAAGCAGCCCGCCTTGCCACCTCTGCTACTGCCATGGTGCGGAATCTGCTGCTGGGCACCTTTTGATTTGGAGACTTTGCTGAAAAGCAAACTGAATGGTACAAAACAACATGTTCCTAATCTCTTCTGTCCTTGAAAAACAAGTCAGTCATATTCTGTGGAATAAATTATGCCCGCAGTTTGTGTGTGGGCATACCATCGCTTTTTTACTTGGCATTTTTGATTTGAAAAATGCCAAGTAAAAAACGTGATCTGTATATAAAAAAACTCTTGCTTTCTCCACCTTCATTTTACCCCCCTTTCATAATAATTTTGAAATATTACTTTAAGTTGGGAAGCCAACCAGAGGGGATGGAGAGCAGCTGGTCGCCCTTGACCAAATTAAAAAGGCAGCCATTATTGGTGAGTAAATGTATAATGCTTTCAGAAGGGAAAACAAAACTTTTAAGACTATAAGTTCACCACTTTAACCATAGCCTACTTGTATCAATGTTTATTAGGCATCAATGGAGACTGCATAAGGTAGGGCACCCATTATTGTTACTGTATCTGCTTGGCACCAATACTAATTCATTGCTTGCTCACTTCTTGATCCTACCTTTCCTCTTCTAAAGCCACATTTCTGCATTACAGCAATAGCGCTGTAAGGTGTGTAGTCCTCTATTTTGTAGAACGTATAGTGTTGCAAATAACCTCATGGCATATTGTTGTCGTCTGAAGTGTTAATAAATAATCATATTCACCCCTCCTTTACCCTTTATCCCCTCTGTCCTGTGTTTGTGCCTTATTTTGTCTATACCGGTAATTGATTTGCTTGATTTTAATGCATATCTTATTGCTCTTCGAGTAAACCTAGCATGGCAGCTCGCCGGTGGAATGTGTGTGTGAATGGGTCAATGGGAGGCCATTGTAAAGTATTTTGGGTACTGTTGGGTGCAGGAAAATGCTATAAAAGTGCAGCCCATTGACAACTATATATGTTTACATGTGCAAAGTTTCTTACATCAGATTAAAAATTTGAGGGATTGGAAAATCTGAATCAGTTTACATGGAAACAAATAATCTAATCATGACGTGCATAAACATGCACCAAGCCTTATTCAGAATAATTTTTGACATCCGTTTTAATTTCCCTAAAACAACTGCAGAAGTTGTACTTCACCTGTGTTTTAAGCAAACCAAAAAGCGCGGGAGTGGCTAAATTTTTCCTATCAGGAATTTTCTCTGCTTTGGATGCACATGATTGACCGGGTGACTGTTAACAATGCAGTCCCCATGACGGACATGTGCATATGAAAGAACGATGCCGCTAAAAAAAAAAGAGGGGGTTGAAGTTTCCAATCAGAATTTCTTTCAGATTTAGCAGAATCCAATCAGAATCTTCCAATTAACCTGTTTACCTGACGCATTTTTTATTATGATCAGCCCTTTATCCAAAATATGTGTTCAATCGCAGCTGTACTGTAAGCACTTTGGGTTCCGGATGATAGCACTATATTATTATTATTATTATTATTATACTGTCTTATTATTTTTGTCTTCTCTAGATTCTACATTGAAGAAGTGGCCGGCAGCCAGCCGAGGGCAGATAGGCACATCTATCAATTCGAAGCTCACGGAGCTGAGAAGATCAACAAGATACATTTTTTTTTTTTTTTCTGTTCAGTTTTTTGTCTTATTTTTGTTCTTGTACTATTTGATTGTTCTTAAGTAAATAAATAATGTAAATTTCTACATTTTGGGCTTTTATTTATGTTGCCTAGGAGCTATGGATTTTAATAATTTTACTAATATATAGGTGAACATATAGGTGCATATATGCACACATATATACCTGCATATATATGCGCATATATGTATCTATATAGGTACATATATGTGTACATATATACGTGCATACATGTACTTATATAGGTACATGTATGCATGTATATATGTACACATACGTGTACATATATGCACATATATGTGCATATATGTATCTATATAGGTACATGTATGCACGTATATATGTACACATACGTGTACATATATGTACATATAATATAGGAAAACGGCCAATTTTATATATGTCACATATATTAAAAACATATGTTTATATAGATTATTTCCATGTGGGCACACTCGCAGGCCGTGGAAGCCAAAAACGTCAGTTCAGTGCTTCGCAACGCAGACGGGGTGAATTTATGAATGATCGCGTGAAAGTTCTGTCACAAAACGATGTTACGTATCATCTCGCTGTTTTAAGTGGGTATACGGAAATCTTTGACCGTTCCTAGAGGGTATACAGCGTATAGGCTACCTGCGTATCACGTAGACTACACCACTGGTCTAGTATGCTACATGTTTTACTTTTTTATGTCACGTGACGTTACCTCATTTATTGCTCGAGAGACAGCACTGTCAAGGTCTGAATCAGAAGTGTGTCCTTTTCTCCGCATATTATGCTTGGCAAGTAGTCTCCGAATGCTGATCTCAGAGCTTCCATGCTGGACACCCATTTCTCGCATCTTCACTGAGATCTCATGATATACAGAAAAACTAAATATTGATTTGTTATTTCGTTTTTGGTTTGCCAGATTAAATGGAATGATCGGATGATACACGGACCCACTGGAAGTGAGACAATACGCTTACCGTAAACGTCAGCAGTTAGTGTGTTGTATTTGGTGATACTTAATTTTCTAGTTCATGTAGTTTTAGAAACTTGCTGTGAATTATCTGAACTGGTGCCTAAACATGAAAAGCAACGTTTGCATTCCAGCTCTCACCAAATAACATTTAATGATTACAGAGACAAGCACTTAAAAGCACCACTTCACTTTGGAATATTGTTTCCATTTTCAATTACACTTAGCAAGGTCTTCTTTATATGTCAACCAAACTCCATTATGTATTCCCTGGATTGTGTACTGCAGGCATACACGCTGCTCTCACAATGTTTCTTATCACTAATTGCAATCAGTTGAAAGTAATGAAAAGGAAAATACATTTCAATAAATATATGTGGAGTAAAATGCAAAATGAAAGTAGTGGGAGAATCTCTCTGATGATGAATACTTAATGTTCTGTTAGCTGTCTTTTGAAACCATACAAAACCATGACTTTTGCAATGGCAAATCTTGTTACTTTGTGTTGCTTAAACCTATTACTGCTCAACATCTAACCAACCTTGTTGCTAAAATGATGTCACCACATGTTCCGAGAACATTCTTCATTTTATTACTAGACCCATCCATTTCAGATAACGTCCATCCAATAGAAAGAAAATGGTTTCGAAGGCCATTCCCATTCAAATGAACGTAGCAGAATGGTCAGAGCGCTCTGGGTCTGACGGTGTGCTTACCCACTGCCGCTGGGTCTATGGTCCCTTCTCCTCACTCTCCACTGCTCCCGAGTTGCATCAAACCCAGGGTTGCCAGGGCCCTCATTTATAAACGTAGCGTACGCACATAAGAGAAACACGCTGCTCTCTACGCAAGAATTGTGATTTATAAAAAGCAAAAATGCGCGGTCCTCCATGGGACTCTGACCCACTCTGACACGGAAACGGGTGAAATGAGAAATGGTGATTGGAAAATTGCCTCTCAATAATAATATGAAGAATTCACAAAGCCATTCTTACAATTAATAGTCTACACAAACACCTGTTTGATTGATCTGCGGTGAAAAACAAACAAAATAAAACAAGATTACTATCGTAAATTCAAATAAAGATATGTTTGCAAAAACAAAACTCAAATATGTTCTGTAATTATATTGGCATTTTATGGAATTTATTCCCATAGATAATACGATGAACAGGACAAATAATGTTTACACTGATGCTGTTTTCAATGCATTCGTCTGGTGGAGCACATCGCTTTAATATGGTCATCATGTACAGTATCAGTGTTTTATACAGTGTTTATTTTTATGGCTTGATATCATTTTATTTTTGTTTTTAAATGTTTGTTTTATTGTAGGCCTAAAGCTAAAGACTTTCATCTGGGAAAAAATCAGCTCAAGAAAAAAATGTATTTTCAAATTTTAAAATAAAGTTTTCAAATGACTTTTATCCGAAATAAAGGAGAAAAATAATTTAATTTCCTTTTCGTTTTTACGCAGTAAAAACAGTAACGTTAAACACATCACACAGTGTCACAGTCACAGACTTCTAAATCTAACCACTGCGCTGACGCCTAGCATGGCATCCATCAAGATGAGAAAGGTGGATAATGAATGTTGTGTTTTCCAAGAAAAATGGACCCGAACAATACTTCTTCGTTGAAGTGAGGGGCAAGCCAGTTTGCCTTGTGTTTGGAGAGTCGCATGTTGATACACGGCAAAATGTTGCCGCGTAAAAGCAATTTTTTTTTAGCTCATTCAGCATCATTACCATACATATGTATATATATATATATATATGTATATGTATATATATATGTATATATGTATATATATATATATATATATATATATATATATATATATATATATATATATATATACACACTTACCTAAAGGATTATTGGGAACACCTGTTCAATTTCACGTTAATGAAATGATCTAATCAACCAATCAAATGGCAGCTGCTTCAATGCATTTAGCGGTGTGGTCCAGGTCTAGACAATCTCCTGAACTCCAAACTGAATGTCAGAATGGGAAAGAAAGGTGATCTAAGCAACTTTGAGTGTGGCGTGGTTGTTGGTGCCAGACGGGCTGGTCTGAGTATTTCACAATCTGCTCAGTTACTGGGATTTTCACACACAACCATTTCTAGGGTTTACAAAGAATGGTCTGAAAAAGGAAAAACATCCAGTATGCTGCAGTCCTGGGGGGCGAAAATACCTTGTTGATGCTAGAGGTCAGAGGAGAATGGGCCGACTGATTCAAGCTGATAGAAGATCAACTTTGACTCAAATAACCACTCGTTACAACCGAGGTATACAGCAAAGCATTTGTGAAGCCACAACACGCACAACCTTGAGGTGGATGGGCTACACCAGCAGAAGACCCCACCGGGTACCACTCATCACCACTAAAAATAAGAAAATGAGGCTACAATTTACACAAGAGCACCAAAATTGGACAGTTGAAGACTGGAAAAATGTTGCCTGGTCTGATGAGTCTCAATTTCTGTTGAGACATTCAGATGGTAGAGTCAGAATTTGGAGTAAACAGAAAACATGCCTTGTTACCACTGGGCAGGCTGGTGGTGGTGTAATGGTGTTGGTGATCCCTTTCACCTTCAGAACTGCCTTAATTCTTTGTGTCAGTGATTCAACAAGGTGCTGGAAGCATTCTTTAGAAATGTTGGCCTATTGATATTGATAGGATAGGGTCAAACAGTATTAGTATGGTGTTCCTAATAATCCTGTGTGTGTATATATATATATATATATATATATATATATATATATATATATATATACACACACACACACACAGAGATGGGGACTCGAGTCTGAGACTTGGACTCGAGTCGCACTTAAGTCGCACAAACAGCTGACTTCATACTTGACTCGGACTCGACCCAAAAGACTTCAGACTTGACTCAGACTCAGAGCTTCAAGACTCGTCAACAACCTGTTTTCATGCAATTATTGCTTTTAAAATCTAAATCTATTCATGTATTTCTATTTTCTTTTATTGGCACATAAATGTTGGGGAAATGTATGACGAGCTGCATGTCCCCTGCCCTTTGCCATAATGTGCGCACAATCACATATAAAAAAAATGCATTGACGATGGCAACACCAAGTCCTCCCAGAGTTATGCCTTTTGTCATTAGTTTTGCTTTCAATAACTTCGTAAACAGTGTCAGTAAGCTAACAGTTACATGCAAGGTGTGTGGCACCAAGATAAATGATGCCGGATCAACAACATCGAACTTCATCAGGCATCTCAAAACGCATCCAAATAGGCCAGTCACTTGCTAATGTGAAAGAGACGTTACATTTAGCATATATTGTCACAGGTAACAAGCTAACCATTGCAAAGTGTTGTGCTAATGCTGGGAACAGGCAAATTGTATCTTTATAGTTAGTAGTTGCTGAGGCTCAGACATCCATGGCGCACAGGAGGTGCGACGCACGGATCCATCTCCCCAGGAACAAACGCTGTGTCGGGTGGACAAACTCATGTGATGCGTAATTGATCCCGTGGATGATTTGTATGCTATTAAGAGAACAAGGTGTACCTGGTCCACCAAACACTGGGCCATCTTAACTGTCTTAATTCTGCATATATTTCTGTTACTATAGTCCTATTTACCTGCCGTGGAGACGCTGGCCTTACTAACCTCTCCTCCTCTGAGTCGGATCTCTCTCGCGCATCAGTGAGTTCAAACTGCTTATTAGAGATGCACCGATTCCAATTTTCTAGGCCGATTCCATTTTCCGATTTTTCATTGAGTTTGACCAGCCGATACCGATTTTAGCTGATTCCGATTTCATTTTTTCTAACCACTTTACAGCACACACACATATTTATTTTCTATCTTTTCTTTAATAGAACATTTTACATTTTGCATAGAACATAGTACATTTTTTTAATAGATAATCGATCGCTATAAAATAGAACTATATAAATTACTCCTGGTGTGGGAAATTCACACACATCTAAAGTGCAATGTCAACCATTTCCTTCTTTTCACATCCAATAGCCAACTACAAAAAGTTGATATATTTAGCAAACTAAACTTCTGTATGTATGAAAACAGGTAATGGCAATAAAATAATATATAAATAACAAAAATAAAATAAATATAGCCTTAATGCAGTATAAAGATATTTCTCAAAACACACAGGCCTGTTTGAACGTCAACAGTAACGTTACCTTGAAACAGCGTGTGGTTCCTTTTTGGTGTGTCATTGTGAACATATGACCATACCGTTGCTGTCAACGGGCTTATCTGCTAACGTTAGCTACCGACGGTTACCTTGGAACAATCCAGCAAATAGATAATAGCCGTTACCCCAAACAGATGATTTAACGTCACTGCTCATTTTACACACAGTTTAACAACAACGCTGAGGGAAGATTACTATGTTTTTAATGTTGGTTTTGAGTGGTATGCACTCCCACTAACCTGGAAAGCGTTTTAAACGTTCCTGGTCATGGTCTTGTTGAGTCCCACCACTGAAAACACTCAACCCGCATCAGCATTTGAATGGCATAGCACCAGGACAATATTTGCAATGGTGGCAAGCCTTGGGAACAGGCTTACACCTGTCACCTGTGAAGAATGAGCCAAGAACACAGTGGAAATGAGCTCTGAAGTAGTATTTTTTTTTGTTGATTTCTTTTTTGCCTTTGATATATAAGTATAGGTTGATACATTTTTAATTCTGTCTATGAAGACAAAATGCATGCATATATATGATGATTTGTATATATAGACACACACACACATAGATCATTTTAAAAGCACTATATAAAGGCATGATTTTGTCTAAATAGAACAATTTGATAATACATCAACCTACATCATACTTTTACACCACAAAAAAATTAAATAAGCAAACGTTTAAAGTTTAAGAGCATAAATACTCAAGCACATGGTGGGTGGTGATGGCGCAGTGGATATAACACATGCCAAAATAGAGAAGGTAATCATTTAACCATACAAAATTTCATATTATTAGTTCTTAATCCCAATGATTGACTGCTGTAGTTTTTTGTTATCCTCTCACTTCATGGCAATGCTGCAAACACACATAAACACACACACACACACACACACACACACACACACACACACACACACACACACACACACACACTATCATGTACATGGGTTTGTTTGTAGAATGTTTAAAAATGTCAATCTCAAGTGCAATGCCAATTGCAACCTCACTCACACATACAAAGTCAATTATTCATCTTGGCAATATTTGCTAAGTATATGGCTGTTTGTGACTTTTTTCTAAGTATATGACTGTGGGGTTTTACCCTGACTACTTGTCTGGTTGGTATATTGATATTGATTTGATCTTAAAAAAAAGAATAAACAGTGCTGGTTTTCCTGGCATTTTGGCAAAGATAGGTGTTATCTGAAACCTTATTCTCTCGTGACTATTAGTTTGTGTAGTGCTACACTTTGTGTGTTCTCTGCTTTCCATCTTCATTTTGGAGTAAAGAAGTGTATGCAGGTTTTTTTTCTCCTCTCCAACCTTTACCTTTTTGTTCTCTTTTAAAGATCGGATTGGGGGGGGGGGGGGGGGGGGGGCATACATACCTTTGCCTTGGGCCCCCAATTTGCTAAATCCGCCACTGGTGGTGAGTGAACTAATCGCCAAGAAGCTGAAACCTCATTCAGATGGGGAATTTGTGAAGGAGTGCCTTGTTGCTACAGCAGAACTGAATGCACCTGACAAAGTGAAATTGTTCCAAAGCGTGAGTTTAGTGTGAAGAACTGTCGCCGATCGGATTACAGATATGGCAGTGGATATTGAAAAAACAGTTTTTTTCGCTAGCCTGTGATAAAACAACTGACATTACAAATCCTGCCCAATTAGCCATTTTTGTGCGTCGGATTACTTCGGAGTTCGATACAACGGAGGACTTGCTTTCACTGCAAGCCATGCATGGCACTACTAAAGGTGAGGATTTGTTTGGGCAAGTTATGTCAGCTATGAACCAGTTTGAACTTCCCTTTGAAAAGTTAAGTGGCCTTGCGATGGATGGAGTCCCAGCCATGGTCGGCGGTTAAAGGGGATTAACCACATTTATCCAAAGAGAATTGAGCCGTCCAAATATTGATCCAAGTGAGTTAGTTGTGTGCCACTGTATCATACATGAAGATAATTTGTGTGCACACCCCGAAGCTCAGTAATGTAATGTCAACCATCGTTTCCACGATCAATATTATCAAAAGTAGAGCGCTGAATACCCGCCAGTTCAAGAAGTTTTTTAGTGAGCTTGAGTCAGAATATGGAGATCTGGTGTACCATTGTGAGGTTTGATTGCTGAGTTGTGGAGAGATGCTCGCACGGTTTTACAAATTGAGGTAAAACAATTCATGGATATGAAGGGCAAGCCTGGTAATGAACTCTGTGATGGAAAGTGGCTGTGCGATTTGGCATTCATGGTGGACATTACCAAACACCTTTCTGAGCTGAATGTCAAGCTCCAAGGTCCCAACCAGCTAGTCAGCGCTCTGGTCTCCAATGTGAAATAATTTGAAGCTAAATAAAAGCTGCGGCAAATGCAACTGGTAAAGGGCAACAGCGTGCATTTTCCTAGTTTTCTAGAACAGAAGCTTGCTGTAACATCTGAATATGTAGCTGAGTCCGCCAAACTCCTTCATGCTTTCGGTAAGGAGGTTTCAGTACATGAAAAGTAAGGTAAAGGAACTCAACATTTTTGCAACGCCATTTAATGTGTAACCAGCTGACGTGCAAAGCAATGACGAGCTCAAAGACGAGCACAGTGGAGAATGCTGAGTACATCGTGTGAAATAAATAGGTAAATATTGCATAACTGGTTAAAAACATGTATGTACAAAAAGGTTAAAATGATATGTGTTCATCTTTTAACTGGATGATATGTTATAGATGAGATTGACTTTGGATGGATGTTGATGGATTCCATGTGTAGCGGCCAACGCCAGTGTTTCCATGTGTTAGCAAGGTATTGTTAGCATGCATAAAGCCTCACCTATGCTTTATGTGGTTATTGGTAAAGTACAACTGCTGTTTGTGTTTTTATTTTATTTAGACATCAGAGTGACAAGTGTGTGAAGTTGTGCGCTCCCTGGTGAAGCCGGTTTTTTTGGAGTCTGTATTCTGTGAAATGTAAGTGGTTTCTAAGTCAAACTATACATTTAAGAATCAACTGGAGTTTATTGTGAAGGTATATTTATATTGTTTTATTTTGTTTCCTATGTCAGTGTTCTAAGCCACTGCTGTATGTTTTGGATCATTTTGTTTTAATAATTTGTTGGTTTTGGCCTTTCTGTCAAATTGAAAGTACTGCTAATATTACAGAAATAAACGAAACCCCGACAAAGTTATTGTGTTCTGTGTGGGTCTTAGTTCAGCAGACTACAACTGACAGACCAAAACCTGGAAAATCAACTGTGAGTAGCATCATCATCATCATCGACATCCAACATCGGAGGCCTAGTAAAAGAGAAGCAGTTCCAGCCATCTCACTAGAGAGCGGGCGTGTGCAGGTGTGAGATGCAGCTAGGCTGCAGAAGATCAAGCTAAATTATTGCTTTATTTTAAACGTCAGCATTAGAGGCATTAACCAAAAAACAAATTAAATATAACCATAACAATAGTGTGACGGCCTTGGTGGTCTTGTCTACAGGTGTGTCAGGAGACGGGCGGAGACTGTGCCTACAAATTGGGAGGCCAGGGATAAGGAACAAAAACATGTAAAACACGCATTAAAACAACGTCACTATCCTGAGTGGGCATTTGTTAAAACACACAAGAACCCCCAAAAAGTTTCTAAACAATCAACAGAAACAAGTGTAAAGATCTGTACATTGGGGAGACAGAACAGCCGCTCAGCCGACGCATGTATCAACACAGACGAAAAAACTCCTCGGGACAAGACTCAGCAGTCTATACTCATCTACGAAAAGAACAGCACAGTTTTCAAGATCAAGATGTCTATATCCTGGACAGAGAGGATAGGTGGTTTGAAAGAGGCGTCAAGGAGGCCATATTTGTTAAAGTAGAGCGACCCCTCTTTAAATAGGGGAGGTGGGTTGAGACATCATTTGTCTTCAGCCTACAACATGGTTCTGAAAACCATTCCCAGGCGCTTTACAGATACACCATCCTGCTCCAACTCTTGAGCAGGGGGAGGGGCATCATCTGAAACTGCTGGGACACCATCTTCTCTGGCAAAATTTGGACTACATCTTAGTAGTCATGTGACTTTATGCCATGAGATCATGTGACTGCCTTGTGTATTAAGGCCAGCTTTACTTCCTGTGCACACTAAACAACTGATGAAGATGTTTGAATGAACACTGAAACGTCTTGTATTTTATATTTTTGAATCCATTGTTTTTAAATTAAAGCTTTGTTGAAACTTTTTATTAGCACCCTCAGACATACAAAACAAATTCCACAATGTGTGACAGGTAATATCAGATTGTGCACAGAACAGAGAAACACAAATTGAACAAGTACAAAAACCCTCTCCCACCCCCCACCCTCTGAGGTCTTGAGGAAAACAAAACAAACAAACAAACAAACAGAAACCACACCTTGCCTAATCACTCTCCACTAATTCTTGTGGGGTTTAGGTCATTAAGTCTGATATTTGGGCTGCTGCGCTTTCCCATAGGCTGATAGTTGATGATTTGGCTTTGTTAATCCTTACCGTAGAGAGCTCAAGCATAACTATGTCTAGAAAATACGCCAACCACTGTTTTATACAAAGCGAGTGAGGGGGGAGCCAGCATTTTCTTGGTTGCAGTTGAGAGCCGGCTAGCCAAATTTTCCTCTGTCTCCCAAGCAGGTGTAATTTAGAGTCGTCATTAAATAACAAATCAATGGGGTCAGTAGGATCTCGACATCCTATCACATCAGATATTATTTATGTTGTTTTATTCCAAAACTCATGCACCTGTTCACACTCCCAGACCATATGCAGGAAAGTTCCAGTTTGTTCAGGTTGAAAGAACAACACATTCTCACACCCATCTCGTAAAATAGGGACGTTTGGTCAGGTGCCTTTGTCGTTCTTATTGACGCTAAAGGTCTCCTTTAGCATTTTATGTAAACGCGCTTGGTCGGGACTATTGCCGTCCCTTTAGCGATTTAAGTAAACACGCTTGGTCGGGTGGGCTTACGGTTCCGTGACACGCAGGAACTACGGGACGGTTGGGTTTAGAAAAGGGTCGTGGGTGGGCGTACTGTTCCGTTACACGCAGGAAGAACGGGATGGTTGGGTTTAGGAAAGGGTCGTGGGTGGCCATACGGTTCTGTGACCCGCAGGAGGAAAGAAAAAAGCGACTATAGCAAGCGGGAGGAAAGAAAAAAGCGACTATAGCAAGCGTGACAAACGGGACGTGAACCCCACTCTCCTGGGTGAAAGTCCTGTGTTTGATTCATTCACCACCCCACCCAACCTCCAAGTGTGGAAATTCGCCCTTACCTAGTACTCACTAAATCCTATCTAACTGCTGCTCTCCCTGGTGCGTTGCACAAATACGCTGAAAGACGCCTTTTACGTTGCATCAGACTTTGACTGCCACTGTCCAAACGTCCTTATTTTACGAGT
Organism: Zingel zingel; assembly: GCA_023566125.1. NCBI lineage: Eukaryota > Metazoa > Chordata > Actinopteri > Perciformes > Percidae > Zingel > Zingel zingel. The sequence goes on from CM042324.1 coordinate 33,304,629, forward strand.
TCGGAATGAGAACGGGTTGGACAGAACGTACAATAGGCAGTGGGAATGATTTAGAGACATATCTCTTCTGCTGAGTCCAATATGTCCTATGACATATGTTGAAGTGGATATACTGGTGATTTGGGTTCTTGGAACAGTGGAAAATGTTGTCCAAAACTGTCTCCCAATGAATTGCGTTCCCCTCAGGGCTCCGCTCTCGCTCCCATTTCTTTACTATTGGAAGTTCTCCTATGGATACTTGCATCAGTTTAGCATAAATCTTGGACACTAATTCTCTCACAGGAAAATCAACAAACCATTTGGAGGCCCTATTTAAGGTCCTCTGAGGTTATCAGCCCACTCAAAACTTGAATGTCATAGTGAAGAAATTCACTGAAGCTGGGGTCAATGGCTGAGGGCAAGTATGGCTTTCTTATGGTAGCCAAATGCCATCTCTTAGTGATGCGCATGAATGGATGAACGAGATTCCCACTGTCCCTACTTACTATATAGCTAAACCACAGCCAAGGGAATAGGCTTGTCAGAATCTATATAAATGTGTATAAGACCATACAACAAAATAATAACAAAATAGACAAACCTTATCACAGGACCATAGGAAATGAAGAAATTGGCCATGCTTTGTCTTACATTTCCATGGTGTGTCTTTTAATCCAAGTCTAAACAATCTGGATCTAATAGAAGCGATGGATAACCTTGAACTGAATGAGGCGCACCCTCACATTGCGTGATATAGTTTAAATATTCCTACAAATTCTGTCCCATTCCTCATCATCCAGTGTAATACTCAGATCCCGTTCCCATGTCTTCTTGAGGGCTGACCAGGCTCCACCTTATCTAAACAAACACTAGTACTACTTATCGTTTTTCCCTTACGCGGTGTAGTATATTTTTTACTGCTTTTACTGTTTTTGGATTTGTTTTTATGTAAAGTGCCTTTGAGTAACTTTAAAGTGTGATATAAAATAAATGTATTATTATCAAGATACTGCTTGGTGTATTTATGACAGCACCCTCATATGAACAACATGAAAAGCCTCTGTTTTCATAGTCCCAACTGGTCTGTAACAGCACTGCAGAGTAGAAAATGTCAGTTATGAACAACAACTATGCAATAAAAAAAGTCTTCAGTGGAGACTAATGCTATTTGTTTAACAAAAAGATGAAGAGGCATCACACAAAGACAAGTAAGAGAGGAGGTGGGAGGTCAACATTAGATTAGAAAACATGGGAGGGAGAGGAAGGAAGAAAAGGAGGGAGGAGAAGAGACGCATACAATGAACATTGACAGAGCAGTGGCTGCTTATTTTCCCTGTTTTGTTAAATATGCTGTCACCCACAAACCCACCCATATATATTATTATATTATATATGTCTATATGTTTCAGAAAGGTCAGATTACGTTTTATTCATTCTTTTTCTGATCTATTTTGGTTTTTATTTCTTGATTCTGTGTCTTTGTTCGTTTGTTTGTTCGCTAATTCTTTTAATTCTGCTTGCAACTAATTCAATTTTGCTTTCCTCATTTTTTATTTTATTTTAGCAATACCCTATAGTCTTCCCCCTCAGAACAGCTTTGACTGCATCCCATTATCATTTTCTTCAAGAAAGTATTTTATGTCCATATTGATAGGTTGCCTCATTTGGTTTAGAATCCCTGTGTTTAGTCTCCAGATAGTGCTCCTCTTTTCAGATATATAAATAACTTATGGGCTCTGAAAAAGGAGTATAAAAGACCAATCATCTGTAGCTGCTGTAATCCTGTAAAAACTCTAACCAATCAAACCCGCCCACCCTGTTGAAAAGGCAAAGAAAAGAGACTGAAATAGAAAAAGCGGCGACTAAAAGGGGCTGCAGATACTGAGAGGACAAACTGAAGTAAACATTGGCACACTGTAAAAAAGTACAGACCCATTTAGTTATGTCCACTTATTTTTTATTTTTAACTGAACAAGCTTATACAAGTTGTGGATTTTGAACTCAACTTTATGAGTTTTTTAAAGCTAAACTTGCATTTGCAACTGTTACGTTTGATAAGAAGAGCTGGAGTATTACAGTGTTAGACTTTAAGCAGTAATAGGCTTCCTTCAGCCATTAAGCTGCGGCGTGTCACTTCACTAGCGTCCCTTTTGTGTCAAGTGATGCAAGATCAGCGGCTTTAGAATGGCCCCTATTTCACACAGGGCCCTGGGGTGGCCATACCCAAGCACCCACGCTATCTCCGCTATAAATGTGGTTATGTTGTTTTAACTTAAAACTGTGAGTTGTAATAAAGCATGAAAGCATGTCTGTTATACTAGGCAAGGAAGGTTTCTTGCATTATTAAAGAAAATAAATTATTTGTTTTAATTAACTTAAAGTGTGAAGTTAAACCAAGTAATAAAAACTTAAATCAACTAAAAGAACAACTTTAACAAAAATAGAACACTGGAGTTACATCAACCTCATTAACTTTAATTTCTAAGTTGAAACAAAGGCAGTCTTCAAGTTGAGTGAACTTCGATTTTCAAGGCAGCAGGTGAACTTGCATTTCCAAGTTAAACTACCTTGAATTTTCTTACAGTGCATAGTTTTCAGCATTGGCGACAGCTAAGGGAGCTGCAATGCATGGAAAGTGAAGTAGTGGTTGCCGTCTTTCTGTTGGATAGGTACATTACGTTTTTGTTTTGTTTTGTTTATTTGGGAGGGGGGGATGAGCCAACGTTAGCAATTTGTTGTGTTAGTCATATTTGCCCAATGCTAACGTAAGCTTTCCTGTCGATCTAGGCTACTAGTAAGATAACGTTACACTAGCTAATGTATGTTTACATATTCTTATTTAACAAAAGGCTAATTTGTGTAACGCTATATGTTCGCCAGGGTCTGAACATGTGTCATTTACATATTGGCTTTTCACAAATGTGCTGTTGCAGGGTCTGCATTTTTCTTTGTTATTATTTTGTAGTTATGACAAGGATAATTCAACTTTGACACTGTGGAAACACGGCTCTATGAGACCACCTCTCCCTGCTGTGTCAACTATTGTTTCACAGTCTCTCTGACAGGTGAGTAACGTTGGGCCTATAGCTTGATGCAGAAGTGAACATGGATTACAATTACTGTTCCTTTTTGATGGGCAATACATACACAATACGTTATCAATTATATTGGTACTAAATATTTGCGCCAGAGAAATGGTAACGTTACTGTTGTTCATAGTCGGTGTCTTTCTATATTCTCTCTCAAGGCAACATGGCATCATGACTTTGCATAAACATACACAGCACTTTCCTAAAGCCAAATGGTGTGTTATCTGTACGCATTTTGAGCTATCCACGTGTATGTCTACGCTGTATACAGCGGATGTAAACATACACGGCATGTCTTGTGACAGAGAGAACGTGATGTGCTATCGCGAGAACAATGTCACGCGTGTAAAAAGAAAAAAAAAAGAAAGAAAAGATTAGATTTAGGGAAAGAACATTGGGAAAGGCTTTAGTAACACTAAAAAAACAACAAAAACATGACGGTGACCAACGTCACACGCTTAGGGAAACAAACGGTTGAGTTTAGGGAAAAGAACATTGGGGAAGGCGTTATTAAAAAAATAAAACGGTTGACAAACGTCACACACGGGACGCTAACCCAGTCCTCCTGGGTGAAAGTCCTGTGTTTTACCCATCCACTACTCCAACCAACCTTGGTCCTTTCATACTACTCGCTATGGCGATAATTCAAATGTAATTATAGGTCAATGGACTCTTTATAAGTCTATATTTTTTTTATAACATGCAAAAGCGGCATACGAATTGGCATGTCATACATACGTCACTTTGTGAGATCAGTCTGCTCAAGGACAATCACTGCCAAAGTAGTCTGCCACAGCTGATGATACTGCATCCAGGGCCAGACCTGTCTGCTAAGCCCTGGACAAAATTTTGATTACTATATGATATTATTGTTTATACGAAAAATAAACAAGTTTTACACCACATTGGCTGTAATTGTTTTGTCTAGCATGTACAAAGATAAGATATGTCTTAGTAGTTGTAATAACATAAATGGAAAGTAATTTATAATTTTTTTTACAAAGGGTACTTTGTGCCATTAGTTCCTCCTGGGAATAAATAAAAAGGTTAACTATTTAAATTGTGTAGTCGTATGTAAAATGAATTAGTTTTTATTAGGGCTGTCAAACGATTACTTTTTTTTTATTGCGATTAATCGCTGAAGTTCTATAGTTAATTGCGATTGATCACATATTTTATCACATGATTAAAATTCTATTTTGCATTTCAGAACAGTTTAAGTACATATTAACAATCAAAAGCAATTTATACCAGTGTATCTTGATTGCGAATCAAATTAATGCAAAGAAAGTTACTTTATGAACGTGATTTTAAGATTTGTAATTATTTATTTACTGTAAACAAGAGAAAAATGTGTGAATCTGTCATTATTGCACAATTCCTCCAAGTACCTAACTAAAAAACTAAAAATCCCTATCCTTACTAGAGTCAATATAGTGTTTAGTAACTCCTATATAATGTTGATTACTCACTGACGTCCAGTGATCAGCGGTTAATGAGCAGCTCATTTCGGCACAAGTCCGTGTCAACACAGCCCATCTCCACTCTTACCCGGCGACAGAGAAACAGGCTGGATAGTCCGGTACCATGTTGTTTCCACAACAACAAAAACACAGTCTCCCAACTCGTGTTGGGAGTTTCGTTGAAGTTGGATGTAGTCCAGTTTTTGTCTAATAAGCGGACACTTGCAAGCAGGATTGATGGAACAGGTGGCCAGCTAGCGTTAGCTTTCCACCTAGCTAAGTTATACTTCCGCCTCCATTCGTGTTTCACCTCTGAGGATGTCCCCCCATGATCGCCCGCTCCGGCCGCTGCCCACTACGGCCGCTGCAGCTGCTGCTGCTCGCTCCAGCTGCTGCTGCTCGCTCCAGCCACTACCGCTGCCCGCTCCGGCCACCGCTGCTGCCCGCTGGTCAAACTAACCTGTACGGCGGGCCACAGCAACCTCTTATTTCCGAACATTCATCTCTCCCCCGCCCCCCGAGGGCCGGTGGTCTAGCATCACGTTAACTATACTACTACGCTTAGCTCCGTAGGTGATAGCTCAAGCTTGACGTGCTTCAGTGATATTTTAATTCGGCTTTACACAATGTGCATATGGATTTCGACTTGTCTACGAGCCGTCCGGGAGTTTTGGAAAATAAAAAGGATTCAGGATTTCATTGCTGCTGTCTTTCTCCATCATGCCTGCAGCCTGCAACAGCAGGATGTGTTTTGAGGAAGTGGCAGCTTGATGATAAGTAACGGTGCTGCAAAGGGTCAAAATAGTAGCCTGTTAGGCACGACGCACAACCGAGTGAAGTGTAAAATAAATTAATAAATGCTGGCATGCGATTAATGCAATAAAAAAAAATTAATCGCATCGCGTCGGCCCTTAATCGCATAGCAATTAAGGCGCTAACGCTGTCAGGCCTAGTTTTTATTAATAGAATTGCAATCTGTCCAACGCCTCGCTTTGAAGTGGCGAAGCAGAAGTGCTCATGCTCGCCTGTGTGTGGGGGAGTGCCGAGGGCAGGGGAAGGGGTTAGACGGAACCCTTGCCTTTAAAACCCTATATAAGGTATTTTTATTAACTTTTATGAATATTTTCATAAGTTTTTCCACCTTCGTTTAATAAAAACATCTCATACACACAAGCAAGATTGCAAAAAACCTCTGTCCACATGACAACGTAAAAACACGCTATCAACTGCTGTCAAGAGCATGCCAAACCAACAGGTGGCGATATAACCCTAACCGTTAAGCCATGTTGGCCAATCAGAAGCCTGAAGTTCCTGTAGGTTAACAACATGGCGCACCGAGGAAGGGGAGAGTCACATGTGTGGACTGATGATGAAGTTCAGTTACTCCTTCATGTCACACTTGAATATAAAGTTAGCAAAACGCAGGAAAATGTGGACTGGGAGTCCTGCCAGTCTAAGTACACCGAGATCCTAGCTCTTTTCCTTGAGCAGTACCCTGAGTCCGCCACAGAATTTCCTCATCGGAAAGAGGATATAACGAGGACCATCATCACCAACAAGCTAAAGGCGATACAAGGGAAACATAGGCAAGCGGTGGACTCTGGTTGGAAAAGCGGACATGGCAGAGTGGTTATCCTGTACTATGAACTATGTGAGCAGATATGGGGTGGTCCAGCAACTACTACCATTCCATCCGGTATAGAAACGACTGATGTTGATACAGCTTCTCATCGTAGTTAGGATTCTGCTTCTACACTTGAGCTGTCATTGTGGAAATGTCTCCTGTGTTGATCAACTTCTAGAGTCTGATGGCAGCGATTTGGCCCCCTCAGTGGTGAAGGAGAGAAGAGATCTACTTCATGTATGTAGCGCTCAATCGTTGATAAAAGTCCTTATGTTTATAAAAGTAGACTGTAGACCAGGGGTCTTCAACCTTTTTTAAGCCAAGCACCCCTTAACTGAAAGAGAGATGGAGTAGGGACCCCCTACTATATATGTTGTGTAAAAATGAAGTTGCATATTAAACTGGGCCTACAATAACTTGTAGGGCGGCCTAAAGCCTTTATACATACCTTTTTGCATAGAATACTAAGCTATTAAAATAGCGTAATAATTGTTGGCATGGTTTTATAAATCATGTTTTAATGTTAAACATACATGTGGCACAGTGAATCCTTAGGATTAAATATATCTGTGGATGGCCTTAGTGACCACCTAGGCGAGTAAGCAGTGGGGATTTATATTTGCTAATAATATGTTGGATTCATGTTAAGACTTCTTCATTTTTGAAAAAACTTTCCAAAATTAAAAATAATTTGGAGGCCCCTCTGCATTGACTCTGAGGACCCCCTAGGGGTCCCGGACACCCTGTTGAAGATCCCTGCTGTAGACTAACACTATATGCCTACCAGGTGGTATGTTGCAGTGGTGGAAGAAGTACTCAGATCATGTATTTAAATGCAGAAGGGCTCTTTTTAGAATAATACATTTTTATTACTGGATTACAAGTAATTATGTATTAATGTGTTCATCACTTTAATTTTACATCTGGTAAATGTATTGCTCATCTCAATTACTTTACATATACTATATATAGACCGGCGAGGGAGGGTGTGTAGCCACAGTCACGGCACGCCCCGTCCCTATCTCTGCTTGTCTGCAGCTCTTAGCTATGCTGTTATAGTTTTAGACTGCCAGGTGACTTCCTTTGACACACTTAGCTTCTCCCTCCTCTCTCTTTCCATTTGTGTGCATCCATGTCCCAGAAGTGTTTTTTTTGCCCAGCATGTTTCCTTGGATTAGGGTGGCACCAAAATCATGGTTGCAGCTGTCCCCGTGGTCCTGCTGCACTCCCTGCTACACCTGGCTGCGTCCTGCTACGTCCAGCTATGCTCTGCTGTGCCATGCTACATCCTGTAATGCCCTGCAGTGCCCTGCTATGCCATGAACTACTACGACTACTATTTCTAGTCACTGTTCCATTACCTTTATTCTGACTGTTATTGCCACTGTTCATCACACCCCCAACCGGCACCGTCAGACACCGCCTACCAAGAGCCTGGGTCTGTCCGAGTTTTCTTCCTAAAAGGGAGTTTTTCCTTGCCACTAAATGCTTGCTCTTGGGGGAATTACTGGAATTGTTGGGTCTTTGTAAACTATAGAGTGTGATCTAGACCTACTCTATCTGTAAAGTGTCTTGAGATACAGTGAGGAAAATAAGTATTTGAACACCCTGCTATTTTGAAAGTTCTCCCACTTGGAAATCATGGAGGGGTCTGAAATTGTCATCGTAGGTGCATGTCCACTGTGAGAGACATAATCTAAAAAAAAAAATCCAGAAATCACAATGTATGATTTTTTAACTATTTATTTGTATGATACAGCTGCAAATAAGTATTTCAACACCTGTCTATCAGCTAGAATTCGGACCCTCAAAGACCTGTTAGTCTGCCTTTAAAATGTCCACCTCCACTCCATTTATTATCCTAAATTAGATGCACCTGTTTGAGGTCGGTAGCTGCATAAAGACACCTGTCCACCCCATACAATCAGTAAGAATCCAACTACTAACATGGCCAAGACCAAAGAGCTGTCCAAAGACACTAGAGACCAAATTGTACACCTCCACAAGGCTGGAAAGGGCTACGGGGAAATTGCCAAGCAGCTTGGTGAAAAAAGGTCCACTGTTGGAGCAATCATTAGAAAATGGAAGAAGCTAAACATGACTGTCAATCTCCCTCGGACTGGGGCTCCATGCAAGATCTCACCTCGTGGGGTCTCAATGATCCTAAGAAAGGTGAGAAATCAGCCCAGGACTACACGGGAGGAGCTGGTCAATGACCTGAAAAGAGCTGGGACCACCGTTTCCAAGGTTACTTCCATGACCATTTGGATGATCCAGAGGAGTCATGGGAGAAAGTCATGTGGTCAGATGAGACCAAAATAGAACTTTTTGGTCATAATTCCACTAACCGTGTTTGGAGGAAGAAGAATGATGAGTACCATCCCAAGAACACCATCCCTACTGTGAAGCATGGGGGTGGTAGCATCATGCTTTGGGGGTGTTTTTCTGCACATGGGACAGGGCGACTGCACTGTATTAAGGAGAGGATGACCGGGGCCATGTATTGCGAGATTTTGGGGAACAACCTCCTTCCCTCAGTTAGAGCATTGAAGATGGGTCGAGGCTGGGTCTTCCAACATGACAATGACCCGAAGCACACAGCCAGGATAACCAAGGAGTGGCTCTGTAAGAAGCATATCAAGGTTCTGGCGTGGCTTAGCCAGTCTCCAGACCTAAACCCAATAGAGAATCTTTGGAGGGAGCTCAAACTCCATGTTTCTCAGCGACAGCCCAGAAACCTGACTAATCTAGAGAAGATCTGTGTGGAGGAGTGGGCCAAACTCCCTCCTGCAGTGTGTGCAAACCTGGTGAAAAACTACAGGAAACGTTTGACCTCTGTAATTGCAAACAAAGGCTACTGTACCAAATATTAACATTGGTTTTCTCAGGTGTTCAAATACTTATTTGCAGCTGTATCATACAAATAAATAGTTAATAAATCATACATTGTGATTTCTGGATTTTTTTTTTTTAGATTATGTCTCTCACAGTGGACATGCACCTACGATGACAATTTCAGACCCCTCCATGATTTCCAAGTGGGAGAACCTGCAAAATAGCAGGGTGTTCAAATACTTATTTTCCTCACTGTAACTCTTGTTATGATTTGATACTATAAATAAAATTGAATTGAATTATATACATGTGGGTATTATTAATCTGAATACGCAAAGTAACAACTGAATTATCAGTACTCGAGTCAATGTACTTCGTTATATTCCAACCATGATGTGTTGTGATAGATATGTGGCTATCTTTGTTCATGGTAACTTATAAGACCATCTTGGCCTATGTAGTTGTAACATTTTTATGTAAACTAGCTTGAAATAATTATTTGTATCTACTCTTTTCAAGGCAAAACTCAAGGGACACAAACAGGACAGACTTAAAAGAAAGCTTCCAGTTGCTTCATGCAGTCAAGGAAGACATCCAGATGAAAAAGAGAATTTTGGACATGATGGAGACATTGGAACGGCATGCTTCTGAAAGTTTCTACTAGTCTGACAAGCTCAATTGCAGATGGCTTTTCACTTCTGAGACAAGTTATAATGCATCCACCACAACAACCTTTCAACATGCCACCACAACCATTCAACATGCCACCATACCAAACCAGGGGCCCTTGTGGATGCATCTGCACCACCACTCAACACTACACCTACCACATTCCCAACCAACACTACACCTGTCACATTTATACTCACACACACCAGGCTCTACCTCACCTGTGCAGGGAAAAGGACAGTTTTCATTCACACAAGCCCTTTTTCAGGATGACATTTGAAATTCTTGCCAAAAACATAGAAGGCTGTTTGGGCTGCATCTTTATAATTTATTATTTTTGTATTTATTTCTTTATACTTAATAGTAAGAGCTATATACAGACTATGTGTTCAAAGACTGTTGCTGAAATCCACCTGTTTTTGAGGTCTTGAATGTGTAGCATCAGCTGTTAGGCAGCTCCAATATTCTATGTACAAAACAGCTGTGACATATAAGAGGTCTGTTAGGTATGTAATAGACTCAAACCCTCTAAATTTGTTGTAGAAATGTTTTTCTGTAAAGGCAGCTCATTTTGTACTACCTTGTAATTTGCAAGTGCATCCTGATTACATGTGTTTTTGATTTTGTGTCTCACTTGCTGTCTTGACCCTTCACAACAGCATTGTGCCACCTACTTTATTTAACCCTGAGCTCATTTTAAGGTTATGAGGTCAGGTTAGGAGGCTAGAAGTTTTAGTGTTTATGTGAATCAGATCATGTCTGAAACTGCAGAGTTGTCGTGTGGAGTACCTCAGGGTTCTGTCTTGGGACCTATTCTGTTCCTTGTGTACATGTTGCCTCTAGGACAGATAATTAGTCAATTTAGTGACATATCTTACCATCTGTATGCGGATGATATTCAACTGTACTGCTCGTTTAAGGAATCTGAGTTCTATAAACTGTCTTCTTTAATCAACTGCTTGACTAGTATCAAACAGTGGTTATGTGACAACCTTTTGCTTCTGAACTCAGATGAAACAGAAACACTAATTGTCGCACTGAAAGTAGAATCCCTCAGATAAAGCAGCGTATTTGTAACTTAGGCTTGTCTGTCCAGCCGAGCCTCAGGAGCTTAGGTGTTGTTTTTGTTTCAGCCATGTCCTTGGAGCACCACTCTAAACAATTAGTTAGAAACTGTTTCTTCCAACTATGGAATATTTCCAAATTAAGAACACTAGTGTCAAAGGGTGAGTTGGAGATGATCATTCATGCTTTCATTTCCTCTCTTAGATTACTATAACAGTCTTTTTACCTGTTTAAGTAAGAAGGAGCTTTACCGTCTCCAGGCTGTTCAGAACTCTGCTGCAAGGCTTTTAACTCACAAGAGCACACATCACACCTGTTTTAGCAGCACTTCACTGGTTACTAGTCCAGTATAGAATTCAATTTAAAATCCTGGTCCTTTTTTTAGAGCCCTGCATGGTCAAGTTCCTCCCTACATCTCTGACTTGATACAGCTTTATACTCCCACCTGTAGTCTGAGGTCATTTGGTCAAAGGCTATTAGTGATTCCCCACACTCAGTTTAAAACTAGAGGGGATCGATCATTCCAAGCAGTGGCCCCTAGGCTGTGGAATATCTTGCCTCCCTCTCTACGTTGTATAATTTCTGTCGAACCTTTTAAAAAGCAATTGAAGACTTAGTTAGTCAAGGTATTTTTTATGGTTGTTTGTTATGTTTTCTATTTGTATTTGAATATTCTTGTATTTTAATTTGTTGTATTGTATTACATTTTATTGTGAAGCACTTTGCGATTTTTATCTGTGAAAGGTGCTATACAAATTAGGGCTGCCCCAATGATTATTTTTTAAATGATTAATCTAGCAATTATTTTTCGATTAGTCGACTAATCTAACGATACATTTTTCAATTAGCAATTATTTTCCCATTGCTTAATTAACAATTTACACAAAACAAATTTCAATAAGGTTCAAATCTCTATTTATTAGAATTGTTTAATACTGCACTGTTCAAGTAAAATTAATTTTTAGTGCAACCTGAAGACAGATGTAGACTATCAGTCCAACCACAAAATAATGTCACTTTCAGGAGGAATACAAAAATAAGAACTTAAAGTAAACAGAGCAAGTACAAAAAGAGTAGCCTGTATTTGCTTTTTTTAACAATAGGTAAAATAATAAGCTATTGTTTAACATCCAAGCTCTTCTCCCTTTAATTTAACTTTAATTATTTGTATCTAAAGGCTGGTTAAGCACTGTAGAGAGGAGAAGTTGGTATGTGTATATTTAATGACCCCACTTTGTATTTATTTCTCGTTTGGTTAACCACGTTCCTGGGGATTTGGATAATTTCAGAATTTTAAAGGCTTACTATGCAGTTTCCGTTTTTGTCAAACAGCTACCCCTAGAGTCGCTGTGAAGTACTTGTATTTAACGTTACTTTCATAAATACCACTCACGCAGAGCTGTCTCTGCACTCACAGCCTGATCCCCTCCCCCTGTCACGACCCAGTGACTCTCTGGTCTGGTGTGACTGTGTTTTTGTTTTATTTTTCTCGTTTGGTTGCTTGTAGTGTGGTTGGTGTGTTTTTGTTTCTCTCCTGCTTTACCTTCATTTTCCACAGTGTGCGGACACGCCTCCTCCTGCTGCCCTCTTCCCACACCTGATTCCTATTCGCGATCAACTCACCTGCTACTCATCAGCTCATCAGCCTCCTTTAAATAGCAGTGTGACTTTCTGCTCGATGCTGGATTGTTACTTACCCTGAGTACGAGTATCTTGCTGCTTTCGTTGATGATCACCAGTTCAGGATACTTGCTTCAATCTAACCTGTCTGTTTTCCGTGTCCTAGAAGAAAATACTCACCTTCAGTCATCACCAGATCCCGGAACCAGTCAGCTCCACTCCAGTCTCCAGCTTTTTCAAACCTCGACCACCTCTCCGTTCTCAACCACCAGTTTCTTTCACTACGGACCAGTTCCTCACCAACCCAGAGTTCTTTTTGTTTTAAATAAATATTTTTGTTTTCATAACTCCAGCTCTGCGTCTGAGTTCTGTTCCTCAACCTGACACCCCCTGTAGGACTGGTCTTATTATCAACAATGGATTAATCAACAACTTCGTAAATTAGATTAGATTCAACTTTGTCATTGTGCAGAGTACAAGTACAAAGACAAAAGAAATGCAATTTGTGTCTAACCAGAAGTGCAAAAAAAGCAGAAAAGTGCAAGTAGAGGCAGGTGGTGGTAAAAACTGACATACATCAAGCAAGCACAACAACATACAACATAAGCAAGTTTACTTGACATGATAAAATGTTGGGAGTACAGTCTTCCTTATTAAAGTCTCCTGCGATTATGTGAACACCATCGCGTTGGGCCCGCTGCTGTTCGTTTATTGTGTCCAGCAGGAGAGGGAGCGCCGTGTTTACATTGGCGTCAGGTGGAATATACACAGCCGTAACAATCACTACTGAGAGCTCTCTCAGAAAAAAAGGCCGGCATCTTACAGACCTGTCCTCAAGGTCAGGGGAACAGTGTTTATCTATAATTGTCCCGTTATTACACCAGTTCTCATGCATGTACATACAGAGCCCCCCTCCTCTGTTCTTACAGTCCTGTCCCAGCGGAGCAGAGTGCGGCCTGCTAGCTGCATGCTAGCATCGGGTATCCCCGGGTGAAGCCAGGTTTCAGTGATAATCAAAACACAGCAGTCACGAACATAGCAATTTCCAGTGAGTTGTAATTCCAAGTCGTCCGTTTTATGCACCAGGGATCTGGCATTGGAGAGATACAGGCTCGGTAGAGGTGGCTTGTGTGCTATGCTAGCTTTAGCATAACACCAGACCTGCGCCCCCGCTATTCCTCTTCATGTTGAACTGTTAACTAGGTTTATTAGCTTTTTGTTAGCTAACAGTCTCTATCTAGCTAATGTTGCGGAGATGACACAATTGGTGCATTTCAATGCTTCACTTAGAGCTCCACTGATCAGTGTTGGGTATAACGCGTTACAGTAACGTAACTACTTTTTCGGGTAATGAAAATGTAACGAAACGTAGTTTCTTTTTCAATTCGGCGCAACGTTAATTTTCCCAGGGACAGATTTGACAGCGACTTGACCTTAGAGATTTGACCTTCTCAGCTGCGCGCTCACAAGCTCCACACGGGACGTGACAGAGGCTGGTAGCAGAGTAATCATGGCAAGCGAGTTAGCAGCCAAAGCTAACTTTTGAGAGCGTTTTAAACTTCGTGGCTTTTTGCTGGACGGCGCTCTGAGCCAGGCAGACACAAAGCTGACAACCTTACAGATGGATGCGGTGGAGATGGCCTCATACATACACACAGCGGACCGCTGTGGACTTGTGTCGGTTGCATGGACATGAAAGGATTTCCAGAAAAGAGGCTGCATGTGTCTACGACAATGCACGGACCATCGTGGCTGCGCGACCGGTACAAGTCGATACAGACATTACATAGTATACACTAACACCGTGTAATGCCGATGACCTGCTGATGTGCATTCAACCCGTGCTGGACTCGTTCATAATGAATCAGCCGTCACTATGTGAGTAGAGAATCCAGTCTGCAGTGTAGTTCAGACACTTCACTGATAAACCAGAGATTGGCTTTATGGTCAAAGATAGTTTTTGTATAATTAACTTCAGTCTCTCCCAGAGACCCCTGCTTTTAAAAGTAACGTAAAAGTAACGGGTAAAGTAAAAAGTTACTTTCCATAGGGGGTAACTAAGTAAAGTAACGGATTACTTTTTTAAGAAGTAACGAGCAAACACTACTTTTTAAAAGTAACTTCCCCAACACTGTAACTGATGTATTGTTCATTATTGAACATTAACATTGTGTGTGTGTACTCAGTTTCCTCTGAAATGATTCGTCATTATTGCTCCCTCTTTTGCTGTCCTTGTCACATCTTGTCCCTATGTCAAGTTTCTGTGTTTAGTTGGTTTCATGTTTTCTGTTGGTTTTCCATTTCCTGTTTTATTTTGTAGTCTCTCTGTTCTCTTATGTGTTGTCTTGTTTTACTTCCTGTCTTTTGGTTTTCCTGCCTTTGTGATTGTCTGCTCCGCCCTGATGTCTTTCACCTGTTCACCAGGCCTTGTGTCACCTGCCCCTTGTTGACCCTCGTTTACTTGTGTATTTAGTCTCTGTGCTTTCTGTGTCTGTTGCTGGGTTATTTTCATTCGTCAGTCTTTTGTGTAATGCTCCGGCCTGTCTTCTGTTGTATTTTTGTGTTCCTGGATTTGTTCCCCGTTCCCCCATTTGTTCCGTGTTCCAGTTTTTTTCTGGATCACTCACCTGCTCAACTTACATGTTTGTAAGTCTCTTCTTATTAAATTATTATTATTTCTAACTGCTGCCTCTCCTCGCATCTCTGCACTTGGGTCCAAGCCACACCTTTGACTGAATAACCCAACCATCATGGATCCAGCAGACTTTGAGAGAGCAGAGATTTCTGATGAACTTTGTGCCCTAGTGTATGACTTGGTGGAGCTTAAAAACATGTGGAGGAGGGCTAGCAGTGATTGCCAGAAGGAGGCAATTTTGTCAGTAGCCCATGAGAAGAACTCTGACTCTGTTCTTAACTGGGCTATGCGCTTCATTTTCACTCCAGCTCTTCCACCTGTTAATGGATTGTGTTTATTCAAGCCCTTTAGCTCCACAACTTCTTCTCACAGTCAAATACCAGCTTCTCATCGGATCCCTGGCCTACATCAATGCCAGCTATCACCCACCAGCCTGCCTGTTTCTCGGCCTGCTAGCATCTTGGCTACAGGTTCTCTGTTAATGACCTTGTCTACTCCCTTGCCTGCTTCCCCTGAAATCTTGTCAGAATGCCCTACTGCTACGTGGTCAGTGAGTATCCCCGACCACCAGCAGTCCTTTGAGGGTACCCGCCTGGCCATATTCCCTGGGACCCGTGGAGGCCGTAGAAGGGGTAAGGGTCAACATGACGCCATGCCCGGCTTCAACCTCTCCTCACCCCGGAGCCTTTGCTAGCCAGCTGCCCGGTTCCCATGCTGTCCAGTGGCCCCGAGCCCGTGCTGTGCAGCAGCCCAGAGCCTCAGCTGACCCGTCTTCCAGAGCCTCAGCTGTCCAGTCTTCCAGAGCCTCAGCTGACGTGCAGCCTTCCAGAGCCTCAGCTGACGTGCAGCCTTCCAGAGCCCCAGCTGACGTGCAGCCTTCCAGAGCCCCAGCTGACGTGCAACCTTCCAGAACCCCAGCTGACGTGCAGCCTTCCAGAACCCCAGCTGACGTGCAGCCTTCCAGAACCCCAGCTGATGTGCAGATTTCCAGAGTCACCAGAAGGGTATCGCCTTTGCCGCCGGCCTCCAGAGAGTCTTCGCCGTCCTGCCAAGTTATGCTAAACATTATACTCCAGTAATTCATAAGAAAGGCCCAAAAGACTTGAAATAACTGTTTTGATGACACATACCTTGAAATGTAAACAGTGGTATCAGTATACTGTAGGTCTGGTAGGGTGACTGCATCCAGTGGTTCTACATTGAATTACACCCTGGGCGAGACCCCCTTCGACACACACAAAATTAGAATTTTGTGTATACTATATATAGTGTATATGTATTTAAGTTCTGATAACTTATACTGTCATATTTTGTGCAGAATTGTGTTCATTGTCTCTTGGCAATGTTGGAGAAACCTTAAAAAGTGTTTCCTGTTTTAATTGCAATAGTTAAATAACTGGATTCGCTTAACTGTGGTTTTCAAATGTTCTAATGGATTTGTGCGATTGAGAAATATAATTTACTCTTTCACTTATATATATATATATATATATATATATATATATATATATATATATATATATATATATAATGTGCCAAGAATATATTTAATCAGATATATAAAAAATCTAACAAGAGCAGAGAGCAACAATAATATAAAATATTAAGAATAATATACAAATAAAATATATTCTAAATAGCATAAATCCTTCATCACACAAATGTGAACACACTAAAGAGAATCTAATTATTACACTATTGCACTAAGAACAGAAAACACAAACTAAAACCTGACCTTTCTGGACTTTCTTAATGCAAAATCATCAATCAATTCATACGATGACATCATCGTATGAAATCTGCTCGCCTATTGAGTGATTGATTCTGATGACGGCAAGGCCAGTGAGCCATTCCTGGGACATGGTTGACCTCAGGTATGACTTGATAAATTTTAGTTTTGAAAAGCTCCTCTCTGCTTGAGCCACAGTGACTGGCAGAGTAATTGCAATCCTGAGAGCAGTCCAAAAGTTGGGGTAGCTCTCCGATAGATCCTTATAATGCATAAAAGTGAGAAGCTCAAGGAGGCTCATGGTCCCACGTTCCCCCACTTGCCTGGACCGTTCCATTTGGGAGATCGAGATGAACTGTCCCCCACGTCCCCCTCCCCTTTCCCCTTCTCACACGGCTTCTGTGCACAAGTACGTCTCGCTGCTCCTCTCTGTGCACGGCAATTCTCAGCAAGCAGGGGGCGCTGATTTGCCAATTCCCCACACAGTGAAATGATAGATAAAACTGCGGCGCAGAGGATTTATTTTTAAGTGCTCGTGCCGCACCCCATGTGCCATGAAAAAATGCCACCCTGGGCGGCTGCTTGCTTCGCCCGTGCCAAAAACCGCTACTGACTGCATCAAATGTTAGGCAGTGAGTCTACATCAATTAAAAATCCATCAAAGAGTCTTGTAAAAGCTATATGTTATCCACTATCTACCACGTTTCAAACCAGAGCAACAAACTGGGGATGTGAGCATGAGGAGAAGGCCTTAAGTGTTTACTGTGCGATACAGAGAGCCTCACTTGATTGTAAGAGGAGTGGGTTCATCATTGATGCAGAGTTTGCCTACATGGGAGCATCACCTGATGCAATTACTTCTTGTGACTGTTGTGGCAGTGGCCTTGTAGAAGTCAAGTGCCCTTTTTGTACACATAACAGCAACCTAAAGGAATCCCTGAACAGCAAATCGTGTCTTGAAATGAGGTAATTTGAAGCTCAAACATTCCCATTCTTATTACTACCAAGTGCAGACTCAGTTGATGATTTGTAAAATGAAATATGCAGACTTCGTTGTGTGGACACAAAAATACATTAATATGGAGAGAATAGAGCCAAGATCTGGCTCCAGACACAAATTCACGGACGAGCATGCCATTTTTTTTGGGGGGGCACAAATTAAATAAATCTCATCATGTAACATTATCTTAATTATCTTCCAAATGAGCATTGAATGAATGCATACAGGTCTACACGTTTAACAGATTTTATTTGGTATTGAAAAAGCATAACAGCAGAGTGACTTAATTTTCACTGCGCAGTATGTACACTGAACATACAATTATTGCGCACAACCACCATAGGCCTATACAGCATACAAGTAGGGTTAATTGCGTTAGCCTAAATCATGGACAACATGGCGATACAAATAAAAACAGGGAGAATAATGTAGGCCTTGGCAATTATTAAGCATCTTAATCACAAGTATTAACGTTACATTTTTATTACATTTTGGGTGTTTTTCAGGCTGTTTGTTTTACTGTCTCTCAGCCTCTAACATGGGCTACAGGGAGCCAGCATAAAATACAAGCTCACCGTTAGTAGAACGGCAGGCGCCGCTTTGCTGCAGAGTGAAATCTTCTCAAAAGGCTGTCCTTCCACTCCTCCCTGAAATTCTTTGTTAAGTCCTTTTCAAATGCCAACTTAATTAAATTGGCCTTTCTTCGATGAAGCATGCTGAGACGATGATCTGTAAGAATGTTCTTTAGTGAATTGTCCATTTACCCCCGTCAGGTGGGGACGAGACCTTCATTTGCTCACTTAGGAACCGGCGAGCCACTGTATATTCCGACTCCACAATGGCTGTATTAGAAAGGTCCAGTAAAGGTTTCACTTTGGACACATCCAAAAAAGCAGAATCCTCCAGGTCGAGAGATTTGAGCACATCCATTAGCACACAGTTGCGCTCCCCAAAACGCTCCTTCATTTCCCCACAAACTGCATCAATACAACTGAAATACAGCCTTGCAGCTCTGTTTCGTTGTTGGGATCTTCATGTGTAATTCTTTCCTCAACTACATACATAGCAAAGGGTGTGTTTGGTGTGCGCTGTCTCTTTGGTGCGGGCTCCTCTGTTGCATCCTTGCAGCACTGGAAGAGTGCCATGAATTCTGTCTCAGAGCACAGATTTTCAACACATGTACATGCTGAATTTACAAGTTGCAAACCTGTAAACAGATCCATGTCCTCTGCCTGTAGCATTGTGTTGGGGGGGCGAGATATGACAAGATTTTGTGCGCCATCTCAGCGATGAATATGAAACTTAGTTCAGACATGGCCTGCAGTAAACCTGTTCCTTCAATCTCGCACGTCTTTGGGATAGGCTGTGGTGCTGTTGACTTCCCGCAAAAGGGTGGCAAGGTCATCGAATTATCTTAAAATAACAGAGACTGTGCCAAGATGACCAGTCCAGCGTTGATCCAAGAGTTGCTTCAGGGTCTGTCCCTTATAGAGAAGGGAGACTGTAGGTTTTCTGTTTTCTTTGTTGCCAAAGCATGAATGACCACCCAATGAAGTTGATGATTGAAACAGTGGGCATATGGTATGTCTCTGTGCAGTTTGTGTTGCAGAAGTTTCTGCACTCCTCCGTGTTTGCCCGACATTAGGGAGGCGCCGTCATACAGCTGACTGATGATTTTTTCGGGACTCAGTCCTGCTAATTCCTCAATAACTGTGTCAGTCAATGTAGCTGCATCCCCCTTGTCAGTCGTGGAAATGGTCAGAAGACGCTCAGTTGGCTCGTACAGGTCATTGACAAAACGCACAATTATGGAAATATTTTCTGTTCCTGTAGAGTCTCTAGTTCCATCCAGTTTTATAGTGTAAAACGACTCGCCAACCTCTTTCACAATCTGCTCTGTGACCATAGTACTCACAATGTCTATGATGTTGTTCTGAATATCATGGCTAGTGTATCCAGCGTTGTGTGGAATAGACTGTGCTATTTTGGCCAAGGCAGGGTCTTTCCTTAAAGTGTATTCGAACAACGACAAAAATAGGCCACAGCCATCTCCAGACATACTATGAAATGTTCTTTTGATGATGCATGTTTGTTGAGTCCTTTCCCAGTCTCGACTGCATGCTTCCAGTCGCAAAATCCACTTAGCGTAAAGGTCGAGTCTACAGCAGAGGAGGGTGCTCAGAACTTTCTGCATGGGTAGCAAAATGCAGCGTCTGCCTGGATGGAGTATTCCAGCCAGCTTCTGCTACCATACGAGGCGCTGTTGAAAGTTCTTTTTTTGCCTGAGAACAAGCGTGCAGGAATAGTTTTCAGGACAATTTGATTTGGTTTCTCAACGCCGAGATCCCCTGGTTCTGCCGCCTGTGATGAAGACCCTTGCTTTGGGTTACAGTGTCGGCTAGCAGCACTGTGGCTAATGCTAGCTTCGGCAGTGACAACTTCAGAACTAACGTTACTCCCTGTACTTTCGCCGTCTTTGTCACTTTCTTCCACCAACCTTGGAGCTTGTTGATTAACATTAAGGAAACGCTGTATATCCATAGCCTAAATTATCTCTTTAGTTTACATTAAGCTACCTATTCTCTCATACAAATTCCCGATAGCTTCCTGACATGCAGGCTGCATGTCAATTTCTGTTTTAACCGCATCAGTTTTGACAAACCAATCAAATCCATTTACAATTATTTTAATACAATTAAGAACAAACACCCTTTTATTTTTATTCATGATTTATGTATATTCAACACAATATATGTTTATGTATTATGGTAGCCTATTGATAAAAAACTTTCTACAAAACAAAAGGTGTGATTGGTGATAGGCTTGTCAGTTAAAAAAGGGCTCGTCCGTCCCGGGAAGGCACAGCTGACTCTGGGGGTGGGCCCGGCCCCCTAAAGCCCGGCCATAACGCCGGGACTGATAGAGCCAGACCAGCTACTATGTGTTGACATCAAAGAAAAGGCAAAGGTTTTCTTCTGTAAAGCTATCCTCCCTGAATAGGTTGGTAAACTGTACTCAAGGCCACAGCCTTCCCAGATGCAAATCACCCTAGATGAATCAAAAGAGGCTGATCAGCAAGATACCACCAAGAAAAACAAAACACCATCTCTAAAAGAAATCATATGTGTGTGACAAGAGCCGTTTCAAAGGGGTGCTCATGTTGTGCTCTGTGGGAATGAAAATTGTAGTTGTCAGTGGCTTCATCTTCAGTGCATGGGTCTAAAGCGGATGCCCAACAAGAACAAAAAAATGGCACTCCCTTGTCAAAAGCAGCCTGCATACTAAATTAACTGCAAACATATACAGTATTTTACATATGTTGGCACAAGTACATAAACTAATGTTTTTGTGAGTAAGAAGAGACATTCATGAAGGGTAGTTACAAAATTCAAAATAACAGTGACTATTACACATTCTCTGTCATTAAAGTGTTGTTATTAAAAAGCACTCAAAATATCAAAAGTAAAAAGCACATTCTTAAGGATGCTGTCTGAGCTAGTTTGCTTGCTAGTTTTGGCAAGCTAGATGGCACAATGGAACCACACATATTAGTCAAGTAGAGGACAGATAGACTCAGGAGCAGAGCTCACAAAAAATAGGTTTATTAGAATAGGGAAATAAGGGGAGTGGAAATGCAGATGCCAGGAGCGGAAAATACTGGAGGACGAGGAAACTCAGGGGAGCCACAGGAGTGATACGGGGGCTGGAGAGTGCGGGGAGTGAGGGGAGGCAGGATACCGAGGGAAGCGTGGGGAAGCCGTAACCGAGGAGCCGAGGGAGAGACACTGGAACTGGAGAGCAGGGAAAACAATAGCAGTTGGAGCAGAGTGCCGAGGGAGAGGGGTAGCCGTAACCGAGGAGCCGAGGGAGAGACACTGGAATTGGAGAGCAGGGAAAACAATAGCAGTTGGAGCAGAGTGCCGAGGGAGGGGGTCCATGGAGCGAAGCCAGCTGACTGGAGACGACAGTTGGGGTTGGAGGTGGTAACTGGAAATGATAAGATACAAAACAGGGAAGTGAATCGTTAGGGAAGGGTAAGACAAAGGAACAACAAGTTTTCAGAGCAAAGGATTTGGCTAGCGTTCACCAGGGTATCTGGAGCAACAATCAAGCGAAGATGATCTGTAGAGCCGGGGTAGAAATACTGGTCTTGATTGAAGATGGGAGGCAGGTGTGCGCGGTGGGAGGCGGTGATGACGGAATAATGATCCGGTGCGCTCAGTCAGCTGGCAGCAGCAGTGGGAGGGGAAGAGCAGGATCGGCAGAGAAAGAGAGAGGGAGAGCGAGAGAGAACAAAGGAGAGAAACTAGCCGGGCAACTAGCCGGGCAAATGAAAATAGGAAAAAAGGTAAACAAAAACAGAAAACTCACAGCCAGCAGACCCCGACCATAACAGTACCCCCTCCTCAATGGACGCCTCCAGGCGGACCGCCAGGCTTGTCCGGGTGGGCCCTGTAGAAGTCCTGCAGAAGGGATTTATCCAGGATTTGGCTGGCGGGAATCCACGAACGTTCCTCCGGGCCATAACCGGCCCAGTCCACCAAGTACCGATAACCCCGACCTCTACGACGCACATCCATGAGGCGGCGCACCGTATAGGCTGGGTGACCGTCGATTATCCGTGGAGGAGGAGGTGCTGCCCTAGGGGCGGAGAGAGGGCTGGTGGAGACCGGCTTGACCTGGGAGACGTGGAAAACTGGGTGGATCTTGAGATGCGAGGGAAGCTGGAGTCGGACGGCGGTGGGATTCAGGACCGCCTCGATTGGGTAAGGTCCCACAAATCGGGGAGCAAGCTTCTTGGAGGACATCTGGAGCGGGAGGTCTTGGGAGGAGAGCCAGACCTTCTGACCAGGCTGGTATACGGGGGCCGGTCTCCGATGACGGTCAGCCAGGCGTTTGTTGCGAGCAGCCGTGCGCTGAAGGGCTGCCCTAGCCTCCCTCCACACCCGTTTGCACCGCCGAAGGTGGGACTTGACAGATGGAACTGTCACCTCCTCCTCCAGATCAGGAAAAAGTGGTGGCTGAAAACCCATTGCGCACATGAATGGGGACATACCAGTGGCAGTACTGATGAGAGAGTTGTGCGCGTATTCGATCCAGGGGAGATGGGTGCTCCATGAGGAAGGTATACGGTGCGCCACACATCTGAGAGCCGCCCCCAGATCCTGATTAGCCCGCTCGGTCTGCCCGTTGGTCTGTGGATGATGACCGGAGGACAGGCTAACTGTAGCGCCGAGGGCTCGGCAGAAGGATTTCCACACTTGGGACGTGAACTGGGGTCCTCGGTCAGAGACGATGTCCTGGGGAATCCCGTGGAGGCGGAAGACATGGTGAACCAAGAGGCGACCGGTTTCCATGGATGTGGGCAGCTTGGGCAGAGGGATGAAGTGGACGGATTTGGAAAATCGGTCCACAACGGTGAGTATAACGGTGTTCCCTTGGGAGTTTGGCAGACCGGTAACAAAATCCAGGGCGATGTGTGACCAGGGCCGACCGGGGACTGGAAGGGGACGGAGCAGACCGGCGGGCTGCTGGTGGGAGGACTTGGCACGGGCGCACACCTCACAAGCTGCCACGAAGTCCCGGCAGTCCTTCTCTGCAGCGGGCCACCAGAATCGGAACTGGGTGACCCAACCGCCGGACCTCCTCGACCAGGGAGCGAAGTGTCTCGGCCATGGAGGAGAGAGCGGCCGCATGTTGACCGAGCAGCGCCCCCTGGGAGGCCACGGCGAAGGAAAGATCTGGGGGAGAGGAAACAGAGGGGCCGGGGGGTGGAGGTGAGCCTGCTGAGTCCATATTTTGGCTTGATTGTTCTGTTACAGTAGAGGACAGATAGACTCAGGAGCATATTTCATTCCCATTGGATAAGAGTTAACTGATTGGAAATCTCCCTGATAGTATTGTGTATTTGTTGCGCACCAGTCCTATAACCCTTTCAACATGTATGCATACATGTGCTACTTTACGAGTACTTTCTACCTCAGCTGCTGACAACTGATTTACTTTTTGTAAAGCTAGGAATTATCGCTTGTGCACAATACAAGCAAACTGTTTTTTTTTATGTCAAAACTTCTGTCTGCTCGTATTAAATCTCCAGGGACAAATTTATCAAGCAGACCAGAATTCTCTGTTATGTATTTATCACTTGCTCTGCCCCCCCCATGATTTAGACAAAAATGACACAGATCCTTGTGGTGTAATTCTAATAAGATACATATATTGATGGTGTTGTGATGCTTGTGTAACGGGTTGTATATAGGGTTGGGTACCGTTTGAATTTTTACGATTCCGATGCTGAACCGGTACTTTTAAAACGATTCCAATTCCTAACCGATTCCTAAACTAATTCTTGAAAAACTGAAAAATGACAAAATAAAGGTGTAAAAGAGTTTTTTTTTTTAAATAGAAAACTATTTAAATTTAACAATATATTAAAATTTTAAAGTACTTAAATATATAATAAGTAAACCTAAGTCACCTAACACACAACTACAATAATTTAACAAATAACAGTTACACTATTAACAAGTAACAACAAAATAAATGTCGCTGAGTTGGTATGCCAACCAGCTTCAAACGTTAGCAGTTCTTTTGCAGAAAAATGACCATATTTGCCTTCTCTGGCAAGATACCACACCTCTCCTGACTTATGGCATGTCCTGCACAGGAGAAAACTCTCTCAGATGGTGTCCAAGAGGCCTGTACACACAGGTATGAGTTTGAAAGGGCAGACAATTTGGGGAGGCTGTCATGCCTCCCCCACCACCAGGCTACAGGGTCTTGTCCTGAACAATAGACCAGCAGAGCAAGTGTAATATGTTTACTAGCGATCACGTGCAGTGAATGGTTAATATGCCTTTACGTCCGTTTTGGTGAGCCCAAAGGGAAAATATGGCATTTTAAAAGTAGCCTACATTTACAATAGCTAGCTAACAGTAGACTACAGAGAAAGTGTGATATTTGTACGTCCGTTTCAGAGCGTGTACAAAAAGCCGTCTCTCAGCAGTGATAGTAGAGTGCATGTCCAAGAATAGCGCGGACATGCGCTTCACACCGCGAGCGGGCACATGCACCACTCGGCAGAAAAGGGAGAACGAAAAAAAGGGTCTTCTGCTGTCCGGAGCGACAGAGGGAAAATATTTCAGTCGGAACTGAAATGAGGAACCGAAATTTGCGTTCTAATCCGGTCCGAATGCTACCGTTTGCATAGGACCCGGATCCATAGTGGAACCGGGTTTCGGTACCCAACCCTAGTTGTATATAGGTTCTGTTAAATTCCTGCATAAATGGGGACAGCGCAGTCTGCTGGCGTCACTTTTTCCATTGCGCCGCAACACTAAAAGGTATGCTTATGTTTCAGTATCTTTGGTCAAGTGAAAATGTTTACGCCACGTATCATGCTGGATATGGATGACAATACATTTGCTCAGGAGGGTGGCCTGCACAGCGAACACAGCCATGGACTTCCCCCTGCCTGTTCCCAAAAAGGTCCTCATGTTTCTCTGGTATATGGCCAACTAGAACAGCTACAGAGAGATATCTGATAAATGTAATGCTTTCCAGTCAGCGACACACAGAGCCATCCTTCAAGTGCGGACCATCGTGTCAGGGATCGGCACAAACTTTGTATCTTGGCCAAGGGGCTGTGAGAAGA
The DNA here is from genome assembly GCA_023566125.1 of Zingel zingel. Lineage (NCBI taxonomy): Eukaryota > Metazoa > Chordata > Actinopteri > Perciformes > Percidae > Zingel > Zingel zingel. The sequence goes on from CM042324.1 coordinate 33,329,991, forward strand.
GGATGTCTTCTGCTGTCTTACAGCACAGCTCTGGCCTCGATGGAGTCATCGGGGCGATAGATGGTTGCCACATCAGGGTCCAGAGGCCGCCCATCAGAGGAGGGGATTACATCAACAAGAAGTCTACATCTAGTAGAGTAGGGGGGTGCTACATCATGTAATGTAATGTTCATGTATTTCTAGGTGTTGTAATACAAAGTGTTAAACCTTAACTTAATGCTTCATTGTGCTTCACAGGCCAGTGAGGTGTTTTATAACTGAAAAGACTGGTAACATTCAAACATGGTTGTTACCTCTTGGTTAATAATAATAAAACGGAAATCTACTAGGGCCCCTCCCTGTGGATGAATTGTTATCCTTTACTTTTTTGTAGGCCTCCACCAACGTGTTCCATTTGCGAGCCACCTTGTCTTGCACAAAGGTCTGCTCGAAATGGTTGCTCTGCTTGCCAGCAATATCCTCCCACAGCAGTTTCTTGGACTTCCTGGCCAGCTTCAGGCGCTGGTTCAGGTCCTGGAGGGACCTCTATTTGCAGCTGCATGAGGTCAATTACGAATAAGGTTTGGTCCTTCAGTAAAGTGTTGTTGGCAAAAGGGAGTTTTTCCTCGCCACTGTCGCACTAAATGCTTGCTTGGGAATTACTAGAATTGTTGGGTCCTTGTATATTATAGAGTGTGGTCTAGATCTACTCTATCTGTAAGGTGTCTTGAGATAACTCTTGTTATGATTTGATACTATAAATAAAATTGAATTGAACTAAAATGAGGCAGTGGCAGGCAGTGGGGCGGTGGCTCCCACCTGGCTGATATCTGAATCAGAAAAAAAAGAGGGAAAGATGTTAGCACAGCCCTCAGGGTTTAATAACAGTACTGTATAATAATGAGTATTGTTATGGAATATGTGTGCAGGTTTCTCTCTCTCTCTCTCTCTCTCTCTCTCTCTCCCCTCCACTCACAGGCCTGTGACCCTGAAGGACACACACACACACACACACACACACACACACACACACACACACACACACACACACACACTAGTTAGTACACTCCGGTTGTTGTTATGCACTTATCCTTGAAGGTACCAGACGTGATTATTCATTTATGGGGCGGGCCAAACCATCACCAATCAAAAACAAACTCTCTGCTGAGTTAAATGATACTTCACACAAGACTCTACCTTAAATGGTTCACCAGTTATGAAAGGGGGCATGGCTTAAGCATAGGGGGCAATAAAGAAGGAAACCATAAGCAATAAAGAAGGAACTCTCTGCAGAGTTCAATGACACCTCACACAAGACCAGTGGCGGCTGGTGAAAAATATTCTCGGTGGGGCTGTGCCATACTTTTGTTTCTGTAACCATCGCAATACAATTTAACACAAACTGCAGGACAGCAGTGCTCAGTGAAATAGTCAGTAATTATTTAATGTCAATATTAAAAAGTTGAGGCATTCTTACACAAAAACATCATATTGCACAAACACAAGCCTTTCTGTGATGGATGCAGGATTAAAGGGCCCAAATGCGGAGAGAAACATGGCAGGCAGGAGATGGTGTGAACTCAGTGATCTTTTAATTCCAAAAACGGCAGAACAGAGGCTGGAAAATCCAAGGAACAGAACGCAGAAGGATACATAAACGATACGCAGGCTGACAGCACAGGAACACACACGAGGGCAAAAGCAGACAGGACACAAGCAAAACGATCTGACAAGAGACAAAGGGAACATGGGGGTTAAATACAAGAGGTAATGAACAAACGTGGGACAGGTGATACAACGGGTGCAGCACATTAGGGCGGGGCAGGACAATCAACAAGGCAGGAGAGCAAAGTAAAACTAGACAAGACAGAAAACAGGACTATCAAAACAAAACAGGAAACAGAACATGGGAATACACAACACATGACACAGGTTAAATTTACAAGACATGGAATGGAAAAAATACAGAATAAATATACAAACACAGGAAACCTACAAAAATAACTAAACAAGGCAACAGAAATAAAACAAAATACAAGGCAAAATACCAAAACCATAACACTTTCATTTGCATTTAAACTGAACTTGTAAACAATTGAATATTTCTACACATCACATCTTTTGGAAAGGCTGTTGACTGTTAGACCAGTTACCCCTTGTGGGGGAGGGTCCTGTTGAGCACATGAAATGGTGCCATTGGTAGTAAATAGGCAATGCAACAGGCATGCTGTCAGAACAGAGTGGAAAGTGGACAATAACATGAAATCTATAGATATATATATATATATATATATATATATATATATATATATATATATATATATATATATATATATATATCATACATACATCTAATGAATTCTGAGTGAACTGTTGCAATTACATTTTCAAGTCTGTTCTGTATATTTTTCTCATTTCTGTTTTTGTAGTGAAATGGCTAGTAAGTTGAAGCCAGATGATGAGTCTAACATTAGCCACTTCTCTTTGGTTATTTAGAGTCCAGAGAGTCTGTTGGGATGGATGTGGGTGCTTCTCCTGTGTTGCCTGCGGGAAATAGGGATTTAAGGTTGAAGCAGGACCCGACGGAATCAGCTAGGCATATGTCGCAAGATAAGCTGCATCATTCGACTCCCGTTGATGAAAATGCCACATTGCATCAGTTAACTGATATGATCTCACTGTTAGGTTCACAGATAGGTGAGTCTGTTACAGCCTCACTTGTTTCTAATGGCGTTATTAGTGGGGTTGGTCAGGGTAATTCTCCCATGCACCATACAAATGACACACAGTTCAGTCTACACAATGCCCAGAACACCCTGCCTAGTGGTGGTACTAGTACACTTAGTGAGAACACACTTGTTAGCGTTGTTGTGCGGTCTGACAAGGAACCCGTCATTTTCAGGGTTAATAATACTGACAAGTACACGGTGACTGAATGGGTTGAGTTGATGAGAGCATACATCAAGAAACAGAAGTGTGACATTTCATCACAGCCAGAAGTTGTAATGGGGAGGTTGATGGGGAAGGCTAGGGATGTAGTTAAGATAGGCCTGAGGAGTGATCAGTCTTCATGCACACCAGAGGTCATATATAGCATGCTGACACAGTATTTCAGTAGCACATCCTCATGCCTGCCCCTCCAAGATTTTTACTCAACTCTGCCCAATCAGAGAAAGAATCCCGTTGAGTATTGGCTACGCCTGAACAAGGCTGCCGATGTGGCTGAAGAGGGTCTGAAACGTCAGGGCAGACACATGGAGGATATGGGAGGAGAGATTGCAAAGATGTTTGTGAAGCACTGCCCGGATCTAGAGTTTGCGTCTGTGTTCAAATACAAGCAGATACATGACTGGACAACGAAGGAAGTAAAGGAGAGGGTAGATGAATACCAGCGTGAGCAGTTGTCCTCTGCGAAAGTACACATGCCCAAGGCTCATGCGGCTGCACTGATTTGCCATGAAACACACACAGAGTCCCGCAACACTTCTGACATGGTGACGTCCTTTGCTAATGCCCTCTCTCCTCCAGCTTTCTCTTTAGTGGGCGTATCATCTCTTTCACCCTCATCTGCCCTGTCTCAGAACCAGCAGTATTCTCTCTCTCCTATCTCTGTGTCAGCAGTCATATGTGCCGCCCGTGCCACAGCATCAACAACAACAACCTCTCTCTCCGCTGCCACAGTATCAGAGGTCGTCCCCATCCTTTGCACCGCGGAGCCAGTTGCCACTGGGTCAAAAGCCAGGCAACGAAGCTATGCTTGGCAACATGATGTCAATGCTCAGAGAGCTGCTGTGTAATGGGCAGGTTGGACACGCAAGGCCCGCCGCGCGCCGAGGTGGCAAACAGAGCCGAGGCCAGCCTCATGCCCATGCAACGAGTTGTCAGGTCTGTGATGTGATGATAAAAGCCACACCACTGAGTCACGCTGCCATTCTAACCGTCTTTGCTTCACATGTTTCAAACCCGGCCATGTACGCCGGTCATGCTCCAGTCAGCTCCCAGCTCATGACAACGTACAGGGAAACTAGTTGGCCTGTGCGCTGAGGGAGGCTATACAGGTCATGACAGAAACTCCCATGTTGATGATGCAGCCGAGCTGTTTGACAAAGTGAAATATTTGGATGAATCAGAGACTGTTGTCATTCAGAACACTCAAAAACTCAGGAGCAGTGACAGTTTATTTTATACCCCTGTTAAAGTTAAAAACAAAGTGACTCTTGGTGCTATGTTAGATAGCGGTTCAATGGCCTGCTCATTAAGCGCTGAGGCGCAGAAGAAGCTGATCGATGCTGGTGTCCAGATGAACAATCAGGAGATGACTGACGTTGTCTTTGTTGGATGTGGAGGTGTGAGTGTGAAGCCGGAATCAGTGGTGAACCTTGAGATGGCAGTGTATGGATGCAGAGTGTTGGTGCCCACTTTCGTTGTACAGAATCAACCAGATGAATTAATCATTGGCTCAAACGTCAAAAGACATGTGATTCGTCAGTTCAAGTGTGATGCAAGCTACTGGAAAGCTGTCTCATCTTCTGGCTCAGGTGACCAAGAACGTGAACAGTTTTTCTCCCTTCTCGCTGGCTTGGAACGTTGGTCTGATGACGAAGTGCCAGACAAGGTTGGAACAGTCAGGTGTAACAGAGCTGTCACCTTGCCAGCCGGCAGTGAGTTTCTAGTGTGGGGCAGGCTTCCAATGAACATCAAGATATCTCCCGGCAGCACTGTTTTGACTGAGCTGACGTCATCTCATTCCGCACCCAGAGGCATTATGGTCACCAGAGTCGTAACACCTCTCTGGGGCGACACGTGGGTCCCTCTCAAGATTGTGAATGTCTCTGACAGCCCTGTCACGCTGCAGAGAAACGCCAATCTCGCCGATGTCTACTGGAGTATTCTAGTAATGGCCCTGGAGGACATGGAAGCTCCGGAGCTCAGTGCCGCTCAACAGGTCAAGCCAGCCGGGCCTGCAGGAATGTCAGCGCCAACAGTAAACATCGAAACTGTGCGGGAGAGGCTGGAGCATGTTGGCCTGAGGGATCTTGACCTTGAGTCTTGTGGCGTGTCGACAGAGTGGCGAGCCAAGCTGGTGGACCTCGTGATCAAATATGAAGACATCTTCTCCGACCATCACCTGGACTGTGGTGAGGCCAAAGAGTTTGTTCATCGGATTCGGCTCACTGACGAGAGGCTGTTCCGTTGCCTTACCGACATGTCCCACCCACTGAATATCAAAAGCTCCGCCAGGTCTTCAGTGAGATGGAGGAGAAGGAGATAATCAGGAAGTCCACCAGTGAGTTCGCCTCACCTCTCGTCTTGGTGTGGAAGAAAAATGGTGACTTGAGGGTGTGCACAGACTTCAGATGGCTCAACAAATGGACGCTGAAGGATGCCCATCCCCTTCCCCACCAAGTTGACTGTCTGGCTGCTCTGGGTGGGAACACGTTCTTCAGCACAATGGACCTTATGTCTGGCTTTTACAACATGCCGCTGCATGAAGACGACCGCAAGTACTCTACCCCAGCCAGTTTCATGAGGATGATGACAAGCATATTCGGTGACCAGAACTTTCTTAGCTTGCTATGCTACCTGGACGATTTGCTAGTGTTCGCACCGACTGAGGCATTGGCTCTTGAGAGGCTAGAGCTGGTCTTTAGTCGGCTTCACCTGCACAACCTGAAGTTGGCCCCAAAGAAGTGCTGGCTGCTCAGAAGGTCTGTGAAGTTTCTGGGACACGTCATTGATGAGTCAGGTGTGTCAACAGACCCAGCAAAAGTTGAGGCCGTCAACAAGATGGTGGCTACAGACCTGATGGAACTTGATGGAGTGACCCCGTCTCAGACTCGTGTGAGGTCCTTCTTGGGAATGGTGAACTATTACCAACACTTTATGCCCAATTACTCCACAATGGCTAAGCCTCTCTTTGAGCTCTTGGCTGGTCAGAAGCAGAAGCACAAAGGTAGGCCCTGCATGAAACGCACTGCTCCGCACAGGAAGTTGACCCCTGCTGATTGGATGCCAGACCATCAGAGAGCTTTTGAGGATTTGAAGCGTTACTGACCTCAGTGGTCTTAGTGCACCCGGACTTCACACGTCCCTTTGTCCTATCCACCGACGCCTCCTTGGATGGATTGGGAGCGGTTCTATCGCAAGTTCAGAAAGGTGATACTGTGGCCCAACCAGTGGCTTTCGCCAGCAAATCCCTTTCAAGAGCTCAGAAAAAGTACCCTGCTCATCGCCTGGAATTTCTGGCACTAAAGTGGTCCGTGTGTGACAAGTTTAGTCATTGGCTTAAGGGTCGTATGTTCACTGCGTGGACGGATAATAACCCCCTCACACACATCATGACCAAGCCACGACTGGATGCCTGCGAGCAGCGCTGGGTGGCAAAGCTGACGTCCTACGTGTTCGATATCAAGTACATCCCGGCCCCCAAGAACACTGTGGCGGATACACTAAGTCGTCGGCCTTTCGTGAAGTCAGCCGCTGGGAGGCAGCTGCTCCGAGACCCCTACAGTGAGCTCCTGGCCAAAGCAGTCCCTGTCTCAGCTAACACTGTTCAGGACACCTTTAGGCAGTCCGCTACTCAGGATTACTTAGTCTGTGAAGGAAGGGAGCCCTATGTGTCTGATGGTGCCAAGAACCGGTCCTTCTCCAAAGAAGAAGTCTCTGCCATCCTTGAGACACACAGTCTATGGGAGTCAGGTGCCAGGGTGCGAGCTGTTGACATACTCCAAGAGCTCCCACAGCTGGTTCCCACTGGTGAAGTGCCCCTGCCTACTTTCACAGAGAGAGAACTGCGTGAAGGGCAGTTGAGTGATGGCCGTCGTCCATCCAGGAGAGAGAAGTCCAAGGAGCCTGCTATGGTTATCAGGTACCTGAAACACTGGGAGAAACTGACCACTTGCAATGGCATTCTATACAGAGTGTCCAAAGACCAGGTGTCCAGGAAGAAAAGACACCAGTTGGTGGTCCCTGACTCCTTTAAATTCAAGGTCCTCAAGGGCATTCACGACTGTGCTGGTCATCAGGGGCAGTTCAGGAGTTTGAGCTTGGCCCGTCAGCGTTTCTTCTGGCCTCATATAGACACGGATATTAAAGAATATGTCCGTCACTGCCCAAGATGCGTCATCAGCAAGACTGCCGATCCAGAAGGAAGGGCGCCCCTGGAAAGTATAAAGACGTCTTCTCCTCTGGAGATCGTGTGCATAGACTTTTGGACCACAGAGGATTCGAACAACAAGTCTGTTGATGTGTTGGTAGTTACGGACCATTTTACCAAGCTGGCACAAGCCTTCCCCTGCCGTGATCAGTGTGCCAAACAGGTGGCGAAACAACTCTGGGACAAATACTTCTGCATATATGGCTTTCCCGAAAGGATTCACTCCGACCAGGGGGTCTCGTTTGAACGTCAACTGATCAGTGAGTTGTTGAAGGTTGCCGGTGTGAGGAAGTCCCGGACCACCCCGTACCATCCGATGGGCAACGGCAGTGTGGAGCATTTTAACAGGACGTTGGGGAACATGATTCGTGCCCTCCCACCTGAAGCTAAATGTAACTGGCCCCGACACCTCCAGACACTGAAGTTTATGTACAATTGCACGGTACATGAAACCACAGGCTATCCTCCTTTTTACCTTATGTATGGTAGAGTCCCACGCCTGCCTGTTGACATTCTCTTCAAGAACATCCTGAAAGATCCAGAGGTTAGCAATTACGATCACTATGTGGTGTCTCTGACCAAAGATCTGCAGGAGGCCATGGCTATCGCTCAAGGACTTGTCAACAAAGAGCAGAATCGGCAGGCTGAACTCTATAATCATCGTGCAAAAGGGAAGCTGATTGCTGTGGGTGATTGTGTCCTGGTGTCCAACAAGCGAGAGAGAGGGAAACGAAAGACTGCAGACCGTTGGGAGTCCACAGTGTATACTGTTGTCAGCATCAATGCCTCCACCCACACCTACCGGATCCGACACCCTGAAACAGGCCAAGAAAGACTTGTCCATCGCAACCTGCTGATGCTCGTTAATTTCCTGCCCATTGATGCGGACAGCGTTTCAGATGGAACCTTTGTGTCCTCCTGTGGTGAAGAGTCGAGCGACATCGCTGACGCGGATGGATCGATGCCTGTTGCAGGTAGGGAGGATGCTGGAAGTAGGACTCAGGAGTGGGTCGATAACCTGACCACTGTGAGTGTGGATGTCCATGCAGAGTGTGACTCACCAGAAGACGTCCTGAGTGTGAGTAACGGGTCTGGGCATACAGGCAGTTTGCACTCACAGTCACAGTTCTGACCGTAGCTTCTGTCACACCTCCCTAACTGGCTCTCGGAGTACACGCACACACAACGCAGAGCACCTAGACGATACACAAAGTACAGGGTCACCCTCCGCTCACCCAGATTCCAACACCTTATACACAGTTAGGACTCGTGTTGGCCGTATAGTGAAGCCAGTTAACCGTTTACTGTGTCAGATGTCCAAACAGGGTATTGTAAGCGATGCCGTTTCTAGGTCAATGTTTCAGATGTCCCAGTGAGACTGAGGGTCTTGATGTAATCTCAGTGTTTTTTTTGTTGTTGTTTTTTTTATATTTTGATATGGCATTGCTTCACGTTACATGAGTCAGAATCCAGGTGTAGGGACCTGCGTTTATCTGTGAGACTTGGTTTGTGTGGGGTGTAGACTGCATCCTGCTTCCAGAAGTTGGTGAGTTTTGTACCACTCTTTCCATTTCATCCCTTTTGGGATACTTTTCAAGTTGGAGTTTATGTGTAACCATGTCATGTGAGTTTATTTATTCATTTTTATAAAAACATTTTTTTTTGGTAGAGATGAACATGATTGTAGATTTTGGCGAAATTCAGGGGAGGTGGATGTAACAGAGTTAAAAATGTAGTGTATCGTTATATATGATTTTCACCAAGCCTTGGCTAGTAGTTGTGAATGGAGCCACCCTTGGCCATTTGATGTACTACAGATCTGCTGCGTGTAGTCTCGCGCTGCTTCCCTACCCAATCAGAGAAGCTGTATACTATTGATCGGGTAGGTTCAGTGTACAAAGTACTTGACCCAGTATATCAGTTTTCTGAAAGTAAATTGATGTTTAGGTTGATAACTTTGATGTATCTAATGTGTTATATTATTCCCATGCACTGTAACGATTGTACTGCATTTTGCATGTTTTGACAGAAAGTTGTTAATGTTTCTTTTTGTCCGTGAGTTTCTGCGTACTGAGGCTTACGTGGCTAGCCGTAAAACTCCGCTAGTCACATCCATACATTGGAAGCAATATTACTCTGTGTCTATCATGTGTGTATGTGTAATCTCAGTATAGTTTCGATATATGTCTGAGAAAACAGCGTATGTTAAGCGAGTATTCCCTAACATTAATTAGTTGTTGTTCCATGTGTTTTAACATTCTGTCTCGCGTGCCTCGCTTGCTAGCAAGCACGCATAGTGTACAATGGGATATTGACGTAGTACTTGTAGCCTATGTAACGCAATGCATTCTTTATGTTTTGTTTGTGCAGAAGCTGTAAATGTGTACACCAAAGCCTGAAGACAATGTTCTGAGTTATTTTCCAAAGGTATGTGGTTCCATAATGTAATTAGGTTTTAATGAAGTGCTATAACTTCTGCACTTAGGCTGCAGTTATGTCATTCTGTATGAGAAGTTTACAAGTTATGATTCAGATGATGGTTTTGTGAGTATTTTCTATTGCTGAAAGAGTGCTTGTCAGAGAAGCTGTATACTATTGATCGGAAGCTGTAAATGTGTACACCAAAGCTTGAAGACAATGTTCTGATTTATTTTCCAAAGGAAAAATAAAAAAAAAAGACGAAAAATTCAACATTTCGCCTCTGTCCCCCTGATGCTTGACCATCGTTACATATGCGCAACCACTTGGTCAAGCACGGTGGTTCGCTTGGGAGACCTGGATAAGAAAGCAGAAAGTCCTGCAAGGTCGGAAAAGAAAGTGCCGATCCTGGGGATGCGTGAAGTAGCCTGCTGCATAATGAGGTTCAGCTGATGTGCATAGCAGTGGACGTAGTGCGCACATCCACTATTTTACGCTGAACTCCGCCGGTGGCTCCCCTCATCACACTAGCTCCGTCGTAAGCCTGGGCAATAAGTTTGGCCTTTTGTACATGTATGGTGCTGAGCCTCTACAGCGGCGCTGTCGCGATGGTGTCGGCGGTTGCGTTCTGGATCGTAATGAACTCAAAAAAACGCTCCTGGATGTTACTGTTAGCATCGATGTAGTGTAGCACAAGCACCAGCTGGCAGTGGGTGGAAACGTCAGTCGTCTCGTCGGCTTGAATGGCGATAAAATCAGCACTCTTTACTTCCTCCAGGATGTAATCCTTAAGCACTGACAGCATGCAGTCCAACAGCTCGTTTTGTATCGTCTTTGACATGCCCTTAAAAACGGTAGCTGTCTTCAGGTGCTCCTCCAGCACATTGTCAAGGGAGGCAACAAAATCCACCAAGCCCCGGAAAATGCCGGGGTTGTCCGAGGAGTCAGTCTCCTCATGCCCATGCAAGGCAAACCCAAAAGCCCCACAAAACTTCACACAATCGATAATTTTGGTTAAAATGTGCCTGTTTTTATCCACCTCCTCATTATGTTTCCTCACCGCAATCCTGTGGCCGTTATCCAGCTGCATAGCAATGTTCACCCTTGCTAATATGGCTAGCTTTACAGAGTTATCCATGTGTGCCCTGGTGTTCTCATGTTTCTTTACCTTCTCTGAGAGGTGCTTCATATCCCTCACTCCGGAAACTGTCCATGCTGGATCTGTCCCCGTCGTTTTAAAAAGCAAGCGCGGAAAGCAAAATAAAGCATTAGCATGAGTGCACCCAGCTAGCCAAGCCTTCCTGGTGTACCAGCTACGGGAGAAGCTGTGCATATACTGCTTCCCTTTCTCGCTAGCCTGCTGTCTGATTGAGAGGTCAGGTTCATCTGGACCCATCTCTTTCACCCGAACTTTCTCCGACAAAGTTCTCCTCTCAAACGGATCTTGGAGGAGAGATTTCACAGAGTTAGGGTTGGGTCTTGGAGGAGTAATGTTCGCGCTCGCCATTGTCGTCTAGTAAAAATGGCGCCCCTAGAGCCCTTGGGGCGATAAAATAATTGCCCTTCTTGGATTCGATTTAAGAACGCTGATTGGCTAAATTTTATGTCATACATTCATATCTTAAATTAGCAATTGGCTTAACTGCTACATAGACCCGCCTCCTGGGGGCGCTTTCTCTATCGCCCCAGAGCTGATGAGGCGTTCAGACAGGCAGAGGAAAGGTTGGGAATATGATTTTCTATCATATTTTACACATATTCCTTGGTGCATTCCATATTTCAAACACACAAATATTATTCCAAAACTCACCAAAATTGGCGGGCGGATCAAGTCTGGCAAAAATGTACGTATTTCAAGGGTTTTTCGGGAATAGGCGCACAAAAATGGCTCGCTAGCGCCCCCTAGAAAGTAAAAAAAATAATTGAGCCCCTGCTGTGCGTTTGACGTAGACTCACGAAACTTGGTAAACATATGTAACATGTCGAGATGTACAAAAAACTTCACTATAATTTAGCCACGCCCCTTTTCACAGCTAATGAACTGTATGACGTAGAGTCTTGTGTGAGGTATCGTTGAACTCGGCAGGGAGTTCCCTTTTCATTGGTGACAATTTGCGGTGTCTGAGTGCCGCGCCAATGCACAGTTGCAAGGAGCGGCGTCCGCTAGTAACCCCGACGAGCGCAGAGGCGCGAGGGACCGTCCATCGCTGCTTGCAGCTTTAATTATTTTTGTTTTTAATTTTATTTATTTTTATCTTTTATTTTTTGTGGCTTAAGGGAGGACGGCACCCTCTATTGGCCAGCCGCCACTGCACAAGACTCTACCTTAAATGGTTAAAATGTTATGAAACGGGTCGTGGCCTGCGTAAGTGGGCGTGGTTAACGTATACGGGGCCCGCCTCCTGGGGGCGCTTTCTCTATCGCCCCAGAGCTGATGAGGCGTTCAGACAGGCAGAGGAAAGGTTGCGAATATGATTTTCTATCATATTTTACACATATTACTTGGTGCATTTCATATTTCAAACACACAAATATTGACATACTGATGTTTTTATCATTATTATTATTTTTGTTTTTAATTTTTTAATTTATTTTAATTTTTTAATTATTTTTAATTTTTTGCGCCCTCTATTGGCCAGCCGCCACTGCACAAGACTACCTTAAATGGTTAAAATGTTATGAAACGGGGCGTGGCCTGCGTAAGTGGGCGTGGTTAACATATAGGGGTGGCTCAGTATCACATGTAGACCACACATAAGTTTCATGTAAATTGGATGATGTTTGTCATATAAGGCTTATTTCCTGTTGCCAGCCCCCCGCTGGCTATGACCAAAAGTTAATATTGGCCTCTAGATGTCCTCAGGCCTGGACTCTTGTTGATTGTGGGAAATTTCAAGCAGATATGACAATGTACACTGTAGTTACAGCCACTTTCTCGTTTGTCGCTAAACACTCAAAATGGCCGCCACGCCAACACCGTTTGATGAAAAGTTTTTCTTTTAATAATCTTTAATCTTTAAGGTGTTGAGAATCCATCGGATGAAATCTCTAGGAGGAGTTCGTTGAAGTATAGCATCTTGACTTTTAGGCCTACTTCCTGTTGCCACTAGGGGGCACTATGACTTTGGGTCAAATTTGTCGGGTAAATGTTCTCAGAGTTAGAGTCTTATGAATCCTGAAAAGTTTCGAGCCAATTGGACAATGTTCACTGAAGTTACACCCACTTCCTGTTTTGAAGGCGAAACACACAAAATGGCCTTATGACGAAAAAAATTTCTTTTCTTTCTTACAACTTTTCATCTTTAACGTCTTAAGATGGCACAGACCAAATTTGAAGTTGATCGGATTAAATCTCTAGGAGGAGTTCATTAAAGTACGACGTGGAAATGGCCAAAATCGCACACATATTTCGAACTTTCAATTCAAAATGGCGGACTTCCTGTTGGGTTTAGGGAATGGCTCCAATGACGTTTTCTGTGCGTCTTGACATGATACATATGTATACCAAGTTTCGTGAGTCTACGTTTAACGTACTGCAGGGGCTACATTTTAAAAATTTCGTAGGGGGCGCTAGAGAGACATTTTTGCGCGCCTATCCCCAAAACCCTTAAAATATATACATTTTCACCAGTCTTGATGCGACCGCCAAATTTGGTGAGTTTTTGAATATGATAAGCCCCTCAAAAAGGCATGTCATTTGCCAGGAAAAAGAAAGAAAGAAAGACTAATTCCTTCAGTTTCAATAGGGCCTAATTATACTGTCCAGTTAATCCCTTACAAGAAAATCTTAAGTACAAATGTATATAAAGTTATGAACTGTTCAGATACCACACTGTCCAGTTAGAGGGTGCTCCCTCGAAATGCAAGAGGTTTGTTTCCAAGCAACTGTGGCCTTGTCAGGTCTTGCCCTGGCAAATATCCGCAACGACGCACGGCCAAGCTGCCAAAAAAGAAAACTGGACCAAGAGAATCGTGTCGTCCAGGTAAGATGGGAAAACAGGGCTCCAGACTGCGCATTTTGCGACCATTTTTTTGAGACAGTGCAAATATTTTTTTAACTTTTTTTTTTTGCAAAGTTGGTGGCTTTTTATTTTTTGTTCGCTGAAAAAGTCTGCCAGGGTTCAATGTGTGTGAGAGAGGGTGGGTCCGCGAGCAATCAGCTGCATTTACATTGCCGATGTCGGCAGTCAGACCGTGCAGGAAATACGCAAGTCTTTCCATTTATTTTGAATGGGGGTAGTAGCCTACTGTGGCGGGTGATGCCGCATAGGGAGCCGGAAAAAACGCAAAAGTTGAGACCTAGTCAACTCAACGTCAGTCTGTGATGGCCAAGAATGTGACAGGTGTCACCGATTTTGAGGCGGTGATAGAATCCTGTGCAGTAAACGGGGAAACATCATGGCCTCTATCGCTACCACAAGAAAGTTTTAAAAAGCAATGTGGGTAAAAACAAAACAAAACACAATCACTGAACTGCCCGGAAGTTTATGTCCTGCTGAATGTTTGCCAAACAACAAAGCACAGTCGATCTGTCTCTCTTCTTTCTCTCTTTCTCTGTGAAATAATGCTGCATTCAAGTGTGGTCGGGAAAGCCAGAACAGTAACTTTACTCCTCTTTCCATGGAAGATGAATCACCCTAGATATTATTGCTATTTCATTGTTAACAAAAAAGAGGGAGGCGGGAGAGAAAGCCTGTATAAGGCAGAGGCAGTAATACAGTACATTGACAATAATAATACTTTGTTTACATTTTTTTATGTGAATTTGTTAAGCACCATTCAATTAAAATGTGACTGAACTAAAGTATGACTGGAATGACTGAAATTATTTATTCATGAATGTGAATGTTAAGTTTTGGTGTTATGTTCATTAAATAACTAGAAGCATTACCAAATGCATTTGAATATGATAAATAGAAAGGCTGATAAAATAAACTTTTATTACGTTATATATTTAGTTGTTTTCATTAATTTGGTAGCTATACTTGTCTGATTGTTTGATAACGGTTACAGTATTCTACTGGTGGAAATCACAATCTGGCCCTCAGGTAGTGAGGATAAAAATGTTGTGGCCCTCTTTATCACAAATGTTGCCCATCCCTGGGACAGAAAGTCTAGCTAGCTGTCTGGATTTACCCTGCAGAGATCTGAGGAGCAGTTAACCATAGTCCTCATAAATCCACCAGAGTTTAAAATTACAATAACAAAGAAAGCGGAAGGTAACGGACCTCCGTCCGAAAAGAGTGACATCTGGCGGAATTTCCACTGGCTACGGAGCAATCCCGGATGTGAAACATCATAAATATAGACTAATCTTTGATAAAAAACTAAACTTAGTGACGCCTCTTGCGCATAATAGTGAATCTTTGATTTTCTTCTTGTGTTTACCAATGTCGGCTCCAGGGAATAACGGCCTGAAAGTTGGTTTTCTGGTGGAATCACGGAATAAGTATGGAGAATTGGAGTAATATGCTTCTGTAAAAACGGGTGACTAAGAAAGACAGACTTTTTTACTTGTTGTCAAGGGCTGGCAAGCTGTAGCCAGCCCTCTGTGGACAGACACTGGTGAGTGACCGCGCCCGTCTTGGTTTGAAAGGATTTCCCAGATGAAACATGAAAATAGCTAAGAGTCTTTACAGTGGAAAACGTTTCTTGTTCAGAAATATTCAATCAATCAGCCAGATGAATGTCTTTTTTCATCAGCTCCACAGTCAGGATGTGTGTGTGTGTGTGTGTGTGTGTGTGTGTTCCTACAGCTGAGTCGGGGCTAATGTATTGTTTAAGATCTCCTTTGAAGTTCCTCTCCAAAATAATGAGACCCTTCAGTTGCTGCACACTCAAAATCTCTTTTCTAATTATCTCACACACACACACACCTTGCTATTACTGTAAAATCAATTTTTTTCTCCTTCATACAACCCGCTCCTTTCATTATTTTCTTATGTTTAATTATTTTTGTCCCACATCCCCAAACCTTCACTTCCCAAAGGCTATGGAGTTGTATTCCTATGTTTATTCAAGAGTGCATTCTTTCAATTTGAGAGCATTGACTTTACGTTCAGATTTTGTAATAATTTCCCCTCAAAACCTTGCTCTCACACTCAAATAGCCACTGCTTGCGCTCAGATTTGCTTTGTTTCCGCTCACACTTCATTCTTGGGCTTAGATATGATGTTGCTTGGACAGATTTCCTGCTTGCCCTCAGGCTGCCTCTGTGTGCTTGCTAATCTTGTCCTCTTAGATTTCTCCTGGGCTCTCGGATTTTTTGTGTTACAACCCTGTCTATGGGATGAGATCTGTTTCATAATGTTTGTGTGACCAGATTGACAATCTGTAAATATGCACACAATGCACACAATATTTCAATATAAAACACATTCCACTATTACAAAAAAATTATTTGTAAACTCACAAAAATAATTTGAAAATAAAAAACAAATCTGCAAATACACAAAAAAGTTTCACAAATATAAAAAATATCTGTAAGTACATTACATTACATTATTCTACTTCGTTTAAGAATGCTTGAGTCTGATTGGCTGGGAGGAGGGCATTAACCCGGCATATTGCCCGTTGACTGAGCACAGCGTCATCAAATAGTTGATCTTGTATTTTTTTTTCTATCAAAGAAATTTCAAACATGAGGTCCATTCTAAAAATAAACCTTGTTTAAAAAAGTTTCTAAAATGTGTCGGAAATCTACAGGAGGGTCAGTCGATACATAGTTTCGCAAGCGAAATACAATGTAGCAACTACATTATTAAACTAACGTTAGTGATCAGATGCAGCCTTGTGTGGTTGCTATAGAAACTAATTAACGTTAGCTACAGTTAAGCTAACGTTATTCGCCGTAGTTCTAAATGTTAGCCTACAGTGTTTTAAAAATGGACAAATTAATTGTCAATTTTAATATATTTGGAGTAGGGAAGACATTTGAGGACTGGTTAAAGAGCGACGAGGACGGTGTCCTCATTCGCCATAAAAGTGGATGACGCCGGGGGATGAATACGTTAGTTTGTCGTTCAATCCGGAGACGAAGAACCAAAAAAATACAAATGATCCAAACAAGGAAAACCTCCGAGGCGCAATGTATGCGGAGCCAGGCAACCCCAGATGTCCAGTCCTGAGCTTCAAAAAATATCTCGCCAGACGTCCGCCGGGTGTAACCGCCTGGGGGACATGCTTCCACGATTGTCCAAAGTAGCTGGTCTGACCACCAGATACACCAACCACAGTCTTAGAAGCACAGCTGTCCGTCGTCTGTCTGAGGCCGGGCTGGAGTCCAGACAAATCATGTCTGTTACGGGACACAGGTAAGCCTAAGCCTAGGTTATACATTCATTGTGGTAATAATAACCTGAAGCCTACCTGAAGCCTACTGCAAATATACATTTTTTATTTAATTTTTTTCAGGTGTGAATCCAGCCTCAAAAGCTACGGGGAGCCATCCAACACGGACAAAAAAGTTTGGAGTCGGGTGTTGTCCGCACCCCAGCAGGCCTCCGCAGCAAGCATGGTCTCTCCCCCCCAAGCTGCGCAATCCTCTCAGCCTACCTTGTCCGATTCATCTTTCTCTGCCATGAATTTCCCTATACCCTTCTCTATGTCTCATTTTACCATCAATTGGAATGTCCAGTTTAATACACATAAATAAATCGCCTGAATCGCAATAATTTTGTTATACATTTACTGCGAATAAAAAATATTTGGAATAAGGAATGCATGTTTGATAATTTGATGTACAATGTAGCAACTACTTTAAACTAGCTAGTGATCAGATGCAGCTACTTCAGGCTGTGGCTGACAGTAACGTTACACATCGCGGATCAAATTCTTCGTAAAAGTTGTTATATTGTTTTGGGGACAATGACATGGCTGGATAGCTAGCTTGTCTTGTTGTTCAACATACTGTCAAATTATTTTGACTGATTGCCAACTGTGCACAATGTTATTGACTTTGGATCTTGCTAGCATAACGTTAGCTTTCTAGCTCGTAGTTGAGAGGTTCTATCAGCTGAGCGTACTATAAATAGCTCCGGTTGCTAAGGGAGACAAGTTGTATATAAGGTCCTTCCTAATTCCGGGAGCAGTGAACAACGTTAGCGTTGCATAAGAGCCTGATGGATGGGAATGATTGTTCCAGGTATTAGTCAAACCGTCAGGCGTAACAGGGGACTACTTTTTGAGGGAGATGAACTCAAACAGAACAGTATACATTTAATAAGCATGCAATACGAATAAGAAAAAGCATAATTATTAATTTGAATTGTTTTATTATGTTGGCATATAAGAAGTAGAATAAACGGGATAAGCACCTCAAGGCAGGGCAATAAACAAGCCATCCACAAGCCGGGCATATCAAACTGTTTATTGCCCTGCCTTGAGGTGATTATCCCTTACTTACATTACATAAATTTACAAATAAATGAAAAGCATTTGTAAAAAAAATGTCTAACATTCACAACTTTCAAAAGGACATTTGTGAATCCAGTTTTTAATCTGCGAAACGAGGCATTTCTATGCATTCTATGTGTGTTGATCTGCATTTTACACACAGAGTTTGAAACAAACATTCTGCCAGCCTGGACAAAAATCGACTTGTATCACTCTGCCATTTTCGGTAACCACATGATCCCCTGCTGATGATGTCACTTCTGCTTTTCAAAGTAAGAGCACGCTCATTCAAAGAGCAGTGTTAAAGATCATCTAAATCTATTTCTACCCTAATTCTGAACTGTCTCTGGCAGTTTATTTTCAATAATCAGCATAACGACATAAGTATTCATTAGTTTTATTATGTGAATGTGACACAGTTAATGTGGCATATGTGTTCAATATTGGTAAATATGGAGGACACATGACCGGCAATTGCAATGGTCGCTCAGGGCTAGAGCTCCTCACCCATCTCCGTATTTTCATAAAAAAACAGGTCTATTCCTTCTTCTTCAACGTCAATCATTTTATTTGTTACCACAGTGACTCAGTGAAATGCAAAGCATAGCAGCAAAAAAGCAGGTCTCATTGCCGTTTACCCGGACACAGAAACCTACCAACATGGCAGCGGCTAATATGGTTAGTGATGCTAGCGCAGACTTAAACATGGAAAACGTTATAGCCAAGGTCCTGGCAAAGCAACAAAGTGTGCTTGAATCAGTGGTCCGCAATGCAGTGAAGGAAGTGCTAGCAGAAATCGATACCTCGCTGCAACACATCAGGACAGAGCTAAAGAGGCAGGGAGCTACGGTACATGATCTGGTGCAACGACTAGACAAGACACAAGGAGATAACAGGCAGATGACAAACGTGGTGAACGCCTGTGTTGAAAACCACAAGAAATTTGAGTAGAAGCTAGCCGAAATGGAAGACAGATCCCGACGCAACAATGTACGAATCATTGGACTGACAGAGGGCAGCGAAAAAGATGACCCAATTGGGTTCCTGCAAAAGCAGTTACCGATGTGGATCCCCTCTTTACAGAACAGGGCTACCATCGAAATTGACAGAGCACACAGAATCTACGGCAAGGGTACGACACGTACTCTGATTTTCAGGTGAGATACCAGGACCGCCAAGCAATCATTCAGGGGGCGAGACAAGTATAGCAGAAAGGCCTGATTTGTGATTCCAAAGCAACGCTAAGCTTTAAGGCTGACTACAGTGCTTTCACTGTCCAGCGGCGCCAATAATTTATAGAAGCTTAACGTAAGCTACATGCTAAAGACGTCTCAAACTTCCTTATCTATCCAGCGACCCTGAGAGTGACCCACGGAGGTAGAGTGCTCACTTTCACTACAGCCAAGGATGCAGACGTTTTTTGTTGGGAGCTGGATATGGAGGATGACGGGACATCCACACAAGCCGCTCCGTGGCTAGACGGAGTGCCAGCATCGGGGCCAGAGGACGATGGGGGACCTCTCGTCTGGTGCTGGAGCCAGCGGCGGGCCCGGGGATGGCAGAACCAGCGGCTATGGACTAGCGGTATCCGGAGTACTATACTAAATTTGACTCGAGGGCACTGTACGTAAATTTTGGAACCAAACTTTAAAGGGACATTTAAATAGGCTTAAAGAAAATGATGAATGCGGACTAATCATCTTATAATCCAGTTTATTGTTGAGGTGAACAGACAGATATTTGTATGTCTCCACCATCTCGATGTCAACACCCTGGATGTTCACCAGTGTAGTACCAGGCGGCCTCCGGCGAAAGTCAACCACCATCTCCTTTGTCTTGCTGGCGTTGATGTGAAGGTGGTTTGACTCACACCAGTTGACAAAGTCCCCGATGACCTCCCAGTATTCCTGATCATTCTCCTCTGATACCCTCCCAACAATGGCAGTATCATCAGAGAACTTGTGAAGTCCGCTGTATACAGGGTGAAGAGAAATGGACACACACAATTAGCAGGGTTCACTCCACAAAAAGAACATCAAAATCAATATAAGAGGTTATAAAGAAGAAAAAAAAAACAACTGAAAGAAATTTAACACAATATATACACAATATAAACTGCCAGAACCACTAGTGGCTCCCGGAGGCAGTACAAAACAAGAATATGAATTCAAAAGAAAAGACTTGGCAATAAACCCAAAAGAAACAAAACAAAAACACTAATTTGAATTAGAACAATAACATAACCAAAGAAACTCAATTTTTAAGTAGAAAACTCGCTACTGAACAGAAAACTAAACAATAGGATTGCCACTTCTAACTAAATTGAAAACAAAACAAACGAAAAGAAACAAACCAAATTATAATGTGGGGTGCTAACCCCTTTTTACTACAGTCACACAGTTAAAACCATGGCCCACACATATGACCACATGGCAGAGGCGTAGTTACTCCGTACAACACTTGTACCACGCCAAATAGGCAAGACAGTCGTAGGCACCACAACAGGTAGGCAAACCAGTCTGTAGGCAGGAATAGCACTTTGGCAAAGAGCCGTCCAGGCAAAACAGCAGCCGATAGTTGGAATACTAGACAGCTAACAGAGATCTCCTGCGGCACCAGCCCGGTTCCGTTCAAGCAGTTTTAGTAGACCCAGAAGGAGGTAGCTCCGAGCATGCAAACCGCAGCAGCTATCAGTGTTACTCGTTTCTCAGTCACAGCATTCAACCGGCAAGGTGGAGGATAACCCGCCAACCGAAGATCTGTCGCCCCGCAGAACAACTCACAGAGTGAGCAACCCGGAAGTGTATAGTACTTCCGTCACCAACGAGCAAGAGGAGGGCGGAAGGAGAACACTAGCTGTTTTTATATGGGGGCCCTGCGTCCGTGATTGGCCAAAAGAGCGCCAGATAGTTAGGAGTTACTCATACTGCTACAAGTGGTTGGCGTATTTTCTAGACACTGTTATGCTTGAGTTCTCTACAGCAAGGATTAACAAAGCCAAATCATCAACTATCAACCTATGGAAAAGCGCAGCAGCACAAATATCAGACCTAATGACCTCAGCGTCACAAGAAATAGAGGAGAGCGACTAGGCAAGGTGTGATTTCTGTTTGTTTATTTGTTCTATTTTCCTCGAGACAGCAGAGGGTGGGAGAGGGTTTTTGTTCTTGTTCAATTTGTGTTTCTCTGTTCTGTATGTTTAATGTTAATGTTTAAAAATAATAAAAAATTGATCTTAAAAATATTGGTAAATATTGTCTTTATGCCCATTTATTCGTAAATTGGCCTTCAAGAGGGGCATTGGGGAAGGAAGATATAGGGCTTTCTCTAGTAATCCTGTGTGTACCTGACTGGTAGCTGCAGGAATTTCTTATAATAAAATCTCTTTAAACATGTCCTGTACTAGATCTTATTCACTGTTGTATAATAACAAACATTCTGGACTATATTTACACCAAACCGACAGTAGAAGGTTTATTACAGGTTAATTACTTTTTTTTAAAGGCTATAAATCATAAAGTGTTCATCCTCCAGCAAGTACAGGACACTGTGGAAGATGCTGGTGACTGACATATAGTTAGTATAAGTTATGGGCTTAAGATTTACACATTTTCAGCTCAGTGTTTAAAAGATGAGTATATGAATAATGTTTTTATTGTTAAAATGAAATTTGATAGAAGAAAAGGAAAATAAGCACACAGCCATTCATAAAACCCAATAATATAAATGCAAATGTACCTACATCTGATCTAATCCTAGACTGTATACAAAGTAGCCTACCCTAGAACGGATTTCTCTAGTTTTAATGGTGCAACACGAAAAAGACATAACACAAACACACTATGACAGTGGTAGCACGCTTTTCTAAAATTGATCGTTTTCCGGCCATCCACTTGTCTGGCAGATGGAGACTGCTTCCACATGAGCATATTTCCACGATGAATGCACCGAATCAACTGACTGTAAGTTTATATTTTTATTTAAATCGTGAAGCTTGGTAATGTTTCCCAAATTGACTATTTAAAGACAATCTTGTTAGCTAACGTTAACCCTACTACTAGCCAGAGATGGGGACTCGAGTCTGAGACTCGGACTCGAGTCGCACTTAAGTCACACAAACAGCTGACTTCAGACTTGACTCGGACGCGACCCAAAAGACTTCAGACTTGACTCGGACTCGAGCTTCGAGACTCGTCAACAACCTATTTTCATGCAATTATTGCTTTTTAAATCTAAATTGATTTATGTATTTCTATTTTCTTTTATTGGCGCATATACGTTGGGGAAACGCATGACGACGTCCCTTGGCCTTTGCCGTAATGTGCAATGTACGCGTGCACTATGCGGCGCGCGCACACATCAAAAAATGCAGCGACGATGGCGACACCAAGTCCTCCTGCAGTTGTGCCTTTTGTCATTAGTTTTGCTTACAATAACTTCATAAACAGTGGCAGTAAGCGAACAGCTACATGCAAGGAGTGTGGCACCAAGATACATGACGCTGGATCAACAACATCGAACTTCATCAGACATCTCAAAAAGCACCCAGATAGGTCAGTCACTCACGCTAATGTGAAAGAGACGTTACATTTAGCATATATTGCCACAGGTAACAAGCTAACCATCGCAAAGTGTTGTGCTAATGCTGGGGACAAGCAAATTGTATTGTTATAGTTGTAACCATATGATGTGACAGACTTAGGTTAATATTTCACCAGTAGCAGAAGATTAGACTATACGATGTCCTAAGTTGAAGAACACTGAAAAATGTAATGCATGATGAGGTTGGGCTTTACAGCCAGTTGGTAACACAGACAAACATGTATTCTTTGGTGCAGATACCAAAATGTTGAAAAATACAGTTATGAAATTGAAACAGAGTCCTTAATTTGTGTTTCTTCAGATTGCATTGCAGTAGACCCCATAAAGTTATCCTACAACTGATTTTGATACTGTATTGGATGGATGGTAGCTACAGGACATGCTTTGAATTCATAAGATTTAACAATACAGTGTTAGGGACAGATCAGACTTGAGACTTGACTTGGACTTGACTTGGACTCATGGCAAAAGACTTGAGACTTGACTTGAACTTCCCCTCAAAGACTTGGGACTTGACTTGGACTCGAGCTCAAAGACTTGAGACTTGACTTGGACTTCCAAAAAATGACTTGTGAACATCTCTGCTACTAGCACATGACTGCAAAGCCTTTGAAAGAGCTAGCTAGAACATTAGCTTAAAAGTGTTTTTAGCTAAAGAAAGGTTTGACATTTTAATCGTTAACATTACTGGTTATTGCCAAATTTAAAAACACTTCCCTTCCCCTGATCCAAAGGGTTTAAAAGTTCTATAAAAATTGGATCCTTTTTTCCTTTTTTCTTACATTTTATGACTTTGAGAGAAAGAGATTTTTAATGTTAGCTAATGTGCATGGATATTCTCTGTGATCATTATAACAAACTTTAATTTTCCACTGTTGATGTTTGAAAGATGTGGAGGCACTGGCCTTAAACCTGGCCTTAAACCTGGTGGAGTTAATCGGCAGAACCATTGGGGCAGGCCGTGCAGAAACTCCATCCGGTCTTACTCACATTACTCTTGTTGAAAGAGGGAACTCTTCCACTTCAAATCCCATCACTCCCTGGCGCATCATTTTCAACTCCCCTTACCATATCAAATTCCTCGAGAATACAGGGGTAGTGTTATGGGGCAGCTGTTATTTCCCGTCCTGTGTTGTGTTCTCTCCCTTTTCCCTTGTGTGTCTGTCTGTCTTGTGCTGAGTCTACATGAAAGTAGGCCAAGGGGCGTGGCTTCACAGAAGTAGGTCAAGGGGCGTGGCCATTCTATCCATGCTACCTGCACAACTGTAGCCTATTCCATGATTCACCTCTGCAGTACATATACCCGGGCTGATCGCCCCATTGGCGCCAGATCGTTAGATCAGTGTGGTAACTCAGCGTTTAGACTTTGTTCGTTCCTAGGTTTTCCTTAGACCTGTATTCCTCATGCTCTTGTTAATTCCCTACTTCTCTGTTCAGACTTGCTTCAAGTCCTGCTCTATTCCCTGCTGTTGTCTGCTGTTCTTCCTGCTCCTTGCCGCTCTGACATTGCCACCTTCCATGCTCGGATTCTACAGAGAGACATTCTGGATTTTCCACTGCCTGCCTGCCTCGAGCCTCGGTCCTGTCCTGGAGCTATTTATCCCTGTCTCTGCTGTCCTTGATCTCACTAAGTACAGACTTTTAATTAAAACAACTTGAACTTGTTAGTCTGTATCTCTGTGTTCTGGGTCAGAACCACAGTCATAACCGATAGATGTCACGGTAAATGAGTCGCAAGTTGTAGAATCTGAACATTATCCCATTCTTTATATGCTGATGCTACTCAAACTCACTATCTCATACCTTCTTTTATTTAATTCCTAATTACTTACTTTTTCCTGGCCATTTTGGAGGCCAATTCTGAGTTGAAATTAATGCAGGCTTGCCTGGGAACAAGAAATGTCAGTCCCAGAGGAACCTGACAACAATCAGGTGAAAACGATCTTAATTTTTTAATTGTAATGCATTTAATTTGTATATTGCATTAACTATTAGTATGATTTGATCTAGATTTGTTTGATATTTGAATGGGAGTTTCCTAAGCTTCAGGTTCTGGTAAAACTTAAAAAAATATATTATTTAAAATCTTTTAACATTTGTTTCTACATCTTAACATGTGTTGTCACAATGAATTAAAATATGTTTTTGTTATTCAAGGTGGCAGAAATGATGTGGTTCTGCAGGAGGCCTCGACTAATGACAATGTTGTGGTGGTAATGCTTTTCACATTTGATTACATCATCTGTATCTTTAAGCTCAGTTGTGTTGTAAGACTGAAAACATTCATACCCTCAAAAGTATTTTAGAGGCAATTTAAGTCTGGAATTCAGTGGCGGCCTCAGGATTTGATGCGTACGATTAGCAATTTCTGGTATTACTGTTTAAATAGTTTTTTCCTTTCTTCACAGACAAGATGTCCCATTTGCAATATGGCCATCCCTTCGGAAATCCTGGAGATACATGCCAGCACATGTGGGGAGAGGTAAATAAAGCCAATTTTGTCTTTATCTTTGTTTGTCAGGTTATTTTAACAATTATAGTACCAACCTTTTTTAGCCAACTTTGAAGGATGAAAAACAATGTATAACCATGTTTGTGTCACAAATGATGGAAGTGCACCTGGAGGCTTAGATGAAAGCCAATATGCAAGAGAACATCAAGGGAGCCAGGAGAGTGTGGCTGGACCATCACACTGCCACAATTGCTCTTGACGCAGCTACTAATGCAGCTTCTGGTTTGTATTTGTCACTGTAGGATAATATTAATAACATCCACTTTCACATCTGTTCTTCTGTGATCAAAATATAAAAATTCTTTATGCTGACTGTTTCCAGGACAAACAGCCTACAAAAATTAAAAACAGCATGACAATAAACCAAGACCACATAGTGTTATTTTATCATACTCATTCTGCAAATCTGTCTGAAAACGGATGCAATTTCAAATATTGCAAGACATGGCTTTCTTGTAATTCATTTTTTTATTTTTTTATATGGAAGTGAATATAGCTGGTAAGCATTACATAAACAAAAGACACTGATTGGGCAAGGCCCTCACGATAGGGTATGTACTACATATTTTGTTGATGCATCTTGGTTGGGTTGTCTCTTTAAATCCTCACTCAAGTGCAGTTAATGCTGTTTTCTAGGGGAACCAGCCATTGGAAGTTTTTACATAAAATGTAGTCTATCTATATTTATTAATCGCATGTTTTATCACATGACTAAAATTCTATTTTGCATTTCAGAACTGTTTTAAGTACATTAACAATGGAAAGCAATTCTTACCACACATTTGAATCTAGAGTCAATATAGTGTTCAGTAACACCTCACTTTGCAGCAGTTCCAGTTTGGCGGCTTTCTCCATGTCATATAGGCTGTGGATGCCTGCGTGAAACTACTCGTGCCCCTCGACGGCAGTGTATAAGACGGGTCAGAACATGCCAACCGTAGTCTCTAAGACCCGAGTCTTCTAGAATGCTGACAGATAATCCTCTCTGTATCGTTCCAAGTTAGGTACATGTGCTGCCTTTTGTAACAGACTATAGCCTACCTCTCTGCTTTGCGTTTCAGAATCCTGTCCATTTTACAAAATACAATGCTCGTATCATAACGACACAATTTCCAAGATGCGTTCAAGATCATCCGGATATCTAGACTCTGGTAATACACGTAGGTCTTAATGACATATAATCTCGACAGTCTGAGGCATTAAAGCTGCAGACACCAGAGATGTTCACAAGTAATTTTTTGGAAGTCCAAGTCAAGTCTTTTGCCATGAGTCCAAGTCAAGTCTGATCTGTCCCTAACACTGTATTGTTAAATCTTATGAATTCAAAGCATGTCCTGTAGCTACCATCCATCCAGTACAGTATCAAAATCAGTTGTGGGATAACTTTATGGGGTCTACTGCAATGCAATCTGAAGAAACACAAATTAAGGACTCTGTTTCAATTTCATAACTGTATTTTTCAACATTTTGGTATCTGCACCAAAGAATACATGTTTGTCTGTGTTACTAACTGTAAAGCCCAACCTCATCATGCATTACATTTTTCAGTGTTCAAAGAAAACATCTGTATTGACAGTTAATACACCAACCATGGTGCAAACATGTGAGAACTGATACTTTCCGTATTGCTATTTAACAACAAGAAAAATAAAAATTGGAATGAAAATGAATTGGAAAAAAATTAAGACAGTCTAATCTTCTGCTACTGGTGAAATATTAACCTAAGTCTGTCACATCATATGGATACAACTATAACAATACAATTTGCCTGTCCCCAGCATTAGCACAACACTTTGCGATGGTTAGCTTGTTACCTGTGGCGATATATGCTAAATGTAACGTCTCTTTCACATTAGAGTGAGTGACTGACCTATCTGGGTGCTTTTTGAGATGTGTGATGAAGTTCGATGTTGTTGATCCAGCGTCATGTATCTTGGTGCCACACTCCTTGCATGTAGCTGTTGGCTTACTGCCACTGTTTATGAAGTTATTGAAAGCAAAACTAATGACAAAAGGCACAACTGCAGGAGGACTTGGTGTCGCCATCGTCGCTGCATTTTTTTTGTGTGCGCGCGCCGCATAGTGCATGCGTACATTGCAAATTACGGCAAAGGCCAAGGGACACGCAGCTCGTCATGCGTTTCCCCAACGTATATGCGCCAATAAAAGAAAATAGAAATACATAAATCAATTTAGATTTAAAAAGCAATAATTGCATGAAAATAGGTTGTTGACGAGTCTTGAAGCTCGAGTCCGAGTCAAGTCTGAAGTCTTTTGGGTCGAGACGCAAGTCAAGTCTGAAGTCTTTTGGGTCGAGTCCGAGTCAAGTCTGAAGTCAGCTGTTTGTGTGACTTAAGTGCGACTCGAGTCCGAGTCTCAGACTCGTGTCCCCATCTCTGGCAGACACACAGACCAGATGGCCGACCCTCGGCAGAAAAGGCACTTGGAGTGATCAGTGTTCCCGAGTTGGTTAAAGTGCCTCAGAACACACCAAAGCGACGAGACGTAATACGTCTCCATAACAGCAGGTGGCGCTAATCTGTATTGTCGCCCAAAAATGAAAACCGGTAGCTGATTAGATGAACGTGTCACGTGGGTCTGATTTCTCCGGAAATTCTAAGACAGACTGTCATGGCAGCTTATTCAGAATACAATCTCATAGTGTACTAAAATGGTTCACCGAAACGTGTTTCTGAAAACATTTTAAGCGAGAAATAGGCCATGCAGTTGCTGAATCTGTCTTCATTTCAGTTCAACGAAGGTCAGTTTAAAAAATTTGTCAGATTTTGAGACTCTAGTCACGTTCATCCGCTCCCCATTTCCAGGTTAGCACTCTACCAATCAGATTGGTCATTTGAGCCTGACTGCGGGTTATACATGTCAAATGGGCCGACAGCCCCTCGGACGAACGACTGCACAGAACACACCGAACAGACTCAAGTCAGTGACCTCGCCAGACTGTCCAACGGCCGATTATCGGCTCTGTGTGTCCGGGCCTTAAAGCAAGATTTTTCCCTTCTCCTGCAAACATTGAGAGCAACAGGCAAACATATCATTTCCGGCCCCTTCTCCCCTCCCTGCTTTGATAATGTTACACTTCTTAAAATAAAGGGACGTTCATTCTGGAGCGACACATTTATTTCTGTAAAACAGATCAATGATACAGTTCAGGTCAGGATAATTCTTTGTAGTGTAAACACTTAGGCTGCCTCTCATTTCTCTATCTTAACCCTTCCCCTTAACCCTACCCCTTAGTTTTGCATGCTCCCATGAGAGTTAGTGCTGTCCCAATACTCATTTTGGTCAAGGGGTAGGGCTAAGGGGAAGGGCTATATATCCCTTAACGCCAAGTAAGGACACAAGCTTACTTGAACAGCAAGGGGTATCCAGATTCATTCCGTGACAAGGAACATGGCTGCCAGGTTGTTAAGTTGTTAACTAAACTCAATTAGCAGCGAATTTCGTTTGATATCAGTGTATAACACTACTTGCTTTGGAGACATCGATACGTGCTTTACATATACCGACCTGTATCACACAGGGACGCCGGAGGAAACCCAGCAGCTGATCCACTTTCTGGGCTGAAAACGAGCAGAAATTTCTGCGTTCATGTTGTAGCCATTCATTATTGTATTGGTACTGTATTAGTGTAAATGAGTAATTCATGCCTGTTCATGCACCTGTACATTGTTGTTGGTTATAATACAGGACACTACTGAAAGAAATGGGGTATGAGGGGAAAGGTTACTGGCCAAAAGGCATTGGACTGGGGTCTGGAATTTCAGAATAGCTGTAGTTTGTTTGTGGTCTTGTGTCTTTTTTTTAGTTTTATACATTTGAGTGCCTTTTTTTATGTGTATGTGTGACATGTAAGTTATGGTTCTAATAGTTGTAATAATGTTTACTGTATTGGGCAATAAAGACAGCTTTTTGTTAACAAAGTGTTTCTGAACATCAATGACATTCAAAACAGTGATAACTTAAACAGATATACAACACACCATGCAGTTTGTATACACATTTATTGCAAACAGACCTAAGTATGTATGATGATATAACCAAGTGGCGTCCCATTTCACAGGGGTATGTTTTCACCCCTAGCCCTTGGCCGTTGAAAAGGGATGGGTAAGGGGTAGGGGTGAAAACATACCCTAAACCCCTAAACTAAGGGGTAGGGGTAAGGGGTAGGGTTAAGATAGAGAAATGGGATTCAGCCTTAAACTTGTTCATCACGTACTGACAATTACTTCTACTGCCCACGCACATTACATGTTACCTTGTACTCCTAAACACCATAACCCAGTACCTCATATATTTCAATCAGGAGAGACTTCATTACCAAATATGAACATATTTATTGTATCGACCAACACAATGGAATTGTATAATCTCTGGAGATTGAACTCCATCGAAACCATAGGCTATGTCATAAAGGGTAGATGAACCCAAACATATCCCCCGATGGAGTCCAGACACTGGTGGTGATGGAGATGAAAGTGCACAGGAACCCTTTGAGAGCCAAGTGCTGACGATAGCCGAAGAAGTGGGCGAGACTACCAGTGGCTGAAGGGGAGGAGGCGGGACGCACTCTATTCCTGAAACGTCAACTGACAACCGCAGAGAAGAGAGCAGATTTAAAACAGGATGTCACGCTGTGATAGGCTCGTAACAAATGCCCAAATGACTCTGATTGGTTTAACTAACGACACAGCTGAAACTGATTGACTACTGACAAGTGACATGCAAAAAACAGCTGATCAAAATAGGATTGATGAAAAAAAAATATGAAGTCTTCCTGTAAGAACTTACGCTGAGCTACATTTCAATCAGGAGAGACTTCATTACCAAATATGAACATATTTATTGTATCGACCAACACAATGGAATTGTATACTCTCTGGAGATTGAACTCCTTCGAAACCATAGGCTATGTCATAAAGGGTAGATGAACCCAAACATATCCCCCAAAATTGACGACTAGTGAAGAAGACTAGTCGGCATATACATACCACATGAGCCACACGAATCTGTAGAACGAACGAGAAAGCAAAGTTATACAATTGGAGTAATTAACAAAACCAGAAACAATAGGCTAGTGCCCACCACCATGAAAATAAAATCGGCTAAGCCTGAAGAAAATTAAATCAAATAAAGGCAAATAAATCTGCCACGGGAACAGTAGCGAAATAAAATGCAAAACAAGAAAGGAAAATAAAATCTGCAAAGGGATGGGGAAGATAAAAGCAAACAAAGTATGTAACATGGCACACAGCCGTTCGCAACACAATGGCACAATACGACAATCAAGCCGGTGCAAGTTCGCGTTTATTATGGCCCGAAGCCTGATGAAAATACAGCCACTGCAGATACAATCACACCTGG
Source organism: Zingel zingel (assembly GCA_023566125.1). Classification (NCBI taxonomy): domain Eukaryota; kingdom Metazoa; phylum Chordata; class Actinopteri; order Perciformes; family Percidae; genus Zingel; species Zingel zingel. The sequence continues at coordinate 33,360,434 of CM042324.1, forward strand.
TCAGTGGCTAATGAGTACATTTGAAAGAACTGATCAAATGCCATAATACACCACCATCAGTTATATGCATGCATACCCACCATTAGGGTTTCAGGAATCTCTGGTTCTCAAGAATGTTAAGGATATCCGGACGAATGTAGGATGCGTAGGCAGAGGATGACCATCGACCCAGCTGTTGTAAGGAAGTACTAGATATGCCCTGACTAGCAGCAGTAGTAGCAGCTCCTATCCTAACTGAATGCCCAGAATAATGTTGTGGAGACATATTAGCTTTGATGAGGACTATTTTCAAATGCTGATTAAACCAACCTCTATGCATAGGGAAGAAACCAGGAATCAGAAATAGAGGTGAGAGGGAGTTTGTACGAGGCCTTAGTGACACATATCTAATCATAGATTTAAATGGACAGTAATGTGAACCTGTTCGAGCCACAATGACAGAACAAGCGCCTCCTCTTTTAGAATGCTTGAGTTCCAAGCAATAATGACTAGAATGAAATACCAGATCAGAAAACGTGATATCTGTACTGGAGTTGAAAGATCTAGAATGTGTAGAAAATTCACCGCACCTAAGGAAAGCATAAAAAGCAACCATGAAAACAGCCTCAAGTAATATATCAATATATGAATAAAATATACCATGCCTAAGAACAGACACTAATTTATGCAATATACTCAAAGTAATATGCTGCCTATGATCGGGGGCGGAAGGGTGAGCTTTAGATATACCCTTTAAAATAAGTTTAACAGCAGGAGTAGAAAACAAGCTTGGAAATGATGGATCATAACATCTGATATTAAATTGTATACTGGCCAGTAACCCTCGAGTATATTGAGGTTTAAAGTGGCGAGTATCCGTGCAATAACAAATGAAAGCACAAATACTTTTCAGGAGAACAGGTTTAAGGGGGACACCAATAGAAACACAAAATAGTAAAGTACACCAAGCAAAATCATATGTTTTCAAAGTGGACACAGCTAATCCCTTCCTCATATAAGCCCTAGCAGCTTCTAAATAAGACTGACGGGATCATGACTCAGTAAATTGCTAGCTCTGTGAGAGAAGGAAGCGCAACTGGAACAGGGCTGGCTGCCGGGAGAGGATCCGAAAGGTCTGAAAATGAAAGCGAGACAAAGCATCAGCCACAGCGTTATAATGCCCAGGGACGTGGCAAGCAGTAATGATAAAATTGTGAGTGACTGAAGACCAGGTGATGCTTCTCATCAAAGGCATTATTTTGCTACATGAAGAGCGCCCTCTATTAATAATGTCAACAACACCCTGATTATCACACAAGACAGAAATCCGCTTCCGTTTCCATAGAGAGCCCCAGACGCGGCAAGCTACAGCAATGGGGTAAATTTCATAAAGAGCAATGGAATCATCAGGAGAAAAATTGGGCGGCCAGTGACCAGCGAACCACTGCCCTTGAAAATAACCCCCAAAACCTGTGGAAGGGGCAGCATCAGTGAAAAACCGCAAAAAATCAGAAGAATGTATCAAATCGTCATAGAAAAAAGAAATGCCATTCCATTCCTCCAGAAGTCGGGACCAGAAGCGCAAATCAGAGCGGCAGCCGTCATCGAGGGACAACACATCATGCAAGTTAAGTACAGAAGACGCCAAATCAAGTAATCTGGAGATGAAAGAGCGCCCCTGCGGAATAACGCGCATAGCAAAATTCAAATGCCCCAGTAACGAGAGCAACTGCCGCTTCGTGACATTACACTCAGACACAAAGGATGCAGCTATGCTGCGAATCCGTTCCAACTTCTCCACCGGCAGAGACGCTTCCATGCGTACCGAATCAAGGGTGATGCCCAGAAACTCCAAACGTGTAACGGGACCAATTGTCTTCGCCTCTGACAAAAGGACTCTGAGGGAAAGAAAACAACGTCTCAATTTACCCAACGAGCCAACACTATCAAGAGGGGAGTCAACGAGAAGAAAATCATCCAGCAGATGAATCACCGAAGGAACCCCAACCCTGTTAAGCAGGATCCAGCACAGTGCCTCAGAAACATGATTAAATATGCAAGGACTACTCCTGCATCCGAAAGTCAGACGTACACTAAAATAGTACTTGGAATCCCACCTGACACCAAAAAGAGGCCACTGTGAAGGATGTATAGGGACTATCTTAAAGGCATCAGTGATGTCAGCCTTGGAGAGCCAAGCACCTCTCCCTGCCAACTTAATAAGTTTAACAGCGTTGTCAACAGTGGCATAATGAAGGGAAAAAGGAACAGGCGGAATGAGATTATTCACACTCAACACCGGCCCGTAGCGCGGCGCGGACAGATCAAAAATAAGGTGCTTCTTCCCAGAATACTTCCCAGTAGCAACACCTAAGGGACTAGTGCTAAACACTGAAAATGGGGAGGAATCAAACGGCCCTATGATATACCCTTTGCTAACCTCAGAAGCAACTAGCATTGACACACTATCAGGGTCAGAAACAGCAGAAAGAAGATTTTTAGCCACATATGTAACCTCAGGATCAGCAAGCACGCGCACCCGGAAACCTTGGGAAAGGCCAGAGAGCAAATGATCAACAAAGACAGAATTAGGATGACCAGACAGTTCAGATGCCAACACTTGTAAGTTTATTGGGGTAGAGGGGTGGAGCTTCAGAATGTCTTGAAACCACCTCAAGGTTGAAACTGCTTCCTCCTGAGAGGGGCGAGGCGACGTGGGCAAACAGACCTGGGATGAGCGTCTCGACAATCGCTGCATATATGAAGAAAATAGCATTTCCCATAAGTACACACGCTTTCATTAAAATTGCAAATAGGAGTATTATTGGCCGTAAGAACCTGTCGGCCACGAATATACACGCCAGCCCCGGATAACCGCTGACCGATATGGTGAGACGGGGCCGGTGTAGTCGGAATCGGCTGAAGAAATCCCTGCACAGGGCCAGACATGGAGGCCAAAGCGGAATTAACAGTACCCGACACACCGCCTCTTGCCACGCTCTCCATGGCCTGCATCCTAGTATCCATGGCTTGCATCGAGCTAGTGAGGGACTGCAGTGATGCGAGGATGAGGCTGGAATCCGAGGATCCCCCCGAAACAGCCGGCTGGCTGATTGACCCCGCAGCTCTCCTCTTCGCCGGGGCTTTGGCAGGCGGATCCGCCTTCCTGGTCCGTTTCCGACAACGACCACCAGCCGCAGGCGTGGGAACAGAAGGGGTCGGCGACAGACAGTCAGCATGAGCAGCCAACTCCCGAAGCTCCGGAGAAAGCATGCCTGGAGCCATCACGATTCCCCGGTCCAGAAGCCGAGAAGACAACTGGTCAGCCTCAGCCGAAAGTGACTCAGTGAAAGTGGCCAATCTAACGCTCCTGCGCACACCGACCGGCGTACCCGTGGAAGCCTCCACGTCCAGACAGCCACCTGGAAGATCCACCACTGGATCAAAATCTGAATCAGACATACCAGCCACGAAGAGCAACAAAAAAAGAGCAAATACGAATGCCATGCAACCGTTCAGGTATGAAACGCACTCTATTCCTGAAACGACAACTGACAACCGCAGAGAAGAGAACAGATTTAAAACAGGATGTCACGCTGTGATAGGCTCGTAACAAATGCCCAAATGACTCTGATTGGTTTAACTAACGACACAGCTGAAACTGATTGACTACTGACAAGTGACATGCCAAAAACAGCTGATCAAAATAGGATTGATGAAAAAGAAATATGAAGTCTTCCTGTAAGAACTTACGCTGAGCTACATTAGTGCACCTTACCAAATTAATGGAAACTCACACATGATGCTATCTACACACATTTTTCTCTGTACTACTCTACATCCTCTTTTCACACGATGATGTCGTCGAGATAAAGCAAGAGAGACTGACCCTGCTGGTCGCCAAACATCCTCTGCATCAATCGCTGGAAGGTGCCCGGCGCATTACACAGGCCGAACGGCATGCGATTGAACTCAAAAAGGCTGAAAGGAGTTCAAAAGGCTGTTTTTGGCCTATCTTGCTCTGTAACAGGGACCTGGTTGTAACCACTGGCAAGATCGAGAATTGAAAACCAGCGAGCCCCAACAGTGCATCAAGGCTTTCCTCTATTCGCGGCAAAGGAAATTCATCCTTCCGAGTCTTGCTGTTTAACAATTGATAATCCACACACAAGCGCAGACTTCCATCCTTTTTCCGCACTAATACAATGGGAGAAGCGTAAGGACTACAACCGATGACCTCGGACTCAAGCAGCTGATTGATATGAGTCTTCATGGCCTCATACTCTGAAGGCAGAATGCGGTGGTATCTCTGCCTGACTGGGGCCTCATTGAGCAAGGGTATATCATGAGAGAGGACATTGGTACACCCCAAGTCGTTTTCATGAGTGGCAAAGACAGAATCATACTTTTGCAACAAGGACCTTACTTTTTCCCTAGGCAGATCCACAGACTCCACCCTACCAGGCACAGAGGAAGAAACCGTGTGAGCGTTAGCAGTCGCCAATGTGTTCCTATCCTTGGTCACACCAGCCGGCAGACTAACAACCTGTGCTACACTGAGGTTGCCCAGACCAGTCCGTGGGTAAAGAAGAACAGCTGTCGTCCCCACGTTGACCACCAGAATATACACTGTACCCTGGACGACCCGCACCAGGCAAGATTAAACAAGCAGCCCAGCGGGCAATTTAGTCTCAGGCGGCTCCAGGAGAACAGTCCCACCTGCAAACTGTTCCGAACAAGTACTGGCAACCAACTTCATGTGACCTCCTGGTATACGCACAGCTCTCCTACCTCGAACTTTCACTGTGCTGGCAGTGGACTCTGATTCTAGATCACCAGACTCATGGCACTGCTGCAATGCCACAACAACAGGACGAGGTGCCTGTAACACGACAGGTGACTCAAAAAGAGAAGGTCCAAGCGCACCAAAAAGTTCTAATATAGCACCGACGAATGACATTCATCCCCAAGATGCCAGGGGCAGAAGACAAGGCACCAGGGGGATCCCCTCACCACAGACTGCATGACTTTTCCGCACAACTCTACATCCAGTTCTACATAGCCGATGTAGGGAATTGCCAGACCATTTGCTGCTTGAAGCTGAAGCCAGTTACAAGAGCGAAGGCAATCCTGGCCCTAAGGTGCAAACTGCTCCATAAAGAGAGATTCAGTCATGGTGGACACCATGGACCCAGTGTCCACCAGACAGGAAATAACCACACCACCAATAGAAACATCCATATTTGGGCATGAGGCAACCAATTCACATGCCACACCTTCCTGCGAGCCTAAGGGCTCCCCACCTGAGCTGTGGCTCAACAGCTCAGTGGGCGCTAGTTTTCCGGCTGCCAATTGGACGGGACCGGCCTAGCACTACCTGATTTTTGACCACTATCTGCACCCCGGCGGTAAACTCTTTCCCCAGTGCAGTCCCTAGCAAAGTGGCCAGGCTGTTGACACTTCCGACAGATGACAGAGCCAGAACGTAAATTTGATCCCTGGGGGGCATGGAGCCCGGAGTGAAGCTACAGTCTGGGTAAGCTGGTTCAACTGTTCTTGCTGACGCTTCATCAGATCCATCAGTTCACCTATAGTAGGTTCTGGTGGAGAGACCCGAGGGCTGGATTAAACACGTTCCTGCACACCACACTGAAGATCAAAAGCTGAAGGCAAAGAGTAGCTACGACCTCGCACACCACCCGGCAAACACCCACGCTTCCACCGCATGGCTTCAGCATGAAGTTCCATCATAGCTATGGTCGGATCCCGACGAACAAGTTGTTTAAGCTCACGGCGAAGAGAGCAGTCAAGGACATGTTCAATAAATTGGTCCCGGAGCAGCACATTAGCGTTGGGCATACCATTTGGAGCTTGCTGTTTAACACGGGCCATTAAAGACATAGGACCTAGAGAAAACTCCTGCAACAGGGTCCTTTCGGTCAGCACTAGAGCAGAACTGAAAAGAGCCTGTTCAGCAGCAGTTAAATGCCGGGCACGCATACATGCCTCAACCTCCTCGACCCATTCGGCTATTCCCAAACCCGTCCTACTGTTAAACATCGGACACCTGCGGTCCCTAGGAATGACAACCAACCGCTCTGTTACAGCGGGGGCAGGGGACGGTGTACCGCTGAATGAAGCAACGGAATGGGACGCACCCCCACTGGGGCCCAAAGAAGCGACACACTCCCGACAGAGTCGCTCGTTGTCTGCCTGAAGTTGTGAAATGAGTTTGTTTAGCTACCGCCCCTCCTCGTCCATGACAGCTGAGGAAGCTGAACCGAAAGCTCCGCAGAAAATTGAAAATTTTGAAAAGTTGGGTCCTAACACCACTAATGCTGTTCTGGATAAAAAAGCACAACACAATGATTAAACAGTTTAAAGCAACAACAACAACAACATTTATTGTCTCTGCCCCTTTAATTATTATTTTTTGAATTACATTTTTTTTTTGATAAATCCTGCCGACAACGACACAATGCAAGCGGCCTATGACACTAGCTAAAATTTGTGTATGTTTAACTCCCTGCGAAGTAATACAGCTTCTTCATCAACGGCAAAAAGGACAAAAGGAAATGCCACGTCGACAAAAGGAAATGCCATATTCGGAACAAAAACATTTTATAGTCTGCCTAACATGGTTAATAAACCAACACTGTTTTTTTATTCATGCAGATAACAAACTGTGCTAAAATGCGCCTGATACAGACTGAATGAATAAATGAGGAAATGAAAGTGCGCTGTGTCAGAGGGAGGAGACTGAGAGAAACTCAAGGTTTATTGAAGAAAACCTGCTCCCGACCAGGTTAGGTTCACATACTCAGTTACCATAGTAACTGACTCTGAGGTTAAGTTACCTCTTTTTCTGAAACGGGCTGGAGTTACCCCTCTCTCTCAGGTTTGATTAACCTCTCTTTCTGAAACGGAAAACTCAGTTTCCCTCATCTCAGGGTTAACAAACTCAGAGTTTTCACTAAACCTGCTTTCTGAAACGGACTCCAGATCAGGATCGCTCTCTGTAGGGTACACACTTAAACTCATTCATCATGTACTGCCGATTACTTCTACTGCCAGCGTCAGCTACTGACGCGCAGTGTATTGTAAAGCCCACTGCTGACTATGTTAAGCTTAGCAGGAACAACCTCACCCATTCCAACACATTTACTCAGAATACTCCAGACACTGTGACCAGACACTGATAAAGATAAGTGATAAAGTAGGGGGGGGGTGGGGGGGGGGAGATAAGTAATATTTGCTTATCTTGTAAGACACACCGTGCCACAGTTCAGTCATGTATGTGAACTCCAAATCTGGCTGAAAGCTTACTGTAATACTAGCAACGTCATTTATGTGGACAATTTTTCTTGTTTTCTTAACAGAGCTGAGCTTTTTAAACATGACCTCCTTCACCCAAACTACAGGTGGGGTCCACTCTGCTGTCTATGAACATTAAACTTGCTGTGCAATCAAATACAATCTCCTGACTCTCATCTCATCACGACAACTGTCCCTCACAAAGCACTTCTCAAAGTGAAATCAGCCCTGATGATATGTTTAAAATTCCCGTTCTGATTAGAGATAGTCACTGTTTTTAAGCCTAGACGTTCTAGGCGAATCTTAAAGGTGCAAATTGTAATATTTACAGTGTATTAAATCCAAAAATGACAACAATATGTCATCAGATATTAAGGAAACATACAAAGTTGAAATACTATCTATAGATGGTTTTCACCGACTTACTTTATGTCTAAACAAAAGAAAAGCTCATCAAAACACGTCCAAGATGCAAAGGCATGGAAGGACTTGGACCACAAAAAAGGTGCGATATTTTGAGAAATTACAGTTTACTGGCGGTGCAGAAGTTGGCTCCCTCTTCTTGGACCCATGGTGACCCGGTGATTCTTCCTTCAGTTGCATATACCTATATAGTCAACTACCTGGTTTTCTCGCCGAGCCCATACACAGCGGAAGACCTTAAATCCTACAAAAGTTTGGAGGCTTATAACCAGATGGTGTGTGGATGGGTGAGGGAGACGTAGTACCAAGTCATTAACAACCAATGTGTTGTGAAGGCCAAAGTAAGTTATGCAATAACGTCTTTAATTAACCTAACCTTAACTGTATGATATCATTGTGATACTCAAGGTGTAGCCAAGTGACTCTCAATCGTTTATTTTCATTTCAAAGACCAAACAAGACAGATTTTACCCTCGTAGATCCGGGTTGAGCTTTGCCAACCACAAGCACCTCCTTTCCTCTGATAACTTCTGGCATTCCTCTCCCTGGTTTTTAATAACTTTTGGAAGTCGATAATATTCCAAATGTTTTTCTCGGTCTGACCTATTGGTACAACCTAAAACATGGCAATAATTAAAGAGCAATGTGCAGGTTGGACACCCCTATACAGCATAGTGTATATTAATGATAAACAACTATATTTTCAAAACTGGAGGAATATATAACCGCTATAAACGATATTTTGAGATAAAATTGTGATAAAATAACTTCCGCATCTATCTATCACTGACCGGAAGTGACGTAGCGCGAGGGAGTCTGGTCAAGTTCATGTACAAATTACAATGGACGTGGATGAAGAAACCGAGCTCTCCAACGTCGACGAGCATGCCTACAATGGCCCACAGGCCTATAATTATGAGCCTCCTAGGCGAGATAGAGGTCAGGGGGAGATCAGGGGGAGGAATAATGGGCAGAGGAGAGATGTAGAGTTGTGGTGTCAACAAAACCAGTGGCGAATAGGGCAAGTGACTTGGTGAGTTAGTGTAGCACGGTTGCTAACGCTGGTTCATCTAGGCTAGTATATTGGTGTTATACAATATACGTATCTGCTTTAGCAAACATACTTTCGACCTTGTTTTAGATTAAACATACATATAGATTGTCTTAATTTAAGCCAGCAACGTTTTGTATTGTGATATTCTACAACCTAAGATTTTAACACTGAGACAGGGACTGTGCAGTCCATCCAAGCAGGTTAGCACTAGCACATAATCGTTTTGTTGGCTAGGTGCTTGTGCGGACATTGTGAGGCTATGGCGTCGGCGGTGGACAGCATGTGTTGTCGAGAGGTGGATGCCTACTGGGCGCTAGTTGAGGGTTTAGTCCCAGCCACGGACATTACCTGCCTGACGCTCCATCCCGGCTTTGATGCCTGCTGCCTCAACCCGTTCTCGCTGCAGGTAGCATACCTCAACTTCAGGCAGGAGTATGGCCCTCTCCAAGCCAACAGACCAGAGTATGTTTAGACAAGACTCATTTATAACACTATTATATTATTATACACTTCTATTATAGTCGTCAGTTTTCTACATAAATAACAAACTGTATCAAAATATGTAATGTACATACTGTAACTACTTATATATAGCCATATTCTACTGCTTTTCATACTATTCCTCCTGCACATACAGTACACTTATTCTTACGTTACGGTTTCTGCACTACAATGTTACTGTTACCACACTGCACATATGTCTACATGGTTCATACTGAATATCCATATTTATTCGTTTTTTCTTATAATATATTCTGTTAATACCCTGCTTATATCTGTTATTCTTACTATATTACTCCTACTACATTGCACATATATGTATGTTGTTCATTACATAGCCACATTTATGATTTTTTTGCACTTCTGGTTGGACGCAAACTGCATTTTGTTGTCTTTGTACTTGTACTCTGCACAATGACAATAAAGTTGAATCTAATTTAATCTAATGTGCATTATTGATGAGGGTTTAGCAGATTTATAAACTACAATTGTGCATACATAGCTTTATGGAATAGAATAACTGAAAATGTTACATCAAATAAGTCTATCACTCTTGATCATATTGACTATGTTAACAGGATTATCAATATCAACAATGCACCCCTATCATTCTCTAGGCAATTCCAGCATATGGGTTTCTGGGCAGGGAGATCAGGAAGGCGATACCAGCTTGTGTTGTAGCCGAAGTCAGGAGACAGTTTCCAGAGGAAGGAGGGACATACAGAGGCTTCCAATGGCCCCATATGGGAGGCAATCAATAAATATATTTTTTCACAAAATGAACACACAATCACAAAGTGCCTTGTTGTATAAAATGTATTCATAATTTCATTGATAGTAACTAGCCATGTTGGGTAAGTTACTTTCAAAATGTAGTTCATTATAGATTACTAGTTACTGTCATTTGAGAGTAATTAGTTATATTACAATATTACTGTCTCTGAATTGTAATGCTTTACACTACTTTTGCATTACTGTTGGAAGTTTGACTTGGCAGTCAATTGCTTGTTAATTTCACCACCAGATAAACGTAAAAAGAAAAGAAATCAATAAAGTCTCATCTTTATCAACTTTAATACATCATAACAAGAGTTATCTCAAGACACTTTACAAATAGAGTAGGTCTAGACCACACTATAATTTACAAAGACACAACAATTCTAGTAATTCTCCCAAGAGCAAGCATTTAGGAAAATGGTTAAAGAGCGGCGAGGAAAAACATTTTCCAAATGGGCTCCAGTCTGGCCACGCTTTACAGAGCTTCGTGCAGGAGGCTCTCTCCCAGCCCGGGAAACTGAAGGCTCCAGTCTCTCGCTATGCCCCTTTCACCCGGGTTCAAGGCGACACAGAGGCAGGCTTCCCCTCGGTTCCTCCCCTTGAAGAGAGCCTGGCGTCCATCCTGATGGTCTGAGTAGCCATGCAGCCCGAAAAGTGAATGGCACCGCTGAGTTGAAGATTGCAGGCTGGCATGTTTCGGTGCAGCATATTTTGATTCTGCCAGTAACGCTGATAGCCACATGCTGTGCAGGCCTGACGATGTATATGAAACAGGAAATTAATACAACTACTAATACCAATAATCCTCTGGATTTCCAGGGTAAGGCCATGATTCAACTCTAGACAAACAGTTCAAAAATATTCTCTTACCTGCTTGATTTTTATGTAAGTCCCTTCCTGGTACTCGATTTGTCCCTGGGTTTCCCCACAACAGCAGAGATGGGGACTCGAGTCTGAGACTCGGACTCGAGTCGCACTTAAGTCACACAAACAGCTGACTTCAGACTTGACTCCGACTCGACCCAAAAGACTTCAGACTTGACTTGCGACTCGACCCAAAAGACTTCAGACTTGACTCGGACTCGAGCTTCGAGACTCGTCAACAACCTATTTTCATGCAATTATTGCTTTTTAAATCTAAATTGATTTATGTATTTCTATTTTCTTTTATTGGCGCATATACGTTGGGGAAACGCATGACGAGCTGCGTGTCCCTTGGCCTTTGCCGTAATGTGCAATGTACGCATGCACTATGCGGCGCGCGCACACAAAAAAAATGCAGCGACGATGGCGACACCAAGTCCTCCTGCAGTTGTGCCTTTTGTCATTAGTTTTGCTTACAATAACTTCATAAACAGTGGCAGTAAGCGAACAGCTACATGCAATGAGTGTGGCACCAAGATACATGACGCTGGATCAACAACATCGAACTTCATCAGACATCTCAAAAAGCACCCAGATAGGTCAGTCACTCACGCTAATGTGAAAGAGACGTTACATTTAGCATATATCGCCACAGGTAACAAGCTAACCATCGCAAAGTGTTGTGCCAATGCTGGGGACAGGCAAATTGTATTGTTATAGTTGTATCCATATGATGTGACAGACTTAGGTTAATATTTCACCAGTAGCAGAAGATTAGACTATACGATGTCCTAAGTTGGAGACCCAATGTAAGTTCTGGATGTAACAGAATTAAGCTTCACATCCACTCATGGCTGCAGTGCCCACATTTTATTTCAGAAAAAAAACATGATAGAAACGTTTAGTATTACTTTAGCTATTTCCCCCAAGAACACTACACATATGTCAGTTTTATGCAGATTTTATTAGTGGCAAGCAAAATAATTTCCCATATCCAGGGTTTTGAGAGAGCTAATTTAGAAGATCAAATGGTCTTCTTATTTCAGTTTAAGTGGCAATTGTTTAATTGAAATGTATTCATTTTTTTCCCAATTTATTTTCATTCCAATTTTTATTTCTCTTGTTGTTAAATAGCAATACGGAAAGTATCAGTTCTCACATGTTTGCACCATGGTTGGTGTATTAACTTTCAATACAGATGTTTTCCTCAAACTTTGAACACTGAAAAATGTAAAGCATGATGAGGTTGGGCTTTACAGCCAGTTAGTAACACAGACAAACATGTATTCTTTGGTGCAGATACCAAAATGTTGAAAAATACAGTTATGAAATTGAAACAGAGTCCTTAATTTGTGTTTCTTCAGATTGCATTGCAGTAGACCCCATAAAGTTATCCTACAACTGATTTTGATACTGTACTGTATGGATGGTAGCTACAGGACATGCTTTGAATTCATAAGATTTAACAATACAGTGTTAAGTACAGATCAGACTTGAGACTTGACTTGGACTTGACTTGGACTCATGGCAAAAGACTTGAGACTTGACTTGGACTTCCAAAAAATGACTTGTGAACATCTCTGCACAACAGACAGAGCAAATGGTAAACAGACTCATCAGCTGGTTTAGGCAAACAATGAACTTGTCAGCCACACTGGGAAAAGAAGAATGCTCATTAATGCTAACTATGACAATTTGTGGACACACAATCAAAATAAAAATAGGTATTCATTATTTACTTGGGGTCATTGAGAGATTCCTGTATTGGCTCTTCTGAATTCTCCTCATCAGATGACTCACTACTCATCTCCTCGTCTGGGATCCATGACAGATCAGAATGGTCCATGACATCAGAGGATGATTCATCCTCACTTTGGACAGAACTGGGCAGTGGAGTTGATATTTGTTGCTCAGTCTGAGTCCCCACACTAACCATTTCAGCCTTTACCTGAACAGCTAAGATGACAATAGATTCATGTTGAGAGTTGCACAACATCACATAGTCAGTGGTCACAACGCATGCACAACCCAATACAGTCCAGTATGAAATGTCTTCTTCCTACCATTACAAGTAATTTGTAAATGTTTAGGTGTCATATACAGCTAATGATAGCTACAAGTTACACTACCTGATGAGCGTTGCAGACATTTGATGTTGCACTGTGACCCACGATGAAGCACTAATGGTCCGGGATCCTGTAGAGAGAATCCCTCTGTCTCTTCAAAATCTACAGGGCTAGGTGCATCTATCCCTTCATTACTGGCTGCACTCTCTGCCAAAATCTGAAAAACACGGAGGTTCAAAATCACTCACAAAAATAGGATACAAGCTTAGTTACCAACTGGATCAGTAATAATAATAAAAAAAGAGAAATAAAACCAAAGCAGCTGTGACATGTCAAAACCTCTAGTGGCAAAATCTAGGAGATTTCAGCATATTGATTAATATGTCAATTTGGACTTTGTAAATTACCAGAGAGTAGCCTACTGGGATACAAAATCAGGCGGGAGAATGGTCCGAATTGAAATGCGGGGGAAACTGGAGTATTGGGCTAGCTAGCTGCCTGCCAACAGCTCATAGCTAGCTTAATAAAATGCGGGGAAAACGGGGGTGTTTGGGCTAGCTAGCTGCCTGCCAACAGCTCATAGCTAGCTGCCTGCCAAAGGCTCATAGCTAGCTTAATAGAATGCGGGGGAAACGGGGGTGTTTGGGCTAGCTAGCTGCCTGCCAACAGCTCATAGCTAGCTGCCTGCCAAAGGCTCATAGCTAGCTTAATAGAATGCGGGGAAAACGGGGATGTTTGGGCTAGCTAGCTGCCTGCCAACAGCTCATAGCTAGCTTAATAAAATGCGGGGGAAACGGGGGTGTTGGGTTAGCTGCCTGCCAACAGCTCATAGCTATAACATTGTGCAAACTGCAGAGATGTCAGAAGGGAGACAATTACGAAAACCTGTTCTAAAGCTCAGTCTCTCCCTCTCTCTGTATACTGAAGCCCTGATGCTAGGAAATTGCAGTCAGCACATTTTTAATCTACATGAGGGAATGGTTTCAGACGCAATTTCAGCTACTCCTGTCATCAAATAATCAGCTACCAAATGTTTGCTAATGTAATAGCCAACCAACATGTAGCTATGTTGCTAGTTAGATGGTGGATTGCCCAATACATACACGCTAAAATCACTTCTTTATTCTGAAATTATTAGACTAAAACATTACGAAATCAGCCAAATTAAGAGTTAAAAGAATTAAAAGTAAGACTTACTCTGCTAAGAGCTCTTTTGCGGTGCATGGAATTTCTGCAAGCGCCACAAATGACCGAATGTGGGGTGAAAGACGCGGCAGTGAAGTCTGCTCTCTTCACCTGCACAAAACGCACCCAAAAACGAAAAACCTTGCTTTTCCTACAAGGAAAATGATGGACACGATTTCCAGACAGGCCGGAATTTGTGCAACCAGCACAAAACACAATAATTGACCATTATGACTTGACTTGACTTATCTAAAACTTTCTCTATATCTCTCTCTCTCACACACACACCACTGTAGAGCGAGAAGCGCAGCGGGAGCACAACCTATTGTTTCCCTCTGCCTACGTCATATGACGCGTTGCTAGCGGGAAAGGCGTATTTCAGAGCCTACCTTAAAATGGGCACCTTTTCATCAAAATTTCTGCTCTAGGATTTGTGTAGCATAGCAATTTCTACTTATGTGTTTTTAAAATACCTCTTCCGACAATATTAAGTATTAATTCAGTTATGAATTCAACCTGCACATTGCTCTTTAACCATTTTCCTTGACGCCAGTTTACTTCAGTGCCTGTGCTTTGTTGTGATGCGGAGTACCTCCAACATGGCGACTTTGGTTCTGATGACGTGTCTAATGGCGCGTCGTGAAAACCTTCTATTCTGACAACAATGCTAAAGCCAGTATTTACTTGTTTTTAATAACTGCCCATTTTGACGGCCGGGTTGCCAGATATACCTGGGGTCCGTTTTCAGAAAGCAGGTTTAGTGAAACCTCTAAGTTTGTTAACCCTTAGATGAGGGAAACTCTGGGTTTTCTGTTTCAGAAAGAGAGGTAACTTAACCTCAGAGTCAGTAACTATGGTAACTGAGCCTGTGAACCTAATCTGGTCGGGAGCAGGTTTTCTTCAAGAAACCTCGAGTTTCTCTCAGTCTCCTCCCTCTGACACAGCACTCTTTCATTTCCTCAGTCATTAATTCAGTCTGTATCCGACGCATTTTAGCACAGTTTGTTATCGGCATGAATAAAAAACAGTGTTGGTTTATTAACCCATGTTAGGCAGACTATAAAACATGGCATTTCCTTTTGTTAACGATCCCGTTGATGAAGAAGCTGTATTACTTCACAGGGAGTTAAACATATGTTGGGAGATGGTATTGAGGCCCTGACGCATTTTAATTTCCAGATAACTTTCTATTTGAGCGGTATCATTTTTCTTCCCAGTCTATCAGTTACAGTGAGGAAAATAAGTATTTGAACACCCTGCTATTTTGCAGGTTCTCCCACTTGGAAATCATGGAGGGGTCTGAAATTGTCATCGTAGGTGCATGTCCACTGTGAGAGACATAATCTAAAAAAAAAAAACAGAAATCACAATGTATGCTTTTTTAACTATTTATTTGTATGATACAGCTGCAAATAAGTATTTGAACACCTGAGAAAATCAATGTTAATATTTGGTACAGTAGCCTTTGTTTGCAATTACAGAGGTCAAACGTTTCCTGTAGTTTTTCACCAGGTTTGCACACACTGCAGGAGGGAGTTTGGCCCACTCCTCCACACAGATATTCTCTAGATCAGTCAGGTTTCTGGGCTGTCGCTGAGAAACACGGAGTTTGAGCTCCCTCCAAAGATTCTCTATTGGGTTTAGGTCTGGAGACTAGCTAGGCCACGCCAGAACCTTGATATGCTTCTTACAGAGCCACTCCTTGGTTATCCTGGCTGTGTGTCTGCTGGTCATTGTCATGTTGGAAGACCCAGCCTCGACCCATCTTCAATGCTCTAACTGAGGGAAGGAGGTTGTTCCCCAAAATCTCGCAATACATGGCCCCGGTCATCCTCTCCTTAATACAGTGCAGACGCCCTGTCCCATGTGCAGAAAAACACCCCCAAAGCATGATGCTACCACCCCCATGCTTCACAGTAGGGATGGTGTTCTTGGGATGGTACTCATCATTCTTCTTCCTCCAAACACGGTTAGTGGAATTATGACCAAAAAGTTCTATTTTGGTCTCATCTGACCACATGACTTTCTCCCATGACTCCTCTGGATCATCCAAATGGTCATTGGCAAACTTAAGACGGGCCTTGACATGTGCTGGTTTAAGCAGGGGAACCTTCCGTGCCATGCATGATTTCAAACCATGACGTCTTAGTGTATTACCAAATGTAACCTTGGAAACGGTGGTCCCAGCTCTTTTCAGGTCATTGACCAGCTCCTCCCGTGTAGTCCTGGGCTGATTTCTCACCTTTCTTAGGATCATTGAGACCCCACGAGGTGAGATCTTGCATGGAGCCCCAGTCCGAGGGAGATTGACAGTCATGTTTAGCTTCTTCCATTTTCTAATGATTGCTCCAACAGTGGACCTTTTTTCACCAAGCTGCTTGGCAATTTCCCCGTAGCCCTTTCCAGCCTTGTGGAGGTGTACAATTTTGACTCTAGTGTCTTTGGACAGCTCTTTGGTCTTGGCCATGTTAGTAGTTGGATTCTTACTGATTGTGTGGGGTGGACAGGTGTCTTTATGCAGCTAACAACCTCAAACAGGTGCATCTAATTTAGGATAATAAATGGAGTGGAGGTGGACATTTTAAAGGCAGACTAACAGGTCTTTGAGGGTCAGAATTCTAGCTGATAGACAGGTGTTCAAATACTTATTTGCAGCTGTATCATACAAATAAATAGTTACAAAATCATACATTGTGATTTCTGGATTTTTGTTTTTAGATTATGTCTCTCACAGTGGACATGCACCTACGATGACAATTTCAGACCCCTCCATGATTTCCAAGTGGGAGAACTTGCAAAATAGCAGGGTGTTCAAATACTTATTTTCCTCACTGTATGTAGTCTACATAACTTTATCCATCCTCATTTCACTAACGTCACCCATCGTGGACATGCTCTACATCCCAGCAGATGATTTTTGTCACATTACATTTTTTTGCAAATGACAGTTTTCTTTACAACATTGGTGATGTGGAGCATTTTAGTAAAGCCACTGTATAGCAAAGCGCCGTCAGAAGAGTGTGACTCGCTCTGAAGCGTGTTTTAAACGTTTTTGTAGTGTTCCCTGGACACAAACCAGTAAGAGCCATTAAAAAGGAGTCCCACAGTATTGCAGGTGAATGATGTAAACCCTTTGAAATAAAAGATTATGAATTATAATTAATGATAGTGCTGCAGCCTCAGAATGGGATTAGTAGGCCTAGTAGGCTACTTTTTCGCCCGTAGTATTGCACTTAAATGAAATAGATTATAGGTTCAATACCATTTCACCAGTAATATTAGGCTATACTTAGGATTAAATATGATATACACTATATTGGAACTTACACATTTACTCTAGCAGCAATTTCTCCCACGCAAATTCTCTCTTTTGCAGCAGCCGCTGTGTTGCTTTTTTAATGAAATATATGTTCAAACTCACTGTACGTGCACATGAGTATTTCCGCCGACTCGTTTGTTTGTGGTTGTTACCATGGTGAATCATAGTATCATGGCTCCATTCATGCTGCTTTTTTATTGTGGTGGTGCATGCACGTTAACCTACTCTAGGTTGATTGAACCAACTCAAATCAGCTGTTCTGAAACCGAAACTCAGCAAATTTCCACTTCATTGCGTAAAAGGCCAAAACACTCCTACCTTAATTATAGCACCCCCTAAAGGGCGATCATCACCAAATCTGGTGGAGAGCCGCAGTGTCGAACAATAAAGTTTTGTGATGATAGCATTTACTGCAGCAGAGATATTCCCATTGCAAATTATTCCCATTTAAATGCATTGACTTATTTGCCAAAAGGCCTCTACGTACATTATAGCGCCCCCTAACGGCCGATTTTCACCAAATTTGGTAGGGAGGCTCCGAGTGGGATGTCGAACAACAGTACTGAGTTTTGCTCCGATGCCTATTGATTTGGCCGAGATATGCTAACGTTCATGTTTTGTGGCTAGCTTCGAAAATTAGTTTGCTTGTAAATTGCGAATGGTGTAACGTAGCCAAATTATTAACTTTAGGTCAGGTCCATGGGGAGATGCTACCTACCAAGTTTCGTGCCAATAGCTTGCACAGCCTAGCAGGAGATAAAAAAGTTTGTTTTGCGCATTGCGCGATATTGCGAAAAAACCTCTTAGTGCAAATGGGTGAGGCCTATATCGTCAGACTCAGATGGATTCAAGGAACACGTGGATATAAGGGTTTCTAATCTGCGATGTAGACTGTGGGAGTTATAGGCAAAAGCACATTTTATATCATTATAGCGCCACCTAGTGGTCCATGTGTGTAATTTTTGGCAGGTAAGGTCCATGAACCATTGTCCATCTACACTGTAAATTTTACGTTGCTCACATTAGTGTAGTGGTGAATCCAAACCTGGGTCCCATAGGCCACGCCCACTTTGACGAATCAGTACCCAACTGTAGGCGTGGCCTCAGGAGGGGGCCGAGATGGAACATTCAAAATTTCGTAAAAATCGGATGAGCCGTTCATGAGATATAAACTTTTTGTACTTGTACTGCCCCCTAGTGGCAAATTTTAGTAAAATTGGTTGGGGAGCATTAGAGGGCCATGACAAACAATCTAAAGATTCACGATGATACCATTTATTTTGGCCGAGATATGGCAACGTTTGTGTCTTCGTAGCTAGCTGCACAAATTTGTTTGTGCGTAATTTATGCAATTTTCATCCGACAAAAATTCTTTTGATAACTTTTCGTCAGGTCGGTCTGGAGATGCTACGTACCAAGTTTCATGCAGATCCATCGCACGGTCTAGGAGGAGTAAGAAAAAGCAGGTTAACGATAAATCGCGATTTTTCACGCATAAAAGTCTAGGCGGAAATGGGCTTGGCCTATATCACATGATTCAGCTGGATCCAGTGAACGCGTAGATGTATGGTTTTTGAATGTCGGGTGTACGGTGTGGGAGTTATAAGGCCAAACGCGTTTTTTCTGGTATAGCACCACCTAGTGGTGTAAGTGGCAGAATTCTTTAGTCCGACAGGGATCTGGACCAGTCCTGAAAACGGCCCGCCCCCCATGTACAAAGTACATGGACAAAGTACAAGTACAAATACATGAAAGCATTGCTGAGATATGAGCCTACTTCCTGTGATTATAGCGCCCCCCATAGTGGTCAAAAGACTCCACATTAATTGTGCTTCCTCAGGATAGGGTCCCAAGTCCATGTACCAAGTTTGGTTTTGATGTGAAAGCATTGCTGAGATATGAGCCTACTTCCTGTGATTATACGCCCCCATAGTGGTCAAAAGTCACCAAATTTCTTGAGCCTCCTCCTAATTGGGTCATGAGTCCAAGTATTGAGATTGGTTTTTATACATGAAAGCCTCCCCGAGATATGAGTTCACTTCCTGTTTAGCGGCTTCGCCGTTGAGTTTGATTGGCTGTGACAGGCAAACGCTTTCGAATATCAATACGCAATAGAATAACTTTTGTGCGGCTTGGTCTGAAGATCTTGAGCCTCTTCCTAATTGGGCCCTGTACCTATGTACTGGTGTTGATACGTGAAAGACTTGCCGAGATATGAGTTCACTTCCTGTTTCGCGGCTTTGCCGTCGATTTCGATGGCTGTGACAGGCAAACACTTTTCAATATCAAAACGCAATGGAATAACTTTTGTGAGGCATGGTCTGAAGATCATATGTGCCAAGACTCATGAAAATCTGACCAATTTTGTGACCTGTGAAAACATTTTAGTGTTTTTGATCAAATCCAATATGGCGGAACGTCCAACATGGTGGATATTGACATCATGGGGTGTGTTAAGTTCAGCGTCATCCAAGGATTCCAACTCTATGTCGATATTCAAAATCGGGCATACGATTCAATAGTTAATCGCATGGATGCGACATCAACTTTGACCCATTGGTGGCACTAGACTGCCTGTGGTGTAGATCTAAAACTTGGTGATATGAATCAGGGGACTGTCCCGAATCAATGTGCCAAATTTCACAACTTTTTACTGTACGGTTCTATGGGCTGCCATAGACTCCCATGGCAGAGGAAAGATGTGCAATAATAAGAAAAGGTAGAATCACTAATGGTGCCTCGCAGCTTCGCTGCTTGGCCCCCAGTAAATAAATAAAAACACACACAAAGCCTGCATTCTACAGAGAAATGTAACTGCCATGGTTTGTCTGTTGTGTATTTAAATAAACAGTGTGTACCCAGCTCTAGTCTGTCACAGAGGGAAGGTTCAAATTGTCTATGTAATTAGAAAGACGTCCCCATATTTTATAGAACCTGCGGGTCGAGCCCTTGATGGTGTGCCTTATTTTTTCTGTTTTCATAAAAGAAAGAATATCTTTAATCAGAACTGAATGAGGGGGCATTTGAAGACTTCCACCTCAGCAAAATTAAACGTCTTGCCACAAGTGTGTTAAATGCAACGAAGTCAGCCTTATATGAAGAGAGGGGTACTGTAGGAGGGAGAACACCAAACAAAGCAGTAAAAGGAGAGGGAGAAATTGTCAGTTCCAAGACATCTGATAAGATATTAGAGACCTTGGACCAGTATTCATATCTATATGAATTGGACAAAACCAGAGTGTGTGTGCCAAGGAGTGACACCGCTCACATGTGGGGTCAACATCTGGGAAAAACAGACTTAATTTGACCTTAGTCCAATGAATATGGTTAGCGCATATTGATGAGGAATGTACGATTGAGAGATTAAGATTGAGTTTTAATTGAGTTGAGACTTAAAGGTCGTAAGGTATACATACTATTATAAATATAAGATATCATTCCTCTAATATTTGGGAGGGGCATAAAGAAGGAGTCAGTAGGGCTGTCAGGTGGTGCGTTAGGAAAATGGGTATATAAGGATCTAACAAGGCTACGTATCTGTAGGTATCTAAAGAACTGCGGTTTGGTCAATTAATATTTCTCAGACAGTTGTTGGAATGATACAAATAAGCCATCTTTATACAAGTTAATTGTCCTGATACCTAACTTAGGACCATACCGACCATGCACTGTCAATCAGGGAGGGTGGAAAAACAGGGTTTGTAGTAAGAGGAGAAAGGGTGGAAAAAGTTTTAGGTTGAAATGTTTTCTTTCTTTTTTTTAAGATTATGTTTTTGGGCGTTTTCAGCCTTTATTTGGACAGGACAGCAGAAGACATGAAAGGGGAGAGAGGGGGGGGAATGACACGCAGCAAAAGGCCAGAGGTCGGAGCCGAACCCAGGCCTGCTGCATCGAGGAGTAAACCTCTACACATGGGCGCCCGCTCCACCAACCGAGCCATCCGGGCGCCCAGGTTGAAATGTTTTCTAAACTGGTTTCATATTCTCAATGATGTTTTAACACATACACTTTTAGTATATGGGAACAGAGGGAATCCAAGGGGGGAGTACATTAAGGCCTTCAAAGATGCGGGTTTGCAGGACAAGGCTTCCATCTGCAACCATGTAGGGGGTGGACTGAGTCTGTCTGAATGCAGCCAGTAATGCATGCCTCTAATATTGGCTGCCCAATAATAATATAGAAAATTTGGTAATGCCTTGCCCCCAAGTTTTTTTGGGCCTTTGGAGAAATGATTTGCGAATTCTAGGTGTCTTCCTATTCCAGATGAACTCTGTGACCAGACTCTCAATCTTGCAAAAAAATGTTTGTGGAAGGAAAAGGGGGATACTCTGAAAAAGTTAGAAGCATTTAGGAAGGGTGTTCATTTTGACAGAATTAATTCTTGCTGGCAGTGATAGGGGCAGTAAAGACCACCGTTCAAAGTCTTTCTGTACACGGGACAGAAGACTGGCAAAATGTAATTTGTATAAATCATGGAACTTGTCTATGATCTGTACTCCTAGGTAGGTAAATCTGTGGCTTGCTATCTTAAATGGGAAAGATTGGGTAGGGTATGCTCTAGCTGCAGCATTTAATGGGAACAACTCACTTTTGCTTAAGTTTAATTTGTAGCCTGATATGGAGCCAAATGTTGCAAGAGATTGAAGTGCCGCAGGTAGAGATGTGGACAGTTTTGATATATAGAGTAAAAGATTGTCTGCATAAAGCGACACCTTATGTTCTATACCTGATCTAAATACGCCTGTAATTTCCTGATTGGATCTAAGGAGAACAGCCAGTGGTTCAATTGCTATAGCAAATAGAAGAGGGCTCAATGGGCATCCTTGTCGAGTGGAGCGGTGTAAGCAGAAATATTCAGAAAAGTCGTTACTAGTCCTGACTGAGGCCTTTGGGGCAGAGTATAATAGTTGAGCCCATGTAATAAATTGATGTCCAAGGCCAAATTGCTGCATTGTGTAAAAGGCTTCAGGGGTATTGGATGAGGGTTGGCTATAGATTATATTATAAAGATGTCTTAGGTTGTGGAACAAATATCTATTTCTAATAAACCCTGTCTGATCTGGAGAAATGATGGTTGGCAGTATAGGGTCTAAGCGAAGCGTTAATAAATTAGAAAGTAACTTTAATTCCACATTCAACAAACTAATAGGCTGTTAAGAAGTACAGTCCAAATGATCTTTGTTCTTTTTAAGAATCAAAGATACAGTGCCTTGCGAAAATATTCGGCCCCCTTGAACTTTTCGACCTTTTGCCACATTTCAGGCTTCAAACATAAAGATATAAAACTGTATTTTTTTGTGAAGAATCAACAACAAGTGGGACACAATCATACAGTGGAACGAAATTTATTGGATATTTCAAACTTTTTTAACAGATAAAAAACTGAAAAATTGGGCGTGCAAAATTATTCAGCCCCTTTACTTTCAGTGCAGCAAACTCTCTCCAGAAGTTCAGTGAGGATCTCTGAATGATCCAATGTTGACCTAAATGACTAATGATGAAAAATAGAATCCACCTGTGTGTAATCAAGTCTCCGTATAAATGCACCTGCTCTGTGATAGTCTCAGAGGTCCGTTTAAAGAGCAGAGAGCATCATGAAGAACAAGAAACACACCAGGCAGGTCCGATATACTGTTGTGGAGAAGGTTAAAGCCGGATTTGGATACAAAAAGATTTCCCAAGCTTTAAACATCCCAAGGAGCACTGTGCAAGCAATAATATTGAAATGGAAGGAGTATCAGACCACTGCCAATCTACGAAGACCCGGCCGTCCCTCTAAACTTTCAGCTCATACAAGGAGAAGACTGATCAGAGATGCAGCCAAGAGGCCCATGATCACTCTGGATGAACTGCAGAGATCTACAGCTGAGGTGGGAGACTCTGTCCATAGGACAACAATCAGTCGTATACTGGACGAATCTGGCCTTTATGGAAGAGTGGCAAGAAGAAAGCCATTTCTTAAAGTATCCATAAAAAGTGTCGTTTAAAGTTTGCCACAAGCCACCTGGGAGACACACCAAACATGTGGAAGAAGGTGCTCTGGTCAGATGAAACCAAAATCAAACTTTTTGGCAACAATGCAAAACGTTATGTTTGGCGTAAAAGCAACACAGCTCATCACCCTGAACACACAATCCCCACTGTCAAACATGGTGGTGGCAGCATCATGGTTTGGGCCTGCTTTTCTTCAGCAGGGACAGGGAAGATGGTTAAAATTTTTAGGAAGATGGATGGAGCCAAATACAGGACCATTCTGGAAGAAAACCTGATGGAGTCTGCAAAAGACCTGAGACTGGGACGGAGATTTGTCTTCCAACAAGACAATGATCCAAAACATAAAGCAAAATCTACAATGGAATGGTTCACAAATAAACATATCCAGGTGTTAGAATGGCCAAGTCAAAGTCCAGACCTGAATCCAATCGAGAATCTGTGGAAAGAACTGAAAACTGCTGTTCACAAACGCTCTCCATCCAACCTCACTGAGCTCGAGCTGTTCTGCAAGGAGGAATGGGTAAAAATTTCAGTCTCTCGATGTGCAAAACTGATAGAGACATACCCCAAGCGACTTACAGCTGTAATCGCAGCAAAAGGTGGCGCTACAAAGTATTAACTTAAGGGGGCTGAATAATTTTGCACGCCCAATTTTTCATTTTTTTATCTGTTAAAAAAGTTTGAAATATCCAATAAATTTCGTTCCACTTCATGATTGTGTCCCACTTGTTGTTGATTCTTCACAAAAAATTACAGTTTTATATCTTTATGTTTGAAGCCTGAAATGTGGCAAAAGGTCGAAAAGTTCAAGGGGGCCGAATACTTTCACAAGGCACTGTATGGTGGCTTGAGTCAGAGTTGATGGAAGGGTATGCTTTGTATATGATTCATTATGCATATCGACCAGTAGGGGGGCCAATAGTGGAAAAAACTTTCTGTAAAACTCTATGGGGTAGCCATCAGGTCCTGGACACTTTCCACACCGCATTGAGGCCATAGCAGTCCCAAGTTCTTCTACAGACAGAGGCTGATCCAATCCAATCCTCATCCACCTTTGGGATGTCCAAGGAATAAAAAAAAAAGATCAAAGGTGGTAGAATCGGGAGGGTGTTCAGACGTATATAACGAGCTGTAGTAGTCCTTAAAGTGATCTTTAATTTGTTTTGGATCTGTTGTCATGCCTAGAAGGGTCCTAATTTAAAGAATCAGGTGAGAGGAGGATTCATGTTTGAGTTGGTGTGCAAGCAGATGGCCTGCTTTATCCCCCTGTTCATAATACTTGTATCTAAATATAAGTAACAGTTCTTCCTCTTTCTGTGTAGGACAAATATTAAAGTTTGCTTGAAGGGCAACGCGTTCCTTATATAGATCAGGGGAGTGGTTGGCTGCATATATTATGTCAAGTTGACCAATTTTCTGCATCAGCCTAGACAATTCTGCCTCCCTTGTCTTCCTTTCAAATGCAGTGTATGAAATAATGCTCCCTCTGAGATACACTTTCAATGCCTCCCATAGAGTTGATGCAGATATATCAGGAGTTTTATTAATCTCTATAAAGGTGTTGATCTGATTGGAGATGGATTGGACAAAGTCATCCCTAGATAACAGGCGAGTGTTGAAGCGCCAAGGTGGGCGCATCCATCAAAACCTATTGTCAAGGAGATCGGCGCGTGGTCGGAAATTATTATGGGATTACATGTTACAGACTGAACAGAAGGTAATAAGTTGTTATTCATAAAAAAAAAATAATCAATATGTGTGAATGTTTGATGTACATTAGAGAAAAAAAAAGACAAATAAAAAAAAAAAAGAGTATTGTTTACTGTTCGGATATAGAAAACGCCATGGATCAGATATGTTGAATTCCTCCATGAAGGTTTGAATTGTTTTTGCAGATTTGGATGGAGAGTGTGCTTTGGTTAATGATCGATCAAGGGTTAGGTTAATATAGTAATTAAAGTCTCCTCCAAGTATGAGAGAATGTGCATGTATCTGTGAGCTTGGAGAAAAAAAGTTTAAAAAAAAGATAATTAGGTGCATAAATACTTGCGAGAATGAGGAGAATACTATGAATTTTCCCAGTAACAACAATATATCTGTGATGGTTGGGGTCAGCTGGCTGTGAGTTTGTTTATTTTTCCTGTTCCTATTCTGCTTTCACTGTCAGTTCTTGGTTGGCTCCGCCTCTCTCTGCATTTTTTGTTTTTGTTTCTCCTTCCCCTCCTACCTGCCGCTGCAAGCTGACTGCACACACCTGGGGCCTGTTGCACAAAAGTAGAATGAAGAAATCCAGGATAACTGAAAAAGCGCAACTTGACTTAGTGTGGTCGGCTCATCACGGCTTAATCGGATGCACTTTTGCCGAGCCAGGATGAGAAGGTGAAGCCATGTCAAGCCAGGTGTAGATAGCTGGGATAAGTGCACGTTCACGCTTTTCTTAAATAGACCACGGTATCGATCACAGATTTACTGATGCAGAAATGGAGAAGACGCGTGCGGCATATCTTTAACCCGCTGAGCAGCAGCGGTTAATGGAAAATTACGAGGAGGTGAAACGTAATATGCAAAAAGGGAAATATGGCTGTTGTTATCAGACAGAGAAAAGAAGCCCAACAGACAATAGTGGACCGACTGAATGCATAAGGATTTAAAAAGATCTACTTAGGGCCTACTAGTCACTCCACATTTTTGCAAAGTTGTACACTCTGTTTTAATTGCTTTTAATATGCTTGTTGTATGTGTTGGTTTTATTGCTGTATCTGTTTTACCTACTTTGCCTTAAAAGTGAGCAGAGGGAATTCATGTTCCTCAGTCAATTTACTCTAAGGACTAGGCTTAATTTCAAACCCTTATTCATGTGAGAATATGTTTTACAACCATATGCACAAATCTCCATAAGCTATGTCTAATTCTAAATATCTTTCTACAATTAATGTTCATACAGAACAAACATGACTGGACAAAAACGAGAAAAATAAGTAAGTGACTTCAATACACTGTACACTGACTGTAAACAATATAGCCTATTATTATTCATGTTTTTTTTCTCACTCCCAAGCTCCAAGATGCGTGACAGCACCAACATGAAAGATTAAGAAGCTTTGTGGCATTCCAACACATTCTCACTCCCATCTCGTAAAATACGGACGTTTGGTCAGGTGCCATTGTTGTCGTTATTGACGCTAAAAGTCTCCTTTAGAGTCCGCTGCACGGTGTGGGAGGATCCTCCTGCCTCCCCCCGCCTCTTCACGTTGCACGGGGCAAATTCACGGGGAGAGCAGCGGAGGAAAAGCCCATTTCCTCCGCATTGTCCCACTTTATCTCCAGTGCCAGTGCAACCATTTCTTACCATCCAAACAACTGCAATAGTAGGATTTAAATCAAACTTGTGACAGTAGTAGGGACAAGTAGGCTAATGCATGTTAATAAAAAATAAAGCAGAACACATTCAGAAGACAACGGAATAACTGTTAAACACGTTTATTTCGGATCAGGCAGCTATTTAACACATAAGACTCCAGGATTAATCTTAGCCTGGCTGTTAGCCTGCTCTGGAGCAGGCTAGCTGCAAAGAATAAATCTCCATGGTTACTTGGCTGGGTTTAATTCAACCTGCTTTTGTGCAACCAAATCAAAGCTAAATTCATCCAGGATAACTTGAATATTCCGGCTTAATCCCTTATCCTGGTTTCGTGCAACAGGCCCCTGGCCACCGTTCCATCATCACCCCTCCTGCCGCGCTCACCTGCTAGTCATCTACTCCAATCAAGCTCTGCATTTGAACCCCGGGTCCACTCACCATCTTTGCTGGATTGTTGTTTCTGCCTTCCTTGGTGATACACGCTACAGCTCCTCATAGATCAAGCTTTTCTCGTAAATCCTGTCAGTCTAATTTCTCTGCGTTTGTTCTCCGCAGTTATCATCACCTCGTCTCCGTACCCAGTAAGCTGGCCTCACCATCCGATCCCCTCCTCATGACTCTCAGCCCAGCCTGCCTCCACCCGCTCCTCCAAACTTCTCCCCGGCGACCTCTCTGCCTCCTCCCAGAGTTCCAGTGCCTTCCCTCGGCCTCTCACTCTCGGTCTCGGTCTCCCCGCCTTCCCAGAGTCCCTCTTCCCCAGCTCCCCCTTTTCGCCCTCTCCGCTCCCAGAGTTCCAGTGTCTCTCCCCGGGCTTCTCGCGCCCCGCTTCCCCTTAGATTTTCCAGCCACTTCCAGTTACTACCCTCCTCTTTGCTTCCCTAATAAAACCTTTGTTTTCTACGTCTCGCGTTTGGGTCTGTTCTGTCGCCAGTGTCACAATATCTCCCATTTGGATCTGCTAGAACATTGGAGCAAATGAAGGGGACTGATTTATGAATGAGGATAGCTGTATCCCTGGCCTTGGCCTGAATTGTTGAGTGATATATTTTACCTATCCAGTTCTTTCTCAACCTAGAGAATAACCTATCCTATCCACCACTTTTAGATGTGTCTCTTGCAAATAAATGATGTGTGCTCCTAATTTACGAAGATGACCTAAGACTTTGCTATGTTTTAACTAGTGCATTTAGTCCCCTGCAATTCCAGCTGACAAAATTCAACTCATTCCTATGAGACTGCGGCATGAGTCATTGTTTGATAAACAGGATTTGAAAAACTGAGTCACGTTAAGTACTGTGAATCGCAAACATGGATGAAAAACTATGTGGGCAGGCATAATGATCGACAAATACATACCAAATAAAAATAGAAAAAGTATATTATAAGACAAAACACATTTATCCCTTGCTAAAGCACCGCTGAACAGGACGTGCGCATGTCCACTTTTAACATTGACGATCAATCGGAAATAGCACCGTTGCTCAACCAAGAGAGCCGCGGACGTGCTACCAGAGACTAGTGACTTAAATGAATAATATAAGAGTGGCAAATACAAATAATATCACATCAGCTCAAAATGTAGACTAGTAGGTTATTTCAGAGTAGACAAGTCTAATAATCACCGGACGAAACGAAGCAAATTAGCCTGGCGCTAAGCTATTTGCTACTTGGCCACCGTTAGCTCACCGTCATCTGTATCCTTAACCACTGTGTTGTCTTTGCGTCAACCTTGAAAAAAAACACTTTGACATTTTTGCATCTTTTTTTCCAACGTTTTAAAATTTAAAATTTTTCTTCTACATATTTTCACCACTTATTTCTACGTCCCATATTTTCTGATTGAAAACGGGTCAATGTGATCCAAAGTCAACACAAGGGTTAAGTTAGGCTGGTGTACTACCCGCAGGTTTTATGTTCTTGATGAAATCCACTGCTGCAGAGGGGTCCTCGAATTTGTGTAGTGTTCCGTCAGGCAACGTAATTTTCAGCAGGGCAAGGAACAACAACCTGAATTTCATTCCTTCGATAGGACGAAGGAGACGCTTTGCCTCCCCGAACTGTGCACGTTTCTTGGCCACAGCAGTTGTGTAGTCAGGGAATATCGAAACTCTTTTCTCTTGGTAGTTTAGGGGGAAAGCATCTTCAGCTCTGCGTAGAATCCGGTCTCGATCCTGGTAGTAGTGTAGGCGAATGATGAGCGGTCTGGGTGGTTTGTCTTTGCCGGGCTTCTCGTGCAGACTACGGTGGGCTCTATCCAGGATAGGTTTTTGGTCAAGACTCAGAATGTCCTGCAAAAGCCCAGAGACAAATTCGGTCGATTAGGGCCCTCCACGTCTTCCAGTATCCCAATCAGACAAATATTGTTTTTTTTTAACGCCCCTCTAGATCCTCGCACTTAGCATTCAACTGATCCACTTGTATTCTCAGAGTCTGTACGATGTTGTCCAACTCACTCAAGTGGTCACTCTGGTTGGATCCAGCATGCTCCAAATCTTTGATGGTGCTAGCATGGTTTTCAACTTTCTGACCTCAATTCAGTGGAGAGCAAGTACATATATATATATATTTTTAAATCTGTTTATTGATGGAGATTACACAGGAAATACATAGAATAAAGTGTGTATCAGTACATATAAAAAAATAAAGAATAATTTCCATTATTTATTTTTTTCCCCAACCTTTTTTTTCCAACATCCGTCATAAACATCATTCATCAAAATGCCTTGAACTAGCATTACAACACTACAAATAAAAGATTAATAGTAAAGTAAAATCTGAAATCAAATGTAAAATTAAAAACACAAAATAAAGATTTATAAAAAAATAAAAAAATTAAAAAGGGGGGGGGGGGGAGGGACACATCAAGGCATCATATCGAAATGCCATAATAATACTGATAATAACAGCCTTAGTAAATTGTCACATAAAAGTATGTGTTTTATGAGCCTGTGTACCGCAAAAAAGAGAAGAAAAATGTGGAAATGCAAGGTAGATCATATTGGTTTGGACGCCAGTCCTTTTAAGTTCTGAAAGTAGGTAATGAAGGGTTGCCATCTCAAGTAAAAGTTTTTCATTGACCCTCTCAACGTAAATTTAATTTTTTCTAACTTAAGAAAAAGCATAACATCCTCTAGCCAACGGGCTAGCAATGGAGGTGTGGTGGATTTCCAACCTAGAAGGATTCTACAGCGGGCAAGCAGAGAGGTAAATGCAATAACATCGGACTGGGCTCTAGTAACTGTTTCTGAGTGGATACCAAATATCGCAATCAAGGGGTTCGGTTTGATGGTTATATTGAGAGCCTCAGATAAAAATTTTAACACTCCCAACCAATATATTTCAAGGGAAGGACAGGACAAAAAAGCATGAGTAAGATTAGCAGAGGAAAAATAACACCTGCTACAGCTTGCTCCTGGGTATATTTCAGCTAGCTTAGCTTTACTGTAATGTGCTCTATGTAGCACTTTAAACTAGAGATGCACCGATAGACCGGCCGTTGACCGGAATTGGCTGATTTTCACGTGACCGGCCATGACCGGAGACCGGGAGGTCAGTCTGACATATGCCGATTTTATGCCGGTCAAATGCACTCGGGCACCACATGATAAACATTGTGCAACATCAGTATCGCACGTGCACACGCACCGCCGCTCTATCAGCTGTTTATGTAATGTCATAATTATACACTGCTCTGCAGAGCCTCTCTCTCTCTCTCTCTCTCTCTCTCTCTCTAACAGGAAAACCGCACTCACAGCTACAGTTTATCGGAAAATACCTTTGGGCACGGCCCACTGACTTTGATGAATTTACTGTTTATCAGACCCCAGATGAGACAATAAGCTAACGTTAACAAATGCTGCGGTGACAGTCCCTGTCTCTGATGCCCCGCTGCAGGAGACTGTGTGTATTCCTCCGACACGCTGTATTAACGTTATGGTTTAAAACGCTTTCCAGGTTAGTGGGGATGCATACCGCTCCAAACCAACATTTAAAACATAGTAATCTTCCCTCAGCGTTTAGTTTTGTTGCTAAACTGTGTGTAAAATGAGCGGTGACGTTAAATCATCTGCTCAGGTAACAGCACTCTAGGGTACCGTCTATTTGCTGGATTGTTCCGAGGTAACTGATTTTTTTTAAATTTTTTAGATTAGATTCAACTTTATTGTTATTGTGCAGAGTACAAAAACAGCGAAATGCAATGAATTTCCCACACCAGGAGTAATTTATATAGTTCTATTTTAAAGCGATAGATTATCTGTTAAAAAAATGTTTTATGTTCTATGCAAAATGTTATATCAAAGAAAATATGGAAAATAAATATTTGTGTGTGCTGTAATGTGGTTAGAAAATATGAAATCAGAATTGGCTAAAATCGGTATCGGCAGTTCAAACTCAATGAAAAATTGGAATCGGCCTCGGAAGTTGTAATCGGTGCATCTCTAGGGAGGTTATGAAGTCTCTGTAGATTTTCATAACTGTCTAGGACTTTAGAGTTGTAAAGGTCTTGAAAAGAATAAATACCCCTCTTCCACCACTCCATAAAGGACAAATCCATAGTAGATGGAGGAAATAGGTGGTTTTTGTGAATGGGGCCAAGGATAGAGGCAGAAACAAATTTGTAGTGAGTGCGAAATTGGTTCCAAATCTTAAGAGTGGATAGCACTATAGGATGGGAGGTAAAGCGAGAAGGTCTTAGAGGTAAAGAAGAGTAAATTAAAGCTCCAAGGCTAGAGCGCTGACATGACTGTTCCTCTAGAACACACCAGATTGTACGAGGAGAGTGTAACAAAAAAAGTATCTTTTGGATATTTGCAGCCCAGTAGTAATGGATGAAACTGGGCAAAGCAAGTCCACCAACACTGCGTTGCCTTTGTAAAAGGTTCTTCTTAACTCTAGGGGCTTTATTGTCCCATGTAAGTGAGTTTACCATTTGACTGACTAAAAAAATTATTTAGTAAGAAATAGGGGTAAACATTGAAATAAGTATAAAAACTTTGGAAGCACAGTCATCTTCACTGCATTTATACGGCCTGTCAAAGTAAGTGGCAAAGCAGACCATCTTTCATTTGGTTAACTTTGGTATACTATGAAATTTGACGACTGAAGTGAGGCGAAAGATTTAGTAATAGTAATTCCTAAATATTTGAAACCAGAATCAGAAAGGTGGAAAGGAAAGGAGGGCATTGGCCCAGAGGATACTGGAGAGTTAAGTTGGAAACACTCACTTTTCTGCAAGTTGAGTTTGTATCCAGAAAAAGTCCCAAACTCCTTTAGGATAGACACAATTGCGGAAGCACTAGTGGTTGGGTGACTGACATATAGCAACAAGTCGTCAGCATACAGTGAAACCCTGTGTTCTTTTCCCCCTCATTATACCTGAAACGCTGTCGTGGTTTGTAGGACTATGGCTAGTGGTTCACTTGCGATGGCAAATAAAAGTGGGGAAAGTGGGCAACCCTGTCTTGTGCCTCTAGTTAAGGGGAAGAAAGTTGACCGCAAATCATTGGTTTGGACGCACGCTTGGGGAGCCTTATATAAGAGCTTAATCCATGAAATGAAATTAATACCAAAGCCAAATTTTTCCAAAGCTGCAAATAAATACTGCCACTCAACACGGTCAAATGCTTTCTCTGCATCTAGAGAAACGACTGCTTCAGGCAAACAATCTGCATTTTTTGTATATGCTATATCAATGAGGCGGCGGATGTTTGAAAATGAATGTCGCCCCGTTTGCTCTTCAGATATAATTTTTGGAAGTAAATCCTCCAAGCGGCAGGCCAGCACTTTTGCTAGGATCTTAGCATCTACATTCAAGAGAGAGATCGGACGGTAGGATCTGCAGTGGGTAGGGTCTTTATCTTTCTTGAGAAGAAGTGAGATGGATGCTTGATAGAAGGTGGGAGGTAAGGAGCCATTATCTAGTGATTCAGTAACTTTCAAGAGAAGAGGTGCAATCTGGTCCCTACATTTTTTATAAAACTCTATAGGGTATCCATCTATACCTGGGGTTTTGCTATTTTGCATGGCCATAATGGCTTCAAGGACCTCTCCTATTTCAAAATTTTGTTCAAGTTTGGATACAACAGTTTGGTCAAGAGAAGGGGCAAGAGAGCAAGTACATTTTACTGCATGTCATCCCTGAGAGCATTAATCATCTCCTGTAGCGAGCTAGCATCCATAGCGTTAGCATCTCTGGCAGATGAAAGTTGTTTTTTGCCTTTCCCCAAGTCCGACAAATCCCTCCCGGACTTTCAACAATATATTAACTGCCCCACAAGAGACAATAAAACTCTGGACCTCCTGTATGCAAATGCCAAGGATGCATACAGTGCACAACCTTGCACAACCTTGCTGTCTCGTAAGTATGTTCCTCTTGTCCAGTGGCAGCTTGTCCACACAAGGACTGTGAGGAGGTGGACTCAGGAGGCTGAGGAGGCACTGCAGGACTGCTTTGAGTCTACAGACTGGGGAGTGGTCTGTGAGCCACATGGGGAGGACATCAATAATATGACAGACTGCATCACAGAATACATAAAATTCTGTGAGAACATCACTATGCCCTCCCGGACTGTATGCTGCTTTCCCAATCACAAGCTGCGGATCACCAGTCATCTTAAAGATGTTCTTAATGAGAAGAGGAAAGCTTTTCAGGTCATGGGTCAGACATGAGCTAAGGAAAGTAAATATTGCTTTAAAATATTGACCTCTGAACCTTCAAACCAGTAAATGTTTGAAGGCTTGTCATTTACAATGACCTTGGTTGTAATGTAGATATGGTCACCATTGTGTACGCGCCAGCTCTAAATACAAATAGGAGTATGTACAGAACAGCAAAGCAGCATATGTCTTACTTTTTTTCTCATGGTAATAAGTGTGATGGATAAATAAAATGTTATCACCTCTGTAGGGGCAGTATTGCACTACTTTTTGGTGGACAGGCAGATATAATTGATGCAGTAGAGACTTTTATTCTCCAGTATAGGTCAAGCTCCAAAAATGCTGTATCCTACACTGCCAATAATGCAACTTAAAAACCTCTTTAATTAGAGTCTGAATGCCAGGAAAACCCCCACATTGTTCAAACTCTATGTAATTCTAATGATATAAATCAATGAGCAATTCACCCTGAATGTATCTCTGTCGGTCTCTAAATCTTTGTTTCTCCTTTTTTGGCTTGTCTCTCATTCCTCCACTTCAAAGCTGTGGCACTAAAAGTCTTGCAAGTCATCAATCAAAAGTAAAGCGGCCACTTGTCCACACACTCATACATGAAAGGGTTGCTTGACTGTATCTCACACACACACGCACGCACACACACACACACGCACACACATGCACACACACACACGTAGAAAAGTATAATCTGACCCGTGGCTTTCTAATATCTCTCTTTATGACATCAACAGAGGAACAAACATGTTCTCACCGGGAAGTTAATTACTTACTCCTTACAGTCAGGGTCTAATAAAAAGACAGACTGATATGGTGTGACACCTGAAGCCATTATCCCCCTTGCACACACACACACAAGATAAATGAACACACACACATATGCGCTGCATGAGCGGGGATAATGAAAATGTAGTGTGTTTAGTCACTGTCCAGGAGGTCTCTGTCACCTCTGCAATAACACTATCCCAGGGGTGTCAACTGACGTAATTAAAAAAATACACACATAAGCACATATAATTGTGTGTATATATTTAATTAATTTCACCTACATCAACAAAGAAATACATTTGGGGCTGGTGGATTTAATTTTCCTAACAGCATTTAGATTTAAGCTCTTCAAAGCTGTATTTCTGTAAAATAAATGGGATCGGACGTGTGTGTGTGTGTTTTAAGTTAAAGCTCAGATTAGATAAACTACTAAAATAACAAAAAGGAGTAGGCCTAAAACCATCTGAAAGTAGCTCAAGGAAACAATGACAGAAGTCTTACTCAAGGATAAATTTTTAGGACCTTTGTTGCTTTCACTTTATATAAATGACCTTCCGCCCGTCTGTTCTGATGTTTCTGTGCAGATGTATGCTGATGACACCATAGTCTGTTTATGGTAGTGATATCTCTCAGGTGGCTGAGAAGCTCACTAACTACATGGTTAATATTACAGCAACAGAAACAATCCTGCCTGCAGTTGAACACATCCAAAACAGTAGCAATGTTCTTCGCAAAGTCCCACAGAAACTGCAGTGTTGAGCCAGCTGTTTTAGTGTTAGGGGAAAGTGTGACGAGGGAGCAAGGAAAAGAGGACCCAAATGCAGAGAGAGGCGGACAGGCAGGAGGTGGTAGGATGTAAGAGTTTAATATAACACAAAAAAAACGGCAGTACAGAGACTGGAAAAACTCACAACGTCCGGCAGGGAATAAAAACAGAAAAGCAGGAGCAAAACAGGATACAAAAAGACTCACAGACTGACGGCACGGGGATACAAAAAGGATCTGACAAGAGACAAAGGGAACACGGGGGTTAAATACAAGAGGTAATGAACAAACGAGGGACAGGTGATACAACAGGTGAAGCACATTAGGGCGGGGCAGGACAATCAGACCAGGCGGGAAAACAGAAAGTAAATCTAGACAAGACAAGATTGAACACAGACTATCAAAATAAAACAGGAAATAGAACATAACCCGGGGAATACACAACATGAGGAAAATCTACAACAACAGAAAAATATAGAATAAATATACAAACACAGGAAACATACAGAAATAACTAAACAGGCAACAAAAATACAAGACAAAATACCCAAAACCATAACAGTACCCCCTCCTCAAGGGGCGGATTCCAGACGACCAGAAAAAAAAAAAAAAAAAAAAAAAAAACATCAGAAAAACAAAAAACAACCCAGGGAGGGCGAGAGCCCGGGGAAAACAGAGTCACAGGGGGGACCGGGAAACAGAGTCACTGGGGCACAGGAACGAGTGCCCTGGGACACAGGGGACGAAGAGTCACTGGGACACAGGAGGCACAGGGGATGAAGGGTCAATGGGGCACAGGGGGCGAAGAGACACTGAGGTGCCCGGGGAAAACAGAGCGGGGCCGTTAGGGGGGAAAAAAAATAAAAAATAAAAAATCACAGCGGGGCCGCCCGGGGGGGAAAAAAAAAAAAAAAATCAAAGGGGGGCCGCTCGGGGAAATTCAAAGGGGAGCCGGCAACAGGGGACAGGGACAACTCGGCAACAGGGACAACTCGGCAACAGGGGACAGGGACAACTCGGCAACAGGGGACAGGGACAACTCGGCAACAGGGGACAGGGACAACTCGGCAACAGGGGACAGGGATAACTCGGCAACAGGGGACAGAGGGCAGCAACGAAGGCAGGAGCCTTCTGGTGGCCGGCGACGGAGGCAGAAACCCTCTGGCCACCGGCGACGAGGGCAGAAGCCTTCTGGTGGCCGGCGACGGAGGCAGAAACCCTCTGGCCACCGGCGACGAGGACAGAAGCCTTCTGGTGGCCGGCGACGGAGGCAGAAGCCCTCTGGCCACCGCCGACGAGGGCAGAAGCCTTCTGGTGGCCGGTGACGAGGGCAGAAGCCTTCCGGCCACCGGCCGTGAGAGCAGAAACCTTCTGGTGGCCGCACTGGACGTCGAGGGCAGCGCCCCTTCGGGGGCCTAGCCGGTCGGCCGAGGCGAAGCCTTTCAGGTGGCCGAACTGGGCGTCGAGGGTTCTGTGGCGGCCAGCCTGGATGTCGAGGTTTCCTTGGCGGGCATCGCCGCCGATGAGTCCCTTTGGGCTGCCAAACTGGACGTCGAGGACAGTGCCTCTCCGAGAGCCGAGTCGGTCGGCCATGGTGAAGCCCCTTGGGAGGCAGTGCCAGCGAGACAAGAGGGGCAGGAGTCGGTTTGACCGACACCGGTAAAGTCTCTAGGTAGGTCTCAAGGGTGTTCTCAGGGACGCCAGAGGCCGGTAATGTCTCAAGGGTGGTCTCAGGAAGCTCCGTCAGCGCAGACTCTGGGGGGGACTTCAGCCGGGATTCTGGGGAGCCGCTAGCCGGCCAGAGATCAGGAGGGCTGCCAATCAGCTGGGGATCAGAAAGGCCGCTAGCCAGCCGGGGATCGGAAAGGCCGCTAGCCAGCCGGGGATCTGGGACGCTAGGAGACGCGGGAACGCTAGGAAACTCAGGGGCGCTAGAACACTCAGGGGCGCTAGAACACTCAGGGGCGCTAGAACACTCAGGGGCGCTAGGGGTCCCGGGGTCCCTAGGGAGCCCGGAGGTACTAGAGAGCTGCTCGGGGGCACTAGGGAGCTGCCCGGGGGCACTAGGGCAGCTGATAGCCAGCCTGGATTCAGGGGTGCTGCTAGCTAGCGGGGAATCTGGAAGGCTGCTAGTCAGCCGGGGCTCAGAATAGCTGCTAGCCAGCCTGGATTCAGGGGGGCTGCTAGCTAGCGGGGAATCGGGAAGGCTGCTAGCTAGCAGGGAATCTGGGAGACTGCTAGTCAGCCGGGGCTCAGGGAGATTGCTAGCTAGCCTGGATTCAGGGGGATTGCTAGCTAGCAGGGAATCTGGGAGGCTGCTAGTCAGCCGGGGCTCAGGAAAGCTGCTAGCCAGCCTGGATTCAGGGGGGCTGCTAGCTAGCGGGGAATCTGGAAGGTTGCTAGCTAGCAGGGCATCTGGGAGGCTGCTAATCAGCCGGGGCTCAGGAAAGCTGCTAGCCAGCCTGGATTCAGGGGGACTGCTAACTAGCGGGGAATCGGGGAGGCTACTAGTCAGCCGGGGCTCAGGAAGGTTGCTAGCTAGCATAGATTCTGGGGAGCTGCTAGCTAGCCGGAGAATAGGGGGGTTGCTAGCTAGCGGGGAATCTGGAAGGCTACTAGCTAGCGGGGAATCTGGGAGATTACTAGCTAGCCTAGATTCAGGGGGACTGCTAGCTAGCGGGGAATCTGGGAGATTGCTAGCTAGCCTGGATTCAGGGGGTCTGCTAGCTAGCGGGGAATCTGGGAGGCTGCTAATCAGCTGGGGCTCAGGGAGATCGCTAGCTAGCGGGGAATCTGGGAGGCTGCTAATCAGCTGGGGCTCAGGGAGATCGCTAGCTAGCGGGGAATCTGGGAGGCTGCTAATCAGCTGGGGCTCAGGGAGATCGCTAGCTAGCGGGGAATCTGGGAGGCTGCTAATCAGCTGGGGCTCAGGGAGATCTCTAGCTAGCGGGGAATCTGGGAGGCTGCTAATCAGCTGGGGCTCAGGGAGATCGCTAGCTAGCGGGGAATCTGGAAGGCTGCTAATCAGCTGGGGCTCAGGGAGATCGCTAGCTAGCGGGGAATCTGGGAGGCTGCCAATCAGATGGGGCTCAGGGAGATCGCTAGCTAGCGGGGAATCTGGGAGGCTGCCAATCAGCTGGGGCTCAGGGAGATCGCTAGCTAGCGGGGAATCTGGGAGGCTGCTAATCAGCTGGGGCTCAGGGAGATCGCTAGCTAGCGGGGAATCTGGGAGGCTGCTAATCAGCTGGGGCTCAGGGAGATCGCTAGCTAGCGGGGAATCTGGGAGGCTGCTAATCAGCTGGGGCTCAGGGAGATCGCTAGCTAGCAGGGCATCTGGGAGGCTGCTAATCAGCCGGGGCTCAGGAAAGCTGCTAGCCAGCCTGGATTCAGGGGGACTGCTAACTAGCGGGGAATCAGGGAGGCTACTAGTCAGCCGGGGCTCAGGAAGGTTGCTAGCTAGCATAGATTCTGGGGAGCTGCTAGCTAGCCGGAGAATATGGGGGTTGCTAGCTAGCGGGGAATCTGGAAGGCTACTAGCTAGCGGGGAATCTGGGAGATTACTAGCTAGCCTAGATTCAGGGGGACTGCTAGCTAGCGGGGAATCTGGGAGATTGCTAGCTAGCCTGGATTCAGGGGGTCTGCTAGCTAGCGGGGAATCTGGGAGGCTGCTAATCAGCTGGGGCTCAGGGAGATCGCTAGCTAGCGGGGAATCTGGGAGGCTGCTAATCAGCTGGGGCTCAGGGAGATCGCTAGCTAGCGGGGAATCTGGGAGGCTGCTAATCAGATGGGGCTCAGGGAGATCGCTAGCTAGCGGGGAATCTGGGAGGCTGCCAATCAGCTGGGGCTCAGGGAGATCGCTAGCTAGCGGGGAATCTGGGAGGCTGCTAATCAGCTGGGGCTCAGGGAGATCGCTAGCTAGCGGGGAATCTGGGAGGCTGCTAATCAGCTGGGGCTCAGGGAGATCGCTAGCTAGCGGGGAATCTGGGAGGCTGCTAATCAGCTGGGGCTCAGGGAGATCGCTAGCTAGCGGGGAATCTGGGAGGCTGCTAATCAGCTGGGGCTCAGGGAGATCGCTAGCTAGCGGGGAATCTGGGAGGCTGCACGTCAGCTGGGGCTCAGGGAGATCGCTAGCTAGCGGGGAATCTGGGAGGCTGCACGTCAGCTGGGGCTCAGGGAGATCGCTAGCTAGCGGGGAATCTGGGAGGCTGCACGTCAGCTGGGGCTCAGGGAGATCGCTAGCTAGCGGGGAATCTGGGAGGCTGCACGTCAGCCCGGGGTCAGGAGAGCTGCACGTCAGCCCGGGGTCAGGAGAGCTGCACGTCAGCCCGGGGTCAGGAGAGCTGCACGTCAGCCCGGGGTCAGGAGAGCTGCACGTCAGCCCGGGGTCAGGAGAGCTGCACGTCAGCCCGGGGTCAGGAGAGCTGCACGTCAGCCCGAGGTCAGGAGAGCTGCACGTCAGCCCGAGGTCAGGAGAGCTGCACGTCAACTCGGGAACAGAAGGGTTGCACGTCAACTCGGGAACAGAAGGGTTGCACGTCAACTCGGGAACAGAAGGGTTGCACGTCAACTCGGGAACAGAAGGGTTGCACGTCAACTCGGGAACAGAAGGGTTGCACGTCAGCTCGGGAACAGAAGGGTGCAAGGGTTCTGGGGTGAAGAGTGGGGCATTGCGACGGGAGCCATGACGTCCTTTCCCCCGTCTTCGACCTCCGCGGGTCCCCGAAAAGATGGCCAGGCGGGTACCCTCGAAAGACTGCTGATGGTTGGGGGTGGACGCTGACCAGGTTGCCTCCTGTGGGTCGTTAGCAGGAGTAGTGAGTTCTGGGGAGGCCGGAGAGGAAGTGGGCAGATTGACAAAACATGCCCCGATAGCCACAGTATTTGCCGACTGGGGAGGCAGGCTGGTGGGTGAGTAGTCAGGCTCTGGAAGACCGAATTCCCGCTCCACTTCCTCCCAGCGAACCATCATAAGATGCCAGGTGAAGGTAGAATCCACTGGGTGCATGGAGCAGAACAAAGATGTAAAATGTTCAACCTCAGGCTCCAGGGGGTGGAGAAGTGGCTCGAACCTCATCTCCGCTGGGTCCATTCTTGTCAGATCCTTATGTGACGAGGGAGCAAGGAAAAGAGGACCCAAATGCAGAGAGAGGCGGACAGGCAGGAGGTGGTAGGATGTAAGAGTTTAATATAAC
Source organism: Zingel zingel (assembly GCA_023566125.1). NCBI lineage: Eukaryota > Metazoa > Chordata > Actinopteri > Perciformes > Percidae > Zingel > Zingel zingel. The sequence continues at coordinate 33,400,668 of CM042324.1, forward strand.
ACAAAAAAAACGGCAGTACAGAGACTGGAAAAACTCACAACGTCCGGCAGGGAATAAAAACAGAAAAGCAGGAGCAAAACAGGATACAAAAAGACTCACAGACTGACGGCACGGGGATACAAAAAGGATCTGACAAGAGACAAAGGGAACACGGGGGTTAAATACAAGAGGTAATGAACAAACGAGGGACAGGTGATACAACAGGTGAAGCACATTAGGGCGGGGCAGGACAATCAGACCAGGCGGGAAAACAGAAAGTAAAACTAGACAAGACAAGATCGAACACAGACTATCAAAATAAAACAGGAAATAGAACATAACCCGGGGAATACACAACATGAGGAAAATCTACAACAACAGAAAAATATAGAATAAATATACAAACACAGGAAACCTACAGAAATAACTAAACAGGCAACAAAAATACAAGACAAAATACCCAAAACCATAACAGGAAAGGCTGCAGATCGTGTCAGAATACAAATATCTGGGGTTGTTAATTGATTCAAAGTTGTCATTTACATCACATGTAAAAAGGGTCTGTAATCAAATCAAATTCAACCTCAGTAACTTTAGATACATTTGCCATCAAATGTCCACACAGGCAGCAAAAATGTACATGCACTCTATGATCTTCTCACATATCACTTACTGTTTACCCATTTGGTCACAAGCTAGTGTTACATCTCTGAAACCTCTGGAATCACTTCAAAAACGAACTGTTAAAATCCTAGACAAGAAACCAAGCATTTTTCATCATTGTCCAATATTACAAAAACACAGATTACTCATATGGGAAAACAGGGTCAAATATTCAAATACATGTCTTGTCTATAAAATTATTCACGGTTTATCATCCCCTCCTCCCACCAGTTTTTCAACATCCGAACAGCTGATCACAGCAGAACCAGAGGTGCAGCGAGGGGAGATTGTATCATTCCATTTAGGAAAAGTGTATTTGGACAAACTGCTTTTTCTGTTTGAGCAGCTACTGAGTGGAACATCACCCCCATAACCATCAGAAATCTAAACACATATAGTACATTCAAGATCTAGTTAAAGAAATGGCTCATTGATAATCAGCGCTGTCAACATTACCATTAACTTCTTGACCTACTCTCGCTGCCCCCTCCTGGCTTCTTGCCTTGTGTGTGTGCATGTATTCATGTCTTTGTCTGATTGTTGGTCTGCTATGTTTCTATTGCACATTTTAGCCTAATAGCACTTTTTACAAAATGTATTGTAATTCTTATATTGTTATGTAATTTTACTTTCTTTTAGGGTGACTTTTACCATCTGTCTAGAGACTGCAGATGAAAAATAGCCTTCTGGCTAACTCTGGCATATTGACAGAAATGTTTATTAATATAATAAATGTAATTAAAAATAAATAAAAAAAACTTAAGATAATAGGGCGCATGCTCATGCAGCGACCTGTAGCAGGTGTGGGCAGCATGTTGTATGTCAGTAGTTTTAACGTTTTACTGTTTTTACTACTGTTTAACTGTCGGAGTTGTCTTGTACTTTTAATTAGCCTAAAGGTGTGGACACACAGAGCCGACGGCCAAACGTCGGCAGAAAAGGCAGTTGGGCTGATCAGTCTCCCCAAATTGGTCAAAAAAGTGCCTCGGAACACACCAAAGCGACAAGACGTAATACGTCTCCATAACAGCAGGCAGCGCTGATCTGTATTGTCGCCCAAACATGAAAACCAGCAGCTGATTGGACGAACACGTCACATGGGTCTTGTTTCTCCGGAAATTCAAAGACAGACTGACACGGCGTCTTGTTCAAAATACGATCTCATATTGTACTAAATCCTCTCCGGGAACCATCACCTTATCGTGGTGGAGAGGTTTTTGTGTCCCTATGAACCTGAGGGATGTGTTGTCTGGAGCTTTGTGCTCCTGGTAGGGTCTCCCAAGGCAAAGTGGTCTCAGGTGAGGGGCCAGACAAAGAATTGTTCAAAAACCCTATGAGTGATCGAGGTAGAGATGGAGTGACCCTGCCTGGAGGAAGCCCGGGGCCCCCGTCTGGAGCCAAGCCCAGACGGAGGGCTCATCAGCGAGCGTCTGGTGGCCGGAGCCCGGCCAGGCACAGCCCGAAAAAGCTACGTGGCATTCATCTCTCCAGCCCATGGGCCCACCACCTGTGGGAGGAACCGCTGGGGTCGGGTGCGCTGTCACACGGGTGGCAGTGAAGGTCAGGGGCCTCGACGGACCAGACCCAGGCAGCAGACGCTGGCTCTGGAGACGTAGAATGTCACCTCTCTGTGGGGGAAGGAGCCAGAACTGGTGCGGGAGGTGGAGCGCTACCGGTTAGATCTGGTGGGGCTTGCCTCTATGCACAGTCTCGGTTCTGGAACCATACTCCTGGATAGGGGTTGGACTCTTTTCTTCTCCGGAGTTGCCCAGGGTGTGAGGCGCCGGGCGGGTGTGGGGATACTCACAAGCCCCCGGCTGAGCGCCGCTACGTTGGAGTTTACCCCGGTGGACTCCCTACGCCTGCGGGTGGTGGGGTGGGGAACTCTGACTCTGGTTTGTGCACATGCACCAAACAAGAGTTTGGAGTATTCGGCCTTCTTGGAGACCTTGAGTGGAGTCCTGTATGGGGCTTGTTGAGTTAAATTAAGTTTAAATAATGCTGATTTTAATAACCATGTATTTCTATGTTTTTATTTTATTTAATTGTATGCTGCAGCCGGGTTAAGAAAATATGATTGAATGAATGACTGTCATGCTGTTGTAATTTTCACACCTTGTCTCTGTGAAGAATAGGTCAAAACAGCCATTTGTCTCACACTCTTCACCTGTCTTTGCAAGAGAGATAGAATTAAAACCCAACAATTAACATGCAAAAGAAACCGTCTGCTATACAGCAGGAAGAAACCTTCTGTCTCCAACCCCCTGGTGTCCTAGACTAGATTAGGACAATAGAATGGTAATTCCTGTAAACTTGTAAAGATTTCACATCTGTATGCAAGAATCTGTTGATCTGTGGCTGAAAATGACCCTAGGAGGGCAGAGTTTAGAGCGTGTCCTTCCTCATTGGACAGCGAAGAAACAAACGAAGAGCCAATAAGGATGTTTTTTACTCACGAGAGTGAAAAGTAACCGCCCCTGGGGGCGCGAAAAATAAAGCCGGTAGAGAGACGGGGATCTGGGCGAAAAATAGATGTGGAACTTTAGGGTTAAGCAACTATTTTCAAGGCCCGCTGCAGCGTAATTCTTTGTATTTTGACTTATCATTTTTATTAATAAATCTTTGTGTTAACCCTTCATTTGGACCACAGCCTCTGCTTCTTCAGAGATTCTGAAACACGTAAATTCTCAATAACTTGGTGACCTGCGACGTGATCTCTGAAAGAAGGACGGAGGAGAATCGAAAAGACTGAAACGTTGGGGCTGCTGACTCTCTTATTCGGGCCCAAAACTAAAAAGGTAAGCCAAACCTGTTTCATCATAACTTGGCATAGGTTTATGTAGGAAATATTAGGCATAAGAGTCTCAACAGCCCTCAACTCGTAAGTCTATTTAAATCTGAAAAAGTAATGCCCAATTGAAAACTACGTTGAAAATGATAAGTCAAAAGCAAATGTATGTGATTTGTGTGTGATGTGTATGTATTAAGCTTAAAAGCCTGAAAGAAGGTCCATGGAAAATGCACAGTAGCCGACCGGGACGGGAGACCCGAAGTAGCGTTTGATTCGCGTGCATTTTATTAGAAGTCCATTTGAGTTTGCTGATTTTAGATTGTGATAAATTTTAAATATAAAGTGCACTAACTAGGTTAAAGCGTTTGAGTCACGTGCAGTATTAGAGGTTTGATTTGAACTCGACCGGGTTTAGACCAGTGAATACATTTTATTTAAAAAGACCGCGAGGGCGGTGACAGAGAATTAGTCTCTGTGAGGCACGGAGGAAAGATTAAGACTTTTTTTTTTTTTTTTTTTTTTTTTTAAAAGCCAGTTTAACAGCTGGTATAGCTGACGTTGAGTGACGACAGGCGTAAAGCGCCATGGGAAGACAAGTTTTTTCTCGTGACCATAGCAATAGGAAAATCAATTTAATAATAGGTATAGTCGAATTGTGTGAAACACTTAGGAAAATTGTAAAGAAAGGCCTACTGTAAATATTTTTGAAATAGAATTGTTTGAATTTGATTTGAGTCCGCGGCAGCGACTCGCGTGTGTTTTTGTGATAAACTAGCCTAGTGTAAATAAGACTGTGTTGGAAATTGGGAGCTTACGGAAGGGGACTCCAGCAGTGTTGGTTGTGATTGTAAAATAAGTAATTGTGTAAATAAGATTGGCTTGTTGAATTGAGAGTGTGCTAGCTCAAGCAGTGTGGTTTTAAACAGAAAAAGCGTCAATTAGCGCCTATTCTGTAGTGACTGGGAAATGTGGGGTGGATTCTTAAACTGAAAAAACTTATCAGAAAGTTCTGTTTGAAGTAACACATTCACGATTTTCAAGTGTCCGCCTGAAAATGGTAGAAGCCTGGCTCTGAATTAAGTGAATTAAGTGGAAAAAACAAACCGATCTTTGAGTTTTACTCTGTGGCAAAAGGGGTTGGGAAGTGTGTGTAAACTATTCCTATTTTGTCATAGTATAGCAAAGAAGAAAACTGCTTTGCGTAGTCCTGTGTGATTAGGAAGTGACTCCATCTTGTCGACAAAAATACAACACTGCAAACAGAGTGTATACAGATCCATGTCCTACCGGAACATACAGAGCACGGATAATAGTGCATGAGAGAGGAGAAGCATCCAACGCTCAGGCGGATTGGGAGAGAAAAAGGATAACCTTCAGCCCTTCAAAAGGCTGAAAAACGCATGGCACATGTCACTAAGCTATTGTTGTTCATGAAGCAAATCACTCCAGGTGGACCCATTGGAGTTGGCTCAGAGAGAGAGCAAGATTCAGACACCTCCAACGAAGAATTAACTATCCTCAAGTTACATTCAAAGCTTCCCACGGCACTCCCTCCTTACATGCCACCTAACTCCCTCTGCCCGCCAGTACAGGCCCCGGTCATGCAGGTAACATCAGGAGTCCTAGAAGTTGATGAAATCCCTGTATCAAACCAAAAGCTGAGTGAGATATTAACCGACGTCATGGCTGTGGCTCAAAATGCACAGCAAATGCTGAGCGACACCCAGAACTTGCTGCAGACAAATAGAACAGGATGTGAAGTCGCTGAAACATCAGAGACACGACCTGTGTATCCCTCCGCATCCACCTCAGGTCAAAGACAAACATGCAGAGAGAATGAGTACACCAGAGATGTAGCATGTAGACTTAGGGAGGATGTAACTGTGTTTACAAATAAAAAACAGAAACTGAAGCAGAAACAAAAAGGACAGATTGAATACAGGACTGGTTATGACACCGAAGAAGAAGCAAGTAGGAAAGAAATAAGAACAACAGAAGACAAAGAACATACTTTTAGTGATTACTCTGACTCAGAAACAGAAGAAGATGATCCCAAAACATGCCCCGTTAGACTAACTGGAGAAGTAAAGGTTGCCCTGCCCCCCACTGTTTCACTAGGTGTGGCCCTATCCAGTCCCATCTCAAAGCACACCCGATCACACATAGGAAATGGAACCCCAGGACAATACCCCTTGGTAGCTATTGGAGGAGGAGAAACTATCTATCAGCCATGGAAGCATAGGGACATGGAAGCACTGGTGTCCAGGCTGCCACCACTACAGAAAGGAGGCCAGCGATGGATTATAGAATGGGAGAAGTACACAGCAACAGACCAGCTTTGTTTGGGAGAAATAAGGGCCCTCATAAGACGCATAGAAGGAAACATCAGAGTCTGGGAATTAGATGACATAGCCGGATGCTCTGATAAAGCAGATGACACACTTTTCAACCAGCACAGAACTGCCTACTGGGGAGCAGTAAGAGATAAATTCCCAACTCAGAGATCCCTCACTGGATTGAACAGTCTTAAAATGGCACCAGACAAGGAACAGCACATCTTCTTGAGAAGGTGTGAAGAAGAATGGTTAGAGAGCACTGGTGAACGGTATGATCACTCCCCCTCCAATCGTATGTTGTTCAGAGACAGAGTGATAAAAGCCCTCCCATTAGCAGTTCAAGCCAAATTGGATGATGTTGCAGGACTCAACATCATGGATGAAGAAAACTGGCGAATCCACCTGACACATCACCATAGCAATTACAGCAAAAAAAGAAGGAGAACGTGAAGAAGAGCTCAAGGCCCTCAATAAAAGACTGCTGAGGATGCAAGTGGCAGAAAAAGAAGACATAATAAACAGATCAAAGAAAAACAAACCTGAAAAACAAATGATAATGGGATCACTGGCAGGAGAAATACAAGATACAGTTGAACAGATTGTAGCTGCAGCACTGAAGAAACCCCCAGTGGAAGCCACGCCTCCACCCACAGGGCCAGCATGGCAAATGACAGAACCAGTCACGCCACGACAACACCCCATGCAGTACCAGAGACCACCACTAGGAGAACAGCGTAGGTCCAGAGCAAGAGGATACAATGGCTGTTACGTCTGTGGACAGCTCACACACTGGGCAAAAAATTGTCCTTCCACGGGTCTACCAGCACACATGCCTTATGACTCACAGAGAGGAAGAGAATCATCTTACAGAAGAGGACCATTACACGCAGGGGGAGGAAGAGGGAGGAGCATGCCACCCAACTACACCCAAATGCCAATGACTGCATGTGAGGAGCAATGATGGGGCCCAGAGGATCCAACTGCAGGTGTTTGCACCTACCACACCTTGAACCAATGGTCACCTGCACAATAGAGTCTGAACAAATTGAGATGATGGTCGACAGTGGAGCATCGGTTTCATGCCTCATCAAACTGAAGGGAGGGATCCCCCCTCTCTCCTCAAAAACTCTACGCACAGTTGGATACTCGGGAAAAGCAGAAGAACAAAGATACACAAAGCCATTGGTCATAACAGTTGGAGCCCAAACCCTACGTCACGCATTCCTATATGCTCCCAAATGCCCTATACCCCTACTCGGAAGAGACCTGCTAGTAAAAATTGGAGCCATTATTCTGTGCACCCCAGATGGACTCATTGTGCATCTCCCAGGACAGAAAATAACACCTACTGTACTACAGCATGGACACAGAATACTCATGATGGGACCTGAAATGGGACAAAACACACCACCAGAAACCACACAGGTCTACTGGAGCAGACTGTGCAGCATTTCAGTTGACACACCAGAAATACAGCGCCATTACATGGAATGAAACCATGGATCAACACACTGGGACCCTATGGACCTCCCCTGGATCCCCTACACTGCACCTACAACTACCTACGCAGACCAGGTGAAGTTGGATGTAATGATGGAGACACATTGAGAGTCGTGATTTGGAGGAACGGCCTCCCTGATCTAAACCAGAGTGGTTGTTTGTTGTTGGACTTCTGTGCTAGTCATGGATTGTCTATAACGAACACCATGTTCAAACATAGGGATGCTCATAAGTGTACTTGGTACCAGAGCACCCTAGGCCAAAAGTCAATGATCGATTTTATAATCTGATCTGAGGCTGTATGTTTTGGACACTCGGGTGAAAAGAGGGGCGGAGCTGTCAACCGATCACCATCTGGTGGTGAGTTGGGTCAGGGGGTGGGGGAAGACTCTGGACAGACCTGGTAAGCCCAAACGGGTAGTGCGGGTAAATTGGGAACGTCTGGAGGAGGCCCCTGTCCGACAGACTTTCAACTTACACCTCCGGCGGAGCTTTTCGTGCATCCCTGTGGAGGCTGGGGGCATTGAACCCGGGTGAACAATGTTCAAAGTTTCCATTGCTGAAGCAAGGAGCTGTGGTCTTAGGTGCCTCAAGGGGTGGTAACCCACGAACACCGTGGTGAACACCGGTGTTCAGGGAAGCCGTCCGACTGAAGATGGAGTCCTTCCGGGATATGTTATCCCGGAGGACTACGGAGGCAGTTGCAAGGTACCGAAGGGTCCGAAGGGCTGCAGCCTCTGACGTGAAAGAGGCAAAGCAGCGGGTGTGGGAGAAGTTTGGAGAAGACATGGAGAAGAACTTTCGGTCGGCACCAAGGTGCTTCTGGAAAACAGTTCGCCACCTCAGGAGGGGGAAGCGGGGAACCATCCAAGCTGTGTACAGTAACGATGGGACGCTGTTGACCTCAACTGAGGAGTTAATAGGGCGGTGGAAGGAGCACTTTGAGGAACTCCTAAATCTGACTAATACGCCCTCTATGGTAGAGGCAGAGCTGGAGGATGGGAGATTGTCGTCAATTTCCCTGGTGGAAGTTGCTGAGGTAGTTAAACAACTCCACAGTGGCAAAGCCCCAGGGATTGATGAGATCCGTCCAGAAACGCTTAAAGCTCTGGGTGTGGAGGGGTTGTCTTGGGTGACACGCCTCTTCAACATTGCGTGGAAGTCTGGGACGGTGCCTAAGGAGTGGCAGACCAGGGTGGTGGTTCCCCTTTTCAAAAAGGGGGACCAGAGGGTGTGTGCCAATTACAGGGGTATCACACTTCTCAGCCTCCCCGGTAAAGTCTACTCCAAGGTGCTGGAAAGGAGGGTTCGATAGTCGAACCACAGGTTGAAGAGGAACAATGCGGATTCCGTCCTGGTCGTGGAACAACAGACCAGCTCCTTACTCTCGCAAGGATCCTGGAGGGAGCCTGGGAGTATGCCAACCGGTCTACATGGGCTTTGTGGATCTGGAGAAGGCGTATGACCGGGTTCCCCGGGAGATACTGTGGGAGGTGCTGCGGGAGTATGGGGTGAGGGGGTCCCTTCTCAGGACCATCCAATCTCTGTACGACCAAAGCGAGAGCTGTGTCCGGGTTCTTGGCAGTAAGTCAGACTCGTTTCAGGTGAGAGTTGCGCCAGGGCTGCGCTTTGTCACCAATCCTGTTTGTAGTATTTATGGACAGGATATTGAGGCGTAGTCGGGGGGAGAGGGGTTGCAGTTCGGTGGGGCTGGGGATCTCATCGCTGCTTTTTGCAGATGATGTGGTCCTGATGGCATCATCGGCCTGTGACCTTCAGCACTCACTGGATCGGTTCGCAGCCGAGTGTGAAGCGGCTGGATGAGGATCAGCACCTCTAAATCGGAGGCCATGGTTCTCAGCAGGAAACCAATGGAGTGCCTTCTCCAGGTAGGGAATGAGTCCTTACCCCAAGTGAAGGAGTTCAAGTACCTTGGGGTCTTGTTCGCGAGTGAGGGGACAATGGAGCGGGAGATTGGTCGGAGAATCGGCGCAGCGGGTGCGGTATTACATTCAATTTATCGCACCGTTGTGACGAAAAGAGAGCTGAGCCAGAAGGCAAAGCTCTCAATCTACCGGTCAGTTTTCGTTCCTACCCTCACCTATGGTCATGAAGGCTGGGTCATGTACGAAAGAACAAGATCCAGGGTACAAGCGGCCGAAATGGGTTTCCTCAGGAGGGTGGCTGGCGTCTCCCTTAGAGATAGGGTGAGAAGCTCAGTCATCCATGAGGAGCTCGGAGTAGAGCCACTGCTCCTTCGCGTCGAAAGTAGCCAGTTGAGGTGGTTCGGACATCTGGTAAGGATGGTCAACAAAAAGGTAACAAAGGTCAGTTTAAAAGATTTGTCAGATTTTGAGACTCTAGTCACGCTCAAACCTACCTCCCCATTTCTGGGTTAGCACTCTACCAATCAGATGGGTCATTTGAGTCCGACTGCCGGCATTGCCCGCCCCGCCGATTATACCCGTCAAATTGGCCAAAATGAAGGATAGCCCCTCGGACGGACAACGGCACGGAACACACTGAACAGACTCGAGTCACTGACCTCGCCAGACTGTCCAACTCTACCACCCCCTACCCTCTGCGGTCTTGAGGGGGGAAAAAAAACAAAAAAAAAACAGAAATCACACCTTGCCTAGTCACTCTCCTCTAATTCCCATGACGCTGAGGTCATCACGTCCGATACCTGTGCTGCTGTGCTTCTCCATGATTGAGTGGAACATTACCATCAGAATCGATGATTTGGCTTTGTTAATCCTTGCTGTAGAGAGCTCAAGCATAACTATGTCCAGAAAATACGCCAACCACTGTTCTATACAAAGTGAGTGGGGGGGACAGTGTTGAGCCACCACCTTCCTGGTTGTGGCCGAGCCGGCCAGCCAAATCTTCCTCCGTCTCCCAATCAGGTGCAATGCAACAAAACAATCGGGTCAGTAGGAATTCGACATCCCATCACATCAGATATTATTGATGTTTTATTTCAGAACTCATGCACCTGTTCACACTCCCAGACCATGTGCCGAGAAGTTCCATCTTGTTCAGGTTGAAAGAACGTGCAATAGAGAGTGGGAATGACCCTAGAGACGTATCTCTTCTGAGGAGTCCAATACGTCCTATGGCACATGTTGAAGTGGACATACTGGCGATTTGGGTTCTTGGAACAATGGAAAATGTTGTCCCAAACTGTCTCCCAATCAACTGCGCTCCCCTCAAGGCCAGCCCAGTCTCATGGCAGTTTGTGAAATGTTTACGTAATTGAATCTATTGATTTGTGAACAGGACAGGATTATGTCGTTTTTTTACGAATTTTAATGTAATGTATTTAAATGGGAAGCATATTTCGTGATCACAACACAACAACGGTAGGGAGTAGTATGAAAAGCAGAAAATCAGCGTAGGTAGCTTGGTCAGGGTGGTGGATGGGTCAAACAATATATAAAATAGTTGTAGTCGCCTGCATGTGGCATTTAATTTCCCAGTTGTTGCGTCCTCCAGAGCAGCCCAGTGTCGTGCCAGTTCGTGAAATGGTAACGTTCGAAAATCGTGACCTGTACACAAATCAATAAATAAAAATAACGTGACGATTTACGAACTGCCGTGAGACCGGGTTGTCAAGGCTCAGCTCTCTCTCCCATTTTCTTGCTATTGGGAGTTCTCCTATGGATAGTTGCATCAGTTTAGCATAGATCTTGGATACTAATCCTCTCACCGGAAAATCTACAAACCATTTAATGATTGGGTGCGCCTCAAGACTGAGGATGTCCTGGGGACCTCAAAACTATCTCTCAGATCTTCAAAACTCAGCATACGGTTCATTACCAGACATTAAGTGTGTATTGTGCCAAATTGGGGTGTTCAAATGCCACTTATTGGTGTAGCGTAGTTGCTCCTCCACCTGTTAAAGTTGGTCAATGCGTTGGTAATAATAGGGCCAAAGGTAGCATACACTTTTTTGGACACACACCTGCAAAGGCAATGTCTTGCAGTCTTAGACTTCCAGTGAGGTTTTGCTCTATTTCTCTCCATGGGACTGTAGATGAGGGGTCCATCCACACTTTGAGGGCCCGTAGCTGAAAGGCTCTGTGATACACTTTAAGGTTTGGGAGGGCAAAGCCTCCCGTGTTTGTGGTATGTTACAGGGTAAGGTTGTTTATTATTCCAAATATACTGCAGAATTAAATTATCAAGTTTCTTCCAGAAATGTATCGGTTGGGGTAAGGGGATCATTGTATCACGTATTCTCTTCAGATCGTTTCCGTCTAAACATAGCCTATGTTCATTTTAACAACAGCAATCCTGGAGCGTAGTGATACCGGCAGCGCAGACCAATTGGTCAGATCCCTTTGAACACTACTTAATATAGTTTCATAGTTGTCCTGGACAACTTGCTGTGGGGATGAGTGTATGGTGATACCCAAATATGTAATTTTGCTTTGGGTTGGTATTGTAACACTAATGTGGGTGATGCCACATGCCTGTTATTCAGTAAAAGAAGATTAGATTTATTCAAGTTAATTTTATAGCCGGAGATTGAGCCAAATTCGTTGAAGATCTTAAGAATTTTTGGAATAGAGTCCTCAAGATCAGAAATGTACAACAAAACATCGTCAGTAAATAATGATATTGAGCTGCTATTGGATTTAATCTTAATTTACAGATTTTATTTTGCCTTATGGCTTGGGCTAATAGCTCGAGAGAGATAAACAACATGGGGGACAGCGGGCATCCCTGTCGCGAGCCCCGCTCAATGGGAAATGGCTGCGAGCTATTGGTTGAGACTATGGCCGTGGGATTTGCATATAATTATTTACATGTATAAAGTATAAAGTAGTTAGCCCCCAAACCAAGCCTCTCCATGTCTTCCCACAAGTAGTTCCACTCTAGGTGTTCGTAAGCCTTTTCCGTGTCCACTGATAAAACTGCTTCCCAGTTGAAGTTGACAAGATGGCCGCTAAGGACAGGTGTGTTTTTTTAGGCTCCACACCTATCCTTTTATTCAGCATTTTACATCAGATTGTAACAGTTTTAGCCGATGCTTTTCAACAAAGATACCTCAACTCAAAGAAATGCTTGCATCAAAGACGAGAATCAATCAAAAGGTACAGAGAAAATGGATGTATCTGGATAATGCTGCTTTGTATGTGGTTCCCGCTTGTTCCACCAGCTCAAGGCCTTTCTTTGGCTAGAAATCAATCAGTTGCTCCTGCACATCCTGTACTTTTTAATGATATATCAAGACAAATGTTTTTTGGACATGGACACTATATTGCTTATTCCATTTTTTGGCAGAAAGATCCTTATACTGGAATTGCTACTAAAGACAGAAAACAATACACAAAGAGAAGCAAATGGCATGATTACAAGATTCTACTGGTTTTGCTGCTACTAAGTGGGGATATACAATTAAACCCGGGCCCATCTGTAAATCTTAACTTAGATCTAAACCGTGATTTGTCCAAGCACTGTTTTCAGAAAGCAGTGTTGGTTTGGAATGATTCAACTGGAAGGAGGGAACTAACATATATATTCCCTCTGGGACTGACAACTACTAAACAGCAAAGGTGTATTAATGGTCTTACTTTTCATCAAGACTCTTCACTGTCTGCAACCATCAGGCCAGGCCCAGGTCTCAGCAGCGGTAGACCAGTAACCATCAGCCCAGGCTCAGGCTTCAAGGGCAGCAGTAGCAGCAGCCCAGTTACCATTGAGCCAGGCTTAGGCCTTAGCATCACCAGCAGTAGCCAAGCTACCATCGGGCCAGGCCTCCGCAACAGTAGTAGCAATAGCCTAGCTACTACCAGGCCAGGCTCAGGCCTCAGCATCGGCAGTCCAGCTACCACCAGGCCAGGCTCAGGCCTCAGCAGCGGCAGTCCAGCTACCAACAGGCCAGACTCAGGCCTCAGCAGCGGCAGTCCAGCTACCACCAGGCCAGGCTCAGGCCTCAGCAGCGGCAGTCCAGCTACCACCAGGCCAGGCTCAGGCCTCAGCAGCGGCAGTCCAGCTACCAACAGGCCAGGCCTCAGCAGCGGCAGTCCAGCTACCAACAGGCCAGGCCTCAGCATCGGCAGTCCAGCTACCACCAGGCCAGGCCTCAGCAGTCCAGCTACCAACAGGACAGGCCCAGGCCTCAGCAGCGGCAGTCCAGCAACCACCAGGCCAGGCTTAGGCCGCAGTAGTAGTAGTTGCCAAGCCACCATCGAGACAGGCCTAGGCCTTAGCATCAGCAGCCAAACTACCACTGGGCTGGGCCTCAGCAGCAGCAGCAATAGCCCAGCTGCTGCCAGGCCAGGCTCAGACCTCAGCATCGGCAGTCCAGCTACCAACAGGCCAGGGTCAGGCCTCAGCATCGGCAGTCGAGCTACCAACAGGCCAGGCCTCAGCATCGGCAGTCCAGCTACTACTGGGCCAGACTACGGGCCCAATTCTGGGCCCAGTAACTGCAGCAGTGTAGTCACCATCAGGGCTACTGGTCATGCTGAAGGTAAACAAAGACAATTTAGATTCTTTCAGACTGTGAATCATGCAAAGGTTATATGGGATCCGAAGACTAAACCAAAGGGTATTGTTGGAGGGCATTTGAATATTTGAAGTATTTTATCAAAAATAGATCAGATTCAACACCTACTGACAGACTCCAATTTGGATTACCTGTGTTTAAGTGAATCCTGGCTAAATAGCAATACTCCAACACACATGATTGATGTACCTGGTTATATTTGTTTTAGAAAAGACAGACTAACTGGCAGGGGTGGTGGTGTGTTGATTTATATCAAAGAAACATTTAAATGTGTCCAAATTAATTTGGACACATGGCATCTACTTTGTATTCTTTATAAAGCAATGTTCTATGCATTTGTCCCTGTCAAATAAACATTAAATAAATGAAATAATTGTTGGAAGGTTTTTGGCTTCTTCTATTACATGAAATAGTCTAGTATTACGTTGTCTGCAGCATGATGCTTGGGTATAAAACCTGATTGGTCGGGGTGGACAAGCTTCTCGATAAAGCGCTCTAGGCGGAGAGCCAAGACTTTGGAATAAAACTTAATATCAGTCCCGATGAGGCTGATGGGCCTGAAATTTTAGCAATCCGTAAGATCTTTTCCCTTCTTTGGCATTACGGAAATTAGCGCAGTGTTGGTTTGTTGGTGGAAACTACCCTTCTCTAATCGCTGAAGTTAAAGCTTGTAAAATGGTAGGTCCTAATATGTCAAAATACTGTAGAAGTTCTGATGGAATTCCATCCAACCCTGGCTTTTCCCTTTTTTAACTGTTTTTAGTGCTGTTCCTCGTTATAGATTGACCCAGTTCTTCTGCCTCCTCTGGGTCAAGAAGAGGCAGGTTTAGTTATTTTAGGAACTTCTGGCACATTAAGTATGTAAGTAAAATGTATTTATAAAGCGCTTTTCACAGATAAAAAGTGCTGTACAAAAGAATAGGTAAAACAAACAATATAAAATGTATACACATGTGTAAAATTAAAGTGACACTAGTGAAAACCCATCAACCAAATGCTTTCCTAAATAAACATGTTTTCAGATCCTTTTTGAAAGAGACAACAGAGTCTGCCAGATGCATGGACAGGGGCAGGGCGTTCCACAGTCTGGGAGCAACAGACTGAAAAGACAGGTCCCCTCGGGTCTTATAACGAGTCTTAGGGACTACAAGCAGGTTCTGGCTAGAGGACCGAAGAGTCCGGCCAGAGAAATACGGCTTCAAAAGATCCAGGATGTACTGTGGGGCCTGACCGTTTAAGGCTCTGAAAGTCAGCACTAAAATCTTAAAATCAATCCTGAATTTTACAGGGAGCCAATGGAGGGCCGACAAGACTGGAGTGATATGAGACCTTCGAGGGACACCTGTTAAAAGTCTAGCAGCAGAATTTTGAACAATTTGCAGTTTGTTCAGAGCTGACTTATTCAGACAAAAACAGAGTTGCAGTAGTCAAGTCTTGTTGATATGAAAGCATGAATTATCATTTCCAGATCCTTCTTTGACAACATTTTGCGAATTTTAGAGATGTTCCTAAGATGATAAAAGCAGTTTCGGACGAGCTGTTTTGAGTGTGTCTCCAAAGACATGGCCTGGTCAAACACAACCCCCAGGTTTCTGAGGCTGGATTTGACAGAGGCCCAGAGAGCCAAGGTGCTGTTTGATCAGCGGGATCTTATGGTCTGGAGCAAAGATCAGCGTTTCAGTCTTGTTTGAATTTATCTGCAGGTAGTTAGTGGCCAGCCAGTCTTTGATGGAGGACACGCACTCTAGGAACAGAGACAAACAATGGAACTCAGCATCATTAAAAGAACAATACAACTGGACATCGTCGGCATAGAAATGATATGATATATCCTTGACACAATCAATAATTTGACCAAGTGGCAAAATGTACAGTAAAAACAAAATAGGACTCAAAACTGTCCTTTGTGCCACTCTGCAGAACAAATTGGTCACATCAGACTGTACATTGTTTACAGCACTGAACCACTGAAGGACAGATCCTGATCGTCCCATCTCATTATGAAGCCAATTGATCAGTATACTGTGATCCACAGTGTCAAAAGCAGAAGTCAAATCAAGAAGTACAAGTACAGTGTAACGACCAGAGTGTGCTGCCATCATCACATCACTAGAGACTTTGATAAGGGCTGTTTCAGTGGAGTGTAATTTTCGAAAACCAGACTGAAAAGTATCAAGTTTTGCTGCTCCATAAAGGAGGTCAGCTGGCTTGCCACTAATTTTTCCAAAATGTTGGCGATAAATGGAAGTTTAGATATGGGCCTGTAGTTTTTAGGTTCTGAAGGGTCAAGATTGGGCATTTTAAGGATTGGGTTTACCACAGCATGTTTGAAGTAGCTGGGAACTGAGCCAGATCTAAGTGACAGATTAATTATTTTTTTTCCACATAGGGGCCGACAATATCAAACATTTTCAACAACAGAGTTTTTGGGACAATGTCAGTGGGGCTCGAAGACGGTTTCATATTTCCTGTTATGGTCTTCACATCCTGTAGGCTAACAGGAGTGAAGGACGACCAAGACGACACCAGTGAAAACTCAGTAGAACAAACACTAATGAGTGGAGAATTAACACTGGCCCTAATGTCATGTACTTTGTAAAAAAAAACGACAAAAAGTTGTTACAGTCCTCATGCGTGTACACAGGCACAAGAGGAGCCGAAGGTGCAGTAAGATTTTCAATTGTGTCAAACAACACTTTTGGGTTTTTCTTATTTCCTGACACAAGATTAGAAAAATAAGATGAGTGAGCCTGCTTTATCAATTCATTCAGATCCAGCATCATGTCTTAAATGCAGTCTGTGTACCTCTAATTTAGTGGCTTTCCACAGACGCTCTGTCTTCCGACATTTTCTCCTAAAACTACAAATGTTATCATTTATCCATGGGAGGGCCTTTTTCAGTGACGCTGAAATCTTTTTAACAGGCGCTACCATATCCAAAACAGACAGACAGTGGTTATTGAAACTTTGCACAAATGAATCAACATCACATTCAACAAAGGAGCGAGAGTCAAAAGAGGCAGAGAAATCACTAGATGTTGTCTCACTAATGATGCGTTTTTGTGTCACAACATTACAGACAGTAGGCATCATGGTAAGTGACAAATTAAAAGAAATACAACAATGGTCACAAGTTTGAAATTCTTCACTCAGTTTATCAATTTTAGGCCACAAGAGAAAACCAAATCTAACGTGTGGCCTTTTTGATGCGTGGGGCCAGAAACATGCTGTACAAAATTGAAAGAATCCATAATAGTCAACAGTTCAGCTGCAGTCGAACAAGAGGGATCGTCAATATGCAGATTAAAGTCCCCAAGGACTAAAATGCGATCTAGTTTGATGATAGACGTTAAAAACTCGAAATCGTCAAGAAATGTACGTGCAGGACCAGGAGGTCGGTAAACTAAAACACAATAAAAAGGGATGAATGGCATGATCCGTCCGACAGGTAACCAGTACACGCTGGCGGGGCGCACGATGGCAAGCAGGCCGAGTGGGGAAGATCCAGTCGGAGGTGCTCCACACAGTCGATGACGCACAGACCGCGTCCCGATCTGACTCGCAGACCGGAACCGGCCTCAGGCACCGCTCACTCCCAAGAGCTCTGGATCCGTTCTGCCCAGATGAAAATCCACGGGATCGCCACTTTCTCCTCCAAACTTGGACCCCAGCCCTGGATCCCCGCTTCCTTCTCCTGCCGCGGCGCCGGGTAAGCAACAGGTGTTCTGGTGATAACGCGTGACACTCCAGTTTTGGAGGGAAAAACTCAGAGAATCTGTCCTGGGTAATACAAAGGTCCTGCATATGTGCCTTAATGCGTAGCAACGCGGCCCGATCATACTGTATGATTGCAGAGACATAACTGGTAGTTGATAGGGTTGACACAAGGAAAATTACAAAATGTATGAGAGAGCAGAGAGGTGACCGACGCTTAGCCAAACACAGGCGCCATCTTGCCCTTGATATAGATCTGGGTTGATTGATCTGAGTGTCAGATCTGGGTTGATTGCCTTGCATTTTGAGATTGTGTGAGCACAGGAGCTATGTCGTCTTGATCATCGGACGCTGTTTAGCCTAACTATAGATGTCTTGACTCTGCTAGTGGTTTGGCTGGCATTTTACCTGGCCAGGTGTCATGGACATATCTTGGCGACTGCTAACAATCCGACCAATACAGCAGAGAGCTTCGTGTCCACTGGAACAATCTCAGTGATCCTCTGGCGGACTTTTAATCGTTCAATTTGGAAGAGTATGTGTCTGAGTGCCACACCGCAAGCTGAGGACAAGGAAGCGGGGGCACAGAGGTGGTGTGCGCCTTAAGGCGAAATGGCAGCCCCTTACTCGCATTCCGCTACCCTCCATTATTTTTTCTAATGATCAGTCTCTTAGGAATAAATCTAAGGAATTGCAGGCGCAAGCCCACTACAGCTATGAATTCAGGGACGCTTGCATTTAGCCTTGACTGAGACCTGGCTATCCGACAGAGACTCTGATATGGATTTAGACATTACCTGATTTGGTCTGCCCATCTTCTGGATAGAGACGCTGCAACTACAGGGAAGTCCACAGGGGGAGGGGTTTGTCTTTATATAAATTAACACTAGTGTGAGCCCAAATCTGTGATAGTCAAAAAGAAGTTTTGTACTGCTGACCTTGAATTGTTGTCAGTCTCTCTATGTCCATACTACTTGCCTCGGTAGTTTCCTCAGTTATTTGTCACACTAGTGTATATCTATCCAAGGGCAAAGGTAAACTGCCTGTGAACCTATCCACCAAGTAATACAGAGGCTGCAAAAAATATCTCCTGATGCCCCAAACATCATCCTTTGTGAAATGAACCACCGGCAAAAACACAGAGACTTCCACCAGTATGTCATATGCCCTACTAGACAAAATAAGATTTTAGACTTGTGTTATGGTACAATTAAGAATGCATACAAATATATCCCCATCCCGCCCCCATGCCCACAACTGTGTGCATCTCATCCCTGTATATTGGAGTTCTCACACATAGTTGCCATTGTTGTTTACATTCCACCGAGTGCAGAGGCTGTGGCTGCGTGTGACGTCATCCACGAGACCGTTGCTCGACTTCAGACCCAGCATCCCAAGGCTTTTATTGCAATCACAGGGGATTTTAATCATGTTACCCTCACCTACCATCTGATATGCGGCTACATTCCCAAACCTGTACCTGCAACCCCCACTACACCTCTACACACTACTCTGCCTTCTTCTCCTCCTCCACACAGCTGTAACCTTGCGCATCATACAACATCTGGCCAGCCCTCTCTGTCTTTCACAACTGATGAGGTGAGGGTGGCGCTAAGGATACTGCGTACAGGGAAAGCAGCTAGTCCGGATGGTGCCCGAAATTACTGAAGGCAGCTCAATTAGTACAGCCTCTCCAGAAGCTCTTCAACCTGAGTCTACAGACAGAGAAAGTCCTGGTGCTGTGGAAAACTTCCTGTCTGATGCCAGTGCCCAACATAGGATGCCTGGTGGAGATGAACGACTACAGGCCGGTGGCATTAACGTCTCACTTTATGAAAGCCCTGGAGCAGCTGCTTCTCTGTCACATAAAACCACAGGTTGCACAGGAATTAGACCCCCTTCAGTTTGCCTACCAGGAACATATAGGAGTGGAGGACGCGGTCCTCTATATGCTGCACCGGGCCTACGCCTACCTGGATGTGCCTGGTTCCTATGTAAGGATCATGTTCTTTAATTCTACAAACTCAGAAGTATGGGGATGAGCCCCTCCTTGACCTCCTGGATTATGGACTACTTAACAGCAAGGCTGCAGTTTATCTGCCTTGGGAAGTGTGTTTCTGGGTCACTAGAATGAAGTACGGGGGCTCCACAGGGGACGGTCCTGTCACTTTGTATACATCTGTCTTTAAGTACAACTCTGAGTCCTGCCACATTCAGAAGTACTGTGATGATACGGCTGTTGTGGCCTGTGTGCGAAATGGACAGGAGGAAGAGTAAAGGGGCATGCAGGGGTGGCCATTGAGGTTGTGCAATCCTACAAGTACTTGGGTGTGCTCCTGGACAGCAAGTTTGACTAGTCCGCAAATACAGATGCTCTGTATAAAAAGGAGGCTCAGATCTTTTGATGTTTGTAGCGACTTGCTTACTGCATTTTACTAGAATGTGGCTATGAGTGTCCCGTTTTATGCTGCAGTGTTTTGGGGAGGCAGCATGACAGACAAAAACAGCAGACGACTGGACAAGCTGGTCAAAAAGGCCAGCTTAGTGCTGGGCAGGAGACTGGACTCTGTAACCTCTCTAGGTTCACTGTACCGTGGAGGCACACTTTGTGGCTGTGGTGTCGCTGCAACATCGCTGTAACCTCCACTCAAACGTTTTTATAACTTTAAAGCATTAAATCTTCAAAATATACAGCCATGCGACAATTGAAAGCTCAGCCTCTCATGATTCAAATAAGCCCACACACATAGCATAAGATAGTTTATAGCAGTTATACAACCGTTATAAAGTTAAAGAAAATAAAACAATACAGACGTAAACCGCACAGCTGGTGACTAGAGTCGAGAGTGCATCCATACCTTTTTCCTTCTGTCTTTAGCCACAGCGGAGATATTTTGCCCAAAACTTTTTTTTCATAAATCCCAAAGAGTCCAAGGAAATGGAATAACCAAAACAAGCTGTTCGCCTCACAATCTTGACATTTCTGGCTGAATCACAATGGAAAAATGCTAAACAGTTTTTCATTTCCTCACTTCTGCAGCTCGCTCCTCAACCAAGGCTTCTAAATGCTCGATATGGGCGTCACTGTATTCTCTGGGTCTAAGGTTTCCACAGATACCTTGTTTGAGCCAATACGTTCAGTTTTGCCTGCGATAGCCCTATGGGAACCCAATGATCCCTCTGACGCGATGTCAGCCCCACGTGCACTTGATCGACACTTGCTCGGACCAGTTAGATTTAAATGCTACAAGACCCGTCTATCTTTTTAGCCAATGAGCAGACAATTCAATAGACACCAAACTTTTTAACCCTGTGATGGCTGTAGCTGTGTCAAAGCAAAAACAGGGCCTCCTATAAGCATATCACACCCTGTGCAATCTATAATTACTTATTTCTATATATTTATGTAAAAAGTTATTTCAAGTTTATGTGTGATTGATGTGGGTGTTTGTGTATTTGAGAAGTGTTTTATTTTGTACTTTATTGGCTTTTTTTCTTTGCACTTTTCAAATTTAAATTGGAAAAACGGACAGACATGTGTAGAAAATAAATCATATAAAATCCATTTATGTATCTGTATCTCACTAGGTGTATTTACAGCAGTGTATTTTAATCATTTTAGTAATCAAAATGATTACCAAAATGATTACCTGCCTCTATTCCCATAGAGGCAGGCAGATTTTTATTTTTAAAGGCCAGTTATTTCATGGATCAAGGATACTATGCATCCTGATAAAGTTCCCTTGGTTTTATTTCAGTTAGCCTAATAGCTAGTTTGATTTGCATTGAGAGATGATTTCATGGAAAGTACCCCATGCCAATCTCTAGGTATGGTGAAGGGTATGTGATGATGTGGGGCTATTTTAATTCCAAAGGCCAAGGGAACTTTATCAGGATGCATAGTATCCTGGATCCATGAATAACTGGCCTTTAAAAATAAAAATCTGCCTGCCTCTATGGGAATTCAACATAGGGGTGTACATACTTATGCCCCCTGTATTTTAAGGAAGAACATTTATTTATTTAAGATACATTATTCATTCACAAAGAAAATTGGTGTCCTTAAAGATTGGATTTTTCCTCATTTTTTTTAATTAAGGCATTAAGATCAATTTCCAAAAGATGATTTTTGTATTCCTCTTTTTATTTCATGGGTGTGCTAACTTCTGCACATTACTCTAGCTGTCTCACAGGAGCGGGTCTATCAATAACTGGCATTAACAAGTTGGTAAAAAGTTCCAAGGCCTGATTTGGTGCTTCCTCATGTATTATTCTAGACCAGTCAATGTCTTACTTCGTCACAAAAATCTTTGTCATTAAAGTTTTTAAACCTCCGCTTTAATACAATTTCTGGACCCGATTTTGGAACTTTAGTCTTCCTTCCAATTGGAATTAAATTATGATCACTACAGCCTACTGGAACTGAGATTGCTTTGGAGCACAATTTGCATTTTTGTAAAAATTAAATCAATACAAGTTTCTGATTTCATACCATCAGCTTTGTAACATATTATTGTTGGCTGTTTACAGACTTGTGACAAATTACATGTCATTGGAACCCTGTGACCTCACTGAGGGTGCTACATCTGAGAAACCAACTGGCGGCTTCACGAAATTAGGCACCCCAACAGCCCACACTTTATCCCCAGCCAAATCATTCCCCAAAATCATATGAACACCCTCAACAGGCAACTGAGGCCGGATACCGACTGACACCTCCCCTTGGACAAGACCACAACTAAGAGTTACTAAGTGTAAAGGAACAGAGAATGGAACCATTCCCATACCAAGAGAGATCACACAACAGCCAGTGTCAGTTCTGGAAGAAAACGGCAGCACAGACTTAATAAAAGAATCCAACGCACCAGTATCTCTTAAGATCTTAATAGGAACCTGCACACCACCTTCCACCAATGAGACAAACCCATCTGAGATGAAGGCTGAAAAATCAGCCTGAGAGGTCACAGATGTAATGCCTGAAACAGTCATGGCAACAGGCTTCACCTGACCGGAAAACTTTCCTCTCCGCAGTGGACAATCCTCTCTCCAGTGCCGCTTTTCCTGACAGTACCTGCAAGCGTCAGAACCAACTGGAACGCCCCATCCCCCATACTCAGACCTATTGGGCGTTACATCACTTGTTAGCATTGACTTTTTCTGACCATGACTCATGGCGACCATCTACATTACTTCGAAAAACACTTTTGTGGGTCAACACATATTCATCCGCCAATATAGCCTCCCTGGGTGTCCGTACTTTACGCTCATTAATAAATGTAGCAACACTCCCAGGAACTGAGTCTTTTAGTTGCTCCAAGATAAGCAGATCGCAAAGATCCTCAAAAGTGTCAACCTTAGATGCTGTACACCAGCGCTGAAACAGTGATATCAAGTCACGAACAAATTCCATGTAAGTTTGATCATCAAGCTTACCTCTAGAACGGAACTGCTGACGATAAGCCTCAGGGACAAGTTCATAGACTTTCAATACCGCAGACTTTACGGTCTCATAGCCCCTACAATCAGCCACACTCAAAGCTGAATAGGCAATTTGTGCCTTACCAGTCAGATCACACTGCAACAACACAGTTCTGTCTGCATCTGGCCAATCCCTAGCATCTGCAATACGCTAAAACAGAGAAAAAACCATGTCTGGATCCAACTCACTGAACTTAGGAAGCAGGCGAAGATTATTAACCAAGTCAAACTGAGTACTCCTGCCCCCAACTTCGCGAGCACCAGTGCCTGACACGTCTGATAGCTTACCATCCTTCACCATCTGTAGCTGATACTGTTGCACCTCTAACCTTGTACGCTCAGTTGTGTGCTTCATGGTCTGAAGCTGTATCACTTTGTCAAATCTCAGTGTCTCTAACTCCACCTGCTGCCTAAGTTGCAACTGCAACAACTCCTTTTGCTGCTCAAACGTTAACGTCCCTACGCCAGGAACCAGACTAACCACTGGACTAATTACTGGCTGTTTGCACAAAACCCCAAACTCAAACAAACCCTCCTTTAAACAAATTTTAACACTCTCCTTTAGCTTCTTATCCACAACGTCAACTCCATAGTGCTCTGCAATCTTCAACAACTGCTCTTTTGTGCATTTCTCCAACACAGACTCTGAAGAATCTTGAACAAAATTATCTATGAGAGAAGTCATTCTCACCAGCTAAACAAAACCTGACTGGGACAAATAGTGAAAAACTAATCTGGAGTAACACAAAAACAGGAGCCTCACCCTTACCCAACTACAACAATTTAAGCTAGCTAACTAACTCACCCCTAGTCTTCGTGCAGTTAAAACCCTTGTTTTGACCTCGGGTCACATTGACCAAAATTTTTGTTTTATATCAGAAAATATGGGACGTAGAAATAAGCGCTGAAAATGTGTAGAAGAATTTTTTTTAAATTAAAACGTTGGAAAAAGCAAAAACAAATTGTGAAAAAAAGCGTCAAAAATGTCAGAAAAAAAAAAAAATTTTCAAGGTTGAAGGGAAGACAACACAAGGGTGGTGGGGGGTACTTATGCACTCTAAACCAGTGGTGTGAAAAAAGCAACCAGAAAACTGGCGACCTTCTCACAGCCACGGAGATGCTCCCGAGCTAATAGCTCTACCCACCTTCGCTGCCACCTAAAGCAACACCACGAGTACTATAGGAGTACTCGCTGTCAAGCCTAACAGGGGAAGAGGTGCTCCTGCACAAAACACTCCAGATTAGTCCCACCTTGAAGCCCCAATCAGATATACAACTCCAAGATATCAATACATAGCTCATACAAACTACCACTAAACAAAACTGACTAGCACTAACAACCTGGATTTCCCCTCAAAACAACTGACACAAAGTTACTCTAAGCCAACTCACAATTTAGGCTAAATTAGATTTAACCTAATTTACTCCTAACACTTGAAGACGAGCCCCCACTTGTCACAAACCGGCTCAATGCATGTGACAAAAGAGGGGAGACCAAACAGGTTTAAATGCCAATAAAGTGTTTATTGTAACGTAAACAAACTACTATTAACAAAAGAATCAGAACAGGTGTGGAATCAAAGTTATCAGTAGTGTGTGCGGTGTGTGTGTGTGTGTGTGTGTGTGTGTGTGTGTGTGTGTGAGTGAAAGATGTGTGGACAAATGACAACTGCAACAAAGGAGATAAAACAAACCCAAACCAGGAGATGTGGAGCCTAGGAGAGGGAGAATGCAGAGAGAGAACAATCAGACATGACTTGTATAAATAGCCTTGGTTGAGGCCTACCCAGGGCCCACCAATTAACTAACGACCCCTCCCATACTGCCAGCTCAGCCAGGAAAGCCAGAGAAGCCAATAGCAGGCAGAAATGGGAGAGGTCATAACAGTCTGCAAAATGAAAGAAATGTATTATTTAATGCACAACCATTCAAATTCCAATCAATATTCTGGTCTCATTATTTGTGTCACATACTCTGTCTATCATTTTACAAATTTGATCCAGATACATTATTGGTGCATTTGGCAGTCTATAACAACACCCAATAAAAACGGGTCTAAGATAAGGCAATTGGACTTGTAGCCATATTATTTCCACTCCTGTGGTACTTAGATCATCACAAACTCTTACTGGTATTTGGCTCTGAACATAAAGGGCTACTCCACCTCCATTCGTATTTGCTTATAAATATTATTTGTTCAATAAAAAACAATTTAAATTTTGTCTGTACCTGGTGATATATGTTCTGTAAAATTGCATTGAATTTCTTGTGACAGCTTCCACCAAGATTAGCGGCAACTATGTTCATGCGGTTGGTGTGGCAGGAAATGTTTAAAGTACATTTCACTGTTCTAATTTCGTGCACCAACAACATAGGATACTTTGGAACATGCTTTTATGATTCAGTGCTGCCCAAATCATTTATTGGGAAGTGATCTCATGCACAAATTTGAATTGGATTGATGAAAGGTTGGTAAACATAACGTAGAACAATTGTGTGACTATCAGTGCAAAAAGCTTGACAAAAACATCAGTAAACTATTTTTGGATGAAGCCTGTAAAATGCACCCTGCAAAGGTAAACTTTAACATAAAAGGACACTGTGTGGTAAGTAAAAACAGATAGCTCATAATCACAGTTATATTTTGATCAAATGAAGTTTTTTTGGATTGGTTAATTTAACCCTGAACAACAGAGATTCAGCTAACAATTTTTTAATAATGGCCGCTCTCCAAGGAGATTCACTCTCCGTTCAAAACATACAGTCAATCCAGCACTTGCTGATGTTAGAGCACCCCCTATTGGTAGCTCCTGCGTTATCATTATAGTTAGAATGGATGAAGCACACTGCACAACAAGCTAATGTTAACAATTGCATAGCATGCTTCAGTGGATATTGTTAAGAAACCAAAACACTGCTTGAACTCACAAGATAACATGGGAGCCACTCTTTTGTCCTTGTCTAAGCATGGTGTGTTCCTGATGGCATACATGCCATCCCAGACCAGACCAGATAGATAACAACTGACGACATCAACTCTGTATCATGATTGTATTACATTCCACTTGTTATTATAAAAAGCGGCTGTAGAGAGCTTTTCGTTAGGTCACTTCTGTACTTCTGCTGTGAATACTGTAACTGCCTCCTTGTGTTCACAAGTAAACATGAACTTTGATATAACTTCAATGGTTCCGTCTATCCTTTGATAATTACATTATTCTAACTATATCTGATACACATATTCAGGACCATTTTCAGCTCATGTTATAAATTGTTTGAGGAGAGGTCGTTTGAGGCACGACTCGCTTTACTGTGATCATCCACAGGTGTGCAATGGTCTGTTAGGAACTAGGTAGTTCCAGTCTTGTATAGCAGTCTGTTTTAAATTCCAGTGGATTTATGAGGACTATAGTTAACTGCTCCTCAGTTCTCTGCATGGTAAATTGAGACTTGCATAACTAAAACAACTTTTGAATGTACACTTTCCACCAAAACAAGTTCCTTCCCAAAGGCTATTTTGCAGCGTCTCCGTGTGTAGCTTAGTGCCCATGACGATTGTGATTGGTTTAAAGAAATGCCAATAAACCAGAGCACGTTTTTCTCCGATCCCGGAATATTGTGTGGACTAGCCAGACCCTCCTCCTCAGCGTGTGGAGGATGGTCTGGCAAAGTTTAAAAGGTCAGAAAGAGTATTGGATTGCCAGCAAACTCACCTTCCAGTAGTCCGACTGTAAACTGAAGCACCTCTGGTATGCAGAAAATGCTGCTGAGAAAGCGCTGCAACAAAGGATCTGATACAGAAAGAGGGAGAGACACAGAAGGAGATAATGAACAGTCAGTGACAATGTTAAATGTTTAATATATTCAACTCTGCTGCACTTTAACACTTCCCAGCGGGAACATTTTCCAGACAAGAACAAAATGTCTAATCAGAATAATCCTTTATCAGCAGGTTTAGCAGTGTTAAACGCAATAATTCATTTGAATCCCCATTAGCTTTCACAAAGTGGTTGCTAGTCTCTCTGGGGTTGACATAAAAAACTACTTAAATCACACTGTCAATCGAAATAAGGAAATCAGTATTGTGCCAAAATATTGACAATACAATGCTGACCTAAATAATCAGTTTACTGTTTAGTAAACTTAACCAATGTAAATGTGTTTGCACCAATATTTTATCTAAGCACAATCTGTAAAAATGACCTAAAATAACATTTGTCATAACGTTACTGATCAGCGAATTAGATATATATAAAGGGTCTAAGCTACAGTGGTCGCTAGCAGCGCTACTAGCAACAGATCAAACAGAGCATTTGTTAGCTCTGTGGTTAGCTTACCGGAGCGACCTGGCTTCCGCCGGAGAGCCGTGCTCATCAGCGGAAATATTAACCGTCCCAACCAGGACAAATGCAGAAAACCTCTGTATGAGTACCCATGCTGAGCGGGCTAATCATTCTTGCAAATTAGAACCCTGACAGGGTGATGCAGAGCCCCAAAATGAACTTCTACATTACTACTACACTACTACTTCAGAAAGCCAGAATCGCAGCAGCACAGCGGCTAGTAATGGTAACGTTAAGCTAGCTTTTAGGTCAAACTCACTAACAAATTAACAACTTAATTAGAGGCCTATCGGTAATGTTACACATGATATACTTTGGCTACCTGAAAAACACACTAGGTACTACAAAGGCACAAGTTGACATTACAGTGCCATGAATGTTAAAATGTAGCTAAGGTAACGTTAACTTAGCTAACGTTAAACGTTATATTAGCTAGCTAGCAAACTACAGTATTAGCATTTACGTCATTCTTCTACATAAAATAAGTGCATGCCTTTAATATCGACTTACCTTTAAAAAGAAGATGTAAAATATAAAAGGTATATCCTTCGATCATAAATTAAGTCGCTAATCCTTCCGTCATAAAAATGCAAATCACAAACTGGTACTTAAACCTTGTGGTCCTCCCGGGCCAAAGCAAAACAACTTTTTCAGATGTTTTTGTCCCTTTTTTCGACAATTTTGGTGCTTTTTTTCAATGTTTTTGGCGCCCTTTTGTTGTTGCTGTTTTACACTTCTTTTCACTACCATGTATAAACACCACTAACACCAACTTATTACTAGTTTTACACTTACTTTTGGAATTCATGGTCAATAAACCTCATTTATAGGAAATTATACTTAATCCTTGAGTTAAAAAAACTGAAATTATGAATTATTTAGACTAATTAAAGGAAGGAAAATCACAGACTGGTATATGTCAACGTTCAGTTGGGATACTGTTTCGAAACGTTTCAATTTCTTTTTCAAATGCTAAAAAATTTAACAAAACACCCCAAATACAATGAAATTAGAGATCCGATCCTTTTACTTGCGAAGCGTGTTATATGAATTGGTTATTTTTTTGGTTAATTAAAATTAGGAAGTTAAAAAGACCCATTTTTCTGATAGACATTTAGAAAATGGGTCAAATTTGACCCAAAGACAACACAAGGGATAAAACTGGAAAAAAAATGCCGTGGGTCTAGAGTATTCACTTCTTTATGTTTTAAATCATTTTTATTCCTTTCAACAACAACAAAACACAAAAATAGTAATAACAATAGTAGTACCAATTACAAAATTCCACATTAAAGTTGACAGTGTACCTACTACTTGGTGCACATCCCGCTGCACCAAGTTTGTGCGTGTGCGTGTGTGTGTGTGTGTGTGTGCGTGTATGTGTATGTGTATGTATGTGTGTGTATGTATGTGTGTTGGTCTCGTCCAAGTCTAGCACTATATACTTTTTTTCTTCAAAACTTTTTTAACTTCCTCCTTCAAAACAAAACCATTAATGAAGCGCGCTTGTTCAGAAAACAGGCGGGCATTGACATTGTTCGCCTAATATACACCTGGATGCATCATATACCTCAATCATCATCCACAGACACAATATCAGTAAGCACTTTGTGGATTCTTCAGGACAAGTAATAACTTCAAGAATGAGAACATTTCCATTTTATCCTTAAAATAAATAATATGGCCTAATGTGTTACTCTGCATTATCTGATTATTACAAATAATAAAGCAAAATTATCATCTTAAAATAGAAGATATACTGTCTCTCACATCACATAAATTATGAACAGGTAAGTAAGTGGTCTTGAAGAGGATTTTTTTTTTTTTTTGTCTTGACTGTCTCTCTTTTGGACTCAGTCTTGACTTGGACTCAACTAGTCCTGGTCTTGGACTCGAGAAAGGTGGACTTGACTACAGCACGGGTCAAACTACACAGAACTTTTATATACGCATGTTACTTAATCGTACATCTTTTAACCCCACCCAGGATCTTTTCCTAACCCTAACATAGTGGTTTTACCCAGTGTGTTAAAAAGTGAAGCAAAGGGGTCCTAATCCAGAGCATTGAAGGAGACAGTATCTGAGACAGGACAAAAATGTCAATTTAAAGATTATTATACCTCTGAAGTTCCTTCTTTAATTTAATTTAATGAGGAAAAGGAAAAAGCGTTGAATGGGGAAGAGGTAAAAAATATTTATGCTATGAAAATTGCTACTGGGTAAAAGCAGAGTACTCTATTATTATAGTTTGATGTTGTAGCATGTACAGTTGATTTATTTTGAATTTTTAAAGCTTTGAATTTAAGATGGCACCACCGTCAGGACAATTAGCACACAAATCACACTGATTAAGTTTGGCATAAGACAGGACTGGTGAGTTATCATGCATGGGAACATGAATTACTTAGGAAAAAGGTAAAAACAATAGGGTCCACCGCTGCTCTGCCCATAATAAAATAAAAACAGAAATAAGTGTTCACTTCTTACAGTTACCACCACCCATCCTCTCTGGTGCATATTTTAAATAATTAGCCATGGTCACCATAACTTTTGAGAGTGTAGTTGTATGAAAGAAATCTGGACAACTGCAATTCAATCAGGAGAGACTCAGTTGCAGATATGCAACCATTTATTAATAAGATATAACCAAGTAAGTACAAACATAATATTTTTTGGAGATTGGACTCCATTGTAAAAGGGGTATCTATACAATTCTAATGTTTAGGAAAACTAAACATATCCCCCAAAACTTGAAAAGAATTTAAGTGATTAAATGACATGAATATACATACCGTAAAGCCGCCACAAATCTGTATGGTGATACAAAACAGGAATGTGTTAAATAAACAGTGAATAATTAAAGTAATAAACACACTGAACCATACTTGGTAAAAATCACGCCCCAAAAGGCATATGAAAGAATACGTTGTTGCAAAACAAAACCTCGGCAATACAGGCCGGAACAAACAAAACCTCGGCAATACAGGCCGGAACAAACAAAACCTCGGCAATACAGGCCGGAACAAACAAAACCTCGGCAATACAGGCCGGAACAAACAAAACCTCGGCAATACAGGCCGGAACAAACAAAACCTCGGCAATACAGGCCGGAACAAACAAAACCTCGGCAATACAGGCCGGAACAAACAAAACTTCGGCAATTCAGGCCGGAACAAACGAAAATTGATCAGCAATTCAGCTGAACACGAAAGCTCCAGGCATGAATAACCACAGACCTCTGCAGTTACAACGGCACCACAATCAAGGTTTCAGAGATCTCTGGTTATTGATGATGTCTTCAACATCAGGGCGAATATATGATGAGTATGCAGATGAAGCCCACCGTCCATGTTGTTGTAGAGAAGTACTGGAGACCCCTTGACTTACAGCAGTAGTAGCAGCCCCTATTCTAAATAAATGACTCGTATACCGCTTAGGTGAAATGTTAGCTTTGATAAGGACTAGTTTCAAATGCTGGTTAAACCAACATTTCGACATAG
The DNA here is from genome assembly GCA_023566125.1 of Zingel zingel. Classification (NCBI taxonomy): domain Eukaryota; kingdom Metazoa; phylum Chordata; class Actinopteri; order Perciformes; family Percidae; genus Zingel; species Zingel zingel. Next base: position 33,431,489 of record CM042324.1, read on the forward strand.
GGAAATCTCCCGGAATAACAAATAAGGGTGACAGGGTACTACTCTGAGACCTGTAAGATAGATACTTCATCATAGCTTTAAAGGGGCAAAACTGTGTGTCAGTGCGGGCAACAATGATAGGACCAGCGCCTCCACGTTAAGAAGGCTGAACACCAAACCTCGGGAATTCCGGCCGGAACAAACACAGAACCTCTGCAGACTTTTACTTAATACTTAAAGAACATTTAAAATCAAGTACTGTTACTATTACTAAAGAAGGGTTTTCATTGTATTTACTAAAATAAATATATGTCTGGTTATTTGTACGGAGATTCAGTACTTCCTCCATCACTGTTCAGAGATCAATACACCACCTCCAGTTATATGCATGCTTATCAAGATTATGCCTAAAAGAACTCTGGGTTGTGATGCCGTCGCAGACATCGGACGAATGTAAGATGAGTAAACAGAGGAAGACCATATGCAGAGTTGTTGCAGGGACGTACATGCAATGCCTTGATTCCCCGCATTATTAGCTGCCCCTATTCTGAGTGAATGACCCGAATAATGCTGAGGTAAAATTTAGGAATTACTAATGATGCTAAACCGAAATATATCCGGGAAAACCTCTAAAATGAGCCTAGGCAATGAGTACTTAATCTTAAATTAAAAACAATGAAAAGAAGCAGTGTCTCTGCTTAGAAGGTTAGTGTTGTAAGGAGTACTACTTGAATGAGGTCAAATGTCATAAGTTACCTGCGTCCAAGGTCATTTATAACGTTACTTAATGCACTGCATAATTGAAGAGTTACAATAGAGGTATTTACCCATGCTGCGAGAAAAACAGGTTAAACATGCTGCAAAGAAGAAGCAATTTGAACATGCAGAATATGAAGCATAGTTGGCTGTGTTGCATTGTGTAAAACATGCTCATGATGAGACATTGATATGATGAGATATATAGGGTGTAGCAACTATGAAAATCCCATTGCAAAGATGAATACTGTTTAAAACATATTGCAGAGATGACTGTACCCTTCCTGCTAAATTCGATCAATAACATAAGACAATAACAACTGCCTTTTGCCCAGTAAGTTGGACTACCACCACCATACTTAGGATAAGGATTCCCCAAAACTGAACTCAGCAAAAGAAAACGAGTGCCACACATGTATTATTAATAAAGGGCCTTTTTAATACCCAGATACTACTGACACTAGCGTGGTTAAGACAGAGAAGCCATCCACACGATGACGATTATGCAAAGCAGTGAATACCAACCACAAAGTAATCTTAATAAGTGATAGAAAGTGTCTAGTTAGATACACAAAATACTCACCTTCAGCGGGCATCGCAGAATCTAGGTAAAAGTAACAAAATTAGACATAGGATACCGCAAGAAGTATCCATGAAAATAGGAGGTAGCGATGACCATAATGCTGAAAGGAGGACACGCGACCCATATGCACCACGCTGAGTTTGCCACGCCCATGAGTAATGGCGCGTTCATGCCACCTTGGAATGACAGGGACCGCCCCCGTAATTACATTGTTTCCCGACTACCAGCGTTCACATGTCGGGATGCGTGTTCTTCATCTTCTGTTATATTGCCGTTTGCATTACTACTTGTTGCATGACTGCCACCAACTATTAGGCGTAGCCTAGAGCATCAGGTGTGTGAAAACCTGGTGAAAACATGGAGGCCACAACAATTTGCTGCTGTTCTCTTATGCGAGCATACAAACAGTACCACGTCAGGTGTTTGTGTTATCGGCAGGACAACGAACGGGAAAGGACACGGATAAGGAGTTTTTTTTTATTTTTTTTATATAGCCCTATTATGAAATATGAAACATGTTATGTCTGTGTCTGTTTCTCAGCAAAGTGTTTGTCCACAATATATACGTTTATTGTCATTTAAATATATTCAGTGAACCAAAGTCGTCTACATCAAACGTCAGTTGTCAACCACGCGTCACCACCTTGTCCCATAGAAAGGGACGAGAATGAACGTTTCCACTCGGAAAAATGTTTCTCTGATGTCCATGAACGCACGGTAAGACAACACAGTAAATGATGCAAGACTACCCGCCGAGGCCAGCCATGATCGAAAGTGAATACAGCGTAGTGATTAGAAACCTGCTGCCACCGGTTCCAACATATCTACGGGGAATCAGTAAGAATCTGATTTGTAGGACTCGCACCATATATTTTGCCAACATAGGAAGTTTAGTGAAAATGACAACACACATCTTTGTAAGAGATTAAATAAAACATAAACACCATGAGGTCCCCACAGACATGAGATGAAAATAAAAGTAAATAGCTGATGCGAGCAATCAGCTTGTTAGATAGTACGTCCAATAAAAATAATATGCTGAGAATACTTGCTATGAAAGACCATATATGAAATATATAAATGTGCGCTACCCATTATGAGTGAGCATAATGCAAACGATAGTAACCAGGCAACCAATACTATGAGTATTTTATGTACAATGCAGAATGTAAGTGCCTTAAGCATTCTGCTGACGCCACATGACTACTGACAAATATCACGACAGCTCCGAAGACAACCTTAACAACGAGTCATTCCCTATCGAGAAAAGAAACTTGCACCTGCCCAAGTATTAGAACAGTACTTAGCCCAGAAATATCAACGCATATGGGACAAAAACCCTTACGTACCACCTAAGCCCATTCGATGCTAACAAGCATTCACCCGCCGTAGCATTCCAGTGACTGCCATATTTGACAACACTTGACACCGATACTTACATCTGAAGCATTAAAGACTTAATTCGTACATTTAAACTAAAGAAACACAACAATGTATAAATGCTCCATAGCTTGTATCTCACTGTATGCTCCATACAGACGTTTTATAGTAAAAAAGCTACCGTAAGCTGTTGATAAATAACTAATGTTAACTAGCTTCTAGTTAGCAACAATTACCCCTTGCCTACATTATTCCTAGCATATACTCACTTTCCGTCTCTGCAAGATTGAAACGATTGAGATTACTCATGCACAGCCACCAGAAGACTACATTTTCGGACAGGCTGCTCATACCACAACAACGTAGGCAAGATCAGTTTGCAGCTGCGCAGTAGCGCTCAGCCCTAACATACTTCACTGTCACCTTCCAGAGCAAATCTTAATACACCTTAATACATCCATGGAGCAAATACATCCAAGACCAGAGCAACATCTGTTGAAAAGCTGAATCCACCGTAAATGCGCATGTAAATGCGCACTGAATTTAAAACGTCAACTGAAATGATAGAGCACGCTCAAAAAAAATGTCAGCAAAGATAAAAACAGCTTGCCTAGTGAGCCCATAGAGAAAAGACGTGCCTGCCTAAGTGCATAATTACCCTTGATGCATGTATAGAAGTAAACCACGTCCCCGGCTGTCTCTATCATAGAATTTACGGTAAAAGGCCCCAGAGACGCAGAGAATCTGCGGCAGAAGCCAGAGTTTAGACAGAGCCCGACTCCAGGCCACAGCAACCTGATCCGCATTACTGTTGGGCGGAAAACATGAATCAACAAAATATGCCTGATGAGATAACTTAACTCAGAGGGTTGAATGATCCAGCTGAGTTGACATGCCGGATCCTCTGCCGTGATGAAACTGACGAAAGTATATACAACGCCGGTGGCTGAGAGTCGCCGGCTGCCAGCTGTGTAGTTCAGAGCGGGCCGTGCGGCAAGACAGGAGCTGCGAACGAGGCAAAATCCCCGAGACTGCAGTCGTGTGAAAGTACTTCTGGAGTGATTCTTGCCTGCCAGGCTGCTACTGTTTGCACCCGCGTGCATGCGCCAGGGCAACGGAAAACTGCTTGCAGGACAAGTGCGAGAGAGAAAACCCTCTAGGATAGACATTTCTTGCTACCCCACGAGATACGGCCGGAAAAGGTGAAGAGAAATGCTCTTAGCCTGAAACGACCCACACGCCGAACCCGACGCAACACAGAAAACACTAACGCATACCAACCACTACTAGTCACACTCGCACTCTCGTCTGAAAATGCAACTGACAGAAGTAGGAGAGAGAACAGATTTAAAACATGGTAGTCATGTTGTAATTGGTTAGAACATCTAATTGGTATACAGAACCGTAACAACCACTGCCCAGCTGATCAGTTAAAGAGAAGAGAGATTACGTAATTGAAGTCTCCCTGACAGAATTTACGCTGAGCTACATACAGTGAGGAAAATAAGTATTTGAACACCCTGCTATTTTGCAGGTTCTCCCACTTGGAAATCATGGAGGGGTCTGAAATTGTCATCGTAGGTGCATGTCCACTGTGAGAGACATAATCTAAAAAAAAAATCCAGAAATCACAATGTATGATTTTTTAACTATTTATTTGTATGATACAGCTGCAAATAAGTATTTGAACACCTGAGAAAATCAATGTTAATATTTTGTGCAGTACCCTTTGTTTGCAATTACAGAGGTCAAACGTTTCCTGTAGTTTTTCACCAGGTTTGCACACACTGCAGGAGGGAGTTTGGCCCACTCCTCCACACAGATCTTCTCTAGATCAGTCAGGTTTCTGGGCTGTCGCTGAGAAACACGGAGTTTGAGCTCCCTCCAAAGATTCTCTATTGGGTTTAGGTCTGGAGACTGGCTAGGCCACGCCATGACCTTGATATGCTTCTTACAGAGCCACTCCTTGGTTATCCTGGCTGTGTGCTTCGGGTCATTGTCATGTTGGAAGACCCAGCCTCGACCCATCTCCAATGCTCTAACTGAGGGAAGCAGGTTGTTCCCCAAAATCTCGCAATACATGGCCCCGGTCATCCTCTCCTTAATACAGTGCAGTCGCCCTGTCCCATGTGCAGAAAAACACCCCCAAAGCATGATGCTACCACCCCCATGCTTCACAGTAGGGATGGTGTTCTTGGGATGGTACTCATCATTCTTCTTCCTCCAAACACGGTTAGTGGAATTATGACCAAAAAGTTCTATTTTGGTCTCATCTGACCACATGACTTTCTCCCATGACTCCTCTGGATCATCCAAATGGTCATTGGCAAACTTAAGACGGGCCTTGACATGTGCTGGTTTAAGCAGGGGAACCTTCCGTGCCATGCATGATTTCAAACCATGACGTCTTAGTGTATTACCAACAGTAACCTTGGAAACGGTGGTCCTAGCTCTTTTCAGGTCATTGACCAGCTCCTCCCGTGTAGTCCTGGGCTGATTTCTCACCTTTCTTAGGATCATTGAGACCCCACGAGGTGAGATCTTGCATGGAGCCCCAGTCCGAGGGAGATTGACAGTCATGTTTAGCTTCTTCCATTTTCTAATGATTGCTCCAACAGTGGACCTTTTTTCACCAAGCTGCTTGGCAATTTCCCCGTAGCCCTTTCCAGCCTTGTGGAGGTGTACAATTTTGTCTCTAGTGTCTTTGGACAGCTCTTTGGTCTTGGCCATGTTAGTAGTTGGATTCTTACTGATTGTATGGGGTGGACAGGTGTCTTTATGCAGCTAACGACCTCAAACAGGTACATCTAATTTAGGATAATAAATGGAGTGGTGGTGGACATTTTAAAGGCAGACTAACAGGTCTTTGAGGGTCAGAATTCTAGCTGATAGACAGGTGTTCAAATACTTATTTGCAGCTGTATCATACAAATAAATAGTTAAAAAATCATACATTGTGATTTCTGGATTTTTGTTTTTAGATTATGTCTCTCACAGTGGACATGCACCTACGATGACAATTTCAGACCCCTCCATGATTTCCAAGTGGGAGAACCTGCAAAATAGCAGGGTGTTCAAATACTTATTTTCCTCACTGTATGTGTGTGGACTGAACCGAAGAACAATCCCTGATCAGTACACAGTGCCATGAATCGATGATGCATTGGACTGCTTGGCTGGAAGCAAGTGGTTTTCAGTGTTGGATTTAAGCAGTGGTTATTATCAGATCCCGATGGCAGAAGAGGACAAGTAAAAAAAAATGCCTTCATATGTCCCGTGGGATTTTACCAATTTGAGAGGAGCCATTAGGGGTTTCTCCTGAAGCTATTCCTGAGTGCTATGCGTTTCCTACGCGTTTGGATTTTGGATGTTTGACCCAGATAAGTAAGAAAGATCTTATCAAAGCACAAGATATCGACGCTGCAATATCTCCAGTGAAATGAGCGGTCAGAGAAGGATCCTCCATTCACTCAGTTAAAGGCGATGATCCAAGAGTCACACTGCTGCAGAGAGAGGCAAACAAGTTGTTGATAGCTGATGAGCTGCTCTACAGAGTAACAGAGAGACCATCTGGTACAGAGGTGCACCAACTTGTCCTTCCCAAGGAATATGTTCCCGTGGTACTCCGATACCACGGGAACCGGAGCTGTGAAAACAGTGCACCGCAATCATCTGTTACCTATTGGATTTCTAGTGAGACTGCCTACCAATAGTGATGAGCCACAGCTTCCCCACAGGCCTATAACTAGGACACAGCAGGGGCAAGCCCAAAGCCCAACACAGATTGTCAACAATGGGGATACTACATTCTCTTCAGAGTCTGATGATGAGGATGTGAACCCAACACGACCACTAGCCGTGAACTGGGGAGATTTTTTGTCACAGCCAGAGTTTGTTTCAACAGACTCAGACTCCAGTCCTTGATGAGGTCCCAGTTGCTCCACCAGTCGGAAACTTAGCAGAAGTTGATCTAAGTCCAGATACCGTCAACATTCCAGATACTGATCTGCCGCCCATCCTTGATCCAGAAGGAGACAAAGAGTTAGGAGAGGGAGCAGATGTAACCGAGGATGAAGGAAATTACCCTATAGATGAATGTTCAAAGAGGGTGAAAAAAACAGTGGTTCGTCTGAGTTATGATGAGCTCGGAAAACCCTCGGTGTGCATGTGGGAAGCGGCACTTACAGAGATTCAAGATGCCATCCATGCCAGACAGTTTGGTGTAATGCTATGGCCTTATGTTCTGAGTGTCATAGTTTAAATCCTGCTATTCGGTATAAGCAGATTCAAGTTCTTCTTACATCTAAAATGTAATTTGATTGGGACATCAAATATTTTAGAAGTGTAGCCCTGGTGTAAATCTAAGGGATTGAAACCAGCTAGTTTCTACATAAAGTATATGTAGGAAACAAACATTTTAGTAATGCAATTTAACTGAAAGTACTTTAGTTTTAAAGAGAAATAAAAAGGGGCTAACCGAGAGCTTAAAACACTTTAGTTCTAAATTAAACATTACTGTAGTCTATGTAAGTACTGTAAGACGTTAAAAGTTAGAAGTTAAAATACATGTTCTAAGTGGTTTTGAAGATTAACAGTGGTGTAAAATGAATACTATTTACATGTATTGTGCTTTTATTTTGAAGTGTATTATATTTATTGGTCAGTTTTGTTGTCGGTCAATGTCGTGTGTGGTGAATGGTTGAAAGTGAGGAAGTGAATGACTGAGGGAGGGGTTTTTGAACGGAACACGAGGACAAAGCGGACACAAGGGATAGATAAGAGAGAGAATCGCAAATCAAGAGGAGTAAAAAGAAAAGACTGAGAAACATCGAGAAACATCGAGAGACACGAGAGTGGCGAGCCGTGAACACTACGGCATTTTACTTGTTTGGAAACAGTGTTTGGAACAAAATTTGTGCGAGTGTTTACGGCTGAAGCTGGAGCTAACGGCGGGGAGTGCTGATTCAGAGGACGACTGCGTGATTCCTGCTGAGGAGGCCTTTACTGCCGCTGGTGGCTGGTTTTCTTTCTCGTGTTGGAGCTGTGTTTCTTGGACTGGTCGTCGTAAGTTGGATGCTTGTTTCACCGAAGATAACATTCTGACCAACCCGTTCTCATTCCGAACTCGTAAAATAAGGACATTTGGACAGTGGCTGTCAGCGTCTGATGGGACGTAAAAGGCGTCCTTCAGCGTATTTATGTAACGTACCGGGGAGAGCAACATTTAGATAAGATTTTGTGAGTAGTATGTAAGGGCGAATTTCCGCACTAGGAGGTTGGTTGGGGTGGCGGATGGGTCAAACACAGGACTTTCACCCAGGAGAGCGGGTTTCGCGTCCCGCTTGTCACGCTTGCTATAGTCGCAATAGTCCCGACCAAGCACATTTACATTCACGTCCCGCTTGTCACGCTTGCTATAGTCGCTTTTTTCTTTTCTCCCGCGTGTCACAGAACCGTACGCCCACTCACAACCCTTTCCTAAACCCAACCATCCCGTTCTTCCCACGTGTCACGGAACCGTAAGCCCACCCACGACCTTTTCCTTAACATAACTACATCAAAAGGGACGGCAATAGTCCCGACCAAGCACATTTACATAAAACGCTAAAGGAGACCTTTAGCGTCAATAAGAACGACAAAGGCACCTGACCAAACGTCCCTATTTTACGAGATGGGTGTGAGAATGTGTTGTTCTGACGGACGCAACGCAAGCGAGCTACGATCAGGCTTGCCACGTGTTTTTTTCCCTCTCCATCTCGGTGTGTGTGTGTGTGTGTGTGTGTGTGTGTGTGTGTGTGTGTGTGTGTGTGTGTGTGTGTGTGTGTGTGTGTGGTACCACCGTAGTTTAGTAGGGTTTGAGTAAGTTAACTGGACATTGAAACTGTTGTATGGATGTGATTTGTGTTGTTTTTTTTGTTTTTTTGTTATTCAATTTATAGGTAAACATTCATGGTAGCTACCTTAAAGGGGTGATAGAATGCAAAACCGATTTTACCTTGTTATAGTTGAATAACGACAGTTTGGTGGGTAAATAGGACATACATAGAACCTCAAAATCCCATTGGCATCCCTTTCCTCTGCAGATATCACAATTTGAAACTGCCTCTGAAAACTGGAAAATCTCAACGAACCACCGAGTTGACGTCAACAACAAGACGGTGGCTCCTCCTTATTTGGCTCTAGTCTCTACCTTTGTCACGCCCCAACATTTACACCACTGATCTGAGATCAGGTAGTCTTCTGAATAGGTTGCGCAGATCTCAGAAATTGTATACATTGTTCGTCTGCTATTTCAACACTAAATTCACTTCTGAGACTTTTTATGCAAGAAATCAACTAGCAGGTCAAATATGGGCCGTTTTATGAAAATTGATGGCTAATTGCAAATTTTGTCCGACTGTGTGTTGGAGTTCAGCGGCCGGTGCTGCCTGGGTTGCTGCCTCAGTGCCTGGCCTGTCCTTCTTCACAGACACTGGCCTGCTGGTCCGCGCAAAGTCACTGTGTCTGGGTTACTGGACTACCAAATTCACAAAAATGCATTAAATTGAAATCGGACACAAGTGTTAGTTTTGTAAGACCTTGGGGTAGCTGTAATATAAGTGGCGTGACGAAATTCAAACTGTAAATATATTATAGTTATGCCGGCAGCCGGCCAGCTCCGCGGAGCCCCGGTAATCCAGTAACCCAGAAATGGTGACTTTGCCCTGGGTATGGAGCCCAGCAGGCTGCCGCTTTCTCATCAGACTGTGTGGAGCTCCTGAAGTCCGACACGCCTTACCAAATTTGCAATTAGCCATCAATTTTTGTAAAACGGCCCATATTTGTGCTTTATATAGTTGATTTCTCGCATAAAAAATTCTCAGAAGTGAATTTAATAACGAAATAGCAGACAAACAATGTATAACATTGCAGTGTCTGAAATATGAGACCTGGGGCCTGTTGCACAAAAGTAGAATGAAGAAATCCAGGATAACTGAAAAAGCGCAGCTTGACTTAGTGTGGTCCGCTCATCGCGGCTTAATCGGTTGCACGTTTGCCGAGCCAGGATGAGAGGGTGAAGATATGTCAAGCCAGGTGTAGATAGCTGGGATAAGTGCACGTTCACGGCTTTCTTAAATAGACCACGGTATCGATCACAGATTTACTGATGCAGAAATGGAGAAGACGCGTGCGGCATATCTTTAACCCGCTGAGCAGCAGCGGTTAATGGAAAATTACGAGGAGGTGAAACGTAATATGCAAAAAGGGAAATACGGCTGTTGTTATCAGACAGAAAAGAAGCGCAACAGACAATAGTGGACCGACTGAATGCATAAGGATTTAAAAAGATCTACTTAGGGCCTACTAGTCACTCCACATTTTTGCAAAGTTGTACACTCTGAATTGCTTTTAATATGCTTGTTGTATGTGTTGGTTTTATTGCTGTATCCGTTTTACCTACCTTGCCTTAAAAGTGAGCAGAGGGAATTCATTCCTCGGTCAATTTACTCTAAGGACTAGGCTTAATTTCAAACCCTTATTCATGTAAGAATATGTTTTACAACCATATGCACAAATCTCTATAAGCTATGTCTAATTCTAAATATCTTTCTACAATTAATGTTCATACAGAACAAACATGACTGGACAAAAACTAGAAAAATAAGTAAGTGACTTCAATTCACTGTACACTGACTGTAAACAATATAGCCTATTATTATTCATGTTTTTTTTCTCACTCCCAAGCACCAAGATGCGTGACAGCACCAAAATGAAAGATTAAGAAGCTTTGTGGCATTCCAACACATTCTCACTCCCATCTCGTAAAATACGGACGTTTGGTCAGGTGCCATTGTCGTCGTTATTGACGCTAAAAGTCTCCTTTAGAGTCCGCTGAACGGCGTGGGAGGATCCTCCTGCTTCCCCCCGCCTCTCCACGTTGCACGGGCAAATTCACGGGGAGAGCAGTGGGGGAAAAGCCCATTTCCTCCGCACTGTCCCATGTGTTACAAAGATAAACCAGTTAAAAACTATTCCAGACAGGCCAACATGCTCATATAATCTATCTAAGAGAATAAGGTGGTCTACAGTGTCAAAAGCAGCACTCAGGTCAAGTATCACCATAACCGAAAGGCTTGTTTTTGTCTAGATTTGTTCTAATATCATTCACAACTTTCAGCAGGGCTGTCTCTCTGCTGTGATGTGTCCTAAAACCTGAATGAAACATTTCTAATTTGGTGTTTGAATTTAGGAAGGTACTTAACTGATTAACTATTTTCTCTAAAATGTTGCTTAAAAATTGAAGGTTTGAAATGGTCTATAATGGTTTGGTGTTAAAATGTCCAGGTTCCCTTTCTTTAACAGGGGTTTTACTAATGCCATTTTCAAATCAGTGGGGAAGACTGATCAAGCTTTAGGGAGTAATTTACTATGGTGAGTATGTCTTCAGATACAGAAGTAAAAATTGTTTTAAAAAGGGAGGCTGGAATTGGATCAAGGGAGCATGAGTAGGACTTCCGTTCTTTTAGCACTTTTCTCAGTGTTTCAGCATCAACCAGGTCAAAAGATTCCATCTTTACATTACACACAGACTGCAGTGTATTGCAGTAAAAGTGTAGTGTGCATTTTTTGCTGGCAGATACCAGATCTAATGATTATTTTGTCCCTGAAATAACCATAAAACTCTTCACATTTAGAGCCAGGTAGCTTGTTATTGAAGTTTGCTGTGGGATGTAAAAGTGAATCTATTGTACTAAAAATAATTCTGGGATTGTGGATGTTATAAGTATAATTGCCGTGATTTTCTAATAGCCTTATTGTAGATTGAGTTTTTCTGTGAGTATGTTGTGATGAATGGTTAGTTTTGTTTTCCGCCATCTACGCTCAGCAGTTCTGCACTCTTTAGTTCCATGGTTTGATTATTTTTCCATTGCGTAGCCTTTTTTAAGTTATTTTTCTGATTTTAGTAGTACAATCGAGCACGGTTTTCATTTTGTGGTTAAAAGCATTCACTAAATCTTTGCAGGATGACGGCAGAACAGAATTACTGTATGCTGCAATATGTGATGCAAGAGTTGTGGCTATGGCAGGGGTAATGTAGCGTTTTTTAACAGTAGGTTCTATTGTAATAGGAAAAGAATGGTCAAATCTGTTTAAAAAAACAAACAACAAAAAAAACAGTGATGGTCAGACTAAGCTAAATCAATGACAGAAAGATGTTGAAATTAAGTCCATTTGATATAACTAGATCCAGGGTGTGTCCATGTTTGTGTGTTGGTATGTTGACATGCTGTTTGAAAGACATACATTCCAGCAATTCTACAAACTCTTTGGCTCTCGTATCTCCCAGATTGTCAATGTGTATGTTAAAAATCACCAATTAAAATGCAAGTATCTGTTACGTGTGAAACTAAAGTTGAACTCAAGTGCAGACAACAACAACCGAGTCAAATTAAAGTTTAACAGGTTTATTGCAAATGGCTAAGTTCAGGAATGCAACCGGGAATGCAAAGTCCAAATCCAAAGGATTTCAGATACAGGGTACAGAGCAGGAGTGGTACTGTAATGTCCAAGTGTCTGTGCCCAATAGTACTGAGATCCAGTGTAGAGAGCAGAAATGGTGAAGCAGGAGTGAAGTGGCAGCAGGAGTCAGGTTCCAAGAGCTGTGGCAAAAACAGAACAAATCAGGGCGCGCAAAAACACAAGCGCTAGACACAAACCGCTAAAGTCAGCGGCAAAACTAACAATGATCTGACGAAGAGCGGTAGGTTGACCGAGTATTTGAAGCAGAGGTGATTAGTGTTGATGAGCCGCAGCTGGAACCCTGACTCCTGCACACCAGATTTCACTCCTGCAATTAAGGACAGACAGAGGGGAGGGGTAGAGCAGAGACAGAGAGGCCTAACAGCAGGCCTAACAGTATCATAACTTGTGTGTCTTAAACATTGACCTCTGTGTGTTTTCACTTCATCTAAGTTAATGTGAACATTTTGGTCGCCTAAAAATGTCTTGTTCAGCATTCGGTTGCACCTTGCTAACCAAATAGCGCTAGCTATTTGTCTGGACTTTCTCTAGGAAGAAAAAGTCAAGTGATGTAATTCCTGTCCTACAGTAAACATTCTCAGTTAACAACATGCAAAGTGCATGTAATAACATAAAACCTTTGGTAACAAGTGTGGAATGCTCCATAATTGAAAGGTATTAATCATAGACTGGTATACATTTATAAAATATCCAACGAGAGCCGATTCCATCACCACGTTTGTTATCCTGCATAAATAGCCATATGCTTTTGTTTACTTACAAACAACTGGAGATTCTGCATGGACAATGAATGAAATGAAACAAATATGCATCAGAGTATATTTATTTAATTATGGCCTTGTTATGACCAGGGGTCAAAGTGGGATTTGGCAGGTGGGAACGCTATACGTTTGAAGAAGCTCAGCTGGTTCGCCTGTTACTTGTCCTTCCAAAGTTGTAAAAAATGCCAGGCTGCCAACAACTTTATCTTCATTTCACTCAACTGACTTGAGCAGTTTAGATCAAAGCCACTTGACTGTCAGGCTGTTAAAGGGATACTTCACCGATTTAGCATTAAGCTTTGTATCAGCAGAAACACAGTAGTTTTTTTGAATGATCGTGCTTCCCTCCCTCATGTCCCCCTGAGACAAGAGATCTCTGTATTGTGGGTCTGGAAAAAAATCTTTTTTTGCCCAGACGCAATGGACTACAGCCAGTAGTAGGAGCTACTTCCGCATGTTTTCACCCAGCCCACAGGGGGTTGGACTGTCGTCTTTCTCCGAAGATTGCTGAGGCAAAACGAGCGTCAGCCATCTTGAATCCTCGCTTACTGGCTTCTCAGCAGAAAACGTTTAGATAAATAGATAGATTTATTCATCCCAAAGGAAATTTTAGAACAACAATTATGTGCATTCAAACTACCGCACAAGTGTACCACCGGGATACGTTGGTACAGATCTGAGAATATGCAGGACACTTTATTACAGACGGAATACTCGACACACTACGCGAGTTTCACCCGCTGGCTATGGAGACCAGCGGTGTTGCTCCATGCATCTGGCCGGTAAAGGGACATCATCAGCGGGGAACGTTGAACGAGTGTGCCAGTGGAAAGCTAACGCTAGCCGGCCACTTGTTCCATCAATCCTGCTTGAAAGTGTCTGCTCATTAGACAACAAACTGGACTACATCCAACTTCAACAAAACTCCCAACGCGAGATCAGAGACTGCTGTGTTTTTGTTGTTGTGGAAACATTGCTGTATCGGACTATTCAGCTACCAGGCCGGCTGCTATGTCGCCGGTAAGACTAGCTAGTTGAGGTGGAACTGCTGGTGGAGTTTGTGACTGTAAAATGCTGACATTCTACATTCCACGCAAATTTACGGCTGTTTATACTCTGTGTTTACAGGGTTTACAGCCCACAAGCGCTAATGCTAGTATACCTGTTAGCTGAACTTTACGGAGCATATAATGTGTGTGCAGTGCACTAAATGTAGCTTGTTTCGTATGTCGTTTTTATATAAAGTTGTTTTTATATATTTTAATTGTGTAACCACTTGAGCCACAGTGAAACGCTGTTTCGTGTATATGGTTGAAATGACAATAAAACGCACTTAAGTTGAGTTGACTGTCTCACTGTCTGTCTGTAAATGGTAGGCGTGGCTTGGGACGCTAAAGCAGCGAAGCAAGTGCATTCTGGGATTTGGTGTCTTTCATCCACATGAGCCAAAAACACATTTTCTGTCTTTTCTCGGCCTAGAAGCCACCAATTTCTAAAGAAATTCACATTTCTACTACATAAGTGACCCAATTTAAAGATATATTTATCTTTCCAATGGTAAAACATCCCTTTAAAGACTTGAACTAACCCCTGACACTGAACTCACAGTTACCAATAAAAAATAAATCCAACAGCTTTTAACCTGGCTAGGGTTAGCAGGAGGATTTTAATGTTTAATGTATTTTCTACATCACGCAATGATAGTTAAGGTCAGATGAGAATTTGTTTATGGATTTATGGACTGGTATATGTCAGTGTTTAGTCAAGATACAGTTTTGAAACCATTTTCTATTTTGAATGGCAGCACATAATCACACCTTTTGTTTTCCCGGGTCAAAATTGACAGTTTATAAAGCATAGAAAAGTATTATTTATCACTCAATTCCGTGTCAGCCTTTTTTAGCCTACTTCATTCAAACTCATTACAACTAGTTTTACACTTTTTCTTTGCATTTGTGGTCAACAGACCTCATTTACATGAAATTATATCTAATTTCTGTGTAAAATGAGGAGAAATGATTAATTGTTTTGGATAGTAACATAGTGGTATCTGACAATTATTAGCCAGCCAACTGATGCAATTCTAAACAAACAACAGAGGGATAAATAAAAAGGACAAAACTATTTCACAAAGAATTGTCTTCTGTGTGTGTGTGTGTGTGTGTGTGTGTGTGTATGTTCATTTGCTGACAAAACCCAGGGAAGACCACAAATGCTATAAAATTTAATAAAACACCCAAAATTCAATGAAAGTAGTGATCATTAATTTTACTTGCAAAGAGTGTTGTAGGGAACCATCCATGTTATTTTTTTGGATAATTTGGTTGAAAGAAACCCATATTTCTGATAAAGAAACTTTGAAACTTTAGCAAGGATGGCTACTTCGTAAACTAATATAACAGAATAAAGGTTAGTAAAACACAGTAACTATGTAACTAAAGTATTTCAAACTATTTACATGCGGCTGTTTAGGTATTGCTGTTCATTCTAGCATTGCCAGACCTATCTCCACAGCGCTGCAAGAAACAGTTCAAATTACATGTCAGCTGCATAGACTGTGTGTGTGTAAAGCTTCGCTGCTGTGCTAACGTTAAGATTGCTTGTGAAGGATGAGTCACTAATGTAACTAATGTTAGTCACACAAGAAGATACAAGTCAAACCAAACAATGATTATAATACACAAAAATATTAAGTCACAAGTGAATAATACAAAATACTGACGACATGTGTTTTATCCAGTAATGTTAGTCTAACAGCTCCACTGTTATTTTTCCAATATGCATCCAACAGGTGTTGTGTCAAATAGAGGGCTGCATTGGGATTGGGTCCCAACGCAAATCTCGCGGGAGCGGGCGGTTTTAACTTTGCTGCGGGTGGGAGCAGGCGGCTAAAAAAAACACTGCGGGATCGGGATGTAGCCTGGAACCCCCCACGCCAGCAGAAACCATAGATATACATATATACTGACTGAGTATATACTATATAGCCCATCTATGAGCAGACACCAGCGTGTCAGAGCCTCCCAGGACAGGGAGCTCCGAGCCAAGGCTCCGTCCACCGTCCGCCCGCTCCCTCCCTCATCCTCGGCTCCTTCCTCCCCCTCTCTCCCTCTCCCTCTGCTCCTTCCTCCCCGTCTAACAGCAGCAAGCACCTGCCTTCTTTGCCTGCATCTTCTCCCTATTAACCTATAAAATGACGTGTTTTCTCATGCGGGACGGGAGAAGACACAACATCAATGCATCTCTATTATTGTGCGGGCATACATTTTTGTGGGTGCGGGTGGGAGTGGACATACACATTGCGAGAGCGGACGGGAGTGTAACACACACGTTGCGGGTGCGGGCAGTAATGGTCGGGAGCGGGATGAAGAAAACAGTCCTGTGCAGGGCTCTGGTGTCAAAGACTGTTCCTTCGTAGATTTGAGTTTCCTGCTAATAACGATCTAATTAGAGACCATCAGAATTGACCTATAATTCTCCGATTGGTTGATTTTATGGCAAACTTGTAACACTGTGACAAGTTGAGCGAGTGTGTGTGTCCAGTGCGCACAGAGTGCAGAAGTTGAGAGAGAGAGAGAGAGAGAGAGAGAGAGAGAGAGAGAGAGAGCGAGACATGACCGGAGTGCAGCAGAGCAAGAGTTTTTGAGAGGAATAAATATAGTTAATATGGATAATAGCAAACATGCAAATACATTTGAGCACGGTATAGATATTTGTTTGCTCAAATGAAATTAGGTTTTGCTTATGTATAATTTTCTCTTTAAAATGTAATGTATGTGCTTGCAAAATATGTCTTTGTGCTGAAAATATAAAATGTCTCGCTCAGGAATGAGGCAC
Source organism: Zingel zingel (assembly GCA_023566125.1). Taxonomy (NCBI): domain Eukaryota; kingdom Metazoa; phylum Chordata; class Actinopteri; order Perciformes; family Percidae; genus Zingel; species Zingel zingel. The sequence goes on from CM042324.1 coordinate 33,448,307, forward strand.
AAATATTACACCATAGTGCGTGGGTTAAGCTGTTCATATATGTTCGTATATCTGTGTAACATACGCTGCACAGAAAAGTGTGTGTGTGTGTGTGTGTGTGTGTGTCGTGTGTGTGTCTGTGTGCGCTGCAGGCCTGTGCTCTAATAATTAGTCTTGCCATCTGTGTGTCAGAGGGTGGCAGCCATACGCCCTCTGTCTTGTCCCTTAGGCCTCTAGCTATAAAACTATACAGAATGATCAATGTCACCGCACAGTTAAGTCTCTTAGTTACAAAGTCAGAAAAACACGAAAAAAATATGTTGTCTGTCTGTGTACGTTGTCCGTCCGTCCCATTCTTGTGAATGCGATATCTCAGGAACCCATAAATGGAATTTCTTCCGATTTGGCACAAACATCCCATTCTTGACAATATTCTAGAAAGCCTTGAGGGAATCTCTTCATATTCTGAGTTAATACATTTGAAGGCCCTCGAAAGGCAATTGCATTTATAGACACTATGGAGTGAAAAGCTGACTAAGGTGGTATAATGAGGTCTAGTCTCTTCCTCAATGTGGGATTTGCTCTTCTGTGCTTATCACTGTTTGGTTTACTTCTTCCTCTGGTGCTGATGGCGCTAATATAGGATGCTGACTTGGACACTGGTTTGGGCACACATTAGCAGTGCACGGGAGGCAGAACGAGTGGACCGTGTTTAGTCATCACCACTATGTATTTTTTATGTGCTCAGAAGATGGTTGTGATATTTTAATATATATGCGTCGATATTAAAGGAGAATTTAGTTGTCGGGGCAAGTTTTAGGGTGCCTTTGTGCCTCTTAACATAAACAAAATGCAATTAATATGTCTATGCCACATGAACAACCTTACGTGTCAACAAGATGCGTTTTCAACTCAGACATTGTTTAAATTCACCTACCCTGGTCCCTGTCTCGATCCTGCCGGTAGCTAGCTTGCCCTGCTAGCTGATAGCCGTTAGCTGCTAGCTGCCATCCGGTGAGTGTATTCAGACAGGCTTCTGTGATAATCATCCCAATAACAATCTACGGAGCGGCGGTGGTGTGGCTATGTCCTCCAGAGGACTGGTCATGTCACGTCTTGAAGTTTATTCCCCCCTAATAAAAGACAGTAGTGCGGTAGTAGCTGCTAGCTGCCCTCCGGTGAGTGTATTCAGCCAGGCTTCTGTGATTATCATCCCAATAACAATCCACGGAGCAGCGGTGGTGTGGCTATGTCCTCCAGTTACTGAAGACTAGCTTTAGTTTGGAGCAGCAAGTTCATCTGCCTGTTGCACCACTGTCTGTCTCGTTCTTTCCAACTCTTGTGAGGCTAGTTCTTCGTCTGTATACTCGGGTTCAAATAAATAAGGACGACTATCAAACTCAAAAGGCTCTTCCGTGTGTTGTAAATCTGCTATATTCTCCATAGTTACGTTACTCCAAGCTTCTTCCCTCGTAAACAACTCCGCTCTTCACTCTTCACACACTACGTTCCGATCTGCACACTACTGTTTACCTTTTCCTGCTGCAACTGAATTGCCAGGAGACCAATACTGTGCAAGCCACAGACATCGTTTATCCCGTTTCCATGTAGTTACATAGTCACTGATATGGTCATAACCGCTACAGTGCTAAATTATCTATTTTTGAGGGGGAAATAAACTAAACTTTTCACTGCGAAGGCATGATCTGTCCTATGCAGGACATCCACCAGACCACTGGGCGCTCGGGGGATTTTTGTTGGTTGCGGGAGGGGGACAAAGGCTACTTGCCTGGCTAAGGGTACTAGCTACCACACAGATCGACACTGAAAAGCCTCCTACCTACCAACACCAGATCGATCACACAAAATGGATGAGCTACAAATACACACGGAACTGCTGCGTGATGATTTTTTCACAAAAGCCTGGCTGAACACATTTATCACGGATGGCAGATAGCAGCTAGTAGCTAACAGCTAGCAGCTAACAGGCCAAGCTACCCACCGGCAGGATCAAAACAGGGTAGGTGAATTTAAACAGGTGAAGGTGAAGTTGGAAGGTTACGTCTAGTCTTGAAAGAAACAAACATGATGTGGTCACTTATAAATTCAGAAAGGAAATTACAATACTGTTCTGGGGGGGGGATATTAAGTTGATAGTGGACCCAGTTCTGTTTTACAATGGGGCTTTAGCACGCAGAGCCCCTGAGCCTCTCTCACATTGCAGAGAATTTGGAAGGCTCTGGGCTTGGTGGAACTTTGGAGAATTCTGAACCCATCTGGTAGAGACTATACATTTTATTTCGTCAGTGCACAATACATATTCTAGAATAGATTTGTTTTTTAATGTCATGTCATGTGTGATAGAAAATATCGTAATTCCTGATCATGCATTTGTGTGCCTAGAACTGTTCTAGAAGGTGGTCTTATAGGTGGCGCCTTAACTCCTCCCTTTTACAGGAGCCAGAAAACATCTTAGGTCCAGGCTAAAAGATTACTTGGCGATCAATTGAATCAGAATCAGAATCAGAATCAGAAAGGGCTTTATTGCCAAGTACGTTGCACATACAAGGAATTTGTCATGGTGCTGTTGGTGCATGTCACACATTCAAATATAAGAAGGATAAAAAAGAATATAAACAATATAAATATAAACATATACACACAGAATGTATTAATAACGATAAAATAAGTAAATAAATAGTAAAATAAGTTAAATAGTAGTAAAAAGGAATGCTACAGCAGAATAGGTACAGTGGCATGAGGAGCCCGAGGTGGGGTGTGGAGAGAGTCAGGGTGGTTTCCGGGCCTTGTTGATAAGACTAGTGGCGGAGGGGAAAAAACTGTTCATGTGGCGTGTGGTTTTGGTCCTGATGGACCTCAGCCTCCTGCCAGAGGGGAGTGGCTCAAAGAGTTTGTGTCCGGGGTGGGTGGGATCGGCCACAATCTTTCCAGCTCGCTTTAGAGTCCTGGTGGCATAAAGGTCCTGGAGCGGCGGCAGATTGCAGCCAATCACCTTCTCTGCTGACCGAATGACACGCTGCAGTCTGCCCTTGTCCTTGGCCGTGCTAGCAGCGTACCAGATGGTGATAGAGGATGTGAGGATGGACTCAATGATGGCTGTGTAGAAGTGCACCATCATTGTCTTTGGCAGGTTGAATTTCTTCAGCTGCCGCAGGAAGTACATCCTCTGTTGTGCTTTCTTGACGAGGGAGCTGATGTTCAGCTCCCACTTGAGGTCCTGGGAGATGATAGTTCCCAGGAAGTGGAAAGACTCCACAGTGTCAATTGTGGAGCCACAGAGGGTGATGGGGGCAGGTGGGGCTGGGTTCTTCCTGAAGTCCACAACCATCTCCACTGTCTTTAGAGCGTTGAGCTCTAGGTTGTTTTGCTTGCACCAGGTCACCAGGTGGTCAGCCTCCGACCTGTAGGCGGACTCATCACCATCAGAGATGAGTCCGATGAGGGAGGTGTCGTCCGCAAACTTCAGAAGCTTGACGGACTGGTGACTGGAGGTGCAGCTGTTAGTGTACAGGGAGAAGAGCAGAGGAGAAAGAACGCAGCCCTGGGGGGATCCGGTGCTGATGGACTGTGAGTCGGAGACGTGTTTCCCCAGCTTCACATGCTGCTTCCTGTCAGACAGGAAGTCAGTGATCCACCTGCAGGTGGAGTCAGGCACACCAAGCTGGGAGAGCTTCTCCTGAAGCAGAGCCGGGATGATGGTGTTAAAGGCAGAGCTGAAGTCCACAAACAGGATCCTGGCGTAGGTTCATGCGGAGTCCCGGTGCCGGAGGATGTAGTGGAGGGCCAGGTTGACTGCATTGTCTACAGACCTGTTGGCTCTGTAGGCAAACTGCAGGGGGTCCAGGAGGGGGTCGGTGATGGCTTTGAGGTGTGAAAGCACAAGGCGCTCAAAGGACTTCATAACCACAGAGGTCAGGGCAACGGGTCTGAAGTCATTAAGTCCTGTGGTCCTTGGCTTCTTGGGAACAGGGATGATTGTTGAGGACTTGAAGCAGGCTGGCACGTGACATGTCTCCAGTGAGGTGTTGAAAATGTCTGTGAACACTGGAGACAGCTGATCAGCGCAGTGCTTCAAGCTTGATGGGGAGACAGCATCCGGTCCAGCAGCTTTCCTTGGATTCTGTCTTCTAAAGAGTCTGTTGACGTCCCTCTCGTGGATGGAGAGAGTCGTCACTGAGGTGGGAGGGGGGGTGGAGGGGGAGGGGACCGTTAAGGAGGGCATTGATGGGGAGGCCCAGGACCCTGTTGAGGTGGGGGAGGTGGAAGTGATGCACAGTGGCTGTAGCTGTAGGGAGGTGTTGTGGGGGATGGTGTCAGGACTGTCCTTTTGTCTTTCAAATCGACGGTAGAACTCGTTCAGGTCGTTGGCTAGGTGTCGGTCATTGAAGGAGTGGGGGGGTTTAGGCTTGTAGTTGGTGATCTGCCTAAGTCCTTTCCAGACAGTCGCAGAGTCATTAGCTGAGAACTGGTGTTGGAGCTTCTCAGAGTAGCGTCGTTTAGCCTTCTTCACTGCCTTGCTAAACTTGTAAAATTGGTCCTCGGTGTCGTCTTCAGGGGTGGCATGGGAGGCTTTAAAGGTGGTGATCATACAACATGCTTCATTTCGTAAGAGGACTAGTGCGCAAGCACTGTTAGAATTAGAAAGTAAAATCAAATATGTGGAAACAGAGATTAAGTGAAGAATGTTGCAGGACGGCCTGAGAAAACTGACTCAATTAAAATACCAACACAATAAAATTCTATCTCAGAAGGTTAAATTTAATGTACTAGTGCAGTGCCCATTGAAAATGTGCCTGTTTGGAACGGGCTGATTGCTTGGCCTGTGGTATTGCTGCTTGTAGAATTTATCAAAACCAAAGTGTACCTCAAAATGACATACAGAAGGACCCTGGACCAGTTAACATGCAACTCCACTGTATAGCCTATCTATTGACTTAGTGTAGGCTACTTCTACATCAGAGGAAGACATAGGCACCCATGGAAAATACCGAGCACCCACTGAGCACCCACGTGTGCCAGACTGCCAGTAGGCTACATTCATTTACAATTAAACATTGCAATTGGTGCTAAGTGGAGCATCTGTCATAATGTGATTGGTTATGTCGCTGTCACTCCCCTGCTCCATATCCTATCCACAAATGGACCTTTTTCACAGCAGACATTTTGACTTGTCATAGTAGGAAAAGCACAGCTGAAATTAATAACCTTAACGATGGCTCAATTCCATCAAGTGTCCCAGTAAGCTATTTCAGTGAGTCAGCATGACAATACCAGGGCCTCTCCTAAGTGGAATGCAGCCATCATTAATGGTTTTTAATACACCTGTGCTTTTCCTACTATGACATGTCAACATGTCTGCCGTGAAAAAGGTCTATCACAGCGTCTCTTGTATCAAAACGCCTCCACCCCCCCACCCCCCACAGTGCGTGCAGGTAGGTAATCAGAGTGAGAATTAAATGGACAGATTTGTTATTAAAAAAGGATGCAAGTGCATCAACGACATCCACCACCAGTGCAGAGAGTTCTTAATTTCCCACGAAGCTGATCGCGGTTGATACCCCAGAATCGGCTACTGTGCGCTGGATACAGAGCACCGCGAGCTGACGGTCGTGGTGCTCCGTCAGGTCAGCGGTAGTTGGTGGTCAGTTAAACTTCTCATGTCCAATCCTATTTGTATTTGTGAGAAGTGGCGCTGTCCTGAGTTGAAACTTTAAGGCTTTATTATCGAGTTAATAGTGTGTTTGTTTCGGCCGCTGTCCGTTTCCTAAGGTTCTGAAATGCAAACTTTTTTTTTTTTTAAAGGGCATGCGCCCGTGAGCACCCACCGAGGAAAACATAAATCGGCACCTACGGAGGAAGACATTGTGCTTCTATATTTACCTGACAGAGAACATTGCAGAATCAGAATGTAATCACAAAATATCACAATTAAAATGTGGAATAATCAGACATTAGCGTCATGGACTCATGGCACTGCGCTACCCACCCTGAGAGAGCGAGAGAGAGAGAGAGAGAGAGAGAGAGAGAGAGAGTGGTCTCATGTCGGATCGTTAACTAATTTAAAATTTCAGCAGAGGTGTTCATATCCATACAGGTATAGTTGCTTGACGGTTAACGGTGAAGTAGGGGATTTGAGTCACGGGGGTATTTTGGCGACTTAATTAACCCGACGCAGGGTGAGTGATGAAATCTGATGTAGGCTATCTGCCCGGTTCAGCTCTGAGATTTTCTTGCATTGCACAGCGCTCTGAAGGAATAATCTCTGAGATTAGGCTACGTTATGTTCTGCCAGCTCACAGCAATTTAATACAATAGCAGGAAAAGAGTCAGAGGCGCAGATGTGCAGGTTACCTCCCCCCCACCCCCCCCCCAAACACGGACACACATACAGATACGTCTCGCTTTATACGATAGATAGCTTGCCTATAAGTGACATCACGCTCTGTCTGCACTTGTTGTAGCTGGTTGTGCTTTGCATGTCTGGGATTCTGAAATGTCCTTACATTCGGGAATTGTCGTTTGTTTATTCAAAGTCAAAGACAGTCCAAAGTAGTGCTACTTTGCACACATTTTAGCTGCCAAAGCTCCGCTGCTCTCTCTCTGGTCCTGCTCACTCAGTGAGCAGAGGGGGAGTGGCCAGCGGCTAGAGCGGCAAAAGCCAATGTGTGCTTATTTTACCTATATATTTAACGATATCTTTTGCATTTCTTATCCGAACAACGTTAAACTTGGCACTGCACTTACTCATGCCCATAGCGAGACAGCTGTAAAGTTTGAAATCCATCAGACTAACGGTTCAAGAGATATGCTCTTAACACACACACAGACAGACAGACGTTCCTGCAATTTTAGATAGATAGATAGATAGATTCAAGGGCAAGCCCAAATTATTTTGTATTGGGAGACAAAGCAGGTAAATTACTTGTTAAAGGTGCAATATGTAATATATTTACTGTATTAAATAAAAAAATGACCACAATATGTCATCATATATTAAGGAAGCATGCAAAGTTGAAATACTATCTTTTCTGACAACAATGCCAGTGTTTCCCACAGATTAGAAGCCAATCTGCGGTGGCCACCCCGTGTCTAACCAGGGGGCTCCAAAATAATTCCTTCATTCATAATTCGTTACACAGAACTTTATTTTCTACACATCTAACACCCTATACAAATTCCTCCACAGCTGTACAAATTCCACACCCTATACTAAATTTAGTATAACAACCTACTTGCTGTAAAGTTTGCAACTTTTGTCAGAGCACTTGATTTTGCGGGGCTTGCTTAAAAAAGATTGTAATGCCCTATCATAAGGGAAGTCCTCAGGACAGGGTCCATTGAGGATATCCTCAGGCAAGCTGCCAGGTGTTCTCCTTGAAGTTGGTTCCTGAGGTCCGTTTTCACCTGAAGATAAAGCAAAATGCTAATTGATATCAATACAAAATGCACCAATATAAATACATTGGGAATTTCAATGTATTGCTATTACCCTGAGAAATCCCGTTCGCAGATTACAGAGGAAACCAGAGCAATGCTTGCAAGAAAAGCTCAGGCAGGGGTAGAGGTTGGCCCACTCATCAAACTCACTCGCCACTAAACTCAAGAGCTCCTCCTGGTTCTTGTTCTTGAAAGATAAGGGTTTGTCCTGGCGTGTGTGCATGTGTGTGTGTGTGTGTGTGTGTGTGTGTGTGTGTGTGTGTGTTGTGACCAGTCAAGTCAATTCACTCACCTTGAATATCCCAGTAAGGACATGGTTCTTGAACGAGAGCCACTCCTTGAATGACTTCCTTCTCATGTTGAGGACAAAATTTCCTGGAAAGTGTCTGCAGATGAGAGATGTTCATTGTATTGTCTGTTAGTGCACCTGATTGTGGCCCAAAGACATGGAAGGCTCCAAGGATGTCCAAATTATGGAATCTCTTCTCCAGATTTGTTTCCAGGCCAGTTATGTAAGGGTGAAGGACCTAAGATGACCAGATCAGCATCTTTTTAGGAAGAGCCTACACTCAGTTTTGATAATAGGCATTAAGTGCCAAACCAGTACGTTGAGTATGTTCAGGACTACTAATTATCTTTTTAAAGGTTTTAAAATGTACCATTGAGGCCTGCACTAATCAGTTTGCAATCTTGTCACATCTATGTGAAGACAGTGAAGCTACTTCTCATGCACTAAGCAAATTATCATTTACCTCTCGCTGGAATCTAGCCCACTGCCCCTCCCTTGACTCATCTTGGACCTCTCGCCCTCTCCTATCCCTCTCCTCCTCATGCTGTATGTTGTAGGCTCCAAGTCCTTGGGGATCATCAAGGTCCTGATGGAGGCAAGATAAGAAGGATACAGGGAGCGGAGTTTGTCAAGCCTCTTTGATTGTCACAGGAACCTAAATTAAAAAAAAAATGATTTCCTGCCATTTAGTACATGCAAACAATAATGTCAATGCATCACATCGAACAGATTTGAATTACATTGTGCACATTTATCATACCTGCTCTTTCATATGTATACAATTTACATGTGCTTTTTGGAAGACTTTAGACAGGCAGGCTAAAGTCTTCCAAAACATCGGCCTGGAGGTACACGGCAGCCACAAATCTGTATGTAGCACAGATTGTATAGATTCCCTTTGCCCCAGGACATTTGCGCACCTCTGCCTCCTCTGCCAAGACTCCAAGGACGGCACTAAGGTTCCTCTGTAGGGTCTCAATGGCCTTGTGCTGTGAAAGCCAGCGTGTGTCCTTCAGCGTGTGTCCTTCATTAGTATCAGAATAATATTACCTTTTGCTTTAAGTCACTGACACCAAGGGTGGTGGATGCAGCCTTGAGAGTGGCAGTACGATTTGCACTATTTCTGAAATATAAGTAAAGGTCCTGCAGGTCGTCCCTGAAAGTGGCCATGTATTTCACATTGTTTGATGAGTCTTTGCAGGGAAGGACCAGTCTGTGGGCAGCACAGGCCACGGTCACAAGTTTGGGGAAGCTGTCTGTTAGCTGCTTTGCAACCCCATTCACACGCCCTAGATTTAAAAAACAATACTTAGTTACAATATTTAGGGATTCAACTGCCAAGATACTAGAAATGGTTTTAAATAATTACCTGTCATTATGGCTGCCCCATCAGTCCCGAGCCCATACAGCCTCTCTGTTGAGATACCTTTGTCTAACACAATGGTGTCAGCTTTTCCATTTGGATCAATGACAAAATCCAGAAATTGATTAAATGGGAAAAAATTAATTTAATTAATTTTCCCTCTTTATCCATATATCTGTGAGAAAAGCATTTAGTATTCACAGTTCTTCAACAGGGACCCAGATGTATACAATTCTGACAAAGAAAATAAATGCATACCTGACATGCAGATTGAGCTGCCTGGACACAGACACATCTGTGCTTTCGTCTATTTCCAGGCTAATTGCCTTTGATGATCTTATGGCCATCGGAATAGGCTCCTCAATTTCATGAGATAAAATCTCAAGCATCTCATCAATTATTCGATGAGATCTGTAATTATTCCTCTGGTAAATCTAGACATTGGGAAAGGGGTACTTTATAACTTATTAAAAATGTATAGTCAATAATGTAAAGCTTAAATGTATGTTTAGATAATGGATAGGTGACATTTATCTTAAGGTTTAGGTGTGTTACCTTTAACTTCTTAAAATAATCACACCCCAAAAGCTCTGCCAGGCTCAAAAGCTTTGGGTAGTTGGTATGGTGGGTCATTACATTTTTTACAAGCCAGTAGAGGCACTTGAAGTCACCAATGATGGCCTCATGCTCTAGCACAATAGTAGGCTCAAAAGAGTCCATTACAGAGACACCTGTAAATGCCAAAATTGTTAGAAAATAATTTGGGCGTATACTAAATTACGTTATATTATTATTATTTTTTTTTTTATTATTTATGATCTGGTATTGGACTTAAGAATTACCAGATGTGACCCTTGTGTTCACTGGGACCCATCCAGTTTATTTGACATTTTGTATTGGCCTGGCATTGAGCTTCGGGGTCCCCCCGGTGACCCTCGCGTACTACGTGATGTCCTTTCACATGAACCGGGGGAGGGGGGGGGACCCCGAAGCTCAACGCCAGGTCAATACAAAACGTCAAATAAATGTATAGTTAAAAGTACATTAATAATAAAATTAGCTAAATAGCCAGACATTCCACAGTCATACTTTGTGTTTTTTTTTTATCATATCACATTACATAAATGCTAATGATCAATAAAAACAATATTTTTAATTATTTGTAAAGGATAACATATGCAGACATTAAGTTTACCATGCTGTTCTCTCCTACTCTTTCTTCAATGCCTAACAAAAATTAATAGTATAACTAATTACACTGGTCAGACTGTTCAGCTCTGTTTCAGACTGATACCTCCGGTTCAGGCTGGTCCTCATCCTCAACACGTGCCTTTTTCATTCGCAGAAAATACTTTTCAAAACTCATCTGGATTGAAGCAGAAAACATTCAGTGTAAGAGTAAAAAAAATGACCTAACATTATTTATAATAAGTTTATTTGATTCACAGCTGCTACATATGGTGTTTTGACCTCAACAACACAACTGCATTTTACCGCAAACTTGCGACTAGTTAACTTTAAAGCAGGCGAAATCACTTGTATGCTAAGGGTCGGGTCGGGACTCCAAAATTAACACACTGACAACATTGTATTCAGAATATAAAATATTTTTATAGCACTTTTAATGTGTGATTGTGTAAAGGTGTTGAACAGGATCAACAGAAATAGATTCTACCCGACCTAAAAACCTTGGCATGTTTCTAAACAGTTGCATCACCAGAGACATAAAACCCGCGTAAATATTGCAGATGTATTTGAAAGATGGAGACAGCTTAGAGCCTAAAAGGATGCTGAGTTGGCTAATTTCCTCCTGAAAAGGTAAACATTACGCTTCAGGCTAATTTATCATGGCTACTAGGGACGGGCATTTTCAGTCATTTCAACATTCCCGTTCTCACATTGAATTACATAGAGTACTCAAGTTAGTAACTCGCAAAAACAATTAAAACACGGCCAGTGAAGTGATCCCAACTGTCCACCAAACGAGTCAATGGCAGAATGAGCTGTTTGGCATTGGCAGCGAAGATTTGGCAAATTTTTCATGGCCGCAACCCAGTGCTGCTGCTTATCCCACAAATGCATGTTCCTTACAAATGGGGCACCATTTGAAAGGGAACTAAACAGACTTTCCAATGGTATAATATTTATTGCCAAAAAGCATTGTTACTACAGAGAAATAATCTACCAAACACAAATTTCCTTACTTTTTGTGCTAAATTTATAATCTGTGGGTACATATGGACTACCTTTATAAACTGCTGGGTCCGTCTGTGGGCTTGTCTTTTCTGGGCGGACAATTAATTTATCTTATCTTATCTTTTGGCGTTTTTGGCGAACTGCTTCCGGACAGTCTTCGTTGATTAATACATTTGAGCCTCTGGATCTAGTAGTGTCCTTCTGTGCGCCAGGCCGTCCGGTTCTGTGAACACGTTCCAACTTGATCCCTGAGATCTGCAGCTTATCTGAGAGGAGTTTACGTACTTGTTGCCAGTGGTGTAGTGGTCCCTGGAGAAGTGGGTATACTCTGTTTTCACTTTTTTTTTTTTTTAAGTAGTCCAGAAAAAAGCCCTGTTTTAGAAACAGTGACATGTAAGACTATGATTTAGTTTACCCCAAAATCTGTCATTTCTACTTGCTCACTATTATAAAATGATCATGACTTGATTAGGAGCAGTTTGTAGTTACTACTGGTCACACAAGCAGCCTGGATGAATGTAAAATGTATTTATCATGAGGCAAACATGATGTTTCGATTATTTTTTTGCACATTTATTTAAATAAAATACTTCAAATCTCAAGTTGACAATGCATCCTTGTTCATATTTCATCTTAAATAAAACACACAAATCATTCTCTTCCAAACATCAAAACCAATCAGATAAACTTAAAAGTGCACTGTCATAAAATTGAAATTATTTGGTTTTCAATAGCTGAACACTATTTTTATAGAATACTTCGTTAGATATATATAAATATGGCTACAAATATTGAATATCATCATTTTTTGAATTTCAAAGTTCATCCATTCTCTTGAGAGCAATACACCTTGCTCCTTGTCGATCCCAATGGAGTTCACACTGCTACAGACCAGACATCCTGCGAAGCATAAACAAACAATGTAACTACTCCTGTATCCACAGCTGTACGTGTGCATGGTCCTTTATACACACACACACACACACACACACACACACAGTTATATGTGCCCACTGTTTCAGAAGTTACCCAAACTAGCAATCTACCTAAACTTACCCAATTTTTTGTTTTTGGATCCCAAACAGGGGTTCTTGGATTTGAAGTCTTCTGTTTGTTTAGCACTCCACAGGTCTGGCCAGTCATTATTGATGTCTACAGAAACAACAAAAATAATTATGCATCTCCCTGTCTCTCTTTTTCACACACACACACACACACACACACACACACACACACACACACACACACACACACACACACACACACACACCTGTGATCACAATAGTCATCAGCAAGACATGGGTCCCCCTCTTTACATTAACAATCTGCATAACCAAGTGGAAATATTTTCAGCAAGTAAAGCCGAAGCATACAGGAGATTAGTGAGTGAAATACTTGGGAGAGTTTATTTAACAAAAAAACAACAAATTTAACACAAAATGTAATATAACAGTAGCATTGTAAAAAACTAACAAACATGAATACCTACAAAATAAATAGAACGGCAATAAAATAAATAACATCACACAGAAATTCATCTATTGTTACAAGCTAAATCAACATTCAAAATGAGGCTTAATCTGTCAAAATCACCTTTTGTTACAGTGTGAGGCTTCACTTTTCAATAAACTGGAGATGCAATTTACTGCCTGTATGTTCTGACCTGGTGGTGATCTGGGCCTAATTTGTGCCTCTTTACAAAAAAGTCAGCAGTATCTCCCTTCCTTTTCATTGTTATCTGTCCCTATACAAAATAAGACAGCCTGATTAGACCTCAATATTGTTTTAGGCTGAATCTTAAACTATTTGTCCCCATTCTTGTGTTTTAACTTACTTAAAAATCAACTACCAGCCTAGCTACTATAAAATTAAACTAGATCATATAGGTTAGTTAGGGCTAAGTAACTTGGCTGATGTTATAATTTAGGGCTAAGTAACTTGGCTAACGTTATAATTTAGACCTTTACAATAATAAACAAGCTTCATAGACATTGAGATAATCAGTTTCATCGGTCTGGTATGAAATTCTTATGAACTGGGTTGATTAAACACTTACTGAAAACCAACAATGCCCCGGTTTCCCCACATTATCCCAATCTACGTAGCTAGCTTCATAACGTTAGCTAGCCGACTCGCACTAACTACTGGCGGCAAAATCTCTTCTCCTCTAAATGTGCAGTCATATTGCCACTGGCAATTTGGCAGTAGTTTAAAATAATGATTCATTTGGAAACCACCTTAAAACTTACCTCAGAATGATGTCTTCCCTCAACTGGGGTGGCACACCGCCGCTTGTGTTATTTCTTCATCTGTTGTTTGGTCTGCTGCCGTTATCGGAGTCAAGTGGCACCTGAGGTTTTTTTTTGGGTTTTTTTTCACTGGCACCTGAGGTATTAGCGATATTTTCCTCGGCATGACCCGCCCTACTCTGCCTCTGATTGACTCATCAGTCCTCATGCCTAAAGTTAACCAATCTAATCAGTGAAAGCAGCGAGTACCAGCCAATTAGAGGCAGAGGAGGGTGGGTCATGGCTTCACTATCCTTGAGGAAAAAATCGGCAATCTGGCTCACAGATATTACTGAATGGTGCGCATCAGGGTGATTTAGAAGTGGGTATACGCAATGCTGACTGAAAAATAAGTAGATATACGCCGTATACCAGCGTATACCCTGGACTACACCACTGCTTGTCGCAGTTTCTGTCCAGCTCTCATTACCCGACTCGTGCACTCCATCAATCACAATGTTGTTTTTTTGCGACTGTCCCTCTAAGTAGTCCATCTTGCCCAGTAAAGAGAGGATGTTTTGACTGATAGTTGTAACATCAGCTCTCTGGCAGATTCTCTTTCCTCAGCCCATAGATCATCGTCTTTTTGTGTATAATGAAGGCTCTTGCGTAATCCACTTACTTCTCTCGTAATTTTGTCCAATCTCTTGTTGTTTGATTCAATCATTATATTTATTGGTATTTATTGGTTGGTCCAACAGATCTTTATAAAACAATTTCTGTTGTTCCATAAGCTCCCGGACTTGAGATAAACATAGTCCTCTCCTCTACCTTTCGGCGCCATGGTGGACAACACGTCCTCATGGAGCGTTCACAAGCGAAGTTCTTTCAAATTCAAAATAAGAGATATTACTTGACTTGACTTGGCAAACAACTCTTGTTTACTAAACATACACCTTCATGGAGTCAATAGCCCCCCCCAAAAAAGCATTGCAGATATGTAAAACAAGGTCATATATCTGAAGGCTTTTCAAATGTTTGTAGACCACGCAGCAGTGTGGTTAAAGAAGCCATATTAGCACAGCAGAAGATACCGAGAGGAGACATGAGAGAGCAATACGGTATCTACTACACAAGGAGATGGACTGGCAGCCAGGTGTGAAGACCTGCAGAACAGATCAAGACGGAATAACCTGAAAATTTACCGGGTGCCCGAAGGAAGTGAAGGAAAAGATTTAAAGGTGGAACTAATTCAATCTGTTCTTCATCCGATGCCTGGAGTGAATGTACAAATAGAGAGAGCCCACCGATCCTTAGCAGCTAAGCCAAAGAGGCCTACTGCCGCTCCGAGATCTCTGATTGTAAAGTTTATACTTGAGATGCCATTCTAAGACAAGCATGTAATACGCAGACCGAGCAGCAATGACAGTTTCATGGGCGGGACGTCAGCAGCTCTGAAACTCTGTGTGCGATCCCCACAGAGGAGCAGTCACCCTCCTCTGCCCAGACTACACCTGGGACTGGTTACTGTTCTGTTTTGAAATAAATGACCGAAAAAATTACACTGAAATCCAGTTAGGTATGTGGAATTTCACCTTACTTTGTTCAATGTTATTTGTTCTATTTTGCCATGAGACTAGATATGCGCCATTGTCATCACTCTGTAGGCTACACCTGTTATTGTATATTTGGAAAAAACGGAGAGCACACTAAAACGTTCAAAAAAATAAAAAAATGGATAGCTTAAACTTTATCAGTTACAATGTAAAACGTTTGGGTAGCCCAATCAAGAGACAAAAAATACTCAGCCAGCTAAAACAACTACACTGCTCTATAGCAATGATTCAGGAGACCCATCTGTCAGAACACATAAAACTAAGGAGAGTACAGGAGGACCAGATATATAGTTCATCTTTCAAAAATGGGAGGAAAAGAGGAGTTGCCATCCTGGTAAATAAATCAGTTTTTTTCAGCCATGAAACGATTGACGATAAATTCAATTTTTCAATTTTCAATTCAATTTTATTTATAGTGTCAAATCGAGGATTTATCGTTGATATTAACAAATTGAGATCGATCAGAGAAATAGGACTTAAACCAGCTTAGTGCGATTCCTTTAATGCCAACTAAGTGTCCCAGTCTCTGTAGAAGGATTGTATGGTCAATAGTGTCAAATGCAGCACTAAGATCTAATAACACAAGTATGGAGACGAGTCCTTTGTCAGCAGCAGTTAGAAAGTCGTTAGTAATTTTCACCAGTGTCGTCTCTGTGCTATGATGCTTTCTAAATCCTGACTGACAGTCCTCAAATAGACTATTCCTATGTAGAAAGTCACATAACTTGATTACCGACTACCTTCTCAAGGATCTTGGAGAGAAAGGGAAGGTTAGATATAGGTCTATAGTTGGCTAAGACTTCAGGATCAAGGGTGGGTTTTTTCAGAAGAGGTTTTATCACAGCTATTTTAAATGACTGCGGTACATAACCTGTTAATAAAGACATATTGATAATATCTAGTAATGAAGTGTTTACCACGGGTAACGCTTCTTTAAGTAGCCTCGTTGGGATGGGGTCTAAGAGACAGGTAGAAGGCTTTGCTGAAGAGACCTTTATCATTAATTGTTGAAGGTCTATAGGAAAAAAGGAGTCAAAGTATATGTCAGGTTTTGTCGTTCTTTCTAGCACTCCTGTATCAAAAGGTGAAACGTTAGAAGTTGAGGGCAAAAGGTGATGAATTCCATCCCTAATTGTTATAATTTTATCATTAAAGAAACTCATGAAGTCGTCACTACTAAGAGCTAGGGGAATAGATGGCTCAGTAGAGCTGTGACTACCTGTCAGCCTGGCTACAGTGCTGAAAAGAAACCTTGGGTTGTTCTTATTTTCTTCTATTAATGATGAGTAATAGTCTGATCTGGCATTTCTGAGGGCCCTCCTATAGGTTTTTAAACTGTCTTGCCAATCTAAACGAGATTCTTCCAGTTTGGAGGAACGCCATTTAGTTTCAAGTTTTCGTGAGATTTGTTTTAATTTGCGAGTTTGGGAGTTATACCAAGGTGCTAGTTTCCTTTGCTTCATCGTCTTCTTTTTGAGGAGTCTAAAGTCGTCCGTAGGCAGGTCATAGCACTGTCTACAAAATTATCAATTTGGGAAAGACTAAAATTAGCACAAAGGTCCTCCGTTATATTAAAGCACGACATTCGAAAGTTATAAAAAAATGGTCTGATAATAAAGAATTCTGTGGAAATACTATTAAATCTTCAATTTTGATGCCATATGACAGCACAAGGTCAAGGGTATGGTTAAAACAGTGCGTGGCCTTATGCACACTCTGACTGAAACCAATTGAATCTAGTAGTGAGTTGAAGGCAGTACTAAGGCTATTACTGTCAACATCCACATGGATATTAAAATCACCTACAATAATTATTTTATCTGATTTTAGGACAATACATGACAAAAACTCTGAGAATTCAGATAAAAATTCAGAATATGGGCCTGGCGCTCGGTAAACAACAACAAATATGATTGGCTTTAATGATTTCCATGTTGGATGTTGAAGTTTAAGAACAAGACTTTCAAACGAGTTATAATTTAGTTTAGGTTTAGGATTAATTAACAGATTTGAGTCAAATATGGCTGTAACTCCTCCTCCTCGGCCTGAGCCTCCAGGAATTTGAGTATTAATATGACTGGGAGGAGTGGCTTCATTTACAGTGCCTTGCGAAAGTATTTGGCCCCCTTGAACTTTTCGACCTTTTGCCACATTTCAGGCTTCAAACATAAAGATATAAAACTGTAATTTTGTGTGAAGAATCAACAACAAGTGGGACACAATCATAAAGTGGAACGAAATGTATTGGATATTTCAAACTTTAACAGATAAAAAACAAAAAAATTGGGCGTGCAAAATTATTCAGCCCCTTTACTTTCAGTGCAGCAAACTCTCTCCAGAAGTTCAGTGAGGATCTCTGAATGATCCAATGTTGACCTAAATGACTAATGATGAAAAATAGAATCCGCCTGTGTGTAATCAAGTCTCCGTATAAATGCACCTGCTCTGTAATAGTCTCAGAGGTCCGTTTAAAGAGCAGAGAGCATCATGAAGAACAAGGAACACACCAGGCAGGTCCGAGATACTGTTGTGGAGAAGTTTAAAGCCGGATTTGGATACAAAAAGATTTCCCAAGCTTTAAACATCCCAAGGAGCACTGTGCAAGCAATAATATTGAAATGGAAGGAGTATCAGACCACTGCAAATCTACGAAGACCCGGCCGTCCCTCTAAACTTTCAGCTCATACAAGGATAAGACTGATCAGAGATGCAGCCAAGAGGCCCATGATCACTCCGGATGAACTGCAGAGATCTACAGCTGAGGTGGGAGACTCTGTCCATATGACAACAATCAGTCGTATACTGCACAAATCTGGCCTTTATGGAAGAGTGGCAAGAAGAAAGCCATTTCTTAAAGATATCCATAAAAAGTGTCGTTTAAAGTTAGCCACAAGCCACCTGGGAGACACACCAAACATGTGGAAGAAGGTGCTCTGGTCAGATGAAACCAAAATCAAACTTTTTGGCAACAATGCAAACCGTTATGTTTTGGCGTAAAAGCAACACAGCTCATCACCCTGAACACACCATCCCCACTGTCAAACATGGTGGTGGCAGCATCATGGTTTGGGCCTGCTTTTCTTCAGCAGGGACAGGGAAGATGGTTAAAATTGATGGGAAGATGGATGGAGCCAAATACAGGACCATTCTGGAAGAAAACCTGATGGAGTCTGCAAAAGACCTGAGACTGGGACGGAGATTTGTCTTCCAACAAGACAATGATCCAAAACATAAAGCAAAATCTACAATGGAATGGTTCACAAATAAACATATCCAGGTGTTAGAATGGCCAAGTCAAAGTCCAGACATGAATCCAATCGAGAATCTGTAGAAAGAACTGAAGACTGCTGTTCACAAACGCTCTCCTCACTGAGCTCGAGCTGTTTTGCAAGGAGGAATGGGCAAAAATGTCAGTCTCTCGATGTGCAAAACTGATAGAGACATACCCCAAGCGACTTACAGCTGTAATCGCAGCAAAAGGTGGCGCTACAAAGTATTAACTTAAGGGGGCTGAATAATTTTGCACGCCCAATTTTTCAGTTTTTTATCTGTTAAAACAGTTTGAAATATCCAATAAATTTCGTTCCACTTCATGATTGTGTCCCACTTGTTGTTGATTCTTCACAAAAAATTACAGTTTTATATCTTTATGTTTGAAGCCTGAAATGTGGCAAAAGGTCGAAAAGTTCAAGGGGGCCGAATACTTTCGCAAGGCACTGTATATACAGTGAAGAAAATAAGTATTTGAACACCGTGCTATTTTGCAAGTTCTCCCACTTGGAAATCATGGAGGGGTCTTAAATTGTCGTCGTAGGTGCATGTCCACTGTGAGAGACACAATCTAAAAAAACAAATCCAGAAATCACAATGTATGATTTTTTAACTATTTATTTGTATGATACAGCTGCACATAAGTATTTGAACACCTGAGAAAATCAATGTTAATATTTGGTACAGTAGCCTTTGTTTGCAATTACAGAGGTCAAACGTTTCCTGTAGTTTTTCACCAGGTTTGCACACACTGCAGGAGGGAGTTTGGCCCACTCCTCCACACAGATCTTCTCTAGATCAGTCAGGTTTCTGGGCTGTCGCTGAGAAACACAGAGTTTGAGCTCCCTCCAAAGATTCTCTATTGGGTTTAGGTCTGGAGACTGGCTAGGCCACGCCAGAACCTTGATATGCTTCTTACAGAGCCACTCCTTGGTTATCCTGGCTGTGTGCTTCGGGTCATTGTCATGTTGGAAGACCCAGCCTCGACCCATCTTCAATGCTCTAACTGAGGGAAGGAGGTTGTTCCCCAAAATCTCGCAATACATGGCCCCGGTCATCCTCTCCTTAATACAGTGCAGTCGCCCTTTCCCATGTGCAGAAAAACACCCCCAAAGCATGATGCTACCACCCCCATGCTTCACAGTAGGGATGGTGTTCTTGGGATGGTACTCATCATTCTTCTTCCTCCAAACACGGTTAGTGGAATTATGACCAAAAAGTTCTATTTTGGTCTCATCTGATCACATGACTTTCTCCCATGACTCCTCTGGATCATCCAAATGGTCATTGGCAAACTTAAGACGGGCCTTGACATGTGCTGGTTTAAGCAGGGGAACCTTCCTGCCATGCATGATTTCAAACCGTGACGTCTTAGTGTATTACCAACAGTAACCTTGGAAACGGTGGTCCCAGCTCTTTTCAGGTCATTGACCAGCTCCTCCCGTGTAGTCCTGGGCTGATTTCTCACCTTTCTTAGGATCACTGAGACCCCACGAGGTGAGATCTTGCATGGAGCCCCAGTCCGAGGGAGATTGACAGTCATGTTTAGCTTCTTCCATTTTCTAATGATTGCTCCAACAGTGGACCTTTTTTCACCAAGCTGCTTGGCAATTTCCCCGTAGCCCTTTCCAGCCTTGTGGAGGTGTACAATTTTGTCTCTAGTGTCTTTGGACAGCTCTTTGGTCTTGGCCATGTTAGTAGTTGGATTCTTACTGATTGTATGGGGTGGACATGTGTCTTTATGCAGCTAACGACCTCAAACAAGTGCATCTAATTTAGGATAATAAATGGAGTGGAGGTGGACATTTTAAAGGCAGACTAACAGGTCTTTGAGGGTCAGAATTCTAGCTGATAGACAGGTGTTCAAATACTTATTTGCAGCTGTATCATACAAATAAATAGTTAAAAAAATCATACATTGTGATTTCTGGATTTTTGTTTTTAGATTATGTCTCTCACAGTGGACATGCACCTACGATGACAATTTCAGACCCCTCCATGATTTCCAAGTGGGAGAACTTGCAAAATAGCAGGGTGTTCAAATACTTATTTTCCTCACTGTATGTGTGTGTGTGTGTGTGTGTGTGTGTATATGTGTGTGTATGTGTATATATATATATATATAGGGCTGTCAATGTACACTTCCTGCAAGTAGCCAGATAGTGGGACATTGAACATAAAGTCAGCACCCTGACTACTAACTACATGATACCATAATCGTGTGTGATATGGTATCTGCATAGTGTCCCGTCCCCTATTGGCTACTAAGGAAATTATGAAACATCCAAATGTCCCAGAATTCCCTCAGCTGCTGCTGAAGGTTATTGATTTCTAGGTGACTTTGAGTTTGCAGCTGACTATCAGCAGCATTACCACCTTGCGAACCTAAAGGTGTCCCACAAACTCTGTGCTTCCATAGAGGCAACAGTCTGACACCCCCCTGTGGGTCCAAGTACGACAGCCAAGAGTGCCAGCAGGTTTAGTGAGGCTTCTCATGTGCATTGTGAATACTCCGCAAAAGCCCTGGCAGCCCATATTCTTAGAGGGACGCCCCAGACCATGGCCATGAAAAGAGGTTTAAAGCAGGAGCCTGGAATATTTAAACAATTTTGTGAACTGTTTAATGTGTCTGTTTAATCTTGTGGGTTCCTTGTGCACCGTAATGCCAGCCCAGATGGCAAAGTTTTTGATCCACCTGTAACTCCACCATTTGGACTGGTGGAAGTGAAATGCTACGATACCGACTCTGTTGCTGAGGTTAAGCACCTAACACGAGTCAGAGGTCAGGCCACATTAAATGAGTCACAAATATTACTGGCAGGTTCAGGGCCAGCTGCAAGCAAAAAAAATTATGAGAAAAGATCTCATAATTTTGAGAAATTATCTTGTATTTACAAGATCAGGATCTCGTAATTTTAAGGAAAAATCTTGTAATGAATTACTCGTAAGGGTTACCATGGCAGATGGAGCCGTACCTGCTCCATCTGTTTTTTCTGTTCTGTTTTTTTTACTAAATCCATTAATCTAACCTGAGCTCATGCTGTCTCACTGAAAGTTTCACTCCCGATCCAAGCTGGCTCAGGGAGATCATGAGGAGAGAGGGCAATAACAACAACAACCGTTTACCTCTAGAACTTCTCCGTGACCTGTTGCTAGCAACAGACGGAGTAGGTACTACGGCTGCCACACTCGCTGGAGCCATAGTAAATGGTAAATCAGGTAAGGTATAGGCTACTTATGTGCCAATATGTAGAAGTGCACTGTTGTTTTTTAAATACCACTATGACTCACCTAAGTGATATTTTAAAATCCTACACACAGTTGCTTTAGAAAAAGCAACAGTTAGAGACACTCTGAAACTCAAGGAATGCAGTTGGAGCTCAATCATACATAGAATATTGGATCTCTGAAATATAATTTATACCAGTCTTGCACAATCGTGAGATTTAAAAATGATGCTTTGTCTAAAAAAACTGCACTAAGCTGTTATACTTAATAACAATTGATGTACAGCCCACATCCATGTGATAAGACTGTTTTGGACATTTGTTGCATAGCAATGGCAGAAAACAATCTACACCCATCTACTACTCCCAACACATTCTCACACCCATCTAAAAAATAGGGACGTTTGGTCAGGTGCCTTTGTCGTTCTTATTGACGCTAAAGGTCTCCTTTAGCGTTTTATGTAAACGCGCTTGGTCGGGACTATTGCCGTCCCTTTAACACTATAAGTAAACGCGCTTGGTCGGGACTATTGCCGTCCCTTTAGCGCTTTAAGTAAACGCGCTTGGTCAGGGTTATTGCCGTCCCTTTTGATGCAGTTATGTTAAGGAAAAGGTCGTGGGTGGGCTTACGGTTCCGTGACACGCGGGAACTATGGGACGGTTGGGTTTAGGAAAGGGTCGTGGGTGGGCGTACGGTTCCGTTACACGCGGGAAGAACGGGATGGTTGGGTTTAGGAAAGGGTCGTGGGTGGCCGTACGGTTCTGTAACACGCGGGAGGAAAGAAAAAAGCGACTATAGCAAGCGGGACGCGAATCCCGCTCTCCTGGGTGAAAGTCCTATGTTTGACCCATACACCACCCCAACCAATGTCCCAGTGCGGAAATTTGCCCTTACATACTACTCACTAAATCCTATCTAACTGCTGCTCTCCCCGGTGCGTTGCACAGGTACGCTAAAGGACGCCTTTTATGTTGCATCAGACGCTGACGGCCACTGTCCAAGCCTACATCCATGGTCAGCTTTAATAGCAAGTATGCTTATAGGATCCATTTAGCATGTTTATTCACATTTTTCTAGTGTAAATATTTGTATACATATGTATTATATTCTAAAACAATTTGACGACTAGATGGTAGAATGTACCTAGTCTAGAATAGAATAGAATTCCTTTTATTGTCACTATACACATGTACAATGAGATAAAAGCAAAGCTATGAGGTAATATTGGTCAGGTGATGTTAGTCAGGTGTTTTAAGGTTGCTATAAAGTGGGGTGTCCGACAAGGTTGCCCTATATCGCCCTTTTTACTTACTTTAGTTGTTGAGTTGTCTATGAATATTGCCCGCAATCCTGATCTTAAAGGCATCTCCATATTGGATAGGGAAATAAAAATTTTGCAGCTGGTGGATGACACAACACTTTTCCTTAAAGATAGAGATCAGTTATCAAAAGCTATTGAGCTAGTTGAACAGTTTTCTTCAGACTCAGGTTTAAAGCTTAATATATCTAAATGTGAATTATTGCCATTGCATTATTGTGAAGATACATCAATAGAAAATGTTCCTGTAAAGAATGTAGTGAAACATCTAGGTATTTATGTAACTAGAAATATTTTAGCAAGACAACATTTGAACGTTTACAAGAGAATTAGGAAGACTAGAAATATATTCAACCTCTGGCTTTAAAGGGACTTTATATTTGTATGGTAGAGTTCTTTTATCAAAAGCTGAAGGCCTGTCTCATTTTGTTTACCTTTCACTTTCTCTTTTTGTTAAGGATTTCATGGCCAATGATATAAGTTATTCCTTGATTTTATTAGGAAAAATAAAACTTACAAACTTAAAAGGGTTAGGGTTTATACTACTATCTAACAGCAAAGAGGAAGGAGGTCTTGAAGCTTTTAATTTTATTGATACGGTTAATGCTTTTAAAATTAACTGGCTTAAAAGATGCCTGGCAAACCCAAATTATGCATGGTTCTTCATCCCTAACCACCTTCTTGATAAAATTGGTGGTCTTTCTTTAGATATGTAATTATTCACCAAACAGACTTCCTGTTGCATTGTCAACATCATCAGCAGTCACTTCTTGCCTGGAAGTTATGTTTCATCCACAACTTTTCTCCTCACAAGACTTTCTTATAGAATAATAATATGACTATTAGAAACACACACACACACACAGTAAAAAGCAATAAAGGAATGGAAGATTGTGTCTGTGCAGTTGTATTCAGCTTATATCTGTGAGTTTTGAATCTTAATCTAAACATAATTCTTATGATTGTCATGCTTGCAGTCCCACACTGATACACAGATTATGTGTTCGGGTGGGGAGATAGGGAGCTAGTGCACCATCACAGTGCGTGCCAGGTGAGGGGGTCGGGGTATTAATGACCTCCTTGTGCTCCATTTTGGTTGGTTGAGCAGTGTTATGGAGTGAGGGATAAAGGAGTGCTTGTACTGTTTTTTCCTGCAACTTGGCACCCTAAAGCGCCTCCCAGAGTGCAGAAGTTGGTACTCCTCATGTTTTCACATGAGTAGGGTCCATCGTGATTTTACCCGCAAGTCCAAGGGTACGCTTAGTGCAGCTGTTAAGGAAGGCATTTTCCACCAACTTGGAGCAGATCCCCAGAAGCCGTAGTAACCTGATTTTCAGTTTTGAGAGGCCACTGAGTCAGACTGGACCTCTGTACTGCAGGACACTTTGAATGGTCGAGCAGAAGAATACTGTAGGTTGAGAATTTCCTTACTGGCTCCAAAATGTATGTATGTATGTATATATATAATTGTTAGTTTTTTCCAAAGTGTCTTGAGATAACTTCTGTCATGATTTGAAAATATAAAAACATTAAATTGAGATACTTAGTCATTAATTTGAGAATGTTTCTCATTATAATGGCTTACAGGGTCTTTTTGTTTCATTACATTGGCAGATAACATCGGCGTTCTATTAAGTGCTGGGTTGCCGATGCCCCAGCAGCAGGCTGAGCTGTGAAAACTAGATTTTCCAGAAGATGGCAGTGTTTAACAAATCATTGGGATGACCTGTCCTTTGAAATACCCTTGTACCTATGCAGCTGTCATTTTTTGCCATCTGTTACTTTTAAAAGCACAGATAACGTATTCTGCAAGTCACAAAAAGTAAAAACACACTTACAATGTCCAGAGGTTTGTTTAATGTTATTTACCAGGACAAATAAAAGCAGTACAATGGTTTAAGCTTGATAATATACAGAAGTAACGATATGTTTGCAATTTAATTTTTTAATAAACAAGATTACATTACAAATACATTACAAGCTCAACAAAAAAATTACTTTACAACAATAATAAATACGAATTCCAAGTTATGACAGGAAACAATAATTATTATTGGCATTTATATAATATTTCATAACTTTTAACATCTTGAAGTAGAATAGATTTGTTGTGTTGCATCTGATTAACACCAAAGCACTAGCATAAAAAATCTCAATATTCCTAGTTTAAATATGTGTTCACTTGTGTGACAGGGCTGCAGACTACCAGGCAGACATCTTTATGAAGCTGGTCACATTTAGTCAGAAAAGATCAAGTTAAGTGCTGTTGGTAAATGTGGGTAAATCAACAACAATTTAATTTTCAACAATTAGTTTCTTTATTTCCACTGTAGTTCTTTGGTGCCCATATTATATGTGCAGTTTGGGCAACAGTGAGAACAGCTGGTGTTGTTTCTAAATTTAGAAATCAGCCATGTTAACAGCTTTGAACAGGGGAAATCAATGTGCATTTCATTCCTACCCTACCCAATTGATTACAAACAGCATTTGCCATATTTTAGTCCTGAAAAAGTTATTTTACCGAGAGTTTATTTAAAAACCCTTTGAAAAAAGACCATACATCCCATGAATTGAACCCCTACTAGCCCTTTAAGAGGCTGCTGATATGTAAATCCTAGTCTTGCATTGCCAGACCTTCCTCCACAGCGCTAATTGACACACAGCATAGCTGTGTGTCAATTAGTGGCCAGACATTTAGGGGCCAGACATTAGGGGCCAGACATTTCTACAAAGGACTAAAGTTTGGATCATGGAACATCCCCAAGTAGTCCCGGAACAGGACATTAATGACATCCGGACAGTGGTACGGATTTCCCTCTGTTTTGTTGTCCTCTTCCTCTAACATGGACTCCACATTTATCTGGACTGTTTCGAAGTCTACGTGGAATGGGGAGTTTCTGAGGAGAGTATTTGCTTTCCTTGAGGGCTCAGTGTCTTCTGGTTTTAAAAAGGCACTGGGGCTGTCATCAGGGAGGTGATTTTTTTATGGGGTCCTGGAGATCTCCGAGGCTTTTCCTCACAGTTGGAGTTGAGTACTCAGCTAAAAACATAGCACACATGTAGCCAAAAATCCATAAAGCACTGTTTAGACTGTAGCTGTTGATCATCAGTGCCGCACAATGAGTGGTGTACCCTTGTTTTGTAGACAGTTTCCAAATATGCCAACACACCCTGCCTATTGAAGGCTAAGAGGACACCTTGAATAAGTGCCCAACTGTAGTCGGTTTCCACTTTTCCATTTTATGTGTGGTCAATTTGCCCAATTTTGTCGTCAATTTTAAAAGCCAAAAGGCCAGGTTTGGTACAGTGTGATCATTGTTTATCATCTCAGCAATGGGCAAGGGAGGCCTGTTTTTGCCACTCCCTGGCAGTTAGAGAGCATAGTACAGGACTCGCTTTTGCTGGTTTGGGAGACGACGTACTACTTCTCCGGTGGCATCCAGAAAAAGGGTGGTTTTTGAATTTTTGCATAGATGCTCCAAGAGAATGACCAGGCCTGTGTCTGTGTATAAGAGGACACCAAATGGCTCAATCTGTAGATGCTGGATCTATCCTGGGCAAAATGTGAATTTGCTTTCATTCTCTTTGAGTATCTGTTGAATTAAAATGAGCTCCATCACAACATCATCATGGAGTCGTGTGCTTTTTCTCATCTCCACAGAAACAGCCTTGATTACATCTTTGGTCAGGGCATGACTGAAATTACCTGCCATCAACTCTACAGAAGGTGTCTCAGACAGCCTTTTGTAGTAGGAATTGCTTACTCCACTTATAAGGGATTTTGCAATCTTGCCTCTTTTATTGTAATTGTCAGGCCTAAAGTGCATCTCCATTTTCATCCAGTCCTTCCAGTTGCAGAGTTCACTGACGCTAGGCTAGTGCAAGTCAACAGTATCTGCTAGCCTGCCACTAAAAACAGTCTTACCCATTCTACAGTACACCCGAGGCAAATAAATTATAACGCCAGACTATCGATGTAAATGTCTGTGTTGATAGAATAATGTTAGAAATAAAAACTACCCTTGCATCTCAATGATCGCATTACATTTTGAGGGACTAGTTTCTCAGCAGTGGCGGAATTTTACTTTGTTACTTTGGTTAGTAGTACTGTGCCGAAAAGTAAACAGAAGTGCACTACAGTCGGGACACCTAGTAGTAGCCTAGTACGTTGGTATTGAAGCATTGGATTGGAAACTAAGGACTAGCTAGGCAACATGGTGATTCAGTGTGCATTTAGAAATTGTAAAAATAAACCAAACAGATGGGCACCACAAAGTTTCCACTCCAACTGTGGCTTCTTGCTGCTGGCTTGGACATCAAGTGGCAAATGTCTAGTGATCATTTTAGACAAGACGACTTTGAAAAACCCCACAATCTAAAGGACCACAAGTCATTGACGAGTGTGGTTCCATCCGTCTTTCCAGATGCACCAACAGCTACTGATGAACAGGTAATAACTTTTGGTAGGCTACTCTAGCTAATAAAGCTAGCCCCTTTCATAACTTTAGCCTAGCTGCTACTGATAGATTGAGACTGACAACGTTAGTGGAGATAACATTACAGTTCAATGCATTGTGGAGAGTGACAACGTTAGCTAACGGTATAGCTACACTCTTGGTAGATACCTGGCTGGGCTAACCACTAACTTTAGGTAATTGCTGACAGAAAAGTCACGTAAGCTCGGACAGTTTACATGCAAATTGCAGCGGCAGGTAAATAAACTTATGTGATTGTCATGGAAACTGGCTTTCTCAGTAGCCTAGGTAATATCACTCCGCCGCTGCTGTAGCGAGGCTTTATTGTCCTACGTTAATTTTTGTCCACTTCTGTGTCATTTTTGGATTCCACATGATCCCATTGTGCATCATCATGGGAAACCATTGATAATTCTCCTTTACTTCTTCCTCTTGAAGGTTTTGGGAATCTGATAATTTGCCATTATCTATCAGGTGATCAGCCAGCTCAACATCTGCATTATGCGTTACTTCTTCATCTTGAAGGTCATGGGAACACATTGATAATGGGGCATTATCAATGAGGTGATCATCTGCTTCACCATTGTAGTCTTCTTCATTCACTGAGGCTGTATGGTCATCCACATCAAAATCCATTACATCCTGATTTTTTATCAGGGGGGCTGTTGCCATCCTGCTCTCAACATGGGTATCATAATCATTTCTAACATCTGGGTTATGCTGATTAGCTGATGCCTTCTCCACATTAAGGTCATTGTTATGTTCTTCACTCTTCAAGTTTTGTTGGCAGTCAGCATTATCATTTTTCTGTGTCACTACAATTTGCATTGACCGCTGTCCTAACACCTCTTCTATTTTGCTGCCACACAATATTCCGCTACTTTATATGAGACATCTGCAATCCCAAATATACAAACAGATAATTTTGCTCATAATTCCGAATTCCATCTGGTATTTCCCTGTGTGATATTTAGAGAGTAACTCTGTTATTACTATCTCTCCCCCTTGCTTCTGTCCAAAGTTCCTCCTTTTTCCAGCTTTGTGCCTTTTCTATAACGAACCATGGCAACACATGATACACTTGTTGACTCGTATCAACTCAACCTACAAGCAGAGATGGACACACATGCATCCAAAAGTATCTGGTTACCAATTACAAAAACTTATCAATATAAAATACTAGTTTGAGAAAATGTATGTATTTATTTAAGGTGAGACTGCAGATGAAGAGGGAACATATTTTAAGTAATGATACTTGCTTTTGAAAACATATTTGACAATAAATTAAAGACTTTTGAAATGGCATGTCTATTTTGTCTCGGCGGAGCTGAGAACAATCGGAACACAGCCGTATTCTTGTTCAGCTGCTTACTAGAACAGCCATGACGGTCATTTTGACTGTTTTGAAATTTATATGTGTAATAACTTTACTGAATAAAAAAAATACAATCTGCTGGTACCAGACTTTTCCTAAAAGAGTCTATATTTTCATTTAAAATAGTTTTTATACACATTACAAAAAAGGCAAAGAAAATACAATCACTTTTACCTATTTTTGAAATACACGGTCAAATTGACCACTCGGATTTTCGTGTTTTTAATCTTTCGCCCGGTTGACGATGCATATTGGTTGCTTAGTAACTATCATCGTCTATCAGAGAAATGTCACAAGCGGTCTTGAGTAACAAGTGTGGGCATCACCGATGGGCCAAAGGCAAAGACAGACTCTAACGTACACTGTTAGCAATTGATGTAATTTCTACAGTAAATCTTACAACAATGTACTGTATACACAGAAAAATGATGGGTTAAAAATAACCCAACTTCGGTTGTTTCATAACCCAACCGCTGGATCACTATTGCACCGGACCAACAGTAGTTAATTTGACCCAGAAAGATGGGTTGGTCATTTTTAACCCAACAGATGAGTTAAATATTCTACCCAAATGCTGGATCAAATTAATTACAATTCTGGGTTGATTCAACTACATATTTGTTACATAGTGCACCCAAATTCTGGGTCAAATTAACCCATATGCCAGATTAATTCTAACACATTACAGTACAATTTAAGAAAATAAATTGCAATAGACTACCCATAGCTATAAAACCGTTAAATTACAAACCTAGAACAGAATACATGCTAGATTTATGCATATATTATGCAATAAACACTTAAACAATACAAAAACATAATTGAATCTGAAAAAATGTATTATAGTACATTAATTAATATCAACAATATAGTGGAACTGGTGCAGTTCATATCACTCAGGTAGGAAAACATTCAGAGCAAAACAATTACAAATGAACTGGCTGAACATTCAATAGGCCAACAGTCAACAGGTCTATAGTGAACAAATTCAAGAAATTCAAATTCCTATTAAAACACTATTATTAAGAGCCATTAGCTCTACTTGCAAGCAAGTATTCTACTTTGAATAAACTTTACCATTTTAGACTCCCCTCCAGGCATTTCATATATAGAGTATGGTTTGCATGCCTTGGCCTCATGGAGGTACTCCATCATGTTTATTCCAAGCTAAAAAAGAAAGAATACAAGACAGCAAGTGAGAGAGTGTGAGTGAGTAAGGACCAAATGTCTACTGACTACTATAGTAGAATTAAAATGTAGACATTGTGAAGACCATTTTCCTGGTCCTCAATAGAGAAATGATTGTTTTATGATAAAGTCTAGTTAGCTTTACAATTTGGAAACAATTCAGTGCATCTCTAATTCATAAAGGTGAACTGTAATAGTCTACATTTCATTGCACATAACAAAATATTCCAAACATTTTTTGTAAGTCTTGATGGTTATGGCATATACCTCACATTACAGAAAACAATTTAAAAAAAGGATTCAGACCTCAATTGACCTAAAAAGCCATAAATCGATTAATGATCCATCATTACAATAAACACGCTCAGAAAATGTGCGCAGCCCACCTGACTATGCTATCTGGCAGCCGGGTTAGGTGGTCAGATAGGTGGGCTGCAAATGCTTTAATGGGTTAAAATACAAAAGTGTCAACCTTCTGATAAATGTTAATTTCTGCACTCAATACTTTGTTGGTGCCTGTTTTGGAACAAATTACTGCATCAGTGCAGTGTGGTACAGAGGTAATCAGCCTGTGGCACTGCTGAGGTGTTCTAGAAGCCCAGGATGCTTTGATAGTGACCAACGCGTTGTAAGCTTGTAGAACGGCTATTTTCCGAATACTGTCAGGCTATATTTGAGGCCTGTCCCCAAAAGTATAGTAAAACAAACCTGGATATGCATGTGTGCATGCACACATTCTTGGGCTCAGATATGTTGATAAAATGAATAATTTAGATGTGCAACTAAAATAAAACCCATGCTAACTGTTACGTGCAGTTAATTCCTGCCCTGCAGCTGGTTAGTTTGTAGTTTAGTAAATCCTCCTATTATTGGGCCGGAAGGCAGCAGAGATCTAAGTATTTAAAAGAGTACCGGAGTAAAGTCACTGCGTTTCTGTGGCAGTAAACGTGTCACACACACCCTTAACCAACCATGCTATATTCAGAGTTGTACAAGATATTCAAGGCTGAGAATGTTAACATGACAGCAGACACACGCACACACCCCACAGCCTCATAGTAGAGTCACTAGCTCAGCTATGCTGTGGATGGGAAAACAAATATTTCTTACCTTTAAATCTTTCGACAAGGTCTGTCAGCTGCCATTCTGTCAAAGTGTTAATGACAAAGCTGTCCATTGATCTGAAACAAACACAAAAAGAGCTTAAGCAAAAATACAATTGCTATTGTATTAACTATTCAGATGTCACCATTCAAAAGCAATGCAGACTAGCAGTAGAATATAAACCAATGTGAAGATAACTGTGACGAGGGAGCAAGGAAAAGAGGACCCAAATGCAGAGAGAGGCGGACAGGCAGGAGGTGGTAGGATGTAAGAGTTTAATATAACACAAAAACGGCAGTACAGAGACTGGGAAAACTCACAACGTCCGGCAGGGAATAAAAACAGAAAAGCAGGAGCAAAACAGGATTCAAAAAAGACTCACAGACTGACAGCACAGGGATACAAAATGATCTGACACGAGACAAAGGGAACACAGGGGTTAAATACAAGAGGTAATGAACAAATGAGGGACAGGTGGTACAACAGGTGAAACACATTAGGGCAGGGCAGGACAATCAACAAAAGCAGGAAAACAAAGTAAAGCTAGACATGACAGGACAGAAAACAGACTATCAAAATAAAACAGGAAGCAGAACATAAACAGGGAAATACACAACATGACATAAAAAATAATATAGAATAAATATGCAAACACAGGAAAAATGCAGAAATAACTAAATCAGGCAACATAAATGAACAAAAATATAAGACAGATTATCAAAACCATAACAGATAACAGCCATTTTATTTAGCATCACAAAATATAGAGAAAACCATCCTCCCTCTCTCCCTATAAAATTAATATGACAAATTGCATACATGTAAATTGTCTATGTTTTTACTTCACAGGAATATTTGTGGCTGCTCACAGCATAGCCTTCTGGGCATGTCAGTATAACAGTCTACAGCAGTGGTTCCCAAACTTTTTATTATATATTTCTTAACCCTTCACTCAAGTGGCCCTTGTCGTTTGCCAGGCTGCCATTTTAAATAATAATTTGTTCTTATCTATTGTGAGTCACCACATTACTTAAATAAATGCACATAAATACATTTAGTCAGACATATCAGGTTATCTCACTGTTTTTACATACTTTAATCAGTCAAATACTGTGTTATGCCTTCACATTTCACATTAAAAGCTTCAGGGGAAAAAAGCGCGTTCATTTATAGTTAAAATATTTTAGCTAGCAAAGCAACTAACTGACTAGCTAGCCAACTTGCGAATCACCTGGCTAGCTTGAAACTAGCTGGCAAATTAGCCTGGTGAACTCAATAAACATGACCATATGCCCATGGGCATTATGAACTTGTTTCATTAATTCGGTAATATAATTCAGACCAAACGGATAAGCTGTAGGCTAACCGTGCTTCCATGATAACGGCTAAATGACTAACGTTAGCTACGTTGTTAGCCAAACCAACCAACTAGCCTCGACAATATTATATAAAGATACTACTTTAATAGGTAACGCAACACAGACAATGTGAATTAGTTAGCTAGACATGTACCTAGTGTACACAAACCTTTTATTACTTATTTGCCTCGCTGGATGACCAGTCAGGTTCTCTGCTGTGACGAGCGCTCGGTGTGTGGACTCTGGTGATTGTCAGGGTTTTGGTATTATGTTCTTTTTCCTGTTTTATTTTGTAGTCTGTCTGGTCTCCCTTGTCTTGTCTAGCTTCTTCCTGTCTTTGTTGGTTTCCTGCCTTGTTTGATTGTTTTGCCCCGCCCTGATGTGTTCCACCTGTTTGTATCACCTGTCCCTTGTTAGTGTTCATTACCCTGTGTATTTAGTCTCTCTGTTTCCCTTGTCTGTTGTGGGATTTTTGTTTTCTGTTAGTGTGGGTTGGCTTAGTGTTTTCTTCATTTAAATAAATCTCAAGTTTGAACTGCATTTGGGTCCTACCCTTCTCTACACGCCTGACAGTAGAATCCCACCAAAGATGGACCCAGCGGTTGTCAGGTTTGTGCCGATTTTTCACCCCATGGATTCTGTGGGAGAATCTTTGATGGACTTTTTTTACGGTCTTCATAAGGATGATCCTGCCTTTGCTAGGCACCTTATGGAGGTCCGTTGGCAGGCTACAGCGAGGGAATTCGGCCTCCCTGTCTCCAGGCCTGTTTTTCCTCCAGAGCCTGAGCTTACCTGTGTTTCTGAGCCTGAGGTGACCAGTGTTCCTGAGCCTGAGCTGACCTGTGTACCTGAGCCTGAACTGACCTGTGTTTCTGAGCCTGAGGTGACCAGTGTAACAGGGCTAATCAGTGTTTCCAGTGCTTTAGAGCTGACCAGTATTCCTGGTACCCGTGGAGGTCGTAGACGGAGGAGGGGAAGACATGGCTCCCAGTGCCATGCCCTGCATCAACCTCTTATCGGACCTGAGCCTGAGCTGACTTGTGTACATGAGTCTGAGCTGACCAGTGTTCCTGAGCCTGAGCTGACCTGTGTGCCTGAGTTGACCTGTGTTCCTGAGCCTGAGCTGACCAGTGTTCCTGAGCCTGAACTGACCTGTGTTTCTGTGCCTGAGGTGACCAGTGTAACAGGGCTAATCAGTGTTACCAGTGCTCCAGAGCTGACCAGTATTCCTGGTACTCGAGGAGGTCGTAGACGGAGGAGGGGAAGACATGGCTCCCAGTGCCATGCCCTGCATCAACCTCTTATCGGACCTGAGCCTGAGCTGATCTGTGTACCTGAGCCTGAGCTGACCAGTGTTTCTGTTCCCGGGCTGACGTGCAACCCTTCTGTTCCCGGGCTGACGTGCAACCCTTCTGTTCCCGGGCTGACGTGCAACCCTTCTGTTCCCGGGCTGACGTGCAACCCTTCTGTTCCCGGGCTGACGTGCAACCCTTCTGTTCCCGGGCTGACGTGCAGCCCTTCTGTTCCCGGGCTGACGTGCAGCCCTTCTGTTCCCGGGCTGACGTGCAGCCCTTCTGTTCCCGGGCTGACGTGCAGCCCTTCTGTTCCCGGGCTGACGTGCAGCCCTTCTGTTCCCGGGCTGACGTGCAGCCCTTCTGTTCCCGGGCTGACGTGCAGCCCTTCTGTTCCCGGGCTGACGTGCAGCCCTTCTGTTCCCGGGCTGACGTGCAGCCCTTCTGTTCCCGGGCTGACGTGCAGCTCTCCTGACCCCGGGCTGACGTGCAGCCCTCCTGACCCCGGGCTGACGTGCAGCTCTCCTGACCCCGGGCTGACGTGCAGCTCTCCTGACCCCGGGCTGACGTGCAGCTCTCCTGACCCCGGGCTGACGTGCAGCCTTCCAGAGCCTCCGCTGACGTGCAGCCTTCCAGAGCCTCCGCTGACGTGCAGCCTTCCAGAGCCTCCGCTAGCCAATGATCTCTCTAGTGCCCCCGAGCAGCTTTCTAGTGCTCCCGAGCAGCTTTCTAGTGCTCCCGAGCAGCTTTCTAGTGCTCCCGAGCAGCTCTCTAGTCCCCCCGGGCTTCGTGTCCCTGAGTTTCCTAGCGTCCCTGAGTTTCCTAGCGTCCCTGATTCCCAGCTGCCTAGCAGCTGTCTAGATCATCAACTGGCGTCTAGCTCTCCAGAGTCTGCGCTGACGGAGCTTCCAGAGTCTGCGCTGACGTTCAGCCATCCAGAGTCTCCGCTGACGGAGCTTCCAGAGTCTGCGCTGACGTTCAGCCGTCCAGAGTCTCCGACAGCAGCACTTTTCAGAGTTTTCCAGTCGTACTGAGTCTACGTCAACGACTGACTTCCCAGAGTCTACGCTTACGGAGACCTTGCCTTTGTTTTCGGTCGGCCTTACTCCAGCCCCTCATGCCCTGTCGGCACCTCTGTCAACCTCTGTTCCTGTTGCCTTGTTGGCAGAACTGCCGACACCTGTTGCTGCTGCCCTGTCGGCGGACTGGCCGACTCATGATCCTGTTGCCCTGTCGCCTGTTTCCAGCTCAGCGGACCCGTCGCCTGTCTTCTGCCCAGCTGGCCCTTCACCTGCTCGCGGACGGCCTCCTGAGGGGATTCGCCTTCGCGGACGGCCTCCTGAGGGGATTCGCCTTCGCGGACGGCCTCCTGAGGGGATTCGCCTTCGCGGACGGCCTCCTGAGGGGATTCGTCTTCGCAGCCGGCTTTCAGAAGGGTCTCGCCTTCGTCGCCGCCCTCAAGAGGGATTCTGCCTTCGCCACCGGCCGCCTGAAGGATTCTGCCTTCGCCGCCGGCCGCCTGAAGGATTCTGTTTTCGCCGTTGCCTCCAGTCTTCAGAGGGGTTTGGCCTTCGCCTCCGGCCTCCAGAGGGGTTTCGCCTTCGTCGATGGCCGCCCAAGAGCCCTCGCCATCTTGCACGGTCACCTGAAGGGTTCTGCCTTCGCCGCCGGCCGCCTGAAGGGTTCTGCCTTCGCCGCCGGCCGCCTGAAGGGTTCTGTTTTCGCCGTTGCCTCCAGTCTTCAGAGGGGTTTGGCCTTCGCCTCCGGCCTCCAGAGGGGTTTCGCCTTCGTCGATGGCCGCCCAAGAGCCCTCGCCGTCTTGCACGGTCGCCTGAAGGGTTCTGCCTTCGCCGCCGGCCGCCTGAAGGGTTCTGTTTTCGCCGGCGGCCCCCGGAAAGTTTTTTTTGCCTTCGCTGTTGCTTTCTGTTCCCTGTTGCCGAGGCCTCTCTGTTCTGTTCCCTGTTTCCCCGAGTGACCTGGCTCTGTTTCCCCGAGTGACCTGGCTCTGTTTCCCCGAGTGACCTGGCTCTGTTTCCCCGAGTGACCTGGCTCTGTTTCCTCGAGTGACCTGGCTCTTTTTTCCCCGAGTGACCCCTCTCTGTTCCCCCCCCTGAGCGGCCCCTCTCTGTTCCCCCCCCCCCCCCCGAGCGGCTCCTCTCTGTTCCCCCCCGAGCGGCCCCTCTGTTTTCCCTGGGCACCCCAGTGACTTTGTCCCCTGTGCCCCAGGGCACTCGTTCCTGTGCCCCATTGACTCTCTGTTCCCTAGCCCCGTTTGACTTTTTTCGTTCGTCCCTCCTCCGGTCCCCCTCCGCCCTCCCTGGGTTGTCTTTTGTTCTTGTTTGTTTTTTTTTGGACATCTGGGATCTGTCCCTTGGGGGGAGGTACTGTCAGGGTTTTGGTATTATGTTCTTTTTCCTGTTTTATTTTGTAGTCTGTCTGGTCTCCCTTGTCTTGTCTAGCTTCTTCCTGTCTTTGTTGGTTTCCTGCCTTGTTTGATTGTTTTGCCCCGCCCTGATGTGTTCCACCTGTTTGTATCACCTGTCCCTTGTTAGTGTTCATTACCCTGTGTATTTAGTCTCTGTTTCCCTTGTCTGTTGTGGGATTCTTGTTTTCTGTTAGTGTGGGTTTCTGTGTTTCATGTTGTGGGTTGCCTTAGTGTTTTCTTCATTTAAATAAATCTCAAGTTTGAACTGCATTTGGGTCCTACCCTTCTCTACACGCCTGACAGTGATGATGTGATGACGTTCGAAGCACAAACAACCCACGTCCTGGGTCAACCGATGCATGTTGGGTTGATGGATTTTGACTCAACGCATGAGTTGCACAAAATAACCCAAATTCCACATAAATAACCCATAATGGGTAAAACATTTCATAACCCAGCGGTTTTTAGGGTGTATGTTTACTGTAAGTGGCAATGTATCATGGGAAATTTATGGACAGTCCTGTATTATTATTGTAACTTCACTGTACAAGCGGAGTTTTTACAGCCACCGCGTTGCAACATGGGATCGCTGCAGTCTGAATTTTGAATTTTTAGGTGGTTAGTTCTAAACGAACATTCTGGGACGAAGCAAACATTCAAGAAGAAGAAGAAGCAAACATTCTGGGACGAAGGTAACTTAACGTTATGTAATTTACTTTTAGCCTAACATATGTATTTTATATCATATATATATAACGTTATTAGTTCTGCTTATCTGAGTGGGTGGTGACGATTTTTGATTAGCTAACATAAAGTCAACTGTCCCCTTGTGGTTTAGCTAGCTAGCTAAATTGGAAATAGCGAATGGACGGAAATAGGTGCTTTTACGATAAGGTAGATAACGTTAGCTAACACGTCTCTTCCTCCTTCAGTCCATTGAAATCAGGTTTGTACCGGTAGTTGCTAACGTTAGCTAGCTTGTGCATCACAAATTGAGGCTATTTTTAATCTGCCTGAAGTAAAGTCAACATGGTTCTTTCACTGGTTGGATGGATTGGCTACCTAGCTCGACTGTCATTCTGATTGTAATCTAGTTAAGGTGTCAAATCTTAAACTGAACTGCGCACATGCATCTTAGAAAAATTGGTTCCAAGTGCCTGTCATAAAAAGGTCTCTTCTCAACTTTCTTCGCTTGCTCAAAGTCCGGTGTTCTGTGGAAAGATTTTCATTACGCTCTTGACTTCTGAGAAGAAAGTCACGTCTGCCTCCTGTCAGTGCTAGTTGGTTAGTTAGCTGTTAGTTTAAAAAGGTAGCTTGTATATTTGCTATCTTATTATAACTTTTAAAGCCTATATCAAGAATAGATTTTATAACATTATCTTATATATTTAGGGCCCGAGCGCCGACAGCGGCGAAGGCCCTATTGAAACTCAAGGAATTATTATTATTATTATTATTATTATTAGGGCCCGAGCGCCGACAGCGGCGAAGGCCCTATTGGAATTGAAGGAATTATTATTAGGGCCCGAGCGCCGACAGCGGCAAAGGCCCTATTGGAACTGAAGGAATTATTATTATTATTATTATTATTATTAGGGCCCGAGCGCCGACAGCGGAGAAGGCCCTCTTGGAACTGAAGGAATTATTATTAGGGCCCGAGCACCGACAGCGGCGAAGGCCCTATTGGAACTGAAGGAATTATTAGGGCCAGAGCGCCGACAGCAGAGAAGGCCCTATTGAAACTGAAGGAATTATTATTATTGTTAGGGCCCGAGCACCGAAAGCGGCGAAGGCCCTATTGGAACTGAAGGAATTATTATTAGGGCCCGAGCGCTGACAGCGGCGAAGACCCTATTGAAAGTTTTAAAAATTGAGCCCCTGCTGTGCGTTTAACGTAGACTCACGAAACTTTGTACACATATGTAACATGTCGAGATGTACAAAAAACGTCATTGGAGCCATACCCTAAACCCAACAGAAAGTCCGCCATTTTGATTTCAATGTTCGAAATTAGTGCGATTTTGGCCATTTCCACATGTCGTACTTTAACGAACTCCTCCTAGAGATTTCATCTGATCAACTTCAAATTTGGTCTGTGCCATCTTAAGACGTTAAAGATGAAAAGTTGTTAAAAGAAAAACTTTTCGTCATAGGGCGTGGCCGTGGCGGGGCAGCCATTTTGTGCGTTTCGCTGCCAAAACAGGAAGTGGGTGTAACTCGAGTGTACATTGTCCGATTGGCTCGAAACTTTTCAGGATTCACAAGAGTCCAACCCTGAGGACAAATAAAGGCTGATGTTTACTTAAAGTCATAGCACCCCCTAGTGGCAACAGGAAGTAGGCCTAAAAGTCAAGGTGCTATACTTTAACGAACTCCTCCTAGAGATTTCATCAGATGGACTTCAAACTTGGTCTGTATCTTCTCAACACCTTAAAGATGAAAAGTTATTAAAGGAAAAACTTTTCGTCAGACGGTGTGGCCGTGGCGTGGCGGCCATTTTGAGTGTTTAACGATGAACAAAGAAATTGTTGTAACTTGAGTGTACGTTGTCGTATCTGCCCCAAAAAAGAGGGTCCAGGCCTGAGGACAGCTACAGGCCAAAATTGACTTTTGGTCATAGCGCCCCCCGCTGGCAACAGGAAATGCGCCTTATATAACAAACATCATCCGATTTACATGAAACTTATAATGTGTGGTCTACATGTGATACTGAGCCGCCCCCTATACTTTAACCATGCCCACTTACTCAGGCCACGCCCCCTTTCATAACATTTGAAACGTTTAAGGTAGAGTCTTGTGTGAGGTGTCATTGAACTCAGCACAGACTTCATTTTTAATTGGTGATGGCTTGACCGGCCCCCTGTGTGAGGTATCATTAAACTCAGCAGGGAGTTCCCTTTTCATTAGTGACGATTTTCAGTGTCTGAGTGCCGCGCAAATGCACCAAATGGGTCTATAGTGTTTTGGGGACACCTCAAGAGCAGTTTGTTTGCATGAGGCATAATGATCTATTGGGTTATTATCCTTTGCCAGCCTACACAATATTTGACATTACAAAGATCTATCTCCATCACATCCTTTGCAGAGACATGGCTGCAGCACAGGAGGAGCTCATGAGGGCTGTCTTGGCAGTACTTCTGGACCTCCCCACAGACACACTAACTACCTTGATGGCAGGTCTGGAGAACTTGGTGTGGAGAACAAGGAGGACATGAGCCTGGTCCAGTCTAGAAAGCTCCTCCGTGCCTTTTCATCTCAAGGTAACCGTAGGTTGGGTGGTTTGGATTCTATAGGCGGTTCCGGGATGGGGGTGATCGTCTGCATGTTGTGTCTATCAGGACACAAGGCACTTTTATCGTTCGTCCTCATTAATGATTTAACTGTTTTTAATTCTATGTTTATTAGGCTACACATCAAAATGTTCACAGTTGAACTCGTAAACCTAGGGTGCGTTCGTAAATTCACTCCGAGCACCCTCTGCTACACTTTTGACGGTGCGGAAACTGAGATTAGGTTATCTCAGTTTCCGGCGATTCCTAAAATATATTTCTATTTTACTTGTTAGGGATGCACCGATGGCAAGATGTTTTTGCTCAGATTTTGTTTTAAGATTGGATACATTAAAAATAATAATTAAAACAATAATAAATGGAATAGAATGGGCTGGGTAGGCTACGTTTTGTACATTATTGGTATGACATACACATCAGCCACTGTCTTCGGTGAATGCCACTTTGTTGGACCGATTCGCCTTATACAGGCTGCGGCCATGTTAACCTCAGCCTCGTTTTTGTTTTCAAAGTGATGCCGCGAGAAGCCTGTCTATGATCTAGAATTCCTAGGTGCGTTCGTGTAGGATGCTGGGGCCGTAAGGAACATATGAACAACTCTCCTAGGTATGTTTTTGTGCACATTTAATGCTTCATGTAGGCCCATTTCCCTCATATCATGAAATATTAAATATTAAATTTATTCCAGATGGACTGCAACTCAACCTGCTTACACAGCGAGGGGTAAAGTTAGTGACCTATGCAGAGAGAGAGAGGATTTCTTATCACTGCTTCCTTTGAGTCTGATGCTGAAATTGACTATAAATGCACCCTTAAAAGCTTATATCCTTGTATCCTCTCTTTTTTCACTTAACTGGGAGAAGATGACGTCAGAGATCCAGTCAGCCATCGTAAATTCTACTAGACCAAATCTTGCCGCCAGAAGAGCGATGGTCAGAGAGCTTGTCGATCAAATGAGGGTGCACAATGCGAATCCAAATAGAGGGATCTGTTTGAAAGTTGTAAACGATATAATCGTGCCAAGCCACAGACACATACACATACACACAGACACACACACACACTCATATAGCCTACACCGACTCTCAGTCTCACACACACGCACTCATTCATTCATGAAGATCCCTTAATGTTTCATGTCATGGTTATGACCATGTCATATCAGTCTTAAATGTTACCTGATAAGTGTGTTTCCCCCCCCCCCCCCCCCCCCTGTTTTCAGAGCCTTTTGCGGCATAAATCCCCAGACAGGCAGTAAGGCAGAGAAAAAAACAAGGGCTGAACGCACCAGTTTGCACACTTTCGAGAAAACTGCTGGATTTTGAATTGGTGGGTAGGGGAAATTAGAGGACATTAGTGGACAGGGTACATTAGTGGACAGGGAGCATTAGAGGGCAGGGGACATTACAGGACATTAGTGGGCAAGGGACATGTCTCTATCAGCAAACTTCATCACAATATTGAATTGATGTGCTTGAAAAGGCTGAATATTCCTCTTTTGTTAGATTACTCATGTTTAGATTTCTGAAATATGTTTGACAACTCATGTTCAACCAGTTTGGTACAGTAATATCAGATGGAAAGCTTCTATTTTTGTA